>CM038673.1:28648823-29911323 GCA_021605145.1 Aegilops bicornis | reverse complement strand
CGAGAGAGAGAGAGATCAAACACATAGCTACTGGTACATATCCTCAGCCCCGAGGGTGAACTACTCCCTCCTCGTCATGGAGAGCGCCGGGATGATGAAGATGGCCACCGTTGATGGTTCCCCCCCTTTGGCAGGGTGCCGGAACAGGGTCCCGATTGGTTTTTGGTGGCTACAGAGGCTTGCGAGGGTGGAACTCCCGATCTATTCTATTCCCCGAAGGTTTTAGGGTATATGGATATATATAGGCGGAAGAAATACGTCAGGGGAGCCACGAGGGCCACGAGGTGGGCGTGCCTGTGGGTGGGCGCGCCCCCTGCCTCGTGCCTCCCTCGTTCCTTCATTGACGTGGACTCCAAGTCCCCCGGATTGCTTCCTTTCCAAAAATAACTTCTCCAGAAGGTTTCATTCCGTTTCGACTTTGTTTGATATTCCTTTTCTTGAAACAACGAAGGGGAAAAAAAGCAGAATCGCAGCTTGAGCTCACGGGTCAATAGGTTAGTCCCAAAATAATATAAAGTGTTTAATAAAGCCCATAAACATCCAAGATGGATAATATAATAGCATGAATACTTCATAAATTATAGATACATTGGAGACGTACCAGAGGTCACCTCCTACGGTGGATTTTTATTTATATGGTCAGTATAAGGAGATGACCCTTCGTGAATTCTGTGAGTTTTACAAGTTACCTTTTCCGGGTTTCATAGAGGAACCACATCGTAACAATGTGGAGGGGTTTATTGACACAATTGCTGTAGAAACGAGGAAGGTTTCCGGCAGTCAGAATCACTAGCATACATTTCCTGTTCTACGTTACTTTGCTATATTTGCTAGTAGGTGCTTAATTGGTCGCGGAAACTGTGGAAACCTGAGTGTCCCTGATATTATTATTTTGTGGGGTGCGCGCCTGCCCACACCCTTTCCACGAGGGTTGGGGGCGCGCCTGCCCCCTGCGCACGCCCCCCTGCCTCATGAGCCCCCTGGAGCTCAACCGACCTCAACTCCAACTCCATATATTCGTGTTCGGGGAGAAAAAATCAGAAAAGATTCGCCGCATTTTTACGATGAGGGAGCCGCCGCCAAGCCCTAATCTCTCTCGGGAGGGCTGATCTGGAGTCCGTTTGGGGCTCCGGGAGGCGGAATCACGTCATGCATCGTCATCATCAACCATCCTCCATCACCAATTTCATGATGCTCACCGGCGTGTGAGTAATTCCATCGTAGGCTTGCTGGACGGTGATGGGTTGGATGAGATTTATCATGTAATTGAGTTTGTTTTGTTAGGGTTTGATCCCTTGTATCCACTATGTTACGAGATTGATGTTGCTATGGCTTTGCTATGCTTAATGCTTGTCACTAGGGCCGGCGCCATGATTTCAGATCTGAACCTATTATGTTTTTCATGAATATGTGTGAGTTCTTGATCCTATCTTGCAAGTCTATGGTCTCCTACTATGTGTTATGATCCGCAAACTGACCCGAAGTGACAATAATCGGGACCACTCCCGGTGATGACCGTAGTTTGAGGGGTTCATGTATTCACTATGTGTTAATGCTTTGGTCCGGTACTCTATTAAAAGGAGGCCTTAATATCCTTAGTTTCCAATAGGACCCCGCTGCCACGGGAGGGTAGGACAAAAGATGTCATGCAAGTTCTTTTCCATAAGCACGTATGACTATATTCGGAATACATGCCTACATTACATTGATGAATTGGAGCTAGTTCTGTGTAACGCATCCGGCATAATTCTTCATCACCGATCCAATGCCTATGATCTTTTCACATATTGTTCTTCGCTTATTTACTTTTCCGTTGCTACTGTTACAATCACTATAAAACCCAAAAATATTACTTTTGCTACCGTTACCGTTACTTCCATATTACTTTGCTACTAAATACTTTGCTGCAGATATTATGTTATCCAGGTGTGGTTGAATTGACAACTCAACTGCTAATACTTGAGAATATTCCTTGGCTCCCCTTGTGTCGAATCAATAAATTTGGGTTGAGTACTCTACCCTCAAAAACTGTTGCGATCCCCTATACTTGTAGGTTATCACATGTCCACCGTGGAGCGCAGTGCGGTTAATTCTTCGGCCGCGAGGGCTTCGGATAGCGCCTCAAGGGTGAGGGATGCGGTTTTGTTTTCAGATGGAGTGCTATGTCCGGATCACAGACGAGAGTGATTATACCGTTTGATCCAGGCATTTTGAGCTTCATATACCCATAATGAGGTATAGCTTGGAAGCATGTAAAAGCATCCCGCCCCAATAGGGTGTGGTATCCGCTGCTGAAAGGGGCCACTTGGAAAGTGATTTCTTCGGACCGATAATTCTCTGGCGTGCCTCTCGACTGGGAATGATTCCTCGGAAGGTTGTGCTACGTTGCTTGATATGGCTCCTGTCTATTTCCATTTTGTGGAGTGTGTCCTCGTAAATGAGGTTTGGTCCACTGCCACCGTCCATGAGGACCTTGGTAAGTCGAAACCCGTCCACAATGGGACTGAGGACTAATGCGGCTGGCACTTGGATTGTCCTGTACTTCGGTTCATCACCGACATTTAATGTTATAGCCGTGTCGTTCCAAGGGTTTATTGCAGCGATTTGGAAGACTTTGGTGGTCATGGGGTGCTCTTTAAGCTTTGATGTTTGAAGCGAATGTCTCGAAGACCGTCAATACTCTTGTGTCGTTGTTTTCTGGAGGGTGCTGTTCTGGGGTGTCCTTGGTAAGGATGTCCTCGCTGCTCTTGGCTACCTGCCGGAGTATCCAACAAGCTCTAAGGCTGTGGGTTGCCATGGTATCTGGTGTCGTGTGTATTTTTCATGGGCCATCGAGCCATCCCTCCAGAGCGGTGCCGTGCCGCGTAATGGGTTTATGTTTCTTGACTGTTGGACTGCTGCGTGCCACGGGGGTGCGCCCTCTTCGCTTTGTGGGAGGAGGGATTCGGTTAGGGCACAGCAGTGATTTTCGGCCCTCATAAGCTTCGAAGTTTTCCAGGCGCTTTCCGCCGTGTTGTACTTACATGCGATAGTTGCTAAGTCGGCCGAACTTCCGATGATGTCGCGGCGATTGATGGCGTTGAGGATTCCTTTATCTACGCAATTGTTGCAGAACCGTGATATCACGTCCTCGTCGCAGCAATCCTTTATCTTGTCTTTGACGAAGAGGAACCTGGCCCAGATGTGTTGGATCGTTTCCTGAGACTGCTGTTTTATGCTCATGCGGGCGTCTATGTCCGAGTGGGTGGGTGGAATTAAATCCGAACCCTGACCTGACCAATTATCCGGAGTCTGAAGACCTTCTAGACTCAACAGTCCATGCTCCGGAATATCTTCTGATTGTTTAGGACTGCCGTCCGATTCTATGTTCGGAGGGCTGGTCGCATCCTTTCGCTTAGTGGGTATCCGGTTCTTCACATTCGGCAATCCCGAACATAGTCCGTCTTTGATATAGAAGAAGACTTCGCCATTCCTGCTTCCTCGACTACACGCTTATCTAGTGGGTGACGGTGGACTTTTGATTTCTCCTTGATCGGTTTTAGGCCCTATTCGATCGTAATCTTTGGCGATTCCCAAAGCGGCGACGCGATCTAGGAGTTCGTTCAAGGATAAAAACTCTGCCGGATCCATCTGCTTGAAGTGTTCGGAGTTGATGCGAAGGGGGTTCTCGATGGCCCGAGAGGTCATCGTCGGCTCAACGGCCGAACGAGCGATCATGGTAAAGCCGCCCAGCCGGAGGGTTTGGCCAGGGGCCAAGACTCCCCCGGAGGTGATGTTGTCTTTAAGGACAAGGCGAACCATCGAACCTTTCGTCGACGTCACAGTGGAACTCTCAAAGCACCAACGTCGGTGTCAAAACTAGCGGATCTCGGGCCCTCTCTATGGTCGATGGTTACAGGAGACAGGGGACACGATGTTCACCCAGGTTCGGGCCCTCTCTATGGAGGTAATACCCTACTTCCTACTTGATTGATCTTGATGAATATGAGTATTACAAGAGTTGATCTACCACGAGATCGTAATGGCTAAACCCTAGAAGTCTAGCCCGTATGACTATGGTAATGAGAATATGCTCTCCGGACTACACCATCCGGTTTATATAGACACCAGGGGGGTCTAGAGTTACATATAGTCGGTTACATAAGAAGGAATCTTCATAGTTAGTCACCAAGCTTGCCTTCCACGCCAAGGAGAGTCCAATGCGGACACATTTACAGTCTTCGGCCTTCGTGTCTTCACAGCCCATCAGTCCGGCCCATGGATAACATGCCGGATGCCCGAGGACCCCTTAGTCCAGGACTCCCTCAGGGTGCGCTACCAGGCGAGGGGAACAAAGTTTAGTCCCACCTCGCCCTGGCGAAAGCTGACCATAACGCTTTATAAACCCGGCATGGGCAACTCCTTGACTCCTCTCCCAAAGCAGGCTTTCACAGGCCTACATGTTACAGGCTGCCACAGCAGGCCATTGGGCCTTGTCGAGCTGCATCTCGCCCAATGAAAGATTGTAGGCCGGGTTTCCCCTGTATGCGATATTTTCTTTTATTTTCTTATTTTCTTATTATTTTTTCTTTTTTTCTTTATTTATTGCTGATTTGTTTTTTGCTGTATTTAGAGTATCTTTGTGAATATTTTTTCTTTAGGTACAAAAAAATACAAACTTTCTGTTAGTGCTTGTAGTTTTCAAATTTGAATAGTTTAAATTTTGAATTATTTGAAATTTGTGTGAATCACTAGTTTGTGAATAACTTAACTTTAAAAATAGATTTTCCAGTGATTCTTTTTTCTTATGTTTAATATTAGTGTGTTTTATCATTATATTCAATTTGGTAATGCTTAGGTTATTTAAAAATGAAATGCCTTTGTAACAGATGAGTTTTCGTCCGAAACCTCGATACATCGAAGAGATTGTCCATTTTGTACACGGCGCATCCAGTTTTTTACGTAACCCTCTACTTTTTGCACATGCTATGTGGGTGAAATTATGATACCATGCCAACTTTCAACCTTTTAAGAGTTCATTTGAAATGTTTTTCAATTTCAGGGTCATTTAGCTGAAAAAATCAGTAAATGCATGAAAGAAGTTGTTTGCAAAGAAAATTTCTTCGCGTTTCAAATGCCAAAACACATAACTACCCTAACTATTACAGAGATTCCCTCACAGGTGTGAAACATGGAAGAAAGTGATGATAGTGAAGCCGATCACATCCCGGATCTTTGGGTGTGAATCTTTTTTCTTCAGCGTGTGTCCCTTTGCGCCGTAGCCATGGACAATCTTCATCATTTAACTGGATGCTCGAGAGAATATTCACTGTGAATGGAGCAATTTCATCAAACTTTTCATAATCTTCTGGCATGTCTGTCTTGTCATCCACTCCCACGATGTTTCTTTTCCCAGAAAGAACTATGTGGCACTTTGGCTCATCGTATGATGCATTCGCTTCCTTATCTTTCCTTTTTCTCGGCTTGGTAGACATGTCCTTCACATAGAAAACCTGTGCCACATCATTGGCTAGGACGAATGGTTCGCCCCGTGACACGCAAGATTGTTGAGATCCACTGTTGTCATTCCGTATTGTGGGTCTTCCGTTACCCCGCCTCGTGTCATATTGACCCATTTGCACCGAAACAAAGGGACCTTCAAGCCACGTACATAGTCAAGTTCCCACATGTCCTCTATGTAACCATAATATGTTTCCTTTCCCGTCTTGGTTGCTGCATCAAAGCGGACACCACTGTATTGGTTGGTGCTCTTCTTATCTTGGGCGATTGTGTAAAATGTATTCCCATTTATATCGTACCCTTTGAAAGTCATTATATTCGAAGATGGTAACTGGGACAGCGAGTACATGTCATCTTCAATAGATGGGTCATGCATGGCCCGTGTGTGCAACCAGCCGGCGAAAGTCCTTGTTTGTTCACGTGTAATCTAGTCATCAGACCGCTCCGGGTGTTTGGAGCGTATAAAATTCTTGTGTTTGTCCATATCTCGGAGCCACAAAGGCGGAATTTCAGTAGAACTGCGGTCGTAGTGCTTCAAAGGAGAGAATGTCCGTCCATACATATTATTTGATTCCCTCTAACGTGCCTTTTTCCATCGATTCCGCCCTTATGCCTCGATTCAGGAACACCAATCGGCTTAAGGTCGGAATAAAGTCAATACAAAACTCAATGACCTCCTCATTTTACGTGGCCCTTGGAGATGCTTCCATACGGCCTAGCACGGTTGTGAACATATTTCTTTAAGACTCCCATGAACCTCTCAAAGGGAACATATTGTGTAGAAATACAGGACCCAAAAGCGTTATTCTCTTCAAGATAGGTGAACTAGGACGTGCTTCATGATGTTGAAGAAGGATGGTGGAAACACCAACTCGGCCCGACAAGACATTGCACCAAATGATTCTTCTAACCTTGGTATGATTTACAGATCGATTACATTCTGAGAGATTGCAATGAGGAATGCACACAGCTTCACAATGGCTAATCGAACGCTTTCCGTAAGAAGCCCCTCAATGCAACGGGAAGCAGTTGCATCATAATCACGTGGCAGTCATGAGACTTTAGGTTCTAGAACTTTTTCTCTGCCATATTTATTATTCCCTTTATATTCGACGAGAAGCCATATGGTACCTTAATACTCAACAGGCATTCAAAGAACATTTCCTTCTCTTCTTTGGTAAGAGCGTAGCTGGCATGACCCTGATGTATGCCGTCTTTTCCGTGCATACGTTGCTGGTCCTCCCGTGCCTCAGGTGTATCTTTTGTCTTCCCATACACGCCCAAAAAGCCAAGCAGGGTCATGCAAAGATTCTTCGCCATGTGCATCACGTCGATTGCGGAGCGGACCTCTAGGTCTTTCCAATAGGGCAGGTCCCAAAATATTGATTTCTTCTTCCACATGGGTGCGCGTCCGTCAGTGTCATTCGGAACAGGTTGTCCGCCAGGACCCTTTCCAAAGACTACCTTGACCATATCATGTACATCAGCACCAGTACGGTGGCGAGGCTTCATCCGATGATCCGCCTCACCTTTGAAATGCTTGCCTTTCTTTCTTACGGGATGCCTGCTTGGAAGAAATCAACGATGTCCCAGGTACACATTCTTCCTACAATTATCCAAATATATACTATCAGTATCATCCAAACAGTGCGTGCATGCGCGGTATCCCTTGTTTGTCTGTCCTGAAAGGTTACTGAGAGCAGGCCAATCATTGATGGTCACGAACAGCAACGCCTTTAGGTCAAATCCTTCCTGTGCATGCTCATCCCACGCACGTACACCTATTCCATTCCACAGCTGTAAGAGTTCTTCAACTAATGGCCTTAGGTACACATCAATGTCGTTGCCGGGTGGCTTAGGGCCTTGGATGAGCACTGGCATCATAATGAACTCCCGCTTCATGCACAACCAAGGAGGAAGGTTATACAAACATAGAGTCACAGGCCAGGTGCTATGGTTGCTGCTCTGCTCCGCAAAAGGATTAATGCCATCTGCGCTTAGACCAAACCATATGTTCCTTGCGTCACCTGCAAGCTCCTTCTTGTACTTTCTCTCGATTTTTCTCCACTGCGACCCGTCAGCGGGTACTCTCAACTTTCCGTATTTCTTACGGTCTTCTCTGTGCCATCGCATCGCCTTGGCATGCTCTTTGTTTTGGAACAAACGTTTCAACCGTGGTATTATAGGAGCATACCACATCACCTTGGCAGGAATCCTCTTCTGGGCGCTGCCATCTCGACATCACCAGGGTCATCGCGGCTGATCTTATAGCGCAATGCACCGCATATCGGGCAAGCGTTCGAATCCTAGTACTCACCACGGTAGAGGATGCAGTCATTAGGGCATGCATGTATCTTTTGCACCACTAACCCTAGAGGGAAGACAGCCTTCTTTGCTTCGTACGTACTCTCGGACAATTCATTGTCCTTTGTAAGGATATTCTTTATCATCACCAGCAACTTTCCAAATCCCTTGTCAGATACACCATTCTCTTCCTTCCATTGCAGCAATTCTAGTGTGGTGCCCAACTTTTTCTTGTCAGCTTCGCAATTCAGGTACAACAATATCTTGTGATCCTCTAACATGCGCTGCAACTTCTTATTCTCCAAATCACTTGCGCAGTTTCTCTTTGCATCGGCAATGACCCGACCTAGAACATCAGCGGGCTCATCTGATGCCTCTTCTTCAGCTTCTTCCCGCATTGTCGGCTCAGCTTCTTCCCCCATTGTTGTAACATCGTATTCAGGGAACTCATGGCCATGATAGCTGTCGTCGTCCTCTTCTTCTTCTTCATTGTGCTGGCTCAAATTCAAACCGGCACTAATGAGTTGAACATTTGACCCTTTTTCTACTAGTGATCAGTCCTCGGTGTACCTTATATGGGCTTGGTTGCACGACTACTTCTTTCACAACTAGGCAGGGTGTTGACTCCACCTGGGCCAGAAGTTACGTGTTTGCGCCCGTGGCGTCGGTCCATCCACGACTCATCGCTGCCTACTACCGCTTGAGCATCATGCGTTAGTTTTCCTTGAGCAGGGAAAGGTGATTCAATAAAGTAGCGTAAAGTATTTCCCTCAGTTTTTGAGAACCAAGGTATCAATCCAGTAGGAGACCACGCTCAAGTCCCTCACACCTACACAAACAAATAAGAACCTCGCAACCAACGCGATAAAGGGGTTGTCAATCCCTTCACGGTCACTTACGAGAGTGAGATCTGATAGATATGATAAGATAATATTTTTGGTATTTTTATGATAAAGATGCAAATTAAAATAAACGGCAATAAAAATAACTAAGTGTTGGAAGATTAATATGATAGAGAATAGACCCGCGGGCCATAGGTTTCACTAGTGGCTTCTCTCAAGAGCATAAGTATTACGATGGATGAACAAATTACTGTCGAGCAATTGATAGAATTGAGCTTAGTTATGAGAATATCTAGGTATGTTCAAGTATATAGGCATCACGTCCGTGACAAATAGACTGACTCCTGCCTGCATCTACTACTATTACTCCACACATTGACCGCTATCCAGCATGCATCTAGAGTATTAAGTTCATAAGAACGGAGTAACGCTTTAAGCAAGATGACATGATGTTGAGGGATAAACTCATGCAACATGATATAAACCCCATCTTGTTATCCTCGATGGAAACAATACTATACGTGCCTTGCTGCCCCTGCTGTCACTAGGAAAGGACACCACAAGATTGAACCCAAAGCTAAGCACTTCTCCCATTGCAAGAAAGATCAATCTAGTAGGCCAAACCAAACTAATAATTCGAAGAGACTTGCAAAGATAATCAATCATACATAAAAGAATTCAGAGGAGATTCAAATATTGTTCATAGATGAACTTGATCATAAACCAACAATTCATTGGTCTCGACAAACTCACCGCAAAAGAAGATTACGTCGAATAGATCTCCAAGAGAATCGAGGAGAACTTTGTATTGAGATCCAAAGAGAGAGAAGAAGCCATCTAGCTAATAACTATGGACCCGAAGGTCTGAAGTAAACTACTCACACATCATGGGAGAGGCTATGGTGTTGATGTAGAAGCCCTCCGTGATCAATGCCCCCTCCGGCCGGGCCTTGGAAAAGGCCCCAAGATGAGATCTCACGGAGTGCGAAGGTTGCGGCGGTGGACTTCGGTTTTTCGTGGATGCCTACGATGGTTTTGAAAGTGCGTAGGTATATATAGGAGGAAGAAATGCGTCGGTGGAGCAACATGAGCCCCACGAGGGTGGAGGCGCGCCCCTGCCTCGTGCTCTCCTCGTTGATTGCTTTCGTGAACTCCAAGTCCTCTGGATCACGTTTGTTCCGAAAATCACGTTCCGAAGGTTTCATTCCGTTTGGACTCCGTTTGATATTCTTTTTCTCATAGAAAACACCAAATAGGCAAAAAACAGCAATTTGGGCTGGGCCTCACGGTTAATAGGTTAGTCCCAAAATAATATAAAAGTGTATAATAAGGCCCATTAAACATCCAAAACAGAATATAATATAGCATGGAACAATCAAAATTATAGATACGTTGGAGCGTATCAAGCATCTAAGCTTAATTCCTACTAAATGCTGAGTAGGTAAATGATAAAAACAGAATTTTTGATGTGGAATGCTACTTGGCATAATTTTCAGTGTAATTCTCTTAATTGTGGTATGAATGTTCAGATCCGAAAGATTCAACACAAAAGTTGAATATTGACATAAAAATAATAATACTTCAAGCATACTAACAAAGCAATTATGTCTTCTCGAAATAACATGGCCAAAGAAAGTTATCCGTACAAAAGCATATAGTCTGCCTATGCTCTATCTTCATCACACAAAGTATTTAATCATGCACAACCCCGATGACAAGCCAAGCAATTGTTTCATACTTTTGGTGTCCTCAAACTTTTCAATCTTCACGCAATACATGAGCATGAGCCATGGACATAGCACTATATGTGGAATAGAATGGTGGTTGTGGAGAAGACAAAAAAGGAGAAGATAGTCTCACATCAACTAGGCGTATCAACGGGCTATGGAGATGCCCATCAATAGATATCAATGTTTGTGAGTAAGGATTGCCATGCAACGGATGCACTAGAGCTATAAGTATATGAAAGCTGAACAAAAGAAACTAAGTTGGTGTGCATCCAACTCGCTTGCTCACGAAGACCTAGGGCATTTTGAGGAAGCCCATCATTGGAATATACAAGCCAAGTTCTATAATGAAAATTTCCCACTAGTATATGAAAGTGATATCATAGGAGACTCTCTATCATGAAGATCATGGTGCTACTTTGAAGCACAAGTGTGGTAAAAGGATAGTAGCATTGTCCCGTCTCTATTTTTCTCTCATTTTTTCAGTCTTTTTCTTTGGCCTTTTCTCTTTTTTATGGCCTTTTTTTTAATTTAGTCTGGAGTCTCATCCCGACTTATGGGGGAATCATAGTCTCCATCATTCTTTCCTCACTTGGTAGAATGCTCTAATAATGATGATCATCACACTTTTATTTACTTACAACTCAAGAATTACAACTCAATACTTAGAACAACAATATGACTCTATGTGAATGCCTCCGGTGATGTGCGGTATATATGCAATGAATCAAGAGTGACATGTATGAAAGAATTATGAACGATGGCTTTGCCACAAATACGATGTCAACTACATGATCATGCAAAGCAATATGACAATGATGAAGCGTGGCATAGTAAACGGAACGGTGGTAAGTTGCATGGCAATATATCTCGGAATGGCTATGGAAGTGCCATGATAGGTAGGTATGGTGGCTGTTTTGAGGATGGTACATGGTGGGTGTATGATACCGGCGAAAAGTGCGCGGTTTTTGAGAGGCTAGCAATTGAGAGTGCGTATAATCCATGGACTCAACGTTAGTGATAAAGAACTCATATACTTTTTGCAAAAATCTACAAGTTATCAAAACAAAGTATTACGCACATGCTCCTAGGGGGATAGATTGGTAGGAAAAGACCATCGCTCGTCCCCAACCGCCACTCATAAGGAAGACAATCAATAAATAAATCATGCTCCGACTTCATCACATAACGGTTCACCATACGTGCATGCTACGGGAATCACAAACTTTAACACAAGTATTTCTCAAATTCACAACTACTCAACTAGCATGACTCTAATATCACCATCTTTATAACAATTATCAAGCATCAAACTTCTCATAGTATTCAACACACTCATAAGAATTTTTTTTCTAATCTTGGATACCTATCATAATTAAAGCAAATTACCACGTTGTTTTGTAGGACTCTCAAAATAATATAAGTGAAGCATGAGAGAACAATAGTTTCTATAAAACAAATCCAGCACCGTGCCCTAAAAGATATAAGTGAAGCACTAGAGCAAAATTATATAGCTCAAAAGATATAAGTGAAGCATAGGGAGTATTCTAATAAATTCTGAATCAAGTATGTCTCTCTCAAAAGGTGTGTACAGCAAGGATGATTGTGGTAAACTAAAAAGCACAGACTCAAATCATACAAGACGCTCCAAGCAAAACACATATCATGTGGTGAATAAAAATATAGCTCCAAGTAAAGTTACCCGATGGACAAAGGCGAAGAGGGATGCCTTCAAGGGGCATGCCCAAGCTTTAACTTTTGGTGTCCTTAGATTATCTTGGGGTGCCATGGGCATCCCCAAGCTTAGGCTCTTGCCACTCCTTGTTCCATAATCCATCAAATCTTTTACCCAAAACTTGAAAACTTCACAACACAAAACTCGTAAGCTCCGTTAGCGAAAGAAAACAAAACACCACTTCAAGATATAGTAATGAACTCATTATTTATTTATATTGGTGTTAAACCTACTGTATTCCAACTTCTCTATGGTTTATAAACTATTTTACTAGCCATAGATTCGTCAAAATAAGCAAACAACACACGAAAAACAGGATCTGTCAAAAACAAAACAAACTGTAGTAATCTGTAACTAACTCAAACTTCTGGAACTCTAAAAATTCAGCCAAAATAGGACCACCTAAATAATTTGTTTATTAATCTTCTGCAATTGGAGTCAGTATTATCTCACGTTCTGGCACTTTTTAACAACTGTTTTCGTGAACAGAAAGTTTCTGGAATTTTCAGCAAGATCAAATAACTATCATCCAAGAAGATCCTATAGGTTTAACTTGGCACAAACACTAATTAAAACATGAAAACAAATATAACCAAAGGCTAGATCAAATATTTATTCCTGAAGACAAGCAAAAAGAAAAAAAAACTAAAAATAAAATTGGGTTGCCTCCCAGCAAGCGCTATCCTTTAACGCCCCTAGCTAGCCAAAAAAAAGCGAGAATAGATCTAGGTATTGCCATCTTTGGTAGGCAATCCATAAGTGGCTCTCATAATAGATTCATATGGCAATTTAATTTTCTTTCTAGGGAAGTGTTCCATGCCTTTCCTTAACGGAAATTGGAATCTAATATTCCCTTCCTTTATATCAATAATTGCACCAATGTTCTAAGGAAAGGTCTACCAAGAATAATAGGACATGAAGAATTGCAATCTATATCAAGAACAACAAAATCTACGGGCACATAATTCCTATTTGCAACAATAAGGACATCATTAATTCTTCCCATAGGTTTCTTGATAGTGGAATCCGCAAGGTGTAATTTTAAAGAGCAATCATCAAATTCACGGAAACCTAACAAATCACACAAAGTTTTTGGAATCGTGGAAACACTAGCACCCAAATCACACAAAGCATAACATTCATGATCTTCCATTTTAATTTTAATAGTAGGTTCCCACTCATCATAAATTTTTCTAGGGATAGAAACTTCCAACTCAAGTTTTTCTTCATAAGATTGCATTAAAGCATCAACGATATGTTTGCTAAAAGCTTTATGTTGACTATAAGCATGAGGAGAATTTAGCACGGATTGCAACAAGGAAATAAAATCTGTCAAAGAGCAATTATCATAATTAAATTCCTTGAAATCCAAAATAGCGGGTTCATTGATATCTAAAGTTTTGACTTCTTCAATCCCACTTTTACAAATTTTAGCATCAAGTTCTAGAAACTCTGAATTTTGGGAACGCCTTCTAGGTAAAGGTGGCTCATATTCAGTCCCATCATTATCAAGATTCATATTGCAAAACAAAGATTTAATAGGAGACACATCAATAACTTTTAGATCTTCATCTTTATTCTCATAAAAATTAGAAGAACACGCTTTCACAAAAGCAATCTTTCTTAGCACGCATCCTAGCGGTTTTTTCTTTGCACTCATCAATGGAAATTCTCATGGCTTTGAGAGACCCATTGATATCATGTTTAGGTGGAATATATCTAAGTTTCAAAGAATCAACATCAAGAGAAATTCTATCAACGTTCCTACCCAATTCATCAACTTTAAGCAATTTTTCTTCAAGCAAAGCATTGAAATTCTTTTGTGAATTCATAAACTCCTTAACACTAGTCTCAAATTCAGGGGGCATCTTACTAAAATTTCCATAAGAATTGTTGCAGGAATTAACATAATTATTAGAGGAATTACTAGGGAACGACCTAGGATTATAGTTTCCTCTATACGCATTGTTACCAAAATTATTCCTACCAACAAAATTCGCATCCATAGATTCATTATTGTTCTCAATCAAAGTAGACAAAGGCATATCATTAGGATCAGAAGAAACACTTTTAGTAGCAAATAATTTCATGAGTTCATCCATCTTTCCACTGAAAACATTAATTTCTTCTATCGCATGCAATTTTTATTAGTAGATCTTTCGATTGTGCCATTGAGAATAATTAACCATAATATTATCTAGGAGTTTAGTAGCTTCTCCTAAGGTGATTTCCATAAACGTGCCTCCCATGGCCGAATCTAAAAGATTTCTAGAAGCAAAATTCAATCCGGCATAAAATTTTTGTATAATCATCCAAAGATTCAAACCATGCGTAGGGAAATTATGTATCATTAATTTCATCCTCTCCCAAGCTTGTGCAACATGTTCATGATCAAGTTGCTTAAAATTCATGATATCGTTTCTAAGAGAGATGATTTTAGCGGGAGGAAAATACTTAGAGATAAAAGCATCTTTGCACTTATTCCATGAATCAATACTATTTTTAGGCAAAGACGAAAACCAAACTTTAGCACGATCTCTAAGCGAAAAAGGAAATAGCTTCAATTTAACAATATCATTGTCCACATCTTTCTTCTTTTGCATATCACACAAATCAACGAAGCTATTTAGATGGGTAGCGGCATCTTCACTAGGAAGGTCGGCGAATTGATCTTTCATGGCAAGATTCAACAAAGCGGCATTAATTTCACAAGATTCAGTATCGGTAGAGGAGCAATCGGTGCTAAGAAAATCATTGTTGTTGGTATTGGTAAAGTCACACAATTTAGTATTATCTTGAGCCATCGTGACAAGCGAGCAATCCAACACACAAGCAAACAAAAGCGAAAGCGAGAAAAGAGGCGAACGGAAAAGAGAGGGCGAATAAAACGGCAAAGGGTGAAGTGGGGAGAGGAAAAGCGAGAGGCAAATGGCAAATAATGTAATGCGAAGGATAAGAGTTTGTGATGGGTACTTGGTATGTTGACTTTTACGTAGACTCCCGACAGCGGCGCCAAATCCTTCTTGCTACCTCTTGAGCATCATGTTGGTTTTCCCTCGAAGAGGAAAGGGTGATGCAGTAAAGTAGCGTAAGTATTTCCCTCAGTTTTTGAGAACTAAGGTATCAATCCAGTAGGAGGCCACGCTCAAGTCCCTTGCACCTACACATACAAATAGGAACCTTGCAACCAACGCGATAAAGGGTTGCCAATCCATTCACGGCCACTTGCAAAAGTGAGATCTGATAGAGATGATAAGATAATATTTTTGGTATTTTTATCATAAAGATTAAAAGTAAAGAAAGCAAAGTAAACAAAGATAGAAATAGCTTGTTGACGGAAGATTAATATGATGGAAAATAGACTTAGGGGCCATAGGTTTCACTAGAGGCTTCTCTCAAGATAGCATAAGTATTACGGTGGGTAAACAAATTACTGTTGAGCAATTGATAGAATTAAGCATAGTTATGAGAATATCTAGGTATTGTAACATCCCAAAATTCTAAATTTTGGAATGTTATAATAAATAGATAGATTTGATTGATTGTTTGATTGATTGACTGAAAGTGAGTGAATTTGAAACTCTTTGAAAGTTAAATGAGAGGGAATAAAAGGACTTTCCCAAACTTTCATTTTGCTTTTATGATCTTCGGGAATTCAAATTCTTTTCACCACAAAACCACTGAGAGAAGATGACATGACTTCTTCCATTTATTTAAATGACAAGGGTGTTGAAAATATTTGAATTTCATTTGGAAAATATTTTCAACCCGAGAACTTTATGCAACTCTATGATTTTCACGAGCGAAGATAAAATGACTTCTTCAAAACATATGAAATATGAGTTGGGAGTTCCAAAGAATTAAATTCAAAGTTCTTTTGAATTTATTTATCAATTTGGAGTTATTTGGATTTTATTCAAATTATTTTTCGCCAAAAATAAAATCCATGGAAAATAGGGTAACATGATTCCCTACATCAGAAAATTGGAGATAAATAAATTTGGAGTCATTTTGGTATTTTTAAAATGATTTTCAGTGGATTTTATTAGGGCAGTAGCACTGTTTGAACTATTTAAATTTTTGTGTATTTTATTTGACGCTAGAATAAAGTTCATCTTGTAGGAAATCTTTTTCTTATATTTTTGATATATTATATGCCTATATAATATTTCTATTTATTTTGTTTTTATTTTTGTTTGACTGTTTAAAAAAAAGAACCTTCTGGACCGACCGGACCGAGCCGGCCCAGCTTGCCAGGCCACGGCCCAGCCGGCCCACGTCGCTCGCCCGCCTGCCCGAGCTCCGCTCGAGAGTTCGCCGCCACCACGGCATCGCCGCCACCTCCGTGCCACCGCCGGCCTCCTCTGCCCCCTCCTCCACGCCACCGCGCCTCCCCGCCTCCTTAAATACTGGGCCACCCGGCCCCTCTCTTCTCTCCTCGCCGCCCGCGCGCCGCAAACCACCGCCGCCCTTGGCCGAGATCCGCCGCCGCCACGCCTCGACGCCACCACCCCCTTCGGACTACGCCTCGTCATTTGCTCCTCCCCATCTACTACGCCTTGCGCTGACGCCGAGCCGCCGCCCGGCGGACCCGAGCCGCCGCCGTCTTCTCCGACGCCGACGAACCACGCCATTGCCGCTTTCGGAGTTTTCCTAATCAGGGAATAACTGACCGGTTCATTGTTTTTAGATTTTCTTTGGTTTTTTTAAAAGACCGGTTTTATTTATTAGTTAGGTTAATTAGTGGGACGTTTGCTAGTTTAGGATTTGTCTTTAACGGTTTTCGTCTTATAGGTTTCTCATGCGCGAACGTTACGCTATTTAGTCTTTTTCTTTTATTTTATTTTTTACGCCGGGGACCTAGTTGTAGTTGTTTTTATTTCTTGATTAGTCCCCAATTTTCAAACGACCATAACTTTTTACTCGTTTATCCAAATTCAACGAAACCAACGCCGACTTCTTCGTTATGATCCCCTCTATCCAGTAATCCAACTCAAACATGTTTTTGAAATTTTTAAATTTGAATTAGATCAGATTTGAATTCAAACATTGTTTGATCATAACTTGAGTTTTATAACTCCGTTTGAGTTGATTCTTTTTGCAAATCGAAGCTCTTGACCTAAACTTTATGATAAGGCCAAATTCACATAATTTTGGTACTGTTAGAAATTGTTTTATGTTGCAAGAGTTATTTGCTTGGTTTTGATGTTCTGGATTTGTTTTCTTCGTTCTTTCCGATCTTTTGAGTGATTGCTTATGTGTGGTTACTATTGATTGCTTACGATAGATTGACCGGAGTGTGACGAGTAGAACTATCAAGAGTTTCGAGTGCGTATCATCTTCATCAACTTTGCAGGCAAGTAACACTTTGATCATACTTTTCTCATACCCAGTTTTTATGCATTAGATCTATCCTCAAACACTTGCATGATTATGATCTAATTAAATTGTGGGATGGGAAGTAGTTGAGGTAGTACCTATTACCTGTTTCATTATAAACCCTTGGGAGTTACTTCTACGCGTTGCTTATATTGCTATGCTATGCTCGTAGACGTGGTTTGGGTATGAGTGAAATCCATGACAGATGTGAGATTGTTATTTAATGGCTCAACTTAAGGTGGCAACTTAAATACACATCTGGGTGGATTGCTAGGGGCACCCTGGGGATATACCAGTGGACTTGCCGGGACACAGGGATATACCGGTGTTGTCCTAGGAGATCCCAGGATATACCGTGTGATCATCCCTACGGTCCGCCACCCAGGCTCAAAGGGATCATGAGATTATTCAAACTAGAACCTTACGTGTGCAGCCACAAGCCATTATGGGCTCTGGAATAGTTGATTAAGTTGTGCGTACTCTTACGGGTAGACTAGCAGATGTAGGGGAAAGTAGGTGTACCGGTCTACCCACAAGTAAGGTGCTAAGCGCTTCCGAAGACTATGTCTCGGTCATCCGCTTCTCAAACACCATGTAGTGCAGAAATCCAGCGGAGGCACCGAGTCTTGTGGGGAAAAGTGCGTAAACCTCTGCAGAGTGTATAAACTAATCATGATTAGCCGTGTCCCCGGTTATGGACATCTTGAGTATCTAGTTCTTGGATTATCCTGTTGATCTCATCATGTTACTCTAATTAATATTGTTGGGTTGTTAATGAGTACTTTTAATTGGGATTGAGAATGCTGTCAACCATTCTCAATGTTTCACAACCACTTTGATAGTTAAATAAATTTATTCCTTTGCAGTAGGGAAAAATTGGCTTTACGCAAAAACTGTAACCAAAGAGCTTTTCCACAAGCCATATATGCATGTAGTATAGGCTTATTCCTTCATTACTCTCTATGTGTTACATTGCCAGCATATTCCATGTGCTGACCCGTTTTCGGGCTGCAACGTTTCATGTTGCAGACTTTTCAGACGACGAGTAAGTGATACGTTAGGGTTATGATTTCTACACTCAACTTTGCCGTCGGTGTTGATGGGAATCCACAACCTTGGTTACTTCCGCTATTTTGGATTGAGGTAATAGTATTTACGTTACTTTATACATGTGATTTACCTCTGTTATAAATCCTCGAGTACTGTGTGTGTCAGCATACCGATCCAGGGATGACACTTAAGCACAGAGACTTGACCGTCTCAGGTCGGGTCGCTACAGGTATGATCATGTATATAGGCATCACATCTGTGACAAGTAGACCGACTCTTGCCTGCATCTACTATTATTACTCCACACATCGACCGCTATCCAGCATGCATCTAGAGTATTAAGTTCATAAGAACGGAGTAACACTTTAAGCAAGATGACATGATGCAGAGGGATAAACTCATGCAATATGATATAAGCCCCATCATTTTATCCTCGACGGCAACAATACAATACGTGTCGTTTCCCCTACTATCACTGGGATCGAGCACCGCAAGATTGAACCCAAAGCTAAGCACTTCTCCTATTGCAAGAAAGATCAATCTAGTAGGCCAAACCAAATTGATAATTCGAAGAGACTTGCAGAGATAACCAATCATACATAAAAGAATTCAGAGGAGATTCAAATATTGTTCATAGATAAACTTGATCATAAACCCACAATTCATCGGTCTCGACAAACACACTGCAAAAGAAGATTACATCGAATAGATCTCCAAGAGAATCGAGGAGATTTTTGTATTGAGATCCAAAGAGAGAGAAGAAGCCATCTAGCTAATAACTATGGACCCGAAGGTCTGAAGTAAACTACTCACACATCATCGGAGAGACTATGATGTTGATGTAGAAGCCCTCTGTGATCAATGCCCCCTCCGGCGGAGCGCCGGAAAAGGCACCAAGATGGGATCTCACGGGTACAGAAGGTTGCGGCGGTGAAATTAGGTTTTCGTGGATGCCTCTAATGGTTTGAAGTGCGTGAGGTATATATAGGAGGAGGAAGAAATGCGTCGGTGGAGCACGTGGGCTCCACGAGGTGGAGCGCGCTGGGGGTAAGCGCGCCTGCCTCCTGCTCTCCTTGTTGATTGCTTTACGTAGACTCCAAGTCTTCTGGATCACGTTTGTTCCAAAAATCACGTTCCCGAAGGTTTCATTCCGTTTGGACTCCGTTTGATATTCTTTTTCTGCGAAACACTGAAATAGGCAAAAACAGCAATTTGGGCTGGGCCTCCGGTTAATAGGTTAGTCCCAAAAATAATATAAAAGTGTATAATAAAGCCCATTAAACATCCAAAACAGAATATTATATAGCATGGAACAATCAAAAATTATAGATACGTTGGAGACGTATCACTGCCAACTTCACCTTCTCGCCTCAGTGCTCGCCGACATCGGCGGGCCCGCTGACAATAGCACCCTGATGCTCGAGATGATTGACAGCCTCGGCTACAAGTGGGCGATACAGGCGGCAATTCTGCAATCCACCGTGTTGCTGCCTTCGTTCGCCCAGGCGCGTTCTCGTTTGGTCCTCGGCGAATTTGTGCTTGACAAGCGCACCATCATTGCTGGCACCCAGGTGTTCACCATCCACACCAACAACGGCGCCGGGCGGCGTGAGTGCGCCAGGGATTGCGCGCCGCGGCCCCGCTCATCACTGTGGTGGTGACCGAGCGGCGGCCAACTCAACATGCACCACGTTGGTGACTGTAGTCATGGCGGCCGTGGCCGTGACGGTGGGGGTCGAGACGACATGCTAGGAGGACATGGGTATCACCCTTGGTTCGCCTACTTCACCCCATGGGGTGCGGCTTTCCCTCTGCCTTGAGCGCCTGGACCCCCGAACTTCGGGCCATGCTCGAGGCTGAGGTCATGACGGATGCGCCGACGCAAGTGTGCCCCGTCCTGCACCTCCTGCGCGGTGTACTGCCCCGTTGTATGCATGGGATGTCAATGCCATGCTGCGCAGCACGCCCAACTAGGGCGTTGTGTTTCCTCTGGCGCCGGAGTGGATAGTGGTAACTGGTGCAGCCTCCCATGTCACCGAGGATTCAGGTAGCCTTTCCTTGTCTCGTTTTTCATTAACGCCAAATTCCCATCACACTATAGTCCATAATGGGGCCTGCCTTTTTGTTGTTGCCATCGGTAGTGCTCTCCTCCCTCCTTATCCTTTAATCTTACCAAAATTCTTCTCTCTCTTAATATTGTTATTAAGAATCTTATCTCAATATGACAATTTAGTCACACCTGCAGCTCTACCATACGTCCTCGCAATATCCGGACGCTAAAGGTGATGCGGATTGGGCTGGGTGTCCGAACTCCGGATACAAGGTGATCCACATCTGGCTTCAGTGTTTTAGGGCACGAACTTGGTGTCGTGCTCATCAAGCGCCAAGACAATGTCTTGCGGTCTAGTGTGGCGCTGTCGCCAAATGCATCGCCAATCGTGCTGGCATCGTCGACTTCTCACTGAGCTTTGTCTTCCACCCCTTGGCGACCACTATTTGCCGTAATAATGTGAGTGCTATGTACCTCTCTACTAATCTCGTACAACATCAGAGGACTGGAGATGGATCTCCACTTTATGTGGGATCGCTTTGTTCTCGATGAAACCAAGGTGCTCCATGTTCCAACATCATCGCAGCTTGCCCACATCTTCGCCAAGGGGTTACCATCCTCAGTTTTTGTGACATCTTCACGACCATGCGCCATGACCTGTGCACCCTCGATGAGCTGGTAGGTTCTTCCTTCTTTCCTTGTGTGCCTGGCTGCAGTATGGGAAATGCTTTCGAGGCTCATGTGCTCGGAGCCTGACCGGGACAGCATCGGGAATGATTTCGAGTTATGAAAATTGTAATGGGCTTTGTGCTTTCACCTAAAATAGTACCATTCAAAATATATTTCTTTCTCATACAGCAAGACTTCACCACGTTTAACTTTTGAAGCCATAGCCTTTAACACCACACAGTATAGCCTAAAGCATGCATTTCCAAATACCATGTCACTAGATGAAACATAATTAACTTATTTGAGTTTAGCATCCACAATCAAGTCATGCTAAATTCGGATGGTTCCAATCAAAGGCAAACTAGAAAAATTGTACTTCATTGGTTTCTCTTCATTCCTCAGCCGAACCTTCTGGAGTCCTCTTATTCCGAACCACTTGCAACAATTTTGCTATGTAAACAAGCCAGGAGTTTGGTGTTATTTTTTCATGCTTCTTATCACCATAGCTGAGAGGAAAAGAAAAATTATCAATTTGTCTTCCCACCATATGCGCATATCGAGATGACAAGGTGTTTTTTAAGGGATAGATGACAAGGTTATGAGACGCTTAATTATCCAAGAGCGGGGGGAATGGTCAGCTTCCTTTGTTCGCCGACTCTCATACATGTCCAATATTGGATGGACCGTAATTAGTTTCTTAAATAGAAAATGTAAAATGATTTTTATTATTTGAGATTTTCAAGATTATGACCTTCGATCCCTAGCTCCCATCCGCGAATCACTTGTTTAGCTCCTGTAGTGGATAACAAACTGGTGACCTCATTATGCAAGGATTAAAAAGATGTAACAAGAGTGTCAGAGCTTAGTTTTATCAATCTTTTACCAAGCTTGAACTGGTAGTGGTAGGCATGGTCGATAAATTTCCCATCCTTCGAGTGACCAATATATTCGACTTTCACCTTCACAAACACAAGGTTTGGATTAACTTGTGAACTGGTTTTACGGGCAGAGAATCAATATCACATGAGGTGCTACTAAATCATTGTTAAAACTACTCATGCAAGTTGAGGATAGCACATACCTTACTACCCAGAGTAGCAATCTGGGCACCAGCTTGTCCCTCAATGATGCATTCTATTCCTAATTTGTCGCTCTCTTTATGTTCCAAATTTGTCTTCTTCTGGTCATCGTCGTCACTGTCTTCAAGATATACAATATCTTCTGGTACACCGCTGGCCTTCCCAACAACTATCACAATGGAAATAGAAAGTACATTATATGTTAAAAACAAAATTACGTTTGCATGCACGCAGTTGTGTGTGTGTGTGTGTGTGTGTGTGTGTGTGTGTGTTGTGTGTAAAACTAATAGAAAGGAAATTAAACCATTATTTTAGGAAATAAAAAAGTTAGATTGGACATTGTGTAGACACATACATTTGTTTTTGTTACGAGATGGACGATTTGTAACATATATCTTCTTGCTTCCGTCATCCCTGTTTTTGGCAGCATTACAAATAGAAATTAGCAATCCAAGTTTTTGGTGGCACATACGGGTAAAGATGAAAAAAAAAAGAATGCTACAACTCTTCGTGGTTGGTCTCCTACTTAGTGTCTTCGCAAGTTTTTCCCACTTTGTCCTCATGGACATTCTTTCCGTGCGCTGCTTTCTGGTGGTTCCTGCTTCTACATGTTCAAACAAAAATAAAAATGTTCAATGCACAACAGGGATCATAATTGAGTTATATATACAGGATGAAAAAGATGATATACCTGTCCGAGATCTCTTGATCATACTTCCGTTTTCTGAGTGAATTTCTTTTAGTAGTGCAAGTGTTGGGATTCGTAAGGATGTAATATCCTGACAAATAAATCGAGCTTTGGCCTTTAACAGAGAAGGTAATATTCACATCCTCCTCTAACTCAATCTCCAGCCGATGCATGGGATGGTTTGAAGGAGTCAACACACAAAGCACTGCCCGCCTCTCTTCGCCAGCATTGCTTTCGAGGACGCTCCAACCAGAAGTATTAAGGTCACCTAGTGTCGCCTAAACGAATTGATTAAACCGTCAGAATGAAATAATATTTGGGGAAGACCTTGCCGTTTATTTTTCTCCCAGAATGTGTAGCATCAAATTAAAATAATTATGTATTGTGAAAGTGTATCATGAACACAGTAACGCCAATTCAATATGGTTGACACTAACAATTATTTAATGCATGCCCAAACCAAGAATTTTCTGACTGCACTGCACGAGCAATCAGTTTATAATATGACATGGAAGGAGGCATCTGTAATCTGCAACAAGTGTCATATACTACAATGTGCGGAGTGAGACCAATGTTTAGAGCATCTATACTGAAATCTATAACAGATGTGGCCATATACATATGTACCATCCTTTCAACTAAATTCTATCCGCCACCCCTGCCAAGCCTCTCATTGTATGAGGAACCTGAGGTTCTTGCTTCTCGGCATTGCTCACGGGTTGCTTGCCAATAATGAGCCGGCTCATCATAAGAGAGGGGCCAACCAACATGGACACACAGAAATTGCATTATTAGAGGATCAGCTTTCCCTGTGAACATGCCGTATTGATGCCCAGGCCTCAGAAAGAATAGCTTCACAGGCCTCATTAGTCGTAAAGGAGGTATTAATATTGACAGAATGATGAGTTAATGAGTTAAAATGATAATAAATGAGTGCAACAATGACAGACCGAGTGACATTTCGACATTAGTTAATTGATAATTATGTATACCTGGGTGATCCGGAGGCGGCGGTGGGATAGGGAGAATTGGTGAACATAGTCCTCCCCGGCCTTCACCTCCGCTCCTGTCGTGCATGCATCCACATCCTATCTTAGTTAATTCTCTAGGAGAAACAACGTGCACGCATGCATGCGCATGTCGATAACATCTGATAATGATTAATTAGGCAAAGTACTAAAAGAATGGTGGATCAATCATGATACGTACCCCATAATGCCATGGATCGAGATGTCCCGTGCGGTGTATTTCTCTTCTCTGGCGTGGGTGGGTTGCGTTAATCTATTAGTACACACACGATTATATACATGTGTGCATAGATATACATGGTAAGAAAGCAAGCATATATATAGACAGAAACCTTAGTCCAATGTTAAAAAAAAATCGATCAAATCATATGCTGACATGTAAGGACCACATGCATGCCTTGTTATACATATACTGTACAGGCCTACATTACTCAGGTCTCGCACAGAACTTTTTTAAACAAAGGCTCAAAAGAGACTTTGAATTGTGAAACAACATTACAACATAACACACACGGAAACCGCAAAAGATGATAATTGTAGAGCTGCTAGACCATGGAGTTGCCCTACAAACTCGAACTTTAGAGAGATAGACTAGAGCAGCCTGGTGGAGAAACCCAATCTTCAGAAGACACGCTCGCCGGCGACACTGGCAAGGTAGGACTTAGATTCCATTCCTCCTTGTCCCTCGACGAAGGAGGACCGTACACCCTCGTTGAGGCTTGTGGGCGCCGCACCTTCGGTCAGAAGGATGTACTCACTCTAAATCTAAGAGCGACATGGGGCTACAAGAACACCAACACTAGCCAACCGGACGTGCCAGCCTCGACGCACTGGCCACACAATGAAAGAATACATGACCTAGCCCGCCGCAGGTCTAGCCAAGAGGGGTAACCTGCAGGAAGAGGAGACAAGAAGCAGCCACATGCTAGGGGGGGCCCAAGGGATTTCTCCCAATCTGGATCTATCAAGACCAGACCGTGCCAGCAGCAGATTCGGCGACTAGGAGTCCCTGACGTCTAGTTCTAGAAAAGAAGTGGGCCGATGGGGAAGGAGTTAGCACGTCTTCCGATCCGGCATGTGCCACATGCTAGGGGGGGCCCATGGGTTCCTCCACTGCTATCCTTGCACAAGAGGAAGCCGGCCAATATCCGTGGTTGCCCCTGGCGAAATGGCAGAGTCGCTGCACCACCTGAGTCCACCGCGCCAGCGCATCCAAAGCCCTCCAGCCAAGGAGCGAAGCTCCCAAGGCCTCGCTGCAGTTAGCAATAATTTTTTCATATGTATCTGCATATTGGTTTTGAGTTTTAGATGGTCTAGGGTGATTGTACGCCGGCAAGATGTACGTGCCATGCGTATGCAGACGGAGTCGTTGGCACGTTCCATTGTGCAGGGTGAGATGCTACTGCCGTGCGAGGCGGCGGACATGCAAGATGCCCAGTGCCGTGTGAAGCGGTTGCACGAGGATAAGAACCAGCGGCCAGCAGGACTCCAGCCGAGTTGATTGGCAAGTCTGTTGTGGCCTTGAGAAGAGGTCCTAGCATTAGATGTGGTCAAGTTTGTTAGCTGCTTGTCCAGATCGTGTAGCTGTTGAGAGGACGCTGCGCAAGTACTGGACGTGGGAGCGCATGTAGACACGTAACTAGATTAGTTAGTGCATGGATTAGTTGGTCAGTGGCCGGACGTAGAGGTCGGTGAATGGCGTGCATTCATGGCACCAGTACCTATGTCTTAAGTAATGAAAATGTGAGGCCGTGAGGACTGAAGAGAAAAGGAGAAGAAAATGTAGTATATGTGTTCTTACCGGGAGCAAGTGGCAAAGCCATTTCTCTCCATGGTGAAGTGTGAGTACGTGTGAGTTTCTTCCCAAGTGTGTGTGTTCATGAGAGAAGAAGAAAGAGTTGTGTGAAGCACCATAGGAAGAAGAAACGGCGCTGCCAGGAGGCAGCACCAACAGCCGCCACCATTATCGACCGCCACGTGGCCTTGACTGCAGCTGCCTGTCATGATGGTGAGACAAGAGGGCGTGGAAGCACGGCGGAAACCCTACTCGCCCGCCATGGACAATGAGAGGGCCTCTTTCTGAGTTCCCTCGCACAATCATACACTGCCTATTTTATATTCCTACGCTAGAACACATGTGAACTTATTTTCCGAGAAATAGATCGGAGCAAAATCATAGGTACATTAAGCTTAATTTGGGTTTGCTTATTTGTCTTGTGCCATGTTGAACTTATTTTATGACAACTTGTTTATTTTATAACCTGCAATATAAAAATAAACACACTACCAACATACATAAGTTGGTTAGCCAAACGAACAATAGACAAAAGCTGGACTATCATTGCCAAATGCAGCCTAAAACATCATCGTAGATTTCTTTGAACATGATTGAAGAGAATAGGTAACCTCTCCACCATTACCAAAAGGCTTTACCCCATTTTATATATAAAAGAAAGCCATCGAGCCACAAACACCCGAAAAGAGTTCACAACACAAATGCACAAACGCACACATAGGACACAAAGTAGCACAGACATCGAGGGCCACGGTAAGGAGGGTTCTGCTGAGGGCACAACTCAACATGCCCTAAAAGAGAAGAAACACAAAATGTGAAGGTTTGTGTGTAGACTTTCCTCTTTCCAGGATCAAGTAATGCGGTAGCTTTGACAACATATTGTTCATTAGGTTGATCCTCTGGTGTTAGCAGTTTGTCTTAGATTATGATGCACAAAAATGATGTCATTTACATATATTGGCAGGGGTGGAGCCGGGATTTGGTACAGGGTTGCCAATTGCAATTGAAACAGAACGTTCTCTAGAGTGAAATTATAGCTGTCCTAATGCTATTAGTTGGTCACTTTGGCCCTATAAAAGTATCATTATATTGTACTTGTCTAAATTTATCTCTACGTACGATTGCCATTATAAAAGTGTAATAATTTTATCCGAAGAGAACTTAGGTGCTGATTTCTGTCAATGAATATTATGATGCAATTCCAAAGCAAGTTGTCCTAAAAAAGCTGTCTCTCCTTTACCAGCGCTGAGAAAATAAATTAATCTTCAGTGTATTGCATTGGGGCACTTTTCTATTCACAGCTGATGAACCTTTTTTTTTCAAGATCGAGGAATTGCTGGCATTTCATGGATCATTAGAAGGGAGAAACACAGCCAAAAGTTCAGAACTAGCTAGCATGATCGCAACACAAGCAAAGGAATCAAGATCTGGTGTATAATTTCAGGACGTGGATTAACTAGAATATGAGGGATACTATATGATTTCGACATGTGCAAGCAGTAAAATCACTTTCAGAATAATTAGCATCACAACAATAATTGAGAGAAATTTGTACTATAATCAGTTAATTGCAGAGGGTTTTACAGGCGCAACGCTAATCACACACGTTAATGATGGGAGAGGCCAATTACACCAGGGTTCTCCTAGAAGGCAGTAGATATGTTTTGTGGAAACGAGTATCTCTATCATCGCGCGCTAATTATGGGCGTGGTACGATTTGCCTGCTAGGTATATGGTAATAATTAATCACATTTCTCTATCATATCACGGTTTGCCGTAGGTGGTCCAAGAGTATCTTGGGCGTCCAAAGTTGAGCAGACAATAGATTTCACTTATTTATTCCTTTTCCATTTTTACTTTACCTTTTGGCTCCGACGTGCACGTGCACACATCCATCCAATTAACCTTGGCATTGCACGCTCCATTCTTTTTTTTAAAGATCATTGGACGCTCCATTCATACCTACTCCTAGGGCATTTGTAACCTATACCTTATAACCGACTAGAGGAGTAAAACTGTTTTACTCCTCTACCTGGCACCTAGTCGATCCCTAATCCGCCATAAGAGGGTAAAATTTTTACTCCGGCCCCAACTTTATCCTTCAATATACTCCACCGCTCAGCGGCGGGGAAAAGCTTCGTCTCTCCCTTGCGTCGCCCCCGCCCTGCAAATTTGCCGGCGCGACTCCGGCGACCGCCCGCTGACCCGTCGTTACCTCGTTGTCTCCCTTACCCCTACGCCGCCTTCTGCCCGGACGTTGAGCCCGTTTGGCTCTTGTCGCGTCGCGGAATCAAAGTGAAAGCGCCGCTGCCGCCTCCATTGTTGATTCATCGGATTGCTTTGTTACTTCTTCTTTTCTCTCGTCACGCATCTCACCTTGCTTGCACACCGCTGCAGGTCAGTCCCTCTCCCACCACCACCGCATCGCAAGTGTTGGACGAGTTGCCAAGGTGAGTTTTGTTTGTTCGTTTCTTTGTGAACCAAGCTGTTTGAATTGTAGATGAAGAGGTTGAGGGAAATGATCTTGGAGGACTAAATGCGTCATCCAAAGAGCAAGAAGACGACGATGACTTTCACACCATTTTAGGCATGATTTTTAATGATGATGTTCGGCGGCAGGAGATGATCACAGTTTGGGCGCATACACATCAATCGTGATAGAGCGGAGAGAAGCCAACCTATTGAGAGAAGTACTTTCGCACAAAAGACTTTTTTTGACCATTGCAAAAGTCGTTGCGCGAGATGATGACCGGTTTAAGCTCCGGAGAAATGCATGTGGAGAGATAAGTGCAAGCCCTCTGATGAAGTGCGTTGTGGTTGTTCGAGTCTTGGCATATGGGTGTTCGGCCGATGCAATCGATAACTATGTCTGCATTGGTGAAGACACAATCCTTGAGGATGTTCGACGGTTCACTAAAGCAATGATCGTTATCTTTGGCCCACAGTACTTGAGAGCACCAACCAAGGAAGACACCCAGAGGTGATGGTGATGGTAGAAAGTGAAGCAAGAGGATGGCTAGGATGCTTGGATCACTTGACTGTATGCCTAGACATAAAAGAATTGTCCCGCGGGGTGCAAGGGTACAAAGGCCACTGGAACGATCCAACGATCATTCTTGAGGTAGTTGCATCGAAGGATTTTTGGATATGACATTCAATTTTTGGTTTGCATGGCTCTCGAAATAAATTGAATGCGTTGTCGAGATCACCACTGTTTTCTAGGCTTATTACAGGTGAAACTCTTTGATGGTGTCCTGGATTGGGGGGTGCTAACATAGTCGGCTCATGTTCCTCGGATTGGGCCGATGGGCCCTCATTCGTGATCAAGATGGACTCTGGAGGCCGTACGCGGGAGGCCTGATCAATACCACTTCTACCGAACACTTGAGGAATACTCCAAGATCTCTCCTGCCACCTTGCTCCTAAATACCGACCTTGTAACTCTAAATACCCTCATTGGCGTGTATATAAGCCAAAGGGTTTAGCCCGTAAACGCGAGATCAACGCAATATCCACAGCCCTAGAGTTAGAACACACATTACTATCTCGAGGTAGATCAACTCAGATTCGATACATCTCCATCAATATAAACAAGTAGGGTTTTACCTTCATCAAGAGGGCCCGAACCTGGGTAAACATCATCTCCCTTGTCCCTATTACCATTGATCAAAGATCCACAGCTCGGGACCCCCTACCCAAAGGTCTACTAGTTTTGACACACGACTGTGCTTTCATTGTGATTACATTGTGCGATTGGCGAGAAGGATCGATGGGATCGTCACTTAACGGCCCTGACCTTGTAGGGTTGACCTTCACCCCCGAAGCATCGACCATGAAGATGCCTCCACACAAATTGGAGGCAAAGCATGAGCCCTCTTCAGCTCCTGCGGGGGATTCCCCTAAGGAGGAGGGGCTAAGGTATTTTTTGGAAAGTGAGTCAGACAGCAGCCTGCCAGAGGTGGGCGAGAGGGCTCATCTCCGAATCAACATGGTCGGACCAGTGGCCACTGATTCGACATTGGACGAGGATAGTAGGGTCTCAGGCCCATGATCTTTAGAGATCTGAACTCGTTCACTCACCTCTCATCTGGAGTATCGCCCCAGTAACGCCAGCCCACCCGATGTCTAGGTTCTAGCCTATGTACAGCAGCTCCCACATGAATCGATAAGGCACTTCTGGGCTAGGTTCTTGTCTGTCAAAGACAAGATATTGGACTACCAGGACTCTGACATAATCGTAGCCTTCCAACGTGGATGCAAGGACAAAGGAGTTTCGAATGCCCCTGGAGATTACCAACCTAGTGGCACGATTTTGCACCATTGAAGATGCATGGCTGGCCGAGGAAAACACGGACTCAATCTGTGAAGACTACCCGGAACGCGACCCGATTCGGCACCTCGGCGCGAACCTATAAGCGGAACACCCGGGTGATCGACCTTGGAACAAGAAGAAAACCTCCGGCCACCCCAGGACATCTCTGGATGGCTTTCTAGACAAACCATGCCCGATCCACGCCATTCTGATTAACTCATGCCCGACTCACAGCCTTCGCGACAGTTGGGTGTTGAGGCAGGTGGCTAAAGGGGGGCCCGCCCTCCTAGATCTACGAGACATTCATGTCCAACAACCGGCGCAAACAGGCCTCACAGGAAATCAATTCTTTCCGGCAGGTGCCATCTCGGGGCGCATGGATAGAAACACTAATGACCTTAGATCATAACAACAGTCGAGATCGGCCCCAGATAGGTGTCCCGCCGCGCTGGTCCTCAACCGTATCGTGGACAATTACTGACTCCATAAGGTCCTTATCGACGGAGGCAACAGTTTAAATCTAATATGTCACGGATACTCTAGATAAGATGCACATCGATAAATCACGCATAGAGCAGTACCACCACCTTTCACTACTAGGGGAAAGCATAGCGATGTGGCGGGTCCTTGGCCTATTAGTAGCACGGGCAGTGGCGCTACTAATAAGGAGCTATAGCTAACTTTGTAGTAGTAGTGTTGTTTGTACCGCGCTATCGCTAATTAGCTGTAGCGCTTGTGTCTAACGCTACTACGCTTCTTTGAGAAGAACGCTATTGCTATATTTTTCACATAATTTTTTTTGCTACGTATATGTGATGTTTTTTACCTTGTTTTATAAAGTATTCCAATTATATCAGAAACATGCAATATGCTCATAATATCATACACATGTTGGAAATATGCCCTAGAGGCAATAATAAATTAGTTATTAGAATATTTCCTTGTTCATGATAATCGTTTATTATCCATGCTATAATTGTTTTGAAAGGAAACTCAGATACATGTGTGGGTACATAGACAACACCATGTCCCTAGTAAGCCTCTAGTTGACTAGCTCGTTATCAATAGATGGTTATGGTTTCGTGACCATGGACATTGGATGTCATTGATAACGGGATCACATCATTAGGAAAATGATGTGATGGACAAGACCCAATCCTAAGCCTAGCATAAAGATCGTAGTTCGTATGCTAAAGCTTTTCTAATGCCAAGTATCATTTCCTTAGACCATGAGATTGTGCAACTCCGGATCTGGTAGGAATGCTTTGGGTGTACCAAGCGTCCTGGCAACGTAATTGGGTGGCTATAAAGGTGCATTAAGGTATCTCCGAAAGTGTTTGTTGGGTTGGCACGAATCGAGGCGGGATTTGTCACTCCGGTTGACGGAGAGGTATCTCTGGGCCCACTCGGTAGGACATCATCATAATGTGCACAATGTGACCAAGGGTTGATCACGGGATGATGTGTTACGGGCGAGTAAAGAGACTTGCAGTAGCTTGAGATTGAACAAGGTATCGGCATACCGACGATCGAATCTCGGGCAAGTACAATACCCGCTAGACAAAGGGAATTGTATACGGGATTGATTGAGTCCTTGACATTGTGGTTCATCCGATGAGATCATCGTGGAACATGTAGGAGCCAACATGGGTATCCGGATCCCCTGTTGGTTATTGACGAAGAACATCTCGGTCATGTTCCGCATGGTTCCCAAACCCGTAGGGTCTACACATAAGGTTCGATGGCGCTAGGGTTATAAAGGAAGTTTGTATGTGGTTGCGAATGTTGTTGAGTCCGGATGAGATCCCGGACGTCACGAGGAGTTCGGAATGGTCGGAGGTAAAGATTTATATATGAGAAGTCTGTTTTGGTCACCGGAAAAATTTGGGTTTTATCGATGCGTCTGGGACCACAGGAGGGTCCCGAGGTCCACCAAGTGGGGCCACCATCGCGGAGGGCTGCATGGGCTAAGTGTGGGAGGGACCAGCCCGGGTGGGCTGGTCGCTTCCCAAGGCCCAAAGCGCCAAGGAAGAGTGGGAGGGGCAAACCCTAGGCGAGATGGGCCCTAAGGCCCACCCCGTGCGCATCCCTCTCTCCCCCTCAGCCGCCACCCTAGATGGGATTGCGGGCAGCCGCACCGCTTGGGGTGGAAACCCTAGAGGCGCGCACCTTTCCCTTCCCTATAAATAGTTGAGGTCTGAGGCTGCCCAACACACGAGTTTCTCTCCCTCTTGGCGCAGCCCTACCTCTCTTCCTCCTCCTCTCCATGATGCTTGGCGAAGCCCTGCGAGGATGCCACGCTCCTCCACCACCACCACGCCGTTGTGCTGCTGCTGGGCCGGAGTCTTCCTCAACCTCTCCCTCTCTCCTTGCTGGATCAAGGCGTGGGAGATGTCACCGGAGCTGTCACGTGTGTTGAGCAGCGGAGGTGCCGTCCGTTCGGCACTAGGATCTCCGGTGATTTGTATCACGACGAATGCGACTCCTTCAACCCCGTTCTCTTGAGCGCTTCGCTTAGCGATCTACAAGGGTATGTAGATGCACTCTCGTTCCCCTCGTTGCTGGTTTCTCCATAGATAGATCTTGGTGACACGTGGGAAAATTTTGAATTTCTGCTCGTTCCCCAACGATGGCATCATGAGCTATGTCTATTCGTAGATTCTTTGCACAAGTAGAACACAAAGTAGTTGTGGGCATTGATTTTGTTCAATATGCTTACCGTTACTAGTCCAATCTTGTTTCGACGGTATTGTGGGATGAAGCGGCCCGGACCGACCTTACGTACTCTTCACGTGAGGCAGGTTCCACCGACTCACAAGCACATGGTGCATAAGGTGGCTAGCGGGTGCAGTCTCTCCACTTTAGTCGGAGCAGATTCGATGAAAAGGATCCTTATGAAGGGTAAATAGCAATTGGCATATCACGTTGTGGTTTTGCGTAGGTAAGAAAGCGTTCTTGCTAGAAACCCATAGCAGCCACGTAAAACATGCAAACAACAATTAGAGGGCGTCTAACTTGTTTTTTGCGAGGGCATGCCATGTGATGTGATATGGCCAAGAAGAATGTGATGAATGATATGTGATGTATGAGATTGATCATGTTCTTGTAATAGGAATCCACGACTTGCATGTCGATGAGTATGACAACTGGCAGGAGCCATAGGAGTTGTCTTTATTTATTGTATGACCTGCGTGTCATGAAGCAACGCCATGTAATTACCTTACTTTATTGCTAACCGGTAGCCATAGTAGTAGAAGTAATAAGTTGGCGAGACAACTTCATGGAGACACGATGATGGAGATCATGGTGTCATGCCGGTGGCGATGATGATCATGGAGCCCCGAAGATGGAGATCAAAAGGAGCAAAATGATATTGGCCATATCATGTCACCATTTGATTGCATGTGATGTTTATCATGTTTATGCATCTTATTTGCTTAGAACAACGGTAGTAAATAAGATGATCCCTCATTAAAATTTAAAGAAAGTGTTCCCCCTAAATGTGCACCATTGCGAAAGTTCGTCGTTTCGAAGCACCACGTGATGATCGGGTGTGATAGATTCTTACGTTCACATACAACGGGTGTAAGCCAGATTTACACACGTGAAACACTTAGGTTAACTTGGCAGGCCTAGCATGTACGAGACATGGCCTCGGAACACAAGAGACCGAAAGGTCGAGCATGAGTCGTATGGTGGAATCGATCAACATGAAGATGTTCACCGATGATGACTAGTCCGTCTCACGGTGATGATCGGACCACGGCCCTAGTTGACTCGGATCATGTAATCACTTAGAAGGCGGAGAGATGTCTGTCGAGTGGGAATTCATGAGATGAACTTAATTATCCTGAACATAGTCAAAAGATCTTTGCAAATTATGTAAATGGCTCGCGCTTTAGTTCCACTTTGTTTAGATATGTTCCTAGAGAAAATATAGTTGAAAGTTGGCCGGTGGCGATTATGCGGACAGTAGAAAGCTTATGTCCTTAATGCACGCTCGGTGTCTTTGAACCCCAAACATAAATGCATGGATGTTGCGAACATCGGACATACTGCGTTTTGATAACTACGTGATAGTTCGATTAAGCGGTTTAGAATTGAGGCACCAAAGGCGATTTGAAGCGTCGCGGAACATATGAGATGTTTGAGGGCTGAAATTGGGATTTCAGGCTCGTGCCACGTCAAGAGGTATAAGACCTCGGCGATTTTCTTAACCTGCAAACTAGGGAGAAAAGCTCAATCGTTGAGCTTGTGCTCAAATTGTCTGAGTACAACAATCACTTGAATCGAGTGGGAGTTGATCTTCCAGATGAGATAGTGATGTTTCTCCAAAGTCATTGCCACCAAGCTACTAGAGCTTCATGATGAACTATAATATATCACGGATAGATATGATGATCCTTGAAATATTCGCGATGTTTGACACCGCGAAAGTAGAAATCAAGAAGGAGCATCAATTGTTGATGGTTAGTGAAACCACTAGTTTTAAGAAGGGCAAGGGCAAGAAGGGATACTTCATGAAATGGCAAATCAGCTGCTGCTCTAGTGAAGAAACCAAAGGTTGAACCCAAACCCGAGACTAAGTGCTTCTGTAATAAGGGGAGCAGTCCTTTGGAGCGAAATTACCCTAGATACTTGGTAGATAAGAAGGCAGGCAAGATCGATAGAAGTATATTGGATATACATTATATTAATGTGTACTCTACAAGTACTCCTAGTAGCACCACGGTAATAGATACCGGTTCGGTTGCTAAGTGTTAGTAACTCGAAATAAAAGGCTACGGAATAAATGGAGACTAGCTAAAGGCGAGGTGACGATATGTCTTGGAAGTATTTCCAAGGTTGATGTGATCAAACATCGCACGCTCCCTCTACCATCGGGATCGGTGTTAAACCTAAATAATTGTTATTTGGTGTTTGCGTTGAGCATAGACATGATTGGATTATGTCTATCGCAATGCGGTTATTCATTTTAGGAGAACAATGGTTACTCTGTTTATTTGAATAATACCTTCAATGGTCTTGCACCTAAAATGAATGGTTTAATGAATCTCGATCGTAGTGATACACATGTTCATGCCAAAAGATACAAGATAGTAATGATAGTACCACCTACTTGTGGCACTGCCATGTAAGTCATATTGGTATAATACACATGAAGAAACTCCATGCAGATGGATCGTTTGGACTCACTTGATGTTGAATCACTTGAGACATGCAAATCATACTACATGGGCAAGATGACTAAAAAGCCTCGGTTTCAGTAAGATGGAACAAGAAAGCAACTTGTTGGAAGTAATACATTTTGATGTGTGCAGTCCAATGAGTCTTTGAGGCATCACGATGAATATCGTTATGTTCTTACTTCATGGATGATTTAAGTGAATCTTGAGTGTATTTACTTGATTTAACACCAGTCTGAATTATTGAATGGTTCAAGTAATTTCAGAGTGAAGTTAAAGATCATCGTGACAAGAGGATAAAATGTCTATGATATGATCATAGTGATGAGTATCTCGATTCACGAGCTTTGTACGCTATTAAGACATTGTGGAAATTGTTTCACAATTAATACCGCCTAGAACACCATAGTGTGATGGTGTGTCCAAACATCATAGTCCTATTAGATATGGTGCGTACCATGATGTCTCTTATCGAATTACCACTATCGTCTATGGGTTAGGCATTAGAGACAACCGCACTCACTTTAATAGGGCACCACGTAATTCCGTTGAGGCGGCCTTTGTTTGAACTATGGTTTGGAGAAACCTAAGTTGTCGCTTTCTTAAAAGTTTGGGGCTGCGACACTTATGTGAAAAAGTTTCATCGTGATAAGCTCGAACCCAAAGCGGATAAACACATCTTCATAGGACACCAAAACAGTTGGGTATACCTCCTATCTCAAGATCCGGAAGCAAAAGTAATTGTTTCTAGAAACGGGTCCTTTCTCGAGGAAATGTTTCTCTCGAAAGAATTGAGTGGGAGGATGGTGGAGACTTGATGAGGTTATTGAACCATCACTTCAACTAGTGTGCAGCGAGGGCACGAGGAAGTTGTTCCTGTGGCGCCTACACCAATTGAAGTAGAAGCTTATGATAGTGATCATGAAGTTTGGATCAAGTCACTACCGTACCTCGTGGGGTGACAAGGATGCGTACTACTTGAGTGGTACAGTAATCATGTCTTGAAGGTCATGTTGCTAGACAACAATGAACCTCTGAGCTATGGAGAAGCGATGGTGGGCCCGATTCCGACAAATGGTTAGTAGACATGAAATCCGAGATAGTATCAATTTATCAGAAAAAAGCATGTACTTTGGTGGACTTGCCCGATAGGCAAGCCATTGCGATATATGGATCTTTAAGAAGAAGGCCAGGGCGTGGGCGGTAATGTCACCGTCTATGAAGCTCGACTTGTGGCGAAGAGTTTTCACAAGTTCAAGGAGTTGACTACGATGAGATTTTCTCATCCGTAGCGATGCTCAAATCCGTCGGAATCATGTTAGCATTAGCTGCATTTATGAAATCTAGCGAGATGGATGTCAAGCGAGTTTCCTTACTAGTCTTCGTAAGGAAAGGTTGTATGTGATACAATCGAGAAAGTTTTTGTCGATCCTAAGGATGCTAAAAGGTATCTTGGCTCTAGCGATCCTTCTAAGGACTAGAGTAAGCATCTCGGAGTTGGAATGTGCGCTTTGATGAGATGATCAAAGATTTTGGGTTTATACAAAGTTTAAGAGAAACTTGTATTTCCAAAGAAGTGAGTGGGAGCACTATAGAATTTACGATGGTATATGTTGTTGACATATTGTTGATCGAAATGATGTAGAATTCTGGAAATCATACGGGGTTATTTGAAAGGTGTTTTCAATAGAAAACCTGGATTAAGCTACTTGAACATTGAGCATCAAGATCTATAAGGATAGATCAAAAACGCTTAATGGTACTTTCAAATGAGCACATACCTTGACATAATCTTGAAGGTGTTCAAGATGGATCGATCAAAGAAGGAGTTCTTGCACGAGTTGTAAGGGGTATGGAGTTAAGAGTTAAAAGCTCGACCACGGCGAGAAAAGAGAGAAAGGACGAAGGTGCGTCCCCTATGCCTTAGACATAGGCTCTACTGGGTATGCTATCTTTGTGTACCGCTTTGATGTGTGCCTTGCTACATATCGGCAAGAGGGTACAAAAGGTGATCAAGGGATGGATCACCGGATAGTGGTCAAAATTATCCTTAGAGGAATAAGGATATGTTTCTCGGTTATGGAGGTGATAAAGAGTTCGACGTAAAGAGTTGCGTCGATGCAAGTTTAACACCTATCCGGATAGCTCTGAGTAGAGAATCTTAGGATACATATAATGGAAGCAACAATTTGGAATATCTCCAAGTGGAGCGTGGTAGCAGCATCTATGATATGATATAAAGTTTTGCGAAATACATAGGGATCTGAATATTGCGGACCGTTGACTACAACCTCTCTCACAAGAATAAACATGATCAAACCCCAGAACTCATTGAGTCTTAATCACATGATGATGTGAACTAGTTTAGTGACACTAGTAAACTCTTTGGATGTTGGTCACATGGCGATATGACCTGTGAGTGTTAATCACATGGCAATGTGAACTAGATTATTGACTCTAGTGCAAGTGGGAGAGTGTTGGAAATATGCCCTAGAGGCAATAATAAATTAGTTATTAGTATATTTCCTTGTTCACGATAATCGTTTATTATCCATGCTATAATTGTATTGAAAGGAAACTCGGATACATGTGTGGGTACATAGACAACACCATGTCCCTAGTAAGCCTCTAGTTGACTAGCTCGTTAATCAATAGATGGTTACGGTTTCCTGACCATGGGTATTGGATGCCATTGATAATGGGATCACATCATTAGGAGAATGATGTGATGGACAAGACGCAATCCTAAGCCTAGCACAAAGATCGTAGTTCGTATGCTAAAGCTTCTCTAATGTCAAGTATCATTTCCTTAGACCATGAGATTGTGCAACTCCCGGATACCGTAGGAATTCTTTGGGTGTACCAAAGCGTCACAACGTGGCGGGTGGCTATAAAGGTGCATTACAGGTATCTCCGAAAGTGTGCATTGGATTGGCACGAATTGAGGCTGGGATTTGTCACTACGGTTGGCGGAGAGGTATCTCTCGGCCCGATCGGTAGGACATCATCATAATGTGCACAATGTGACCAAGGGGTTGATCATGGGATGATGTGTTATGGAGCAGTAAAAGAGACTTGCAGTAGCGAGATTGAACAAGGTATCGGCATATCGGCGATCAAATCTCGAGGCAAGTACAATACCGCTAGACAAAGGGAATTGTATCACGGGATTGATTGAGTCCTTGACATCATGGTTCATCCGATGAGATCATCATGGAACATGTAAGAGCCAACATGGGTATCCGATCCCGGCTGTTGTTGGTTATTGACCGGGAAACGTCTCGGTCATATGCGCATGGTTCCCGAACCCGTAGGGTCTACACATAAGGTTCGATGACACTAGGGTTATAAAGGAAGTTTGTATGTGGTTACGAATGTTGTTGAGTCCCGGATGAGATCATGGACGTCACGAGGAGTTTCGGATTGGTCCGGAGGTAAAGATTTATATATGGGAAGTCCTGTTTTGGTCACGGAAAAGTTTGGGTTTTATGAGTAACGTCACGGGACCACCAGGAGGGTCCGAGGTCCACCAAGTGGAGCCACCATCCCGGGAGCTGCATCGGCTAAGTGTGGGAGAGGACCAGTCCCGGGTGGGCTGGTGCGCTTCCACAAGGCCCAAGCGCCAAGGGAAGAGTGGGAGGGGGCAAACCCTAGGGTAGATGGGCCCTAAGGCCCACCCCAGGTGCGCCTCCCCTCTCTCCCCCTCTGGCGGCCACCCTAGATGGGATTGGGGCAGCCGCACCCCTTGGGGTGGAAACCCTAGAGGGGGGCGCACCCCCCTCCCCTTCCCCTATAAATAGTTGAGGTCTAGGGGCTGCCCAACACACGAGTTTCTCTCCCTCTTGGCGCAGCCCTACCTCTCTTCCTCCTCCTCTCCCGCGGTGCTTGGCGAAGCCCTGCAGGATTGCCACGCTCCTCCACCACCACCACGCCGTTGTGCTGCTGCTGGACGGAGTCTTCCTCAACCTCTCCCTCTCTCCTTGCTGGATCAAAGGCGTGGGAGGCGTCACGGGCTGTCTGCGTGTGTTGAGCAGCGGAGGTGCCGTCCGTTCGGCACTAGGATCTCCGGTGATTTGGATCACGACAATCTGACTCCTTCAACCCCGTTCTCTTGAACGCTTCCGCTTAGCGATCTACAAGGGTATGTAGATGCACTCTCCTTCCCCTCGTTGCTGGTTTCTCCATAGATAGATCTTGGTGACACGTAGGAAAATTTTGAATTTCTGCTACGTTCCCCAACAACACATAGTAGCCTCATCATATCATCCAACACAAATCATGTCGTCTCATCATAATCACGATATAGCAATACAAGTTGACTGTTTTCTGATTCTAATCGTATAATAAACATGCAATATGCTCCGATGATAGCGAGGGAGGCAGGGGCGTCGAGGGAGGCAAGGTCGGCGAGGAGAGTACGAGGGTGGCTCCGGGGGCATCGAGGGCGCGCGGCTCTGGTGGCGGCGACGACGCATGGCTCCGGTGACGGCTCTGGTGATCGCGACGGAGGCATCGCGGCGAGGGAGACTTACGAGACGCGAGAAGAATGGGGAATGGGGGGCAGGAGGGACGGCCACGCAGGGGCAAGTCAAACTTAGCGGCCAGCCTTGGTTTTTCCATAAAAGCGCTATAGCTAGTTAGCTACTGACTGATTACAGTCCAACCCTCTCACTATTCAATTCAGGAGGACGTTAGCGGGAAACCGTTGGGAAGCATGGCTCCATCGTGTGAGAAGATTGATGGATGTTCACCTATCTCAACAGCCCAATCAGTTGGGCTGGAAACTAACTAAGAATTGAGAGTTTTCAGTTAAGTCCATGTACTTGTATATTATCAACACGGGCTCTATACCTCGATCGAAACATGTTTGGAAAGTCAAAGTGCCTTTAAAATTTAAAGTGTTTATGTGGTTTTTCCATAAACAAGTCATTCTAACTAAGGACAATTTGGCAAAGCGCAATTGGACAGGATTTACAAGATGTAACCATGATCATGATGAATCCATCAAACACCTCTTTCTTGAATGCCCATTGGAAAAACTTTTGTGGCGGTCTATCCACGTAGCATTTAATAGTACTCCTCCGAATACTATCAACACGTTATTTGGGACATGGTTAGATGGGATAGATTTAGAAACAGCGAGACATATCCTTGTAGGAGTATGTGCTTTATTATGGGCAGTTTGGGCTGTAAGAACGATTTGGTTTTAACGAGAAAAACAAATATTCATTTCTTGCAGGTTATTTTGGGCCACTTCACTGATCCGTATGTGGTCGCTACTCACTCCGACGGATGCCAGGGAGCGTTTGGTTACTGGGTCTATCCGGTGGGAGACGGTAGCACGGGCTATCTTCAACCGGTTTGGATGGCGGTCATGTAATAGGATAGGCATTTAGTTTCCTATCTTTTTTTTGCATGTCGGTTGTGGCTATCCTGCTCCTTTATGTTTTTGCTCTATGTGAGCTTTTTTCCTTTTGAGACCTCAAGACTTTGTTGAACCTTTTTCTTATTAATATTATGGCCGTATGCATCATTCTGATGCAGAGGCTGGGGGATAACCTCTTTTCGAAAAAAAACTACAGCGTGTGTAGGGAAAATGCGCTATAGCTACTTTCGAGAACAGCGCTGCTGCTATTGCTTTCATTTTTCTTTTCCTTTAATTTTCCTTTTCCTTTTTTCTTTTCTTTTTTTTTCTTTTCTTTTCCTTTTCTTAGTTGCAGCGTTGTCGCCTTAAAATGCCACTAGTGCAGAACCGGGTTTAACACCGGTTCGTAAGGGTCTTTAGTGCCGGTTTTGTAACCGGCACTAAAGGGTGGGGACTAAAGGTCCCCCCCCCCCTTAAACAGCACGAGCCGCCACTAAAGGGCCACCACGTGGCACGAGCCAGGGCCGGGGCGGGGAGACCTTTAGTACCGGTTTGTAACACCAACCGGTACTAAAGGTTGGGTGGTTTTGGTTTTATTTTTTATTTTTCCTTTAATTTTGTGTTTTTCATTTAATTCAGAGATTATTTTTACATTATAATGAGTTGTTAAATCACTAGGTGAAAGTACCGCGGATTAGTTTGAAGTGGATATGGATCGTCCTAATAAGTGATCAAGTAATATGGATATGGCATATTACTTGATCGATTAACCGAGATCCATATCCAGATTAAACTAATCGTGATTTACTTCATAAATGATATAATAACTCATCATCATCATCATATTAATATAAAAACTCTTGTATCATATCATCGTGAACAACACTAGCTAGCTAATAATCATCATAGTGGTCATTACCAATATAAGTGATCAAGCAAAGATATCATCGAGTTCAACATGCATGGTCATGAGATTATAAGCGTTCATAAGACCACAAAAGCAAATCACTTTGAGATTAAGTTCAGGACAAAGAAGACGGACATGATAGGACAAGTACTAAGAGCATGAACTAGCTAATCACTCCTGCTGCTCTCTCTCAGGTAAAATAGCATAAAACATGTGTAGCTCTCCTGATTCATCATATTGGAGCATGCAGATGAACCTATCTCCTAATCGTGGGCTGCGCGTCACATTGCTGCCCCTAGTACTTCTCTGCGATCCTTCACAATTTTGCACCAGTCTTTCACTATTAAGCATTCCTCGGTTTTAGAAATCCTGAATGCACTCATGTGCAACGTAGGATGTCTTGGCCGTAAGCTAATGCTACCTCTTGAGCACTGTGTTGGTTTCCCCTTGAAGAGGAAAGGGTGATGCAGCAAAGTAGCGTAAGTATTTCCCTCAGTTTTTGAGAACCAAGGTATCAATCTAGTAGGAGGCCACGCTCAAGTCCCTTGCACCTACACATACAAATAAGAACCATGCAACCAACGCGATAAAGGGGTTGTCAATCCATTCACGGCCACTTGCAAAAGTGAGATCTGATAGAGATGATAAGATAATATTTTTGGTATTTTTATCATAAAGATTAAAAGTAAAGAAAGCAAAGTAAACAAAGATAGAAATAGCTTGTTGACGAGAGATTAATATGATGGAAAATAGACCCGGGGGCCATAGGTTTCACTAGTGGCTTCTCTCAAGATAGCATAAGTATTACGGTGGGTAAACAAATTCTTTGTCGAGCAATTGATAGCATTAAGCATAGTTATGAGAATATCTAGGTATGATCATGTATATAGGCATCACGTCTGTGACAAGTAGACCGACTCCTGCCTGCATCTACTACTATTACTCCACACATCGACCGCTATCCAGCATGCATCTAGAGTATTAAGTTCATAAGAGCGAATGGCAACTTTAAGCAAGATTACATGATGTAGAGGGCTAAACTCATGCAATATGATATAAGCCCCATCATTTTATCCTCGATGGCAACAATACAATACGTGTCGTTTCCCCTACTATCACTGGGACCAAGCACCGCAAGATTGAACCCAAAGCTAAGCACTTCTCCCATTGCAAGAAAGATCAATCTAATAGGCCAAACCAAACTGATAATTCGAAGAGACTTGCAAAGATAACCAATCATACATAAAAGCATTCAGTGAAAATTCAAATGTTGTTCATAGATAATCTTGATCATAAACCAACAATTCATCGTATCTCGACAAACACACCGCAAAAGAAGATTACATCGAATAGATCTCCAAGAGAATCGAGGAGAACTTTGTATTGAGATCCAAAGAGAGAGAAGAAGTCATCTATCTAATGACTATGGACCCGAAGGTCTGAGGTACACTATTCACACATCATCGGAGAGGCTATGGTGTTGATGTAGAAGCCCTCCATGATCCCCCTCGGCGGGGCCTTGAGAAAAAGGCCCCAAGATGGGATCTCACGATACGAGAAGGTTGCGGCGGTGGAATTAGGTTTTCGCGGTGCTCTTCGATGGTTTGGGGGTACGTAGGTATATATAGGAGGAAGAAGTCGGTCGGTGGAGCCACGGGGGGCCCACGAGGGTGGAGGGCGCGCCCCACTGCCTCGTGGCCTCCTCGTTGGTTGCTTGACGTCCACTCCAAGTCCTCTGGATAAATTTTGTTCCAAAAATCATCCTCCCGAAGGTTTCATTCCGTTTGTACTCCGTTTGATATTCTTTTTCTGCGAAACACCGAAATAGGCAAAAAAACAGCAATTTGGGCTGGGCCTCCGGTTAATAGGTTCGTCCCAAAAATAATATAAAAATGTATAAATAAACCCATTAAACATCCAAAACATAATATATAATAGCATGGAACAATCAAAAATTATAGATACGTTGAGAGCGTATCAAGCATCCCCAAACTTAATTCACATCGTCCTCGAGTAGGTAAATGATAAAAACAGAATTTTTTATGTGGAATGCTTCTTAGCATAATTTTCTATGTAATTATTTTTACTGCGGAATGAATATTTAGATCCGAAAGATTCAAGATAAAAGTTTAATGTTGACATAAAAACAATAATACTTCGAACATGCTAACCAAGCAATTATGTCTTATCAAAATAACATAGCCAAAGAAAGCTTATACCTACAAAATCATATTGTTAGGCCATGTTTCAATTTCGTCACACAAAACGTTCTCATCATGCATAACCCAGATGACAAGCCGAGCAATTGGTTCATACTTTTTAACGCGCTTCAGCCTTTTCAGCCATTACGCAATACATGAGCGCAAGCCATGGATATAGCACTATGGGTGGAGTCACTACAGGAAACTGCTAGTTTGCCGTCTATGAGCAGCTTTGCCGTCAGCTTTTCGTCGGGGTAGACGGCAAAGAAAGGTTTGCCGTCATCAGCGGCGGCAAAGAAAACACTTGACGGAAAGTCACTTTGCCGTCTGCGAAAAAACCACGGATGGCAGCTAACTTTGCCGTACGCCGAGAAACAAAACCACAGGCGGCAAAGATACTTTGCCGTCTGCAGCATCTTTCTGAGCGGCAAAGAAATCTCAGCCGTCTGTGTTTGTTTTGGTAGACGGCAAAGTGAGCTCTTGCCGTCTGTATTTTTGCGAGCGGCAAGAAAACTTACATCACGCCGGATCACTCCACGCCGGATTGATGACGAAGAGATCTTAAATGCATATCCTCACCAGGCCATCGAACGCACACACCACCCACCCACCCATCCACAATGCACGCGCCCCGAGGACAGAACCCACGCGCCCCATGCCTGTTTCCCTTATCCCCACCCCCGCCGCTCGTTTCTCTCTCTCTCTTCCTCACGTACCTCTCCCTCTCGCTCCCAAATCCAAAGACGCCCGGCGGTGCACCACCACCTCGACCCGGCCCGGCCAACACCTCTCCCCCATCACAGCCTCGCCGCCACCACTTAGCCCATGGCCCGCCACTCCGCCGCCCCCATCACCACCGGCGCTGCCAGTTTCCTCGTCACCACCGTGAAGCCCGCGGCGCCGTCACCACCTCGGCCGGGCCCGACCTCCTTGGCCGCCATCTTGCCGCGGCGCCCGTCACCACCTCGCCCGGCCGACCCGACCTCGTTGGCGCCATCTTGCCCTTGACCCGGCCTCATCGTCGGTCGGCCGCCGACCCGACCTCCACGACCGTCGCTCGTCGTCCTCGGCGACCTTACGTGCCTCGTCGCCCCAGCCGGACTGCGGTGGCCCGCCCGTCACCCACGAGCCTTAGCCCGGCCTCGACCTCGTGGCTGGCCCCTGCACGGAGGAGCGGCGGCAGCTCCTTAGGCATCCATGGTGCCGTCGGTGTGCTCTATTCTTGGAGAAAAGAAAGGAGAAGGGATAGGTCTTGCGATTCTTTGGTTCTTCTTGACTCCGGTGACTACAGACGCAGGAGAAGGGACGGGGATGCTTTCATGAGGGAGGCGGTGGCGTGAATCGAACTCAAGATGGTTGGGCGTGTTAGATCTCGTCTTTGCTATTATGAAATATTCTGTCTAAATAGAGTAATGATGTATTCTGTTTTGTCTTGGATTAGCAAGTAGTGGTGTATTCTGTGTAAATATAGTAATTTTGTATAGGAAAATTTGTTCATTCATCGTTGATTCTTCAAACGAAGTGTCGATGGATAATGTGGCGTTTGTTGTTGTCCGCTAGTTACTTCTAACCTCTGTACATAGACTGTCGGTTAAGATTATTTTAATAGGTAAAATTCTTTGCCGTATGTGCTGTTATGAGCCTAACGGCAAAGAAACTCAATCGGTGACTGACAAGCGAGCTTTTCTTTTGCCGATACATTATTAGATCGGCGTGTGACAAAACATCGATTTGGTGACGGCAAAGTCTTTGCCGTCATCCCGACCAACAGCAGACGGCAAAGTATTCTTTGCCGGCTATTCTTTGCCGTCTGATTTGCCGTCTGGAATTTGGGCTTTGCCGTCTGTAGTCCACAGACGGCAAATCTCCTGTTTGCCGTAGTGAGTAAAGTATAATGATGGGGATTATGAGAGAAGACAAATAGGTAGAAAGTCTCACATTGACGCGGCTAATCAATAGGCTATGGAGATGCCCATCAATTGATGTCAATGAGAGGAGTAGAGATTGCCATGCAACCGATGCACTAGAGCAATAAATATGTGAAAGCTCAACAAAAGAAACTAAGTGGGTGCGCATCCAACTTGCTTGCTCACGAAGACCTAGAGCATTTTGAGGAAGCCCATCATTGGAATATACAAGTCAAGTTATATAATGAAAAATTCTCACTAGTATATGAAAGTGACAACATAGGAGACTCTATATCATGAAGATCACGGTGCTACTTTGAAGCACAAGTGTGGAAAAAGGCATAAAACCGGACTCAAACAGGTGGACGTCAATGGTTCTTGACTTAGAGTAATTGTGATCATTCTTACAGCCAGCACATGGACAAGGCATAAAACCATCCGCCCGATTGTTTGCCTCAGCATAAAGTAGAAAATTTTGCACGCCATTAATGAACTCGGGAGAGCATCGGTCATCGTACATCCATTGTCGGCTCATCTTCATTACACAACACCAAAAAGACCAAATTAATACATGTTCATACATAAAGTTCATAAATAAATTTCATACAACACTCAAATGCAACAAACAAATAACTCTCTAGCTAAAGCATTTAAATGTAACAACAAATGCGATCAAGATCGCAACTAAGATAACAATTGATCCAACAACATAATGATACCAAGCCTCACTATCAATGGCATATTTTCTAATCTTTCTAATCTTCAAGCACATTTTCTCCATCTTGATCTTGTGATCATCGACGATATCGGCAACATGCAACTCCAATTCCATCTTCTCCCCCTCAATTCTTTTCAATTTTTCTTTCAAATACTCGTTTTCTCTTTCAACTAAATTTAACCTCTTGACAATAGGGTCGGTTGGAATTTCCGGTTCACATACCTCCTAGATAAAAATATCTATGTCAACTTGATGGGCATAATTTTTCATAAATACGAAATGCAACAAATGGTTTTAAAAGAGAATATACCACATCGAGAATCATAACAAGGACGAGGGCTGACGGGACGGATATCAAAACCATGACACTATGTATAACAAACAACGTCTGGGTAAGATAATTATCACGAGTAACTATATATCCAAATCACGCAAACATCAATTTTTATATAAAAATTTCATGAACAAGAGGCTCACCACAAGGTGGTCTTTGGCGATGGGACGGTGCTGAGCGATCGGCGGTGGTTCTGACGGAGATTTAGAAGGCACTAAGTAAACCACACCTACATATGCAAACTAAGTGTTATTTTGACCTCAAATTGTATATAAATCAAATACTAATACATATAATTCCACCCAAATTACTAAAACCCACAAATTAATCACTATATATACCATTGCAAGAGCTAATCTAGCAATGAGAGATGAAAGGACAAAGTTGCTAACCATTATGATCATTTAAATGGATGGGGGCCTTCAAATCTTGATAAAATTTGGGCAACATTTGTGATGAGCTCGAGAGGAAGGGAAAAACAGAGGAGAGGGGAAAGGCGAAGAAGCGAGGCTCGAATTGGACGAAGGGTTTATATAGGGCGACCTTTAGTACCGGTTGGTGGCACGAACCGGTACTAAAGGTGCTGGAGGGGCCCCTGACTGACAACATCCTGCCACCACTCTCATTAGTACCGGTTCTTGGCATAAACCGGTGCTAAAGTTAGGAAAGAACCGGTACTAATTAGAGCAGCCCGGCTAGCCGTTGGAACCGGCACTAATGGACACATTAGTGCTGGCTCAAATTCAAACCGACACTAATGAGCTGAACATTTGACCCTTTTTCTACTAGTGATCAGTCCTCAGTGTACCATATATGGGCTTGGTTGCACGACTACTTCTTTCACAACTAGGCCGGGCGTTGACTCCACCTGGGCCAGAAGTTCTGTGTTTGCACCCATGCCGATCGGTCCATCCACGACTACTACTGCCAACTTCACCTTCTCGCCTCGGTGCTCGCCGACATCGGCGGGCCCGTGGACGATAGCACCCTGATGCTCGAGATGATTGACAGCCTCGGTGACAAGTGGGCGGTACAGGCGGCCATTCTGCAATCCACCGTGTTGCTTTCTTCGTTCGCCCAGGCGCGTTCTCATTTGGTCCTCGGCAAGCTTGTGCTTGACAAGCGCACCGTCATTGCTGGCATCCAGGTGTACACCATCCACACCAACAGCGGCGCTCGCGGCCGTGATGCGCTAGGATTGCGGCCACGATCGTCCGCCCTACTGTGGTGGTGACCGAGCGGCGGCCAACTCAACATGCACCATGTTGGTGACTGTAGGCATGGCGGCGTGGCCGTGGACGGTGAGGTCGAGACGACGGCCGCTAGGAGGACATTGGTATCACCCTTGGTTCGCCTACTTCACCCCATGGGGTGCGGCTTTCCCTCCGCCTTGGCGCCCTGGATCCCCGAACTCAGTCGGCGTTACGAGGCCCGCGACGGATGCGCCCGACGCAAGTGTACCGAGTCCTGCACCTCCTGCGCGGTGTACTGCCCCGTTGTATGCATGGGATGTCAATGCCATTCTGCGCAGCGCGCCCAACTAGGGCGTTGTGTTTCCTCTGGCGCCGGAGTGGATAGTGGTCACTGGTGCAGCCTCCCAAGTCACCGAGGATTCAGGTAGCCTTTCCTTGTCTCGTTTTTCATTAGCGTCTAATTCCCATCACATTATAGTCCATAATGGGGCCTGCCTTTTTGTTGTTGCCATCGGTAGTGCTCTCCTCCTTCCTTATCCTTTTATCTTACCAAAATTCTTCTCTCTCTTAATATTGTTATTAAGAATCTTATCTCTATATGACAATTTAGTCTCACCTGCAGCTCTACCATTCGTCCTCGCAATATCCGATTCGCTAACGGGATGCGGATTGGGCTGGAGTGTCCGAACTCGGATACAAGGTGATCCACATCTGGCTTCTGTGTGTTCTAGGGCACGAACTTGGTGTCGTGCTCATCGAAGCGCCAGCACACCGTCTTGCGGTCTAGTGCGGCGCGCCGTCACCAAATGAATCGCCGAATCGTGCTGGCATCGTCGACTTCTCACTGAGCTTTGTCTTCCAACCCGCCGAGCGACCACTATTTGCCGTGATAATGTGAGTGCTATGTACCTCTCTACTAATCTCGTACAACATCAGAGGACTGGAGATGGATCTCCACTTTATGTGGGATCGCTTTGTTCTCGATGAAACCAAGGTGCTCCATCTTCCAACATCATCGCAGCTTGCCCACATCTTCGCCAAGGGGTTACCGTCCTCTATTTTTTGTGACATCTTCACGACCATGCGCCAGCACTGTGCACCCTCGATGAGCTGGTAGGTTCTTCCTTCTTTCCTTGTGCACGGCTGCAGAGTATGGGAAATGCTTTCGAGGCTCATGTGCTCGGAGCCTGACCGGGACAGCATCGGGAATGATTTCGAGTTATGAAAATTGTAATGGGCTTTGTGCTTTCACCTAAAATAGTACCATTCAAAAAATATTTCTTTTTCATACAGAAAGACTTCACCACGTTTAACTTTTGAAGCCATAGCCATTAACACCACACAGTATAGCCTAAAGCATGCATTTCCAAATACCATGTCACTAGATGAAACATAATTAACTTATTTGAGTTTAGCATCCACAATCAAGTCATGCTAAATTCGGATGGTTCCAATCAAAGGCAAACTAGAAAAATTGTACTTCATTGGTTTCTCTTCATTCCTCAGCTGAACCTTCGGGAGTCCTCTTATTCTGAACCACTTGCAACAATTTTACTATGTAAATAAGCCAGGAGTTTGGTGTTATTTTTTCATGCTTCTTATCACCATAGCTGAGAGGAAAAGAAAAATTATCAATTTGTCTTCCCACCATATGCGCATATCGAGATGACAGTGTTTTTAAGGGATAGATGACAAGGTTATGAGACGCTTAATTACCCAAGAGCGGGGGGAATGGTGAGCTTCCTTTGTTCGCCGACTCTCATACCTGTCAAATATCGGATGGACTGTAATTAGTTTCTTAAATAGAAAATGTAAAATGCTTTTTATTATTTGAGATTTTCAAGATTATGACTTTCAATCCCTAGCTCCCATCCGCGAATCACTTGTTTAGCTCCTGTAGTGGATAGCAAACTGGTGACCTCATTATGCAAGGATTAAAAAGATGTAACAAGAGTGTCAGAGCTTAGTTTTATCAATCTTTTACCAAGCTTGAACTGGTAGTGGTAGCCATGGTCGATAAATTTCCCATCCTTTGAGTGACCAATATATTCGACTTTCACCTTCACAAACACAAGGTTTGGATTAACTTGTGAACTGGTTTTACGGGCAGAGAATCAATATCACATGAGGTGCTACTAAATCATTGTTCAAACTACTCATGCAAGTTGAGGATAGCACATACATTACTACCCAGAGTAGCAGTCTGGGCACCAGCTTGTCCCTCACTGATGCATTCTATTCCTAATTTGTCGCTCTCTTTATGTTCCAAATTTGTCTCCTTCTCGTCATAAATCGTCACTGTCTTCAAGATATACAATATCTTCTGGTACACCGCTGGCCTTCCCAACAACTATCACAATGGAAAAGGAAAGTACATTATATGTTAAAAACAAAATTACGTTTGCATGCACGCAGTTGTGTGTGTGTGTGTGTGTGTGTTGTGTGTAAAAATAATAGAAAGGAAATTAAACCATTATTTTAGGAAATAAAAAAGTTAGATTTGATATTGTGTAGACACATACATTTGTTTTTCTCACGAGATGGAGGAGTTGTAACATATATCTTCTTGCTTCCGTCATCCCTGTTTTTGGCAGCATTAGGAATAGAAGTTAGCAATCCAAGTTTTTGGTGGCACATACGGGTAAGGATGAAAAAAAAAGAATGCTACAACTCTTCATGGTTGGTCTCCTACTTAGTGTCTTCGCAAGTTTTTCCCACTTTGTCCTCATGGACATTCTTTCCATGCGCTGCTTTCTGGTGGTTCCTGCTTCTACATGTTCAAACAAAAATAAAAATGTTCAATGCACAACAAGGATCATAATTGAGTTATATATACAGGATGAAAAGATGATATACCTGTCCAAGATCTCTTGATCATACTTCCGTTTTCGAGTGAATTTCTTTTAGTAGTGCAAGTGTTGGGATTCATAAGGATGTAATATCCTGACAAATAAATCGAGCTTTGGCCTTTAACAGCGAAGGTAATATTCACATCCTCCTCTAACTCAATCTCCAGCCGATGCATGGGATGGTTTGAAGGGGTCAACACACAAAGCACTGCCCGCCTCTCTTCGCCAGCATTGCTTTCGAGGACGCTCCAACCAGAAGTATTAAGGTCACCTAGTGTCGCCTAAACGAATTGATGTACCGTCAGAATGAAATAATGTTTGGGAAAGACCTTGCCGTTTATTTTTCTGACAGAATGTGTGGCATCAAATTAAAATAATTATGTATTGTGAAAGTGTATCATGATCACAGTAACGCCAATTAAATATGGTTGACACTAACAATTATTTAATGCATGCCCAAACCAAGAATTTTCTGACTGCACTGCACGAGCAATCAGTTTATAATATGACATGGAAGGATGCATCTGTAATCTGCAACAAGTGTCATATACTACAATGTGCGGAGTGAGACCCATGTTTAGAGCATCTATACTAAAATTCTATCCTTTCAACTAAATTCTATCGGCCACCTCTGCCAAGCCTCTCATTGTATGAGGAACCCGAGGTTGTGGCTTCTCGGCATTGCTCACGGGTTGCTTGCCAATAATGGGCCGGCTCATCATAAGAGAGGGGCCAACCAACATGGACACGCAGAAATTGCATTATTAGAGGATCAGCTTTCCCTGTGAACATGCCGTATTGATGCCCAGGCCTCGGAAAGAATAGCTTCACAGGCCTCGAGTGTCGTAAAGGAGGTATCAATATTGACAGAATGATGAGTTAATGAGTTAAAATGATAATAAATGAGTGCAACAATGACAGGCCGAAAGTGACTTTTCGACATTACTTAATTGATAATTATGTATACCTGGGTGATCCGGAGGCGGCGGTGGGATAGGGAGAATTGGTGAACGTAGTCCTCCCCGGCCTTCACCTCCGCTCCTGTCGTGCATGCATCCACATCCTATCTTAGTTAATTCGCTAGGAGAAACAATGTGCACGTATGCATGCGCATGTCGATAACATCTGATAATGATTAATTAGGCAAAGTACTAAAAGAATGGTGGATCAATCATGATACGTACCCCATAATGCCATGGATCGAGATGTCCCTTGCGGTGTATTTCTCTTCTCTGGCGTGGGTGGGTTGCGTTAATCTATTAGTACACACAAGATTATATACATGTGTGCATAGATATACATGGTAAGAAAGCAAGCATATATATAGACAGAAACCTCAGTCCAATGTTAAAAAAAATCGATCAAATCATATGCTGACATGTAAGGACCACATGCATACCTTGTTATACATATACTGTACATGCCTACACTAGTCAGGTCTCGCACACAACTTTTTTTAAACAAAGGCTCAAAAAGAGACTCTGAATTGTGGAGCAACATTACAACATAACACACACGGAAACCGCAAAAGATGAAAATTTTAGAGCTGCTAGACCATGGAGTTGCCCTACAAACTCAAACTTTGGAGAGATAGACTAGAGCAGCCTCATGGAGAAATCCAATCTTCAGAAGACACACTTGCCGGCGACACTGGCAAGGTAGGACTTAGATTCCATTCCTCCTCGTCCCTCGACGAAGGAGCACCCTACACCCTCGTTGAGGCTTGTGGGCGCCGCACTGTCGGTCAGAAGGATGTACTCACTCTAAATCTAAGAGCGACATGGGGCTACAAGAACACCAACACTAGCCAACCGGACGTGCCAGCCTCGACGCACTGGCCACACAATGAAAGAATACATGACCTAGCCCGCCGCAGGTCTAGCCAAGAGGGGTAACCTGCAGGAAGAGGAGACAAGAAGCAGCCTGTTGAGGTTAGGCCAACGAGGTCGACCAAGAGATTTTTCCCAATCTGGGTCTATCAAGACAAGACCGTGCAGGCAGCAGATTCGGCAACTAGAAAAGAAGTGGGCCGATGGGGAAAGAGTTAGCACGTGTTCCGATCCAGCATGTGCACATGCTTGGGGGGCCCACGGGTTTCTCCACTGCTATCCTCGCACAACAGGAAGCCGGCCAATATCCCTGGTTGCCCCTAGCGAAATGGCAGAGTCGCTGCACCACCTGAGTCCACCGCGCTGGCGCATCCAAAGCCCTCCAGCCAAGGAGCGAAGCTCCCAAGGCCTCGCCGCTGTTTGCAATAATTTTTTCATGATGTATCTGCATATTGGTTTTGAGTTTTAGATGGTCTAGGGTGATTGTACGCCGGCAAGATGTACGTGCCATGCGTACGCAGACGGTGTCGTCGGCACGTTCCATTGTGCAGGGTGAGATGCTATTGCCGTGCGAGGTGGCGGACATGCAAGATGCCCAGTGCCGTGTGAAACGGTTGCACGAGGATAAGAACCAGCGCCAGCAGGACTCCAGCCGAGTGGATTGGCAAGTCTGTTGTGGCCTTGAGAAGAGGTCCTAGCATTAGATGTGGTCAAGTTTGTTAGATGCTTGTCCAGATCGTGTAGCTGTTGAGAGGACGCTGCACAAGTACTGGACGTGGGAGCGCATGTAGACACGTAACTAGATTAGTTAGTGCATGGATTAGTTGGTCAGTGGCCGGACGTAGAGGTAGGTGAATAGCGTGCATTCATGGCACCAATACCTGTGTCTTTGTATATATATGTGATACATTGAGTAATGAAAATGTGAGGCCGTCAGGACTGAAGAGAAAAGGAGAAGAAAATGTAGTATATGTGTTCTCACCCGGAGTAAGTGGCAAAGCCATTTTTCTCCATGGTGAAGTGTGAGTACGTGTGAGTTTCTTCCCGGGTGTGTGTGTTCATGAGAGAAGAAGAAAGAGTTGTGTGAAGCACCATAGGAAGAAGAAACGGCGCTGCCAGGAGGCAGCACCAACAGCCGCCACCATTATCGACCGCCACGCGGCCTTGCCTGCAGCTGCCTGTCATGATGGTGAGACAAGAGGGCGTGGAAGCACGGCGGAAACCCTACTCGCCCGCCATGGACAATGAGAGGGCCTCTTTCTGAGTTCCCTCGCACAATCATACATTGCCTATTTTATGTTCCTACGCTAGAACACATGTGAACTTATTTTCCAAGAAATAGATCGGCGCAAAATCACATGTACATTAAGCTTAATTTGGGTTTGCTGATTTGTCTTGTGCCATGTTGAACTTATTTTATGACAACTTGTTTATTTTATAACCTGCTATAGAAAAATAAACACACTACCAACATACATAAGTTGGTTAGCCAAACGAACAATAGACAAAAGCTGGATCATCATTGCCAAATGCAGCCTAAAACATCATACTAGATTTCTTTGAACATGATTGAAGAGAATAGGTAACCTCTCCACAATTACCAAAAAAGGTTTTCGCCCCGTTTTATATATAAAGCAAGCCATCGAGCCACAAACACCCTAAAAGAGTTCACAACACAAATGCACACACGCACACATAGGACACAAAGTAGTACAGACATCGAGGACCACTGTAAGGAGGGTTCTGCTGAGGGCACAGCTCAACAAGCCCTAAAAGAGAAGAAACACAAAATGCGGTAGCTTTGACAACATATTGTTCATTAGGTTGATCCTCTGGTGTTAGCAGTTTGTCTTAGATTATGATGCACAAAAATGATGTCATTTACATATATTGGCAGGGGCGGAGCCGGGATTTCGGTACAGGGGTTGCCAATTACAATTGAAACAGAACGTTCTCTAGAGTGAAATTATAGCTGACCTAATGCTATTAGTTTGTCACTTTGGCCCTATAAAAGTATCATTATATTGTACTTGTCTAAATTTATCTCTCATTTACGATTGCCATTATAAAAGTGTATAATAATTTTATCTGAAGAGAACTTAGGTGCTGATTTCTGTCAATGAATATTATAATGCAATTCCAAAGCAAGTTGTCCTAAAAAAAAGCTGTCTCTCCTTAACCAGCGCTGAGAAAATAAATTAATCTTCAGTGTGTTGCATTCGGGCGCTTTTCTATTCACAGCTGATGAACCTTTTTTTTTTCAAGATCGAGGAATTGCTGGCATTTCATGGATCATTAGAAGGGAGCAACACAGCCAAAAGTTCAGAACTAGCTAGCATGATCGCAACACAAGGAAAGGACTCAAGATCTGGTGTATAATTTCAGGCACGTAGATTAACTAGAATATGAGGGATACTATATGATTTCGACATGTGCAAGCAGTAAAATCACTTTCAGAATAATTAGCATCACAACAATAATTGAGAGAAATTTGTACTATAATCAGTTAATCGCTATTGCTACCGCTAACCTTGCCGTTGGGTGGACAACCTGAAGATCGCTCGTCGCGACACAGGCACTTCAATCTGACCACGAGCAGAGAGGATTTGAGGCGGCGGCAGATGGTTTTAGAGGCGCAGCGCTAATCACACGCGTTAATGATGGGAGAGGCCAATTACACCAGGGTTCTCCTAGAAGGCAGTAGATATGTTTTGTGGAAACAAGTATCTCTATCACCGTGCGCTAATTATGGGCGTGGTACGATTTGCCTGCTAGGTATATGGTAATAATTTATCACATTTCTCTATCATATCACGGCTTGCCGTAGGTGGTCCAAGAGTATCTTGGGCGTCCAAAGTTGAGCAGACAATAGATTTCACTCATTCATTCGTTTTCCATTTTTACTTTACCTTTTGGCTCCGAGGTGCACGTGCACACATCCATCCAATTAACCTTGGCATTGGACGCTCCATTCTTTTTTTTTAAGATCATTGGACGCTCCATTCATACCTACTCCTAGGGCATTTGTAACCTATACCTTATAACCGACTAGAGGAGTAAAACTGTTTTACTCCTCTACCTGGCACCTAGTCGATCCCTAATCCGCCGTAAGAGAGTAAATTTTTTACTCCGGCCCCAACTTTATCCTTAAATATACTCCACCGCTCAACGGCCGGGTAAAAGCTGCGTCTCTCCCTCGCGTCGCCCCCCGCCCCTGCAAATTTGCCGACGCGACTCCCGGCGACCGCCCGCTGACCCCGTCGTTACCTCGTTGTCTCCCTTACCCCTGCCGCCCTTCTGCCCGACGTTGAGCCAGTTCGGCCCTTGTCGCCGTCGCCGGAATCAAAGTAAAACGCCGCCGCCATCTCCATTGTTGATTCATCGGATTGCTTTGTTACTTCTTGTTTTCTCTCGGCCGCCGCATCTCACCTTGCTTGCACACCGCTGCAGGTCATTCCCTCTTCCACCACCACCGCATCGCAAGTGTTAGACGAGTTGCCAAGGTGAGTTTTTTTTGTTCGTTTCTTTGTGAACCGAGCTGTTTGAATTGCAGATGAAGAGGTTGAGGGAAATGATCTTGGAGGACTCGTCGTCATCCGAAGAGGAAGAAGACGACGATGACTTTCACACCATTTTAGGCATGATTTTTAATGATGTTGGTGACAGGAGATGATCACAGTTTGGCGCATACACATCAATCGTGATAGAGCGGAGAGTCATGCCAAGATGATGAGAAGCTACTTTGACCCAAAGCCAACCTATCGAGAGAAGTACTTTCGCACAAAATACTTTTTCTGACCATTGCAAAAGTCGTTGCGCGAGATGATGACCGGTTTAAGCTCCGGAGAAATGCATGTGGAGAAATAAGTGCAAGCCCGCTGATGAAGTGCATTGTGGTTGTTCGAGTCTTGGCATATGGGTGTTCGGCCGATGCAATCGATGACTAAGTCCGCATTCGTGAAGACACGATCCTTGAGGATGTTCGAAGGTTCACTAAAGCAATGATCGTTATCTTTGGCCCACAGTAGTTGAGAGCACCAACCAAGGAAGACACCCAAAGACTGATGAATGATGACTGAAAGTGAAGCAAGAGGATGGCGGGATGCTTGGATCACGTGGTGTATGCACTAGACATAAAAGAATTGTCCTGCGGGGTGGAAGGGTACAAAGGCCCTTTGGAACGATCCAACGATCATTCTTGAGGTAGTTGCATCGATGGATTTTTGGATATGACATTCATTTTTTGGTTTGCATGGCTCTCGCAATGAATTGAATGTGTTGTCGAGATCACCACTGCTTTTCTAGGCTTATTACAGGTGAAACTCTTTGATGGTGTCCTGGATTGGGGGGTGCTAACATAGTCGGCTCATGTTCCGCGGATTGGGCCGATAGGCCCTCATTCGTGATCAAGATGGACTCTGGAGGCCGTACGCGGGATGCCTGATCAATACCACCTCTACCAAACACTTGGGGAATACTCCAAGATCTCTCCTGCCACCTTGCTCCTAAATACCGACCTTGTAACCCTAAATACCCTCATTGGTGTGTATATAAGCCAAAGGGTTCAGCCCGTAGATGGGAGATCAATGTAATATCATTCACCTAGCCCTAGAGTTAGAACACACATTACTATCTCGAGGTAGATCAACTCTGTATTCGATACGTCTCCATTAATATAAACAAAGAGCAGGATGTAGGGTTTTACCTCCATCAAGAGGGCCGGAACACAGGTAAACCTCATCTCCCTTGTCCCTCTTACCATTGATCCGAGATCCACAGCTCGGGACCCCCTACCCCAAGGTCTACTAGTTTTGACACCGAGACTGTGCTTTCACTGAGAGTTCTTTTGTGCGATTGGCAGAAGTATCGATGGGATCGTCGGTTAACAGCCCTGAGCTTGTAGGGTTGATCTTCACGCCCGAAGCATCGACCATGATGCCTCCACACAAATTGGAGGCAAAGCATGAGCCCTCTTCAGCTCCTGCGGGGGATTCCCCTAAGGAGGAGGGGCTAAGTTATTTTTTGGAAAGTGAGTCGAGAGCTGCCGGAGGTGGGCGAGAGGGCTGATCTCCGAATCAACACTGATCGGACCAACGGCCACCGATTCGACATTGGATGAGGATAATAGGGTCTCAGGCCCATGATCTTTAGAGATCGGAACTCGTTCACTCACCTCTCATGTGGAGTATCGCCCAAGTAACGCCAGCCCACCCGATGTATAGGTTCTAGCCTATGTACAGCAGCTCCCACATGAATCGATAAGGCACTTCTGGGCTAGGTTCTCGTCTGTCAAAGACAAGATATCGGACTACCAGGACTCTGACATAATCGTAGCCTTCCAGCGTGGATGCAAGGACAAAGGAGTTTCGAATGCCCCCGGAAATTACCAACCTAGTGGCACGATTTTGCACCATTGAAGACGCATGGCTGGCCGAGGAAAAAACGGACTCAATCTGTGAAGACTACCCGGAGCATAACCGATTCGGCACCTCGGCGCGAACCTGCATAAGCGGAACACCCGGTGATCGACCTTGGAACAAGAAGAAAACCTCCGCTCACCCCAGGACATCTCTGGATGGCTTTACGGATAAACCATGCCCGATCCACGCCATTACGATTAACTCATGCGGACTCACAGCCTTCATGACGGTTGGGTGTTGAGGCAGGTGGCTAAAGGGGGGCCCGCCCTCCTAGCGGGTACCTCCTGCCACCTTCAGCAGACCTCGGAAGAAGATAAGATACTAATGATCTACAAGACATTCACGTCCAACAACCGGCGCAAACAGGCCTCGCGCAGAAATCAATTCTGTCCGGCAGGTGCCATCTCGGGGCGCATGGATAGACACACCAATGACCTTCGGCCATAACAACAGTCGAGATCGGCCCCAGATAGGTGTCCCGCCGCGCTGGTCCTCAAACGAATCGTGGACAATTACTGACTCCATAAGGTCCTTACGGACGGAGGCAACAGTTTAAATCTAATATATGCGAATACTCTCGATAAGATGCACATCGATAAATCACGCATAGAACAGAGTACCACCACCTTTCACTACTAGGGGAAAGCCAGCAGTAGCGCGGGTCCTTGGCCTATTAGTAGCGCGGGCGGCGGTGCTACTAATAAGGAGCTATAGCTAACCTGTAGTAGTAGCGTTGTTTGTACCGCGCTACTGCTAATTAGCTGTAGCGCTTGTGTGTGGCGCTACTGCTTGCTGCAGAAGAACGCTATTGCTATATTTTTCACATAATTTTTTTTGCTACGTATTTGTGATGTTTTTGTACTTGTTTTATAAAGTATTCTAATTATATCAGAAACATGCAATATGCTCATGATATCATACACATAGTAGCCTCATCATATCATCCAACACAAATCATGTCGTCTCATCATAATCACGATATAGCGATGCAAGTTAACTATTTTCTGATTCTAATCATATCATAAACATGCAATATGCTCCGGTGATAGCGAGGGAGGCAAGGGCGGCGAGGAGCAGACGACGGTGGTTCCGGGCGTCGAGGCGCGGCTCAGTGGCGGCGGCTGGGTGACTCGATGTGGCGACGGAGGCATGGCGGCAAAGGAGACTTACAAGACGCGAGAAGAATGGGGAATTGGGGGAAGGAGGGACGCCCACGCAGGGGCAAGTTAAACTTAGCGGCAGCGCGGTTTCTGCAAAAGCGCTATAGCTAGTTAGCTACAGCACTGATTACAATCCAACCCTCTCACTATTCAATTCAGGAGGACGTTAGCGGGAAACTGTTGGGAAGCATGGCTCCATCTTGTGAGAAGATTGATGGATGTTCACCTATCTCAACAGCCCGATCAGTTGGGCTGGAAACTAACTAAGAATAGAGAGTTTTCGGTTAAGTCCATGTATTTGGATATTATCAACACGGGCTCTATACCTCGATCGAAACATGTTTGGAAAGTCAAAGTGCCTTTAAAATTTATAGTGTTTATGTGGTTTTTCCATAAACAAGTCATTCTAACTAAGGACAATTTGGCAAAGCGCAATTGGACAGGATTTACAAGATGTAGCTTCTGTGATCATGATGAATCCATCAAACACCTCTTTCTTGATTGCCCATTGGAAAAACTTTTGTGGCGGTCTATCCACATAGCATTTAATATCACTCCTCTGAATACTATCAACACGTTATTTGGGACGTGGTTAGATGGGATAGATTTAGAAACAACGAGACATATCCGTGTAGGAGTATGTGCTTTATTATGGGCAGTTTGGAACTGCAGGAACGATTTGGTTTTTAACAGAAAAACAAATATTCATTTCTTCCAGGTTATTTTCCGGGCCACTTCACTGATCCGTATGTGGTCGCTACTCACTCCGACGGATGCCAGGGAGTGTTTGGTTACTGGGTCTATCCGGTGGGAGATGGTAGCACGGGCTATCTTCAACCGGTTTGGATGACAGTCATGTAATAGGATAGACGTTTAGTTTCCTATCTTTTTTTTGCCTGCCGGTTGTGGCTATGCTGTTCCTTTATGTTTTTGCTCTATGTGAGCTTTTTTCCTTTTGAGACCTGAATACTTTGTTGAACCTTTTGCTTATTAATATTATGGCCGTGTGCATCATGCGATCTGCAGAGGCGAGAGGACTCTTCTCCTTTTCGAAAAAAATCTATAGCGCGTGTAGGGAAAACGCGCTATAGCTAATGTAGCTATAGCGCTTTCGAGAACAGGCGCTGTTGCTATTGCTCTCATTTGTCTTTTCCTTTAATTTTCCTTTTCCTTTTTTATTTTCTTTTTTTCTTTTCTTTTCCTTTTCTTAGTTGCAGCGTTGTCGCCTTAAAACACCACTAGTGCAGAACCGGACTTTAGCACCGGTTCGTAAAGAACCTTTATTATCGGTTACATGCTTGGCACTAAAGGGTGGGGACTAAAGGTCCCCCCCCCCCCCCTTAAATACTGGTTCAACACGAGCCGCCACTAAAGGGCCACCACGTGGCACGAGCCAGGGCCGGGGGCGGGGAGACCTTTAGCACCGGTTTGTAACACCAACCGGTACTAATGGTTGGGGGGGTTGGTTTTATTTTTTATTTTTCCTTTAATTTTGAGTTTTCCATTTAATTTAAAGATTCTCTTTACATTATAATGAGTTGTTAAATCACTAGGTGAAAGTACCACGGATTAGTTTGAAGTGGATATGGATCGTCCTAATAAGTGATCAAGTAATATGGATATGGCATATTACTTGATCACTTAGCTAGGATCCATATCCAGTTGAAACTAATCCGCGGTTTTTTTCATAAATGATATAATAACTCATCATCATCATCATCATCATCATCATATTAATATAAAAACTCTTGTATCATTCATCAAGAACAACACTAGCTAGCTAATAATCATCATAGTGGTCATTACCAATATAAGGGATCAAGCAAAGATATCATCGAGTTCAACATGCATGGTCATGAGATTATAAGCTTTCATAAGACCACAAAAACAAATCACTTTGAAATTAAGTTCAGAACGAAGAACACGGACATGAGAGGACAAGTTCTAAGAGCATGAACTAGCTAATCACTCCTGCTGCTCTCTCCTAGGTAAAATAGCATAGAACATGTGTAGCTCTCCTGATTCATCATATTGGAGCATGCAGATGAACCTGTCTCCGAATCGTGGGCGGTGCTTCATATTGCTGCCCCCTAGTACTTCTCAGCGATCCTTCACAATTTTGCTCTAGTCTTTCACTATTAAGCATTCCTCGGTTTTAGAAATCCTGAATGCACTCATGTGCAATGTAGGATGTCTTGGCCGTAAGCTAATGCTACCTCTTGGGTATTGCGTTGGTTTTCCCTTGATGAGGAAAGGGTGATGCAGCAAACTAGCGTAAGTATTTCCCTCAGTTTTTGAGAACCAAGGTATCAATTCAGTAGGAGGCTACGCTCGGTCCCTTGCACCTACATAAACAAATAAGAACCTTGCAACCAACGCTATAAAGGGGTTGTCAATCCCTTCACGGCCACTTGCAAAAGTGAGATCTGATAGAGATGATAAGATACTATTTTTGGTATTTTTATGATAAAGATTAAAAGTAAAGAAAGCAAAGTAAACAAAGATAGAAATAGCTTGTTGATGGGAGATTAATATGATGGAAAATAGACCCGGTGGGTAAACAAATTAATGTCGAGAAATTGATAGAATTGAGCATAGTTATGAGAATATCTAGGTACGATCATGTATATAGGCATCACGTCCGTGACAAGTAGACCGACTCCTGCCTGCATCTACTACTATTACTCCACACATCGACCGCTATCCAGTATGCATCTAGAGTATTAACTCCATAATAACGGAGTAACGCTTTAAGCAAGATGACATGATGTAGAGTGATAAACTCATGCAATATGATATAAACCCCATCTTTTTATCCTCGATGGCAACAATACAATACGTGTCGTTTCCCCTACTATCACTGGGATCGAGCACCGCAAGATTGATCCAAATCTACGCACTTCTCCCATTGCAAGAAAGATCAATCTAGTAGGCCAAACCAAACTGATAATTCGAAGAGACTTGGAAATATAACCAATCATACATAAAAGAATTCAGAGAAGATTCAAATATTGTTCATAGATAATCTTGATCATAAACCAACAATTCATCGGATCTCGACAAACACACCGCAAAAGAAGATTACATCGAATAGATCTCCAAGAGAATCGAGGAGAAATTTGTATTGAGATCCAAAGAGAGAGAAGAAGCCATCTAGCTAATAACTATGAACCCGAAGGTCTGAGGTAAACTACTGACACATTATCGAAGAGGCTATGGTATTGATGTAGAAGCCCTCCATGATCAATGCACCCTCCGGCAGAGACGGAAAAAAAGGCCCCAAGAGGGATCTCACAGTCTGAAGGTTGCGCGGTGGAATTAGGTTTTCGTGGTGCTCTTGATGGTTTGGTGGTGCGAGGTATATATAGGAGGAAGAAGTAGGTCGGTGGAGCCACATTGGGGCTACCCGCGAGGGTGGAGGACGCGCCCCTGCCTCGTGGCCTCCTCGTTCAGTTGCTTGACGTCCACTCCAAGTCCTCTGGATCACGTTTGTTCCAAAAATCACGCTCCCGAAGGTTTCATTCCGTTTGGACTCCGTTTGATATTCTTTTTCTGCGAAACACTGAAATAGGCAAAAAAAACAGCAATTTGGGCTGGGCCTCCGGTTAATAGGTTAGTCCCAAAAATAATATAAAAGTGTATAAATAAGCCCATTAAACATCCAAAACAGAATATATAATAGCATGGAACAATCAAAAATTATAGATATGTTGGATACGTATGAAGCATCCCCAAGCTTAATTCATGCTCGTCCTCGAGTAGGTAAATGATAAAAACAGAATTTTTTATGTGGAATGCTTCTTAGCATAATCTTCAATGTAATTCTTTTTATTGTCGCATGAACATTTAGATCCGAAAGATTCAAGATAAAAGTTTAATGTTGACATAATAACAATAAGACTTCAAAATAACATATTGTTGGAAATATGCCCTAGAGGCAATAATAAAAGGATTATTATTATATTTCCTTGTTCATGATAATTGTCTTTTATTCATGCTATAATTGTATTATCCGGAAATCGTAATACACGTGTGAATACATAGACCACAACATGTCCCTAGTAATCCTCTAGTTGACTAGCTCGTTGATCAACAGATAGTCATGGTTTCCTGACTATGGACATTGGATGTCATTGATAACGGGATCACATCATTAGGAGAATGATGTGATGGACAAGAGCCAATCCTAAGCATAGCGCAAGATCGTGTAGTTCGTTTGCTAGAGCTTTTCCAATGTCAAGTATCTTTTCCTTAGACCATGAGATCGTGTAACTCCCGGACACCGTAGGAGTGCTTTGGGTGTACCAAACGTGGCATCGTAACTGGGTGACTATAAAGGTACACTATGGGTATCTCCAAAAGTGTCTGTTGGGTTGACACGGATCGAGACTGAGATTTGTCACTCCGTATGACGGAGAGGTATCTCTGGGCCCAATCGGTAATGAGCTCAAAGTGACAAAGTGTTTGGTCACGGGATCATGCATTCTGATGCGACTAAAGTGACTTGCCGGCTTGAGATTGAACGAGGTATTGGGATACCGACGATCGAATCTCGGGCAAGTAACGTACCGATTGACAAAGGGAATTGTATACGGGGTTGCTTGAATCCTCGACATCGTGGTTCATCCAGTGAGATCATCGAGGAGCATGTGGGAGCCAACATGGGTATCCAGATCCCACTGTTGGTTATTGGCCGGAGAGCCGTCTCGGTCATGTCTACGTGTCTCCCGAACCCGTAGGGTCTACACACTTAAGGTTCGGTGACGCTAGGGTTGTAGAGATATTAGTATGCAGCAAACCGAAAGTTTTAGGAGTCCGGATGAGATCCCGGAGGTCACGAGGAGTTCGGAATGGTCCGGAGGTAAAGAATTATATATGGGAAGTCGAGTTTGACCGCCATCGGAAAGTTTCGGGGTCACGGTATTGTACCGGGACCACCGGAAGGGTCCCGGGGGTCCATCGGGTGGGGCAACCTATCCCGGAGGGCCCCATGGGCTGAAGTGGGAGGGGAACCAGCCCCTGGTGGGCTGTTGCGCCCCCCCTTGGGCCCCCCTGCGCCTAGGGTTGGGAACCCTAGGGGAGGGGGCGCCTCCACTTGCCTTGGGGGGCAAGTTTCCCCCTTGGCCGGCGCCCCCCCTGCGGAACCTATATAAAGAGGTGGGGTGGGAGGGCAGCCGCACCCTGACACCTGGCGCCTCCCTTCACCCCTTGCTACACCTCTCCCTCCCGTAGTCGCTTGACGAAGCCCTGCCGGATCCCTGCTGCATCCACCACCCCGCCGTCGTGCTGCTGGATCTTCATCAAACTCTCCTCCCCCCTTGCTAGATCAAGAAGGAGGAGACGTCACGCTGACCGTACGTGTGTTGAACGCGGAGGTGCCGTCCGTTCGGCGCTAGGATCTGCGGTGATTTTGATCACGACGAGTACGACTCCCTCAACCCCGTTCTCTTGAACGCTTCCACTCTCGATCTACAAAGGTATGTAGATGCACCCCTATCACTCGTTGCTAGATGAACTCATAGATGGATCTTGGCGAAACCGTAGGAAATTTTTTATTTTCCGCAACGTTCCCCAACAGTGGCATCATGAGCTAGGTCTAGGTGTAGTTCTCTTTGCACGAGTAGAACACAATTTGTTGTGGGCGTAGATGTTGTCAACTTTCTTGCCGCTGCTAGTCTTATTTTGCTTCAGCGATATTGTGGGATGAAGCGGCCTGGACTGACCTCACACGTACGCTTACGTGAGACAGGTTCCACCGACTGACATGCACTAGTTGCATAAGGTGGCTAGCGGGTGTCTGTCTCTCCCACTTCAGTTGGAGCGGATTCGATGAAAAGTTTCCTTATGAAGGGTAAATATAAGTTGACAAATCACGTTGTGGCTTTTTCGTAGGTAAGAAAACGTTCTTGCTAGAACCCTGTTGCAGCCACGTAAAAGATGCAACAATTAGAGGACGTCTAACTTGTTTTTGCAGCAATTGCTTTGTGATGTGATATGACCAAAAGTTGTGATGAATGATGAATGATATATTGTGATGTATGAGATCATGTTCTTGTAATAGGAATCCACGACTTGCATGTCGATGAGTATGACAACCGGCAGGAGCCATAGGAGTTGTCTTAATTATTGTATGACCTCGTGTCATTGATTCAACGCCATGTAATTACTTTACTTTATTGCTAAACCGTTATCCATAGTAGTAGAAGTAATAGTTGGCGAGCAACCCCATGGAGACACGATGATGGAGATCATGATGATGGAGATCATGATGATGGAGATCATGGTGTCATGCCGATGACAAGATGATCATGGAGCCCCTCTATGGAGATCAAAGGAGCTATATGATATTGGCCATATCATGTCACTATTATTTGATTGCATGTGATGTTTAACATGTTTTTGCATCTTGTTTACTTAGAACGACGGTAGTAAATAAGATGATCCCTCATAATAATTTCAAAAAAAATGTTCCCCCTAACTGTGAACCGTTGCGACAGTTCGTTGTTTCGAAGCACCACGTGATGATCGGGTGTGATAGATTCTAACGTTCACATACAACGGGTGTAAGACAGATTTACACATGCAAAACATTTAGGTTAACTTGACGAGCCTAGCATGTATGAGACATGGCCTCGGAACACAAGAGACCGAAAGGTCGAACATGAGTCGTATGAAAGATACGATCAACATGGAGATGTTCACCGATGATGACTAGTCCGGCTCACGTGATGATCGGACACGGCCTAGTTGACTCGGATCATGTATCACTTAGATGACTAGAGGGATGTCTAATCTGAGTGGGAGTTCATTAATTAATTGGATTAGATGAACTTAATTATCATGAACTTTGTCTAAAAACTTTGCATAAATGTCTTGTAGATCAAATGGCCAACGCTCATGTCAACATGAACTTCAACGCGTTCCTAGAGAAAACCAAGCTGAAAGATGATGGCAGCAACTATACGGACTGGGTCCGGAACCTGAGGATCATCCTCATAGCTGCCAAGAAAGCATATGTCCTAGAAGGACCGCTAGGTGAAGCACCCATCGAAGAGAACCAAGGCGTTATGAACGCTTGGCGATCACGTCTTGATGATTACTCCCTCGTTCGATGCGGCATGCCTTACGACTTAGAAGCGGGGCTCCAAAAGCGTTTTGAGCGACACGGAGCATATGAGATGTTCGAGGAGCTGAAAATGGTTTACGAAGCTCACGCCCGGTCGAGAAGATATGAAGTCTCCGACAAGTTCTATAGTTGTAAGATGGAGGAAAATAGTTACATCGGTGAGCACATACTCAAAATGTCTGGGTTGCACAACCGCCTGTCCCAGTGGACATTAACCTCCCGGACAAGGCGGTCATTGACAGAATCCTTGATCGCTCCCACCGAGCTACAAGAGCTTTGTGATGAACTACAATATGCAGGGGATGGTGAAAACTATTCTGAAGTATTTTCAATGCTAAAGTCAGCAGAGGTAGAAATCAAGAAGGAACATCAAGTGTTGATGGTCAATAAAACCACTAAGTTCAAGAAGGGCAAGGGTTAGAAGAACTTCAAGAAGGACTGGCAAGGATGTTGCAGCGCCCGGTAAGCCGATTGCCGGGAAGAAGTCGAAGAATGGACCCAAGCCCGAGACTAAGTGCTTTTATTGCAAAGGGAAGGAGTCCTTTGAGCGGAACGCCCCAAATACTTAGCGTAAAAGAAGGCCGGCAACACTAAAGGTATATGTGATATACATGTAATTGATGTGTACCTTACCGATGCTCGTAGTAGCTCCTGGGTATTTGATACCGTGCCGTTGCTCATATTTGTAACTCAAAGCGGGAGCTGCGGAATAAGCGGAGGCTGGCGAAGGGCGAGAGGTGACGTTCTTGGCGTCGAAATGGTTCCAAGGTCGATGTGATGGCCGTCGACACGCTACCTCTACATTTACCTCACGGGATTAGTTTTAAACCTCTATAATTGTTATTTAGTGCCAAGTTTGAGCATGAACATTGTATCAGGACCTCGTTTAATACGGGATGGCTACTCATTTAAATCCGAGAATAATGGTTGTTGTATTTATATGAGAGATATGTTTTATGGTCATGCTCCGATGGTCAATGGTTTATTATTAATGAATCTCGAACGTGATGTTACACATATTCATAGTGTGAATACCAAAAGATGTATAGTTGATAACGATAGTCCCACATACTTGTGGCACTGCCACCTTGGTCACATTGGTGTCAAGCGCATGAAGAAGCTCCGTGCTGATGGACTTTTAGAGTCTCTCGATTATGAATCATTTGACACATGCGAACCATGCCTTATGGGCAAAATGACCAAGACTCCGTTCTCCGGAACAATGGAGCGAGCAACCAACTTATTGGAAATCATACATGCCGATGTGTGCGGTCCAATGAGCGTTGAGGCTCGCGGAGGATATCGTTATGTTCTCACTCTCACTTATGACTTGAGTAGATATGGGTATGTCTACTTGATGAAACACAAGTCTGAGACCTTTGAAAAGTTCAAGGAATTTCAGAATGAGGTAGAGAATCAACGTGACCGAAAAATTAAGTTCTTACGATCAGATCGTGGAGGAGAATATTTAAGTCACGAATTTGGTACACACTTAAGGAAATGTGGAATCGTTTCACAACTCATGCCGCCTGGAACACCTCAGCGTAACGGTGTGTCCGAACGTCGTAATCGCAATCTATTGCATATGGTGCGATCTATGATGTCTCTTACTGATTTACCGCTATCATTTTGGGGATACGCTCTAGAGACAGCTACATTCACTTTAAATAGGGCACCGTCTAAATCAGTTGAGACGACCTTTGTATGAATTATGGTTTGGGAAGAAACCTAAGCTGTCGTTTCTAAAAGTTTGGGGATGTGATGCTTATGTCAAGAAACTTCAACCTGAAAAGCTCGAACCCAAGTTGGAAAAATGCGTCTTCATAGGATACCCTAAGGAAACCATTGGGTATACCTTCTACCTTAGATCCGAAGGCAAGATCTTTGTTGCCAAGAACGGATCCTTTCTAGAAAAGAGTTTCTCTCGAAAGGAGTAAGTGGGAGGAAAGTAGAACTTCGATGAAGTACTACCTCTTGAACCGGAAGGTAGTGCAGCTCGAGAAAATGTTCCCGTGGTTCCTACACCGGTGAAGAGGAAATTAATGATGATGATCAAGGTACTTCGGATCAAGTTGCTACCGAACTTCAGAGGGTCCACAAGGACACGTTCCACACCAGAGTGGTATGGCAACCCTGTCCTGGAAATCATGTTGTTAGACAACGGTGAACCTTCGATCTATGAAGAAGCGATGGCGGGCCCAGATTCCAACAAATGGCTTGAAGCCATGCAATCCGAGATAGGATCCATGTATGAAAACAAAGTATGGACTTTGACAGACTTGCCCGATGATCGGCTAGCGATAGAAAATAAATGGATCTTTAAGATGAATACGGACGCGGATTGTAATCTTAACATCTATAAAGCTCTAATAGTCGCTAAGGGTTATCGGCAAGTTCAAGGGGTTGACTACGATGAGACTTTCTCTCCCGTAGCGAAGCTGAAGTCCTTCCGAATCATGTTAGCAATTGCCGCATACTATGATTATGAGATATGGCAAATGGACGTCAAAACGGCATTCCTTAACGGCTACCTTAAGGAGGAACTGCATATGATGCAGCCGGAAGGTTTTGTCGACCCTGAGAATGCTAACAAGGTATGCAAGCTCCAGTGATCCATTTATGGGCTGGTGCAAGCATCTCGGAGTTGGAACATTCACTTTGATGAGATGATCAAAGCGTTTGGGTTTATGCAGACTTATGGAGAAGCCTACGTTTACAAGAAAGTGAGTGGGAGCTCTGTAGCATTTCTCATATTATATGTAGATGACATACTTTTGATGGGAAATGATATAGAACTTTTGGACAGCATTAAGGCCTACTTTAATAAGAGTCTTTCAATGAAGGACCTTGAAGAAGCTGCTTATATATTAGGCATCAAGATCTATAGAGGTAGATCGAGACGCCTCATAGGTCTTTCACAAAGCACATACCTTGATAAGATATTGAAGAAGTTCAATATGGATCAGTCTAAGAAGGGGTTCTTGCCTATGTTGCAAGGTGTGAAATTGAGCTCAGCTCAATGTCCGACCACGGCAGAAGATATAGAAGAGATGAGTGTCACCCCCTATGCCTCAGCCATAGGGTCTATTATGTATGCCATGCTGTGTACCGGACCTGATGTAAACCTTGCCGTAAGTTTGGTAGGAAGGTACCAAAGTAATCCCTGCAAGGAACAACTGGACAGCGGTCAAGAATATCCTGAAGTACACAGAAAGGACTAAGGACATGTTTCTCATTTATGGAGGTGACGAAGAGCTCGTCCTAAAGGGTTACGTCGACGCTAGCTTCGACACAGATCTGGATGACTCTAAGTCACAAACCGGATACGTGTATATGTTGAATGGTGGAGCGATAGCTGGTGGAGCTGAAAGCAGAGCGTCGTGGCGGGATCTACATGTGAAGCGGAGTACATGGCAGCCTCGGAGGCAGCGCATGAAGCAATTTGGGTGAAGGAGTTCATCACCGACCTAGGAGTCATAACCAATCCGTCGGGGCCGATCAAACTCTTCTGTGACAACACTGGAGCTATTGCACTTGCCAAGGAGCCCAGGTTTCACAAGAAGACCAGGCACATCCAGCGTCGCTTCAACTCCATTCGTGAAAATGTTCAAGATGGAGACATAGAAATTTGCAAAGTGCATACGGATCTGAATGTCGCAGATCCGTTGACTAAACCTCTTCCGCGAGCAAAACCTGATCAACACCAGAACTCTATGGGTGTTCGATTCATCACAATGTAACTAGATTATTGACTCTAGTGCAAGTGGGAGACTGTTGGAAATATGCCCTAGAGGCAATAATAAAAGGATTATTATTATATTTCCTTGTTCATGATAATTGTCTTTTATTCCTGCTATAATTGTATTATCCGGAAATCGTAATACACGTGTGAATACATAGACCACAACATGTCCCTAGTAAGCCTCTAGTTGACTAGCTCGTTGATCAACAAATAGTCATGGTTTCCTGACTATGGACATTGTATGTCATTGATAACGGGATCACATCATTAGGAGAATGATGTGATGGACCAGACCCAATCCTAAGCATAGCACAAGATCGTGTAGTTCGTTTGCTAGATCTTTTCCAATGTCAAGTATCTTTTACTTAGACCATGAGATCGTGTAACTCCGGACACCGTGGGAGTGCTTTGGGTGTACCAAAGCGTCTCAACGTGAATCGGGTGACTATAAAGGTACACTACGGGTATCTACGAAAGTGTACATTGGGTTGACACGGATCGAGACTGGGATTTGTCACTCCGTATGACGGAGAGGTATCTCTGGGCCCACTTTCGGTAATGCATCATCATAATGAGCTCAAAGTGACCAAGTATTTGGTCACGGGATCATGCGATTCTGATGCGAGTAATGTGACTTGCCGATAGCGAGATTGAGCGAGGTATTGGGATACCGATGATCGAATCTCGGGCAAGTAACGCACCGATTGACAAAGGGAATTGTATACGGGGTTGCTTGAATCCTCGACATCATGGTTCATCCGATGAGATCATCGAGGAGCATGTAGGAGCCAACATGGGTATCCAGATCCGCTGTTGGTTATTGGCGGAGAGCCTCGGTCATGTCTGCGTGTCTCCGAACCCGTAGGGTCTACACATAAGGTTTAGTGGCGCTTAGGGTTGTAGAGATATTAGTATGCAGCAAACTGAAGGTTGTTCGGGGTCCGGATGAGATCCCGGACGTCTGAGGAGTTCGGAATGGTCCGGAGGTAAAGAATTATATATGGGAAGTCGAGTTTGACCATCGGGAAAGTTTCGGGGTCACGGTATTGTCTGGGACCACGGAAGGGTCCCGGGGGTCCACCGGGTGGGGCCACCTATCCCGGAGGGCCCCATGGGCTGAAGTGGGAGGGGAACCAGCCCCTGGTGGGCTGGCGCGCCCCCCCCTTGGGCCCCCCCTGCGCCTAGGGTTGGGTACCATAGGGGAGGGGGCTCCTCCACTTCCCTTGGGGGGCAAGTTTCCCCCTTGGCCGCCGCCCCCCTAGGAGATCCCATCTCCTAGGGCCGGCGCCCCCCCTGGGGTCCCTATATAAAGAGGGGGGTGGGAGGGCAGCCGCACCCTGACACCTGGCGCCTCCCTTCCCCCCTTGCTACACCTCTCCCTCCCGTAGTCGCTTGGCGAAGCCCTGCCGGATCCCTGCTGCATCCACCACCACGCCGTCGTGCTGCTGGATCTTCATCAACCTCTCCTCCCCCCTTGCTGGATCAAGAAGGAGGAGACGTCACGCTGACCGTACGTGTGTTGAACGTGGAGGTGCCGTCCGTTCGGCGCTATGATCTCCAGTGATTTGGACCACGACGAGTACGAATCCCTCAACCCCGTTCTCTTGAACGCTTCCGCTCTCGATCTACAAAGGTATGTAGATGCACTCCTATCACTCGTTGCTAGATGAACTCATAGATGGATCTTGGTGAAACCGTAGGAAATTTTTTATTTTCCGTAACGTTCCCCAACACATATAGCCAAAGAAAGCTTATCCCTACAAAATCATATTGTTAGGCCATGTTTCAATTTCGTCACACAAAACGTTCTCATCATGCATAACCCCGATGACAAGCCGAGCAATTGGTTCATACTTTTTAACGCGCTTCAGCCTTTTCAACCATTACGCAATACATGAGCGCAAGCCATGGATATAGCACTATGGGTGGAGTAAAGTATAATGATGGGGGTTATGAGAGAAGACAAATAGGTAGAAAGTCTCACATTGACGCGGCTAATCAATAGGCTATTGAGATGCCCATCAATTGATGTCAATGAGAAGAGTAGGGGTTGTCATGCAACTGATGCACTAGAGCAATAAATATGTGAAAGCTCAACAAAAGAAACTAAGTGGGTGTGCATCCAACTTGCTTGCTCATGAAGAACTAGGGCATTTTGAGGAAGCCCATCATTGGAATATACAGGCCAAGTTCTATAATCAAAAATTCCCACTAGTATATGAAAGTGAAAACATAGGAGACTCTCTATCATGAAGATCACGGTGCTACTTCGAAGCACAAGTGTGGAAAAAGGCATAAAACCGGACTCAAACAGGTGGACGTCAATGGTTCTTGACTTAGAGTAATTGTGATCATTCTTACAGCCAGCACATGGACAAGGCATAAAACCATCCGCCCGCTTGTTTGCCTCAGCCGCAAGCAGAAAAGTTTGCACGCCATTAATGAACTCGTTAGAGCATCGGTCATCGTACATCCATTGTCGGCTCATCTTCATTACACAACACCAAAAAGACCAAATTAATACAAGTTCATACATAAAGTTCATACATAAATTTCATACAACACTCAAATGCAACAAACAAATAACTCTGTAGCTAAAGCATTTAAATGCAACAACAAATGCGATCAAGATCGCAACTAAGATAACAATTGATCCAACAACATAATGATAACAAGCCTCACTATCAATGGCATATTTTCTAATCTTTCTAATCTTCAAGCGCATTTTCTCCATTTTGATCTTGTGATTATCGACGATATCGGCAACATGCAACTCCAATTCCATCTTCTCCCCCTCAATTCTTTTCAATTTTTTTTCAAATACTCATTTTCTCTTTCAACTAAATTTAACCTCTCGACAATAGGGTTGGTTGGAATTTCCGGTTCACATACCTCCTAGATAAAATATCTATGTCAACTTGATGGGCATAATTTTTCATAAATACGAAAAGCAACAAATGGTTTTAAAAGAGAATATACCACATCTGAATCATAACAAGGACGAGGGCTGACGGGGACGGATATCAAAACCATGGCACTATGTATAACAAACAACGTGCAGGTAAGATAATTATACGAGTAACTATATATCCAAATCACGCAAACATTAATTTTTTATATAAAAATTCCATGAACAAGAGGCTCACCACAAGGTGGTGCAGCTGACAGGACGGTCTTGAGCGATCGAAGGTGATTCTGACGGAGATTTAGAAGGCACTAAGTAAACCACACCTACATATGCAAACTAAGTGTTATTTTGACCTCAAATTGCATATAAATCAAATACTACCACATATAATTCCACCCAAATTACTAAAACCCACAAATTAATCACTATATATACCATTGCAAGAGCTAATCTAGCAATGAGAGATGAAAGGACAAAGTTGCTAACCTTTGTGATCATTTAAATGGATGGGGGGCCTTCAAATCTTGATAAAATTTGGGCAACATTCGTGATGAGCTCGAGAGGAAGGGAAGAACAGAGGAGAGGGGAAAGGGCGAAGAAGCGAGCTCGGGTGGACGAAGGGTTTATATAGGGCGACCTTTAGTACCGGTTGGTGGCACGAACCGGTACTAAAGGTGCTGGAGGGGCCCCAGACTGACAACATCCTACCACCACTCTCATTAATACCGGTTCGTGACATATACCGGTGCTAAAAGTTAGGAAAGAACCGGTACTAATGAGAGCGGCCCGGCTAGCCGTTGGAACCGGTACTAATGGACACATTAGTGCCGGCTCAAATTCAAACCGGCACTAATGAGCTGAACATTTGACCCTTTTTCTACTAGTGATCAGTCCTCGGTGTACCTTATATGGGCTTGGTTGCACGACTACTTCTTTCACAACTAAGCCGGGCGTTGACTCCACCTGGGCCAGAAGTTCTGTGTTTGCACCCGTGGCGATCGGTCCATCCACGACTACTACTGCCAACTTCACCTTCTCGCCTCAGTGCTCGCCGACATCGGCGGGCCCGTGGACGATAGCACCCTGATGCTCGAGATGATTGACAGCCTCGATGACAAGTGGGCGGTACAGGCGGCCATTCTGCAGACCATCGTGTTGCTTTCTTCGTTCGCCCAGGCGCGTTCTCCTTTGGTCCTCTGCGAGCTCGTGCTTGACAAGCGCACCCTCATTGCTGGCATCCAGGTGTTCACCATCCACACTAACAGCGGCGCTCGCGGCCGTGGTGCGCTAGGATTGCGGCCGCGACCGTCCGCCCTACTGTGCTGGTGACCGAGCGGCGGCCAACTCAACATGCACCATGTTGGTGACTGTAGGCATGGCGGCCGTGGCCGTGACGGTGGGGGTCGAGACGACGCGCTAGGAGGACAATGGTATCACCCTTGGTTCGCCTACTTCGCCCCATGGGGTGCGGCTTTCCCTCCGCCTTGAGTGCCCTGGATCCCCCCGAACTCAGTCGGCGTTCTGAGGCCGCGACCGGATGCGCCGACGCAAGTGTACCGAGTCCTGCACCTCCTGCGCGGTGTACTGCCCCGTTGTATGCATGGGATGTCAATGCTATGCTGGGCAGCGCGCCCAACTAGGGCGTTGTGTTTCCTCTAGCGCCGGAGTGGATAGTGGTCACTGGTGCAGCCTCGCATGTCACCGAGGATTCAGGTAGCCTTTCCTTGTCTCGTTTTTCGTTAGCGCCTAATTCCCATCACATTATAGTCCATAATGGGGCCTGCCTTTTTGTTGTTGCCATCGGTAGTGTTCTCCTCCCTCCTTATTCTTTTATCTTACCAAAATTCTTCTCTCTCTTAATATTGTTATTAAGAATCTTATCTCTATATGACAATTTAGTCTCACCTGCAGCTCTACCATTCGTCGTCGCAATATCCGATTAAGCTAACGGGATGCGGATTGGGCTGGGTGTCCGGAACTCCGGATACAGGGTGATCCACATCTGGCTTCTGTGTGTTCTAGGGCACGAACTTGGTGTCGTGCTCATCGAAGCGCCAGCACACCGTCTTGCGGTCTAGTGCGGCGCGCCGTCGCCAAATGCATCGCCGAATCGTGCTGGCATCGTCGACATCTCACTGAGCTTTGTCTTCCAACCCGCCAAGCAACCACTATTTGCCGTGATAATGTGAGTGCTATGTACCTCCCTACTAATCTCGTACAACATCAGAGGACTGGAGATGGATCTCCACTTTATGTGGGATCGCTTTGTTCTCGATGAAACCAAGGTGCTCCATGTTCCAACATCATCGCAGCTTGCCCACATCTTCGCCAAGGGGTTACCGTCCTGTGTTTTTTGTGACGTCTTCACGAGCATGCGCCAGCACTGTGCACCCTCGATGAGCTGGTAGGTTCTTCCTTCTTTCTTTGTGCACGGCTGTAGAGTATGAGAAATGCTTTCGAGGCTCATGTGCTCGGAGCCCGACCGGGACAGCATCGGGAATGATTTCGAGTTATGAAAATTGTAATGGGCTTTGTGCTTTCACCTAAAATAGTACTCCCTCCGCCCCATAATGTAAGACGTTTTTTGGCACTCCCATAATGTAAGACGTTTTTTGGCACTGCACTAGTGCCAAAAAACGTCTTACATTATGGGACGGAGGGAGTACCATTCAAAATATATTTCTTTTTCATACAGAAAGACTTCACCACTTTAACTTTTGAAGCCATAGCCTTTAACACCACACAGTATAGCCTAAAGCATGCATTTCCAAATACCATGTCACTAGATGAAACATAATTAACTTATTTGAGTTTAGCATCCACAATCAAGTCATGCTAAATCCGGATGGTTCCAATCAAAGGCAAACTAGAAAAATTGTACTTCATTGGTTTCTCTTCATTCCTCAGCTGAACCTTCTGGAGTCCTCTTATTCTGAACCACTTGCAACAATTTTACTATGTAAACAAGCGAGGAGTTTGGTGTTATTTTTTCATGCTTCTTATCACCATAGCTGAGTGGAAAAGAAAAATTATCAATTTGTCTTCCCACCATATGCGCATACCGAGATGACAAAGTGTTTTTTAAGGGATAGATGACAAGGTTATGAGACGCTTAATTACCCAAGAGCGGGGGGAATGGTCAGCTTCCTTTGTTCGCCGACTCTCATACCTGTCAAATATCGGATGGACTGTAATTAGTTTCTTAAATAGAAAATGTAAAATGCTTTTTATTCTTTGAGATTTTCAAGATTATGACCTTCGATCCCTAGCTCCCATCCGCGAATCACTTGTTTAGCTCCTGTAGTGGATAGCAAACTGGTGACCTCATGCAAGGATTAAAAAGATGTAACAAGAGTGTCAGAGCTTAGTTTTATCAATCTTTTACCAAGCTTGAACTGGTAGTGGTAGCCATGGTCGATAAATTTCCCATCATTTGAGTGAGCCATATATTCGACTATCACCTTCACAAACACAAGGTTTGAATTAACTTGTGAACTTGTTTTACGGGCAGAGAATCAATATCACATGAGGTGCTACTAAATCATTGTTAAAACTACTCATGCAAGTTGAGGATAGCACATACATTACTACCCAGAGTAGCAATCTGGGCACCAGCTTGTCCCTCAATGATGCATTCTATTCCTAATTTGTCGCTCTCTTTATGTTCCAAATTTGTCTCCTTCTCGTCATCGTCGTCACTGTCTTCAAGATATACAATATCTTCTGGTACACCGCTGGCCTTCCCAACAACTATCACAATGGAAAAGGAAAGTACATTATATCTTAAAAACAAAATTATGTTTGCATGCACGCAGTTGTGTGTGTGTGTGTGTGTGTGTGTGTGTGTGTGTGTGTGTTGTGTGTAAAAATAATAGAAAGGAAATTAAACCATTATTTTAGGAAATAAAAAAGTTAGATTTGATATTGTGTAGACACATACATTTGTTTTTGTCACGAGATGGAGGAGTTGTAACATATATCTTCTTGCTTCCGTCATCCCTGTTTTTGGCAGCATTACGAATAGAAGTTAGCAATCCAAGTTTTTGGTGGCACATACGGGTAAGGATGAAAAAAAAAAGAATGCTACAACTCTTCATGGTTGGTCTCCTACTTAGTGTCTTCGCAAGTTTTTCCCACTTTGTCCTCATGGACATTCTTTCCATGCGCTGCTTTCTGGTGGTTCCTGCTTCTACATCACTAGTAGAAAAAGGGTCAAACGTGAAGCACATTAGTGCCGGTTTGCATTAGAGCCGGCACTAATGTGTATATTAGTGCCGGTTCATGGCGGCGATTAATAGTACCGGTTCGTGGCGAACCTGTAGTACGGGTTCGTACCACGAACCGGTACTAAAGAGGCTGTGTCAGCCTGCGGTCAGGCTATGGCCCCACCATCACCACTTAGTGCCGGTTCGAACCACGAACCGGTACTAATGACGTTAATGGCAGGCTGTTTTAGTCCCACCTCGCTCCCCTAACAAGCCTTTTACCACCTTAAATATGTTACTTCTCAAACTATCACAAGCAGTTGGTCTTCATTGAACTCTATGTGTAGGATCTGTGGCTGCAATAGGAGTCCTCGCCGGTTCTTAAATCGGTGGTGGATTCCTATTGACGATGTAGATTCTATACAAAAAGATCATTGATGATCAATGTATTTTTTATATGTACTAGATTCCTATTGACGATGTAGATTCTATACAAAAAGATCATTGATGCTCAATGTATTTTTTATATGTACTTCTCTGTAGCAGTAGCGCGTTTTGGCTGAAAGGCGGTACTGACCAATGTATTTTTTCTCTGTTCAGATGCACAATTTAAATATGTCAATTTAAATATGTTATTTTTAAAACTATCACAAGCATTTGGTCTTCATTGAACTCTATATAAAGAAGAAGCAGAAGAAGAAGAAGCGAAGAAGAAGAAGAAGAGGAAGAAGAAGCAGAAGAAGAAGAAGAGGAAGAAGAAGCGAGCAGAAGAAGAAGAAGCGAGAAGAAGCAGCAGAAGAAGAGGAAGAAGAAGAAGAAGAGGAAGAGGAAGAAGAAGAAGAGGAAGAAGAAGAAGAAGAGGAAGCATAAGAAGAAGAAGAAGAAGAAGAAGAAGAAGAAGAAGAAGAAGCGTTCAGTATGCACCATTCAAAGCGACGCCATCAACTTTCAACCATTCCTGCCTTCATTTGCTATTTTTCATGCATTCAATGATTTGTTTTGAGAACTAAATGACCTGGAAATTGAAAAGCACTACAAATGAACTCTGAAAAAGTTGAAACTTGGCATGGTATCATCATTTCACCCACATAGCATGTGCAAGAAAGTAGAGAGGCTTACAGCTAAAACTAGATGCACTTCGTGTACAAACTGAACAATCTCTTTCGAAGTAGTTAGGTTTCTGACGAAATTAAACTCATCTGTTACAAAGGCATTTTATTTTTTTAAACTTATTACAACACCAAATTTCTTTTTTAAAACTTTGGTTATAACTCCAGACTTTGACCATCAAGTTTTGCAGAAAGAAAAAATAGCAGAAAAGAAAAAAATTATATAAAAATGACCGTGAAATTGAAAATCACTACAAAATGAACTCTGAAAATGTTGAATTTTGGCAAACTAGATGAAAAACTACTCACAAATAAATATAACAGAAAAGAAAAAACTATACAAAAAACTACGAAGAAATAATTAGAAGAAACAGAAAATAAAAAATATAAAAAAAATTGGGGCGCTGCCCTATGGGCCTGCTACGCCACAGGCGTGCAATTACAGGCCCTAAAGGCCTAGCAGACTCACAGGACAAGCAGAGAAATTAGGCCCACAAGCCTGCTATATAGAGGAGTTCAAAGAGGCAGCCGATCGGGCTTATAAACCAGTCACGGCTGCCCTTCGCCGGGCGAGGTGGGACTAAACTTTGCGAATCATGGGTGGGAGCGCAAGGCCTTTAGTACCGGTTGGTGGCTCCAACCGGTACTAAAGATCACCTGCTAATGCACCGGTTGGAGCCACCAACCGGTACTACAGGCTACTCTTCCGCCTCTTGGCCTGGCCAAAGTTGGCCTTTAGTACCGGTTGGTGGTTCCAACCGGTACTAAAGGCCTCTCCTATATATACAACACTTGCGAAAATTCAGTTAGATCTCTACTTCTTTCGTCTCAAGTCTCAACCTCTCGCGCGCGCCCGTCGCCCGTCGTCGCCGCCGCCGCCCGTCGTCCGTCGCGCGTCATCGTCGTCCCCGCCACGCCCGTCAAATCGTCGTCCCGCCGCCGTCGTCGTAAATCGTCTCGCGCCGCCGCCTCGTATCGTCTCTCTCGCTCTCCCCGCCGCCGTCCAGTAAATGCGTCACGTCGCCGCTTACCCGTACGCCCGCCCGTCGTCGCCGCCCACCAGCTTACGTACGTCTGAATGGCGGCGTCTCACACACATATACACACACATATACGCACACGTACATGCACACATACACATACACACACACACACATTCTTTTTACTTATTTTTTGTTTTTAGAAAAGTTAATTAGATGATCGAATGTTAGATGAATTAGCTAGCTAGCTAGATAGAAAATTGTCGAACTAGAGATTTGAACTAGTTCAATAATTAATATAACTATTTTATTTTTAGTAAGAAAATTTAGGTATCTGATATTTGATGATCTAATTAAAATATTATTTGTTAATGAGTTTTTGTTTATTTAATTTTTATATATTTTGAGTTCATATAAATGTTAGATTAATGTCGAATGTTAGATTAATTTTTTATATATTTTGAGTTTATATAAAAGTTAATATAACTAGTTCATAGAATTTTTCATAGAATTTTTATGAATTTTTTGTGGTAATTTTGGTCATAGAATTTTTATTATGTTATAAAGTGTTTAATGGACTTAGTTAGAGGGCAACTTGTTTATTTTGAGTAAGTACTACATTATTCTATTTATAGTAAGTGCTTAGTAGTTGAACTAGTTGAAGTAGTTTATTTTTAGCAAGAAAATTAATAGAACTAGTTTCTTTTTAGTCAAATTGGAGAGCACTATATGCAAGGCGTATGCATATGATTAGTTGAATAATAATGATCTAATTTAGTCTTTGAATTATGAACGTATAGGAAATGTCATCATCGGACGACGAAAGTCTCCCGGGGGAGTGCGACTGGTGCCACGACGATTGAGGTGAGTGCGACAGGCCTCACACGGGCGATGGTCGGCGCTTCAGCGTTAAGCTCGAGAAGACTTTAAAGTTGAAGCAGTACGCACCATCGACAAGTGTTTTTTTCATAATTAAGCATGACTTCAACTATTTCAACGTGTAATTTTCATCTTTTACAATTCGGTATAGTTGATCCCATGCCATGCAAGGCGCTATGTCTTGGAGAGGATGGATTTTGAAGACCATGAAAATTTTGAAACGAAGAAAATTCACCTAAGGACCCATCATGATGTGGATTTTGAAGTAAAGTTGTATAATGCTGAGGCGTAACCCATTTTGGTTGCAAAAATTGGGAAGCGTTTTGCAAATTGTATGGTTTTGATGAGGGTATGCTTGTCACCATGGATCTTGGTGATCCTGAAATCGAGCAAGACAATATGGACATTTGGGTCCTTGTTGATACTCCTACAGTTCTACCGCTATGTGAGTTTCTCAAACATAGTTAATTAGTAATAGAACTTATATTGTTCATTTCAAAATAGTTGACAGCTTATTTCCATTGACAGCTTATTTTGAAGTATCAAAGAATGTGCAGAATATGGTAGATAGAACTTACTACACCGATGGCTCTGAGTTAACTTATAAGGAGACAACTCATCTGGTTGGATTTTGTAATGATATTGAGAATTACAATATCTACAATCGAACTCCTCAACATTATGGTCAATACGTGCCACTAGTGCACGTGTTGAACCTCTGATAACTACCATGGAGATACCCTGGTAAGTTTTTTTTACTATTACGACATCCGTGCATCTTTTTGCGTACTTCTAAAACTAGTACATCATTGCTAATTGCGAAGTTATTACTATGTTTTCAACAGCTTATCCCAGAGAATTGTGTGCCTCATTTGATGTATCAGAATGGCGGCAGCGTTAGTGTTTTGAACATATATCCAGGTCATCCTACGAATCTCAACTGTCCATACCGGATTTCTAAAAGAAGTGGAGACATGACAATCAAAGGATGGAAAAAATGTATGGACAGTCGTAAGGAGCTTCTTGGAAGCAAAAGGAAGCGAGGCGCAAGAATTGGAGATGATGATCTCCATTCTTCATAATGGAGAGTCAGGGTCTATATTGTTTTATGCTATTTTACCTTAAGTGTGTTTAGGTCCGATCCTACCGATATCTTGATGATCATGTGCTAAGAACAATTATGTAGGGTTGGTTCGATGACTATGAGGATGATGATCGTATGACTTATTATTAATAACGAGTAGAAGTTGTATGATGATGCTTGATTAATTAGCTAGTAGGCCGACTTGTTATTATATATGATGATGTATGATGCGAGCATGTATGAGTTATTATGTACATATCTGCGGGTGAAACGAAAAAGAATTAAAATGGAAAACACAAAATTAAATGAAAAAGAAATCATAAAACCAAAAACCCCCCCAAACATTTTAGTACCGGTTGGTGTTACCAACCGGTACTAAAGGGCTCCCGGCCCCTGGAGCTGGCTCGTGCCACGTGTTGGCCCTTTAGCACCGGTTCGTGCTGAATCGGTACTAAGGGGGGGGGGGGGGCTTTAGTGCCCACACTTTAGTGCCGGTTCCTAAACCGGCACTAAAGGGCCTTACGAACCGGTGCTATTGCCCGGTTCTGCACTAGTGCATGTTCAAACAAAAATAAAAATGTTCAATGCACAACAAGGATCATAATTGAGTTATATATACAGGATGAAAAAGATGATATACCTGTCCAAGATCTCTTGATCATACTTCCGTTTTCCGAGTGAATTTCTTTTAGTAGTGCAAGTGTTGGGATTCGTAAGGATGTAATATCCTGACAAATAAATCGAGCTTTGGCCTTTAACAGAGAAGGTGATATTCACATCCTCCTCTAACTCAATCTCCAGCCGATGCATGGGATGGTTTGAAGGGTTCAACACACAAAGCACTGCCCGCCTCTCTTTGCCAGCATTGCTTTCGAGGACGCACCAACCAGAAGTATTAAGGTCACCTAGTGTCGCCTAAACGAATTGATTAAACCGTCAGAATGAAATAATGTTTGGGGAAGACCTTGCCGTTTATTTTTCTCCCAGAATGTGTGGCATCAAATTAAAATAATTATGTATTGTGAAAGTGTATCATGAACACAGTAACGCCAATTCAATATGGTTGACACTAACAATTATTTAATGCATGCCCAAACCAAGAATTTTCTGACTGCACTGCACGAGCAATCAGTTTATAATATGACATGGAAGGAGGCATCTATAATCTGCAACAAGTGTCATATACTACAATGTGCGGAGTGAGACCAATGTTTAGAGCATCTATACTGAAATTCTATCCTTTCAACCAAATTCTATCCGCCACCCCTGCCAAGCCTCTCATTGTATGAGGAACCCGAGGTTGTGGCTTCTCGGCATTGCTCACGGGTTGCTTGCCAATAATGGGCCGGCTCATCATAAGAGAGGGGCCAACCAACATGGACACGCAGAAATTGCATTATTAGAGGATCAGCTTTCGCCGTGAACATGCAGTATTGATGCCCAGTCCTCAGAAAGAATAGCTTCACAGGCCTCAGTGTCGTAAAGGAGGTATCAATATTGACAGAATGATGAGTTAATGAGTTAAAATGATAATAAATGAGTGCAACAATGACAGACCGAGTGACAGTTCGACATTAGTTAATTGATAATTATGTATACCTGGGTGATCCGGAGGCGGTGGTGGGATAGGGAGAATTGGTGAACATAGTCCTCCCCGGCCTTCACCTCCGCTCCTGTCGTGCTTGCATCCACATCCTATCTTAGTTAATTCGCTAGGAGAAACAACGTGCACGCATGCATGCGCATGTCGATAACATCTGATAATGATTAATTAGGCAAAGTACTAAAAGAATGGTGGATCAATCATGATACGTACCACATAATGCCATGGATCGAGATGTCCCGTGCGGTGTATTTCTCTTCTCTGGCGTGGGTGGGTTGCGTTAATCTATTAGTACACACGATTATATACATGTGTGCATAGATATACATGGTAAGAAAGCATATATATAGACAGAAACCTCAGTCCAATGTTAAAAAAAATCGATCAAATCATATGCTGACATGTAAGGACCACATGCATGCCTTGTTATACATATACTGTACAGGCCTACATTACTCAGGTCTCGCACAGAACTTTTTTTAAACAAAGGCTCAAAAAGAGACTTTGAATTGTAGAGCAACATTACAACATAACACACACGGAAACCGCAAAAGATGATAATTGTAGAGCTGCTAGACCATGGAGTTGCCCTACAAACTCGAACTTTAGAGAGATAGACTAGAGCAGCCTCGTGGAGAAACCCAATCTTCAGAAGACACGCTCGCCGGCGACACTGGCAAGGTAGGACTTAGATTCCATTCCTCCTTGTCCCTCGACGAAGGAGGACCGTACACCCTCGTTGAGGCTTGTGGGCGCCGCACCGTCGGTCAGAAGGATGTACACACTCTAAATCTAAGAGCGACATGGGGCTACAAGAACACCAACACTAGCCAACCGGACGTGCCAGCCTCGACGCACTGGCCACACAATGAAAGAATACATGACCTAGCCCGCCGCAGGTCTAGCCAAGAGGGTAACCTGCAGGAAGAGGAGACAAGAAGCAGCCACATGCTGGGGGGCCCAAGGGATTTCTCCCAATCTGGATCTATCAAGACCAGACCGTGCCAGCAGCAGATTCGGCGACTAGGAGTCCCTGACGTCTAGTTCTAGAAAAGAAGTGGGCCGATGGGGAAGGAGTTAGCACGTCTTCCGATCCGGCATGTGCCACATGCTAGGGGGCCCATGCACGAAGATGCCCAGTGCCGTGTGAAGCGGTTGCACGAGGATAAGAACCAGCGGCCAGCAGGACTCCAGCCGAGTGGATTGGCAAGTCTGTTGTGGCCTTGAGAAGAGGTCCTAGCATTAGATGTGGTCAAGTTTGTTAGCTGCTTGTCCAGATCGTGTAGCTGTTGAGAGGACGCTGCGCAAGTACTGGACGTGGGAGCGCATGTAGACACGTAACTAGATTAGTTAGTGCATGGATTAGTTGGTCACTGGCCGGACGTAGAGGTCGGTGAATGGCGTGCATTCATGGCACCAGTACCTGTGTCTTAAGTAATGAAAATGTGAGGCCGTGAGGACTGAAGAGAAAAGGAGAAGAAAATGTAGTATATGTGTTCTCACCGGGAGCAAGTGGCAAAGCCATTTCTCTCCATGGTGAAGTGTGAGTACGTGTGAGTTTCTTCCCAAGTGTGTGTGTTCATGAGAGAAGAAGAAAGAGTTGTGTGAAGCACCATAGGAAGAAGAAACAGGCGCTGCCAGAGGCTGCACCAACAGCCGCCACCATTATCGACCGCCACGCGCCTTGCCTGCAGCTGCCTGTCATGATGGTGAGACAAGAGGGCGTGGAAGCACGGAGGAAACCCTACTGCCCGCCATGGACAATGAGAGGGCCTCTTTCTGAGTTCCTCGCACAATCATACACTGCTTATTTTATGTTCCTACGCTAGAACACATGTGAACTTATTTTCCGAGAAATAGATCGGAGCAAAATCACATGTACATTAAGCTTAATTTGGGTTTGCTGATTTGTCTTGTGCCATGTTGAACTTATTTTATGACAACTTGTTTATTTTATAACCTGCAATATAAAAATAAACACACTACCAACATACATAAGTTGGTTAGCCAAACGAACAATAGACAAAAGCTGGACTATCATTGCCAAATACAGCCTAAAACATCATAGTAGATTTCTTTGAACATGATTGAAGAGAATAGGTAACCTCTCCACCATTACCAAAAAAGACTTTCGCCCCATTTTATATATAAAGCAAGCCATCGAGCCACAAACACCCGAAAAGAGTTCACAACACAAATGCACAAACGCACACATAGGACACAAAGTAGCACAGATATCGAGGGCCACGGTAAGGAGGGTTCTGCTGAGGGCACAGCTCAACATGCCCTAAAAGAGAAGAAACACAAAATGCGAAGGTTTGTGTGTAGACTTTCCTCTTTCCAGGATCAAGTAATGCGGTAGCTTTGACAACATATTGTTCATTAGGTTGATCCTCTGGTGTTAGCAGTTTGTCTTAGATTATGATGCACAAAAATGATGTCATTTACATATATTGGCAGGGGTGGAGCCGGGATTTCGTGACAGGGGTTGCCAATTGCAATTGAAACAGAACGTTCTCTAGAGTGAAACTATAGCTGTCCTAATGCTATTAGTTGGTCACTTTGGCCCTATAAAAGTATCATTATATTGTACTTGTCTAAATTTATCTCTACGTACGATTGCCATTGTAAAAGTGTAATAATTTTATCCGAAGAGAACTTAGGTGCTGATTTCTGTCAATGAATATTATGATGCAATTCCAAAGCAAGTTGTCCTAAAAAAAGCTGTCTCTCCTTTACCAGCGCTGAGAAAATAAATTAATCTTCAGTGTATTGCATTGGGGCGCTTTTCTTTTCACAGCTGATGAACCTTTTTTTTTCAAGATCGAGGAATTGCTGGCATTTCATGGATCATTAGAAGGGAGAAACACAGCCAAAAGTTCAGAACTAGCTAGCATGATCGCAACACAAGCAAAGGAATCAAGATCTGGTGTATAATTTCAGGCACGTAGATTAACTAGACTATGAGGGATACTATATGATTTCGACATGTGCAAGCAGTAAAATCACTTTCAGAATAATTAGCATCACAACAATAATTGAGAGAAATTTGTAGTATAATCAGTTAATTGCAGAGGGTTTTAGAGGCGCAGCGCTAATCACACGCGTTAATGATGGGAGAGGCCAATTACACCAGGGTTCTCCTAGAAGGCAGTAGATATGTTTTATGGAAACGAGTATCTCTATCACCGCGTGCTAATTATGGGCGTGGTACGATTTGCCTGCTAGGTATATGGTAATAATTAATCACATTTCTCTATCATATAACGGTTTGCCGTAGGTGGTCCAAGAGTATCTTGGGCGTCCAAAGTTGAGCAGACAATAGATTTCACTTATTCATTCCTTTTCCATTTTTACTTTACCTTTTGGCTCCGACGTGCACGTGGACACATCCATCCAATTAACCTTGGCTTTGGACGCTCCATTCTTTTTTTTTAAAGATCATTGGACGCTCCATTCATACCTACTCCTAGGGCATTTGTAACCTATACCTTATAACCGACTAGAGGAGTAAAACTGTTTTACTCCTCTACCTGGCACCTAGTCGATCCCTAATCCGCCCGAAGAGAGTAAATTTTTACTCCGCCCCAACTTTATCCTTAAATATACTCCACCGCTCAACGGCCGGGTAAAAGCTGCGTCTCTCCTCGCGCTTCGCCCCTGCAAATTTTCCGACGCGACACCCCGCGACTGCCTGCTGACCCCTTCGTTACCTCGTTGTCTCCCTTACCCCTGCCGCCCTTCTTCCCGACGTTGAGCCCGTTCGGCCCTTGTCGCCTTCGCCGGAATCAAAGTGAAACGCCGCTACCGCCTCCATTGTTGATTCATCGGATTGCTTTGTTACTTCTTCTTTTCTCTCGGCCGCCGCATCTCACCTTGCTTGCACACCGCTGCAGGTCATTCCCTCTCCCACCACCACCGCATCGCAAGTGTTAGACGAGTTGCCAACGTGAGTTTTGTTTGTTCGTTTCTTTGTGAACCAAACTGTTTGAATTGTAGATGAAGAGGTTGACGGAAATGATCTTGGAGGACTCGTCGTCATCCGAAGAGCAAGGAGACGACGATGACTTTCACACCATTTTAGGCATGATTTTTAATGATGACGTTCGGCGGCAGGAGATGATCACAGTTTGGCCGCATACACATCAATCGTGATAGAGCGGAGAGTCATGCCAAGATCATTAGAAGCTACTTTGACCCAAAGCCAACCTATTGAGAGAAGTACTTTCGCACAAAAGACTTTTTTTGACCATTGCAAAAGTCGCTATGCCGAGATGATGACCGGTTTAAGCTCCGAAGAAATGCATGTGGAGAGATAAGTGCAAGCCCTCTGATGAAGTGCATTGTGGTTGTTCGAGTCCTTGCATATGGGTGTTCGGCCGATGCAATCGATGACTCTGTCCGCATTGGTGAAGACACAATCCTTGAGGATGTTCGAAGGTTCACTAAAGCAATGATCGTTATCTTTGGCCCACAAGACTTGAGAGCACCAACCAAGGAAGACACCCAGAGACTGATGACTGATGACTGAAAGTGAAGCAAGAGGATGGCTAGGATGCTTGGATCACTTGACTCTATGCCTAGACATAAAAGAATTGTCCTGCGTGGTGCATGGGTACAAAGGCCACTGGAACGATCCAACGATCATTCTGGAGGTAGTTGCATCGAAGGAGTTTTGGATATGACATTTATTTTTTGGTTCGCATGGCTCTCGAAATAAATTGAATGTGTTGTCGAGATCACCACTGTTTTCTAGGCTTATTACACGTGAAACTCTTTGATGGTGTCCTGGATTGGGGGGTGCTAACATAGTCGGCTCATGTTCTCGGATTGGGCCGATGGGCCCTCATTCGTGATCAAGATGGACTCACGGAGGCCGTCTGCCAGGAGGCCTGATCAATACCACCTCTACCGAACACTTGAGGAATACTCCAAGATCTCTCCTGCCACCTTGCTCCTAAATACCGACCTTGTAACTCTAAATACCCTCATTGGCGTGTATATAAGCCAAAGGGTTTAGCCCGTAGACGGGAGATCAACGCAATATCCACCTGGCCCTAGAGTTAGAACACACATTACTATATCGAGGTAGATCAACTCTGTATTCGATACATCTCCATCAATATAAACAAGTAGGATTTTACCTTCATCAAGAGGGCCCGAACCTGGGTAAACATCATCTCCCTTGTCCCTATTACCATTGATCCGAGATCCACAGCTCGGGACCCCCTACCCCAAGGTCTACTAGTTTTGACACTGAGATTGTGCTTTCATCGAGAGTTCTCTTGTGCGATTGGCAGAAGGATCGATGGGATCGTCGCTTAACGGCCCTGAGCTTGTAGGGTTGACCTTCACACCCGAAGCATCGACCATGAAGATGCCTCCACACAAATTGGGGCTAAGGTACTTTTTGGAAAGTGAGTCAGACAGCAGCCTGCCAGAGGTGGGCGAGAGGGCTGATCTCCGAATCAACATGGTCGGACCAATGGCCACTGATTCGACATTGGACGAGGATAATAGGGTCTACGGCCAATGATCTTTAGAGATCCGAACTCGTTCACTCACCTCTCATCTGGAGTATCGCCCCAGTAACGCCAGCCCACCCGATGTCTAGGTTCGAGCCTATGTACAGCAGCTCCCACATGAATCGATAAGGCACTTCTGGACAAGATATTGGACTACCAGGACTCTGACATAATCGTAGCCTTCCAGCGTGGATGCAAGGACAAAGGAGTTTCGAATGCCCCCGGAAATTACCAACCTAGTGGCACGATTTTGCACCATTGAAGACGCATGGCTGGCCGAGGAAAAAACGGACTCAATCTGTGAAGACTACCCGGAACGCGACCAGTCGGCACCTCGACGCGAACCTCGCAAACAGAACACCCCGGGTGATCGACCTTGGAACAAGAAGAAAACCTCCGGTCACCCCAGGACATCTCTAGATGGCTTTCTAGATAAACCATGCCCGATCCACGCCATTCTGATTAACTCATGCCCGATTCACAGCCTTCGTGACAGTTGGGTGTTGAGGGAGGTGGCTAAAGGGGCGCCCGCCCTCCTAGCGGGTACCTCCTGCCACCTTCAGCAGACCTCGGAAGAAGATAAGATCCTAATGATCTAGGAGACATTCATGTCCAACAACCGGCGCAAACAGGCCTCGCAGGAAATCAATTCTGTCCGGCAGGTGCCATCTCGGCGCGCATGGATAGACACACCAATCACCTTCGATCATAACAACAGTCGAGATCGGCCCCAGATAGGTGTCCCGCCGCGCTGGTCCTCGACCGTATCGTGGACAATTACTGACTCCATAAGGTCCTTATGGACGGAGGCAACAGTTTAAATCTAATATATGCGGATACTCTGGATAAGATGCACATCGATAAATCACGCATAGAACAGAGTACCACCACCTTTCACTACTAGGGGAAAGCCTAGCAGTAGCGCGGGTCCTTGGCCTATTAGTAGCACGGGCAGCGGCGCTACTAATAAGGAGCTATAGCTAACCTGTAGTAGTAGTGTTGTTTGTACCGCGCTACTGCTAATTAGCTGTAGCGCTTGTGTGCAGCGCTACTCTGCTTGCTGCAGAAGAACGCTATTGTTATATTTTTCACATAATTTTTTTTTCTACGTATTTGTGATGCTTTTGAACTTGTTTTATAAAGTATTCTAATTATATCAGAAACATGCAATATGCTCATAACATCATATCATCCAACACAAATCATGTCGTCTCATCATAGTCACTATATAGCAATACCAGTTAACTGTTTTCTGATTCTAATCGTATAATAAACATGCAATATGCTCCGATGATAGCGAGGGAGGAAGGGGCATCGAGGGAGGCAAGGGTGGCGAGGAGAGGACGAGGGTGGCTCCGAGGGCGTTGAGGGCGCGTGGTTCTGGTGGCGGCGACGACGCACGGCTCCGGTGAAGGCTCTGGTGACGGCGACGGAGGCATGGCGGCGAGGGAGACTTACGAGACGCGAGAAGAATGGGGAATTGGGGGCAGGAGGGACGCCCACGCAGGGGCAAGTCAAACTTAGCGGCAGCGCGGTTTCCGCAAAAGCGCTATAGCTAGTTAGCTACAGCACATATTACAGTCCAACCCTCTCACTATTCAATTCAGGAGGACATTAGCGGGAAACCGTTGGGAAGCATGGCTCCATCTTGTGAGAAGATTGATGGATATTCACCTATCTCAACAGCCCGATCAGTTGGGCTGGAAACTAACTAAGAATGGAGAGTTTCCGGTTAAGTCCATGTGCTTGTATATTATCAACACTAGCTCTATACCTCGATCGAAACATGTTTGGAAAGTCAAAGTGCCTTTAAAATTTAGATTGTTTATGTGGTTTGTCCATAAACAAGTCATTCTAACTAAGGACAATTTGGCAAAGCGCAATTGGACAGGATTTACAAGATGTAGCTTCTGTGATCATGATGAATCCATCAAACACCTCTTTCTTGAATGCCCATTGGAAAAACTTTTGTGGCGGTCTATCCACATAGCATTTAATATTACTCCTCCGAATACTATCAACATGTTATTTGAGACATGGTTAGATGGGATAGATTTAGAAACAGCGAGACATATCCGTATAGGAGTATGTGCTTTATTATGGGCAGTTTGGAACTGTAAGAAGGATTTGGTTTTTAACAGAAAAACAAATATTCATTTCTTGCAGGTTATTTTTCGGGCCACTTCACTGATCCGTATGTGGTCGCTACTCACTCCGACGGATGCCAGGGAGCGTTTGGTTACTGGGTCTATCCGGTGGGAGACGGTAGCACGGGCTATCTTCAACCGGTTTGGATGGCGGTCATGTAATAGGATGGGCGTTTAGTTTCCTATCTTTTTTTTGCCTGTCGGTTGTGGCTATCCTGTTCCTTTATGTTTTTGCTCTATGTGAGCTTTTTTCCTTTTGAGACCTGAAGACTTTGTTGAACCTTTTTCTTATTAATATTATGGCCGTATGCATCGTTCTGATGCAGAGGCCGTGGGATAACTTCTTTTTCGAAAAAAATCTACAGCGTGTGTAGGGAAAACGCGCTAAGCTACTTTCGAGAACAGCGCTGGTGCTATTGCTTTCATTTTTCTTATCCTTTAATTTTCCTTTTCCTTTTTTATTTTCTTTTTTTTCTTTTCTTTTCCTTTTCTTAGTTGCAGCGTTGTCGCCTTAAAACGCCACTAGTGCAGAACCGGGTTTAACACCGGTTCGTAAGGGCCTTTAGTGCCGGCACTAAAGGGTGGGGACTAAAGGTCCCCCCCCCCCTTAAATACCGGTTCAGCACGAGCCGCCACTAAAGGGCCACCACGTGGCACGAGCCAGGGCCGGGGCGGGGAGACCTTTAGTACCGGTTTGTAACACCAACCGATACTAAAGGTTGGGGGTTTTGGTTTTATTTTTTATTTTTCCTTTAATTTTGTGTTTTTCATTTAATTTAGAGATTATTTTTACATTATAATGAGTTGTTAAATCACTAGGTGAAAGTACCGCAGATTAGTTTGAAGTGGATATGGATCGTCCTAATAAGTGATCAAGTAATATGGATATGGCATATTACTTGATCAGTTAGCTAGGATCCATATCCAGTTGAAACTAATCCGTGGTTTACTTCATAAATGATATAATAACTCATCATCATCATCATATTAATATAAAAACTCTTGTATCATATCATCAGGAACAACACTAGCTAGCTAATAATCATCATAGTGGTCATTACCAATATAAGTGATCAAGCAAAGATATCATCGAGTTCAACATGCATGGTCATGAGATTATAAGCGTTCATAAGACCACAAAAGCAAATCACTTTGAGATTAAGTTCAGGACAAAGAAGACGGACATGATAGGACAAGTACTAAGAGCATGAACTAGCTAATCACTCCTGCTGCTCTCTCTCAGGTAAAATAGCATAGAACATGTGTAGCTCTCCCGATTCATCATATTGGAGCATGCAGATGAACCTATCTCCTAATCGTGGGCTGCGCGTCTCATTGCTGCCCCTAGTACTTCTCTGCGATCCTTCACAATTTTGCACCAGTCTTTCACTATTAAGCATTCCTCGGTTTAGAAATCCTGAATGCACTCATGTGCAACGTAGGATGTCTTGGCCGTAAGCTAATGCTACCTCTTGAGCACTGTGTTGGTTTTCCCTTGCGGAGAAAAGGGTGATGCAGCAGAGTAGCGTAAGTATTTCCCTCAGTTTTTGAGAACCAAGGTATCAATCCAGTAGGAGGCCACGCTCAAGTCCCTTGCACCTACACATACAAATAAGAACCTTGCAACCAACGCGATAAAGGGGTTGTCAATCCATTCACGGCCACTTGCAAAAGTTAGATCTGATAGAGATGATAAGATAATATTTTTGGTATTTTTATCATAAAGATTAAAAGTAAAGAAAGCAAAGTAAACAAGGATAAAAATAGCTTGTTGATGGGATATTAATATGATGGAAAATAGACCCGGGGGCCATAGGTTTCACTAGTGGCTTCTCTCAAGATAGCATAAGTATTACGGTGGGTGAACAAATTACTATCGAGCAATTGATAGAATTAAGCATAGTTATGAGAATATCTAGGTATGATCATGTATATAGGCATCACGTCTGTGACAAGTAGACCGACTATTGCCTGCATCTACTACTATTACTCCACACATCGACCGCTATCCAGCATGCATCTAGAGTATTAAGTTCATAAGAACGGAGTAACGCTTTAAGCAAGATTACATGATGTAGAGGGCTAAACTCATGCAATATGATATAAGCCCCATCATTTTATCCTCGATGGCAACAATACAATACGTGTCGTTTCCCCTACTATCACCGATCGAGCACCGCAAGATTGAACCCAAAGCTAAGCACTTCTCCCATTGCAAGAAAGATCAATCTAATAGGCCAAATCAAACTGATAATTCGAAGAGACTTGCAAAGATAACCAATCATACATAAAAGAATGCAGAGAAGATTCAAATATTGTTCATAGATAATCTTGATCATAAACCAACAATTCATCGTATCTCGACAAACACACCGCAAAAGAAGATTACATAGAAATAGATCTCCAAGAGAATCGAGGAGAACTTTGTATTGAGATCCAAAGAGAGAGAAGAAGCCATCTATCTAATAACTGTGGACCCGAAGGTCTGAGGTAAACTATTCACACATCATCGGAGAGGCTATGGTGTTGATGTAGAAGCCCTCCATGATCAATGCCCCCTCCGGCAGGACGCCGGAAAAGGCCCCAAGATGGGATCTCGCGGGTACAGAAGGTTGCGGCGGTGCAATTAGGTTTTCGCGCTGCTCTTCGATGGATTGGGGGTACGTAGGTATATATAGGAGGAAGAAGTAGGTCGGTGGAGCCACGGGGGGCCCACGAGGGTGGAGGGCGCGCCCCACTGCCTTGTGGCCTCCTCGTTGGTTGCTTGACGTCCACTCCAAGTCCTCTGGATAAATTTTGTTCCAAAAATCATGCTCCCGAAGGTTTCATTCCGTTTGGACTCCGTTTGATATTCTTTTTCTGCGAAACACCGAAATAGGCAAAAAACCAGCAATTTGGGCTGGGCCTCCGGTTAATAGGTTCGTCCCAAAAATAATATAGAACTGTATAAATAAGCCCATTAAACATCCAAAACATAATATATAATAGCATGGAACAATCAAAAATTATAGATACGTTGGAGAGGTATCAAGCATCCCCAAGCTTAATTCCTGCTCGTCCTCAAGTAGGTAAATGATAAAAACAGAATTTTTTATGTGGAATGCTTCTTAGCATAATTTTCAATGTAATTATTTTTATTGTGGAATGAATATTTAGATCCGAAAGATTCAAGATAAAAGTTTAATGTTGACATAAAAACAATAATACTTCGAACATGCTAACCAAGCAATTATGTCTTATCAAAATAACATAGCCAAAGAAAGCTTATACCTACAAAATCATATTTTTAGGCCATGTTTCAATTTCTTCACGCAAAACGTTCTCATCATGCATAACCCCGATGACAAGCCGAGCAATTGGTTCATACTTTTTAACGCGCTTCAGCCTTTTCAGCCCTTACGCAATACATGAGCGCAAGCCATGGATATAGCACTATGGGTGGAGTAAAGTATAATGATGGGGATTATGAGAGAAGACAAATAGGTACAAAGTCTCACATTGACGCGGCTAATCAATAGGCTATGGAGATGCCCATCAATTGATGTCAATGAGAGGAGTAGGGATTGCCATGCAACCGATGCACTAGAGCAATAAATATGTGAAAGCTCAATAAAAGAAACTAAGTGGGTGTGCATCCAACTTGGTTGCTCACGAAGACCTAGGGCATTTTGAGGAAGCCCATCATTTGAATATACAAGTCAAGTTCTATAATGAAAAATTCCCACTAGTATATGAAAGTGACAACATAGGAGACTCTATATCATGAAGATCACGGTGCTACTTCGAAGCACAAGTGTGCAAAAAGGCATAAAACCAGACTCAAACAGGTCGACGTCAATAGTTCTTGACTTAGCGTAATTTTGATCATTCTTACAGCCAGCACATGGACAAGGCATAAAACCATCCGCCCGCTTGTTTGCCTCAGCCGCAAGCAGAAAAGTTTGCACGCCATTAATGAACTCGGGAGAGCATCGGTCATCATACATCCATTGTCGGCTCATCTTCATTATACAACAACAAAAAGACCAAATTAATACAAGTTCATATATAAAGTTCATACAACACTCAAATGCAACAAACAAATAACTCTGTAGCTAAAGCATTTAAATGCAACAACAAATGCCATCAAGATTGCAACTAAGATAACAATTGATCCAACAGCATAATGATACCAAGCCTATACTATCAACGGCATATTTTCTAATCTTTCTAATCTTCAAGCATTTATTCTCCATCTTGATCTTGTGATCATCGACGACATCGGCAACATGCAACTCCAATTCCATCTTCCCCTCAATTCTTTTCAATTTTTCTTTCAAATACTTTTTTTCTCTTTCAACTAAATTTAACCTCTTGACAATAGGGTCGGTTGGAATTTCCGGTTCACATACCTCCTAGATAAAAATATCTACGTCAACTTGATGGGCATAATTTTTCATAAATATGAAATGCAACAAATGGTTTTAAAAGAGAATATACCACATTCGAATCATAACAAGGACGAGGGCAGACGGGGACGGATATCAAAACCATGACACTATGTATAACAAACAACGTGCGGGTAAGATTATTATACGAGTAACTATATATCCAAATCACGCAAACATCAATTTTTTAAATAAAAATTACATGAACACGAGGCTCACCACAAGGTGGTGCTGGCGAAGGGACGGTGCGGGCAATCAACGGTGGTTACGACGGAGATATAGAAGGCACTAAGTAAACCACACCTACATATGCAAACTAAGTGTTATTTTGACCTCAAATTGCATATAAATCAAATACTACCACATATAATTCCACCCAAATTACTAAAACCCACAAATTAATCACTATATATACCATTGCAAGAGCTAATCTAGCAATGAGAGATGAAAGGACAAAGTTGCTAAGCTTTGTGATCATTTAAATGGATGGGGGCCTACAAATCTTGATAAAATTTGGGTAACATTTGTGATGTGCTCGAGAGGAAGGGAAGAACAGAGGAGAGGGGAAAGGGGAAGAAGCGAGCTCTGTGAATGAAGGGTTTATATAGGCGACCTTTAGCAATGCCGGTTCGTGGCACGAACCGGTACTAAAAGGTGCCGGAGGGGCCCCTGACTGACAACATCCTGCCACCACTCTCATTAGTACCGGTTCGTGGCATAAACCGGTGCTAAAGTTAGGAAAGAACCAGTACTAATGAGAGCGGCCCGGCTAGCCATTGGAACCGGCACTAATGGACACATTAGTGCCGGCTCAAATTCAATCCGGCACTAATGAGCTGAACATTTGACCCTTTTTCTACTAGTGATCAGTCCTCGGTGTACCTTATATGGGCTTGGTTGCACGACTACTTCTTTCACAACTAGGCCGGGCGTTGACTCCACCTGGGCCAGAAGTTCTGCGGTTTGCACCCGTGGCGATCGGGTCCATCCACGACTATTGCTGCTAACTTCACCTTCTCGCCTCGGTCCTCGCCGACATCATGGCGGCCGTGACGATAGCACCTGATGCTCGAGATGATTGACAGCCTCGGTGACAAGTGGGTGGTACAGGCGCCATTCTGCAGTCCACCGTGTTGCTTTCTTCGCTCGCCCAGCGCTGCTTCTCATTTGGTCCTCGGCGAGCTCGTGCTTGACAAGCGCACCCTCATTGCTGGCATCCAGGTGTTCACCATCCACACCAACAGCGGCGCTCGCGGCCGTGATGCGCTAGGATTGCGGCCACGACCGTCCGCCCTACTGTGGTGGTGACCGAGCGGCGGCCAACTCAACATGCACCATGTTGGTGACTGTAGGCATGGCGGCCGTGGCCGTGACGGTGGGGGTCGAGACGACGCGATAGGAGGACATTGGTGAACGTTGCAGAAAATAAAAAAATTTCTACGGTTTCACCAAGATCTATCTATGAGTTCATCTAGCAATGAGTGATAGGAGTGCATCTACATACCTTTGTAGATCGCGAGCGGAAGCGTTCAAGAGAACGAGGTTGAGGGAGGCGTACTCGCCGTGATCCAAATCACCGATGACCAAGTGCCGAACGGACGGCACCTCCGCGTTCAACACACGTACGGTTGGGGAAGACGTCTCCTCCTTCTTGATCCAGCAAGGGGGAAGGAGAGGCTGATGGAGATCCCGCAGCAAGACGACGTGGTGGTGGATGCAGCAGGGATCCCGGCAGGGCTTCGCCAAGCTCTACGGAGGAGGAGGAGTTGTTGGAGTGGGAGAGGGAGGCGCCAGGGGCATGGGTGCGGCTGCCCTCCCTCGCCACCTCTATATATAGGATCCCCAAGGGGGGGCGCCGGCCATAGGAGATGGGATCTCCTAGGGGGGGCGGCGGCCAAGGGGGTGGAGTGCCCCCCAGGGCAAGTGGAGGCGCCCCCTCCCCTAGGGTTCCCAACCCTAGGCGCAGGGGGGGGGGGGCGCACCAGCCCACCAGGGGCTGGTTCCCTCCCACTTCAGCCCATTGGGCCCTCCGGGATAGGTGGCCCCACCGGTGGACCCTCGACCCTTCCGTGGTCCCAGACAATACCGTGACGCTCAAACATTCCGATGGTCAAACTCGACTTCCCATATATAATTTTTCACCTACGGACCATTCCGAACTCCTCGTGACGTCCGGATCTCATCCGGACTCAACAACTTTCGGGTTACTGCATACTCATATCTCTACAACCCTAGCGCCATCGAACCTTAAGTGTGTAGACCCTACGGGTTCGGGAGACACGTAGACATGACCGACACGACTCTCTGGTCAATAACCAACAGAGGGATCTGGATACCCATGTTGGCTCCCACATGCTCCATGATGATCTCATCGGATGAACCAAGATGTCGAGGATTCAAGCAACCCCGTATACAATTCCCTTTGTCAATCGGTACGTTACTTGCCCGAGATTCGATCGTCGGTATCCCAATACCTCGTTCAATCTGCTATCGCAAGTCACTTTACTCGTACCATAATGCATGATCACGTGACCAAACACTTGGTCACTTTGAGCTCATTATGATGATGCATTACCGAAAGTGGGCCCAGAGATACCTCTCCGTCATAACGGAGTGACAAATCCCGCCTCGATCCGTGTCAACCCAACAGACACTTTCGGAGATACCCGTAGTATACCTTTATAGTCACCCGATTACGTTGTCCATAGTCGTGAAACCATGACTATCTCGTTGATCAACGAGCTAGTCAACTAGAGGCTCACTAGGGACATATTGTGGTCTACGTATTCACACGTGTATTACGATTTCCGGATAATACAATTATAGCATGAATAAAAGACAATTATCATGAACAAGGAAATATAATAATAATCCTTTTATTATTGCCTCTAGGGTTCCAACAGTCTCCCACTTGCGCTAGAGTCAATAATCTAGTTACATTGTGATGAATCGAACACCCATAGAGTTCTGGTGTTGATCATGTTTTGCTCGCGGAAGAGGTTTAGTCAACGGATCTGCGACATTCAGATCCGTATGTACTTTGCAAATTTCTGTGTCTCCATCTTGAACATTTTCACGAATGGAGTTGAAGCGACGCTTGATGTGCCTGGTCTTCTTGTGAAACCTGGGCTCCTTGGCAAGTGCAATAGCTCCAGTGTTGTCACATAAGAGTTTGATCGGCCCCGACGCATAGGGTATGACTAGTAGGTCGGTGATGAACTCCTTCACCCAAATTGCTTCATGCGCTGCCTCCGAGGCTCCCATGTACTCCGCTTCACATGTAGATCCCGCCATGACGCCTCGCTTGCAGCCTGCACCAGCCATCGCTTCCACCATTCAACATATACACATATTCGGTTTGTGACTTCGAGTCATCCAGATCTGTGTCGAAGCTAGCGTCGACGTAACCCTTTACGATGAGCTCTTCGTCACCTCCATAAACGAGAAACATGTCCTTAGTCCTTTTCAGGTACTTCAGGTTGTTCTTGACCGCTGTCCAGTGTTCCTTGCCGGGATTACTTTGGTACCTTCCTACCAAACTCACGGCAAGGTTTACATCAGGTTTGGTACACAGCATGGCATACATGATAGACCCTATGGCTGAGGCATAGGGATGACACTCATCTCTTCTATACCTTCTCGCCATGGTGGGACATTGAGCAAAGCTCAATTTCACACCTTGCAACACGTGCAAGAACCCCTTCTTAGACTGATCCATATTGAACTTCTTCAATATCTTATCAAGGTATGTGCTTTGTGAAAAGACCTATGAGGCGCCTTGATCTATCTCTTTAGATCTTGATGCCTAATATATAAGCAGCTTCTCCAAGGTCCTTCATTGAAAAACTCTTATTCAAGTAGGCCTTAATGTTGTCCAAAAGTTCTATATCATTTCCCATCAAAAGTATGTAATCTACATATAATATGAGAAATGCTACAGAGCTCCCACTCACTTTCTTGTAAACGCATGCTTCTCCATAAGTCTGCATAAACCCAAACGCTTTGATCATCTCATCAAATCTAAATTTCAAACTCCGAGATGCTAGCACCAGCCCAAAAATGGATCGGCTGGAGCTTGCATACCTTGTTAGCATTCTCGTGGTCGGCATAAAACCTTCCGCTGCATCATATACAGTTCTTCCTTAAGGTAGCCGTTAAGGAATGACGTTTTGACGTCCATTTGCCATATCTCATAAACATAGTATGAGGCAATTGCTAACATGATTCGGACGGACTTCAGCTTTTCTACGGGAAAGAAAGTCTCATCGTAGTCAACCCCTTGAACTTGCCGATAACCCTTAGCGACAAGTCGAGCTTTATAGATGGTAACATTACCATCCGCGTCCGTCTTCTTATTAAAGATCCATTTGTTTTCTATCGCTTTGCGCTGATCATCGGGCAAGTCACCAAAGTCCATACTTTGTTTTCATACATGGATCCTATCTCGGATTGCATGGCTTCAAGCCATTTGTTGGAATCTGGGCCCGCCATCGCTTCTTCATAGTTCGAAGGTTCACCGTTGTCTAACAACATGATTTCCGTGACAGGGTTGCCATACCACTCGGTGTGGAACGTGTCCTTGTGGACCTACGGTTCATTAGCAACTTGATCCGAAGTACCTTGATCATCATCATTAATTTCCTCTCCGCCGGTGTAGGCACCACAGGAACATTTTCCGAGCTGCACTACTTTCCGGTTCAAGAGGTAGTACTTCATCGAGTTCTACTTTCCTCCCACTTACTCCTTTCGAGAGAAACTCTTTTCCAGAAAGGATCCGTTCTTGGCAACAAAGATCTTGCCTTCGGATCTAAGGTAGAATGTATACCCAATGGTTTCCTTAGGGTATCCTATGAAGACGCATTTTTCCGACTTGGGTTCGAGCTTTTCAGGTTGAAGTTTCTTGACATAAGCATCGCATCCCCAAACTTTTAAAAACGATAGCTTAGGTTTCTTCCCAAACCATAATTCATACGGTGTCATCTCAACGGATTTAGATGGTGCCCTATTTAAAGTGAATGTAGATGTCTCTAGAGCATATCCCCAAAATGATAACGGTAAATCAGTAAGAGACATCATAGATCGCACCATATCCAATAGATTGCGATTACGACGTTCGGACACACCGTTACGCTGAGGTGTTCCAGGCGGCATGAGTTGTGAAACGATTCCACATTTCCTTAAGTGTGTACCAAATTCGTGACTTAAATATTCTCCTCCACGATCTGATCGTAAGAACTTTATTTTTCGGTCACGTTGATTCTCTACCTCATTCTGAAACTCCTTGAACTTTTCAAAGGTCTCGACTTGTGCTTCATCAAGTAGACATACCCATATCTACTCAAGTCATCAGTGAGAGTGAGAACATAACGATATCCTCTGCGAGCCTCAACGCTCATTGGACCGCACACATCGGTATGTATGATTTCCAATAAGTTGGTTGCTCGCTCCATTGTTCCGGAGAACGGAGTCTTGGTCATTTTGCCCATAAGGCATGGTTCGCATGTGTCAAATGATTCATAATCGAGAGACTCTAAAAGTCCATCAGCATGGAGCTTCTTCATGCGCTTGACACCAATGTGACCAAGGCTGCAGTGCCACAAGTATGTGGGACTATCGTTATCAACTTTACATCTTTTGGTATTCACACTATGAATATGTGTAACATCACGTTCGAGATTCATTAAGAATAAACCATTGACCATCGGAGCATGACCATAAAACATATCTCTCATATAAATAGAAAAACCATTATTCTCGGATTTAAATGAGTAGCCATCTCAGATTAAACGAGATCCCGATATAATGTTCATGCTCAAACTTGGCACTAAATAACAATTATTGAGGTTTAAAACTAATCCCGTAGGTAAATGTAGAGGTAGCGTGCCGACGGCGATCACATCGACCTTGGAACCATTCCCGACGCCAAGCATCGTCACCTCGCCCTTCGCCAGCCTCCGCTTATTCCGCAGCTCCTGCTTTGAGTTACAAATATGAGCAACGGCACCGGTATCAAATACCTGTGAGCTACTACGAGCACCGGTAAGGTACACACCAATTACATGTATATCACATATACCTTTAGTGTTGCCGGCCTTCTTGTCCGCTAAGTATTTGGGGCAGTTCCGCTTCCAAAGGACCCTTCCTTTGCAATAAAAAGCACTCAGTCTCGTGGATTGGGTCCATTCTTTGACTTCTCCCCGACAACAGGCTTATCGGGCGCGGCAACATCCTTGCCGTCCTTCTTGAAGTTCTTCTTACCCTTGCCCTTCTTGAACTTAGTGGTTTTATTGACCATCAACACTTGATGTTCCTTCTTGATTTCCACCTCTGCTGACTTCAGCATTGAAAATACTTCAGGAATAGTTTTCACCATCCCCTGCATATTGTTGTTCATCACAAAGCTCTTGTAGCTTGGTGGGAGCGACTGAAGGATTCTGTCAATGACCGCCTCGTCCGGGAGGTTGATGTCCAGCTGGGACAGGCGGTTGTGCAACCCAGACATTTTGAGTATGTGCTCACTAACAGAACTATTTTCCTCCATCTTACAACTATAGAACTTGTCGGAGACTTCATATCTCTCGAATCGGGCGTGATCTTGGAAAACCATTTTCAGCTCCTCGAACATCTCATATGCTCCGTGTCGCTCAAAACGCTTTTGGAGCTCCGGTTCTAAGCTGTAAAGCATGCCGCACTGAACGAGGGAGTAACCATCAGCACGTGACTGCCAAGCGCTCATAACGCCTTGGTTCTCTCGATGGGTGCTTCACCTAGCGGTCCTTCTAGGACATATGCTTTCTTGGCAGCTGTGAGGATGATCCTCGTGTTCCGGACCCAAATCAGTATAGTTGCTGCCATCATCTTTCAGCTTGGTTTTCTCTAGGAACGCGTTGAAGTTCATGTTGACATGAGCGTTGGCTATTTGATCTACAAGACAATTATGCAAAGGTTTTTAGACAAAGTTCATGATAATTAAGTTCATCTAATCCGATTATTTAATGAACTCCCACTCAGATTAGACATCCCTCTAGTCATCTAAGTGATACATGATCCGCGTCGACTAGGCCGTGTCCGATCATCACGTGAGACGGACTAGTCATCATCGGTGAACATCTCCATGTTGATCGTATCTTTCATACGACTCATGTTCGACCTTTCGGTCTCTTGTATTCCGAGGCCATGTCTGTACATGCTAGGCTCGTCTAGTTAACCTAAGTGTTTTGCATGTGTAAATCTGTCTTACACCCGTTGTACGTGAACGTTAGAATCTATCACACCCGATCATCACGTGGTGCTTCGAAACAACGAAGTGTCGCAACGGTGCATAGTTAGGGGAAACACTTTATTGAAATTATTATGAGGGATCATCTTATTTACTACCGTCGTTCTAAGTAAACAAGATGCAAAAACATGATAAACATCACATGCAATCAAATAATAGTGACATGGTATGGCCAATATCATATAGCTCCTTTGATCTCCATCTTGGGGCTCCATGATCATCTTGTCACCAGCATGACACCATGATCCCCATCATCGTGTCTCCATGAAGTTGCTCGCCAACTATTACTTCTACTACTATAGCTAACGGTTTAGCAATAAAGTAAAGTAATTACATGGCGTTAAACCATTGACACGCAGGTCATACAATAATTAAGACAACTCCTATGGCTCCTGCCGGTTGTCATACTCATCGACATGCAAGTCGTGATTCCTATTACAAGAACATGATCTCATACATCACAATATATCATTCATCATTCATCACAACTTTTGGCCATATCACATCACAAGGCAATTGCTGCATAAAACAAGTTAGACGTCCTCTAATTGTTGTTGCATCTTTTACGTGGCTGCAATAGGGTTCTAGCAAGAACGTTTTCTTACCTACGAAAAAGCCACAACGTGATTTGTCAACTTCTATTTACCCTTCATAAGGACCCTTTTCATCGAATCCGCTCCAACTAAAGTGGGAGAGACAGACACCCGCTAGCCACCTTATGCAACTAGTGCATGTCAGTCGGTGGAACCTGTCTCACATAAGCGTTCGTGTAAGGTCGGTCCGGTCTGCTTCATCCCACAATACCGCTGAAGGAAAATAAGACTAGTAGCGGCAAGAAAGTTGACAACATCTACGCCCACAACAACTACGCATAAAAATTTTCCTACGGTTTCACCAAGATCTATCTATGAGTTCATCTAGCAATGAGTGATAGGAGTGCATCTACATACCTTTGTAGATCACGAGCGGAAGCGTTCAAGAGACGGGGGTGGTTGGTGTCGTACTCGCCGTGATCCAAATCACCGCTGACCACGTGCCGGACGGACGGCACCTCCGCGTTCAGCACACGAGACGGTTGGGGAAGACGTCTCCTCCTTCTTGATCCAGCAAGGGGAAGGAGAGGTTGATGGAGATCCAGCACCACGACGGCGTGGTCGTGGATGCCGCCGGGATCCGGCAGGGCTTCGCCACGCTCTACGAAGGAGGAGGAGGCGGTGGAGGGGGAGAGGGAGGCGCCAGGGGCATGGGTGCGGCCGCCATCCCTCCCCCCCCCCGCTATATATAGGGTCCCCAAGGGGGGGCACCGGCCCAAGGAGAAGGGATCTCCTGGGGGGGGCGGCGGCCAAGGGGGTGGAGTGCCCCCCAAGGCATGGGGAGGCGCCTCCCCTAGGGTTCCCAACCCTAGGCGCATGAGGGGGGGCCAGGGGGGCGCACTAGCCCACCAGGGGCTGGTTCCCTCCCCACTTCAGCCCATGGGGCCCTCCGAGATAGGTGGCCCCACCCGATGGACCCCCGGGACCCTTCCGGTGGTCCCAGTACAATACCGGTGACCCCTAAACTTTCCCGATGGTCAAACTCGACTTCCCATATATAATTCTTCACCTCCGGACCATTCCGGAACTCCTCGTGACGTCCGGGACTCTGAAGAACTTTCGGGTTACTGCATATTCATATCTCTACAACCCTAGCGTCACCGAACCTTAAGTGTGTAGACCCTACGGGTTCGGGAGACACGTAGACATGACCGAGACGACTCTCGGTCAATAACCAACAGCCGGATTTGATACCCATGTTGGCTCCACATGCTCCACGATGATCTCATCGGATGAACCACGATGTCGAGGATTCAAGCAACCCCGTATACAATTCCCTTTGTCAATCGATGACGTTACTTGCCCGAGATTCGATCGTTTGTATCCCAATACCTCGCTCAATCTCAAGCTACGGCAAGTCACTTTATTCAGACCGTAATGCATGATCTCGTGACCAAACACTTGGTCACTTTGAGCTCATTAAGATGATGCATTACCGAAAGTGGGCCCAGAGATACCTCTCCGCCATATGGAGTGACAAATCCCGCCTCGATCCGTGTCAACCCAACAGACACTTTCGGAGATACCCGTAGTATACCTTTATAGTCACCCAGCCACTTTGTGACGCTTTGGTACACCCAAAGCACTCCTACGGTATCCGGGAGTTACACGATCTCATGGTCTAAGGAAAAGATACTTGACATTGGAAAAGCTCTAGCAAACGAACTACACGATCTTGTGCTATGCTTAGGATTGTCTTGTCCATCACATCATTCTCCTAATGATGTGATCTCATTATCAATGACATCCAATGTCCATAGTCAGGAAACCATGACTATCTATTGATCAACGAAGCTAGTCAACTAGAGGCTCACTAGGAACATGTTGTGGTCTATGTATTCACACGCAGTATTACGATTTCCGGATAATACAATTATAGCATGAATAAAAAGACAATTATCATGAACAAGGAAATATAATAATAATCCTTTTATTATTGCCTCTAGGGCATATTTCCAACACATGGACAAGGCATAAAACCATTCGCCCTCTTGTTTGCCTCAGCCGCAAGCAGAAAAGTTTGCACGCCATTAATGAACTCGGGAGAGCATCGGTCGTCGTACATCCACTGTCGGCTCATCTTCATTACACAACTCCAAAAAGACCAAATTAATACAAGTTCATACATAAAGTTCATACATAAATTTCATACAACACACAAATGCAACAAACAAATAACTCTCTAGCTAAAGCATTTAAATGCAACAACAAATGCGATCAAGATCGCAACTAAGATAACAATTGATCCAACAACATAATGATACCAAGCCTCACTATCAATGGCATATTTTCTAATCTTTCTAATCTTCAAGCGCATTTTCTCCATCTTGACCTTGTGATCATCGACGATATCGGCAACATGCAACTCCAATTCCATCTTCTCCCCCTCAATTCTTTTCAATTTTTCTTTCAAATACTCGTTTTCTCTTCCAACTAAATTTAACCTCTTGACAATGGGGTCGGTTGGAATTTCCGGTTCACATACCTCCTAGATAAAAATATCTATGTCAACTTGATGGGCATAATTTTTCATAAATACGAAATGCAACAAATGGTTTTAAAAGAGAATATACCACATCAGAATCATAACAAGGACGAGGGCTGACGGGGACGGATATCAAAACCATGACACTATGTATAACAAACAACGTGCGGGTAAGATAATTATACGAGTAACTATATATCCAAATCACGCAAACATAAATTTTCTATATAAAAATTTCATGAAAAAGAGGCTCACAACAAGGTGGTGCCGGCGACGGGACGGTCCGGGCGATCGACGGTGTTTACGACGGAGATTTAGAAGGCACTAAGTAAACCACACCTACATATGCAAACTAAGTGTTATTTTGATCTCAAATTGCATATAAATGAAATACTACCACATATAATTCCACCCAAATTACTAAAACCCACAAATTAATCACTATATATACCATTGCAAGAGCTAATCTAGCAATGAGAGATGAAAGGACAAAGTTGCTAACCTTTGTGATCATTTAAATGGATGGGGGCCTTCAAATCTTGATAAAATTTGGGCAACATTTGTGATGAGCTCGAGAGGAAGGGAAGAACAGAGGAGAGGGGAAAGGGGGAAGAAGGGAGCTCGGGTGGACGAAGGGTTTATATAGGGCGACCTTTAGTACCGGTTCGTGGCACGAACCGGTACTAAAGGTGCTGGAGGGGCCCCTGACTGACAACATCCTGCCACCACTCTCATTAGTACCGGTTCGTGGCATAAACCGGTGCTAAAGTTAGGAAAAAACCGGTACTAATGAGAGTGGCCCGGCTAGCTGTTGGAACCGGCACTAATGGACACATTAGTGCCGGCTCAAATTCAAACCGGCACTAATGAGCTGAACATTTCACCCTTTTTCTACTAGTGGTCAGTCCTCGGTGTACCTTATATGGGCTTGGTTGCACGACTACTTCTTTCACAACTAGGTTGGGCGTTGACTCCACCTGGGCCAGAAGTTCTGTGTTTGCACCCGTGGCGATCGGTCCATCCACGACTACTGCTGCCAACTTCCCCTTCTCGCCTCAATGCTCGCCGACATCGGCGGGCCCGTGGACGATAGCACCCTGATGCTCGAGATGATTGACAGCCTCGGTGACAAGTGGGCGGTACAGGCGGCCATTCTGCAGTCCACCGTGTTGCTTTCTTCGTTCGCCCAGGCGCGTTCTCATTTGGTCCTCGGCGAGCTCGTGCTTGACAAGCGCACCCTCATTGCTGGCATCCAGGTGTTCACCATCCACACCAACAGCGGCGCTCGCGGCCGTGATGCGCTAGGATTGCGGCCACGACCGTCCGCCCTACTGTGGTGGTGACCGAGCGGCGGCCAACTCAACATGCACCATGTTGGTGACTGTAGGCATGGCGGCCGTGGCCGTGACGGTGGAGGTCGAGACGACGCGCTAGGAGGACATTGGTATCACCCTTGGTTCACCTACTTCACCCCATGGGGTGCGGCTTTCCCTCCGCCTTGAGCGCCCTGGATCCCCCCGAACTCAGTCGGCGTTCTGAGGCCGCGACCGGATGCGCCGACGCAAGTGTACCGAGTCCTGCACCTCCTGCGCGGTGTACTGCCCCGTTGTATGCATGGGATGTCAATGCCATGCTGCGCAGCGCGCCCAACTAGGGCGTTGTGTTTTCCTCTGGCGCCGGAGTGGATAGTGGTCACTGGTGCAGCCTCCCATGTCACCGAGGATTCAGGTAGCCTTTCCTTGTCTCGTTTTTCATTAGCGCCTAATTCCCATCACATTATAGTCCATAATGGGGCCTGCCTTTTTGTTGTTGCCATCGGTAGTGCTCTCCTCCCTCCTTATCCTTTTATCTTACCAAAATTCTTCTCTCTCTTAATATTGTTATTAAGAATCTTATCTCTATATGACAATTTAGTCTCACCTGCAGCTCTGCCATTCGTCCTCGCAATATCCGGTCGCTAACGGGGATGCGGATTGGGCTGGGTGTCCGGAACTCCGGATACAAGGTGATCCACATCTGGCTTCTGTGTGTTCTAGGGCACGAACTTGGTGTCGTGCTCATCGAAGAGCCAGCACACCGTCTTGCCGTGTAGTGTGGCGCGCCGTCGCCAAATGCATCGCTGAATCGTGCTGGCATCGTCGACTTCTCACTGAGCTTTGTCTTCCAACCCGCCGAGCGACCACTATTTGCCGTGATAATTTTAGTGCTATGTACCTCTCTACTAATCTCGTACAACATCAGAGGACTGGAGATGGATCTCCACTTTATGTGGGATCGCTTTGTTCTCGATGAAACCAAGGTGCTCCATGTTCCAACATCATCGCAGCTTGCCCACATCTTCGCCAAGGGGTTACCGTCCTCTGTTTTTTGTGACATCTTCACGAGCATGCGCCAGCACTGTGCACCCTCGATGAGCTGGTAGGTTCTTCCTTCTATCTTCGTGCACGGCTGCAGAGTATGAGAAATGCTTTCGAGGCTCATGTGCTCGGAGCCGGACCGGGACAGCATCGGGAATGATTTCGAGTTATGAAAATTGTAATGGGCTTTGTGCTTTCACCTAAAATAGTACCATTCAAAATATATTTCTTTTTCATACAGAAAGACTTCACCACGTTTAACTTTTGAAGCCATAGCCTTTAACACCACACAGTATAGCCTAAAGCATGCATTTCCAAATACCATGTCACTAGATGAAACATAATTAAATTATTTGAGTTTAGCATCCACAATCAAGTCATGCTAAATTCGGATGGTTCCAATCAAAGGCAAACTAGAAAAATTGTACTTCATTGGTTTCTCTTCATTCCTCAGCTGAACCTTCTGGAGTCCTCTTATTCTGAACCACTTGCAACAATTTTACTATGTAAACAAGCCAGGAGTTTGGTGTTATTTTTTCATGCTTCTTATCACCATAGCTGAGAGGAAAAGAAAAATTATCAATTTGTCTTCCCACCATATGCGCATATCGAGATGACAAATTGTTTTTTAAGGGATAGATGACAAGGTTATGAGACGCTTAACGACCCAAGAGCGGGGGGAATGGTCAGCTTCCTTTGTTCGCTGACTCTCATACCTGTCAAATATCGGATGGACTGTAATTAGTTTCTTAAATAGAAAACGTAAAATGCTTTTTATAATTTGAGATTTTCAAGATTATGACCTTCGATCCCTAGCTCCCATTCGCGAATCACTTGTTTAGCTCCTGTAGTGGATAGCAAACTGGTGACCTCATGCAAGGATTAAAAAGATGTAACAAGAATGTCAGAGCTTAGTTTTATCAATCTTTTACCAAGCTTGAACTGGTAGTGGTAGCCATGGTCGATAAATTTCCCATCCTTTGAGTGACCAATATATTCGACTTTCACCTTCACAAACACAAGGTTTGGATTAACTTGTGAACTGGTTTTACGGGCAGAGAATCAATATCACATGAGGTGCTACTAAATCATTGTTAAAACTACTCATGCAAGTTGAGGATAGCACATACATTACTACCCAGAGTAGCAATCTGGGCACCAGCTTGTCCCTCCATGATGCATTCTATTCCTAATTTGTCGCTCTCTTTATGTTCCAAATTTGTCTCCTTCTCATCATCGTCGTCACTGTCTTCAAGATATACAATATCTTCTGGTACACCGCTGGCCTTCCCAACAACTATCACAATGGAAAAGGAAAGTACATTATGTGTAAAAAACAAAATTATGTTTGCATGCACGCAGTTGTGTGTGTGTGTGTGTGTGTTGTGTGTAAAAATAATAGAAAGGAAATTAAACCATTATTTTAGGAAATAAGAAAGTTAGATTTGATATTGTGTAGACACATACATTTGTTTTTGTCACGAGATGGAGGAGTTGTAACATATATCTTCTTGCTTCCGTCATCCCTGTTTTTGGCAGCATTACGAATAGAAGTTAGCAATCCAAGTTTTTGGTTGCACATACGGGTAAAGATGAAAAAAAAAGAATGCTACAACTCTTCATGGTTGGTCTCCTACTTAGTGTCTTCGCAAGTTTTTCCCACTTTGTCCTCATGGACATTCTTTCCATGCGCTGCTTTCTGGTGGTTCCTGCTTCGACATGTTCAAACAAAAATAAAAATGTTCAATGCACAACAAGGATCATAATTGAGTTATATATACAGGATGAAAAGATGATATACCTGTCCAAGATCTCTTGATCATACTTCCGCTTTTCTGAGTGAATTTCTTTTAGTAGTGCAAGTGTTCGGATTCGTAAGGATGTAATATCCTGACAAATAAATCGAGCTTTGGCCTTTAACAGAGAAGGTAATATTCACATCCTCCTCTAACTCAATCTCCAGCCGATGCATGGGATGGTTTGAAGGGTTCAACACACAAAGCACTGCCCGCCTCTCTTCGCCAGCATTGCTTTCGAGGACGCTCCAACCAGAAGTATTAAGGTCACCTAGTGTCGCCTAAACGAATTGATTAAACCGACAGAATGAAATAATGTTTGGGGAAGACCTTGCCGTTTATTTTTCTCCCAGAATGTGTGGCATCAAATTAAAATAATTATGTATTGTGAAAGTGTATCATGAACACAGGAACGCCAATTCAATTTGGTTGACACTAACAATTATTTAATGCATGCCCAAACCAAGAATTTTCTGACTGCACTGCACGAGCAATCAGTTTATAATATGACATGGAAGGAGGCATCTGTAATATGCAACAAGTGTCATATACTACAATGTGCGGAGTGAGACCAATGTTTAGAGCATCTATACTGAAATTCTATCCTTTCAACTAAATTCTATCCGCCACCCCTGCCAAGCCTCTCATTGTATGAGGAACCCGAGGTTGTGGCTTCTCGGCATTGCTCACGGGTTGCTTGCCAATAATGGGCCGGCTCATCATAAGAGAGGGGCCAACCTACATGGACACGCAGAAATTGCATTATTAGAGGATCAACTTTCCCTGTGAAGATGTCATATTGATGCCCAGGCCTCAGAAAGAATAGCTTCACAGGCCTCAGTGTCGTAAAGGAGGTATCAATATTGACAGAATGATGAGTTAATGAGTTAAAATGATAATAAATGAGTGCAACAATGACAGACCGGGTGACTTTTCGACATTACTTAATTGATAATTATGTATACCTGGGTGATCCGGAGGCGGCGGTGGGATAGGGAGAATTGGTGAACGTAGTCCTCCCCGGCCTTCACCTCCGCTCCTGTCGTGCATGGATCCACATCCTATCTTAGTTAATTCGCTAGGAGAAACAATGTGCGCGCATGCATGCGCATGTCGATAACATCTCATAATGATTAATTAGGGAAAGCACTAAAAGAATGGTGGATCAATCATGATACGTACCCCATAATGCCATGGATCGAGATGTCCCTTGCGGTGTATATCTCTTCTCTGGCATGGGTGGGTTGCGTTAATCTATTAGTACACACACGATCATATACATGTGTGCATAGATATACATGGTAAGAAAGCAAGCATATATATTGACAGAAACCTCAGTCCAATTTTAAAAATATCGATCAAATCATATGCTGACATGTAAGGACCACATGCATGCCTTGCTATACATATACTGTACATGCCTACATTAGTCAGGTCTCGCACACAACGTTTTTTAAACAAAGGCGCAAAAAGAGACTTTGAATTGTAGAGCAACATTACAACATAACACACACGGAAACCGCAAAAGATGAAAATTGTAGAGCTGCTAGACCATGGAGTTGCCGTACAAACTCAAACTTTGGAGAGATAGACTAGAGCAGCCTCGTGGAGAAATCCAATCTTCAGAAGACACACTCGCCGGCGACACTGGCAAGGTCGGACTTAGATTCCATTCCTCCTCGTCCCTCGACGAAGGATGACCCTACACCCTCGTTGAGGCTTGTGGGCGCCGCACCATCGGTCAGAAGGATGTACTCACTCTAAATCTAAGAGCGACATGGGGCTACAAGAACACCAACACTGGCCTACCGGACGTGCCAGCCTCGACGCACTGGCCACACAATGAAAGAATACATGACCTAGCCCGCCGCAGGTCTAGCCAAGAGGGGTAACCTGCAGGAAGAGGAGACAAGAAGCAGCCTGTTGAGGTTAGGCCAACGAGGTCGACCAAGGGATTTTTTCCAATCTGGGTCTATCAAGACAAGACCGTGCCGGCAGCAGATTCGGCAACTAGAAGTCCCTGACGTCTAGTTCTAGAAAAGAAGTGAGCCGATGGGGAAAGAGTTAGCACGTCTTCCGATCCAGCATGTGCCACATGCTAGGGGGGCCCACGGGTTCCTCCACCTGAGTCCACCACGCTGGCGCATCCAAAGCCCTCCAGCCAAGGAGCGAAGCTCCCAAGGCCTCGCCGCTGTTTGCAATAATTTTTTCATGATGTATCTGCATATTGGTTTTGAGTTTTAGATGGTCTAGGGTGATTGTACGATGTACGTGCCATGCGTACGCAGACGGAGTCGTCGGCACGTTCCATTGTGCAGGGTGAGATGCTATTGCCGTGCGAGGTGGCGGACATGCAAGATGCCCAGTGCCGTGTGAAGCGGTTGCACGAGGATAAGAACCAGCGCCAGCAGGACTCCAGCCGAGTAGATTGGCAAGTCTGTTGTGGCCTTGAGAAGAGGTCCTAGCATTAGATGTGGTCAAGTTTGTTAGCTGCTTGTCCAGATCGTGTAGCTGTTGAGAGGACGCTGCGCAAGTACTGGACGTGGGAGCGCATGTAGACACGTAACTAGATTGCCTCAGTTCGGATTGTTCTCTGCAACTCGGGAACATAAAGTTGAAATCGCTAGTATACGAGCATAAATGCATGAATATGCAGAGCCAGGTATAGCGAGTTTTATTTTATTTATTTTAATTGAATCAACGAATATTTTTTGAATAGAAAGTCAATGAAGTGAGAAAGAAGAATATATCTTGTGTAACTAATCTTTCTTATCGAAAGGTTATAGTTCGTAGATCATTTCTATAAAGACTATTTGAGCCATATCCGGTGCTTTGGACTAGTTAGTGCATGGATTAGTTGGTCAGTGGCCGGACGTAGAGGTCGGTGAATGGCGTGCATTCATTGCACCAGTACCTGTGTCTTTGTATATATATGTGACACATTGAGTAATGAAAATGTGAGGCCGTGAGGACTGAAGAGAAAAGGAGAAGAAAATGTAGTATATGTGTTCTCACCCGGAGTAAGTGGCAAAGCCATTTTTCTCCATGGTGAAGTGTGAGTACGTGTGAGTTTCTTCCCAGGTGTGTGTGTTCATGAGAGAAGAAGAAAGAGTTGTGTGAAGTACCATAGGAAGAAGAAACGGTGCTGCCAGGAGGCAGCACCAACAGCCGCCACCATTATCGACCGCCACGCGGCCTTGCCTGCAGCTGCCTGTCATGATGGTGAGACAAGAGGGCGTGGAAGCACGGCAGAAACCCTACTCGCCCGCCATGGACAATGAGAGGGCCTCTTTCTGAGTTCCCTCGCACAATCATACACTGCCTATTTTATGTTCCTACACTAGAACACATGTGAACTTATTTTCCGAGAAATAGATCGGAGCAAAATCACATGTACATTAAGCTTAATTTGGGTTTGCTGATTTGTCTTGTGCCATGTTGAACTTATTTTATGACAACTTGTTTATTTTATAACCTGCTATAGAAAAATAAACACACTACCAACATACATAAGTTGGTTAGCCAAACGAACAATAGACAAAAGCTGGATTATCATTGCCAAATGCAGCCTAAAACATCATACTAGATTTCTTTGAACATGATTGAAAAGAATAGGTAACCTCTCCACCATTACCAAAAAAGGCTTTCGCCCCGTTTTATATATAAAGCAAGCCATCGAGCCACAAACACCCGAAAAGAGTTCACAACACAAATGCACACACGCACACATAGGACACAAAGTAGTACAGACATCGAGGACCACGGTAAGGAGGGTTCTGCTGAGGGCACAAAATGCGAAGGTTTGTGTGTAGACTTTCCTCTTTCCAGGACGTTCTCTAGAGTGAAATTATAGCTGACCTAATGCTATTAGTTTGTCACTTTGGCCCTATAAAAGTATCATTATATTGTACTTGTCTAAATTTATCTCTACGTACGATTGCCATTATAAAAGTGTATAATAATTTTATCCGAAGAGAACTTAGGTGCTGATTTCTGTCAATGAATATTATGATGCAATTCCAAAGCAAGTTGTCCTAAAAAAAAAGCTGTCTCTCCTTTACCAGCGCTGAGAAAATAAATTAATCTTCAGTGTATTGCATTCGGGCGCTTTTCTATTCACAGATGATGAACCTTTTTTTTTCAAGATCGAGGAATTGCTGGCATTTCATGGATCATTAGAAGGGAGCAACACAGCCAAAAGTTCAGAACTAGCTAGCATGATCGCAACACAAGCAAAGGAATCAAGATCTGGTGTATAATTTCAGGCACGTAGATTAACTAGAATATGAGGGATACTATATGATTTCGACATGTGCAAGCAGTAAAATCACTTTCAGAATAATTAGCATGACAACAATAATTGAGAGAAATTTGTACTATAATCAGTTAATCGCTATTGCTACCGCTAACCTTGGCGTTGGGTGGACAACCTGAAGATCGCTCGTCGCGACACAGGCACTTCAATCTGACCACGAGCAGAGAGGGTTTCAGGCGGCGGCAGATGGTTTTAGAGGCGCAGCGCTAATCACACGCGTTAATGATGGGAGAGGCCAATTACACCAGGGTTCTCCTAGAAGGCAGTAGATATGTTTTGTGGAAACGAGTATCTCTATCACCGCGCGCTAATTATGGGCGTGGTACAATTTGCCTGCTAGGTATATGGTAATAATTAATCACATTTCTCTATCATATCACGGCTTGCCGTAGGTGGTCCAAGAGTATCTTGGGCGTCCAAAGTTGAGCAGACAATAGATTTCACTCATTCATTTTGGCTCCGACGTGCACGTGCACACATCCGTCCAATTAACCTTGGCATTGGACGCTCCATTCTTTTTTTTTTTAAATCAATGGACGCTGCACTCATACCTACTCCTAGGGCATTTGTAACCTATACCTTATAACCGACTAGAGGAGTAAAACTGTTTTACTCCTCTACCTGGCACCTAGTCTGTCGTGGAATTGTCACGGCAGATGTCCTCATGAAAGGACTTGGTCGTTGGGCCATCGTACGGGTTAACCTAGAGGGGTTAAAGCGGACACAAAGACACGGGAGTTATACTAGTTCGGCCCCTTCGATGAAGGTAAAAGCCTACGTCTAGTTGTGATGGGATTGATGTGATTTCGGCGACTAGGGAGCAATAGCTTCGCCTTAGCCTCGAATTTTCTGTCTCTAACCCGCCAGGTCGCCCCTTATATACACGGGTTGACGCCTTGGCCGGTTCTACAGAGTCCCGATCCGGCTCATACAAGTGTCCGCTCGGTCTCTTCTCTCTTATCTTACAACTCAAGTTACAAGACTAAGGCGGTTTACATGAATGAATCCTAATCCGCCTCTGGGCTTTGGGCCTCCTTCAGGCCCCGATCATGGATGAGGGTAACCCGCCCCTTCAGGCGGTTTACACTTAGTAGTTATATCCCCAACATTAGGCCCAGATTGACTTGAACCGGTTCATGTGAATCTCCAATATCTTCGTGAAGCTCCGTAAACCGCCATTTGCTTGAACCGCCGTGACGCTATCCTCCCACCATCGCCAAGATGGCGCCTTTGACGTCATCTTTAATAAAGAAATCCGAAAAGTAAGATTCTCTTTCATTTAATGCTATCCCGAAATCGAGGCGACGCTCGCCCGTCTGGCCGCTTTTGACTCCTTGATTCTCGCGCCTGTTAATTGCTCCGGTCCCTTATAAATAGACCGGCAGGCCCCTTTCTCTTCTTCTCTTCTCCTTCCTCACGACGCTCCAGCCCTGAAGCTCCGCCGCCGCCTCCGACCTTTCAATCGCCGCGTCAGCCCCGGGCCGCTGCATCAACCTGATCGCATCAGAAATTCCCGGCGCTCCTCCGCGGCTTTGTTCCTCAGGTAAGGTCCCTTTCAAAACCTAGATACCATCTGAAGATCCTGTTCATCTCCTAGTTCATATGTGTTCATATCAGCTTCTTCATACCTGCTCTGCCATGGCCGCGTAACTCAACCGTACCATACATCCGGTGCGGGTGACTGTTCCGCCGTCAATTCGACTCTTTATGCATCTTCCCCTTTTTCGTTCAGATCCTTTAGCTTAGCACGCCCGAACCTTCCTGCGCTTTATGAGGCTTGCATAGGTCGTAGAAGTGTTTCTTACTGAAACTTCGGTAGATCTAGATCACTTCCATTCGCGTGTGAAACCTGTTTGTCCATACTTAGCAATTTTTTCAGGTCTGTCTCTTTTGGCGGTTTAACTTTTTGATAGCTAACCCGTCACTCCATTAGTCCTCAGTTAAACCGGAATCGGAACTGGCTGCCGAATTGCCGGTTTAACATTGTATAATGTGCCTGAACCGTTTAACGGTAAACCGCCATTCCCCTTCGCAGTTTTGATCTTCCGGAATGGCCCCGCAATTCGCAGCGTGCAATTGGGTCCGGTCTAAGGCCACCGAGACGCAACTCAACGGATACGTCACCACCGGCGCTTTAGCTGCCAAGAATGTCCTCCACTGGCGGGTTCCGGATGGCGAATGCCCTCCCACTCCGCAAGAAGGAGAAGTAATTGTATTTGTGCAGCACTTAGACCGGGGATTCTGCCCACCCGGATCAAAATTCTTCCGGATGTCCTTGCCGCTTTTCAACTCCATCCACAGGATATTGGTCCCAACTCCGTGTCAAACATATGCAATTTTCAAGTGTTCTGTGAAGTCTACCTTCAAGAAGAACCCTCTGTGGAGCTGTTCCGGGATTTCTTTCACTTGAACCGTCGTACGGAGTTTTCTGATGGTCCCAACACAGAGCTGGGCGGCGTTTCAATCCAGAAGAGGAAGGAAGCGGACTTTCCTCACGCCAAACACCACAGCCATCCGAAAGATTGGAACCAAACCTGGTTCTACCGCCGAACACTGCCTCTGCCGACGAGAACTTTTGCCGGGCTACCGTCCTCACCGGCTTAGCAACAATCATCCGCTGCCTTTACGCTTAACCGCCGCGGAACGGAAGAACTTTGCACCCCAGATCATTAAACTCCGGGCTCTAATGGCCAATGGATTAACCGGTGTGGACCTCGTATGCGATCTTTGGGTTTCTTGGGGTATCTTGCCCTTAAGCCGCCGGCCCGGATTGATGCACGAATATACCGGGCAGCCTCCAAGACCCTCAAAGACGCCACGGATTACCAATAACTGAACTTGAGGTCACAGAGATCAGAAGAGGATGCTTGATTTAACCAATCTCCGCCGCAGCCTAACCGGGTTGGCTCCGCTTCAGGTTGCCAACCAACCGCGTCTTGATAAAGCTCTGCTCACCGCCTTCGGGCCTTTAATACCTTGTTTATATGCATTAATCCTTGTTACCACGCAGGCCAACAGCTCTTCTCGAGGCGGACCAAACCGCCCGAGCTCACAGATAAAGTCCAAGGCTACCAAAAAGGTCGGCAAGAAAACCGCTGGTCTTCTCGATCCGCCAAGAGGAAGAATCAAGCTGAGGTAAAATCGATATCCTTACGAGGGAGCCGCCAGAAACCGCTCTTCACCTTGTGCTTCCTCTTACTTATAGTTTGTCCCTTTTATTCTTCCCCGTCTTGACATTTAATTCCTGTGATGATGTCAAGCCAGCCATGCCGACCATGTTGAGGTAATCCTTCTTTCTTCCGACTCCGACCTCGTGCCGCTTAAAAGAATTCGTCATACCGTCCGTGAAAGTGAAAAATCTCATTCCTATACTTATTTGAAGACACAAGAAGTGAAGAGCGCCGCACAACCCGGCATAGTGGTCAACAGCTTCTCTCCTCCGGTTTACCGAACACGCCAACCCGGAAGCGCCACCAGAGGTGACTTGTTCTCCGAAAAACGTTATCCCTTAAAGGGTTTCTTCCGATGCCCTCTCAATCCGTCGACCCGAATTACCAGGCCTCTTCCAACTCCTCCGGCGGTTCATCAACCACGCAATCGCCTCCGCTTAAAGTTGCTGTAGGGTAAGTATCATACCTCTGTCCCGCCAATTCGGTGTATAGTGGCGTTGGTCGATTTATCTTACTCTAATTCTGACCACTGCAGCACCAAGGCTCGCTTGAGTAAGAAAGCAAAAACTCTTGAGCGTACTGCCGATGTTGATCCGGAGAAGACCCCCGAGCAGCAGGGCGAAAATCCTGAAGTCGCTAAAAATAGCTCTGGCGAGTTGTACCGAGACGACAGTGCTGATCCGCCGGAAGCTGAACCGGAGGCCCAAATGGAAACCTCGCATCCTGCTCCACCGAGTCCAGCCACAGAGCGGGTCGTAACTGTTAAACCGCCGAGCCAGAGCATAAAGGCTCCAAGCCCAAAGAAGACCGCCAATCCGGCCAGCCCGGTGAAAAATGATGATGTTACTGTGACGGGCACTGGCTACACCGCTCCTAACCAACCGGTCGCTTTAGCAAAACACAGTGCCAAGGAAGAGTCTGCCGCAATGAGCAAAGATAAAGGGAAATCTGATCTGTCAGCTTACGACAACTTCTCTGCCCAAGAACTTCACTCCGGGTTTCTGAACCGGCTCTACACAAGCCGTGACTTTGAAGCTGGTCTGGTAAACCGTATGAAGGACCGCTATGAGGTAAAGGAATTATACCTTGTATATTTTCTGCACTGTAGCCCTCAAGGGCCGGTTCAACTGAGCATAGTTAAACCGGGACTTAATTTCTGTATCCTCATAATAAACTGAGATCCACTAGCCATTAGCCCCCAAGTGCCAAGTTGAATATTTATATTGAGCTTGGGACTTTATAATAAAACAACTAATATGCTCCCTTTGTTATCAGAATGAGATATACCAGCAAACCGTGCAACTCAAGGACCTTCGTGCCAGCTTGGAAACTCAACAAGCAGAGACCACCAAGGCCAAGGATGAATTAAGAACTGCCTTGGCTGCTATGGAACAGCTGAAGGAGGGATACGCGTCCGAAGGGCAAATGGGACACCGAGAAAGCCGGTTTGACAAAACGGGCGTAAGACGCTGAATCAGCTCTTAAACCAAAGGATCAAGAGCTTACTGGGTCGAAGCGCCAAGTTCATGCCATGACCTCTCGCCATCTTTGGTAAGAAAATTTGCAATCAATACACCTGCTTTAATATTGCCGCCGTTTAACTTGAGCTGTCTCGAACCTCGTGCAGGCAAACGTATTGCTCATCCGGCTCGACGTGCGGAAGAAGCTCAAGGCCTCTTACACCCTGATTGAACAGTTGTATACCGCGCCCAAATGAGTCATATGTGCCACATCGTGACGACAACACGGCTCCGTCCTTGATCAAAGACACACCGGACCGGCTGTCTATGATTCCGCGCAGCGAAGAGTTGAAACGGTCGCGTCTGGCTGGCACTCTCATCGCTCGACTCGCACCAAAGGCGTGGATAGCGTACCTTGACCCGGCTGATATAGCCAAGGGTTTCCCGGCCCAGCGCAAGAAAACGGTGAAGCCTTTGATAATGACGCCTCAAACGAGTAACAAAGGAGATGCGCCATTGGCGAAGTCAATGGCAACCGCAAGCCAACCTGGGGTTTACCGCTCTTTTATGACGCAAACAACAAGCGGGTGGAGTTTGTCATTCCGGAAGTGCAGAGCCTTGTTCCTCCAATCCGTAAGCACACTTATGCCCCTGACGTTGATCCGGCTGAGCTTATAAGTGAAGAGGCTGTCTTTCAGGCCTTAACCCGGATTGACTGGTCTACCAATGACTTTCGGGCTTTGGGTGATGAAGAGGAAGAAGTTGAAGCGACTCCAGGCGCCCCCTCTACCTAACGTCAACCTGGCGAAGAAGCGTAATCCGTCAAGCCGGGTGACGCCTCCGAAACTGCTAGCCATACGCCATGCGAAACGCCGGGCCTTTGAAGGCTTTGTAATAGGATAGTTAGCACCTTGTTTTGAACAATGCCTTTATGACCTCAGTCTGTATCCTTTGCATGGTGGTACTGATGCTTTGGATTGATGAACGAAATCAACTTATTTCGCCTGCAATCACAATTTCTTTAAACCGCCAGGTATGCTTTAGGTCGCCAAATTGTGACGCCTATATATGTATATAAGAAAATATTGAGGTATATGATCAAAACTTTGTGATACAAAAATACCGCCAAATCGGGCATGCAGCTTGTCTCAATGCCAAACTTGAGGCGGAGGTTGTATAAACCATTACCGTCAAAAGGAGAACCACTCCTGCGTGTATAATACCGGTTTACCGTGTAAACCGTGTCGGGTCATGACAAGCCCCCTGTTACTCCACAATGGGATGTTTAATAGAAAAAATCAAACCGGAAAAAATCGCCGGATTAAAAAGGCAAACAAAAGTCAAAGAACCGAGATGCAAAACCTATGGAAGCAAAGGCAATGACAAAAACCGTTTGTAAGAAGAGGCTTTGTTGAGCCTGATCAGATGGTGTTACCATGGTCGGACAGGACCAAGCTCCCCATAAGGTGTAGCGATGGTTCAAGTCAGCCAGGTCCCCAACTGAAATCGTGGCATTATGCCGATCAAGTGGCATTGCAATGGTTCGGGTTCGACCATGCCCCAAGTGATTCTATGGCCTTAGGCCGACCAAGAGGCGTGATCGGTTCAGACGTGACCATGTCCCCAAGTGATCTCGTGGCTTTTCGCCGTCAAAAGGTGTTGCATTGTTCGGACACGACCAAGCCCCCAAGTGACGAAAACTTCTGAAAAGCACGACCGAAGGTTAAACCGGAGGCCGCTTCCCGACAACATCTCCATGCACCCAAACCGGACTTTTTACAGAACGGATACCCCGCTTTAGCCGAGGACCCGGTTTATTGCTTTTATTCATAATATATACATTGTCTTGATATGTACATAAGTGGAGCCGATGGCTCAGGTATAATAAGGCCGAAGATGAGCTATATTCCACGGCCTGTTGGTCTCCTCTTCTGACGTGCGTGAGTCTTTTCGCTCTCGAACATCAATCAGAAAGTATGACCCGTTGTGCAGATTCTTGCTGACCACAAAGGGCCCTTCCCAAGGCGGGGATAGCTTGTGCATATCATCTAGTCTTGAATGAGCGAAGGACCAAGTCTCCTTCTGAAAGGTTCTGGTTTTAACCCGCCGATCGTGATACCGACGAAGATCCTGGCCGTAAATCGCCGAACGAGCAGCCGCCATATCTCGCTTCTTCATCCAGTCGATCCAAAGCGTCCTGCCGTCTTTGCCTCGCTATCCGCCTCAACATAAGCTGCCACACGAGGTGAGTCATGACGGATATCGCTGGAAGGACCGCCTCGCTCCATAGACCATAAAGAACGGTGTATATCCTGTGGATCTGTTAGGGGTAGTATTGATACTCCATATCACAGATGGTAGCTCTTCTACCCAACAACCCGGCGTCCTCTCGTAAAGGGACCATAAGCCGGGCTTGATACCTCTCAAGATCTCCCGATTAGCCCGTTACTGCTTGACCATTGGACCGCGGGTGGGCCACCGAGGAAACATCAAGCGGATGTGCTCACGCTCACAAAACTCCTTCATGGCACCTTTGGACAAATTGGTGCCATTATCCGTGATGATACTGTGTGGAAATCCAAACCGGAAGATCACCCTTTTCATGAACTGAACCGCCGTGGCCGCATCACACTTGCTAACAGGCTCGACCTCGACCCACTTTGTAAATTTGTCAACTGCGACCAGCAAGTGCGTTTTCTTGTCCTTGGACCTTTTAAAAGGTCCCACCATGTCCAGCCCCCAAGTCGCAAACGGCCAAGTGATTGGAATCATCCTCAATTCCAGAGCCAGATGTGCGCACGTCTAGAAAACTTCGGCAACCATCACATCGCTTGACCAGATCCTCCGTGATCAAGATGGGCAACAACCAATAAAAACCATGGCGGAACGCTTTGGCCACCAAAGATTTTGAACCGGCGTGGTGACCACAGTCCCCTTCATGGATCTCTCGCAATATCTCACACCCTTCCTCCGGGGACACACAACGCTGGAACGCCTCACATCACCGCAATGATGCAACTTCGCCATTAATAATGGTCATAGATTTAGACCGCCGAACTACCTGTCGGGCCAACGTCTCATCCCCTGGTAACTCGCCCCGGGTTAGGTATGCCAAATAAGGGAGCGTCCAATCCGGAATGACATGCAAGGCTGCCACCAACTGAGCCTCCGGATCAGGAATAACCAAATCTACTTCATTAGGAAGCTTGACTGACGGATTGTGCAGCACATCAAGGAAGACATTGGGCGGGACAGTCCACACTGAGAACCCAGCCGGCTTAAGGCATCCGCTGCTTCGTTCTTCCGACGATCCACATGGTCCACCTGATATCCTTTAAAGTGGCCTGCAACAAGATCCACCTCCCGACGGTATGCAGCCATGAGTGGATCTTTGGAATCCCAAGTACCTGATACTTGCTGGGCCACCAAGTCCGAGTCACCAAAGCATTTAACCCGGCTGAGATTCATCTCCTTAGCCATCCGGAGACCATGGAGCAAAGCTTCATACTCAGCTGCATTGTTAGTACAAGGGAACATTAAGCGGAGAACGTAATGTAACTTGTCACCTCGCTGGGAAGTTAACACGACTCCATTTCGAGCCCTCCAGGTTGCCCGGATCCGCCAAAGTGGATGGTCCAATAGGTATGATCCGGCTTTTCTTGGAGCACCTGCAACTCCGGCCCAATCATTAATGAAATCCACAAGTGCTCGAGATTTTACCGCCGTCGAGGCACATATCTTAAACCGGCGGCCCAAGCTCTATAGCCCACTTAGCAATCCGGCCAACAAGGCCCCGGTTCTGTATGATATCGCCCAAGGGAGCTGAACTGACCATCGTGATGGGATGCCCTTGAAAATATTGCTTCAGCTTCCGGCTTGCCATAAAAACGCCATATACTAGCTTCTGCCAATGCGGATATCTCTGTTTCGACTCAATGAGCACCTCGCTGATGTAGTAAACCGGCCGTTGAACCGGATACTCCTTCCCTGCCTCCTTTCGTTCCACCACAATGGCTACGCTCACTGCCCTGGCATTAGCAGCAACATACAACAGGAGCGGCTCCTTGTCAATGGGAGCGGCGAGAACAGGCGGGTTGGCCAACTGCCGCTTTAAGTCCTCCAATGCGTCATCAGCGGCTGAACTCCGCATTTAACTGATCCGTTTTCTTCAAAGATTCGGTACAAAGGAATGGCCTTCTCTCCTAGGCGGCCGATAAACCGCTTAGCGCAGCAATCCGACCTGCCAAACGTTGGACATCATTGATACACTTAGGCTTAGCCAGGGAGGTGATAGCTGTAATCTTCTCCGGATTAGCTTCAATCCCCCTGTTGGACACAAGGAAACCCAATAACTTGCTTGCCGGAACACCAAAAACACACTTGGCCGGGTTAAGCATCATCTTGTACACCCGCAAGTTGTCAAAGGTTTCTCTCAAATCCTCAATCAGTGTTTCCTTCTCTCTTGACTTTACCACAATATCATCCACATAAGCATGCACATTACGACCGATCTGTCCATGCAAGCAATTCTGCACACAACGTTGATAAGTTGCTTGGGCGCTTTGAGCCCAAAAGGCATAGATACATAGCGTAAAGCTCCAAAAGGTGATAAACGCCGCCTTCTCCTGGTCCTTAACCGCCATCTTAATCGATGATATCCGAATATGCATCCAAAAACTCAAACGCTCACAACCCGCGGTAGCATCAATAATCTGATCAATACGGGGAAGGCGAAAGGATCTGCCGGACAAGCCTTGTTAAGATCTGTATAATCAACACACATGCGCCAAGTGCCATTCTTTTTAAGGACCAACAACGGATTAGCAAGCCACTCTGGATGGAAAACTTCAACGATAAACCCTGCCGCTAAAAGCCTGGCAACCTCCTCTCCAATGGCCTTGCGCCTCTCCTCGTTAAACCGGCGAAGAAACTGCTTTACCGGTCTGTACTTGGGATCAACATTAAGAGTGTGCTCAGCGAGTTCCCTCGGTACACCTGGCATGTCAGAAGGTTTCCATGCGAAAATGTCCCGATTCTCACAGATGAACTCGATGAGCACGCTTTCCTATTTAGGATCCAAGTTAGCACTGATGGTGAACTGCTTGGACGAATCGCCGGGCACAAAATCAACAAGCCTAGTCTCAGCCGCCGACTTAAACTTCAAATCCGGATCGTGCTCAGAGTTGGCTTCTTCAACGGGGTCATATCTGCTGGATCAACATTGTCTTTATAGTACTTTAACTCTTCGGTGGCACAAACCGACTCTGCATAAGCCGCATCACCTTCCTCGCATTCCAACGCGATCCGGCGGCTCCCGTGAACCGTTATCGTCCCTTTGTGACCCGGCATTTTCAGCTGCAAATAAACATAACAAGGCCGTGCCATAAACTTAGCATAAGCCGGCCGCCCAAACAGGGCGTGGTAAGGGCTTTGGATTTTCACCACCTCAAACGTCAACGCTTCCGATCCGGAGCCATGTTCATCTCCAAAGACCACTTCGAGCTATCTTACCGACCGGTATGCTGACTTGCCGTGCACCACGCCGTGAAACACCGTCTTTGGGACGGCCCGAGATGCTTATCCGTCAATCCCATACGTCGGAAGGTCTCGTAATACGTGATGTTGATGCTGCTCCCTCCATCCATGAGTACTTTGGTAAACTTGTATCCTCCCACCGAGGTGCCACCACTAGGGCTAGCTGACCTGGATTGTAAACCCGGGAGGATGATCCTCTCGCTTCCATACGATAGGCTGCTCGACCAGCGCAGGTAATGCGGGCGCAGCCGGTTCAACTACACCGACCGCCCGCTTCTCGAAGTTTTCGGTCTCGTTTGTCTAAGCTGGTGGTAAAGGCGGTAGTCGCATCCACCGTTCAACCGCTGGATCACTTTGGTAACCCGACTGCTGCTGTTGTTGATTGTAACCCCCTTGGTTTTGATTGTTCCGGTTACTCTGATTGCCTTGCCCGCCCGGATTACCACCGAACCCTGGACCGGAATTTCCTCCGCCGTAACCCGGGGCGGACCCTGAACCGCCGCCTGGCCCTTGATCATACCGGAAAGTGTTAGAGTTTTTGAACTCCTGCATAATATAACAATCCTTCCAAAGGTGGTTCGCCGGTGCCTCCTTCGTCCCATGCTTCGGACAAGGTTGATTCAATAGGTGATTCAGACGATCCGGATTGTGACCTTGCGCACCGCCCCGGTTTGACTGCTTACCCTTGCGCCGCTGACCCTTGTCCTGTGCGTTGGTGTTGGCTACGAAGCCCGTGTTACCGTTTGCTTTACGTTTGTTTCCTCCATTACCTGTCAGCTGATCCTGCTGGCCTCTGGAGTTGCTATTCTGTTTCCCTATTCCGTCATACTCCCCAGACTCGGGATCCTTGGTACTATCAGAATCAGCATACTTTACCAAAACGCCCATGAGAGTGCCCATGTCATTGCGTAAAGCGCTTCATGCGGCCCGGCTTCAACTTTAACGGTTCGAACCGGCAATTGGCTGCCAAGGTTAAGATCGCGGAATCGAGGTTGATCCGGTCGAGGAATGTAAAACTTCAAAGCGGCGCGCACCCAATGGGTTGTGGATTCTCCTCTTGCTCGACACAAGCCACCAAATCCACCACAGACATTGGCTGTTTGCAGGTGTCTTTGAAATTTTGAATGAACCGGGTCCGCAGCTGGGTCCATGAACTGATCGAGTTGGGCGGCAAGTTCTTCAACCAAGTACGGGCCGTACCTTCCAACATCATAGTGAAATACTTCGCACACGCAGCTTCATCCACATCCAGCATCTCCATAGCCATCTCATAGCTTTCTATCCACGCTCGAGCCAAATCGGCGGTATAATTGGGCACCTTATGCGTGGCCCTTTGAAGTCCTTGGGCAAGCGTATATTGGCGTAAAGCGGGGGCGAGGCAAGGCACCCCAAAGAGCCAGACGTGACCCCCGGTTCAAAGACGGTCGGCCGAACCGGTGTGAGTTGAGGATCCTCATGTTGTGCTGCTAACTCGGCCTCCCTACGTGCCCTGGCCCGGTCCACCACCACCTGAGCGTCTCCGCGGCCACCCGCCGGGTTACTGCCATTTAGGCGGACCGCTGCGCATTGCTTGACATGGCGGTTCATCTACGCCCGGCTATAACTCCGGCTCGGGCGGGGGGTGGAGTGGATCCGATCTCGACTGTATGAATATGCTTCTTGCTGAGACAGGGCCGTCCTGAGGAGCTCTTTGGCCTGGCGTGTTTCTACCGCCTGCGGTGAATCGCCCTCGATCGGAATCGCCTCCAACCGTGCCGCGGCCGCAACAAGGTTATCCATCGGGTTGGAGTAGTGACCGGAGGTGTCTACGATCTGAACCGCCCGGCATGATGGCGAGGCAGATCTATCACACGGGCTGAACCGGTGGCGCCCGTCCGGTGCTTCCGGCGGTTCAATACCGCGGCGGATTCTTGGTTCCTGCCCTGGGGTATTGAAGAGGTCTCTCCCTCGAAAATCGAAGGCAAGCGGGATCTGTACTTTCTTTTCATGACTTCATGTGACACGTTACGATCCAGATGAGTCTATAAGCTGCGCATCCAAAGCGGCCCGTTCCGCCGCCATCCTTATGTCCGCGGCTGCCAGATCCGCTTTAGCCGCAGCGATTTGCTCCTTCACCTTTGCGATCTCTGCGTTGTGCAGGTCTTGATCCGCCGGATCAGCTTCTGCCATGAGCACAGCCAATGCATCGAATAGCTCTGATAAAACCTGAGCCGGCGAGCGCACAGGGCCTCCTTCCCTGGCTGCCATCACCGCCGTTGAACCGGCGACCAGGGGCGCCGCGGTCGAAGAGTGAAGCGCCGCTTGCGTACCGGCCATGAAGATTCCCACCCGGTGGGGTAGATCAAAGGGGTCCGGAATACTCTCACCGTCGGAACAGCCCCCGATCTGGCCATCTTGCAGCTGGTACAGAGACTCAGTTTCTCCGGCGGACGACTCGTCGCCAGAGTAGACAATGGTTTCGCCCGCGGATGCTGATCCGTCTCGTAGTCTCCGTGGACGACTCCCACGAAGCACGCTTGACCGCCCGGTTTGACCAGGGCAGGACTCTTCTTCGCCCGAGCCGTCTCGGCGAGGTCGGCGCAGATGTCCGCCCAGCCCTGCTCGCCGATCTTGCCGATGAACACGTGTATGCCGCCAAAGGGGACCCGGTATCCGTACTCAACCAAGCCGGCCTCGGGGCCCCAGTCCGCATCGTCGATGTAGAGCTTGCCACGACGACTCTTAGTCATCCGGCCCACAGCATAGCCTTCGAGTCCTTCGAACCTGCCCTCTAAGATCATCAAACCATCGTGCGATAGCCCCACGGTGGGCGCCAACTGTCGTGGAATTGTCACGGCAGATGTCCTCATGAAAGGACTTGGTCGTTGGGCCATCGTACGGGTTAACCTAGAGGGGTTAAAGCGGACACAAAGACACGGGAGTTATACTAGTTCGGCCCCTTCGATGAAGGTAAAAGCCTACGTCTAGTTGTGATGGGATTGATGTGATTTCGGCGACTAGGGAGCAATAGCTTCGCCTTAGCCTCGAATTTTCTGTCCTTAACCCGCCGGTCGTCCCCTTTATATACACGGGTTGACGCCTTGGCCGTCTGACAGAGTCCCGATCCGGCTCATACAAGTGTCCGGCTGGTCTCTTCTCTCTTATCTTACAACTCAAGTTACAAGACTAAGGCGGTTTACATGAATGAATCCTAATCCGCCTCTGGGCTTTGGGCCTCCTTCGTGGGCCCTGATCATGGATGAGGGTAACCCGGCCCCTTCAGGGCGGTTTACACTTAGTAGTTATATCCCCAACATAGTCGATCCCTAATCCGCCGTAAGAGAGTAAAATTATTACTACGGCCCCAACTTTATCCTTAAATATACTCCACCGCTCAATGGCCAGGTAAAAGCTGTGTCTCTCCCTCGCGTCGACCCCCGCCCCTGCAAATTTGCCGACGGGACTCCAGCGACCGCCCGGCCCGACCCGTCGTTACCTCGTTGTCTCCCTTACCCCTGCCGCCCTTCTGCCTGACGTTGAGCCCGTTCGGCCCTTATCGTCGCCGGAATCAAAGTGAAACGCCACCGCCATCTCCATTGTTGATTCATCGGATTGCTTTGTTACTTCTTGTTTTCTCTCGGCCGCCGCATCTCACCTTGCTTGCACACCGCTGCAGGTCATTCCCTCTTCCACCACCACCGCATCGCAAGTGTTAGACGAGTTGCCAAGGTGAGTTTTGTTTGTTCGTTTCTTTGTGAACCGAGCTGTTTGAATTGTAGATGAAGAGGTTGAGGGAAATGATCTTGGAGGACTGTCGTCACCCGAAGAGGAAGAAGACGACGATGACTTTCACACCATTTTAGGCATGATTTTAATGATGTTCGGCAAGCAGGAGATGATCACGCTTTGGCGCATACACATCAATCGTGATAGATGGAGAGTCATGCCAAGATCATGAGAAGCTACTTTGACCCAAAGCCAATCTATCGAGAGAAGTACTTTCGCACAAAAGACTTTTTCCGACCATTGCAAAGTCGTTGCACGAGATGATGACCGGTTTAAGCTCCGAGAAATGCATGTGGAGAGATAAGTGCAAGACCTCGATGAAGTGCATTGTGGTTGTTCGAGTCTTGGCATATGGGTGTTCGGCCGATGCAATCGATGACTATGTCCGCATTCGTGAAGACACAATCCTTGAGGATGTTCGAAGGTTCACTAAAGCAATGATCGTTATCTTTGGCCCACAGTACTTGAGAGCACCAACCAAGGAAGACACCCAAAGACTGATGAATGATGACTAAAAGTGAAGCAAGAGGATGGCCAGGATGCTTGGATCACGTGACTGTATGCACAAGACATAAAAGAATTGTCCCTGCTTGAGGGTGGAAGGGTACAAAGGCCACTGGAACGATCCAACGATCATTCTTGAGGTAGTTGCATCGATGGATTTTTGGATATGACATTCATTTTTTGGTTTGCATGGCTCTCGCAATGAATTGAATGTGTTGTCGAGATCACCACTGTTTTCTAGGCTTATTACAGGTGAAACTCTTTGATGGTGTCCTGGATTGGGGGGTGCTAACATAGTCGGCTCATGTTCCGCGGATTGGGCCGATAGGCCCTCATTCGTGATCAAGATGGACTCTGGAGGCCGTCTGCGGGAGGCCCTGATCAATACCACCTCTACCAAACACTTGAGGAATACTCCAAGATCTCTCCTGCCACCTTGCTCCTAAATACCGACTTTGTAACCCTAAATACCCTGATTGGTGTGTATATAAGCCAAAGGGTTTAGCCCGTAGACGGGAGATCAATGCAATATCATTCACCTAGCCCTAGAGTTAGCACCGGTTTGTAAGGGCCTTTTGTGTCGGTTCTGTAACGACACTAAAGGGTGGGGACTAAAGGTCCCCCCCCCCCCTTAAATACCGGTTCAGCACGAGCCGGCACTAAAGGGCCACCACGTGGCACGAGCCAGGGCCGGGGGCGGGGAGACCTTTCGTACCGGTTTGTAACACCAACCGGTACTAAAGGTCGGGGGGTGGTTTTATTTTTTATTTTTCCTTTAATTTTGAGTTTTCCATTTAATTTAAAGATTATTTTTATATTATAATCAGTTGTTAAATCACTAGGTGAAAGTACCACGGATTAGTTTGAAGTGGATATGGATCGTCCTAATAAGTGATCAAGTAATATGGATATGGCATATTACTTGATCCCTTAGCTAGGATCCATATCCGATTGAAACTAATCCATGATTTTTTTTCATAAATGATATAATAACTCATCATCATCATCATCATCATATTAATACAAAAACTCTTGTATCATATCATCAGGAACAACACTAGCTAGCTAATAATCATCATAGTGGTCATTACCAATATAAGTGATCAAGCAAAGATATCATCGAGTTCAACATGCATGGTCATGAGATTATTGTTGGGGAACGATGTAGAAAATAAAAATTTTCTACTCTTCACCAAGATCAATATATGGATTCATCTAGCAACGAGAGAGAGGAGTGCATCTACATACCCTTGTAGATCGCGAGCGGAAGCGTTCAAGAGAACGGGGTTGAGGGAGTCGTACTCGTCGTGATCCAAATCACCGGAGATCCTAGCGCCAAACGGACGGCAAGTCCATGTTCAACACACGTACGGTTGGCGAAGGCGTCTCCTCCTTCTTGATCCAGCAAGGGGGAGGGAGAGGTTGATGGAGATCCAGCAGCACAACGGGGTGGTGGTGGAAGTAGCGGTGATCTCGGCGGGGCCCGCCAAGCTCAAAGAGAGGAGAGGTGGTGCGGAGGAGAGGGAGGCGCCCAGGAGCAGGGTGCGCAGCCCTCCCTCCCCTCTTTATATAGGGGCCCCTGGTGAGGCGCTGCCCCCTGGATTGGATCTCAAGGGGTGCGGCGGCCAAGAGTGGCTTGCCCCCCCCAAGCCAAGTGGGCGCCCCACCCCTAGGGTTTCCAACCCTAGGCGAGGAGGAGGCCAAGGGGCGCACCAGCCCACCAGGGCTGGTTCCCTTCCCCACTTCAGCTCATGGGGCCCTCCGGATAGGTGGCCCCACCGGTGGACCTCGGGACCCTTCCGTGGTCGGTACAATACCGTGACCCCGAAACATTCCCGGTGGCCGAAACTGGACTTCCTATATACAATTCTTTACCTTCGGACCATTCCGGAACTCCTCGTGACGTCCCGGATCTCATCCGGGACTCCGACAACTTTCGGGTTACCGCATACAAATATCTCTACAACCCTAACGTCACCGAACCTTAAGTGTGTAGACCCTACGGGTTCGGGAGACACGCAGACATGACCGAGACGACTCTCCGATCAATAACCATGTTGGCTCCCACGTGTTCCATGATGATCTCATTGAATGAACAACGATGTCGAGGATTCAAGTAATCCCGTATACAATTCCCTTTGTCAATCGGTACGTTACTTGCCCGAGATTCGATCGTTGGTATCCCAATACCTCGTTTAATCTCGTTACCGACAAGTCACTTTACTCGTACCGTAATGCATGATCCCGTGACCGGCCACTTAGTCACTTTGAGCTCATTATGATGATGCATTACCGAGTGGGCCCAGAGATACCTCTCCGTTATATGGAGTGACAAATCCCAGTCTTGGTCCGTGTCAACCCAACATACACTTTCGGAGATACCTGTAGTATACCTTTATAGTCACCCGATTCGTTGTGACGTTTGGTACACCCAAAGCACTCCTATGGCATCCGGGAGTTACACGATCTCATGGTCTAAGGAAATGATACTTGACATTGGAAAAGCTCTAGCAAAGCGAACTACAAGATCTTGTGCTATTATTATGATTGTGTATTGTCCATCTCATCATTCTCCCTATGATGTGATCCCGTTATCAATGACATCCAATGCGCATGGTCAGGAAACCGTGACCATCTATTGATAAACGAGCTAGTCAACTAGAGGCTCACTAGGGACATGTTGTGGTCTATGTATTCACACATGTATTACGATTTCCAGATAACACAATTATAGCATGAATAATAGACAATTATCATGAACGAGGAAATATAATAATAACCATTTTATTATTGCCTCTAGGGCATATTTCCAACAGTTTCCCACTTGCACTAGATCTAGTTACATTGTGATGAATCGAACACCCATAGAGTTCTGGTGTTGATCATGTTTTGCTCGCGGGAGAGGTTTAGTCAACGGATCTGGGACATTCAGATCCGTATGCACTTTGCAAATATCTATGTCTTCATCTTGAAAATTTTCATGAATGGAGTTGAAGCGACGCTTGATGTTCCTGGTCTTCTTGTGAAACCTGGGCTCCTTGGCAAGGGCAATAGCTCCAGTGTTGTCACAGAAGAAGGTGATTGGCCCCGACGCATTGGGTATGACTCCTAGGTCGGTGATGAACTCCTTCATCCAGATTGCTTCATGCGCTGCCTCCGAGGCTGCCATGTACTCCGCTTCACATGTAGATCCCGCCACGACGCTTTGCTTGCAACTGCACCAGCTTACTGCCCCTCCATTCAAAATATACACGTATCCGGTTTGTGACTTAGAGTCATCCAGATCTGTGTCGAAGCTAGCATCGACGTAACCCTTTACGACGAGCTCTTCGTCACCTCCATAAACGAAATATGTCCTTAGTCCTTTTCAGTACTTCAGGATATTCTTGACGCTGTCCAAAGTGTTCCATGCGGGATTACTTTGGTACCTTCCTACCAAACTTACGGCAAGGTTTACATCAGGTCCGTACACAGCATGGCATACATGATAGACCCTATGGCTGAGGCATGAGGGATGACACTCATCTTTCCTCTATCTTCTCATTGGTCGGACATTGAGCCGAGCTCAATTTCACACCTTGCAACACAGGCAAGAACCCCTTCTTGGATTGATCCATATTGAACTTCTTCAATATCTTATCAAGGTATGTGCTTTGTGAAAGACCTATGAGGCGTCTCGATCTATCTCTATAGATCTTGATGCCTAATATGTAAGCAGCTTCTCCAAGGTCCTTCATTGAAAAACACTTATTCAAGTAGGCCTTAATGTTGTCCAAAAGTTCTATATCATTTCCCATCAAAAGTATGTCATCCACATATAATATGAGAAATGCTACAGAGCTCCCACTCACTTTCTTGTAAACGCAGGCTTCTCCATAAGTCTGCATAAACCCAAACACTTTGATCATCTCATTAAAGCAAATGTTCCAACTCCGAGATGCTTGCACCAGCCCATAAATGGATCGCTGGAGCTTGCATACCTTGTTATCATTCTTAGGATCGACAAAACCTTCCGGCTGCATCATATACAGTTCTTCCTTAAGATAGCCGTTAAGGAATGCCGTTTTGACGTCCATTTGCCATATCTCATAATCATAGTATCCGGCAATTGCTAACATGATTCAGACGGACTTCAGCTTCGCTACGGGAGAGAAAGTCTCATCGTAGTCAACCCCTTGAACTTGTCGATAACCCTTAGCGACAAGTCGAGCTTTATAGATGGTAACATTACCATCCGCGTCCGTCTTCTTCTTAAAGATCCATTTGTTTTCTATCGCTCGCCGATCATCGGGCAAGTCTATCAAAGTCCATACTTTGTTTTCATACATGGATCCTATCTCGGATTGCATGGCTTCAAGCCATTTGTTGGAATCTGGGCCCGCCATTGCTTCTTCATAGTTCGAAGGTTCACCGTTGTCTAACAACATGATTTCCAGGACAGGGTTGCCATACCACTCTGGTGTGGAACGTGTCCTCGTGGACCTACGAAGTTCAGTAGTAACTTGATCCGAAGTACCTTGATCATCATCATTAGTTTCCTCTCTAGTCAGTGCAGGCACCACAGGAACATCTTCCTGAGCTGCGCTACTTTCCGGTTCAAGAGGTAGTACTTCATCAAGTTCCACTTTCCTCCCACTTACTTCTTTCGAGAGAAACTCTTTCTCCAGAAAGAACTCGTTCTTGGCAACAAAGATCTTGCCTTCGGATCTGAGGTAGAAGGTATACCCAATGGTTTCCTTAGGGTATCCTATGAAGTCGCATTTTTCCGACTTGGGTTCCAGCTTTTTAGGTTGAAGTTTCTTGACATAAGCATCGCATCCCCAAACTTTTAGAAACGACAGCTTAGGTTTCTTCCCAAACCATAATTCATACGGTGTCGTCTCAACGGATTTAGACAGTGCCCTATTTAAAGTGAATGTAGCTGTCTCTAGAGTGTATCCCCAAAATGATAGCGGTAAATCGGTGAGTGACATCATAGATCGCACCATATCCAATAGAGTGCGATTACGACGCTCGGACACACCGTTACGCTGAGGTGTTCCAGGCGGCGTAAGTTGTGAAACGATTCCACATTTCCTTAAGTGCGTACCAAATTCGTGACTTAAATATTTTCCTCCACGATCTGATCGTAAGAACTTTATTTTTCGGTCATGTTGATTCTCTACCTCATTCTGAAATTCCTTGAACTTTTCAAAGATCTCAGACTTGTGTTTCATCAAGTAGACATACCCATATCTACTTAAGTCATCAGTGAGAGTGAGAACATAACGATAGCCTCCGCGAGCCTCAACACTCATTGGACCGCACACATCAGTATGTATGATTTCCAATAAGTTGGTTGCTCGCTCCATTGTTCTGGAGAACGGAGTCTTGGTCATTTTGCCCATGAGGCATGGTTCGCATGTGTCAAATGATTCATAATCGAGAGACTCTAAAATTCCATCAGCATGGAGCTTCTTCATGCGCTTGACACCAATGTGACCAAGGCGGCAGTGCCACAAGTATGTAGGACTATCGTTATCAACCTTACATCTTTTGGTATTCATACTATGAATATGTGTAACATCACGTTCAAGATTCATCAAGAATAAACCATTGACCAGCGGGGCATGACCATAGAACATATCTCTCATATAAATAGAATAACCATTATTCTCGGATTTAAATGAGTAGCCATCTCGTATTAAACGAGATCCAGATACAATGTTCATGCTCAAAGCTGGCACTAAATAACAATTATTGAGGTTTAAAACTAATCCCGTAGGTAAATGTAGAGGTAGCGTGCCGACGGCGATCACATCGACCTTGGAACAATTCCCAACGCGCATCGTCACCTCGTCCTTCGCCAGTCTCCGCTTATTCCGCAGCTCCTGCTTTGAGTTACAAATATGAGCAACCGCACCGGTATCAAATACCCAGGAGCTACTACGAGTACTTGTAAGGTACACATCAATTACATGTATATCACATATACCTTTAGTGTTGCCGGCCTTCTTGTCCGCTAAGTATTTGGGGCAGTTCCGCTTCCAGTGTCCCTTTCCCTTGCAATAAAAGCACTCAGTCTCAGGTTTGGGTCCATTCTTTGGCTTCTTCCCGGCAACTGGTTTACCGGGCGCGGCAACTCCCTTGCCGTCCTTCTTGAAGTTCTTCTTACCCTTGCCTTTCCTAAAACTAGTGCTTTTATTGACCATCAACACTTGATGCTCCTTTTTGATTTCTACCTCCGCTGATTTCAGCATTGAAAATACTTCAGGAATAGTTTTCACCATCCCCTGCATATTGTAGTTCATCACAAAGCTCTTGTAGCTAGGTGGGAGCGACTGAAGGATTCTCTCAATGATCGCCTCGTCCGGGACGTTAATGTCCAGATGGGACAAGCGGTTGTGCAACCCAGACATTTTGAGTATGTGCTCACTGACAGAATTGTTTTCCTCCATCTTAGAACTGTAGAACTTGTCGGAGACTTCATATCTCTCGACCCGGCATGAGCTTGGAAAACCATTTTCAGCTCTTCGAACATCTCATATGCTTCGTGTTGCACAAAACGCTTTTGGAGCCCCGGTTCTAAGTCAGAAGCATGCCGCCTTGAGCGAGGGAGTAATCATCAAAGACGCGACTGGCCAAGCGTTCATAACGCCTTGGTTCTCTGGGATGGGTGCTTCACCTAGCGGTCCTTTTAGGACATATGCTTTCTTGGCAGCTATGAGGATGATCCTCGTGTTAGGACCCAGTCCAAATAGTTGCTGCCATCATCTTTCAGCTTGGTTTTCTCTAGGAACGTTGAAGTTGAGGTTGACATGAGCGTTGGCCATTTGATCTACAAGACATTTTGCAAAGGTTTTAGACTAAGTGCATGATAATTCAGTTCATCTAATCAAATTATTTAATGAACTCCCACTCAGATTAGACATCCCTCTAGTCATCTAAGTGATACATGATCCGACTCAACTAGACCGTGTCCGATCATCACGTGAGACGGACTAGTCATCATCGGTGAACATCTCCATGTCGATCGTATCTTCCATACGACTCATGTTCGACTTTTCGGTCTCTTGTGTTCCGAGGCCATGTCTGTACATGCTAGGCTCATCAAGTCAACCTAAGTGTTTTGCATGTGTAAATCTGTCTTACACCCGTTGTATGTGAATGTTAGAATCTATCACACCCGATCATCATGTGGTGCTTCGAAACAACGAACTTTATAGCGCATATGCAGTTAGGGGAACACTTTCTTGAAATTATTATAAGGGATCATCTTATTTACTACCGTCATTGCTAAGCAAATAAGAAGCAAAACATGATAAACATCACAAGCAATCAAATAGTGACATGATATGGCCAATGTCATATTGCTCCATTGATCTCCATCTTTGGGGCGCCATGATCATCTTCGTCACCGGCATGACACCATGATCGCCATCATCATGATCTCCATCATCGTGTCTTCATGAAGTTGTCACGCCAACGATTACTTCTACTTCTATGGATAACGTGTTTAGCAATAAAGTAAAGTAATTTACATGGCGTTATTCAATGACACGCAGGTCATACAAAAATAAAGACAACTCCTATGGCTCCTGCCGGTTGTCATACTCATCGACATGCAAGTCATGATTCCTATTACAAGAGCATGATCAATCTCATTCATCACATATATTTCATTCATCACATCCTTTTGGCCATATCACATCACAAGGCATATGCTGCAAAAACAAGTTAGACGTCCTCTAATTATTGTTGCATGTTTTTACGTGGCTGCAATAGGGTTCTAGCAAAAATGTTTCTTACCTACGTAAAAGCCACAACGTGATATGCCAATTTCTATTTACCCTTCATAAGGACCCTTTTCAACGGATTCGATCCGACTAAAGTGGGAGAGACAGACACCCGCTAGCCACCTTATGCAACTACTGCATGTCAGTCGGTGGAACCTGTCTCACGTAAGCGTAAATGTAAGTTCGGTCCGGGCCGCTTCATCCCACGATGCCGCCGAATCAAGATAAGACTAGTAGAGGCAAGTAAATTGACATGATCTACGCCCACAACAACTTGTGTTCTACTCGTGCTTAGAAACTACGCATAGACCTAGCTCATGATGCCACTGTTGGGGAACGATGCAGAAAATAAAAATTTCTACGCTTCACCAAGACCAATCTATGGAGTCATCTAGCAACGAGAGAGACGAGTGCATCTACATACCCTTGTAGATCGCGAGCGGAAGCGTTCAAGAGAACAGGGTTGAGGGAGTCGTACTCGTTGTGATCCAAATCACCGGAGATCCTAGCGCCGAACGGACGGCACCTCCGCGTTCAACACACGTACAGTTGGGGAAGACGTCTCCTCCTTCTTGATCCAGCGAGGGGGAGGGGGAGGTTGATGGAGATCCAGCAGCACAACGGCGTGGTGGTGGAAGTAGCGGTGATCTCGGCAGGGCTTCGCCAAGCTCAGCGAGAGGGAGAGGTGGTACGGAGGGAGAGGGAGGCGCCCGAGCGGTGCGCAGCCCTCCTCCCCCTCTTTATATAGGGGCCCTGAGGCGCGGCCCCTAGAGATTGGATCTCAAGGGGGGGGCAGTGGCCAAAGCGGGGTGGCTTGCCCCCAAGCCAAGTGGGCGCCTCCCACCCCTAGGGTTTCAACCCTAGGCGCATAGGGAGGCCCAAGGGGCGCACCACCACCAGGCTGGTTCCCTTCCCACTTCAGCCCATGGGGCCCTCCGGGATAGGTGGCCCCACTGGTGGACCCGGGACCCTTCCGGTGGTCCCAGATATCTGGAATGACCCCCGAAACTTTCCCGGTGGTCGAAACTGGACTTCCTATATACAATTCTTTACCTCCGGACCATTCCGAAACTCCTCGTGACGTCCGGGATCTCATCCGGGAGTCCGAAAAACTTTCGGGTTACCGCATACTAATATCTCTACAACCCTAGCATCACGGAACCTTTAGTGTGTAGACCCTACGGGTTCGGGAGACACGCAGACATGACCGAATCGACTCTCCAGTCAATAACCAACAGCGGGATCTGGATACCCATGTTGGCTCCCACGTGTTCCATGATGATCTCATCGAATGAACCACGATGTCCAGGATTCAAGTAATCCCGTATACAATTCCCTTTGTCAATTGGTACGTTACTTGCCCGAGATTCGATCGTCGGTATCCCAATACCTCGTTCAATCTCGTTACCGGCAAGTCACTTTACTCGTACCGTAATGCATGATCCCATGACCAGCCACTTAGTCACTTTGAGCTCATTATGATGATACATTACCAAGTGGGTCCTGAGATACCTCTCCGTTATACGGAGTGACAAATCCCAGTCTTGATCCGTGTCAACCCAACAGACACTTTCGGAGATACCTGTAGTATACCTTTATAGTCACCCAGTTACGTTGTGACGTTTGGTACACCCAAAGCACTCCTACGGCATCCGGGAGTTACACGATCTCATGGTCTAAGGAAATGATACTTGACATTGGAAAAGCTCTAGCAAAACGAACTACGATCTTGTGCTATGCTTAGGATTGGGTCTTGTCCATCACATCATTCTCCCAATGATGTGATCCCATTATCTATGACATCCAAAGTGTCCATGGTCGTGAAACCGTGACCATCTATTGATAAACGAGCTAGTCAACTAGAGGCTCACTAGGGACATGTTGTGGTCTATGTATTCACACATGTATTACGATTTCCGGATAACACAATTATAGCATTAATAATAGACAATTATCATGAACGAGGAAATATAATAATAACAATTTTATTATTGCCTCTAGGGCATATTTCCAACAATTATAAGCTTTCATAAGACCACAAAAACAAATCACTTTCAGATTAAGTTCAGGACGAAGAACACGGACATGAGAGGACAAGTTCTAAGAGCATGAACTAGCTAATCACTCCTGCTGCTCTCTCCTAGGTAAAATAGCATAGAACATGTGTAGCTCTCCTGATTCATCATATTGGAGCATGCAGATGAACCTGTTTCCTAATCATGGGCTGCGCTTCTCATTGCTGCCCCCTAGTACTTCTCTGCGATCCTTCACAATTTTGCTCCAGTCTTTCACTATTAAGCATTCCTCGGTTTTAGAAATCCTGAATGCACTCATGTGCAATGTAGGATGTCTTGGCTGTACGCTAATGCTACCTCTTGAGTACTGTGTTGGTTTTCCCTTGAAGAGGAAAGGGTGATGCAGCAAAGTAGCGTAAGTATTTCATTCAGTTTTTGAGAACCAAGGTATCAATCCAGTAGGAGGCTACGCTCAAGTCCCTTGCACCTACGTAAACATAAGAACCTTGCAACCAACGTGATAAAGGGGTTGTCAATCCCTTCACGGCCACTTGCAAAAGTGAGATCTGATAGAGATGATAAGATGATATTTTTGGTATTTTTATGATAAAGATTGAAAGTAAAGAAAGCAAAGTAAACAAAGATAGAAATAGCTTGTTGATGGGAGATTAATATGATGGAAAATAGACCCAGGGGCCATAGGTTTCACTAGTGGCTTCTCTCAAGATAGCATAAGTATTACGGTGGGTAAACAAATTACTGTCGAGCAATTGATAGAATTGAGCATAGTTATGAGAATATCTAGGTATGATCATGTATATAGACATCACGTCCGTGACAAGTAGACCGACTCCTGCCTGCATCTACTACTATTACTCCACAAATCGACCGCTATCCAGCATGCATCTAGAGTATTAAGTTCATAAGAACGGACTAACGCTTTAAGCAAGATGACATGATGTAGAGTGACAAACTCATGCAATATGATATAAATCCCATCTTTTTATCCTCGATGGCAACAATAGAATACGTGTCGTTTCCCCTACTATCACTGGGATCGAGCACCGCAAGATTGATCCAAATCTAAGCACTTCTCCCATTGCAAGAAAGATCAATCTAGTAGCCAAACCAAACTGATAATTCGAAGAGACTTGGAAAGATAACCAATCATAAATAAAAGAATGCAGAGAAGATTCAAATATTGTTCATAGATAATCTTGATCATAAACCAACAATTCATCGGATCTCGACAAACACACCGCAAAAGAAGATTACATCGAATAGATCTCCAAGAGAATCGAGGAGAACTTTGTATTGAGATCCAAAGAGAGAGAAGAAGCCATCTAGCTAATAACTATGGACCCGAAGGTCTGAGGTAAACTACTGACACATTATCGAAGAGGCTATGGTATTGATGTAGAAGCCCTCCATGATCAATGCCCCCTCCGGCAGGACGCCGGAAAAGGCCCCAAGAGGGGATCTCACAGGTACAGAAGGTTGCGGCGGTGGAATTAGGTTTTCGTGGTGCTCTTCGATGGTTTGGGGGTACGTAGGTATATATAGGAGGAAGAAGTAGGTCGGTGGAGCCACAGGGGGGCCACGAGGGTGGAGGACACGCCCCCCTACCTCGTGGCCTCCTCGTTGGTTGCTTGACGTCCACTCCAAGTCCTCTGGATCACGTTTGTTCCAAACATCACGCTGCCGATGGTTTCATTCCGTTTGGACTCCGTTTGATATTCTTTTTCTGCGAAACACTGAAATAGGCAAAAAAAACAGCAATTTGGGCAGGGCCTCCGGTTAATAGGTTAGTCCCAAAAATAATATAAAAGTGTATAAATAAGCCCATTAAACATCCAAAACAGAATATATAATAGCATGGAACAATCAAAAATGATAGATATGTTGGAGACGTATCAAGCATCCCCAAGCTTAATTCATGCTCGTCCTCGAGTAGGTAACTGATAAAAACAGAATTTTTGATGTGGAATGCTTCTTAGCATAATTTTCAATGTAATTCTTTTTATTGTGGAATGAATATTTAGATCCGAAAGATTCAAGATAAAAGTTTAATGTTGACTTAATAACAATAATACTTCAAACATGCTAACCAAGCAATTATGTCTTATCAAAATAACATAGCCAAAGAAAGCTTATCCCTACAAAATCATATTGTTAGGCCATGTTTCAATTTCGTCACACAAAACGTTCTCAGCATGCATAACCCCGATGACAAGCCGAGCAATTGGTTCATAGTTTTTAACGCGCTTCAGCCTTTTCAACCATTACGCAATACATGAGCGCAAGCCATGGATATAGCACTACGGGTGGAGTAAAGTATAATGATGGGGGTTATGAGAGAAGACAAAAAGGTAGAAAGTCTCACATTGACGCGGCTAATCAATAGGCTATGGAGATGCCCATCAATTGATGTCAATGAGAGGAGTAGGGATTGCCATGCAACCGATGCACTAGAGCAATAAATATGTGAAAGCTCAACAAAAGAAACTAAGTGGGTATGCATCCAACTTGCTTGCTCACTAGAGTATTTTGAGGAAGCCCATCATTGAAATATACAAGCCAAGTTCTATAATAAATAATTCCCACTAGTATATGAAAGTGACAACATAGGAGACTCTCTATCACGAAGATCATGGTGCTACTTCGAAGCAAAGTGTGGAAAAAGGCATAAAACCAGACTCAAACAGGTGGACGTCAATGGTTCTTGACTTAGAGTAATTGTGATCATTCTTACAGCCAGCATATGGACAAGGCATAAAACCATCCGCCCGCTTGTTTGCCTTAGCGGCAAGCAGAAAAGTTTGCACGCCATTAATGAACTCGGGAGAGCATCGGTCATCGTACATCCATTGTCGGCTATCTTCATTACACAACACCAAAAAGACCAAATTAATACAAGTTCATACATAAAGTTCATACATAAATTTCATACAACACTTAAATACAACAAACAAATAATTCTCTAGCTAAAGCATTTAAATGCAACAACAAATGCGATCAAGATCGCAACTAAGGTAACAATTGATCCAACAGCATAATGATACCAAGCCTCACTATCAATGGCATATTTTCTAATCTTTCTAATCTGCAAGCGCATTTTCTCCATCTTGATCTTGTGATCATCAACGATATCGGCAACATGCAACTCCAATTCCATCTTCTCCCCCTCAATTCTTTTCAATTTTTCTTTCAAATACTCGTTTTCTCTTTCAACTAAATTTAACATCTCGACAATAGGGTCGGTTGGAATTTCCGGTTCACATACCTCCTAGATAAAAATATCTATGTCAACTTGATGGGTATAATTTTTCATAAATACGAAATGCAACAAATGGTTTTAAAAGAGAATATACCACATCCGAATCATAACAAGGACGAGGGCTGACGGCGACAGATATCAAAACCATGGCACTATGTATAACAAACAACGTGCGGGTAAGATAATTATACGAGTAACTATATATCCAAATCACGCAAACATCAATTTTTTATATAAAAATTTCATGAACAAGAGGCTCACCACAAGGTGGTGCCGTGACGGACGGTGCGGGCGATCGGCCGGTGGTTACGACGGAGATTTAGAAGGCACTAAGTAAACCACACCTACATATGCAAACTAAGTGTTATTTTGAACTAATATTTCATATAAAACAAATACTCCCACATATAATTCCACCCAAATTACTAAAACCCACAAATTAATCACTATATATACCATTGCAAGAGCTAATCTAGCAATGAGAGATGAAACGACAAAGTTGCTAACCTTCGTGATCATTTAAATGGATGGGGGGCCTTCGAATCTTGATAAAATTTGGGCAACATTTGTGATGAGCTCGAGAGGAAGGGAAGAACAGAGGAGAGGGGAAAGGAGGAAGAAGCGAGCTCGGGTGGACGAAGGGTTTATATAGGGCGACCTTTAGTACCGATTGGTGGCACGAACCGGTACTAAAGGTGCTGGAGGGGCCCCAGACTGACAACATCCTGCCACCACTCTCATTAGTACCAGTTCGTGGCATATACCGGTGCTAAAAGTTAGGAAGGAACCGGTACTAATGAGAGCGGCCCGGCTAGCCATTGGAACCGGCACTAATGGACACATTAGTGCCGGCTCAAATTCAAACCGGCACTAATGAGCTGAACATTTGACCATTTTTCTACTAGTGATCAGTCGTCGGTGTACCTTATATGGGCTTGGTTGCACGACTACTTCTTTCACAACTAGGCCGGGCGTTGACTCCACCTGGGCCAGAAGTTCTGTGTTTGCACCCATGGCGATCGGTCCATCCATGACTACTGCTGCCAACTTCACCTTCTCGCCTCAGTGCTCGCCGACATCGGCGGGCCCGTGGACGATAGCACCCTGATGCTCGAGATGATTGACAGCCTAGGTGACAAGTGGGCGGTACAGATGGCCATTCTGCAGTCCACCGTGTTGCTTCCTTCGTTCGCCCAGGTGCGTTCTCGTTTGGTCCTCGGCGAGCTCGTGCTTGACAAGCGCACCCTCATTGCTGGCACCCAGGTGTTCATCATCCACACCAACAGCGGCGCTGGCGGCCGTGGTGCGCTAGGATTGCGGCCGCGACCGTCCGCCCTACTGTGACGGTGACCGAGCGGCGGCCAACTCAACATGCACCACGTTGATGACTGTATTCATGGCGGCGGTGGCCGTGACGGTGGGGGTCGAGACGACGCGCTAGGAGGACATTGGTATCACCCTTGGTTCGCCTACTTCACCCCATGGGGTGTGGCTTTCCCTCCGCCTTGAGCGCCCTGGATCCCCCCGAACTCAGTCGGCGTTCTGAGGCCGCGACGGGATGCGCCGACGCAAGTGTACCGAGTCCTGCACCTCCTCCGCGGTGTACTGCCCCGTTGTATGCATGGGATGTCAATGCCATGCTGCGCAGCGCGCCCAACTAGGGCGCTGTGTTTCCTCTGGCGCCGGAGTGGATAGTGGTCACTGGTGCAGCCTCCCATGTCACCGAGGATTCAGGTAGCCTTTCCTTGTCTCGTTTTTCATTAGCGCCTAATTCCCATCACATTATAGTCCATAATGGGGCCTGCCTTTTTGTTGTTGCCATCGGTAGTGCTCTCCTCCCTCCTTATCATTTTATCATACCAAAATTCTTCTCTCTCTTAATATTGTTATTAAGAATCTTATCTCTATATGACAATTTAGTCTCACCTGCAGCTCTACCATTCGTCCTCGCAATATCCGGTCGCTAACGGGGATGCGGATTGGGCTGGGTGTCCGGAACTCCGGATACAAGGTGATCCACATCTGGCTTCTGTGTGTTCTAGGGCACGAACTTGGTGTCGTGCTCATCGAAGCGCCAGCACACCGTCTTGCGGTCTAGTGCGGCGCGCCGTCACCAAATGCATCGCCGAATCGTGCTGGCATCGTCGACATCTCACTGAGCTTTGTCTTCCAACCCGCCGAGCGACCACTATTTGCCGTGATAATGTGAGTGCTATGTACCTCTCTACTAATCTCGTACAACATCAGAGGACTGGAGATGGATCTCCACTTTATGTGGGATCGCTTTGTTCTCGATGAAACCAAGGTGCTCCATGTTCCAACATCATCGCAGCTTGCCCACATCTTCGCCAAGGGGTTACCGTCCTCTGTTTTTGTGACATCTTCACGAGCATGCGTCAGCACTGTGCACCCTCGATGAGCTGGTAGGTTCTTCCTTCTTTCTTTGTGCACGGCTGCAGAGTATGAGAAATGCTTTCGAGGCTCATGTGCTGGGAGCCCGACCGGGACAGCATCGGGAATGATTTCGAGTTATGAAAATTGTAATGGGCTTTGTGCTTTCACCTAAAATAGTAAAATTCAAAATATATTTCTTTTTCATACAGAAAGACTTCACCACGTTTAACTTTTGAAGCCATAGCCTTTAACACCACACAGTATAGCCTAAAGCATGCATTTCCAAATACCATGTCACTAGATGAAACATAATTAACTTATTTGAGTTTAGCATCCACAATCAAGTCATGCTAAATTCGGATGGTTCCAATCAAAGGCAAACTAGAAAAATTGTACTTCATTGGTTTCTCTTCATTCCTCAGCTGAACCTTCTGGAGTCCTCTTATTCTGAACCACTTGCAACAATTTTACTATGTAAACAAGCCAGGAGTTTGGTGTTATTTTTTCATGCTTCTTATCACCATAGCTGAGAGGAAAAGAAAAATTATCAATTTGTCTTCCCAACATATGCGCATATCGAGATGACAAAGTGTTTTTTAAGGGATAGATGACAAGGTTATGAGACGCTTAATTACCCAAGAGCGGGGGGAATGGTCAGCTTCCTTTGTTCGCCGACTCTCATACCTGTCAAATATCGGATGGACTGTAATTAGTTTCTTAAATAGAAAATGTAAAATGCTTTTTATTCTTTGAGATTTTCAAGATTATGACCTTCGATCCCTAGCTCCCATCCGCGAATCACTTGTTTAGCTCCTGTAGTGGATAGCAAACTGGTGACCTCATGCAAGGATTAAAAAGATGTAACAAGAGTGTCAGAGCTTAGTTTTATCAATCTTTTACCAAGCTTGAACTGGTAGTGGTAGCCATGGTCGATAAATTTCCCATCCTTTGAGTGACCAATATATTCGACTTTCACCTTCACAAACACAAGGTTTGGATTAACTTGTGACTTGGTTTTACGGGCAGAGAATCAATATCACATGAGGTGCTACTAAATCATTGTTAAAACTACTCATGCAAGTTGAGGATAGCACATACATTACTACCCAGAGTAGCAATCTGGGCACCAGCTTGTCCCTCAATGATGCATTCTATTCCTAATTTGTCGCTCTCTTTATGTTCCAAATTTGTCTCCTTCTCGTCATCGTCGTCACTGTCTTCAAGATATACAATATCTTCTGGTACACCGCTGGCCTTCCCAACAACTATCACAATGGAAAAGGAAAGTACATTATATGTTAAAAACAAAATTACGTTTGCATGCACGCAGTTCTGTGTGTGTGTGTGTGTGTGTGTCTGTGTGTGTGTGTGTGTTGTGTGTAAAAATAATAGAAAGGAAATTAAACCATTATTTTAGGAAATAAAAAAGTTAGATTCGATATTGTGTAGACACATACATTTGTTTTTGTCACGAGATGGAGGAGTTGTAACATATATCTTCTTGCTTCCGTCATCCCTGTTTTTGGTAGCATTACGAATAGAAGTTAGCAATCCAAGTTTTTGGTGGCACATACGGGTAAAGATGAAATAAAAAAGAATGCTACAACTCTTCATGGTTGGTCTCCTACTTAGTGTATTCGCAAGTTTTTCCCACTTTGTCCTCATGGACATTCTTTCCATGCACTGCTTTCTGGTGGTTCCTGCTTCTACATGTTCAAACAAAAATAAAAATGTTCAATGCACAACAAGGATCATAATTGAGTTATATATACTGGATGAAAAAGATGATATACCTGTCCAAGATCTCTTGATCATACTTCCGTTTTCCGAGTGAATTTCTTTTAGTAGTGCAAGTGTTGGGATTCGTAAGGATGTAATATCCTGACAAATAAATCGAGCTTTGGCCTTTAACAGAGAAGGTAATATTCACATCCTCCTCTAACTCAATCTCCAGCCGATGCATGGGATGGTTTGAAGGATTCAACACACAAAGCACTGCCCGCCTCTCTTCGCCAGCATTGCTTTCGAGGACGCTCCAACCAGAAGTATTAAGGTCACCTAGTGTCGCCTAAACGAATTGATTAAACCATCAGAATGAAATAATGTTTGGGGAAGACCTTGCCGTTTATTTTTCTCCCAGAATGTGTAGCATGAAATTAAAATAATTATGTATTGTGAAAGTGTATCATGAACACAGTAACGCCAATTCAATATGGTTGACACTAACAATTATTTAATGCATGCCCAAACCAAGAATTTTCTGACTGCACTGCACGAGCAATCAGTTTATAATATGACATGGACGGAGGCATCTGTAATCTGCAACAAGTGTCATATACTACAATGTGCGGAGTGAGACCAATGTTTAGACCATCTATACTGAAATTCTATCCTTTCAACTAAATTCTATCCGCCACCCCTGCCAAGCCTCTCATTTTATGAGGAACCCGAGGTTGTGGCTTCTCGGCATTGCTCACGGGTTGCTTGCCAATAATGGGCCGGCTCATCATAAGAGAGGGGAAAACCAACATGGACACGCAGAAATTGCATTATTAGAGGATCAGCTTTCCCTGTGAACATGCCGTACTGATGCCCAGGCCTCAGAAGAATAGCTTCACAGGCCTCAGTGTCGTAAAGGAGGTATCAATATTGACAGAATGATGAGTTAATGAGTTAAAATGATAATAAATGAGTGCAACAATGACAGGCCGAGTGACTTTTCGACATTACTTAATTGATAATTATGTATACCTGGGTGATCCGGAGGCGGCGGTGGGATAGGGAGAATTGGTGAACGTAGTCCTCCCCGGCCTTCACCTCCGCTCCTGTCGTGCATGCATCCACAACCTATCTTAGTTAATTCGCTAGGAGAAACAATGTGCACGCATGCATGCGCATGTCGATAACATCTAATAATGATTAATTAGGCAAAGTACTAAAAGAATGGTGGATCAATCATGGTACGTACCCCATAATGCCATGGATCGAGATGTCCCTTGCGGTGTATTTCTCTTCTCTGGCGTGGGTGGGTTGCGTTAATCTATTAGTACACACACGATTATATACATGTGTGCATAGATATACATGGTAAGAAAGCAAGCATATATATAGACAGAAACCTCAGTCCAATGTTAAAAAAAATCGATCAAATCATATGCTGACATGTAAGGACCACATGCATGCCTTGTTATACATATACTGTACATGCCTACATTAGTCAGGTCTCGCACACAACTTTTTTTAGACAAAGGCTCAAAAAGAGACTTTGAATTGTAGAGCAACATTACAACATAACACACACGGAAACCGCAAAAGATGAAAATTATAGAGCTGCTAGACCATGGAGTTGCTGTACAAACTCAAACTTTGGAGAGATAGACTAGAGCAGCCTCGTGGAGAAATCCAATCTTCAGAAGACACACTCGCCGGCGACACTGGCAAGGTAGGACTTAGATTCCATTCCTCCTTGTCCCTCGACGAAGGAGGACCCTACACCCTCGTTGAGGCTTGTGGGCGCCGCACCGTCGGTCAAAAGGATGTACTCACTCTAAATCTAAGAGCGACATGGGGCTACAAGAACACCAACACTAGCCAACCGGACGTGCCAGCCTCGACGCACTGGCCACACAATGAAAGAATACATGACCTAGCCCGCCGCAGGTCTAGCCAAGAGGGGTAACCTGCAGGAAGAGGAGACAAGAAGCAGCCTGTTGAGGTTAGGCCAACGAGGTCGACCAAGGGATTTTTCCCAATCTGGGTCTATCAAGACAAGACCGTGCCGGCAGCAAATTCGGCAACTAGAAATCCCTGACGTCTAGTTCTAGAAAAGAAGTGGGCCGATGGGGAAAGAGTCGCTGGTCAACAAGAGGAAGCCGGCCAATATCCCTGGCTGCCCCTAGCGAAATGGCAGAGTCGCTGCACCACCTGAGTCCACCGCGCATCCAATGCCCTCCAGCCAAGGAGCGAAGCTCCCAAGGCCTCGCCGCTGTTTGCAATAATTTTTTCATGATGTATCTGCATATTGGTTTTGAGTTTTAGATGGTCTAGGGTGATTGTACGCCGGCAAGATGTACGTGCCATGCGTACGCAGACGGAGTCGTCGGCACGTTCCATTGTGCAGGGTGAGATGCTATTGCCGTGCGAGGTGGCAGACATGCAAGATGCCCAGTGCCGTGTGAAGCGGTTGCACGAGGATAAGAAACAGCTCCAGCAGGACTCCAGCCGAGTGGATTGGCAAGTCTGTTGTGGCCTTGAGAAGAGGCCCTAGCATTAGATGTGGTCAAGTTTGTTAGCTGCTTGTCCAGATCGTGTAGCTGTTGAGAGGACGCTGCGCAAGTACTGGACGTGGGAGCGCATATAGACACGTAACTAGATTAGTTAGTGCATGGATTAGTTGGTCAGTGGCCGGACGTAGAGGTCGGTGAATGGCGTGCATTCATGGCACCAGTACCTGTGTCTTTGTATATATATGTGACACATTGAGTAATAAAAATGTGAGGCCGTGAGGACTGAAGAGAAAAGGAGAAGAAAATGTAGTATATGTGTACTCACCGGGAGTAAGTGGCAAAGCCATTTTTCTCCATGGTGAAGTGTGAGTACGTGTGAGTTTCTTCCCAGGTGTGTGTGTTCATGAGATAAGAAGAAAGAGTTGTGTGAAGCACCATAGGAAGAAGAAACGGCGCTGCCAGGAGGCAGCACCAACAGCCGCCACCATTATCGACCGCCACGCGGCCTTGCCTGCAGCTGCCTGTCATGATGGTGAGACAAGAGGGCGTGGAAGCACGGCGGAAACCCTACTCGCCCGCCATGGACGATGAGAGGGCCTCTTTCTGAGTTCCCTCGCACAATCATACACTGCCTATTTGGACACATGTGAACTTATTTTCCAAGAAATAGATCGGAGCAAAAATCACATGTACATTAAACTTAATTTGGGTTTGCTGATTTGTCTTGTGCCATGTTGAACTTATTTTATGACAACGAGTTTATTTTACAACCTGCTATAGAAAAATAAACACACTACCAACATACATAAGTTGGTTAGCCAAACGAACAATAGACAAAAGCTGGATTATCATTGCCAGATGCAGCCTAAAACATCATACTAGATTTCTTTGAACATGATTGAAGAGAATAGGTAACCTCTCCACCATTACCAAAAAAGGCTTTCGCCCCGTTTATATATAAAGCAAGCCATCGAGCCACAGACACCCGAAAAGAGTTCACAACACAAATGCACACACGCACACATAGGACACAAAGTAGTACAGACATCGAGGACCACGGTAAGGAGGGTTCTGCTGAGAGCACAGCTCAACAAGCCCTAAAAGAGAAGAAACACAAAATGCGAAGGTTTGTGTGTAGACATTGCTCTTTCCAGGATCAAGTATTGAGGTAGCTTTGACAACATATTGTTCATTAGGTTGATCCTCTGGTGTTAGCAGTTTGTCTTAGATTATGATGCACAAAAATGATGTCATTTACATATATTGGCAGGTGGAGCCGATTTCGGTACAGGGGTTGCCAATTGCAATTGAAACAGAACGTTCTCTAGAGTGAAATTATAGCTGACCTAATGCTATTAGTTTGTCACTTTGGCCCTATAAAAGTATCATTATATTGTACTTGTCTAAATTTATCTCTATGTACGATTGCCATTATATAAGTGTATAATAATTTTATCCGAAGAGAACTTAGGTGCTGATTTCTGTCAATGAATATTATGATGCAATTCCAATGCAAGTTGTACTAAAAAAAGCTGTCTCTCCTTTACCAGCGCTGAGAAAATAAATTAATCTTCAGTGTATTGCATTGGGGCGCTTTTCTATTCACAGCTGATGAACCTTTTTTTTTTCAAGATCGAGGAATTGCTGGCATTTCATAGATCATTAGAAGGGAGCAACACAGCCAAAAGTTCAGAACTAGCTAGCATGATCGCAACACAAGCAAAGGAATCAAGATCTGGTGTATAATTTCAGGCACATAGATTAACTAGAATATGAGGGATACTATATGATTTCGACATGTGCAAGCAGTAAAATCACTTTCAGAATAATTAGCATCACAACAATAATTGAGAGAAATTTGTACTATAATCAGTTAATCGCTATTGCTACCGCTAACCTTGGCGTTGGGTGGACAACCTGAAGATCGCTCGTCGCGACACAGGCACTTCAATCTGACCTCGAGCAGAGAGGGTTTGAGGCGGCGGCAGATGGTTTTAGAGGCGCAGCGCTAATCACACGCGTTAATGATGGGAGAGGCCAATTACACCAGGGTTCTCCTAGAAGGCAGTAGATATGTTTTGTGGAAACGAGTATCTCTATCACCGCGCGCTAATTATGGGCGTGGTACGATTTGCCTGCTAGGTATATGGTAATAATTAATCACATTTCTCTATCATATCACGGCTTGCCGTAGGTGGTCCAAGAGTATCTTGCGCGTCCAAAGTAGACAATAGATTTCACACATTCATTCGTTTTCCATTTTTACTTTACCTTTTGGCTCCGACGTGCACGTGCACACATCCATCCAATTAACCTTGGCATTGGACGCTCCATTCTTTTTTTTTAAGATCATTGGACGCTCCATTCATACCTACTCCTAGGGCATTTGTAACATATACCTTGCTAGTAAAATGCCCGTGCGTTGCTACGGGCTACAGGTGAATCCAACAAATAATTAAGATTGTCTCCAACGTTGAAGCTCATATATCCTTCCCATGTCCCAAGGTGTTTTGACATCAAATGGGTGCTCAGCCGGCAACCCAAAATTAAAGCAGCTAGACAGTTCAGCCTTCCCCAAATACATACCATATATGGAGGAGAAATATGGTTGTCCGGACTATTCATCTTGTTATCTCCAACAAAAAGAGGGCCCAACACAAAAAAAATCCACCTCACGACACACCCTTTCCTCTTCCTGTCAGACCATTCCCTTCCTGCTCGATTTTCATCGTAGCGTGACATTTCTCGATGGAGCCCTCTCATTTAAAACCGGATGACGCCCACCTCACCTTCGCTAGCAACCTCTCTCCTTCATACCGAACTTCTCCATGGACCATCCAGGAGACCCTGCAAACCGCCCAACTCTCCACCCAGATCCCTTCCTCTATGTTCGTGTTGATCCGCCGCCTCCATGAAGGCGAAGGAGGCATTGGCCGCCCACGACGCCTCCTAAGCCAAGAAGGCAGATCCAATGTTTCCTTAGCCACTGGACAAACTATGATGTCCGCTGTCACTGTATCCATTATTAACTCTTGAAGCAACCAACAAATGCATGTACCATTCTATGCTAACTAAAACATTTTATGACTTGATGTAAAAAAAGAACCGCTCGCTCAAGCAATTTGCTGCAAAGTCGGCTCTAATGAAATGCAATTTGCCAGATTTTCTAATGTAGGTAAATTATTCCGCTCATAGAACGATAATTGAACAGAACAAACCCCAACCCCAAATGACATCCATCACATAATATAAGTGGGAGGCCCACATGTGTGTACGAAAAAAAATACAGAACAAGTGAACATCCCACATAATCTCACGTCAATGACAGGCTTAGCTAAACTTTTGTAAAGAAAAATACTGTTGCTGCTGAATACTTCAAATAACCTACTACATATGTATCAGATATAACTTTAAAAGGTTAATCTCAGTTTTACAACTTACTGTTGCGTCTAAAAATCATTTCATCTCAATGCACACATGAAGTATAGTTTGCTTCCTAGTTCTTTCATGTTTATGCCTGATCACACTTTGATGCACAGATCCATCGTGAGCTATAAGAAGGCAATCATCAAGTTAGCAAATGGACCAAAAGTGAATTTATTCACATACTCAAACAACAGAAAATCAGAAACCATGACTGGAAACGCTTCCTACCAGGCATCTGACAGCAGACGTTTGTCAGACTAATTGCACACCGTCGATGCTTCTTTCATCTCACGGCCGAGATTGCGTCCGAAATCCTTTGATTAGTTTCCAAAACAGCCTGATTTTCCACCCATAACTACTCCCGCATTAATCTCACCTGCCAAAGCCCACCCGTTCCCATCCCGTCGCCTGCTCCGGAGCTCACCAATCTCGCCCTCGGCCGCCCCGCCCTTGTTCTCGCCGCCATGAACCAGCCTCCCCAATTCCCATTTTAGACACACCTACGCAGTGCGTCGTCCCACACGATTGTGGTGGACGGCATTAGCCACGTCGAGCATGACAAGCGAGCTCGCAGTCCATGGTCGTCCCGGTTATCTACATATTACTCGGATCCCCCGGCGTCCAGGCCACCGTGGCGGAGCTTCCTCTCGGTTTTCGAACGAATCCATCATGCGAGGAACCTTGCTGGAGTCGCCCCCCATCTCCTCTGCAGGTAGCATCCTCATCTGACCTAGGTAATTCTGGGAAATCTTGATATAGCCCTCTCTGATTTCTAACATATTTGTATGTCACCAGTGTTGTTTGATGAATTTTGTACACCTCCATTGTGTATTTGTATAACTCATTCATTATTTTGGCCACACCAGTGTGTATTATTTGACTGAATCAGAGTAATATTTCTGAATTTGGTATGTACATATGTACATGTGCTTCTCAATTTTGGCTGCAATATAAGTGAGAAGCGAGAAGATTTTTGTCGTCTTTTTCCCCTCTTTGTTGTCTATGTTCAAAGTTGGTGAAGGGAGCACACGCTGTTGGTCGCCTTGAATCCGCCATACCATCCTCATCCAACCTTTTCATGACTATCCTCGTTATATAGAAAGTATCTCGAGATTGCATCCGTACAATGCTTCCAGCTTTTCATGTTTCATACATACATATAGTACTACTACACCATTGCTGGTTAAACTCTGCTTCATTTATCATGCCAATGCTTCTACATTGAGTCCACTTTGCTTCGTACATATCAAACTTGTGCTTCTACATCATGTTCAGTTCTGCTTTCTGCCAATCCTTTGCACGTTCTTGTAGGCATCATGTTTTTATTTAATGAACAACTAAATCACGCTTCCTAAATTTACACATATTATGGACAAGATGCATGTCACCGCTTGTCTTAATTTGAATGACTGTGCAGAGATATTTTGCACCCAATTTTTCTTATATGTGCTTCCACTATGTAGAAATTATGTTGAGATTACATGAATATGATGTATCCAATTTTCATGATTCATTTGTATCATAGTTGTGCTTCTTCATGGTGCATAGTTTGCTTCATATATGGACCATGGTTATGCTTCTTAATAGTGTATGGTTTGTTTCATGTACTTAACAATTGTCCTTCTACGCCTTGTTTAGTTTGCTTCATTTCCATGTTTCATATTATTTTGTAGGCACCATATTTATACCCAAATCAAACTACACATGCTTTCTAAATTCCTGCAGAACTAACTTGAGCGGAAGATCTTGCTTTACTGATTGTGAGCATGCCACGGTCGTCGATGGGGGCATGGCGTGCGATGTGAGATCAAGCATTTCATTGCTCAGTGTTTTGTCATCATGCTGCAAGCAAACAAGCAAGATGCACACTCGGCTGTCAAAGGTCAAGGGCGTTGTACCCTCGATGGTGCCGGCCTCTCTGGTCCTCACCAACTCTTGTGGCTCGCGATGTCAAAACCCACAGATTTGTGGGGGACAAAAGAAGGTCATCGAGGCTAGGCCGGACACGATGGATGGAGCAGAGCAGGGAGGGGCTCAAAGCAACTAAACTTCTAGTAAGCCAAAAACGGCGGTCATAACACATGGAGTCATACCTAAAAAACAAATAAAATAATACACATGAAACTGCTTTGAGAAAAAAACATGACTGGATTATGAAGCATAGTTTGTAGTGTTGGAAGAATGATTTTCGGATGATGAAAGCAAAGCATATTTTTATTTCTTGGAATCACATCCCTAATATGCTTGAAGCATGTGTTATTTGTACTCGTAATAATGGTTATTTTTATAGGAAGAATGTCTTATTTTGGTGGTGCAATCCTCTAGGTAGAAAACAAATATGTATTAACCGTAGCAAGTTTAGTTCATTATGGGCGCAAATTCATTGATAAACGGAAACAAGTTTAATTTTGCATTACACTGGAAAAATCATTTTTTATGATGTCAAAGAACATCCACACGAATGGAAGTAAATATAAATAAAAATGGAATCAAGATGTGCTTCATGAGGAAGCAAATAGTCTCATGCGAAAATCAAGAACATGTACTCACGTGATTTCTGGAAGAAGTTTTTGCCCTGGTTTATGGAAGCACTCGTTAGGAAACAAACTTGGAAAGAATCAGGCACCATGTTTCCATGATTTCAAGGGAACCATGCAAGGAAGTAACAAATATTACGGAGGAAGATTCGGCCGAAGAGAGACGCGGGGATGCAGGGCCTGCATTGCGGGAGCGATTAGGAAGGAGCAACAAATTAGGGATTGGAAGCATCTAATCAAACAAGCGGACTACCAGATCGAGCGTAGGTCCGGCATCTGATCCAACGGCCTTGGACTGGTCTGATAGTTGCGAACTATCAGTAGTCTGATGGCTAGTGATGCCCGTGATGATATTGATACAATCAGGGAAATTATTATGATGCATTTGTTCACAGCAAGAAAAATCAAGATTTCACCTTGCTATTTTAGGGACATTTGTTTTAAGAATTTTAAGCTACACAGAAGAATACGCCAGGAAATCTCTTGAGGGTGTCAAATATAACACAAGTATGCATATAGCTGAGGCATCCAGGAAATCTCTTGCACTCTGAGACCAATAGAATTCATTTTAGTGTACTAATCAATAGTTAAAAATTAGCTAGAGATCATTAGTGTACCAGATAAGTGGAAGTCAAGCTAAATAAAAAAACATGAAAAATTAATAAAAACCATGACTATTCCTAGCAATTGATGATCCTATACAGGAAGATCTAGTGCATATCCCATTAGTAAATAATCTAGGCATACAGGTACAGAAGAGCCACAAGCCTGATTGGAGCTTTAGTTTAACATGAAGCAGTTGCTTACAGTCCAGAACATAGTGTCAAAATTGCACCAATAACAGTATCTGACACTTGCATTGTGGTGTTTTTTCACTGTATCTCTCTCTCTCTCTCTCTCTCTCTCACACACACACACACACACTACATGCATTCTGCAGATAGGTGACTTACCAAGAGATAGGTCACGAAATTACCTAGAGCTGCGAGGAAATGGAAATCAAATGAGGAGGGAGAAGAAAAAAAAGGATTTTTACCTTCTTCCAGCTGGTGGTGGTCTTGGTTCTTCAAGATTTCTTTTTCCGCAGTTGAGGCGCAGCTGCCGGTGATGTATGATAAGAAAACTGTTGCTATTTCACTCTCACGAATTAAACTCACTTGTATGTCATCTCACTTATGCCAAATCATAAATCTTGGTATTGAATATCCTCCTGCATACAAAATCAAATGAAGTTAGACAAGAAAACTACTGCTATTTCATGCAAATAATAAGAGGCGAATTACTTAGCAAGCAGTTTAATCCTGAGAGTGAACACAATATTGCAGTCTCATATGCTCACCAGATTGGTAAAACTTTACAAAACGCATTAGAAAAGTACCATGGTAATTTACCTGACAGAGAAAGAGGTCAAGAAAATGCAGGATCTAACTGAACCATCAGCTCTCACCAGCTTATTAACCGCAAACTTTACAAAATCCAAAAAATATATTTTTAAATATGATGCCCACGAACAATAATGGATCAAATGGTTGTATCTGATTCTGAACAAACTGAGGCCCCTACCCAAACAACAAAAAAGGAGTTTCCTGATTCATTAATTTCATGCGCCAAGTATAATCCAAATAGGAATATGTAGCACTAAAATTGATGAATAATTGAAGATTTAAAACACAAAGAAAATATGAATACCCAGAAGTGAACTGATACTTATCTATTTGGGAGAATTTTACTGTATTGATACTGAAACTTTGAGTTTCAGCCATCTGAGTGTTAGTCTAGACAAAGAGCATGTAATTGATACAAAGGCATTCTTTTAATGCAAGGTGGAAAACTGGGACTAAAATGATCCCTTAAATATCGATCTAGCCAGACCTAACAAGGAACCGAGTGCTTACTCAGAGGACCAAACTTTCGATATATTGACAATATATAGACATAAAACTAACTATACAAAATTAACCAGTGATACACGCAAGATAAAATTGGCGGCCAATTGCATTTTTATTTCAACAAGCACTTGGTATGTACATGGACCAGATGACTGAAAAAGGGTTTGCTGCAGCTCATGAAAATGCACACTTGACGGGCCATTGGAAATATGAAAACTACCAAGTAGAATCGCATTTGAAAATAATTTTCACATGCACAGATTACTGGGAAAGAATGTCACTTCGCAGGGATGAAGACACGATAATCTGCATGTTTCAAAATTAAACAAAACAGCACCAGTGTTTATACCTAGAAATAAGATGAGAAAGTAATATCTTAATGATCGAAAACAACTGATAGATATACATGTTCTCTCCTGGCAGGTATATACATGTAATGGTCAAATCTGACATTGTTCAGATATAACAGATCTGCAGCTATATATACATGTTCTCTAAAAGCATCTATACATGTAATGGTCAAGTAAACAAGATACGGAGGGTAAATATTAAGCGTAACCTTTTAGACATCTTTGAGTTGCTCACCATTAGCAAGGAAAGTGGAAGGTCCTTTTTGCTTGGAGTTTTGCGAGTAGCAGCGGAGGAGCTTCTTCTGTTGCATTTCGCCTGTCCTATAAGATAATCTACCTGCAGAGGACATAACCCTTGTAGATAATCCCCATGTACAGTCCCATAGAAGGAAGAAATTCGGCAGAATATAAGTGGAAGCAGTTTGATGCAGACAGGAACTTCATGTTGCTTTTTCTTCCGTCTGCAACAAAAATATATTAACAGAATAAAAACAAATTTAACGCACACACGTGAAGATGCATGTCTATATTTTCTACTCTTGTTCTTTACAATCAGATAGCCATAAGTCTAGGGCAATGGAAAATGTAGACCTGAAGATATTTTCTGCTCGGCAGAATATATTTTCTACTCTTGTTCTTTAGAATCAGACTGAACTCTGTATGCTACTTACTCATAAGTCCAGGGCAATGGAAAATGTAGACCTGATGTGTTGCAGAAATGCACATCGCCGTGCAGTTTTGTTTCCGCCATGTTCTATCTCTGAAGAAGAAAAGCTTGAGTTCTCACAGTGCAGTGCTGTAAGCAAATCAGGAGGGTTCGGGATGAAGAAAACTCACCCCTTTGCGGTCGGTCGGATGGGGCGGAGATGAGTCGGGCCTGCACACAACAGCACGCACGCACACATCAAATCGAGAAGAAGAAGAAGAAGAGAAGGTGATGCACTCACGCATCAAATGCTGTTCTTGGAAGGGATCCTGCTGGCTTGACCTGCCGTTGGAAGGAGGGGCTAGGGTTTCGGGCGGCGGTTGAGGTCGGACGCGGCGGCTAGGTCCTCTGCTGCTCACTGCAGGCCAACCATGGTGGCGGCGCGAAACGGGGCTCCTCTGCAGCGACCGGAGATGAGACGAGATGGGGGAGGAAGAACGCGGGCGCGGGCTATGGAGTGAGGGAGAAGGTGGGGGCGGGGTCGGCACCGGGAGTGAGGGAGGAGATGGGAGCGGGCGGCGCCGAGATCGGGGAGGAGATGGGGGCGGGCGGCGCCGGGAGCCAGGGAGGAGGTTGGGGGTTGGAGGCATCGATCGTAGGGTTTTTTTGGCCCGTTTTTTTTCGCGGGTGGGTTGCGAGTTAACGGAGGTGGGAGGATGACAAAAAAACCGGAGGTGGGAGGATGACGAAAAAAACCAGCGAAAATAAACCGCGCATACTATTCACCAACTTCTCCATTAGGAGTAGAGATAACCGACTAGAGGAGTAAAACTGTTTTACTCCTCTACCTGGCACCTAGTCGATGCCTAATCCGCCGTAAGAGAGTAAATTTTTTTACTCCGGCCCCAACTTTATCCTTAACTATACTCCACCGCTCCACGGCCGGGTAAAAGCTGCGTCTCTCCCTCGCCGCCCTTCGCCTGCCAATTTGCCGACGCGACTCCCGGCGACCGCCCGCTGACCCCGTCGTTACCTCGTTGTCTCCCTTACCCCTGCCGCCCTTCTGCCCGACGTTGCACCCGTTCGGCCCTTGTGACCGTCGCCGGAATCAAAGTGAAACGCCGCCGCTGTCTCCATTGTTGAGTCATCGGATTGCTTTGTTACTTCTTCTTTTCTCTCGGCCGCCGCATCTCACCTTGCTTCCACACCGCTGCCGGTCATTCCCTCTCCCACCACCAGCGCATCACAAGTGTTAGACAAGTTGCCAAGGTGAGTTTTGTTTGTTCGTTTCTTTGTGAACCGAGCTGTTTGAATTGTAGATGAAGAGGTTGAGGGAAATGATCTTGGAGGACTCGTCGTCATCCGAAGAGGAAGAAGACGACGATGACTTTCACAAGATTTTAGGCATGATTTTTAATGATGATGTTCGGCGGCAGGAGATGATCACGGTTTGGCCGCATACACATCAATCGTGATAGAGCAGAGAGTCATGCCAAGATCATGAGAAGCTACTTTGACCCAAAGCCAACCTATCGAGAGAAGTACTTTCGCACAAAAGACTTTTTCTGACCATTGCAAAAGTCGTTGCGCGAGATAATGACCGGTTTAAGCTCCGGACAAATGCATGTGGAGAGATAAGTGCAAGCCCTCTAATAAGTGCATTGTGGTTGTTCGAGTCTTGGCATATGGGTGTTCAGCCGATGCAACCGATGACTATGTCCTCATTGGTGAAGATACAATCCTTGAGGATGTTCGAAGGTTCACTAAAGCAATGATCGTTATCTTTGGCCCACAAGATTGAGAGCACCAACCAAGGAAGACACCCAAAGACTGATGAATGATGACCGAAAGTGAAGCAAGAGGATGGCCAGGATGCTTGGATCACTTGACTGTATGCACTAGACATAAAAGAATTGTCCTCACGGGTGGAAGGGTACAAAGGCTCTTTGGAACGATCCAACGATCATTCTTGAGGTAGTTGTATCGAAGGATTTTTGGATATGACATGCATTTTTGGTTTGCATGGCTCTCATAATGAATTGAATGTGTTGTCGAGATCACCACTATTTTCTAGGCTTATTACAGGTGAAACTCTTTGATGGTGTCCTGGATTGGGGGGTCCTAACATAGTCGGCTCATGTTCCTCGGATTGGGCCGATGGGCCCTCATTCATGATCAAGATGGAATGTGGAGGCCGTACGCGGGAGGCCTGATCAATACCACCTCTACCAAACACTTGAGGAATACTCCAAGATCTCTCCTGCCACCTTGCTCCTAAATACCGACCTTGTAACCCTAAATACCCTCATTGGTGTGTATATAAGCCAAAGGGTTTAGCCCGTAGACGGGAGATCAATGCAATATCATTCACCTAGCCCTAGAGTTAGAACACACATTACTATCTCGAGGTAGATCAACTCTGTATTCGATACATCTCCATCAATATAAACAAAGAGCAAGATGTAGGGTTTTACCTCCATCAAGAGGGCCGGAACCTGGGTAAACATCATCTCCCTTGTCCCTATTACCATTGATCCGAGATCCACAGCTCGGGACCCCCTACCCCAAGGTCTACTAGTTTTGACACCGAGACTGTGCTTTCATTGAGAGTTCACATTGTGCGATTGGCGGAAGGATCGTGGATCGTCGGTTAACAGCCCTGAGCTTGTAGGGTTGACCTTCACACCCGAAGCATCGACCATGAAGATGCCTCCACACAAATTGGAGGCAAAGCATGACCCCTCTTCAGGTCCTGCGGGGGATTCCCCTAAGGAGGAGGGGCTAAGGTATTTTTTGTAAAGTGAGTCAGACAACAGCCTGCCAGAGGTGGGCGAGAGGACTGATCTCCGAATCAACACGGTCGGACCAACGGCCACTGATTCGACATTGGATGAGGATAATAGGGTCTCACGCCCATGATCTTTAGAGATCGGAACTCATTCACTCACCTCTCATGTGGAGTATCGCCCAAGTAACACCAGCCCACCCGATTTCTAGGTTCTAGCCTATGTACAGCAGCTCCCACATGAATCGATAAGGCACTTCTGGGCTAGGTTCTCGTCTATCAAAGACAAGATATCGGACTACCAGGACTCTGACATAATCGTAGCCTGCCAGCGTGGATGCAAGGACAAAGGAGTTTCGAATGCCCCCGAAAATTACCAACCTAGTGGCATGATTTTGCACCATTGAAGACGCATGGCTGGCCGAGGAAAACACGGACTCAATCTGTGGAGACTACCCAGAACGCGACCAGTCGGCACCTCGGCGCGAACCTCACAAACGGAACACCCCGGGTGATCGACCTGGGAACAAGAAGAAAACCTCCGGTCACCCCAGGACATATCTGGATGGCTTTCTGGATAAACCATGCCCGATCCACGCCATTCTGATTAACTCATGCCCGACTCACAGCCTTCGCGACAGTTGGGTGTTGAGGCAGGTGGCTAAAGGGGAGCCCGCCCTCCTAGCGGGTACCTCCTGCCACCTTAAGAAGACCTCAAAAGAAGATAAGATACTAATGATCTACGAGACATTCACATCCAACAACCGGCACAAACAGGCCTCACAGGAAATCAATTCTGTCCGGCAGGTGCCATCTCGGGGCGCATGGATAGACACACCAATGACCTTCGACCATAACAACAGTCGAGATAGGCCCCAGATAGGTGTCCCGCGGCGCTGGTCCTCAACCGTATCGTGGACAATTACTGACTCCATAAGGTCCTTATGGACGGAGGCAACAGTTTAAATCTAGTATATGCGGATACTCTGGATAAGATGCACATCGATAAATCACGCATAGAACAGAGTACCACCACCTTTCACTACTAGGGGAAAGCCTAGCAATAGCGCAGGTCCTTGGCCTATTAGTAGCGCGGGCAGCGGCGCTACTAATAAGGAGCTACAGCTAACCTGTAGTAAAGCGTTGTTTGTACCCCGCTACTGCTAATTAGCTGTAGCGCTTGTGTGTGGTGCTACTGCTTGCTGCAGAAGAACGCTATTGCTATATTTTACACATAATTTTTTTTGCTACGTATTTGTGATGTTTTTGAACTTGTTTTATAAAGTATTATAATTATATCAGAAACATGCAATATGCTCATGATATCATACACATAGTAGCCTCATCATATCATCCAACACAAATCATGCCGTCTCATCATAATCACGATATAGCGATGCAAGTTAACTATTTTCTGATTCTAATCATATCATAAACATGCAATATGCTCCGGTGATAGCGAGGGAGGCAAGGGCGGCGAGGAGCGGACGACGGTGGTTCCGGGGGCGTCGAGGACGCGCGGCTCTGGTGGCGGCGACGGCGCGCGGCTCCAGTGACGGCGACGGAGGCATGGCGGCGAAGGAGACTTACAAGACGCGAGAAGAATGGGGAATTGGGGGAAGGAGGGACGCCCACGCAGGGGCAAGTCAAACTTAGCGGCAGCGGTTTCTGCAAAAGCGCTATAGCTAGTTAGCTACAGCACTGCTTACAGTCCAACCCTCTCACTATTCAATTCAGGAGGACGTTAGCGGGAAACTATTGGGAAGCATGGCTCCATCTTGTGAGAAGATTGATGGATGTTCACCTATCTCAACAGCCCAATCAGTTGGGCTGGAAACTAACTAAGAATGGAGAGTTTTCGGTTAAGTCCATGTATTTGGATATTATCAACACGGGCTCTATACCTCGATCGAAACATGTTTGTAAAGTCTAAGTGCCTTTAAAATTTAAAGTGTTTATGTGGTTTGTCTATAAACAAGTCATTCTAACTAAGGACAATTTAGCAAAGCGCAATGGACTGGATTTACAAGATGTAGCTTCTGTGATCATGATGAATCCATCAAACACCTCTTTCTTGAATGCCAATTGGAAAAACTTTTGTGGCGGTCTATCCACCTAGCATTTAATATTACTCCTCTGAATACTATCAACACGTTATTTGGGACGTGGTTAGATTAGATAGATTTAGAAACAACGAGACACATCCGTGTAGGAGTATGTGCTTTATTATGGGAATTTTGGAACTGCAGGAACGATTTGGTTTTTAACAGAAAAACAAATATTCATTTCTTGCAGGTTATTTTCCGGGCCACTTCATTGATCCGTATGTGGTCGCTACTCACTCCGACGGATGCCAGGGAGCGTTTGGTTACTGGGTCTATCCGGTGGGAGACGGTAGCACGGGCTATCTTCAACCGGTTTGGATGACGGTCATGTAATAGGATAGGCGTTTAGTTTCCTATCTTTTTTTTGCCTGCCGCTTGTGGCTATCCTGCTCCTTTATGTTTTTGCTCTATGTGAGCTTTTTTTCCTTTTGAGACCTGAAGACTTTGTTGAACCTTTTGCTTATTAATATTATGGCCGTATGCATCGTCTTGATCGACGCAGAGGCCGAGGATAACCTCCTTTTGAAAAAAATCTATAGCGTGTAGAAAACGCTATAGCTAATGTAGCTATAGCGCTTTCGAGAACAGGCGCTGTTGCTATTGCTCTCATTTGTCTTTTCCTTTAATTTTCCTTTTCCTTTTTTATTTTCTTTTTTTCTTTTCTTTTCCTTTTCTTAGTTGCAGCTTTGTCGCCTTAAAACACCACTAGTGCAGAACCGGGCTTTAGCACCGGTTTGTAAGGGCCTTTTGTGTCGGTTCTGAAACGGCACTAAAGGGTGGGGACTAAAGGTCCCCCCCTTAAATACCGGTTCAGCACGAGCCGCCACTAAAGGGCCATCACGTGGCACGAGCTAGGGCCGGGGGCGGGGAGACCTTTAGTACCGGTTTGTAACACCCACCGGTACTAAAGGTTGCGGGGTTGGTTTTATTTTTTATTTTTCCTTTCATTTTGAGTTTTCCATTTAATTTAAACATTATTTTTACATTATAATGAGTTGTTAAATCACTAGGTGGAAGTACCGCGGATTAGTTTGAAGTGGATATGGATCGTCCTAATAAGTGATCAAGTAATATGGATATGGCATATTACTTGATCACTTAGCTAGGATCCATATCCAGTTGAAACTAATCCGCGGTTTTTTTCATAAATGATATAATAACTCATAATCATCATCATCATCATATTAATATAAAAACTCTTGTATGATATCATCAGGAACAACACTAGCTAGCTAATAATCATCATAGTGGTCATTACCAATATAAGTGATCAAGCAAAAGATATCATCGAGTTCAACATGCATGGTCATGAGATTATAAGCTTTCATAAGACCACGAAAACAAATCACTTTGAGATTAGGTTCAGGACAAAGAACACGGACATGAGAGGACAAGTTCTAAGAGCATGAACTAGCTAATCACTCCTGCTGCTCTCTCCTAGGTAAAATAGCATTGAACATGTGTAGCTCTCCTGATTCATCATATTGGAGCATGCAGATGAACCTATCTCCTAATCGTGGGCTGCGCTTCTCATTGCTGCCCGCTAGTACTTCTCTGCGATCCTTCACAATTTTTCTCCAGTCTTTCACTGTTAAGCATTCCTCGGTTTTAGAAATCCTGAATCACTCATGTGCAATGTAGGATGTCTTGGCCGTAAGCTAATGCTACCTCTTGAGTACTGCGTTGGTTTTCCCTTGAAGAGGAAAGGGTGATGCAGCAAAGTAGCGTAAGTATTTCCCTCAGTTTTTGAGAACCAAGGTATCAATCTAGTAGGAGGCTACCCTCAAGTCCCTTGCACCTACATAAACAAATAAGACCCTTGCAACCAACGCAATAAAGGGGTTGTCAATCCCTTCACGGCCACTTGCAAAAGTGAGATCTGATAGAGATGATAAGATAATATTTTTGGTATTTTTATTATAAAGATTAAAAGTAAAAAAAGCAAAGTAAACAAAGATAGAAATAGCTTGTTGATGGGAGATTAATATGATGGAAAATAGACCCGGGGGCCATTGGTTTCACTAGTGGCTTCTCTCAAGATAGCATAAGTATTACGGTGGGTAAACAAATTACTATCGAGCAATTGATAGAATTGAGCATAGTTATGAGAATATCTAGGTATGATCATGTATATAAGCATCACGTCTGGTGACAAGTAGATCGACTCACCTGCATTCAGATAGACGCCCGATTCAATCGTGACACTAATCATGCACGCAAATGTGTACGATCATGATCGGGACTCACAGAAGATATCACAACACAACTCTAAAACATAAATAAGTCATACAAGCATCATAATACAAGCCAGGGGCCTCGAGGGCTCGAATACAAGTGCTCGATCATAGACGAGTCAGCGGAAGCAACAATATCTGAGTATAGACATAAGTTAAACAAGTATGCCTTAATGCCTTAAGAAGGCTAGCACAAACTGGGATGCAGATCGAAAGAGGCGCAGGCCTCCTGCCTGGGATCCTCCTAAACTACTCCTGGTCATCGTCAGCGGCCTGCACGTAGTAGTAGGCACCTCCAATGTAATACGTGTCGTCTTCGACGGTGTCGTCTGGCTCCTGGGCTCCGGCATCTGGTTGCGACAACCAGGTAGAAAAGCAACCGTGAGTACTCAACCAAAGTACTCGCAAGCAAGGAGCTACACTACATATGCATGGGTATATGTGTAAAGGGCCATATCGGTGGACTGAACTGCAGAATGCCAGAATAAGAGGGGGGTAGCTAATCCTGTCGAAGACTACGCTTCTAGCAGCCTCCGTCTTGCAGCATGTAGAAGAGAGTAGACTGAAGTCCTCTAAGTAGCATCGCCTAGCATAACCCTACCCGGCGATCCTCTCCTCGTAGCCCTGTTAGAGAGCGACCACCGGGTTGTATCTGGCACTTGGAAGGGTGTGTTTTATTAAGTATCCGGTTCTAATTGTCATAAGGTCAAGGTACAACTCCAAGTCGTCCTGTTACCGAAGATCACGGCTATTCGAATAGATTAACTTCCTGCAGGGTGCACCACATTACCCGACACGCCGATCCCATTTGGCCGGACACACTTTTCTTCGGGTCATGCCCGCCGCGGAAGATCAACACGTCGCAGCCCCACCTAGGCACAACAGAGAGGTCAAGACGCCGGTCTAAACCTAAGCGCCAGGGTCCGGGCCCATCGCCTTAGCACACCCGCAAGACGCCAGAGGGCGGCCGGAAGCGCACCTAGCCTAGCAGTGCATTCCACCAATCCGACGCTGCCGCCAACGATGTCACGAAATGCTTCGCCTGATACCACGACGCCGGTTGCCCATATCTTGTCCCACGTGGCGGTTAGTGCGTATAAGGTCAACGACCCAACTCAGATCAAATATCAAGATCTCGTTAAGCGTGTTAAGTATCCGCGAACGCCGAACATGGCCAGGCCCACCTCTCTCCTAGGCGGTCTCAACCTGCCCTGTCGCTCCGCCACAAAGATCCACACAGAGGGCCGTTGGGACAAAGATCCTTTCAGCCCCCAATCCATGAATCACTCGCGGGTGCTCCACGAGCCGACCCGACTTTAGTCACCACATGTATCATGTATGAAGTATATAGTATATACCCGTCATCACCTCCCAAGTGATCACAACCCGATAGTATAGCATAGCGCATGCACAAGAATGTAGGGCCACCGATGGAATACTAGCATCCTATACTAAGCATGTAGGATTGCGTAAAGGTAACAACAGTGAGTAGCAAGGACAGGCTATGCATCGGGATAGGATTAATCTAAAGCAAGAATATGCTACACTACTCTAATGCAAGCGATAGAGAAGAATAGGCGATGTCCGGTGATCAAGGGGGGCTTGCCTGGTTGTTCGCAAGAAGGAGGGGTCGTCAACTCTGTAGTCGAACGGGGCGGCAGCAGCGTCGGTCTCGTAGTCTACCGGAGAGAAGAAGGGGAAGAAACAATAAATACAATGCAAACATAAGCATGACGATGCGTGACGTGACAATGAGCGGTGCTAGGTGTGCCCTAACGCGGTAGTAGGTGATACCGGCGAAGGGGGAAAACATCCAGGAAAGTATTCCCGGTGTTTCGCATTTTCGGGCAGATGAACCGGAGGTGAAAAGTTGCAGGTTCGATAGGTTAGGGATGTGTGGAGGACGAACAGGCTACGTATCCAGATTCGTCTCGTCGTTCTGAGCAACTTTCATGTACAAAGTATTTTCATCCGAGTTACAGATTATTTTATATGATATTTTATAGATTTTAGCAATTTCTAGAAATAACATATTTAATTTAATATGAAAATACTATAATGACGTCAGCATGACATCGGCAGTCAATGTTGACCATTGACCTGGTCGACCTGACAGATGGGGCCCGTTCGTCAATGATTGTTAACTAATTAACAGTAGTTAGACTAATTAGCAGGTTAATTAAGCATGGTTAATTAGTTTAACGAAATGATTAGGTTAATTAAACATCATTAATTAAGTTAATTAGTTAACTAAATATTTTAATTATTATTATTTTCCTTTATTTTATAAACGTTCTAGGGGTGGCCCAGCTGTCATAGGCCCGAGGGCCTTAGCGGGCAGGGGCGCGGGGGCTAACAGGCGTGGGGTGCCGGGCGAGCGGACCCGGCAGCCAACATGGGTGGTCCGCTGTATTAGCTCGCCGCCGGAGCGGGGCAGAGCTGGCGGCGAAGCCGAAGCGCTGCTGTGAGGCGCCGGCGACGGCGAGTGAGCGCCGAGGCGCTGCTGGTCGGCAACGGGAGCAACGGGGGGCGGCTGCGAGCATGCGGCCCTTCGAGTCCGCAGCAGCGGGCGCCGGCCGGAGAACAGCCGCGGACGCGGTGACCGCGGGCGCGAGCGATGCAAGTGCGCAGTGAGCAGGGGAAAGAGAGGCGGGGCTCACTAGGGCCATAGGACAATGGTAGCGGGCGCGAGGAAGAGTCGGGGAGGTCCGACAAGGCGGCATCGGCGAGGGGGACGGGGAGCGCCAGCGACGGAGAGGACCGCGGCGATGACGTCGGGCGATGGTTCGCAGGGGGGGCTTGAGCGGCGCGGTCGATCCCGTGAGGGAGAGGCGCAGGAGGTCCGGCGACGACAGCGGGCACCGGGTTGCCGGGCGAGGCGGCGTGGCGGCGCCGCATGGGCGCTTGCTGGGTCGGGGGGTGCGGTTGCCTCGGGCGAGGATCGATGGGGATCGATCCCAGTCTAGAACTGGATCGGGGGAAATGGGGGTAGTGGGAGCGAGTGGGGAGGGGGGTTAGGGTTTCGGGGGAGTGGGGGAGGCCTATGTAGGCCCGAGGCATGGGCCGGCCTGGCTGGGCCATGGCCCAGTTGGGCCAAGGGGATCCAGGGGAGTCCTTGTCTCCTTTTTATTTTATTTTTGTCTTTTCTTTTATTTCTTTTCTTTTCTTTTATTTCTTTTCTGTTTTAACTTTATGTTTTAAATACCTTAGTTTTATAAAATACCTTAGTTGTACCTAAATTAGTATTAACAAATATAGGCCACTACCCAACCTGGTTTTGACTCAAAATAAGTTAACTTAATATTTCTAAAATTTAAAGAGCAATTAAAATGTTATTTAGCCACTGTTTTTGTTATTTTAGTGTCTTTAATTATTTTATAAAAATGTGGGTTCTCCACCATTATTACTAAGGATTTATTGTTGGAAATATGCCCTAGAGGCAATAATAAAAGTATTATTATTATATTTCCTTGTTCATGATAATTGTCTTTTATTCATGCTATAATTGTATTATCCGGAAATCGTAATACACGTGTGAATACATAGACCACAATATGTCCCTAGTGAGCCTCTAGTTGACTAGCTCGTTGATCAACAGATAGTCATGGTTTCCTGACTATGGACATTGGATGTCATTGATAACGGGATGACATCATTAGGAGAACGATGTGATGGACAAGACCCAATCCTAAGCATAGCACAAGATCGTGTAGTTCGTTTTGCTAGAGCTTTTCCAACGTCAAGTATCTCTTCCTTAGACCATGAGATCGTAACTCCCGGATACCGTAGGAGTGCTTTGGGTGTACCAAACGTCACAACGAATCGGGTGGCCATAAAGGTGCACTAAGGTATCTCCGAAAGTGTCTGCTGGTTGACACAGATCGAGATCGGATTTGTCACTCCGTATGACGGAGAGGCATCATCGCCCACTCGGTAGTGCATCATCATAATGAGCTCAAAGTGACCAAGTGTTTGGTCACGGGATCATGCATTACGGTACGAGTAAACTGACTTGCCGGCAACGAGATTGAACGAGGTATTGGGATACCGACGATCGAATCTCGGGCAGGCAACATATCGTCTGACAAAGGGAATAGTATACGGGGTTGATTGAATCCTCGACATCGTGGGTCATCCGATGATATCATCGAGGAGCATGTGGGAGCCAACATGGGTATCCAGATCCCGCTGCTGGTTATTGACCTCGGTCATGTCTGCATGTCTCCCGAACCCGTAGGGTCTACACACTTAAGGTTCGGTGACGCTAGGGTTATTAGGAAGACTTGTATGTGATTACCGAATGTTGTTCAGAGTCCCGGATGAGATCCCGGACCTCACGAGGAGTTCCATAATGGTCCGGAGGTGAAGATTTATATATGGGAAGTTGTCATACGGACACTGGAAAGTTTCGGGGGCATATCGGTATTGTACCGGGGCCACCGGAGGGGTTCCGGGGGTCCACCGGGAGGGGCCACCCCTCTCGGAGGGCCTCATGGGCCGCAAGGGACAGGGAACCAGCCTGGAGGGCTGGGCGCCCAGGCCCATGCGCCTAGGGTTGGGGGAACCCAGTGGGGCGCCTGCTTGGGGGCAAGCCCCCTCCGCCGCCCCGCCTCTAGATCTCATCTAGAGGGGCCGCACCTTCCCCTTCCCTATAAATAGAGGCGAGGGAGGCTGAACACCTGATCCAAGGCGCAGCCCTCCCTCCCCAACACCTCTCCTCCTCCGCTGAGTGCTTGGCGAAGCCCCTGCCGAGTATCGCCTCTCCACCAACACCACGCCGTCGTCTTTCTGCTGGAGCCTTCTTCCTCAACCTCTCCTTCCCCTTGCTGGATCAAGAAGGAGGAGACGCCATCCGCCTCCGCATATGTGTTGAACGCGGAGGTGCTGTCCGTCTGCTCGCACTTGGTCATCGGTGATTTGGATCACAGTAGTACGACTCCATCATCCCTGCTCCATTGAACGCTTCAAGACGCGATCTACAAGTGGTATGTAGATGCAATCTCTCTCCCATGACTCGTTGCTTAGATGAACTCATAGATGGATCTTGGTGAAACCGTAGGAAAATTTTTAATTTTCTGCAACGTTCCCCAATATTTATTGGTCACATTTAGCACATTTTAGTTTTTATGTTCGAAAACTTTTATCGTTTGACTTTAATTCAAATTTTAATTTGAATCGGTTTCAAACTAACGCGAGACTAACAACAGTAACCGAGGTGACGTGGCATCATTAGCGGAGGTTCACTGTAGCTTAAATATCCGGGCGTCACAATTCTCCTCCACTACAAGAAATCTCGTCCCGAGATTTAAGAGGGGTGAAAGGGGGGGAGTTCTGGTTACGAAAGTCTAACGGATCTTCTCGTCTTTGGTTGCTCTTTCGAAGAGGTTGTTCCCTTTCGTTGATGCCTTCATTTATCTGCTTCAAGTCACCATGATGATGTCAGTGTCCTTTCTTCAGGAATTCCATCGTACTTACGAAAGAATAAGGGGGTATTCCAGGGGAACAGACCTCTGTAAGGTTGACTATCTAGTCGATAACATCGGGTAAGGTGGCGGAAAGTAACTCTCGAATTTGAAACTAAAGAATATATCAAGAGCAAAGTATGAAGGTCGCATGAGAAGTTCCGAGCGGGCATGCAATCGCTCGTTGCCTGAAACGGAGTGTGAAAAGGGGTTCAGAGCAGTGAGAATGAGTATTGCATCTGATACCAGAATAGATCACTAGGAAGGTGGCTCGCGAATTACCTACGAAACCAAGAGCAAGGGATAACTCTGTCAACAAGGTGAACAGGGGAGTCAGGTTTCGATCCTGTGGAACTGTGGGTTATGGGCCCACCATGTGATTAAAAATAGGAAGGTCGGTGACATCTTGTACGATTATGTAAGCAAGGCATGTCAGAGGATAGTCTGTCGGTCATGTCGGCAACAACATAGGTACCAAGGCGAGGGACGAAGAGAACCATTTTCCTGCTTGTTGAACGAGGTGGACCAGTAGGCAAAGTTCTCGTCCATCGGTGGTTACCGGAATGTCATCAACAAAAGTAACAGGGTCTTTCTGACAGAGGTACAACGAGGTGTTTACATAAGCAGGGATATATTACTGCTTATATTATATAGATCACAAGAAGGTTTAAACAAACCAATGGAAAAGAAAAGTGATTATCAGGTTTAAACAGAACAATGGAAAGGAAAATGTGTTTAAACACATATTTCAAGGGTATATCCTTACCAAGGACAAGTAAAGAATGATATCCATGACAAGATTGAAGTAGAAAACCATTTAGGTAAGGGGAGAGGAATTTCATGACATTACCCATACAATGGTGTTTGGATAATGGACAAAGAAAATTTAGCATTGTTTTTCAAATGCTCTTATTGAAAATGGAGTACCACAGACATGCTTCGAGCTAGCATTGGCATGGTCTTCAAGCAAAGGTCAGACTTTGGATGCACGAAGGATCCATCAGGTACAACTTGTAGAATAAGTTTTACAATTTCCTCATGGAAGAATGGATATCCTTGCTAAAAAGGAACCTATAACAACAGGACCTTCGGCCAGGTGTGTTAGGCACGACATCACCTTACCGGGTCACATAAAGACCAATGTGATAACTCTTGGAAATATGTTCCAACCATCATATCCGACCGAGATTCAAATCTGATTGGTGTCAGGATAACTCGGACTTAAGATGCCTGAGAAGAAAGGTGCAACACAAATTGTCGAGATGGCATTGTAAGATTCTCGGGAAATGAACTATGGGAGTGAGTTTCAACACAAGAGTTTATCATTTAAACCAAAGAGAGGATGACGGGGTAGCTGATGGAGTTAGTGACAATCCTTGAGATTTCCAAAAAGGTGGATTTCCACAATTATGTGAACAAGGAGATAGCATTTGTCGATCAAATGGTATAATGATGTATGCTCGAGGAAAACATACACAATTAAACATTGGTTGAAAGGTGCACCCGAAATATGGGCTGGGTTGCACGGCCAACATTGGAATGGTGATTCAACAATCGATAGTCTAAGAATGAACGGCCGACCATTAACTTCAAAGCAATAGGGTTTCTAGAAGGGCGGAATCCAAACGGCACCGCTCACTTGTTGGTACCCTGGTTGGAATCAACACGAGGACCCAAGAAAGAATGGTGATGGTGAGAAGTATCACCATACCAAGAATTCTTAAGAGGTGGTGAAATTCCCGACATTCTTGACATAAAAGGTGGTAATATTCCAAGGTAAAGAAGAACAATGCTGGGTAGCAAGGAACTCAAGGTATAACACAAAACACGAACAAGTTTGTGTTGGAGGGAAGGCAATAAAGTGCTTGATGATAACACAAATCATCGAGGCAATGATGGTATTTCTCATCATGAATCCGATTGATATCCTGGAAGAGCTCATAAGGTTGATGATGATCACGACACATTTGTCGAGAGGTTACACGAAGATGTAATCGATCGACGATGACATCAAGTCAAACGAATGATGAAGCGAAAGGTTATTGGAACCACGGTTAGGACACAAACTCGAAATCAAGTTTGTTGTTCAAGGAGAAATGATATGACGACGAAAATCGTCGCAAGCTTAGCTCATCGTTGAAACTTGTGCTCCAGGAATAAGGACTAGGTAGCACAATTAAAATCATCATGATAATGATATAGCCAAATAGGCTAGGAATGACATGATCGGGTACAAACTCGTAAGTAAGGAAGATTACTAAGAGTTGTTGAACCGTAGTGCGGACTCGATTCAGTTATCGGGGTACTCGAGTGACTAACCACTCAAAACCCAGGAAAAATTAGAATCGATGAGAATGTAGTACTTGACGAAGAACTCATAAGAAGTTATGCGGTTCTTTGATAATCTCGAGATAGCAGGGGGTAATACTCGACGACAAATCAAAGTAGAGGTTGGACTGGGGTATTGATCTGTAAAAGGAAAATATTTAAACTTCCCCGAGAAATGGGATCAAAGAAGAACAATATGGTCGGAACCATAGCTGCAAGGGATCCAATCTAATGTCATCAAAAGAATTACCCAAATGATTAAATATTTTGCAAGAAGCTTCCATGATAAGTTCCAGATCGGGTCCATGGGCATGAACGCAAAGTTCAAGGTCGACTCCCACTTCTCCAATGCATAACCTTTCATTCACTTCTCGTTTCCTTTCGAAATGGCATTAGCTGTTGAAAGTTTTACCTGGTGCAATACCAGATAAGTATGACCTGTGAAATCTTTCGGGTTTGCATAGATTAGGGAAGGCATTGGTTCAACCCATCGGGGCTTCTTAGGAACATATACCACGAGCTTCAAGAGTAAATATCACCATCTCGAAAGCAGAGCATGGTTGGCAAAAGGAGAGGATACAATTTACCAAAGGCATTATGTATCAGAGAAAGAACTCGCAAGGTGATTAATTATGAAGAACACTGTCGGATAATAATCCAATAGTGGATATGGTGATCCACAATGGAGCTGATGTGAGTATCGATACCCAATCAGAGGAAGAAAGATTGCAAATGCATCATTTTATAGAACATCTGAATAATTCAACGTTTTAAATAGCAAAGGAATTATGATTTTCAAATCAAGGGATCAGGAGCAACGCTCTGATCAAGGATGGATAAGTTGAGTAGGCTTAGGGGTACAATTGATGGCAATTTGATTGGTCGAGATCCAGCTCATGTTTAAAATGACGTCTGAGCCGAAAAGATGAATTCTAGGATCTGATTAAGGATTGCAACATTCGCAACATATTGAATCAAGGGACCCAAGATGATAAAGTCAAAGGACATTCATGAATATTGCTAGTCATTTGGAATTAACCATAATGCTGGCAGACAAACATTTCAAGAGCCATAGGCTACAGAGGATTCTCGAAAGATCGGATAGTATTTCGAAGAATTTTGTGAAACACATGAACAACTGGGGATAAGCGAATACTCGGTAAGAGCTAGGAATTATCCGTAGGGGTAATCATGTGGCAAAGAACTGCAAGGCAGTATCTCAAAGGATTTTCAGAACAATAGAGAGAATTTCAGGGTATCTTGTAATAACAAGATCAACGGAAAATGATTGTATGAAGGACAAGTGTACGTGGTTAACCATAGGGGGTTTATCGATGGAAAGGAATTGCAAAACCGATGGCACAAAGTCTCGAGAGAACAACGCAGAGTATCTTCGGGATCCTTCGGTGCATCAGGCAATCATCTAGAGTGAGGGCTCTTCGGGAGAAAGTAGTTACGAGAACCTATAGTCAGAGTTTAGTAAAAGTCATTTAACCCGAATAGAAGAGAGATTGGAGTCCCAGAGTAAAGACGAGGAATAAAATATCCTAATACCACCCAATGGCGACGAGGGCCCATGGGCCGCACAGCCAAGTTAGTAAAAAAACAATTTTCATCGACTAGACTCAACTTCTGCCAAGGAGTGTGGAAGGGGGATTCCTACAGGCAGTCGGCTCTGATACCAACTTGTGACGCCCCCGATTCAATCGTACACTAATCATGCACGCATTGTAATGTGACGCCCGGATATTTAAGCTACAGTGAACCTCCGCTAATGATGCCACGTCACCTCGGTTACTGCTGTTAGTCTTGCGTTAGTTTGAAACCGATTCGAATTAAAATTTGAATTAAAGTCAAACATAAAAGTTTTCGAACATAAAAACTAAAATGTGCTAAATGTGACCAATAAATCCTTAGTAATAATGGTGGAGAACCCACATTTTTATAAAATAATTAAAGACACTAAAATAATAAAAACAAAGTGGCTAGATAACATTTTAATTGCTCTTTAAATTATAAAAATATTAAGTTAACTTATTTTGAGTCAAAACCAGGTTGGGTAGTGGCCTATATTTGTTAATACTAATTTAGGTACAACTAAGGTATTTTATAAAACTAAGGTATTTAAAACATAAAGTTAAAACAGAAAAGAAAAGAAATAAAAGAAAAGAAATAAAAGAAAAGACAAAAATAAAATAAAAAGGAGACAAGGACTCCCCTGGATCCCCTTGGCCCAACTGGGCCATGGCCCAGCCAGGCCGGCCCATGCCTCTCGCCTACATAGGCCTCCCCCACTCCCCCGAAACCCTAAACCCCCCTGCCCACTCGCTCCCACTACCCCCGTTTCCCTCGATCCAGTTCTAGATCGGGATCGATCCCCATCGATCCTCGCCCGAGGCAACCCCACCCCCCCACCCCCCCAACCCCCAAGCCCGGTGCCGCCCGCACCACTCACGGTGTGCCCAGCTCATTGTCGTCGGACCTCCTGCGCCTCTCCCTCACGGATCGATCAGCGCCGAGCCCCCTGAACCATCGCCGGACGCCATCGCCGCGGTCCTCTCCGTCGCCGGCGCTCCCCGCCCCCCTCGCTGATGCCACCTCGTCGGACCTCCCGGACTCTTCCTCGCGCCCGCTGCCATTGCCCTACGGCCCCAGTGAGCCCCGCCTCTTTCCCACTGCTCACAAGACTTGCATTGCTCGCGCCCTTGTCACCGCGTCCATGGTGTGCTCCGGCCGGCGCCAGCTGCTGCGGACTTCGAGCCACGCCTTTGCTCGCCTCTGTTACTCCCGTTGCCGACCCGCGCTCCTCGGCGCTCACTGCCGTCGCCAGCGCCTCTAGCGCCCGCCCGGCTACGCCCGCCATGGCTCCGCCCGCTCGGCCGGGCCCGGCCTAGCCACGACCGGACCACCCATGTTGGCTACCCGGGTCCGCTCCGCCCCGGCACCCCACGCCTGTTAGCCCCCGCGCCCCTGCCCGCTAAGGCCCTCGGGCCTATGACAGCCGGGCCACCCCTAGAACATTTATTAAAAAAATGAAAATAATAATAATTGAAATATTTAGTTAACTACTACCTCTCTCTCAGTTTACAGGGCGTGCGCGTACCCCTAGGTCGTCAATTTGACCAACCTAATACAAGTAATATATTACAAAAAATATACCAACATAAACTTCGGAGTTTCTACTTTCAAAAGGTATAATTTTTGTGTTATATAGTTTATATTAGGCTGATAAAATTGGCAACCTAGGTATACGCATAGGACTTGTAAACTGAAACGGAGGTAGTAATTAACTTAACTAATGCTGTTTAATTAACCTAATCATTTTGTCAAAATAATTAACCATGCTTAATAAACTTGCTAATTAGTCTAACTACTGTTAATTAGTTAACAGTCATTGACGAACGGGCCCCATCTATCTGGTTGACCAGGTCAATGGTCAACGTTGACTGCCGACGTCATGCTGACATCATGCTGATGTCATAATAGTATTTTCAAATTAAATTAAATATGTTATTTCTAGAAATTGATAAAATCTATAAAAATTCATATAAAATAATCTGTAACTCGGATGAAAATACTTTGTACATGAAAGTTGCTTAGAATGACGAGACGAATCCGGATACGCTGCCTGTTCGTCCTCCACACATCCCTAACCTATCGAACCTGCAACTTTTCACCTCCGGTTCATCTGTCTGAAAATGCGAAACACCAGGAATACTTTCCCGGATGTTTTCCCCCTTCGCCGGTATCACCTACTACCACGTTAGGGCACACCTAGCACCGCTCATTGTCACGTCACGCATTGTCATGCTTATGTTTGCATTGTATTTATTGTTTCTTCCCCCTCTTCTCTCCGGTAGACTACGAGACCGACGCTGCTGCCGCCCCGTTCGACTACGGAGTTGACGACCCCTCCTTCTTGCGGAGCAACCGGGCAAGCCCCCTTGATCACCGGATATCGCCTATTCTTCTCTATCTTTGCTTGCTTAGAGTAGTGTAGCATGTTCTTGCTTCCGTTAATCCTATCCCGATGCATAGCTTGTCCTTGCTACTACTGTTGTTACCTTTACCTGCAATCCTACATGCTTAGTATAGGATGCTAGTATTCCATCAGTGGCCCTACATTCTTGTCAGTCTGCTGTGCTATACTATGGGGCTGTGATCACTTGGGAGGTGATCACGGGTATATACTATATACTTTATACATGATACATGTGGTGACTAAAGTCGGGTCGGCTCATGGAGCATCCACGAGTGATTCACGGATTGGGGGCTGAAAGGACCTTTGTCCCAACGGCCCTCTGTGTGGATCTTTGTGGCGGAGCGACAGGGCAGGTTGAGACCGCCTAGGAGAGAGGTGGGCCTGGCCCTGTTCGGTGTTCGCGGATACTTAACACGCTTAACGAGATCTTGGTATTTGATCTGAGTTGGGTCGTTGACCTTATACGCACTAACCGCCACGTGGGACAAGATATGGGCAACCGGCGTCGTGGTATTAGCCGAAGCATTTCGTGACGTCAGCGACTGTGCGGCACGCACCAGGTTGGACTGGAACGCCTGCTAGGCTAGGCTGCTTCCGGCCACCCTCGCAACGTGCAGGTGTGCTAAGGGCGATGGGCCCAGACCCCTGTGCGCTTAGTTTTAGACGGGCGTGCTGACCTCTCTGTTTTGCCTAGGTGGGGCTGCGACGTGTTGATCTTCCGCGGCCGGGCATGACCTGGAAAAGTGTGTCCGGCCAAATGGGATCGAGCGTGTCGGGTAATGTGGTGCACCCCTGCAGGGAAGTTTATCTATTCGAATAGCCGTGATCTTCGGTAACAGGACGACTTGGAGTTGTACCTTGACCTTATGACAACTAGAACCGGATACTTAATAAAACACACCCTTCCAAGTGCCAGATACAACCCGGTGGTCGCTCTCTAACAGGGCTACGAGGAGACGATCGTCGGGTAGGGTTATGCTATGCGATGCTACTTGGAGGACTTCAGTCTACTCTCTTCTACATGTTGCAAGACGGAGGCTGCCAGAAGCGTAATCTTCGATAGGATTAGCTATCCCCCTCTTATTATGGCATTCTGCAGTTCAGTCCACCGATATGGCCCTTTACAGATATACCCATGCATATGTAGTGTAGCTCATTGCTTGCGAGTACTTTGGATGAGTACTCACGGTTGCTTTTCTCCCTCTTTTCCCCCTTTCCCTTCTACCTGGTTGGCGCAACCAGATGCCAGACGCCACCGTCGATGACGACTCCTATTACATTGGAGGTGCCTACTACTACGTGCAGGCCGCTGACGATGACCAGGAGTAGTTTAGGAGGATCCAAGGCAGGAGGCCTGCGCCTCTTTCGATCTGCATCCCAGTTTGTGCTAGCCTTCTTAAGGCAAACTTGTTTAACTTATGTCTGTACTCAGATATTATTGCTTCCGCTGACTCGTCTATGATCGAGCACTTGTATTCGAGCCCTCGAGGCCCCTGGCTTGTATTATGATGCTTGTATGACTTATTTATGTTTTAGAGTTGTGTTGTGATATCTTCCCGTGAGTCCCTGATCTTGATCGAACACATTTGCGTGCATGATTAGTGTACGGTAGAATCGGGGGCGTCACATCCATCTACTACTATTACTCCACACATCGACCGCTATCCAGCATGCATCTAGAGTATTAAGTTCATAAGAACGGAGTAACGCTTTAAGCAAGATGACATGATGTAGAGTGATAAACTCATGCAATATGATATAAACCCCATCTTTTTATCCTCGATGGCATCAATACAATACGTGTCGTTTCCCCTACTATCACTGGGATCGAGCACCGCAAGATTGATCCAAATCTAAGCACTTCTCCCATTGCAAGAAAGATCAATCTAATAGGCCAAACCAAACTGATAATTCGAAGAGACTTGGAAAGATAACCAATCATACATAAAAGAATTCAGAGAAGATTCAAATATTGTTCATAGATAATCTTGATCATAAACCAACAATTCATCGGATCTCGACAAACACACCGCAAAAGAAGATTACATCGAATAGATCTCCAAGAGAATCGAGGAGAACTTTGTATTGAGATCCAAAGAGAGAGAAGAAGCCATCTAGCTAATAACTATGGACCAAGGTCCGAGGTAAACCATCTTGACACATTATCAAAGAGGCTATGGTATTGATGTAGAAGCCCTCCATGATCAATGCCCCCTCCGGCAGGACGCCGGAAAAGGCCCCAAGAGGGGATCTCGCAGGTACAGAAGGTTGCGGCGGTGGAATTAGGTTTTCGTAGTGCTCTTCGATGGTTTGGGGGTACGTAGGTATATATAGGAGGAAGAAGTAGGTCGGTGGAGCCACAGTGGGGCCACGAGGGTGGAGGACGCACCCCCCTGCCTCGTGGCCTCCTCGTTGGTTGCTTGACGTCCACTCGAAGTCCTCTGGATCATGTTTGTTCCAAACATCACGCTCCCGAAGGTTTCATTCCGTTTGGACTCCGTTTGATATTCTTTTTATGCGAAACACTGAAATAGGCAAAAAACAGCAATTTGGGCTAGGCCTCAGGTTAATAGGTTAGTCCCAAAAATAATATAAAAGTGTATAAATAATCCCATTAAACATCCAAAACAGAATATATAATAGCATGGAACAATAAAAAATTATAGATATGTTGGAGACGTATCAAGAATCCCCAAGCTTAATTCATGCTCATCCTCGAGTAGGTAAATGATAAAAAAAACAAAAATTTTGATGTGGAATGCTTCTTAGCATAATTTTCAATGTAATTATTTTTATTGTGGCATGAATATTTAGATCCGAAAGATTCAAGATAAAAGTTTAATGTTAACATAATAACAATAATACTTCAAACATGCTAACCAAGCAATTATGTCTTATCAAAATAACATAGCCAAAGAAAGCTTATCCCTACAAAATCATATTGTTAGGCCATGTTTCAATTTCGTCACACAAAACGTTCTCATCATGCATAACCCCGAGGACAAGCCGAGCAATTGGTTCATACTTTTTAACGCGCTTCAGCCTTTTCAACCATTACGCAATACATGAGCGCAAGCCATTGATATAGCACTATGAGTGGAGTAAAGTATAATGATGGGGGTTATGAGAGAAGACAAAAAGGTAGAAATTCTCACATTGACACGGCTAATCAATAGGCTATGGAGATGCCCATCAATTGATGTCAATGAGAGGAGTAGGGATGGCCATGCAACGGATGCACTAGAGCTATAAATATATGAAAGCTCAATAAAAGAAACTAAGTGGGTGTGCATCCAACTTGCTTGCTGATACGTCTCCGTCGTATCTACTTTTCCGAACACTTTTGCCCTTGTTTTGGACTCTAACTTGCATGATTTGAATGGAACTAACCTGCATCGATGTTTTTTCAGCAGACTTTCCATGGTGTTATTGATGTGCAGAAACAAAAGTTCTCGGAATGACCTGAAACTCCACGGAACGTCTATTTGGAAATAATAAAAAATCCTTGCAAAAGATGAAGACCAGGGGGCCCACAACCTGTCCACGAGGGTGGGGGGCGCGCCCTCCCCCAGGGCGCACCACCCTACCTCGTGGGCCCCCTGGAGCTCCTCCGACCTCAACTCCAACTCTATATATTTGCTTTCGGGGAGAAAAAAATCAAGGAGCAGAAATCATCGTGTTTTACGATATGGAGCCGCCGCCAAGCCCTAAAACCTCTCGAGAGGGCTGATCTGGAGTCCGTTCGGGGCTCCGGAGAGGGGGATTCGTCGTCGTCGTCATCATCAACCATCCTCCATCACCAAATTCATGATGCTCACCACCGTGCGTGAGTAATTCCATCGTAGGCTTGCTGGACGGTTATGGGTTGGATGAGATCTATCATGTAATCGAGTTAGTTTTGTTAGGGTTTGATCCCTAGTATCCACTATGTTCTGAGATTGATGTTGCTATGACTTTGCTATGCTTAATGCTTGTCAATGGGGCCCGAGTGCCATGATTTCAGATATGAACATATTATGTTTTCATCAATATATGTGAGTTCTTGATCCTATCTTGCAAGTCTATAGTAACCTACTATGTGTTATGATCCGGCAAGCCCGAAGTGACAATAATCGGGACCACTCCCGCTGATGACCATAGTTTGAGGAGTTCATGTATTCACAATGTGCTAATGCTTTGTTCCGGTACTCTATTAAAAGGAGGCCTTAATATCCCTTAGTTTCCATTAGGACCCCGCTGCCACGGGGGGGTAGGACAAAAGATGTCATGCAAGTTCTTTTCCATAAGCACGTATGACTATATTGGAAATACATGCCTACATTACATTGATGAATTGGAGCTAGTTCCGTGTCACCCTATGTTACTATTGTTACATGATGAACCGCATCCGGCATAATTATCCATCACCGATCCAATGCCTACGAGCTTTTCCTATATTGGTTCTCGCTTATTTACTTTTCCGTTTACTCATATTACAATCACTCCAAAACACCAAAAATATTACTTTTGCTTCCGTTACTTTTGTTACCGTTACCACTAATATCATATTACTTTGCTACTAAATACTTTGCTGCAGGTACTAAGTTATCCAGGTGTGGTTGAATTAAAAACTTAACTGCTAATACTTGAGAATATTCTTTGGCTCCCCTTGTGTCGAATCAATAAATTTGGGTTGAATACTCTACCCTCGAAAACTGTTGCAATCCCCTATACTTGTGGGTTATCAAGACTATTTTCTGGCGCCGTTGCCGGGGAGCATAGCACTATTCTTCGAGTCACTTGGGATTTATATCTGCTGGTTACTATGAAGAACCTGAAAGACGCTAAGACAACAATTTATCCCTCAACCACGAGGGGAGGTAAGGAACTGCCATCTAGCTCTGCACTTGATTCACCTTCTGTTTTGAGTAAGCTTGCGATACCTAAACCTGCTTCTGCTATTCGTTCTGATATGTCGCATGTTATTGATGATGCCACTTCTGCTATGCATGATCCTTATGATGAAACTACTTCTATGCTTGATACTACTGTGCCCCTTAGTGAATTTCTTGATGAACAAATTGCTAGGGCTAGAGAGATAGAAATTATTGAAACTGATTGTATTGATGAAAGTGATGATGAAGACTTGCCTGTTATTCCTGAGGGTTATGTTTTTGATAAAGAAGCTTTTGCAGCCATTTTAGCTTGCAAAGATAGATATGAACTCAAGAGGTTATTAGCTAAATGGAATAAGCAATCTCTTAATCATAGAATGAGACCTGACCCTGCTTTTGCAACTTCACCTATTTGTGTTGCCGATAAGGATTATGAATTCTCTGTTGATCCAGATATAATTACTTTGGTTGAATCTGATCCTTTTCATGGCTATGAATCTGAAACTGTTGTGGCAAATCTTACTAAATTAAATGATATAGCCACCCTGTTCACTAATGATGAGAGATCTCGCTACTTTTATATCCTTAAAATATTTCTGTCTCATTAAAGGGTGATGCTAAGATATGGTTTAATTCTCTTGATCTTGGTTGTGTGCGTAGTCCCCAGGATATGATTTATTACTTCTCTGCTAAATATTTCCCTGCTCATAAGAAACAAGCTGCTTTGAGGGAAATATATAATTTTGTGCAAATTGAAGAAGAGAGTCTCCCACAAGCTTGGGGGAGGCTTCTCAAGTTACTTAATGCTTTGCCTGGTCATCATCTTAAGAAAAATGAAATACTTGATATCTTTTATAATGGACTAACCGATGCTTCCAGAGATTACCTGGATAGTTGTGCTGGTTCTGTTTTCACGGAAAGAACACCAGATGAAGCTAAAATTCTATTGAATAATATGTTGACAAATTAAAATAATTGGACACTTCCTGAGCCAGCTCCTGAGCCAATTCCTGAGCCTATTCCTAAACCAACTCCGAAGAAAAGAGGTGTTCTATTTCTCAGTCCTGAAGATATGCAAGAGGCAAAGAAATCTATGAAAGAAAAAGGTATTAAAGCTGAAGATGTTAAGAATTTACCTCCTATTGAAGAAATACATGGTCTTAATCTACCGCCTGTCGAAGAAACCTATGATCCTAATCCATTACCTATGGAAGAAACTCATGGTCTTGATAACCCGACACAGGTAGTAAAGGTAAATTCTCTCTATAGATATGATAAAGCTGAAATCCCTCTTACTAAGTTTGCTAGCCAATGCTTAGATGAGTTTGATAACTTCATGGTTAAGCAAGAAGATTTTAATGCTTATTTTGGTAGACAATTGAAATACAATTCCGATATGCTTAAACACTTGGGTGATTACATGGTTGATGTTAGAGGTGAACTTAAACTCATTACTAAACATGCTTCTATGGTTACCACTCAAGTAGAACAAGAACTTAAAGCTCAAAATGATTTTCTCAATGAAATGAATAGTAAGAAAAATGATTATGTTGTTAGAGTGGATACTAGAACTGGTAGAATGACTCAGGAACCTTTGTATCCTGAAGGCCACCCTAAGAGAATTGAGCAAGATTATCTGAGAAATAATATTGATGCACCTAGTCCTTCTAAAAGGAAGAAAAAGAAAAATGATAGGACTCTGCATGCTTCTAGTGAACCTATTGCTAAACCACCTGAGAATCCAAATGATATCTCTATTTTTGATGCTGAAACACAATCTGGTAATGAACATGAACCTAGTGAAAATGTTAATGATAATGTTCATGATGATGCTCAACCTAGTAATGACAATGATGTAGAAACTGAACCTTTTGTTGATCTTGATAACCCACAATCAAAGAATCAACGTTATGATAAGAGAGACTTTGTTGCTAGGAAACATGGTAAAGAAAGAGAACCTTGGGTTCAGAAACACATGCCTTTTCCTCCGAAACCATCCAAGAAAAAGGATGATGAGGATTTTGAGTGCTTTGCTGAAATGATTAGACCTATCTTTTTACGTATGCGATTAACTGATATGCTCAAAATGAATCCCAATGCTAAGTATATGAAAGATATTGTTACAAATAAGACAAAGATACCGGAAGCTGAGATTTCCACCATGCTTGCTAATTACACTTTTCAGGGTGGAATACCAAAGAAACTAGGAGATCCAGGAGTACCCACTATACCATGCTCCATTAAAAGAAATTATGTTAAAACTGCTTTATGTGATCTTGGAGCCGGTGTTAGTGTTATGCCTCTCTCTTTATATCGTAGACTTGACTTGAATAAGTTAACACCTACTGAAATATCTTTACAAACTGTTGATAAATCAACTACTATACCTGTCGGTATTTCTGAGGATGTGCCTGTTGTGGGTGCAAACGTTTCTATTTTAACAGACTTTGTTATTCTTGACATTCCCGAGGACGATAGTATGTCTATTATTCTTGGAAGACCTTTTTTGAATACTGCAGGGGCTGTTATTGATTGCAACAAAGGCAATGTCACTTTTCATGTTAATGGTAATGAGCATACGGTACACTTTCCGAGGAAACAACCTCAAGTTCGTAGTATCAATTCTATTGGAAATATTCCATCGATTATATTTGGAGGTTTTGAATTTCCTCTGCCTACTGTCAAGAAGAAATATGATATTCTTATTATTGGGCGGGATGTGCATATCCCCGTTGAGGTAACATAGTGCCATTCGAAATTTCTCCGGTTCCATGTTATTCGAAATGAGTTTATTAACAAGACCTGATCAACCTTGTTAGTGGATTCCTTTTTCATGAGCATGAGATGGATGAAACTAGAAGGCACAACCTTCTGTACCCACTTTCTACTTTCTGTTATTTACTCGAAATAAAGTAAAAATAGTATTTTTCCGTCATTTTCCGATTTATCATGCAATATAAAAATACCCCGAAAATAAAAGTTCTCCAAATGCCCTGAAAATGGAATATGATTTTTTCTAGAATATTTGAGGATTTCTGGAACTGAGAACACAACAGGGGGGTCAACCACCTGGCCACGAGGGTGGAGGGCGCGCCCTACCCCCAGGGCGCGCCCCCTGCCTCGTGGGCCCACGGTGGCCCTCCTCCACTTATTCCTGCACCCATACACTCCTTCTTCCTCCCACAAACACCAATATCCAGCTCAAGCACGAGTTCTAGCTCATTTTGCTGCGATTTTTGATCTCCTTGCTCAAAGCACCTCTCACAAAACTGCTTGGGGAGATTGTTCCTTGGTATGTGACTCCTCCATTGGTCCAATTAGTTTTTGTTCTAGTGCTTTATTCATTGAAGTTTGTGCTGCCTAGGTGACCATGTTCTTGAGCTTGCATGTCAAATGTATATGGTTTCAAGTAGTTCTAATGCATGATATAGTCTCTAGGCACTTGTAGGAGTAGTTGCTATCAATTTTATAGAGTTTGGTTCACTTTTGTTTAAAGTTACTAAAAATTTCAGAATATTTCAGAAAATAATGAAGAGATTTTTGAGGGGTTCATCGAGCCGAAGCTCGAAGGAAAAGCAAAATGAAGAAGCACAGAGGCCCAAATATAATTTGCCTCGCACCGCGGAGGTCCGGGCGTGTGAATGGCCTTCCGATGATTTCTTGAGAAAAGCCGGGATTTATGATGATTTCTATTCATTGGCTGAGAATGCTGGCCTCACCGACTTCCTTCGCGACCAACGTCATCACTATCTCTTACTCACCAATACTTATGTGCAAAACTTCTACTATTTTCCTAAGGAATCACCCCCTTCAGTAGAGTTTCATTTATATGATGTTGTTAAGAAGATGCCGCTCGATGAATTTTGCAAGGTGTGAAAAGTACCCTTCGAGGGTACCTTAGATGAACCACATCGTAAAGATGTGGACGGGTTTATTGACACCATTATTGTGGGGGAAACCAGGAAGGTTTTCGATGTAAGAATCACTAGCATACATTTTCCTGTTTTACGCTACTTTGATATATTTGCTAGTCGTTGCTTGATTGGTCGCAGAAACTGTGGAAACCTGAGTGTCCCTGATATTATTATTTTGTGCCATTCCTTGTTTCGTGATGACACATTTAGTATGGGCGATATTGTTGCAAAGCGGTTAAATCTTAACCGTACTAAGGGCCCCATCTTTCGAGGTATTTATGCTTCACGCCTAGCTGCACATTTTAACATACCTATTAGGCTCTATGAGAAAGAAGAAAAATTGTTGCCCAATGCTTATTTAGATTATAAGAGTATGCTAGCGCATGATTTTATTGTTAAGAATAGGGAAGGGGAGCTTAAATATAAATTGTTCTTTCATAAACATCACCCTGAGACTATTACCTTGCTTGCTCCTTCCTTGTTTAATTTATCCGAAGGTCTGTATCTCGTTCCGTGGGCGGCCATTCAAGCCTACCGGAACCCTACACCAGCCCCGGAGCCGGAACCATAATTTGAGCCTCCACGACAGTCTAATTACCAGTGGGATCTGGAGATGATTGCCAGCCAGTGGCAGTCAGAGTCCTCTTCCTCTCAGTACGACCCCAGCTACACCTACGGGTATCCGCCAGGACATCCCTGGCAATGAACCAACTTAGGCCAAAAGCCTAAGCTTGGGGGAGTACGTATTTCCCACCGACATTACATTTATGTTTACGCACACTCATTGCTAGATGTCGGTGCTCATACTTTTTCTCTGTAATATCCATGCTAGTTTATTTTCTTTTTCTTGCTTTCTCCTTGTGTGTTTGTTAAACCTTAAGAAAAACCAAAAAAAATTAGTAATAGCTTCTAGTTAGTTTACTTTTCTTGCTGTAGTAGTAACAAATAAAAAACCCAAAGAGATTTCCCGTTCTTCTTTTGCTTGTTGGGAGCTTTCCCGTGTAAATAGTTTTATTTCTTTTCTTTTCTGTGGGGGTCGATAGGAGAAGACCGTGATTAAATTGTTGAAGTGGCTCTTATATGAATTATTGTTGATTTAACCAAGAGCCCATATTGCCTTGTCTTCTCCTATTTATTGAATGCTCGCAGATTCCAGCTTAGTCCGATGCACGTGCACTCTTAGTATTATTCCTATCGTTCAGTCGTGCAAGTGAAAGGCAATTATGATGATATATGATGGACTGATTGAGATTAGAAAAGCTGGTATGAACTTGACCTCTCTTGATTTTGTAAATATGATGATTTCATTGTTCCTGATTCAGCTTATTATGAATAAACATGTTTGCAATGACAGTTAGAGATTATAGTTACTCGTGCCATGCCTGATTAGCTATGAGTTATAATGGTTTACCTTGTGTGCCAACATGCTATTAAAATGGTTGTGATGTGGTATAGTGGGGTGGTATCCTCCTTTGAATGATTTAAGTGACTCGACTTGGCACATGTTTACACATGTAGTTGTAACAAAATCAACATAGCCTTCACGATATTTATGTTCATGGTGGATTATATCCTACTCATGCTTGCATCCAATGTTTATTAATTTTAATGCATGTTCATGACTGTTGTCGCTCTCTAGTTGGTCGCTTCCAGTCTTTTGCTAGCCTTCACTTGTACTAAGCGGGAATCTTGCTTGTCCATCCAATCCCTTAAACCCCAAAGTTATTCCATATGAGTCCACCATACCTTCCTATATGCGGTATCTACCTGCCGTTCCAAGTAAATTTGTATGTGCCAAACTCTAAACCTTCAAATAAACATTCTGTTTTGTATGCTCGAATAGCTCATGTATCAACTAGGGCTGCCCTTATCTTCCATGTTAGGAGGGTTATTCTCAAGAGGAGTGGACTCCGCTCCTCATTCATGAGAACATGGCTGGTCACCGGGATGCCCAGGTCCATGCTTTATGCAAACTAAATCAAAATAATTGCAAACAAAACTCCCCACAGACTGTTGCTAGTTGGAGACACTCGTTGTTTCGAGCAAGTAATGGGTTGATGCTTGTTGGTGGAGGGGGAGTATAAACTTTACCATTTTGTTTGGCAACCGCCTATAATGTGTGTAGCATGGAAGATATCGCCATCTCTTGGTTGTTATGTTGACAATGAAAGTATGCCGGTCAAAATATTATTTATCTCTATTTCAAAACCGAGCTCTGGCACCTCTACAAATCCCTGCTTCCCTCTGCGAAGGGCCTATCTATTTACTTTTATGTTGAGTCATCACCCTCTTATTAAAAAGCACTAGCTAGAGAGCACAGCTGTCATTTGCATCCATTACTATTAGTTTATATTGGGTATGACTATGATTGGATCTCTTTTACCATGAATTACAATGTCTAGTCAGTCCTTGATCTTTTAAGGTGCTCTGCATTTATGTTTTGCGGTCTCAGAAAGGGCTAGCGAGATACCATCTTGTTATATCATATCATGGTTCTTTTGAGAAAGTGTTGTCATCCGAAATTTATTATTATGACTTGCTAGTTGATTATGCTATTGATATGAGTAAAGATATGACCTGAGAGTTATTGCAAATGTGGTTAGTCATAATCTTTGCTGAAAACTTGAATGCTAGCTTTACATATTTACAACAACAAGAGCAAACAGAGTTTGTAAAAGTTTTTCTTTATCATTTCAGTTTATCAACTGAATTGCTTGAGGACAAGCAAAGGTTTAACTTGGGGGAGTTGATACGTCTCCGTCTTATCTACTTTTCCAAACACTTTTGCCCTTGGTTTGGACTATAACTTGCATTATTTGAATGGAACTAACCCGGACTGACACTGTTTTCACCAGACTTTCCATGGTGTTATTTATGTGCAGAAACAAAAGTTCTTGGAATGACCTGAAACTCAACGGAACGTCTATTTAGAAATAATAAAAAATCCTTGCAAAAGATGAAGACCAGGGGGCCCACACCCTGTCCACGAGGGTGGGGGCGCGCCCTAATAATAAAAAATCCTTGCAAAAGATGAAGACCAGGCCACACACCACATCCCACGAGGGTGGGGCGCGCCCTCCCCTAGGCGCCCCCCTACCTCGTGGCCCCCCTGGAGCTCCTCCGACCTCAACTCCAACTCTATATATTTGCTTTCGGGGAGAAAAAAATCAAGGAGAAGAAATCATCGCGTTTTACGATACGGATCCACTGCCAAGCCCTAAAACCTCTCGGGAGGGCTGATCTGGAGTCCGTTCGGGGCTCCGGAGAGGGGGATTCATCGCCGTTGTCATCATCAACCATCCTCCATCACCAATTTCATGATGCTCACCGCCGTACGTGAGTAATTCCATCGTGGAAGCTTGCTGGAGGGTGATGGGTTGGATGAGATCTATCATGTAATCGAGTTAGTTTTGTTAGGGTTTGATCCCTAGTATCCACTATGTTCTGAGATTGATGTTCCTATGAATTTGCTATGCTTAATGCTTGTCACTAGGGCCCGAGTGCCATGATTTCAGATGCGAACCTATTATGTTTTCATGAATATATGTGAGTTCTTGATCCTATCTTGCAAGTCTATAGTAACCTACTATGTGTTATGATCCGGCAAGCCCGAACTGACAATAATCAGGACCACTCCCGGTGATGACCATAGTTTGAGGAGTTCATGTATTCACAATGTGCTAATGCTTTGTTCCGGTACTCTATTAAAAGGAGGCCTTAATATCCCTTAGTTTCCATTAGGACCCCGCTGCCACGGGGGGGGTAGGACAAAAGATGTCATGCAAGTTCTTTTCCATAAGCACGTACGACTATATTCGAAATACATGCCTACGTTACATTGATGAATTGGAGCTAGTTCCGTGTCACCCTATGTTATGATTGTTACATGATGAACCGCATCCGGCATAATTATCCATCACCGATCCAATGCCTACGAGCTTTTCCTATATTGGTTCTCGCTTATTTACTTTTCCGTTGCTACTGTTACAATCACTACAAAACACCAAAAATATTACTTTTGCTTCTGTTACTTTTGTTACCGGTACCACTACTATCATATTACTTTGCTACTAAATACTTTGCTGCTGATACTAAGTTATCCAGGTGTGGTTGAATTGATAACTCAACTGCTAATACTTGAGAATATTCTTTGGCTCCCCTTATGTCGAATCAATAAATTTGGGTTGAATACTCTACCCTCGAAAACTATTGCGATCCCCTATACTTGTGGGTTATCACTTGCTCACGAAGACCTAGGGCGTTTTGAGGAAGCCCATCATTGGAATATACAAGCCAAGTTCTATAATGAAAAATTCCCACTAGTATATGAAAGTGACAACATAGGAGACTCTCTCTCATGAAGATCACGGTGCTACTTTGAAGCACAAGTGTGGAAAAAGGATAGTAACATTGTCCCTTCTCTCTTTTTCTCTCATCATTTTTTTTCCTGGGCCTTCTCTTTTTTTCTTTCTTTGGCCTATTTTTTTTGTAGTCCGGAATCTCATCCCGACTTGTGGGGGAATCATAATCTCCATCATCCTTTCCTCACATGGGACAATGATCTAATAATGATGATCATCACACTTTTATTACTTACAACTCAATACTTAGAACAAAATATGACTCTATGTGAATGCCTCCGTGGTGTATGGGATATGCAATGAATCAAGAGTGACATGTATGAAAAATTATGAATGGTGGCTTTACCACAAATACGATGTCTACTACATGATCATGCAAAGCAATATGACAATGATGAAGTGTGTCATAATAAACGGAACGGTGGAAAGTTGCATGGCAATATATCTCGTAATGGCTATGGAAATGCCATGATAGGTAGGTATGGTGGCTGTTTTGAGGAAGATATAAGGAGGTTTATGTGTGATAGAGCGTATCATATCACGGGGTTTGGATGCACCGTGAAGTTTGCACCAACTCTCAAGGTGAGAAAGGGCAATGCAGACCGTAGAGGCTAGAAAATTGTGGAAGGTTGAGAGTGCGTATAATCCATGGACTCACATTAGTCATAAAGAACTCATATACTTATTGCAAAAGTTTATTAGCCCTCGAAGCAAAGTACTACTACGCATGCCACTAGAGCGATAGATTGGTAGGAAAAGACCATCGCTCGTCCCCGACCGCCACTCATAAGGAAAGCAATAAAAGAACACCTTATGTGTCAAAATTGCCACACAACTTTTACCATACGTGCATGCTACCGGACTTGCCAACCTTAACACAAGTATTTTTCAATTTCACAATTACTCAACTAGCACACTCTAATATTACCACCTTTATATCTCAAAACACTTATCAAGTATCAAAATTCTCATGATATTCAATGAACTCAATATGGAAGATTAATTTCACAATTAAAGCAAATTACCGTGCTGTTTAAGACTCTCAAAATAATATAAGTGAAGCATGAGAGATCAATAATTTCCATAAAATAAAACCACCACCGTGCTCTAAAAGATATAAGTGAAGCACTAGAGCAAAAACTATATAGCTCAAAAGATATAAGTGAAGCACATAGAGTATTCTAACAAATTCCGAATCATGTGTGTCTCTCTCAAAAGGTGTCTACAGCGAGGATGATTGTGACAAACTAAAAAGCAAAGAGTCAAATCATACAAGACGCTCCAAGCAAAACACATATCATGTGGTGAATAAAAATATAGCTCCAAGTAAATTTACCAATAGACGAAGACGAAAGAGGGGATGCCTTCCGGGGCATCCCCAAGCTTAAGCTTTTGGTTGTCCTTGAATTTAACCTTGGGGTGCCTTGGGCATCCCCAAGCTTAGGCTCTTGCCAATCCTTGTTCCATAATCCATCAAATCTTTACCCAAAACTTGAAAACTTCACAACACAAAACTTAACAGAAAATCTTGTGAGCTCCATTAGCGAAAGAAAACAAAACACCACTTCAAGGTAATGTAATGAACTCATTCTTTATTTTATATTGGTGTTAAACCTACTGTATTCCAACTTATCTATGGTTCATAAACTCCATTACTAGCCATAGATTCATTAAAATAAGCAAACAACACGTGAAATCTAGAATCTGTCAAAAACAGAATCTAGATTTTTTGACTCTAGTGCAAGTGGGAGAGTGAAGGAAATATGCCCAGGCAATAATAGTGTTATTATTTATTTCCTTATATCATGATAAATGTTTATTATTCATGCTAGAATTGTATTAACCAGAAACATGATACATGTGTGAATACATAGACAAACAGAGTGTCACTAGTATGCCTCTACTTGACTAGCTCGTTAATCAAAGATGGTTATGTTTCCTAGCCATAGACATGAGTTGTTATTTGATTAACGGATCACATCATTAGGAGAATGATGTGATTTACTTGACCCATTCCGTTAGCTTAGCAGTTGATCGTTTAGTATGTTGCTATTGCTTTCTTCATAACTTATACATGTTCCTATGACTATGAGATTATGCAACTCCCGTTTACAGGAGGAACACTTTGTGTGCTACCAAACAACACAACGTAACAGGGTGATTGTAAAGGTGCTCTACAGGTGTCTCTGAAGGTACTTGTTGGGTTGGCGTATTTCGAGGTTAGGATTTGTCACTCCGATTGTCGGAGAGGTATCTCTGGGCCCACTCGGTAATGCACATCACTATAAGCCTTGCAAGCATTGTAACTAATGAGTTAGTTGCGGAATGATGTATTACGGAGCGAGTAAAGAGACTTGCGATGCTTGAGATTGAACTAGGTATTGAGATACCGATGATCGAATCTCGGGCAAGTAACATACCGATGATAAAGTGAACAACGTATGTTGTTATGCGGTTTGACCGATAAAGATCTTCATATAATATGTAGGAGCCAATATGAGCATCCAGGTTCCGCTATTGGTTATTGACTGGAGACATGTCTCGGTCATGTCTACATAGTTCTCGAAACCGTAGGGTCCGCACGCTTAAAGTTTCGGTGACGATTGTATTATGTGTTTTTGTGTTCTGATGTACCGAAGGTAGTTCGAAGTCCCGGCTGTGACCACGGACATGACGAGGAGTCTCGAAATGGTCGAGACGTAAAGATTGATATATTGGATGACTATGTTCGGACACCGGAATGGTTTCGGGGAGTTTCAGACATATCTTAGAGTACCGGGGTTACGGAACCCCGGGAGTTTAATGGGCCAAGATGGGCCTTAGTGGAGAAGAGGAGGGCGGCTAGGGCAGGCGCGCCCTCCCCTCTAATCCGAATTGGACAAGGAGGGGGGCGGCGCCCCCCTTTCCTTCCTCTCTCTCCTTCCCTTCGTTTCCCCTCCTACTCCAACAAGGAAAAGAGGGAGTCCTACTCCCGGTGGGAGTAGGACTCCTCCCTGGCGCGCCCTCCCCTGGCCGGCCGCCTCCTCCCTCCTGGTCCTTTATATACGGGGGCAGGGGGGCACCTCTAGACATAACAATTGATCTTTTGATCTCTTAGCCGTGTGCGGTGCCCCCCTCCACCATATTCCACCTCGATCATATCGTAGCGGTGCTTAGGCGAAGCCCTGCGTCGGTAGAAACATCATCACTGTCATCACGCCGTCGTGCTGGCGGAACTCTCCCGTGAAGCTCTGCTGGATCGGAGTTCGCGGGATGTCATCGAGCTGAACATGTGCTGAACTCGGAGGTGCCGTATGTTCGGTACTTGGATCGGTCGGATCGTGAAGACGTACGACTACATCAACCGCATTGTGCTAACGCTTCCGCTTTCGATCTACGACGGTACATGGACAATACTCTCCCCTCTTGTTGCCATGCATCACCATGATCTTGCGTGTGCGTAGGAAATTTTTTGAAATTACTATGTTCCCCATCAGTGGCATCCGAGCCAGGTTTTATGCGTAGATGTTATATGCACGAGTAGAACACAAGTGAGTGATACGTCTCCAATGTATCTATAATTTTTTTTTGTTCCATGCTATTATATTATCTATTTTGGATGTTTATGGGCTTTATTAAACACTTTTATATTATTTTTGGGCCTAACCTATTAACCCAGAGCCCAGTGCCAGTTCCTGTTTTTTCCCTTGTTTTAGTGTTTCGAAGAAAAGGAATATCAAACGGAGTCGAAACGGAATGAAACCTTCTGGAGAAGTTATTTTTGGAAAGAAAGCAATCCAGAGGACTTGGAGTCCACGTCAAGAAAGCAACGAGGAAGGCACGAGGCAGGAGGGTGCGCCCACCCCCCTGGGCGCGCCCTCCACCCTCGTGGGCCCCTCGTGGCTCCACTGACGTATTTCTTCCTCCTATATATACCAATATACCCTAAAAACTTCGGGGAACAGAATAGATAGGGAGTTTAAATGGCTGCAAGTCTCAGAGCCACCAAAACCAATCGGGACCACTGTTAAAGCACCTGCCGGAGGGATCCCTCACCGTGGCCTTCTTCATCATCCGGCGCTCTCCATGACGAGGAGGGAGTAGCTCACCCTCGGGGCTGAGGGTATGTACCAGTAGCTATGTGTTTGATCTCTCACTCTCTCTCTCGTGTTCTTGAGGTGATACGATCTTGATGTATCGCGAGCTTTGCTATTATAGTTGGATATTATGATGTTTCTCCCCCTCTACTCTCTTGTAATGGATTGAGTTTTCCCTTTGAAGTTATCTTATCGGATTGAGTCTTTAATGATTTGAGAACACTTGATGTATTTCTTGCGTGGGCCAACCGTGGTGAGAATGGGTTATTCTATTGATTCACTTGATGTATGTTTTGGTGATCAACTAATGGGTTCCGCCCATGAACCTATGCATAGGGGTTGGCACACGGTTTCGTCTTGACTCTCCGGTAGAAACTTTGAGGCACTCTTTGAGGTTCTATGTGTTGGTTGGATAGATGAATCTGAGATTGTGTGATGCATATCGTATAATCATACCCACGGATACTTGAGGTGACATTGGAGTATCTAGGTGACATTAGGGTTTTGGTTGATGTGTGTCTTAAGGTGTTATTTTACTACGAACTCTAGGGCTGGTTGTGACACTTATAGGAATAGCCCAATGGATTGATCGGAAAGAATAACTTTGAGGTGGTTTCGTACCCTACCATAATCTCTTCGTTTGTTCTCCGCTATTAGTGACTTTGGAGTGACTCTTTGTTGCATGTTGAGGGATAGTTATATGATCCAATTATGTCATTATTGTTGAGAGAACTTGCACTAGTGAAAGTATGAACCCTAGGCCTTGTTTCCTAGCATTGCAATACCGTTTACGCTTAGTTTTATCTTTAGTTACCTTGCTGTTTTTATATTTTCAGATTACAAAAACCTATATCTACCATCCATATTGCACTTGTATCACCACCTCTTATGAACTAGTGCACCTATACAATTTACCATTGTATTGGGTGTGTTGGGGACACAAGAGACTCTTTGTTATTTGGTTGCAGGGTTGTTTGAGAGAGACCATCTTCATCCCTCGCCTCCCACGGATTGATAAACCTTAGGTCATCCACTTGAGGGAAATTTGCTACTGTCCTACAAACCTCTGCACTTGGAGGCCCAACAACGTCTACAAGAAGAAGATTGCGTAGTAGACATCAAGCAGTTTCTGGCACCGTTGCCGGGGAGGTGAGTTCTTGAAGGTATATCTTTAGATCTTGAAATCGAATCTTTTTGTTTCTTGTTTTATCACTAGTTTAGTCTATAAAAGAAAACTACAAAAAAATGGAATTAAGGTTGCCTCATATGCTTCATCTTTTCAATATCTTTCGTGAAAATGATGGAAAGGAAAATTGCGCTCAAATACTAGAAGACGAATGCATTTGAATGTTTGGCACTAAATCTTTGTATGATGAGCATGATTGCAATGTTGTTAGTATGAATTCTTTGAATACCCAAGATGCTAATGATATGCAAAGCCACAAGCTTGGGGATGCTATGTTTGATGAAGAAGATATTTTTAGTCCCCCAAGTTTTGATGTGCAAATTTATTATGATGAAAGCATGACTCCTATTTATGATGATTATTGTGGTGACACATATGCTATAAAGAATAAAGATAACCATGAAACTTGTCATCATGATTTTAATTTTCAATTGGATTATGCTTCACATGATAGTTATTTTGCTGAGTTTGCTCCCACTACTATTCCGAATGAGAAGAATGTTGCTTATGTGGAGAGTAGTAAAAATTCTATACTTGTAGATCATGTAAAGAATGCTTTAGGTGCTTGTTATATTTTTGAATTCATTCATGATGCTACTGAAAATTATTATGAGGGAGGAACATATGCTTGTAGGAATTGCAATAATATCAAGTTTCCTCTCTATGTGCTTAAAGTTTTAAAGTTATGCTTGTTTTGCCTTCCTATGCTAGTTGATTATTGTTCCCATAAGTTGTATGCTCATAAAATCCCTATGCATAGGAAGTGGGTTAGACTTAAATGTGCTAGTCATATTCTTCATGATGCTCTCTTTATGTTTCAATTCTTGTGTCTTATGTGAGCATCATTGAAATCATCATGCCTAGCTAGGGGCGTTAAACATTAGCACTTGTTGGGAGGCAACCCAATTTTATTTTTAGTTTCTTGCTTTTTGGTTCTGTTAAGTAATAAATAATCCATATAGCTTCTATTAAGATGTGGTTTTATGTTTTAATTAGTTTTTGTGCCAAGTTAAACCTATAGGATCTTCTTGGATGATAGTTATTTGATCTTGCTGAAAATTCCAGAAACTTTCTGTTCACAAAAACAATTGTTAGAAATCACCAGAATGTGATAAAATACTGATTCCAATTGCAGCATATCAATAATCAAATTATCTAGGTCTTCCTATTTTGGTATAAGTTTTTGAGTTCCAGAAGTTTGCGTTAGTTACAGATTACTACAGACTGTTCTGTTTTTGACAGATTCTGTTTTTCGTGTGTTGTTTGCTTACTTTGATGAATCTATGGCCAATAAAATAGTTTTTAATCCATAGAGAAGTTTGAATACAGTAGGTTTAACACCAAATTAAATAAAGAATGAGTTCATTGCAGTAGCTTATGTGTTGGTTTTGTTTTCTTTCACTAACGGAGCTTATAAGATTTCCTGTTGAGTTTTGTGTTGTGAAGTTTTCAAGTTTTGGGTAAAGCTTTTATGGACTATGGAATAAAGGGTGGAAAGAGCCTAAGCTTGGGGATGCTTATGGCACCCCAAGGTAATATCCAAGGACAACCAAGAGCCTAATCTTGGGGATGCCCCGGATGGCATCCTCCTTAAATCTTCATTCATCGGTAACTTTACTTGGAGCTATATTTTTATTCACCACATGATATGTGTTTTGCTTGGAGCGTCATGTCATTTTTTTTTGCTTGCTGTTTGAACAAAGTATCAAGATCTCAAATTCTTAAAATGGGAGAGTCTTCACATAGTTGCATAATTATTCGACTACTCATTGATCTTCACTTATATCTTTCGGAGTAGTTTGTTGTTTGCTCTAGTGCTTCACTTATATCCTTTAGAGCAAGGTGGTAGTTTTATTTTGAAGAAATATATGAACTCTCATGCTTCACTTATATTATTTTGAGAGTCCTAAACAGCATGGTAATTTGCTTAAATTGGGAAATTAATCCTAATATGCTAGGTATTCAAGACTAGTAAAAACTTTCTTATGAGTGTGTTGAATACTAAGAGAAGTTTGACGCTTGATGATTGTTTTGAGATATGGAGGTAATGATATTAAAGTTGTGCTAGTTGAGTAGTTGTGAATTTTAGAAATACTTGTGTTGAAGTTTGCAAGTCCCGTAGCATGCACGTATGGTAAACGTTATGTAACAAATTTGAAACATGAGGTGTTTGTCCTCCTTATGAGTGGCAGTCGGGGACGGCGATGGTCTTTTCCTACCAATCTATCCCCCTAGGAGCATCTTGGCGTAGTGCTTGGTTTTTGATGACTTGTAGATTTTTGCAATAAGTATGTGAGTTCTTTATGACTAATGTTGAGTCCATGGATTATACACTCTCACCTTTCCATCATTGCTAGCCTCTTGATGCCGTGCATTGCCCTTCCTCACATTGAGAGTTGGTGCAAACTTCACGGTGCATCCAAACCCGTGATATGATACGCTCTTTCACACAGAAACCTCCTTATATCTTCCTCAAAACAGCCACCATAGCTAGCTGTTATGGCATTTCCATAGCCATTCCAAGATATATTGCCATGCAACTTTCCACCGTTCCGTTTAGCATGACACGTTCATCATTGTCATATTGCTTTGCATGATCATGTAGTTGACATAGTATTTGTGGCAAAGCCACCGTTCATAATTCTTTCATACATGTCACTCTTGGTTCATTGCATATCCTGTTACACCTCCGGAGGCATTCATATAGAGTCATACTTTGTTCTAGTATCGAGTTGTAATCATTGAGTTGTAAATAAATATACGTGTGATGATCATCATTTTCTAGAGCATTGTCCTCAAGTGAGGAATAAAAAAGAGAAAGGCCATAAAAAAGAGAAGGCCCAAAAATGAGAGAAAAAGAGAGAAGGGACAATGCTACTATCCTCTTACCACACTTGTGCTTCAAAGTAGCACCATGATCTTCATGATAGAGAGTCTCTTGTTTTGTCACTTTCATATACTAGTGGGGATTTTTCTTTATAGAACTTGGCTTGTATATTCCAACAATGGGCCTCCTCAAGTGCCCTAGGTCTTCGTGAGCAAGAAAGTTGGGTGCACACCCACTTAGTTTCTTTTGTTGAGCTTTCATACATTTTTAGCTCTAGGGCATCCGTTGCATGGCAATCCCTACTCCTTGCATTAACATCAATCGATGGGCATCTCCATAGCTCATTGATTAGCCTCGTTGATGTGAGACTTTCTCCTTTTTTGTCTTCTCCACATAACCCCCATCATTATACTCTATTCCACCCATAGTGATATCTCCATGGCTCACGCTCATGTATTGCGTGAAGGTTGAAAAAGTTTGAGATTACTAAAGTATGAAACAGTTGCTTGGCTTGTCATTGGGGTTGTGCATGGTGAGAGCATTCTTGTGTGATGAAAATGGAGCATGACTAAACCATATGATGTTGTAGGGGTGAACTTTCTTTGGCCATGTTATTTTGAGAGGACATAATTGCTTAGTTAGTATGCATGAAGTATTATTATTTTTATGTTAATATTGAACTTTTATCTTGAATCTTTCGGATCTGGATATTCATACCACAATTAAGAAGAATTACATCGAAATTGTGCCAAGTAGCATTCCACATCAAAAATTCTGTTTTTATCATTTACCTACTCGAGGACGAGCAGGAATTAAGCTTGGGGATGCTTGATACGTCTCCAACGTATCTATAATTTTTGATTGTTTCGTGCTATTATATTATCTGTTTTGGATGTTTATGGGCTTTATTAAACACTTTTATATTATTTTTGGGACTAACCTATTGACCCAGAGCCCAGTGCCAGTTCCTATTTTCCCCTTGTTTCAGTGTTCTGAAGAAAAGGAATATCAAACGGAGTCGAAACAGAATGAAACCTTCTGGAGAAGTTATTTTTGGAAAGAAAGCAATCCAGAGGACATGGAGTCCACGTCAAGAAAGCAACGAGGAAGGCACGAGGCATGGGGGCGCGCACACCCCCCTAGGCGCGCCCTCCACCCTCGTGGGCCCCTCGTGGCTCCCCTGACGTATTTCTTCCTCCTATATATACCAATATACCCTAAAAACTTCGTGGAACAGAATAGATCGGGAGTTTCGCCGCCGGAAGCCTCTGTAGCCACCAAAAACCAATCGGGACTCTGTTCCGGCACCCTGTCGGAGGGGGGATCCCTCACCGGTGGCCATCTTCATCATCCCGGCGCTCTCCATGACGAGGAGGGAGTAGTTCACCCTTTGGGGCTGAGGGTATGTACCAGTTGCTATGTGTTTGATCTCTCTCTCTCTCTCCCTCTCTCTCTCTCGTGTTCTTGAGGTGATACGATCTTGATGTATCGCGAGCTTTGCTATTATAGTTGGATCTTACGATGTTTCTCCCCCTCTACTCTCTTGTAATGGATTGAGTTTTCCCTTTGAAGTTATCTTATCGGATTGAGTATTTAATTATTCTAGAACACTTGACGTATGTCTTGCATGGGATAACCGTGGTTACAATGGGTTATTCTATTGATTCACTTGATTTCTGTTTTGGTGATCAACTAGCGGGTTCCGCCCATGAACCTATGCATAGGGGTTGGCACACGTTTTCGTCTTGACTCTCCGGTAGAAACTTTGAGGCACTCTTTGAGGTTCTATGTGTTGGTTGGATAGATGAATCTGAGATTGTGTGATGCATATCGTATAATCATACCCACGGATACTTGAGGTGACATTGGAGTATCTAGGTGACATTAGGGTTTTGGTTGATGTGTGTCTTAAGGTGTTATTTTACTACGAACTCTAGGGCTGCTTGTGACACTTATAGGAATAGCTCAATGGATTGATTGGAAAGAATAACTTTGAGGTGGTTTCGTACCCTACTATAATCTCTTCGTTTGTTCTCCGCTATTAGTGACTTTGGAGTGACTCTTTGTTGCATGTTGAGGGATAGTTATATGATCCAATTATGTTATTATTGTTAAGAGAACTTGCACTAGTGAAAGTATGAACCCTAGGCCTTGTTTCCTAGCATTGCAATACCGTTTACGCTCACTTTTATCTCTTGTTACCTTGCTGTTTTTATATTTTCAGATTACAAAAACCTATATCTACCATCCATATTGCACTTGTATCACCATCTCTTCGCCGAACTAGTGCACCTATACAATTTACCATTGTATTGGGTGTGCTGGGGACACAAGAGACTCTTTGTTTTTTGGTTGCAAGGTTGTTTGAGAGAGACCATCTTCATCCTACGCCTCCCACGGATTGATAAACCTTAGGTCATCCACTTGAGGGAAATTTGCTACTGTCCTACAAACCTCTACACTTGGAGGCCCAATAACGTCTACAAGAAGAAGGTTGCGTAGTAGACATCAGTGAGTTGTGGGCGATACAAGTCATACTGCTTACCAGCATGTCATTGTCGGTGTGGAATGACACCTATGGGATCACAAGAATCCCTACTACAGGTTCCGGGGCGCAGGTCTGCGAGAAGAGCAGGGCTAGTAGGCAGCAAAAGGATCGTTTACCTAGGTACGGGCCGCGAGGATGCGTAAAACCCTAGTCCTACTTTAGTGGGTGTATTTCAGAGAGTTCTTGAGCTCTCGAACTAGCTGTGGTCAGTGCGTGGTTCGAAAGAGCCGAATCCTTCTCCAGTATGCCATGGGCCTCCTTTTATAGTCGAAAGGAGCTGCCACAAGGCACACAGGAGGTGGAAAGGCGTCAATGCCTGAGCTTATCGCTCGTATTACATGACAGCACGTATTTAATGCGTAGCTTAGGTGTCCCCTTGCTTTATTGGGGACGGGGGCGAGGCCCGTCCCATCCATCGCCGCTGCTCCTCGCTTCGACACGCGCCCTGGCCAGCGATGCGTGCGGCGCCATGTAGGCACGCAGGCAGCTGAGGTGGCGCGGTGGTGGATCCTTCAGGAAGATCTGCATGCCGCCACGCGGGCGCTCGATGAGTTGGCCCGGGAACTACATGTTGCCACGCAGGTGCCCGCCCAGCTGGTTGGGCTAGCAGCTGCATGTGAATGGCGGTGGATGCTTGGGCGGCGCGGGCCTGGCGGTGGCTCCGCTGGCGTCCTTGGCGAGGGCCTTGCCGGGTTGCCCGGCAAGGGTCTATTCCTCATCTGATCTTGAATATGTCTTCACAAAGATCTGCATGCCACCACGGAGGTGCCTCCCGAGCCCTGGCCCAACGTGATGTTGGAGACCGTGGGCTCAAGGGTGGCCCGCTCTGTTGGTGCGGGGCGAGCTGTCCTGGCAAGGATCTTGCCGGGGCTGCTGAGGCTGCCCCGGCAAGGGTCTTGCCGGGGGAACCTCCACGCGCGGCGTGGCATGGAGAGGCGTGCGTGACGTGGGCGGCAAGCGTGGGGCGGTTCCTGCACGCATGTGTCATGATACGTCTCCGTCGTATCTACATTTCCAAACACTTTTGCCCTTGTTTTGGACTCTAACTTGCATGATTTGAATGGAACTAACCCGGACTGACGTTGTTTTCAGCAGAATTGCCATGATGTTGTTTTATGTGCAGAAAACAAAAGTTCTCGGAATGACCTGAAACTCCACGGAATATCTTATAAAAAATAATAAAAAATCCTCGCCGAAGATGAAGACCAGGGGGCCCACACCCTGTCCACGAGGGTGGGGGAAGCCCTCCCCAAGGGCGCGCCTACCTCGTGGGCCCCCTGGATACCTTCCGACGCCAACTCCAACTCTATATATTGGCTTTCGGGGAGAAAAAATAGAGGAGAAGAAATCATCGCGTTTTACGATACGGAGCCGCCGCCAAGCCCTAAAACCTCTCGGGGGGGCTGATCTTGAGTCCGATCGGGGACATCATCATCATCAAACATCCTACATCACCAATTTCATGATGATCACAGCCGTGAGTGAGTAATTCCATCGTAGGGCTTGCTTTGGGCCGGTGATGGGTTGGATGAGATCTATCATGTAATCGAGTTAGTTTTGTTAGGGTTTGATCCCTAGTATCCACTATGTTCTGAGATTGATGTTGCTATGACTTTTCTATGCTAAATGCTTGTCACTAGGGCCCGAGTGCCATGATTTCAGATCTCAACCTATTATGTTTTCATGAATAAATGTGAGTTCTTGATCCTATCTTGCAAGTCTATAGTCACCTACTATGTGTTATGATCCGCAACCCGAAGTGACAATAATCGGGACCACTCGGTGATGACCATAGTTTGAGGAGTTCATGTATTCACTATGTGCTAATGCTTTGTTCCGGTTCTCTATTAAAAGGAGGCGTTAATATTCCTTAGTTTCCATTAGGACCCCGCTGCCACGGGATGGTAGGACAAAAGATGTCATGCAAGTTCTTTTCCATAAGCACGTATGACTATATTCAGAATACATGCCTACATTACATTGATGAATTGGAGCTAGTTCTGTGTCACCCTATGTTATGATTGTTACATGATGAACCGCATCCGGCATAATTATCCATCACTCATCCGGTACCTACGAGCTTTCCATATCCTGGTTTACGCTTATTTACTTTTCCGTTGCTACTGTTACAATCACTACAAAATACCAAAAATATTACTTTCGCTTCCTTTACTTTTGTTACCGTTACCACCACTATCATATTACTTTGCTACTAAACACTTTGCTGCAGATACTAAGTTTCCAGGTGTGCTTGAATTGACAACTCAACTGCTAATACTTGAGAATATTCTTTGGCTCCCCTTGTGTCGAATCAATAAATTTGGGTTGAATACTCTACCCTCGAAAACTATTGCGATCCGCTGGCGTCCTTGGCGAGGGCCTTGCGGTGGCCCGGCAAGGGTCTTCTTAGTGGTCCGGCAAGGGTCTTGCCAGCGATCGTTGTCGTCCCGGCAAGGGCCTTGCCGAAGTCTGTGGCCTTCCTCGGCAAGGATCTTGCCGAGGATCATCGTCTTCTATTCCTCATCTGATCTTGAATATGTCTTCACAAAGATCTGCATGCCACCATGGAGGTGCCTCCCGAGCCCTAGCCCAACGCGATGTTGGAGATCGTGGGCTCAAGGGTATGCCTTCTGATGGTCTTGAGGCGAGCTGTCCGGCAAGGATCTTGCCGGGCTCTTTGAGCTGCCCCGGCAAGGGTCTTGCCGGGGGAAACTGCTTCGTCCCTCTGCTCTTTGTGGTCTTGGCCTTGGCGTTGCTCTAATTTTCTTGGGCTTCGGTCTTACCTTGGCTCAAATCCCCTGCTCTGCTTGATGTGACCGTGGGCGCGGCTCCGACTGCCCGTGCACAGGTAAAGGGGTACAAAAGCGTGCCCCTCTTTTTGTACACCGACAGTCATACTTTGGTTCGGCGGTATTGTTGGATGAAGCGGCCCGGACCGACATTACGCGTCCGCTTACGCGAGACTGGTTCTACCGACGTGCTTTGCACCACGTGTGGCTGGCGGTGTCTGTTTCTCCAACTTTAGTTGAACCGAGTGTGGGTACGCCCGGTCCTTGAGAAGGTTAAAACAGCACTAACTTGACGAACTATCGTTGTGGTTTTGATGCGTAGGTAAGAACGGTTCTTGCTCAGCCCGTAGCAGCCACGTAAAATTTGCAACAACAAAGTAGAGGACGTCTAACTTGTTTTTGTAGGGCATGTTGTGATGTGATATGGTCAAGACATGATGCTATATTTTATTGTATGAGATGATCATGTTTTGTAACCGAGTTATCGGCAACTGGCAGGAGCCATATGGTTGTCGCTTTATTGTATGCAATGCAATCACCATGTAATGCTTTACTTGATCGTGATGGTGCTTCGGAGATGGAGATCACTAGCATAAGATGATGATGGCCATATCATATCACTTATATTGATTGCATGTGATGTTTATCCTTTATGCATCTTATTCTGCTTTGATTGACGGTAGCATTATAAGATGAACTCTCACTAAATTTCAAGATAAAAGTGTTCTCCACGAGTATGCACCGTTGAGAAAGTTAAATCGTGCCGAGACACCACGTGATGATCGGGTGTGATAAGCTCTATGTTCATCTACAACGGGTGCAAGCCAGTTTTGCACACGCAGAATACTCGGGTTAAACTTGACGAGCCTAGCATATGCAGATATGGCCTCGGAACACTGAGACCGAGAGGATGAGCGTGAATCATATAGTAGATATGATCAACATAGTGGTGTTCACCATTGAAAACTACTCCATCTCACGTGATGATTGGACATGGTTTAGTTGATTTGGATCACGTGATCACTTAGATGATTAGAGGGATGTCTATCTAAGTGGGAGTTCTTATGTAATATGATTAATTGAACTTAAATTTACCGTGAACTTAGTACCTTATAGTATTTTGCTTGTCTATGTTGATTGTAGATAGATGGCCCGTGCTGTTGTTCCGTTGAATTTCAATGCTTTCCTTGAGAAAGCAAAGTTGAAAGATGATGGTAGCAATTACACGGACTCGGTCCGTAACTTGAGGATTATCCTCATTGCTGCACAGAAGAATTACGTCCTGGAAGCACCGCTAGGTGTACTAATCAACGCCAAAGAATCGCAGACATTGTGAATGCACAGCGATCACGTGTTGATGACTACTCGATAGTTCGATGTGCCATGCTTTACAGCTTGGAACCGGGGCTTCAACGACGTTTTGAACGTCATGGAGCATATGAGATATTCCAGGAGTTGAAGTTAATATTTCAAGCAAATGCCCGAATTGAGAGATATGAAGTCTTCAGTAAGTTCTACAACTGCAAAATGGAGGAGAATAGTTCTGTCAGTGAGCATATACTCAGAATGTCTGGGTACTGCAATCACTTGATTCAACTGGGAGTTAATCTTCCGGATGATAGTGTCATTGATAAAATTCTTCAATCACCGCCACCAAGCTACAAGAGCTTCGTGATGAACTACAATATGCAAGGGATGGATAAGACAATTCCCGAGCTCTTCGCAATGCTAAAGGTTACGGAGGTAGAAATCAAGAAGGAGCATCAAGTGTTGATGGTCAATAAGACCACCAATTTAAAGAAAAAGGGCAAAGGGAAGAAGAAGGTGAACTTCAAGAAGAACAACAAACAAGTTGATGCTCAAGAGAAGAAACACAAGTCTGGACCCTAAGCACGAGATCGAAAGTCTTTGCTACCGCAAGCATAGTCCTTTGAAGCGGAACTGCCCCAAGTATTTGGCGGATAAGAAGGATGGCAAGGTGAACAAAGGTATATGTGACATACATGTTATTGATGTGTACCTTACCAGAGCTCGCAGTAGCACCTGGGTATTCGATACTGGTTCGATTGCTAATATTTGCAACTCAAAACAGGGACTACGGATTAAGCGAAGACTGGCTAAGGACGAGGTGACGATGCGCGTGGGAAATGGTTCCAAAGTCGATGTGATCGCCATCGGCACGCTACCTCTACATCTACCTTCGGGATTAGTTTTAGACCTGAATAATTGTTATTTGGTGCCAGCGTTGAGCATGAACATTATATCTGGATCTTGTTTGTTGCGAGACGGTTATTCATTTAAATCTGAGAATAATGGTTGTTCTATTTATATGAGTAATATCTTTTATGGTCATTGTCGGTGTCAAAACCGGCGGATCTCGGCACGGGTCCCGAATCTGTGCGTCTAGGCGGATGGTAACAGGAGACAAGGGACACGATGTTTTTACCAGTGTTCGGGTCCTCTCGATGGAGGTAAAACCCTACTCCTTCTTGATTAATATTGATAATATGGGTAGTACAAGAGTAGATCTACCACGAGATCAAGGAGGCTACACCCTAGAAGCTAGCCTATGGTATGATTGTTGTTTGTCCTACGGACTAAAACCCTCCGGTTTATATAGACACCAGATAGGGTTAGGGTTACACATGAGTCGGGTTACAATGGTAGGAGATCTACATATCCGTATCGCCAAGCTTGCCTTCCACGCCAAGGAAAGTCCCATCCGGACACGGGACGAAGTCTTCAATCTTGTATCTTCATAGTCGAGGAGTCCGCCAACGGTGATAGTTGACTATCCGGACACCCCCTAGTCCGGGACTCCTCAAGAGCCCCTGAACCGAGGCTTCAATGACGCATTTAGTTCAATGCGTGCATATCGCCTTCAAAGATTGCAAGGCGGGTTCCTCCTCCGAATACTTCATAGAAGATTTTGAACACAAGGGCGGTGTCCGCTCTGCAAAATAATTTCCACATAACACCGTAGAGAGAATAACATTTACACAATATCAATCACGACGTATTCCACGGCGTGTCATCACGCCATACGGCCAAGTCCTCATTCGTTTTTCTTGTACCACCTCGGTAGCGTTTAGCGAGGCGGTTTCCTTGGCACGTCTTGTCAAAGCAGAGATCGTGTCCCCCTTATTCGGGGATTCTCATCAATACGGACGTGGGTAACCCAACCGCGCCATTAATTTACAGCGCTTGGGAGATATGCGAGTTTTACCGGGCTGGTGGGGGCGCTTAGTTGCGTCCGCCCATATAAGGGGATAAGGATCCACCTTTTTCCATCTACGCCTTCTTCCTCCTTTGCTTATCCATTCCTACGCACTCGAGCTCCAGGGCCCAAGTCCGCACAACCATCCTCAACCTTCTCGAGCCATTTCCGGAGCGGGAGGCAAGTGTATGGCCACCACCGACACGGAGGGGCGCATCGAAAGGCTGCGGGAAGCCGGATACTTGTCCGGCGACATCGCATGTCGACTCCCCAACAAGGGGCAGCTCATACCCAGCCCCAGGCCCCATGAGAAGGTGGTGTTCCTCACCCACTTCCTCCGTGGACTAGGTTTTCCACTTCACCCATTTGTCCAAGGGCTCATGTTCTACTACGGCCTGGATTTCCACGATCTGGCCCCAAACTTCATCCTCAATATCTCGACGTCTGTCATCGTGTGCGAGGCTTTCCTCTGCATCCAGCCCCACTTCGGTTTACGGTTGAAGACCTTTAGCGTCTGTCAAGATAGTGGGCCGACAGCGGAGTCGGAGGCGCCATGGCGGGAAGGATGCCCAACGTTACATGGCTTGAGGGCTCCTTCGTGGAGACCATAAAGGGTGGCAATCGGGGTGGTTCTACATCACCGAGCCGCGACCCCAAATGGGCGGCGGCCCCTGAATTCAGATCTGGCTTCCCCACACAGCTCACATCATGGAAAGAGACGGGCCTTACGTGGGGTGATTCGGAAGAGCTGACCAGACTCCAAACCTGCTTCCGAAACCTGGTGGACAAGAAGCTCAAGCTTGTCAACGTAGTCCAGGTTAAGCTCATCCGCCAGATTCTCCCATGCCAGCAAGGAGCCTTCAATTTGTGGGAGTTTAATCCGGCACAACACCGGACCTTGAGCCGGCTCTTCGACACTACGTACGAAGATGCCTGGAAGGTGCTGTTCAAGGGTGCGGAAGCTCCCGCATCCGCTACCGAAGATCGCGGATTTATTTCGCAGCGTCAAGCCAGCGAGGTAAGTTATTTACCCTCTATGGGACTCTTTTTTCATAGTTTGACTCTATGTGGGATCTAAAACTCCCTAACCTCGGCAGAGTGGTGAAGACGTCCGGACAGATTAACTGTCCGGCTCCTTGCCGAAGACCAGCGGACGCCAGCAGACGGGGCTGCTGGTTCCGGCACTACGTGGTGCCGGAGAAGAAGGCTAAGAAGGAGGCCACCGGAACTCGAAGGAGCTCCGGCGCCAGTCTTTGTCGGACTCAGAGGCTGAATCCTCTCCCGAGAACAAGGAGGAGGAAAGAAGCCTCTCCCAATGAGGAAGAGAAGAAAAGGAAGGCCGCCCATCGGGAGGCCGGAAGGTCCAAGAAAGGAAGGAACCTTCCTCCGGACTTCTCCACCAACGTCGACAACGACGAGGAGGAGTGGCCATCAAGGGCCAAGCCCCTGGCGAGATCGTAAGTGTCCGGATTCTGGAATAACTCATGATTTTTACTTGTCGCACAGTGTCTTCTAACGCCGAATATAACCATGTAGCCCGCCATGACGAGGCTTCGCCGCTTCGTCGAGCGGCTCCCTGGATTCGTCGGATATGAATAGTACTTCACTTCCGGCCGCCTCCTCTCCTCGTGACGCGGACAACATCGTGGTGGAGTCCCAAAAGGGGCCCAACCAGGAGGAGGAGGTCCTTGAGGCGCCGGAAGGCGACCTCCCGGACTCCGGGCGCAAAGGGGAAAAAACCCCAGAGGGCTCTAAGTCCGGCCCTATGCCGGACTCCGTACCGGAACCTTCAGTGGTTCCGAAGTCCAGCAAGCGGTCCCTTCGTAAGAAGGGCAAGACTCGCACACCGGTGACCTCCGCCCATCCGGAGGCACCGGATAACTATTTGCCGGAGGCGCTTAACGGCGCCTCCATCGACGAGGAGCATCGCACTATCATGAGTGCGGTGGTCCAGAAAGTTCAGTCCGCCAAGAGCGGGTGACTGAAGCCCTAACAGCCTTCTAACAGGCTTTGAGGTAAGTTTAGAATATGTAAAAATATTACCGCATAGGCGGTAGCCCCGATGCTTAGTTCGGTGTTCGGAAAGAAAAGCCGGACTGAGGATCTAAAAAGATATCTGTGAGAGTCTAACATAAATATGTCAATATGGGAATGCAGGCTCTTGGCTGACCTCTCGCCAGACCGGGACCGCGGAGGTCCATGCATTGAAGCAGAGCCTCGAGCGGTCCGAGAACGAGCTCGGACTTGCCAAGAAGCAGCTCGAGGACAAGGAAGGTAAGTAATACCTTATTAAAGTAATACCTTATAGAAAGGATTTGGTTGCAAAAATTGACAGGAATAACGTGAGTATTGCAGGGCCACGAGCGAGGTGGCGACCACTGAAGGAAGCGGTGTCATGACCAAAATCAAAGCGGCCGCGGAGCGCACTGCGAGAGGAGCAGGAGGCGCGGGTGCCGGAAGGTGCGGCAAGAGCTCCAGGCTCTCGTGAAAAACACGAGAGTTTGGGCGTGACTCAAGACTTCGAGTCCGAGCTCGCTTTGGCTCTTGAGAATGCCAAAGCCGCTAAGGCCGAAGCCCAAAAAGCCCTCCAGGAAATTGAGGCGATGAAGAAGATAGCGGCGGGTAAGGCATTGTTTATGCAAAGCAGGCATGTGAAGGTGAACTATCTGTTACTTACCCGAATCCGGAGCTCTCCAGGAGCATTCGCAGATCTGCCCCGCAGTGTGTCCGATCCTGCCGCTTTCTACCGAGCCGAGGAGGGAGGGCGACGGAGAAGGTTTTCTGGTCTCAGTATGCCGAGGCCGGACATCCGGCAGTTTTCTGAGCGACCAGCTGAAGCAGCTGGTCGAGCTCCTAAGGTCGCCGAACAGGCCATGAAGGGCCTCATAGTTCGGTGAGGCCAACGGAAGCCATCCACAGGAGTTACTTCGGGCTGGTAAAGGCGGTGGTGGATGCCTGTCCAAGGCTTGAAGTCATCAAGCGCTCCGTCTGCATCGAAGGTGCCCGTAGGGCCCTTGCCCGTGCTAAGGTGCACTGGGGCAAGCTGGACGGTGAGAAGCTTGTGAAGGACGGACCACCACCGGGCAAGGAGCATCGCAAGCCCGAAATGTATTATGAGGGCGTCCTGAAGGGTGCCCGCCTTATAGCGGGTGAATGCTCCAAAGATGTAATTTTTGAATAGACTCGCATTTGTTATCCTGGACGCTGAAAACTTGTTCATACGCGCAAAGCAACGCTTGTTAAATTAAAATATTACCTTCTGTGCGGCCGTTTATCAAATTTGAGAGATGGCAAGTCGTTGGCTTCAGCCCCCATGCCACGAGTGCTAGGGTGTTCGGGATAAACTTGAGCGCTCTTGTTCCCATTCTTGGGTCCTTCGAGGGAGGCGCTCAACGCAACGAACAAGGCAACCGGACTTATAATGCTTGAACACTCTCACTTAGGCATAGAATTCTATAATTTTAAATTTTGGCGAAGCCCCTTGTATTCGGAGGACCGAGTTCGGGGCGCTATCCGTGCCTTGGCTGGACAATGCCGACTCCTCGCTCTAATCGGCATAAGTCTTTAGGGACCCGAAAAAACCTCTCGAACAGCAACCGGCTCTCGCCCCATGCATCATGACGGTCAGTTTTAGCTTTCTCCACTGAGGTGCTCAACCCAGCTCAACCGGGGCACAATCGCAGTGGTTCTCCCAGCGCTACCTTAGCCGATATAACGGAACGTAAGGTAAAAAAACATGGGAGCCGGGCAAACCTAACTATTGACCCAAGACATGATTCGCAGCCGATGCATATAATGCTATAAGTTCGGGGTGCCGCACTTGTGAAAGTGTTCGGACTTATCACACCATATTTTGGGGTACTTAAGCAACATGTCATACATGAACATATATGGAAAAAAGGAATGCAAGAATAAGCAGAAGCTATGTATTGTTTATTCAAAAGATACTGCAATGAAAGCAGAACGATACAAATAGTGCGATAAGCAAGGGATGGGACTATTTAACATGTCCCCCTCCAGGGGTAAGCTGCGGGATGGTACGTAAAACAGGTATAATGCTCGTAGTAGAGACCACCTGGACACTCGACGTAGCTTTCTGCTTCCCTAGTTGTTGCATCATGAGTTCAGCAATTCTAGTGCCGGACAGGGCTTCTGGAAGATGGAGTCCTGAAAGTAAGAGAAAAAGGGAAGAAAAAGAATGACACAATCGGGAGCCCCTGGTGCGGTTAAGCCGCATTCTGGGCGTGCCGTGGTCGTGCCCCTCCCCTTATGCCCATGGTATCTCCAGAGCGTAGTTATGTGCGCGTAGTACTGGCTTCGCAATTTTGCGAGGGCTAGGGTTAGCCGCATTGCTTCTGGCGTGCTTTCCGGGCGTGCGAGGCGGTCTTGTTGTAGGTTACTCGGCGCCGCTTAGCGGTGTCTTGTCGTTTAGTAGCCGGACTCGAGAATTGCCTTAAGAGGCTACTTTTTACTTCCGCCGCTAGGGCCGCCGTATGCTCCTCCGTTCGGAGAGAGCGTTCGGTGTTTCCATTGACCGTAATTACTCCTCGAGGGCCTGGCATTTTGAGCTTGAGGTATGCGCAGTGCGGCACCGCATTGAACTTTGCAAATGCGGTTCGTCCGAGCGATCGCGTGATAGCCGCTGCGGAGCAGGACTATGTCGAAGATTAACTCTTCGCCGGAAGTTATCCGGGATCCGAAGACCACTTTGAGTGTGACAGAGCCTGTACAATTGGCCTCTACACCTGGTATGACGCCTTTAAAGGTCGTTTTGTGGGTTTAATCCTTGAGGGTCTATGCCCATTTTGCGACCTTGTATCACAGTAAAGCAGGTTCAATTGCCGCCGTCCATCGAGGACTCTAGTGAGGTGAAATCCGTCAATGATTGGGTCAAGAACCAAAGGCGCGAATCCGCCGTGGCGGATGCTAGTGGGTGGTCCCTTCGATCAAAAGTGATCGGGCAGGAGGACCATGGGTTGAACTTTGGGGCGGCTGGCCCATCGCCAGATACTTCCCTTTAGTGCACGCTTCGCTCCCTTTTGGGTATGTGGGTTGCGTATATCATGTTCACCGTCCGCACTTGTGGGGGAAAGCCCTTCTGTCCTCTATTGTTCGGCGGCCGGGGCTCCTCCTCGTCATCGCTATGCAGCCCCTTGTCATTGAGTTCGGAATTTAACTTGCCTGCCTGCTTGAACACCCAACAATCCCTGTTGGTGTGTGTCGGTGTCAAAACCGGCGGATCTCGGGTAGGGGGTCCCGAACTGTGCGTCTAGGCGGATGGTAACAGGAGACAAGGGACACGATGTTTTTACCCAGGTTCGGGCCCTCTCGATGGAGGTAAAACCCTACTCCTACTTGATTAATATTGATGATATGGGTAGTACAAGAGTAGATCTACCACGAGATCAGAGAGGCTAAACCCTAGAAGTTAGCCTATGGTATGATTGTTGTTCGTCCTACGGACTAAAACCCTCCGGTTTATAGGCACCGGATAGGGTTAGGGTTACACAGAGTCGGTTACATCGGTAGGATATCTACATATCCGTATCGCCAAGCTTGCCTTCCACGCCAAGGAAAGTCCCATCCGGACACGGGACGAAGTCTTCAATCTTGTATCTTCATAGTCCAGGAGTCCGGCCAAAGATGATAGTTCGCTATCCGGACACCCTCTAGTCCGGACTCCTCGGTAGCCCACGAACCAGGCTTCAATGACGACGAGTCCGGCGCACATATTGTCTTCCGCATTGCAAGGCAGGTTCCTCCTCCGAATACTTCATAGAAGATTTTGAACACAAGGACAATTTCCGGCTCTGCAAAATAATTTCCACATAACACCTTAGAGAGAATAATATTTACACAAAATCAATCTGCTGACGTATTCCGCGGCGTGCCATCACGCCACGGCCAAGTTTTTATTTGAATTGTTTTTACCATACCACCTCAGCGCGTTTAGCGAGGCAGTTTCCTTGGCACGTCTTGTCAAAGCAGAGATCGTGTCCCCTTTATTCCGGGATTCTCATCAATACGGATGTGGGTAACCTAACCGCGCCCGTTGGCACGCCTCCTCTATCGAAGGCGAGTCCCAATCGGCCACGGGGAGGGCTCTTGGTATTCAACCTCTTTATAATGAGACCAAGGCCCGCTCCTTTCTTTCAATCTCAATCAAATCCGCCCCTCGCTTCGAGTTCCAACACCCAAAGCTCCAGATTTAGGCACTTCGGACCTCCGAGGATGTCCGGCTCCGACCTGCAAGGCCGGTGGATGCCTTCCTCCATTACGGAGGAAGACGTGCTAAGGCTGAGAGACGCCAGGTATCTAACCGGCGAAATTTCGCATAGGCTGCCTGCTCCAGGGCAGGTCATTCCCACTCCCGAGCCCGGCGAGAGCGTGGTGTTCGTGTCTCACTTTCTTCGGGGTTTAGGTTTCCCGATGGACCCCTTTGTGCGGGGGCTCATGTTTTATTATGGGCTGGAATTCCATGACTTGAATCCGGAGTCCATCCTCCACATCTCGTCATTCATTGTCGTGTGAAGCCTTCCTCCATATTACCCCTCACTTTGGATTGTGGCTCAAGACCTTCAAGGTGGAGCCGAAGATGATCGAGGGGCAACAGTGCGAAAAGTGGAGGGGCGGTCATAAGCAAGTGTGTTGATGCTCCGTGGCGAGGGCTCTTTTCAGGAGGAGCTTGGTTCGTGGCAACGGGAGTGGTTTTATATCACCGCTCCCAGGGGCACCAATGGGTGGCGCTACCCGCCTTCCACTCAGGTCCACCACAGCGGCTGGCATCATGGGTTAACCAGGGCTCGGCGGGGGCCGGCCAGGGCGTTCCTACATTGCGGGGCTGCATTCGAGATCTCCGTGAAAGAGAGATCAATCTGGTCATGGCGGCGCAGGTTATGCTAATTGCGCCTTTCTGCCCTATAAACGCCGCCCCCCCTCCGTCATGGGAGTTTAATCCGGAGGGACCACGAGCTCTCCAACATTTTATGGGCGCGACGCCTGTGGAGATGTATAAACTGTTCTTGGATCACGAGAGAAGTGTCCTGGACTTGACCGAGGACGCAGGACTAAGCTGCAATCGCCCAGATACTCAAGTAAGTAGTCCTATAACCGGACAGGCTGTTCATTCATTTATCATATATATGTCCTTTAAGGGAGCCGTTTCTTGAACAGGAGTGGATAGCCAAGGCAAAGTTGATAAGGTGTCCGGCTCCCCTCCCAGAGACCACGCCGGACCCTATGCTAACCAAGATGTTGAAGGTCGCGCCTTTTGAAGAAGGCGAAGGGGGGAGCCGGGAAACAACTGCCTCCACGAAGGAGGTTTTCAAGGAAGGAGGAATCGAGGATCCTACCTTCCGAGGGGAGAAGAGGACCGCCTCGAGACCCGGAAGCCAAGGCCTCAAAGCGGGGAAAGAAATCTTCAAGTGACAGTCCGGTGGGCAATACCCCAGCCGCACTATTTCCCCAAGGGGATCAGCCCTCCAGTGAGCCGTAAGTAAAAAGAAGGGGTCTTGTGAATAAAGGATATCCTTGTATTTATTTCTGAAGATAACTGAAATTGTACCTTGTAGTTCGGATCTCAGCCCTTCTCAACAGAGCTCGTCTTCGGGGGATCTTCGTCCGGAAATGATGGAGAGCGAAACGCCTCCACCTATCGCGCCTTCATGTGAGGCGGGGGACCCTGAGGTGTTGTCATGAAGAGTTTCCCCGAGTCCGGCGGGGCCGGACGGTCCGGCGCCAACTGGCGCGTGGTCGGAGGAGCTGAAGGACCTGCTCGAGCGAGTGTCTATCTCAGAAGATCATCGTGCGCTAATGGCTATGGTGATTGAAAGAATTGCATCCACTGAGAGCGGATTGCATGAAGACGCCAGAAGTTTACTGACGGGGTTTGAGGTACGAGAAAAAAGATGATGTACCTTCTGACAGTTATGCATATAGAATGCGCCCTGTATAGATAGTAGCCCCTGAGACTCGGTGCGTTGTCAAAAATGACAGCGCGCCAAGGATCATAATCCCAGGTGTAATATGCGCTCTTCCTTTGTAGGTGGCGAAGCGTCCGGTGGCAAGCCGGACTGATGAATTTGCCGAACTAGAGCGGCGTCTTGACGAGGCGGATGTGGACATCGCGCTGGTCAATAAACGGTTTGACGAGTCACAAGGTATGCGACTCCTCCGCGGGCACCTAGTAAGGGAGCTTGACGCCCATGCCTTACTATTTGTATGCTTTGATGCAGATGGCGCTGCTGCCGTGGAGAGGCTGCGGGCGGAACTCGCCCGAACTAAAGAGCAAGCCGAAAGGTAATGTCGGCTGCTTTAAAGGCGGCGAAGAGCTGAAAGCCGAACGGGCTGCTCACTGCCGAAGCAAAGAGGAAATGGCCGAGATGGCCGTAAAGTTGAAGGATGCTACCGACCGCTGCGGGGTTCTTGAAAAAGAACGTCAAGCGGAACAAGAGGGCCTGACAAAGGCCACCGCCGAAGCCAAGGATGCTCGTTTACGCTGCGAGAGCTGCCAAAGAGGAGCTGAAATCAGGCCGGGGATATTGCGGTGGAAAACCGTTTACTGCGGAGGAGATATACGGATCCGAAGTATGCTCAGTTGGATAAGCTGTGGAGTTCGGAGGATGCTTATCTGGACTTAGCGGCGAGCGTTGTGGACGCGATTGAGTACTTCCGAGGCCAGAAGGGGCACAGAAACGAAGGGCTATTTTGTTCGCAACTCCATAGTCCGGAGCGTCCCCTTCCGCTGGCCGATCGGTTGGCCGAATGGGCCGAACTGAATCAATTATCCAGACTTGCCATGAAGCATGTCGTGACTCATTTGTGGCCAGGCGGACCCCAGCCGAAGAGTTATTTTGGTTTAGTGCAGCAGTTCCTTGGTGCGGTACCGCGTATCGACGCAATGAAGCGGTCGACGTGTATTGAGGGTGCGCGGATGGCTCTTGCCCGTGTCAAGACATACTGGGCGGAGATGAAGGCCACCGACGTTGCATCCCAGGATTCGGACAGAAGCCGAGTACCTGCCGAGCACTATTTTGAGGAAGTCTGCAGGCGCTCGTTTAATAGAGGCAGATGCTCGAAGGATGTTATGTTTGAATGACATATGTAATTTTATGAAACATCGTTTCGATTTAATGTAAGAGCTTTTTATACTTGTGCCTTCAAGTAGCAAACTACCTCTGTGCGGCCGTTAATGTATATGTGTATATAACACGAAAGATGGCAGTCCTTGGCTTCAGCCCCACGCACATATAGTGCGGGGTGTCTACAAAAAGCGCATTTTCACACTTAATCCAACGTCTTGGTCCTGTAAAGGAGGTGATAGCGTAGCAAACTAGGCAACCGGACTATAATGCTTTATCACTTTCACTTAGCCATAGGGGTCCGAAGGTGGGGCTACGATATAGCCCCTAGGGGCACCCTCACTCTCTGAATCACGGGGTGCATATGTGCCTGACCGAAAGCGGTCCTTCGTCTATCTTGGAGGAATTCTAAACATTCCTGTGGGTCATCGAGTGGTTGACCAGTCTCACGCTACATCATGACAGTCAGTTTTGGCTTTCTCTCGAGGTACTCGCCAGGCGAACCGGGCACAATCGCAGAAGTTCTCCACGGTGCCGCGTTAGCCCATAAAGCGGGCGTAAGGCAGCAAAACACAGGAGCCGGGCAAACCCAACATTTGACCAAAGACATGATTCGGAGCTGATGCATATAAGGCCTAACTCGAGACGCCGAACACTCCCTAAGGTATTCGGTCTTTATGAAAATGGGCAGAACAATGCCCTAAGCCCATGGTGTCCGTGTATGCGCAAAATTCCGGCCGCCGATGCCAAACGCCACCTCCTTCTCGGTTATAGCAAGAAACCGGGGATGTGTATCAACAAGAGACAAAAAAAAGGTTTACGCAGGGTCTTAATCTGAAAAGAATCCTTGAAACGGGTCCCTACTGCACGTCTGCGCCTGTGTCTCCGTTGTGCCATATCCTGGACGGGTGTAGCATGGTGTTCATTTGTAAAAAAGAAGAAATTAGTTTGAGAAAAAAAGATCGTGCGGAAATGTAAGTGGAAATAATCATAGTATGATTCAAAAATGAATGAAATTGAGCTTTATTGTCTCTTGTTGCACATGCGTGGAGCCCCTTGTAAGGGGGGTACGCGGCTAGTAAGCGTCATGTTTATTTATGCCGGACTCGCCTAACCGTGTCCAGGGTCTGAACGACCTGCTTTAGACGTTTTTGGCCAGTAAGGTCGTTCTATTGTGAGGCTGTTGAGGCAGTCTCACATTCTTTACTTAAGGGATGCGCACAGCTTCCCCTTAATGAAATGATGCCTCGTGGACCGGGCATTTTATGTTTAAGAGATGCATAATGCGGTATTGCGTTAAAGTGGGCGAAAGCTTCGCATCCCAGTAGTGCTTGATGGCTACTTCTGAATGGGGCGATGTGAAAGACCAGCTTTTCGCGACGGAAGTTGTCGGGTGAGCCGAACATAACTTCCAGTAGTAGGGAGCCCGTACAATGGGCGTAAGTGCCTGGCATGATTCCTTGGAAGGAAGTGTTGCTATGGCTAATCCTGTTTGGGTCTATCCCCATATTGCGGATTGTGTCCTGGTATAGCAGGTTAAATCACTGCCGCTGTCCATTAGGACTTGCGTAAATTGAAGACCGTCGATTATAAGTTCTAGTATCAAGGCAGTCCATCCTGTGTTCTGGATACTTTCGGAGTAGTCCTGATGGTCGAAGGTGATTGGTTTTGACAACCAGTGTTGGGACTCCGCTGGGGTAGACTGTGCGGCGCGTAATTCAATGGGCGCCGCTCTATTTTCCCCTTTTGTTACTTGAAGTAAGTTTACTGTTTTGACCTCTTGTGGGAAATTCTTTTGTTTTCCGGTGCCCTGCTTGTGGGGTTCGTCGTCGTCCTCGCTTGGTGCGTCGAGCCCCTTGTGTTCGGCGTTGAGTCTGCCGGACTGCTTGAAGACCCAACAATCTCTGTGGGTATGGTTTGCGAGCATCCCGAGTATCTTGTGGATTTGGCATATCCTGTCTGTGATTTTGTTTAAGTTGGATATCTCATCCCTGTTATCCTTAAGGGGCAGTTTTTGTTGTTCTGCCGTGAGCTTTTGAATCCGGCGTTGACCGCCGCACTCTTTGGACTGTTCCCTTAATCCGCGCTGGTCCTTGCTGCGTCGTGGTTTCCATTTCCATCTCGACTTGGATGTACTTGGGTCATTTGGTACTGCATCTTCCTAGCCAGCTATCCTCTCCCAGCAAAAGCGGGTCATGAGGCTTGTTAATGCGGCCATTGTTCTTGGCTTTTCCTGGCCAAGGTGTCTGGCGAGCCATTCGTCTCGGACATTGTGTTTAAAAGCTGCTAAGGCTTCGGCGTCTGGACAGTCAACTATTTGGTTCTTTTTGGTGAGGAACCTGTTCCAAAATTTTCGGGCTGACTCACCGGGCTGTTGGGTTATGTGACTTAAATCGTCTGCGTCCGGAGGTCGGACATAGGTGCCCTGGAAATTGGCCCGAAAAGCATCCTCAATCTCTTCCCAACTACCAATGGTGTTTTCGGGGAGGCTTTTAAGCCAGTGCCGGGCTGGCCCTTTGAGCTTGAGGGGTAGGTATTTTATGGCGTGGAGATCATCTCCTCTGGCCATATGTAGGTGGAGGATATAATCCTCAATCCAGACTCCAGGGTCTGTTGTTCCATCGTATGCCTCTATGTTTACGGGTTTGAATCCCGCTGGGAATTCATGATCCAGCACCTCATTGGTGAAACATAGAGGGTGCGCGGCGCCCATATATTTGGGTATGCCGTGATGTTCGGACACTTGACGTGTTGGCTGGTTTTTCGGGGGTGCCATGTATTTTGCACGAGCGATCGAGTATTCAGTCCAAATTGGACGGGCCTGAGTATTTCTTTTGAACGGCTTTTTCCGCTGACCGGGTTTAGAGCCTCTGAATCCGGCATTGACTGCCGTATCTTCAGCATTATCACCGTTAATGCGGCGCTTATTCTTGTTGCGACGCGACCTGCCATTGCTGTCCTTGGTATCCGAACTACTAGGGTTTTTGGTTAGGTTGTTGCTGCGAGCTAGCCAGCTGTCCTCTCCCGCGCAAAAGCGGGTCATGAGTGATGTGAGGGCTGCCATGGATTTCGGCTTTTCCTGTCCTAGGTGCCGGGCAAGCCACTCGTCGCGGATGTTATGTTTGAAGGCTGCGAGGGCCTCTGCATCCGGACAGTCAACGATTTGATTTTTCTTGGTTAAGAACCGTGTCCAGAATTGTCTGGCCGATTCATCTGGCTGCTGAATTATGTGGCTTAGGTCATCGGCGTCTGGTGGTCGCACATATGTGCCCTGGAAGTTATCAAGGAATGCTGCTGCCAGGTCTTCCCAACAACCAATTGATTCTGCTGGCAAGCTGTTGAGCCAATGCCGAGCTGATCCTTTAAGCTTGAGTGGGAGGTATTTGATGGCGTGTAGATCATCACCGCGGGCCATGTGGATGTGAAGGAGATAGTCCTCGATCCAGACCGCAGGATCTGTTGTGCCGTCATATGATTCAATGTTTACGGGTTTGAAACCCTCGGGGATTTGATGGTCCATTACTTAAATGGTGAAGCATAGTGGGTGTCTTGGCGCCTCAGATTGGGCTATATCACGGCGCAGCTCAAATGAGCTTTGTCATCGTGTTCGCCCGGCCGGAATTGCCGTATCCGGCATGACGCGTTTGTCATCACGTGTCGTGGGGCGCCCGCCGATCCGTAGATCGATCTTATTTGCCTTGCCTTGTCCTCCAATATGTCTTGCAAGTCCGCGCATTTCCCGTGGCTTTGTACTTTTCGAGCGACGCCGGAGTGCGGCTTTGGTGGAGGGCCTAGAGGCCTCTCTGTCGCGGCCACGAGGTGGTCGGTCGGCCGCATCATGCGCTCGTGATGTAGGGTTGTGTGCTTCCTCCTCTAATTGGGGTAGCATCTTGCATTTTGGGTAGCTTTTGGAAGTGCGTTCGAGTTCGTACTCCTCGGCTGCAAGGACTTCAGTCCATCTGTCAGCTAGCAAGTCTTGGTCAGCTCTAAGCTGCTGCTGCTTTCTTGAGGCTGCTTGCCGTGGCCATAAGCCCTGCGCTTGAAACGCCCTGTTCGGCGGGATCCTCGGGCATGACAAATTAGTAAATGCGTCGTTGAGGCTTGCCTCATCTTCGGAGGGAGGCATATAATTATCGTCCTCTACCTCTCTGCTCCCGCTCTGTCATGAGGGCTGGCTTCTCCCTCCTCCGTGTTGAATCCTGCCGGAGGGGTTGTCTTGACCTTGTCCGGTGTTATTGTCTCCCGTGCCGGAATCACCGTTTTTGCTGTGGCGGGATTTAGAGCGGCGCCGCTGACGCCGACGCTTGGGCTGTTTCTTGGAGGGGTCATCCTCCGCTATTCCATCGCCCTTCCCATCTTTTGGGATGTCCACCATGTATTTGTTGTATGACGAGGTGGCCTTCTAGTGCCCTGTAGGCGCTGGTTCTTGGTTGTCTCCTGCATCGTCGTCCATACCGTCGATGTCTTCGGAGTCGAAGTCGAGCATGTCAGTTAAATCATCGACAGTGGCTACAAAAGTGGGTGGTGGGTGGGCGTTGAATTTCTTCGTCGTCCGCATCCCAACCTTCCTGACCATAGTCCATGCTGATGGACTTTTGGAATCACATGATTATGAATCACTTGATGCTTGCGAACCATGCCTCATGAGCAAGATGACTAAGACTCTGTTCTCTGGAACAATGGAGCGAGCAAATGACTTATTGGAAATAATACATACTGATGTATGCGGTCCGATGAGTGTTGAGGCTCGCGGCGGGTATCGTTATTTTCTGACCTTCACAGATGATTTGAGCAGATATGGGTATATCTACTTAATGAAACATAAGTCTGAAACATTTGAAAAGTTCAAAGAATTTCAGGGTGAAGTGGAAAATCACCGTAACAAGAAAATAAAGTTTCTACGATCTGATCATGGAAGTGAATATTTGAGTTATGAGTTTTGGTCTTCATTTGAAACAATGTGGAATAGTTTCGCAACTCACACCACCTAGAACACCACAGCGTAATGGTGTGGCCGAACATCGTAATCGTACTTTACTAGATATGGTGCGATCTATGATGTCTCTTACTGATTTACCGCTATCGTTTTGGGGTTATGCTCTACAGACAACTGCATTCACGTTAAATAGGGCACCATGAAAATCCGTTGAAACGACACCTTTTGAACTATGGTTTGGCAAGAAACCAAAGTTGTCATTTCTTAAAGTTTGGGTGCTTATGTGAAAAAGCTTCAACCTGATAAGCTCGAACCCTAATCGGAGAAATGTGTCTTCATATGGTACCCAAAGGAAACTGTTGGGTACACCTTCTATCACAGATCCGAAGGCAAGACATTCGTTGCCAAGAATGGATCCTTTCTAGAGAAGGAGTTTCTCTCGAAAGAAGTGAGTGGGAGGAAAGTAGAACTTGATGAGGCAATTGTACCTGCTCCCTTATTGGAAAGTAGTTCATCACAGAAACTGGTTCCTGTGACACCTACACCAATTAGTGAGGAAGCTAATGATAATGATCATGAAACTTCAGATCAAGTTACTACCGAACCTCGTAGGTCAACCAGAGTGAGATCTGCACCAGAGTGGTACGGTAATCCTGTTCTGGAGGCCATGTTAGTAGACCATGACGATCCTACGAACTATGAAGAAGCAATGGTGAGCCCAGATTCCGCAAAATGGCTTGAGGCCATGAAATCTGAGATGGGATCCATTTATGAAAACAAAGTGTGGACTTTGGTTGACTTGCCCGATGATCGGCAAGCAATTGAGAATAAATGGATCTTCAAGAAGAAGACTGATGCTGACGGAATGTTAATGTCTATAAAGCTCGACTTGTTCCAAAAGGTTGTCGACAAGTTCAAGGGATTAACTACGATGAGACCTTCTCACCCGTAGCGATGCTTAAATCTGTCTGAATCATGTTAGCAATTGCCGCATTTTATGATTATGAAATTTGGCAAATGGATGTAAAGACTGCATTCCTGAATGGACTTCTGGAAGAAGAGTTGTTTATGATGCAACCTGAAGGTTTTATCGATCCAAAGGGAGCTAACAAAGTGTGCAAGCTCTAGCGATCCATTTATGGACTGGTGCAAGCCTCTCGAAGTTGGAATAAATGCTTTGATAGTGTGATCAAAGCATATGGTTTTATACAGACTTTTGGAGAAGCCTGTATTTACAAGAAAGTGAGTGGGACCTCTGTAGCATTTCTAATATTATATGTGGATGACATATTGTTGATTGGAAATGATATAGAATTTCTGGATAGCATAAAAGGATACTTGAATAAGAGTTTTTCAATGAAGGACCTCGGTGAAGCTTCTTACATATTGGGCATCAAGATCTATAGAGATAGATCAAGATGCTTAATTGGACTTTCACAAAGCACATACCTTGACAAAGTTTTGAAGAAGTTCAAAATGGATCAAGCAAAGAAAGGGTTCTTGCCTGTGTTACAAGGTGTGAAGTTGAGTAAGACTCAATGCCCGACCACTCCAGAAGATAGAGACAAAATGAAAGATGTTCCCTATGCTTCAGCCATAGGCTCTATCATGTATGCAATGTTGTGTACCAGACCTAATGTGTGCCTTGCTATTAGTTTAGCAGGGAGGTACCAAAGTAATCCAGGAGTGGATCATCGACAGCGTCAAGAACATCTGAAATACCGAAAAGGACTAAGGATATGTTTCTCGTTTATGGAGGTGACAAAGAGCTCATCGTAAATGGTTACGTTGATGCAAGCTTTGACACTGATCCGGACGATTCCAATTCGCAAACCAGATACGTGTTTATATTGAACGATGGAGCTGTCAGTTGGTGCAGTTCTAAACAAAGCGTCATGGCGGGATCTACGTGTGAAGCGGAGTACATAGCTCCTTCAGAAGCAGCAAATGAAGGAGTCTGGATGAAGGAGTTCATATCCGATCTAGGTGTCATACCTAGTGCATCAGGTCCAATGAAAATCTTCCGAGACAATCTTTGGTGCAATTGCCTTGGCAAAGGAATCCAGATTTCACAAGAGGACCAAGCACATCAAGAGACGCCTTCAATTCCATTCGGGACCAAGTCCGGTGGCGTATATAGAGATTTGCAAGATACATACGGATCTGAATGTTGCAGACCCATTGACTAAGCCTCTTCCACGAGCAAAACATGATCAACACCAAGGCTCCATGGGTGTTAGAATCATTACTATGTAATCTAGATTATTGACTCTAGTGCAAGTGGGAGACTGAAGGAAATATGACCTAGAGGCAATAATAAAGTTATTATTTATTTTCTTATATCATGATAAATGTTCATTATTCATGCTAGAATTGTATTAACCGGAAACATGATACATCTGTGAATACATAGACAAACAGAGTGTCACTAGTATGCCTCTACTTGACTAGCTCGTTAATCAAAGATGGTTATGTTTCCTAGCCATAGACATGAGTTGTCATTTGATTAACGGGATCACATCATTAGGAGAATGATGTGATTGACTTGACCCATTCTGTTAGCTTAGCACTTGATCGTCTAGTATGTTGCTATTGCTTTCTTCATAACTTATACATGTTCCTATGACTATGAGATTATGCAACTCCGTTTACCTTGAGGAACACTTTGTGTGCTACCAAACGTCACAACATAACTGGGTGATTATAAATGTGCTCTACAGGTGTCTCCGAAGGTACTTGTTGGGTTGGCGTATTTCGAGACTAGGATTTGTCACTCCGATTGTCGGAGAGGTATCTCTGGGCCCACTCTGTAATGCACATCACTATAAGCCTTGCAAGCATTGTAACTAATGAGTTAGTTGCGGGATGATTGATAACCCACAAGTATAGGGGATCGCAACAGTTTTCGATGGTAGAGTATTCAACCCAAATTTATTGATTCGACAGGGGAGCCAAAGAATATTCTCGAGTATTAGCAGTTGAGTTGTCAATTCAACCACAACTGGATAACTTAGTATCTGCAGCAAGGTATTTAGTAGCAAAGTAATATGGAAATGCTTGATAACGATAGCAAAAGTAATATTTTTGGGTTTTGTAGTGATTGTTACAATAGCAACGGAAAAGTAAATAAGCGAAGAACAATATGTGAAAAGCTCGTAGGCATTGGATTGGTGATGGAGAATTACGCCGGATGCGGTTCATCATGTAACAGTCATAACATAGGGTGACACAGAACTAGCTCCAATTCATCAATGTAATGTAGGCATGTATTCCGAATATAGTCATACGTTCTTATGGAAAAGAACTTGCATGACATCTTTTGTCCTACCCTCCCGTGGCAGCGGGGTCCTAATGAAAACTAAGGGATATTAAGGCCTCCTTTTAATAGAGTACCGGACCAAAGCATTAACACATAGTGAATAGATGAACTCCTCAAACTATGGTCATCACCGGGAGTGGTCCTGATTATTGTTGCTTCGGGGTTGCCGGATCAAAACACATAGTAGGTGACTATAGACTTGCAAGATAGGATCAGGAACACACATATATTCATGAAAACATAATACGTTCAGATCTGAAATCATGGCACTCGGGCCCTAGTGACAAGCATTAAGCATAGCGAAGTCATAGCAACATCAATCTCAGAACATAGTGGATACTAGGGATCAAACCCTAACAAAACTAACTCGATTACATGATAAATCTCATCCAACCCATCACCCTCCAGCAAGTCTACGATGGAATTACTCACGCACGGCAGTGAGCATCATGAAATTGGTGATGGAGGATGGTTGATGATGACGATGGCGACGGATTCCCCTCTCCGGAGCCCCGAACAGACTCCAGATCAGCCCTCCTGAGAGGTTTTAGGCTTGGCGGCGGCTCCGTATCGTGAAACGCGATGAATCCTTCTCTCTGGTTTTTTTTCTCCCCGAAAGTGAATATATGGAGTTGGAGTTGAGGTCGGTGGAGCGTCGGGGCCCACGAGGCAGGGCGCCCGGGGCGTGCGCCCCACCCTCGTGGACAGGTGTGTGGGCCCCGACGTAGATTTTTCTTCCAGTATTTTAATATTTTCCAAAAAGATGTTCCGTGGAGTTTCAGGTCATTCCGAGAACTTTTGTTTCTGCACATAAATAACACCATGGAAAGTCTGCTGAAAACAGCGTCAGTCCGGGTTAGTTCCATTCAAATCATGCAAGTTAGAGTCCAAAACAGGGGCAAAAGTGTTTGGAAAAGTTGATACGACGGAGACGTATCAATTCCCCCAAGCTTAAACCTTTGCTTGTCCTCAAGAAATTCAGTTGATAAACTGAAAGTGATAAAAAAACTTTAACAAACTCTGTTTGCTCTTGTTGTTGTAAATATGTAAAGCCAGCATTCAAGTTTTTTAGCAAAGATTATGACTAACCACATTCACAATAACTCTTAGGTCTCATGTTTACTCATGTCAATGGCATAATCAACTAGTGAGCAATAATAATAAATCTCGGATGACAACACTTTCTCAAAACAATCATAATATGGTATAACAAGATGGTATCCGCTAGCCCTTTCTGAGACCGCAAAACATAAATGCAGAGCACCTTTAAAGAGCAAGTACTGACTGGAGATTGTAATTCATGGTAAAAGAGATCCAATCATAGTCATACCCAATATAAATTAATAGTAGTGGATGCAAATGACAGCTGCGCTCTCCAGCTAGTGCTTTTTAATAAGAGGGTGATGACTCAACATAAAAGTAAATAGATAGGCCCTTCGCAGAGGGAAGCAGGGATTTGTAGAGGTGCCAGAGCTCGATTTTAAAGCAGAGATAAATAATATTTTGAGCGGCATACTTTCATTGTCAACATAACAACCAAGAGATGGCGATATCTTCCATGCTACACACATTATAGGCGGTTCCCAAACAGAATGGTAAAGTTTATACTCCCCTCCACCAACAAGCATCAATCCATGGCTTGCTCGAAACAACGAAAGTGCCTCCAACTAGCAACAGCCCCGGGGGAGTTTTGTTTGCAATTAATTTGATTTAGTTTGCATAAAGCATCCTGGTGACAAGCCATTTTCTCGTGAGTGAGGAGCGGAGTCCACTCCTCTTCAGAATAACCCGACCAGCATGGAAGATACGGACAACCCTAGTTGATACATGAGCTATTCGAGCATACAAAACAGAATTTCATTTGAAGGTTTAGAGTTTGGCACATACAAATTTACTTGGAACGGCAGGTAGATACCGCATAAAGGAAGGTATGGTGGACTCATATGGAATAACTTTGGGGTTTAAGGATTTGATGCACAAGTAGTATTCCCGCTTAGTACAAGTGAAGGCTAGCAAAAGACTGGGAAGCGACCAACTAGAGAGCGACAACAGTCATGAACATGCATTAAAATTAATAGACATTGAGTGCAAGCATGAGTAGGATATAATCCACCATGAACATAAATATCGTGAAGGCTATGTTGATTTGTTTCAACTACATGCGCGAACATGTGCCAAGTCGAGTCACTTAATCATTCAAAGGAGGATACCACCCCACTATACCACATCACAACCATTTTAATAGCATGTTGGCACGCAAGGTAAACCATTATAACTCATAGATAATCAAGCATGACATGAGCAACAATGATCTCTAATTGTCATTGCAAACATGTTTTTTCATAATAGGCTGAATGAGGAACGATGAACTGATCATATTTACAAAAACAAGAGAGGTTGAGTTCATACCATCTTTTCGCATCTCAGTCAGTCCATCATATATCGTCATAATTGCATTTCACTTGCACGACCGAACGAAGTGAATAATAATAAGAGTGCACGTGCATTGGACTAAGCTGGAATCTGCGAGCATTCAATAAACAGGAGAAGACAAGGCAATATGGGCTCTTGGTTAAGTTAACAATAATGCATATAAGAGCCACATCAACAATTTAATTATGGTCTTCTCCTATCGACCTCCAAAGAAAATAAAAGAACTAAAACTATTTACACGGGAAAGCTCCCAACAAGCAAAAGAAGAACGGGAAATATTTTTGGGTTTTTTTTAATTATTACTACTACAGCGTAAACTAACTAAAAACTACACTATTTTTTTGTTTTTCTTAAGGTTTATTAAACACACAAGAAGAAAGTAAGAAAAAGGAAAATAAACTAGCATGGATATTACAGTGAAAAAGTATAAGCACCGACATCTATCAATGTGTAACATCCCAAAATTCTATATTTTGGAATGTTATAATAATTAAATAAATAGGATTGTTTGTTTGATTGTTGTGTGATGGATTGTGTGAAATTATTTTATTTTCACGAGAATTCAAACCTTTTGAGCTCTTGTTTAAAACTTTTTCGAATCATGCTGTAAAAGTTGGGTAACATTTTGTCCAATAAAGAAAACTATGGTTGGGGAAGTTTATTCAAGAAAATCAAAGGGCTTTAATTTTTGTTTGACTCTTTTTGAAATATTGGAAACCACAATCACAATTTTGGAGTGAGAATACGATGACTTTCTCAAATGTGGTGGATGAATGTTTCATATGGAGTTTGTTTGGATTTTGGAGTTCCAATTGAAATATGATATTATTTGGAGTTTTACTGTCGTTTAAATATTTCCAAATTAATCAAATAAAATTTAATGAGAGGAGATAATGTGACTTCTCCAAAAATATATTTGGAAATATTTAATACGGTACAATTGTCTATTTGTTAATTTACAATTGTCCTTATGTCCATAAATAAATGTATTCTAGCTTATGCACACAAATAATATTTTCTAGGCGCCAAATTATAATTACGTCTATGTGAACATTTATTTTTGTCTATTAATTTTTTTTTCTGCGCGACAAATGTATTAGGAAAAAGAAAACCTACAGCCATGGCCCAATTTGGCCCAACTGACCGAGCAGCGCATTAGTAAAGCGTTCATCTTCCTCCTCGTGCACATATGTATTCACGTAGAGAGAGACATCCATGGCTTAGGCTGCACCCCAACGCTTCCTCTCCCTTTTCCCGCAACCACTGACCTCCTGAACCGGTTCCCCATGCTTGCTCGACTCCTTCCCTCCAGTAGTGCGCCTTAAGGCACCCCCTAATGGCCATTAGAGCTCGAGGAAACTGCTACTTTTACTGCCGTCAATAACAACTATGAAACCGCTTGATTCTGACCACCCCTGCTGCTATAAAAGGTACCCAGACGAGAGCCTCGAAGCCACTCACTAGCGCATCCGAAAACCCCTCTCTGAACCTCCTCCTCTGCGAGCAATTGCTCGTCAGAGTTCGGCAACTCAATGGCCGCTCCACGCCGCCACGGGACAAGTCCGAGCCTGTGATCTTATCCAAAGGACTGCCCTTGTCGACCTCTTCGCCGTTCTGCTACTACTTGACATTGGGGGCCCTCTTCCTCAACTCTAGCAACCTTTTTCTCCAACTCCGGCGACTAACTCCGGTGAGCACTATGTAAATCCCGTAATTGTTTTTCAGAAAAATACTCAAACTTCGGAAATTCATCTCTCCTAGACCGTAAGTCCGAATTCGACAAATTTTGTATCCACAGATTCGTTGAAACACGAAGTTTATCATGAGCCAAAAGTATTTCACTTTTGGTAAATTACATTTGACACAAATTTAAAAAATTTATTTGAGTATTTTTGCTATATCTATTAATTTGTAATTCTTTTGAAAATGTTTCCTTCAGCAAAATTGATCTTTCGGTCCATATCTTGCTGTTAGAATTTTTTTTCCTAATTGTTCACCTATGTCTAGCCACTTTCTCAACCTTAACACTTCATATAGTTTTCCTTTTATCGTAATTCAATTTCATCATTAGTTTAATTCGATTCTTGATTCAGCTTTTTTGAGAAGATCATTAGGAACCTCCCTGGTCATATGCTATCATTATACAAATTTAGACTTCACGAGATGTTACATACCTTTTGTAACATAAATCTTTGTGCCACAAATTCCATCTACCATTTTCATTAGACTTTATCGTAGAACCTTGCCTCACAACTCTTCAGCCCGTGATCTTCACTTTGACCCAACCCTAGAACAAAACCTATATCATATTTTCATTCTTGATCTTATCTCAACCCATAACCAAGTCCTAACAACTTATGTAGGAATGTTTTTTCTATTTTGTATTGTAATTTGAATATTTTATTTGGATCTTTATTTGGATGTTGTTGTGTGTTAAAGTACTTTCTTATATCGTTAGATATATCGTAATGAGAAGGAGAGACGACTCAATAGAATATTTCATCTTCATCAACAGTACAAGGCAAGTTACATCTTGATCATGTTTATTTATACCTATGTTTTATATATGCATTTAGTCCTTCGATGTAGGGTTTGAATGAATATGTTAGTTGGCTATATTATAAACCCTGTAGTGCAATGAGGTAGGTCTAAGACTTTACTATGCCATTGTAGGGATTTTTGTTGCCAACGTTGTAGGGATTTTTGCTATGCCATTGTAGACGGGGATTGGTATGTGAGATCATGAAAGTTGCGAGTGATATAATAATTAAGGGTAACCATAAGGCGGCAACGTTAACACACATCTGGGTGGATTTGTAAGGGGCACCCTGGAGAAACCAGTGGACTTGCCCGGGGGATCCCGGAGTACCCGAGTGATCACCCTATGGACTGCCACCCAGGCTCAAAGGGATTCATCAATTTTTCATGACTAGAAGCTTACCTTCACAGCCACAAGCTATTATGGGCTCTGGCTTAGTTGAGTACGTTGTGTGACCTCTTACAGCGGTAGACTAGCAGATATAGTTATATATGTAGGTGTACCGGTCTACCCAGGGTTAAGAGGGAACACTTCAGAAAGACTATGTCTCGATCTTCTGGCTCTCAAACACCAGGAAGTGCGAGGACTACAAAGGAGGTGATCGAGTCTTGTGGGGAAAAGTGTGCAAAATTCTGCAGAGTGTAAAACTAATCGATTAGCCGTGTCCCCGGTTATGGAAATTTGAGCATCTGGAAATTGGAAATTGAGCGATCTCATCACTCTTAAATAATTTAATGGGTGTTAATGAATTTGGGTATAGATTGAATGGAGCAACCATCTCAATCATATTATGATGAATTATGTAGTCACAATATGATATTCTTTTGATGATAGGGAAAAATCAGCTTTATGCAAATTAAATTTAGAACCATCCACCAGCCATATTGCATGTATAAATAGGACATTTATTCTTCTCTTGTGGTGTGACTTGCCAGTACATTCAACATACTGACCTATACGGCTGCAACATATTATGTTGCAGGTATTATCCGACGAGTAAGTTATATGATAGGGTTACGGTCCGCACTCAACTTGCCGATGGCGTTGAGGGGACTCCACACCCGTTTGTCTGTTTCCGCTGAGATTCTTAAGGTATATATCAGTTTTTCATTACTTATACATGTGATTGCACTTTGATATATACATTGATGTACTTTGTGTGCTACAATACCGATCCAGGGATAGCACAGATACACAGAGACTTGACCGTCTGAGGTCGGGTCGCTACAGAAATGGTATCACAGCACATGTTGACTGTAGGACGTGACCCTAGGAAATGGCTTAGTAGCAGCAAGATCCCGAGAGAGCATTTTTTTTGCCTTGGAATTTTCCCTCAACTTTTGAACCCTTGACCAAAACTCTTCTTATTTCCAAATTTTAGATGGAGAAGTTCACCCTGAACACCGGAGTGCACTATAAGGACATTCTTTGTGGTCCAGCCCTCGTGGCATTGGTCAGACTGCTGAAGTTGCCGATACAGGAGATCAAGGTGAACAAGAGAAGAACCGGAAAATGGGGCATTAAGACTCGAGTTTTTGGACGTCAAGGAGACCCCAAGAAAGGGGATATCACATATGAGATGATAGCCCGCAAGAAGAATATGGGCATCAACACTGCCATTCATGATGCAATTGCACGCCTGTGCTATCGTCATCGTAATGAGCTAAGCAAGAACAGTTTTGGAAAGCTTGGATGGCAGAAAGCTGGTGGAGCACATATCTTCATCGACGAAGGAGCAAAAGCTGAAGTTTTCTCCTCGGTGATGTATAACCAAAACTTGGAGCATTACATCAAGAACCTCCAGATGGACCTTCTCGAAGTCTTATTCGATAAGGAAGCACTGCATGAAGAACTCAAGGCCCAGAAGCTGGAGGTAACCAAGCATGCGGAGGAAGACCTTGAAGTTCGGAAACTTCGTCAGGAACTGGAGAACAGCAGGACCATAGGTCATGCCAAAGATGTTGAGATCCAGAAGCTCAAGAATCAACTCCAAGACATACTGGGACGCCACAGGAAACTCCGTCTGGACAGAGATTATCTGGCTGAAGAACTGGAAAATATCTAACACAAGCAGAAAAAGCCCCGTGGAGACCAGAACCAAGATCTGGATAAGTTAGTTTAGTAGTAGACCACCATGAGAAAATAAGTTTGAACGTTTACGTTTTGAGTATCTGACCATACCAACTTAGGTGGGTGGCAGTACTATATCAATGTTTGATTGAATGAATGTGTGAATCATGATTGACTTGTGTGATGTGTGTATCTCTCTATTCCTCCAACTCTATCTCATCTCAAAACCCTTGGACCCAATAGATGATGAATGAAGATGGACTCAAACTCTCGGGACCCAAGACTCAAATGGAGACCGAGCAATGGATTTGTAACATGGAGAATCACCTAAGGATCAACCTTGTTGAAAGAAAGGATGAAGTACCATACGCTCTTCAGTACTTTGAAGGAAGTGCCGCAACATGGTGGAAAATGCATTAAGCCATACAAGGATGGAATGGAGCAAAGACTTGGGAAGAATTCAAGACGACTCTGCTAAGGTCTCATCTTACCTAGAAACCCTACGATAGTAAGATGATGAAGAAACCTTGTGCATGTAAGATTTGCGGAGAAATTGGACACATCCATAAAGAACACAAGGACGGATGCCCACATTGTGAAGAAAATCACCCAGCCGGAGTATGCCCAACCTGGTAGGTTACATGTCTCTTATGTGAAGGAACGGATCACTACCCTGCTCAGTGTCACATTTATCCCGTGGTACAACAAACTACCCAGAAGCAGAAGGAAAGAATGAAGGAAGCCCTCCGAGAAGGTATGAAAGAACCTGTGACGAAGGACGATGTTGAAGACCCTGATGGAGAAGGCCTAACCAGATTTTATTCCAAAGCCTGCTACTCATGTGGAGAAAAAGGACATTTTTCATAGTATTGCACCAAGGAAAGAAAAGAGAATCCAGAATACTTCCTGATAGAAGAAGTGGAATTTGATCCACATGAAATAGAAGCCTTGATCGGTGCTGTAAGAAGTCCCGAAGAGGAAACGAATACCTCCCCAGAGTAACCCAATTTCTGCAGAGAAGGACCTGAGTCATATCACAAGTTTCAGGTGCAAGAACTCATGGCACTACTACCATGAATGTTCGGACAAGAAGCTAAGAACCCAAGGACTCCAGAAAATCACAAGGAAGCCTCGAGACAAGTCGGAAGCCATTTGTTTTCATTGTAAGGAAGAAGGACATTATGCTAGGGAATGTTCGGATCAAAAGAAAGCTAAAACTGAGTAGTCGAGATTATGATATCAGTAATAAGTAGTAGGAAGCAATTTTATTTTCATGAGTAGGTTGAGTTGACCTATGTAATGGAAGTCTTGGAGAATGTAATATTTCATGGATCAATAAAGTTGAATCATCAGTGCCATGTTGAATTGTAAGAGTTGCCACTCTCTTAGATTTTGACCATTTTCGAGGATATGAGAAATATGGTCTATGGATGAATTAGTACAATTCATTTTAAGTGTGGTAGTATTTCGTAAAACCACAGGGTCAAAGGAGAAAGAAACGTGTTGTTCATGCCAATCCGTAGAAAGGAGCTGGACAAAAATAAGTTGCAGTTCGATTTTGTTATGTTGGTTACCACAAGGAGATGAAGGAAATGAAGTAGTATGAGAATTACCGGAGAATATGGATCAGTTGTAACTCCAAGGATGAGTAAAAGCTATACAAGTGTTGAAGTGGGCCATAACCCGCAAGCCCAGGATTTACCGAGGAACAAGCACAGTCTTGTTGAAGGAAGAATTATGAAGGATCCATGAAACGTCTACCGATCAAGTTATAGCTATTCCATAGGAGGATACATAAAACTAGAGGTTTTTGGTGAAACGATAGTTGTTTCTGTTTGGCTTGCAGAATCGATGGATTTATCCGAACCCAGTTCATGGACAAGAGAAATCTGCAATGCCTGTGAGGATGCCCGAGTGTTAGGATGCGAGATTCACTAAACCTTATACAGGGTAATGATTTGGGTGCGACATGGCTTGGCCACCATGACGACTTACTCTTATCATTCGCTCTTGTTATTTGGAATGGTAAATCTTAGTGACTTACCCACAGTAAAGTGTCGACGCCCATTGAAGCCTTGATTAAGCCTTAGAATGGTATGATGATAAACCCATGTACATGGTAGCTGTTACCAATCGTAGGTTACACGGTGAGAATGAAGCCAAGACCCATTTCTTGCAGGGAACGAGTAATGGCAGACCTCCATGAGATTTTTTGATAGTTGTTTAGCATTGGCGCTAGACCTGTCAGATGAGAAGATCCAGTCTCGAAAGAATTTCATTTTGATGCAAAGACCCATGATATTGAAGGAAATGTTATGCCTCTAACAGGAGAGCATCAATGAAGGAGTTATTACAAGAAATTTGAGGAGAAATGTGTTGTCAACACTATAGAGGTGGTGCATGAGTTTATTTTAAGTGTGGTAGCACCCGAGACCTTCATGATGATCAATGGAATTACAAGGGACCCCAACCCTAACCTTTTCTTTCTAGCATTTCCGAATCTCGAGGACGAGATTCATTTTAAGTGTGGTAGGTTTGTAATATCCCAAAATTCTATATTTTGGAATGTTATAATAATTAAATAAATAGGATTGTTCGTTTGATTGTTGTGTGATGGATTGTGTGAAATTATTTTATTTTCACGAGAATTCAAACCTTTTGAGCTCTTGTTTACAACTTTTTCTAATCATGTTATAAAAGTTGGGTAACATTTTGTCCAATAAAGAAAACTATGTTTGGGGAAGTTTATTCAAGAAAATCAAAGGGCTTTAATTTTTGTTGGACTCTTTTTGAAATATTGGAAACCACAATCACAATTTTGGAGTGAGAATAAGATGACTTTCTCAAATGTGGTGGATGAATGTTTCATATGGAGTTTGTTTGGATTTTGGAGTTCCAATTGAAATATGATATTATTTGGAGTTTTACTGTCGTTTAAATATTTCCAAATTAATCAAATAAAATTTAATGAGAGGAGATAATGTGACTTCTCCAAAAATATATTTGGAAATATTTAATACACTACAATTGTCCTTTTGTTAATTTACAATTGTCCTTATGTCCATAAAAAATGTATTCTAGCTTGTGCACACAAATAATATTTTGTAGGCACGAAATTATAATTACGTGTATGTGAACATTTATTTTTGTCTATTAATTTTTTTTTCTGCGCGACAAATGTATTGGCAAAAAGAAAACCTACAGCCATGGCCCAATTTGGCCCAACTGACCGAGCAACCCATTAGTGAAGCGTTCATCTTCCTCCTCCTGCACATCTGTATTCACGTAGAGAGAGACATCCATGGCTTAGGCTGCACCGAACGCTTCCTCTCCCTTTTCCCTCCAGTAGTGCGCCTTAAGCCACCCCCTAATGGCCATTAGAGCTCGAGGAAACTGATGCATTTACTGCCGTCAATAACAACTATGAAACCGCTCGATTCTGACCTCCCCTGCTCTATAAAAGGTACCCAGACGAGAGCCTCGAAGCCACTCACTAGCCCATCCGAAAACCCCTCTCTGAACCTCCTCCTCTGCGAGCAATTGCTCGTCGGAGTTCGGCAACTCCGGCGGCCGCTCCACGCCGCCACGGGACAAGTCCGAGCCTGTGATCTTATCCAAAGGACTCCCCTTGTCGACCTCTTCGCCGTTCTGCTACTACTTGACATTGGGGGCCTTCTTCCTCAACTTCAGCGACCTTTTTCCCCAACTCCGGCGACTAACTCCGGTGAGCACTGTGTAAATCCCGTGATTGTTTTTCAGAAAAATACTCAAACTTCAGAAATTCATATCTCCTAGACCGTAAGTCCGAATTCGACAAATTTTATATCCACGGATTCGTTGAAACACGAAGTTTATCATGAGCCAAAAATATTTCACTTATGGTAAATTAAATTTGCCACAAATTTAAAAAATTTATTATAGTATTTTTGCTGTATCTATTAATCTGTAATTCTTTTGAAAATGTTTCCTTCAGCAAAATTGATCTTTCGGTCCATATCTTGCTGTTAGAATTTCTTTTCCTAGTTGTTCACCTATGTCTAGCCACTTTTTCAACCTTAACACTTCATATAGTTTTTCTTTTATCGTAATTCAATTTCATCATTAGTTTAATTTGATTCTTGATTCAGCTTTTTTGAGAAGATCATTAGGAACCTCCGTGGTCATATGCTATCATTATACAAATTTAGAATTCACGAGATGTTACATACATTTTGTAACATAAATCTTTGTGCCACAAAATCCATCTACCATTTTCATTAGACTTTGTCGTAGAACCTTGCCTCACAACTCTTCAGCCCGTGATCTTCACTTTGACCCAACCCTAGAACAAAACCTATATCATATTTTCATTCTTGATCTTATCTCAACCCGTAACCAAGTCCTAACAACTTATGTAGGAATGTTTTTTTATTTTGTATTGTAATTTGAATATTTTATTTGGATCTTTATTTGGATGTTGTTGTGTGTTAAAGTACTTTCTTATATCGTTAGATATATCGTAATGAGAAGGAGAGACGACTCAATAGAATATTTCATCTTCATCAACAGTACAAAGCAAGTTACATCTTGATCATGTTTTTTATACCTACGTTTTATATATGCATTTAGTCCTTTGATGTAGGGTTTGCATGAATATGTTAGTTGGCTATATTATAAACCCAGTAGTGCAATGAGGTAGGTCTAAGACTTTACTTCTTTGTCGCCAACGTTGTAGGGATTTGTGCTATGCCATTGTAGACGGGGATTGGTATGTGAGATCATGAAAGTTGCGAGTGATATAATAATTAAGGGTAACCTTAAGGCGGCAACATTAACACACATCTGGGTGAATTGGTAAAGGGGCACCTGAGAAACCAAATGGACTTGCCCGGCACCTGGAGAAACCAAAGTGGACTCTGCCCTGGGGATCCGGAGTACCCGTGTGATCACCCTATGGACTGCCACCCAGGCTCAAAGGGATTCATCAATTTTTCATGACTAGAAGCTTACCTGCACAGCCACAAGCTATTATGGGCTCTGGCTTAGTTGAGTACGTTGTGTGACCTCTTATCGTGGTAGACTAGCAGATGTAGTTATATATGTAGGTGTACCGGTCTACCTGTGGTTAAGAGGGAACACTTCAGAAAGACTATGTCTCGATCTTCCGGCTCTCAAACACCAGGCAGTGCGAGGACTACAAAGGAGGTGATCGATTCTTGTGGGGAAAAGTGTGCAAAACTCTGCAGAGTGTAAAACTAATCGATTAGACGTGTCCCCAGTTATGGACAATTTGAGCATCTGGAAAGTGAAAATTGAGCTATCTCATCACTCTTAATTAATTTAATGGGTGTTAATGAATTTGGGTATAGATTGAATGGAGCAACCATCTCAATCATATTATGATGAATTATGTAATAACAATATGATATTCTTTTGATGATAGGGAAAAATCAGCTTTACGCAAATTAAATTTAGAACCATCCACCAGCCATATTGCATGTATAAATAGGACATTTATTCATCTCTTATGGTGTGACTTGCCAGTAGATTCAACATACTAACCTATACGGCTGCAACATATTATGTTGCAGGTATTATCCGATGAGTAAGTGATATGATAAGGTTACGGTCCGCACTCAACTTGCCGATGGCGTAGAGGGGACTCCACACCCGTTTGCCTGTTTCCGCTGAGATTCTTAAAGTATATATCAGTTTTTCATTACTTATACATGTGGTTGCACTTTGATATATACATTGATGTACTGTGTGTGGTAGCATACCGATCCAGGGATAGCACAGATACACAGAGACTTGACCGTCTGAGGTCGGGTCGCTATACAATGAGTGTGTGAACATGAATGTAATGTCGGTGGGAAATACGTACTCCCCCAAGCTTAGGCTTTTGGCCTAAGTTGGTTTATTGCCACGGATGGCCTGGCGGATATCCGTAGTTGTAGCTGGGGTCGTACTGAGATGAAGAGGACTCTAACTGCCACTGGTTGGAAATCATCTCCGGATCCCACTGGTAATTAGACTATCGTGGAGGCTCAAATTGTGGTTCCGGCTCCGTGCTGGTGTAGTGTTCCGGTAGGCGTGAATGGCCGCCAATGGAACGAGATACGGACATGTAGATAAATTAAACAAGGAGGGAGCAGGCAAGGTAATAGTCTCAGGGTGATGTTTATCAAAGAATAATTTGTATTTAAGAGCCCCTTCCCTATTCTTAACAATAAAGTCATGCGCTGCCATACTCTTATAATCTAAATAAGCATTAGGTAGCAATTTTTCTTCTTTTTCATGGTGCCTAATAGGTATGTTATAATGTGCAGCAAGGCGTGAAGCATAAATACCTCCAAAGGTGGGGCCCTTTGTACGGTTCAAACTTCGCCGTTTAGCAATAATACCACCCATACTAACAGTGTTATCGCAGAATAAACCATGGAACAAAATGATAACATCAGGGACACTAAGGTTTCCACAGTTTCCGCAACCAATTAAGCAACGACTAGCAAATATGGCAAGGTAGCGTAAAACAGGAAAATGTATGCTAGTGATTCTTGCATCGGAAACCTTCCTAGTTTCCCCCACGGTAATAGTGTCAATAAACCCGTCCACATCTTTACAGTGTGGTTCCTCTAAACTACCCTCAAAAGGTATTTTGCAAACCTTGCAAAATTCATCTAGTGGCATCTTCTTAACAACATCATATAAATGAAACTCTCATCAAGGAGGTGTTTCCTTAGGATAATAGTAGAAGTTTTGCACAAAAGTATTGGTGAGTAAGAGATACTGTTCGCGTTGGTCGCGGAGGAAGTCGGTGAGGCCTGCATTCTCAGCCAATTCATAAAAATCATTGTAAATCCCGGCTTCTCTCAAGAAATCATCGGGAGGCCATTCACACGGCAGAACCTCCGTGGTGCGGGGCAGATTATATTTGGGCCTCTGTGCTTCTTCATTTTGCTTTTCCTTCGAGCTTCAGCTCGATGAGCCCCTCAAAAATCTCTTCATTATTTTCTAAAAAAATCTGAAATTTTTAGTAACTTTGTCGTGGTATTCTCACGGGGGGCTTGCGAGTCGACAGATGCCACAAGGGCTTAGTGTGAGGGTAAGACTGCTCCTAATAGGACCGGGAGCGGGTATGCGAGTAGCACGCGGTGGTTTACCCAGCTTCGGAGCTCTCCGGAGAGATAATACTCCTACTGCTGCATGTCTGAGTGTATCTGATATATCTAGTACATAGTGCTCCTGGAGCTATATTCAGATGAGTGCTATATGCTACTAGCCTCATGTATGTATCTCAGGGCCGGGATGAGCAAGCATGCTCTAGTGGCCGAATGAGTGGGTACTCATACGTGAGTGCATATGAGAGTGGATGGTGGATGGATGGATGGGTGCCTTATATAGGCATGACTAGCTTAGCATGTAAGCTATGTGGTGGCATGGGAGCAAGGGGGTATGGTGGGGTGTCATGCTTGTCCCCTGGGTCACTTCATAAATAGTGCCGGGGACAAGTGACACTATACATGATGGCATCGAGGTACAGCCGTCTCGTCCATGTATGGCCGCCACGTCGGGTCTTGTGTTTGTCGGGCCGGGCTACATTCGGCAGCCGGCGGTTAAGTCGGATGATGGGGAGCCGGCAGGAGCGGCAAGTCGGATCGAGGGGCTTTGCTAGCCCCGATGTCTTGAATAATTGTCTTGCCGTCTTCGGGGTATCCGTAGTCAATTACTCCGACAGTAGCCCCCAAGCCTTTGGGCAACTTGGCAAAGTTGGGCGGAGGTTTTTTGGCGAGTGTTCATGGAAATGATCATGAAAAAAGACAAAGTTAGTCCATGCAGATATATCAAATGTTTGCTTTTAGCATTGCAAGTTTTATGCGGAGGGTGCCGGCTCGGTTTCGTCCGAGCCCCCTTCTATCTTTTTCATGTCCCCTTCGCTCTTTGGCTTGTGCTCTCGCTTGCCGGACAGCCCTTTCTTGCCCTGGTGGGAAGAGGCCGCAGAGTGGAGTGTACAAGATTTCGGACTCTAGGAGTAGATTCGGCCGAGCAGATACTCGCAAGGAAACGGCCGGGTCGCCCGAACCGTTTTTCTTCCCGGACGTTTTTCACGTGGGTGGCCTCCAGCGTCCACTCTTGCTAGCCGGACAGCCGCTCTGCGGTCTGTGACTAAGAGTGGGCCTTTGGTACTACGCACGCTACTAAGCCATCTGCGGGAACTAACGTCTCGTGCCAGCGGGCAGCCCTGGCTAACTCTGGCTAAGCGCCGGAATGACAGTGATGCAACTGTAATAAAATGCCGAGATAGCCCCCGAGCATCGCTCGAGGTTATCCGTGCTCTCGCGGTGCAAAAATATGCGGGTGAGGAGCTCACATTGATTTTCATGTAGTCACGGCAGAGGTCATCAAAGACAGCCGGCACGGCACGCCTGTGAGCGCGCCGCAGACACCACATTGGTGTGGCCTTGAGCCCGGGTGCTCAAGGGGTCCCGGCGGTCAGGCTCGACCGCCAGCGGCGAGGTAACTTGCAGCGCCTTCGCTTTTCTTTCTTCTCTTTTTCTTGGCCTTTGGTGGAAAAAGGCCTTTGGTCGCGTTCGCAACTGCCATTAGTCGCGTTGCGCAACCGCGACCAAATAAGCGCGATTAAAGTTTCCACCTTTAGTCGCGGCTGCTTAAGAACCGCGACTAAAGGCCCGTCACACGGGCGCCAGGCGTTGTCGGGGCGGAGGACCTTTAGTCGCTGTTCTTCTGGCCAACCGCTACTAAAGGCCTCCACAGGTTTAGGGATTTAGACCACCCCCTAAACCTGTTTTCTGCTTAATTTGTATTGTTTTATTTCTTTTGTGCTTTATTTTAATTTTGAAGGAGTTTCATATATTCTACGGTACTACATACATGCATATGAATGTACAATCTCAAATAAATTTGAAATTAGAACCAAAAAGAATTCAAGAGGAATATACAATATATATTCAATATCATCGGATGACCATATACAATTTTGAACAAGTTTCCATACATGATTTAATCCATATAAAGTTCTACGTCCTCGTAATAGTGTTCTCCTTTAGGATGGAGGACTTCCACTGCTGAACCATCCAGCTAGTTCCTCTTGAAGTGGCTCGGAAGCGAGCTTCTGGACTAAGCATCATCCGGAGGTTATTCCTCCGAGCATTGGTATCACTCGGAACCCGGCTCAGAGGTGTATCTCCGGATCCTCTCACGCATATAGTATCCACATAGATTGGTCTCCGGTGGCTGAATATCCCCAGCATTCTTAGGCTTTAACATTTTGAATTCTAGCTCTTTTTGAATTCACCGACCTTGTATCTATTTAACCTGCCTCCAAACCCTACGAGGCAAAGAAAATTAAGTGAACAAGAGAGTTATTAGTTACTTGATATTAGGAAATGAACGAAATAGGCCGATCGATATAGAGCGCAAATGAATGAAAATAATTACTTCTGCAGCATTCTTCTCATGTCGGCCCAAAGCTTTGGATCCATATTCAGAGAGTCGTGGACGAGGCATTCTGAGGTGTTAACTTTAATTACTAGCAGTATCCGGTGGAACCTGCGGACACGATACATGCACAAGACGTCATGCATAACTCATCGATTAGCCGCCACATACCATGCATGGAGTAAACAAAAGAGAATTAATGTGCTCAAGATGTAAAACACTCACCCAAAATGGTAAGGAAATAGAATATCACTTTTGAGTTCCTGCTTTGTAAGGAACTGCCACAGTCTGCCTCCACGTCAAGCGGGGTGACGCTCCAACACATGTCCATTAACGATGTGTGGGTCAATGAACCCAACATCATGGATGTTCCTTTACTACTGCATTCCTTAATCTTCATTCTGCATGTATAATAGCGGACACAACAATATAGTTAGGACATATATATAGTGCGAGCAATATGAACGAGATGGGGTAGAAATTAATAAATCACTTACGTAACGTAGCAACCGATGATAGATTTGTCGAGCTCGCGCAGATTGAAAAGCTGGAACAATTCACTCGATTGCAATTTGTACATAGTAATGTTTGAAGTGATGCTCATGTCTAACTTCCGCATAAATATATTCTTTGGCGTTTTATTTTTTATGTAACCCTTGTACCAATTCAGCAGACCTTTCATTTGGTCGGGTAGATCATTTTCTACTTGAGGCTCGACGAGAGGCCCATTCTTGACATATGTAATTACTACCTCCTTCATCGGGCGCCTCATCAAGGCCTAACAGTTCACGAAGAGTAATACCTAAGTTGGCCGCTTGTTCTCCGCACTCACATACTCAATCCATGTGCTGTCGCAGCTTGTATGATCTCGGGGCATCCGGACGTAAGGCTTCCACTATAAGCGGGCAATCGATTGTTTACTTTGTTCCCCGAGCTGGGCAACTTGTTTCCGCTTTTTTACTTTCGCCTTCTCCCGCTCTTTGTTCTCCTTGAACATGAGTGCCTGCTCATGCGAAGTTCACGTGCATAGTCGTTAGGCAGATTCTTCGCGGCTTGGGACGGTGTGCTCAAAAATGACTTAGCCCACTTCTTTTGCTCATCGAATATACCGCTTGGGCTCGGGCTCTCTTTTCTTCTTGCAGTCCGCCTTCCATTTCTCATAATGAGCAGCCGCGTCAGCCGACTTCCTCGGCACTACGCTCGCAAGGCCTTGTGGGGAGAGGCTTGATGATGGCTCCGGTACCTTTGTGGTCTTAGGTACATAAGGGTCCGGGTTAATAATCCAGGACTGCTTCGCTTCTTTGTCGGAGGTGGATTGGGGCGGCGTCGATCACCCGCCGGACGAGGATCGGGGCGGCGGCTGATCACCCGCCGGACGTTAGGATCGGGGGCGGCGTCGGTCGACATGACGGAGGTGTAGGTGAACCGCCACCACCACCACCACCACCACCACCGCCACCGCCACCACCACCACCGTAGGGGTGGACTTGTTGTCCTTGGCGCCGCTTCGAAACTTGATAAACTTCTTTTGCCATAGAATGAAATGGCGCTTGACATCTCCAAGTCTTTTCTCCCTTCGTGTGTAGCAATGTCAATCTCCGTGTCCTCAAACCCTTGGACTATGTCCTCCACCGTGACACGAGCATAGCCATCTTGAATGGGGTTGTTGTGGTGGAGTGCTCCTGTAAACATGGTAAAGCACTGCCGATGGCTACCTTCATGGACATGTTCCCGATAGGATAATACAGATGACATTCTTTCATCTCCTTTATATCGCCCACGGGTAGCGAGGAGGCTCCGGTGCAGTAATTTTCACCACCAGAGGCTCCGGTGCAGTATTTCGACCACCGGAGGCTCCGGTGCAGTAATTTCGATCGTCGGTGCATCTGCACCAGCCGGTGGGGCCTCCGTGGAAGCCACGCTGCTTCTCCGCTGCTGGCTTCCGAGATCCGCTGGATGATCTTCATGCTGCACCCGAGCTGCATCTCTTTCGCTACTAGTACACTCATGGTTTTCTTCATCACATCCATTTCCGATGCCAACCGCGCCACAACATCTGATTCCCGATCCATCTTTCTCTTACGGCTTCAGAATCAGACGGGTCATCGCTCGGGGAACCCTATTTTCCACGGAATGTGCCCCATGCCTCGTACACGCCCTCCGTGTTCAGGATTCCCGAGGGCTTTTGTCGGTAGCGTCGTTCTCTGTTGAACTTGATCTTCCCTGTTGAGCATCCTTCATTGCGTCAATAAGGGCTTGGGTGGGTTTAATTAATTTGCCCCGTAAACACACTCCCCCTGTCTCCGGTTCAGCGTTCCCCATGCCCGCATTACCACCAGCTTTTTGGCCCTTGGGTCCCATCCTCCGCACTGGACGGATTCTCGCGCCCTCATCTCGTTCTCCATCTTCTCCAACCTAGGCACCAAAATGCGATACCCTCCTGGCCCCATAACATGATTGTACTCCTTCTTAGCCGCATTTTCCTTATTTTTTTCGATATTTCAATGAACTGCTCCGATTTCTTTTGCTTCACAAATTCTGGCAAATCATGTTTCAGTTTCTCATATTGTCCTTTGAAATCCGGAGTCTTGTTCTGCTTGACAAAGTCACGGGCTAGATTTTGCTTGAATTTCCGGAATGCGCTTACCATCTTATGAAGAGCGAACTGTTTGACTAGCCTCCTCCTCTCCTTGTTTTCCTCAATCTTGTTACCCTCCTCATCGAATTTGTTGTATTCCGGAGGTAGAACGAAATGTTCCATAAGCTTCTTGAAGCAATCTTTTTTGTTCTCTTATCGACAAAAGTGAAACCATCAATTCGTGCCTTCTTTGGCTCATTCCACTCTCGACGGTGATCGAGACGTTGTCTCTAACAATGGCTCCGCATTGGTGACAAACTTTGGTGGCGTTCTTGCGGGCTCCAGCTGCCTGCCGGTTGCACCTTGTCGACAACCTCGATGGTGCATGTTTCTCCTTGTTTCATCGTCTTGGTTGCGCCCACGCTTTGACGACGCATCGATTGTTTCGACGATCCGCCGAGGGCTAAAATAAGAAAGAGAGTCGCGCGTTAGTACACACATATTTATTCAAATCAGTTAGTTTGTATCACCAGAGGCTCAATGTATATATATACCTCGGCCACGGAGGTGGTTGCTACTTCCATTTGAAGATCGCCGTTTATCGACGCTTTCTTCGCATCTTCTTGTCGACGGCGCCTTCATCTTCACCGTCAAGGTTCAGATAAGAAGAGATATCATCTTCTTCTTCTCCGTCGGCACATATTGAATATCGCCGTTTATGATGTCGAACATATGTGCTTCACCGTCCGGATCATAGTTGTCCATAATCGGTCAGCTCTATCGTCCGCCATTATGTCACCCCGAAAACATGTAGTAAAAACAAATTAATTAAGTGAAGAAGGGGCGGTGGCGGTGGCGGTGGCGTAAAGGGCGGTGGCAAAAGGAGGGCGAGGAAGGGGTGGGAGAGGGTGTCGCGGTAGAGCGCGAGACGGTGCTGCGTAGTCGAACTTGGGGTAGCCTGCAGTCTCGTGGTCTACCGGAAAGAAGTAACGGAGGGGGAACACAATAAATAACAGCGCAATCAAATCATCACAAAGCGTAAGCTGGCATTACGCGGTGCGATGTGTGCCCTAACGCGCAAGAGGGTCGCACTGCCGAAGGGGAAACATCCGGAAAGTATCCCGTGATTCGCGTTTTCAGACAGATGAACCGGAGGAAAGTTACGTGTTTGCTATGCTAGGGATGTGTGGCGGATTTAACGGGCTATGATCCGGATCCGCCTCATCGCTCGAGCAACTTTCATGTACAAAGTATTTTCATCCGAGTTACGGATTATTTTATATTAATTTTTAAAGTTTTATATCATTTTAGAATTAATGTAATTAATTAAATTGTCTCATTAACTAATTAACCAAGTTAATTAGATTAATTAACAGATTAGTTATATTAGTTATTTAATTAGGTTTACTAAACACAATTAATTAAGTTAATTAATTTAATTAACTGATTAATTAATTAATATATTTATTTATTTATTTTCTAAATTCTCTTCTCTCCTTTTTTAAATCGTTTGGGCGTGGGCCCCAATTGTCATTGGGCCAGGGGGCCTTAACGGGCGCCTGCGCTTAGCGGCAGCGGGTACGAGCCGCAAGCTCCGGCGGCCAAGGGTCGCTGATGGCGCCGGCCGGAACAGGCGGCAGGCGGAGGGAAGTGGCCGGTCCGCGAAGGCAGAACCGGGACGTCGCAGAGTTGGCGACGCGGGCGCCGCTTACAGAGGCGGGCGCGGCGACGGGACGGCCGGGCGGGCGAAGCGTTCGGAGGGGCCGGGAGACGGCCGGACGGGGCCCGGCGGGGAGCTCACCAGGAGAGGGCGGCGATGCGCGGGAGGACCGGGACGAAGGAGAGGCGGGACGGGCAGTCCGCGCGACGGGGCGAGGGCGACGGGCGGCGCCGAGGGCGCTGCAGAGACGAACCAATCGGAGAAGACGAGAATAGATCGGAGCGTGGTATTTATAGCCCCCCTTTAGTCGCGGTGGGCTACGAGGCCCGCGACTAAAGGTACTTTTAGTCGCTGGTCGCCTGCCCAACCCGCGACTAAAGGTTTTTTGGGCGGGTTTTTTATGCTCGCTTCACCTTTAGTCGCGGCTGGTCTCGGCGACCATGATTAAAGGCTCCCACCTTTAGTCGCGGCTGGTCTCGGGCGACCCGCGACTAAAGGCCTTGTGCTGCCTCACGCCCAAAGTTTAGTCCCACCTCGCTAGTTGAGAGAGCCTCGAGAGTGGTTTATAAGCGCTGCGCCCACCCTCTCGAGCTCCTCTCAACTGCAGGCTTCGGCCTAATCTGTCACTAGCTATGTGCCTGTGGGCCTACTTGGCCTCCTGGGCCTGAATCCCGCCCATGTAGGGTTTCTAGTCGTATTCAGGCCGTGGGGGTCCAAAGAGGCGGCACTATTTTTTCCAGTTTTTGTTTTTTTCTGCATTATTATTTATTTTTTGTTGTTTTTGCTTTATTTTTTAATTCTTTTTGCTTTTAGTTTTAGAAAAATTATAAACTTTCTGTTAGTGCCATTAGTTTTCAAATTTGAAAACACTTTTTTTGTTTTCTTTGTTGCTTTATTTATTTTATTTCGTTTCTACTTACAACAAAATACTTAGGCGGCACTATTTTTTTCCAGTTTTTTGTTTTGTTTTCTGCATTATTATTTATTTTTTGTTGTTTTTTGCTTTATTTTTTAATTCTTTTTTGCTTTTAGTTTTAGAAAAATTATAAACTTTACGTTAGTGCCATTAGTTTTCAAATTTGAAAACACTTTTTTGTTTTCTTTGTTGCTTTATTTATTTTATTTTGTTTCTACTTACAACAAAATACTTATTGTTGCTATTTTAGTCGCTGGTCGCTTGCCCAACCGCGACTAAAGGCCGCCATGAGTTTAGGGTTTTCCGCCATTTCTTCCCTGTCTTCCCGCCTCTTTCTTCCCCGCCACTTTCTTCCCGCCTCCTGTCTTCCCGCTCCCATTTTTCCCGCCATTTCTCACTACATATATATGTAGCCCGGCTTGGCCAGCATTATCACATCTCTACAATCTCTCATCACTCTCTCATGGACACCAAACACATCACGGGTAATATAATTCACATGATCCATTCAACAAAGTTTGGTACAATAAATTATTACACATCATTTCTTCCCTTGTGTCCCTGCTTGCTTACGATTGTGCCGTATCCATGGAGCATCCTCATCATTTAACTTAATGCTTGGGTCGGTGTTCACTTTGAAGGGCGGAATTTCAGCAAACATATTATAATCTTCTCGACATGTCTGTCTTGTCCTCCACTCCCACGATGTTTCTTTTCCCGAAAAGAACAATGTGGCGCTTTGGATCATCGCATGATGTACTGATCGCTTTCTTATCTTTCCGCTTCCTCGGTTTGCTACTCATGTCCTTCACATAGAAAACCTGAGCGACATCTTTCGCTAGGACGAATGGTTCGCCAAGGTAACCAAGATTGTTGAAATCCACCATTGTCATTCCGTATTGCTGGTCCACCTTTACCCCACCTCCTGTTAGCTTGAACCATTTGCACCGGAACAAAGGGACCTTAAAGGAGGGTCCATAGTCAAGTTCCCATATCTCCTCTCGTAACCATAATATGTGACCTCTTGCCCATTCTCGGTTGCTGCATCAAAGCGGACACCACTGTTTTGGTTGGTGCTCTTTTTTATCTTGGCGATCGTGTAAAATGTATTCCCATTTATCTCGTACCCTTGGAAAGTCGTTATAGTCGAAGATGGTGTCTTGGCCAACATGTACAGCTGATCTACAACATCATTGTCATTCATTAAATGTTTTCTCAACCAACTGCCGAAAGTCTCCATGTGGGCCTTCCTAATCCAGGATTCAGGCTTCCCGGGTTGTCAGAACGTAAAATATTCTTGTGTTTCTCAAAGTACGGAGCCACCAAGCTGGAATTGGTCAGTACAGTGTGGTGTGCTTCAGTCATAGAATGGCCGTCCATACATATCGTTGATTTCATTCCGATCGTGCCTTTTCCACTTAGTCTCCCCTCGTGCCGCGATCGAGGAAGACCAATCGGCTTAAGGTCAGGAACAAAGTCAACACAAAACTCAATTACCTCCTCATTTCCATAGCCCTTGGCGATGCTTCCTTCTGGCCTAGCACGGTTACGAACATATTTCTTTAATACTCCCATGAACCTCTCAAGGGGAACATATTGTGTAGAAATACAGGACCGAGAACGAAAATCTCTTCGACTAGGTGAACCAGGAGGTGCGTCATAATATTGAAGAAGGATGGCGGGAACACCAACTCGAAACTGACAAGACATTGGATCACATCGTTCTGTAACCGTGGTAGAACTTCTGGATTGATTACCTTCGAGAAATTGCATTGAGGAATGCACATAGCTTCACAATGGCTACTCGAACATTTTCCGGCAGGAGCCCCTCAAAGCAATCGGAAGCAATTGCGTCATAATCTCGTTGCAGTCGTGAGACTTCAGGTTTTGGATCTTTTTCTCCGCATTTTTTATTATTCCATTTATTTTGGACGTGAATCCAGACGGAACCTTCATACTGCTCGGGCATTCAAAAAGATGACCTTCTCTTCTTTGGTCGAGCGTAGCTGGCACGACCTTGAAACCATTCGGATGCCGGTCATCGTGGTCTTTCAAACGTTGCTGGTCCTGCCGTGCTTCCTTTGTATCATTTGTCTTCCCATACACGCCCAAGAAGCTTAGGAGGTTCACGCAAATATTCTTCGTAACGTGCATCACGTCGATTGCAGAGCGGACATCTAGGACTTTCCAATATTCTAGCTCCCGCAATATAGATTTCTTCTTCCACATGGCTGCGTGTTCGCCGGCTCCCTTCGAACTGATTGTCCGCCAGACCCTTTCAAAATATGACTTTCAAATCCTTTACCATATCAAATACATCAGAACAAGTGCGTTCCGCAGGCTTCGTCGGGTTTTTTTCCTTGCAGTTGTATTGCTTGCCTTTCTTTCTTCCTGTATGAATTTTCGGAAGAAATCGACGATGCCCAAGGTACACGCTCTTCTTACAATTTGGCAAATGTACACTTTCAGTCTCATATAAGCAAGGTCGTGCATGCATTGTATCCCTTATTTGACAGTCCCGAAAGGTTACTAAGAGCAGGCCAATCGTTGATGGTTACGAAAAGCAACGCCGTAGGTCAAATTCCTCTTGTTTGTGCTCATCCCACACACGGACACCACCCCACAGCTGTAAAGTTCATCAACTAATGGCCTTAGGTACACATCGATGTCGTTGCGGGTTGCTTCGGACCTTGGATGAGCACCGCATCATAATGAACTTCCGCTTCATGCACAACCAAGGAGGAAGGTTGTAGATGCATAGAGTCACGGGCCAGGTGCTATGGCTGGAGCTACGCTCGCCAAAAGGATTCATGCCATCCGCATTTAGAGCAAATCTTATGTTCCTTGCGTCACCTGCAAAATCTTTGAACCATCCGTCGATCTTTCTCCATTGCGTTCCATCTGCGGTGTGTCTCAACTCCCGTCCGACTTACGGTCCTCTTTGTGCCATCGCAACAACTTGGCATGCTCTTTGTTCCTGAACAGACGCTTTCAACCGTGGTATTATAGGAGCATACCACATCACCTTGGCGGGAACCCTCTTCCTGGTTTCGGCCCTCAACATCGTCACCGGGGTCATCGCCTCTGATCTTATAACGCAATGCGGTGCATACCGGCATTCATTCAAATTCTCGTATTCACCATGGTAGAGGATGCAGTCGTTGATGCATGCATGTATCTTCAGAACCTCTAAACCTAGAGGGCGTACAACCTTCTTTGCTTCAGACGCGTCTTGGCGGGCAACTCGTTATCCTTTGGAAACATATTCTTCAACATTTTCAGCAAGTTTTCAAATGCCGAGTCAGCTACACCTGCCTCTGCCTTCCATTTCAGCAAATCCAGTGTGCAGCCCAGCTTTTCAGACCATCATCGCATCCGGGGTACAGCGCCTTTCAGTGATCCTCTAACATGCGATCCAAATTCTCCCTCTCCTTTTCAGTTTCGCAGCGTCTCCGTGCATCAGCAATCGTCCGACCAAGATCATCAACGGGATCATCACGTGCCTCTTCTTCACCTTCCCCTTCACCTTCAAAGATCCTCCATGAAAGTATCACCGAAATGAGCAAGATAGCTTTCATCGATGAAATCATCCCCTTCTTCATCTTCTTCCATTATAACCCCTCTTTCTCCATGCTTGGTCCAACAATTATAGCTTGGCATGAAACCCTTCAAGCAGATGCATGTGAACAACTCTTGAGGAAGAGTAACCCTTCTCATTCTTACAGATAACACATGGACAGATAACAAAACCCCGGCTTGTTCGCATTAGCCACTACGAGGAAATCTTTCAAACCCGTAGTGAACTCACGGAGAGTCGGTTACCGTACATCCATTGCCGATTCATCTGCATTATTATAATATAAAATATATAATTAACCAACATGCATTTGTTAAACTAACTAGCTACAAACAATATAAATTAAACAATGAACAACACACAAGCATATTGACACATCAAAGGTTCATCAAGTTGCTAACATGATCGAAGAGTGTGGCTCCAACACTTCATGTCATGTTTCTTTCATGCTCTTGGGGCATTTCATCAAACAACTTATGTGCATAAGAGGAACCAAAAGCAAACCTACACCCACTTGTGAAGAGAATGGCTCCAAATGGCTAAGTGTTGGCTGCTGGATGGGTATATATAGGGGAGGGGCTTTAGTTGCGGTTGGCACGGCAAACTGTGACTAAAGGTGCCCGAAAACCTTTAGTCATGATTGTCCTGGCCAACCGCGATTAAAGCCCCCTCACGTCTTGCCACTGGCCACCGAGCGCCACAGGCCCAGCCTTTGGTCGGTTCACCTCGTAACCGCGACTAAAGGTCCCATTAGTCGCGGTTCCTACAGCTTCGCGACTTATGGGGCTGGACGGAAGCCTGTTTTTCTACTAGTGTGGCTGCTGGCAGCCGGACAAAACTCTTCTCTTGTCTCTTGTTTTGTTTCTTGCAATCTTTCGTGGGGGCGCGCCAGCGCCCCCACTGGGTGTAGCCCCCGAGGTTCAGGCCGACTGCTGAGCAGTCGGGCCGGATCTTCCGGCGACTACTTTGTCTTCTCTCTCATGGGCGTGTCAAGCGTACCATTGGTGTAACTTGAGATTCGGGCCGACTGCTGAGCAGTCAGGCCGGATCTCCCGGCGACTATTTTGTCTTCTCTTTGTCCCAGGCGGACGCATATTTCTTTTCCATCTGGCTGGAAAGTTGGACTTCTGGAAACGAGCAGCCGGCTCGCATCCTATCTCTCTCTCTTTTTTTTACAAGGCCAGTGGACCCTTGACTTTTCTTTTTCTACACAACCGATGGGCACCCGCCCCTTTTTCTCAATCTTCTTTTCTGAAAGCGGCTGGGCCCAGCGCTCGGCGCAGCCATCGGGCGGGGAGGGGAAACGGCCACCATGTGCGTGCTCGTGGGAGCCGGTTGTGGAGGGAGCTGGCCGGGACGGCACGGCCTGGCGACGGGCCGCGCACGGGAGCAGGGAGCCCGCGCGGGGGCGAGGCGACCAAGCCAACTGCGGAAGCAATCTGGCGGCCGACTGCAGGGTAGGCAGACGGCGCGGGAAGGCGGACCCTGACCGGGAGCCGGCTTATGCGAAGCGAAGCGCCAGGGCGCTGCGGCAGGCGGGTCGCCTGGGCGGAGCCACGTAAAGCCGGCAGTGGCCTACGAAGCGCGGGCAGGCGGCGTGGTGGCCCGTGCACAGCGGACGTCGGGGGCGCTGACCACCGGCCGTGGGCGGGGAGGTGACTCGGCAAGGCGGAGCTGGCTGGCGAGGCAGAGCCGGTGCGAGACGCGACGACGGCGACGCGGCGCGTGGCCGGTCCGCTCTGGGGCAAGATGGACGCGTCGACCCGGCGGCCGGGTGCGGAAGCCAGCAGCCGGTGGCGCGGGAGCCAGCCGGGAGTCGGAGCGGACGGGGCGGACCCGGCGAGACGACCGGGAGGGCGAAGGTAGCGCGGGGCGGCAAGCCGGCCAGCTGGGTTGCGGGCGGACCCGGCAAGGGCGAAGCCGGCAGGCCGGGTCGCGGGGGAGCCGGCAGGCGCGCGGTTGGTGGTGGCGATGCGAACTGGAGACATCGGGCGCGGTCCAATGGGTACGACCCGGCGGGCGCGAGGACGCGGGACCGTGGTCGGGTCGCGTGGATGGCGGAGGGAGGAGCCGGCGCGGAAGCCAGCGGGAGGAGGCCGGTCGCGGGGTGGAGCTGGTGGTGCGAGGCGGCCTGCAGACGGGCTCAGGGTGGGAACCCGGAGCCGGCGCGGGCCGTGTGCGCGGAAGTCGGGGCGAGGCGGCCGAGCACGGTGGAGCCGGCGCTGGAGCAGCCGGCGAGGGCGCAAGCCGCCCGGTGCTGAGGCGGAGCAGGCGGCCGACGTGGCGACCAGGAGGAGGCCCAGACGCAGGGGCGGGTCGGCGAGGTGAAGGCGGAGCTGGTCGTGGGAGGCGCTGGGAGGCCGGAACCACGGGCGGCGCGGAGGAGGCCGGACCCGGCGAAAGCCAGCCAGCCGTCTTGCGAGAGGCCGGGTGGGCGAGGCGGCGGCCCGGTCGCGCCGAGTTGGTGAGTGGGCGGAGCCGGAGCCGGCCTGGGCGAAGCCGGCGGGCGCGGCGGGAGGTGGCGCAGAAGCCTGAGCCGGCACTGCAGGCGGGAACGGCGCAAAGGAACCGGCGCGGAGCCGGACGCGGCCGTGCTCGGGGAGGCGGAGCTGAGGCCGGGCGCCAGCGTGCTGGTAGAGCAGGCGGCGGCGGCGCCGATCCGCGCGCGCCGAGGAGCCGCCGCTGGGCGGGAGCTGGCCGCGGAGGCGCGAAGGCCGGGCGAAGCGGCCAGCCCGCACTGTCGCGTGGCGGACACGAGGCTCTCAGTCTCAGAGCCGCTGGTCCAGCAGGTCAATGACGACGGCCAGAGGCCAGATGCGTAGGTAGCTGGAGAGCGGCTAGAAGGAGCAGCGCACCGTGGATGCTAGAGATAAACCACGTCATTGCCTGGGAAGTATCCTGGTAGTATCTGGCTTGCATCCGGCCAACGAATGGGTAGCGTATGGATGGTTTGAGCATTGACCTACATGTAGCTAGCTCGCATGGTCCTATATGGAGGAGCGAACGTGTGTTTCAGCCATAGCAAGGCACAACGCGGAGGGGAGCAGACACGAGCGGCGCGTGGATGAATACGGTCGACCGAAGCAAGGCCCCACGCACGCGCGGACAGACGGCCGGCGTTGCGGTGGTAATGACGAAGATAGCGAGGCCGATGGTGAAGACGCGCTGCCCCTCGCGGCCACTCCGGGGGCGAGTCGATGTCGAGCCCCCGAGCGCTACCGGAGAGACCGCGCGACGCCACGGCGGAGGCGATGAAGAAAAAAGGGTCCCGCCCGGACTGCGAAACCAGCAGCAGCGTGGTAGCAAAGTACCACACCACGGTGGGCGCCAACTGTCGTGGTATTCTCACGGGGGGCTTGCGAGTCGACAGATGCCACAAGGGCTTAGTGTGAGGGTAAGACTGCTGCTGATAGGACCGGGAGCGGGTATGCGAGTAGCACGCGGTGGTTTACCCAGCTTCGGAGCTCTCCGGAGAGATAATACTCCTACTGCTGCATGTCTGAGTGTATCTGGTATATCTAGTACAGAGTGCTCCTGGAGCTGTATTCAGATGAGTGCTATATGCTACTAGCCTCATGTATGTATCTGTGGCCGGGATGAGCAAGCATGCTCTAGTGGCCGAATGAGTGGGTGCTCATACGTGAGTGCATATGAGAGTGGATGGTGGATGGATGGATGGGTGCCTTATATAGGCATGGCTAGCTTAGCATGTAAGCTATGTGGTGGCATGGGAGCAAGGGGGTATGGTGGGGTGTCATGCTTGTCCCCTGGGTCACTTTATAAATAGTGCCAGGGGACAAGTGACACTATACATGATGGCATCGAGGTACAGCCGTCTCGTCCGCGGTATGGCCGCCACGTCGGGGTCTTGTCGGTGTCGGGTCGGGCTGCAGTCGGCAGCCGGCCGGTTGGCGTAGTCAGACGGGGAGCCGGCAGGAGCGGCCGGGGAGTCGGACTGAGGGGCTTTGCTAGCCCTGATGTCTTAAATAATTGTCTTGCCGTCTTCGGGGTATCCGTAGTGAATTACTCTGACAAACTTCAAATAAAAGTGAATCAAGCTCAACAAAATTGATAGCAACTACTCCTACAAGTGCCTAGAGACTATGTCATGCATTAGAACTGCTTGGAACCATATAAATTTGACATGCAAGCTCAAGAACATGGTCACCTAGGCAGCACAAATTTGCAATGAATAAAGCACTAGAACAAAAATTAATTGGACCAATGGAGGAGTCACATACGAAGGAACAATCCCCACAAGCAGTTTTGTGAGAGGTGCTTTCAGCAAGGAGATCGAAAATCGCAGCAAAATAAGCTAGAACTTATGCTTGAGCTGGATGGTGTTTCTTTTGGGAGGAATAAGAAGTGTGTGGCTGCAGGAATAAGTGGAGGGGAGCCACCATGGGCCCACGAGGCAGTGAACCCGCCCTATAGGGGTGGGCGCGCCCTGGACCCTCGTGGCCAGGTGCTTGCTCCCCCTGCTGTGTTCTCAGTGCCAGATATTCTCAAATATTCCAGAAAAAATCATATTCCATTTTCAGGGCATTTGGAGAACTTCTATTTTCGGGGTATTTTTATATTGCACGGATAAATCAGAAAACAGACAGAAAAATACTATTTTTACTTTATTTCAACTAAATAACAGAAAGTAGAAAGAGGGTACAGAAGGTTGTGCCTTCTAGTTTCATCCATCTCATGCTCATCTAAAGGAGTCCATTAACAAGGTTGATCAAGTCTTGTAAACAAACTCATTCCGAATAACATGGAACCGGAGAAATTTCGAATGACACTATAGTTACCTCAACGGGATATGCACATCCCCTATAATAAGAATATCATATTTCATTTTGACAGTAGGAAGAGGAAATTCAAAACCTCCAAAAATAATCGATGGAATTTTTGCAATAGAATTGATACTGTGGACTTGAGGTTGTTTCCTCGGAAAGTGTACCGTATGCTCATTACCATTAACAGGAAAATTGACATTGCCTTTGTTGCAATCAATAACAGCCCCTGCAGTATTCAAAAAAGTTCTTTCAAGAATAATAGACATACTATCGTCCTCAGGAATATCAAGAATAACAAAGTCCGTTAAAATAGTAACGTTTGCAACCACAACACGCACATCCTCAGAAATACCGACAGGTATAGTAGTTGATTTATCAGCCATTTGCAAAGATATTTCAGTAGGTGTCAACTTATTCAAGTCAACTCTACGATATAAAAAGAGAGGCATAACACTAACACCGGCTCCAAGATCACATAAAGCAATTTAACATAGTTTCTTTTATTGGAGCATGGTATAGTAGGTACTCCTGGATCTCCAAGTTTCTTTAGTATTCCACCCTTAAAAGTATAATTAGCAAGCATGGTGGAAATCTCAGCTTCCAGTATCGTTCTTTTATTTGTAACAATTTCTTTCATGTACTTAGCATAAGGATTCATTTTGAGCATATCAGTTAACCGCATATGCAAAAAGATAGGTCTAATCATTTCAGCAAAGCGCTCAAAATCCTCATCATCCTTTTTCTTGGATGGTTTGTGAGGAAAAGGCATGGGTTTCTGAACCCATGGTTCTCTTTCTTTACCGTGCTTCCTAGCAACAAAGTCTTTCTTATCATAACGTTGATTCTTCGATTGTGGGTTATCAAGATCAACAACAGGTTCAACTTCTACATCATTATCATTACTAGGTTGAGCATCATCATGAACATTATCATTAACATTTTCACTAGTTTCATGTTCATTACCAGATTGTGTTTCAGCATCAGAAATGGAAATATCATTTGGATTCTCAGGTGGTTTAGCAATAGGTTCACTAGAAGCATGCAAAGTCCTATCATTTTTATTTTTCTTCTTTTTAGAAGGACTAGGTGCATCAATATTATTTCTCTGAGAATCTTGTTCAATTCTCCTAGGGTGGCCTTTAGGATACAAAGGTTCCTGAGTCATTTTACCAGTTCTAGTAGCCACTCTAACAGCATAATCATTTTTCTTACTATTCAATTCAATGAGCAAATCTTTTTGAGTTTTAAGTACTTGTTCTACTTGAGTGGTAGCCATAGAAGCATGTTTACTAATGAGTTTAAGTTCACCATTAACATTGGCCATGTAATTACTCAAGTGTTCAAGAGTATCGGAATTGTATTTCAATTGTGTACCAAAATAAGCATTGAAGTTTTCTTGTTTGACAATAAAATTATCAAACTCTTCTAAGCATTGTCTGGCAGACTTATAGTGAGGAATATCACCTTCATCAAATCTATAGAGAGAATTTACCTTTACTACCTGTGTCGGGTTATCAAGACCATGAGTTTCTTCAATAGGTGATGAATTAAGATCATATGTTTCTTCAACAGGCGGTAAATTAAGACCATGTATTTCTTCAATAGGAGGTAAATTCTTAACATCTTCAGCTTTAATACCTTTTTCTTTCATAGATTTCTTTGCCTCTTGCATATATTCAGGACTGAGAAATAGAACACCCCTTTTCTTCGGAGTTGGCTCAGAATAGGCTCGTGAATTGGCTCAGAGCTGGCTCAGGAAGTGTCCAATTATTTTCATTTGTCAACATATTATTCAATAGAATTTAGCTTCATCCGGTGTTCTTTCCCTGAAAACAGAACCAGCATAACTATCCAGGTAATCTCTGGAAGCATAGGTTAGTCCATTATAAAAGATATCAAGTATTTCATTTTTCTTAAGCGGATGATCAGGCAAAGCGTTAAGTAATTGGAGAAGCCTCCCCCAAGCTTGTGGGAGACTCTCTTCTTCAATTTGCACAAAGTTGTATATATCCCTTAAAGCAGCTTGTTTCTTATGAGCAGGGAAATATTTAGCAGAGAAATAATAAATCATATCCTGGGGACCACTACGCACACAACCAGGATCAAGAGAATTAAACCATATATTAGCATCACCCTTTAACGAGAATGGAAATATTTTAAGGATATAAAGGTAGCGAGATTTCTCATCATTAGTGAACAGGGTGGCTATATCATTTAATTTAGTAAGATGTGCCACAACAGTTTCAGATTCATGGCCATGAAAAGGATCAGATTCAACCAAAGTAATTATATCAGGATCAACAGAGAATTCATAATCCTTATCAGTAACACAGATAGGTGAACTAGCAAAAGCAGGTCAGTTTCATTCTAGCATTAAGAGATTGCTGCTTCCATTTAGCTAATAACCTCTTGAGCTCGTATCTATCCTTGCAAGCTCAAATAGCTATAGCAGCTTCTTTTTCCAAAACATAACCCTCAGGAACAACAGGCGATTCATATTTATTAGGGGGAGAGTCTTCATCATCACTATCTTCAATATTATCAGTTTCAACAATTTCATTCTCTCTAGCCCTAGCAAGTTGTTCATCAAGAAATTCACCAAGTGGCTGATACGTCTCTAACGTATCTATAATTTTTTATTGCTCCATGCTACTTTATCTACTGTTTTAGGCTTTATTGGGCTATATTTTCCACTTTTATATTACTTTTGGGACTAACCTATTAACCGGAGGCCCAGCCCAAAATTGCTCTTTTTTGCCTATTTCAGTATTTCGAAGAAAAGGAATATCAAACGAAGCCCAAACGGAATGAAACCTTCGGGAACGTGATTTTCTCGCCGAACGTGATCCAAAGAACTTGGAGTGCAAGTCAAGAAGCAACCGGAGCCTCCACGAGATAGGAGGGCGCCCCCCCTATAGGGCGCTACCGTCTTCAGGCCCCTCATGCCACCGACGATACTTCTTCTTCCTATATATACCTACGCACTCGAAAACATCCGGGGCACCACGAAACACAATTTCCACCACCAGAATCCTTCAGATCCGCGAGATCCCATCTTGGAGCCTTCGCCGGCACTGCCGGAGGGGGAATCAAGCACGGGGGGCCTCTACATCAGCATCCTTGCCTCTCCGATGAGTTGTGAGTAGTTTACCACAGACCTATGGGTCCATAGTTATTAGCTAGATGACTTCTTCTCTCTTTTTGGATCTCAATACAATGTTCTCCCCCTCTCTTGTGGAGATCTATTCGATGTAATCCCTTTTTTGCGGTGTGTTTGTCGAGATCCGATGAATTGTGGGTTTATGATTAAGTTTATCTATGAATAATATTTGAACCTTCTCTGAATTGTTTTATGTATGATTGAGTTATGTTTGCAAGTCTCTTTGAATTATCGGTTTAGTTTGGCCTACTAGATTGATCTTTCTTGCCATGGGAGAAGTGCTTAGCTTTGGGTTCAATCTTGCGGTGTCCTTACCCAAAGGATGTAAAGGGTAGCAAGGCACGATTGTGTTGTTGCCATCGAGGATAACAAGATGGGGTTTATATCATATTGCATGAGTTTATCCCTCTACATCATGTCATCTTGCTTAATGCGTTACTCTGTTGTTATGAACTTAATACTCTAGATGCATGCTGGATAGCGGTCGATGTGTGGAGTAATAGTAGTAGATGCAGGTAGGAGTCGGTCTACTTGTTATGGACGCGATGCCTATATACATGATCATGCCTAGATAATCTCATAACTATGCGCTTTTCTATCAATTGCTCGACAGTAATTTGTTCACCCACCATAATACTTATGCTATCTCGAGACAAGCCTCTAGTGAAACCTATGGCCCCCGGGTCTATCTCTTATCATATTTGCTTTCAGTCTACTTTTATTTGCATCTTTACTTTTTGCATCTATACCAATAATACCAAAAATATTGTTTACTATCTTTATTAGATCTCACTTTCGCAAGTGGCTGTGAAGGGATTGACAACCCCTTTATTGCGTTGGTTGCGAGTTCTCAGTTTGTTTGTGTAGGTGCGTGGGACTTTTGAGGAGCCTCCTACTGGATTGATACCTTGGTTCTCAAAACTGAGGGAAATACTTACGCTACACTTTGCTGCATCACCCTCTCGTCTTCGAGGAAAACCAACGCAAGCTCAAGACGTAGAAGTGGCACAGTAGTATCAAGCATAAAAGTAGTTTCATCATAAGTATCATGCATAGCAGAAGTGGCATCATCAATAACATGTGACATATCGTAACGAATAGCGTAAGCAGGTTTAGGTGTCGCAAGCTTACTCAAAAATGTAAGGTGAATCAAGTGTAGAGCTAGATGGCGGTTCCTCACCTCCCTCGTAGTTGAGGGATAAATTTTGTCTTAATGTCTTTCAAGTTCTTCATAGTGACCAGCAGATATAAATACCAAGTGACTCAAAGAATAGAGCTATGCTCCGACAACGGGCGCTTGGAAAATAGTCTTGATAACCCACAAGTATAGGGGATCGCAACATTTTTCGAGGGTAGAGTATTCAATCCAAATTTACTGATTCGGCACAAGGGGAACCTCAGGAATATTCTCGAGTATTAGCAGTTGAGTTGTCAATTCAACCACACCTGGATAACTTAGTATCTGCAGCAAGGTATTTAGTTGCAAAGTAATATGGAAGTAACGATAACGATAGCAAAAGTAATATTTTTGGGTTTTGTAGTGATTGTAACAATAGCAACGGAAAAGTAAATAAGCGAAGAACAATATGTGAAAAGCTCGTAGGCATTGGATCGGTGATGGAGAATTACGCCGGATGCGGTTCATCATGTAACAGTCATAACATAGGGTGACACAGAACTAGCTCCAATTCATCAGTGTAATGTAGGCATGTATTCCGAATATAGTCATACGTGCTTATGAAAAATAACTTGCATGACATCTTTTGTCCTACCCTCCCGTGGCAGCGGGGTCCTAATGGAAACTAAGGGATATTAAGGCCTCCTTTTAATAGAGTGCCGGACCAAAGCATTAACACATAGTGAATACATGAACCCCTCAAACTATGGTCATCACCGGGAGTGGTCCCGATTATTGTCACTTCGGGGTTGCCGGATCATAACACATAGTAGGTGACTATAGACTTGCAAGATAGGATCAGGAACACACATATATTCATGAAAACATAATAGGTTCAGATATGAAATCATGGCAAACGGGCCCTAGTGACAAGCATTAAGCATAGCAAAGTCATAGCAACATCAATCTCAGAACATAGTGGATACTAGGGGTCAAACCCTAACAAAACTAACTCGATTACATGATAAATCTCATCCAACCCATCACCGTCCAGCAAGCCTACGACGGAATTACTCATGCACGGCGGTGAGCATCATGAAATTGGTGATGGAGGATGGTTGAGGATGACGACGCGACGGATTCCCTCTTCGAGCCCCGAACGGACTCGAGATCAGCCCTCCCGGAGGTTTTAGGGCTTACGGCGGCTCCGTATCGTAAAATGCGATGAATCCTTCTCTCTAATTTTTTTCTCCCCGAAAGTGTATATATGGAGTTGGATTTGAGGTCGGTGGAGCGTCAGGGGGCCCACGAGGCAGGGGGAGCGCCCAAGGGGGCAGGCTCGCCCCCCACCCTCGTGGACAGGGTGTGGGCCCCTTGACATGGATTTTTCTTCCAGTATTTTTAATATTTTCCAAAAAGATGTGCCGTGGAGTTTCAGGTCATTCCGAGAACTTTTGTTTCTGCACATAAATAACACCATGGAAAGTGCTGAAAACAGCGTCAGTCCGGGTTGGTTCCATTCAAACCATGCAAGTTAGAGTCCAAAACAAGGGCAAAAGTGTTTGGAAAAGTAGATATGATGGAGACATATCAATGATGTATTACGGAACGAGTAAAGAGACTTGCCGGTAACGAGATTGAACTAGGTATTGAGATACCGACGATCGAATCTCGGGCAAGTAACATACCGATGACAAAGGGAACAACGTATGTTGTTATGCGGTTTGACCGATAAAGATCTTCGTAGAATATGTAGGAGCCAATATATGCATCCAGGTTCCGCTATTGGTTATTGACCGGAGACATGTCTCGGTCATGTCTACATAGTTCTCGAACCCGTAGGGTCCGCACGCTTAAAGTTTCGGTGACGATTGTATTATGAGTTTTTGTGTTTTGATGTAGCGAAGGTAGTTCGGATTCCCGGATGTGATTACAGACATGACGAGGAGTCTCGAAATGGTCGAGATGTAAAGATTGATATATTGGATGACTATGTTCGGACACCGGAATGGTTTCGTGGAGTTTCAGACATATACCGGAGTATTGGGGGGTTACCGGAACCCCCCGGGGAGTTTAATGGGCCAAGATGGGCCTTAGTGGAGAAGAGGAGGGCGGCTAGGGCGGACGCCCTCCCCTCTAGTCCGAATTGAACAAGGAGGGGTGGCGCCCCTTCCTTCCTCTCTCTCCTTCCTTCCTTTCCCTCCTAATCCAACTAGGAAAGAGGGAGTCCTACTCCCCGGTGGGAGTAGGACTCCTCCTGGGCGCGCCTCCGCCGGCCGCCTCCTCCCCTGGTCCTTTATATACGGGGGCAGGGGGCACCTCTAACATAACAATTTATCTCTTGATCTCTTAGCCGTGTGCGGTGCCCCCCTCCACCATATTCCACCTCGATCATATCGTAGTGGTGCGTACACTACAAAAAAAAGACACATCCGTGACATTTTGGGCCGAACGAAATTTTTTTCTTTCATACATATGACACTTCTATGAAGATAATTGTGACAAAACCCGGTATCATCATAGATGTGGTGGGCTCCTACTTCTATGACCAAAAATCATGACAGAAAATGGGATTTTCGTCCTGGCCAGGCCGGAGACGCAGCTGCATGACATTCTTTGGGCCGTCCATGACGGAAAAAACCATGGTAGAAGCGAGGGCGAGGAAAATTTCGGGGAGTTCCGATTACGATTGGGAGGTCGGGGCGAGCGATGCTGCGTTCTCTCGTACACATACGCTGCTGCAGCGTGTGTGCGGCGTTGGCTCTAATCGAACCGAAGCGAGGCGCTGGGCTCTAATCAACCCAAGCGATTGCATCGCAGCTCTACGCTACATCGAACCCGGAAGCGATCGATCGATGCTCGTTAACTAAACCCGGTCGAGCGATTCCTTTACTCTGCTGCTAATCAAGCCGATCGATGCTGCCTCTAGGATGAACATTGAGCATTGCCGGGGAGGGGGGGTTGGATGAGCGATGGAGCGGTGGCGTTTGCCTCTAGATGAACAGGACCCGGTGGTGTGGAAGGCTGGATGAGCAGAGAGCGGTGGAGGGTGCCCGTGGAGGGGTGGTTGAACAGGACCTGTGGTGTGGAGGGCTGGATGAGCAGATGAGCGGTGGAGGGGTGGTTGAACAATGGCTGGTGGAGTACCCGGCGGTGGAGGCTGGATGAACAGGAGCCCGTGGAGGCTGGAGGAGGTCGACGGTAGCCCGTGGAGGCTGGAGGAGGTCGACGGTGGAGATGAACAGTATCCCGTGGAGTCCCATTTTGCGGTATGCCACACCCCTCCCGATGAACAGGACCCCCGTTTCAACCATAGCACTCCAACATAAGTTCGTTTCGTCCGTTTTGCGGTACGCCACACCCCTCCCGATCAACAGGACCCCGTTTCGACCGTACGAGGTCCGTTTCGTCCGTTTTGCGGTACGCCACACCCCTCCCGATCAACAGGACCCCTGTTTCGACCGTAGGAGGTCCGTTTCCTCCGTTTTGCGGTACGCCACACCCCTCTCGATCAACAGGATCCCATTCCGAACGTGGCAAGGCCGTTTCCTCCGTTCTGCGGTACGCCAGGCCTCGTTTCCATCGCCTGTTCCGTCCAAGCCGGTTGGCTCCCACGCGTTCCGTTGCCTCCTGGTGAACACGATGCATTTCGTTGCCTCCCCATGAACACGATGCATTCCGTTGCCTCCCCATGAACACGACGACGACGCTGTTTCTCCGTTCCGACCTAGCCATGTACACGAGCACTGGCCATACTTATGCGCGAGTAGGCGTTCGAGACCCCGCCCGTATGTACACATATGTGGCCATATTTTCTTTCTTGCACCCTGTCCGTTGTACGTATGTGTGCATGCTACATGCGCGCCTCTAGTACGACACGTGCGCGCCTCTACTACGACACATGCGCGCTTCTACATCGACCAGTATGTACGTACACATTCGCGACCGTGATGACAACGCCACGTGCGCTTGACCAGGTGGGTCCCGGTATCGCCGTGCACTTCCTTGCCTGCGTAGATGTAGCTGGTGGGTCCCAGCAGTCAGGGGGGCGAATCGGTTTGTTTTTTTTCCCGGACTCATTTCCTTGCGTGCGAAGGTGTAGCTCGTGGGTCCCAGCAGTCAGGGGGGCGAATTGTTTCTTTTTGCCTGGTCGCACTTCCTCGCGTGCGAAGATGAAGGTAGTGGGTCCCAGCGATCGAGGGAAACGTTTTTCCGTGAAATACGATGGCCCGTCCGGTGGGTCCCAGCTGTCGGGTGGAGGAATCATTATTTTCCAGCGTAATAAGGAGGCGGTTCCTTGTTGCGGCCGTGGACCCACTGTGAGCCTCTCCACGTCTGATCCACGTCCGATGGAAGTCGTTCGCTTGACCACGTTAACCGGGGCGCACCGAGAGCACCACGGCGGTGGACGGCGGTGAGGCCTAGGAAGGGACGGCGGAGCCGGGAAAAGACGTGGCGGTGGAAGCCCGCTTCGAGAGAGAATGCGAGGTTCACTGTTACTGCGGTGTGAGGTGCCGTCGCCGCAGGGCCTGGCCAGCGGTGGGAATAGTAGGCGGTGAGGCCTCCACGGCGGCACAACCGACCCACGGAGGCAGGAGCATGCGGCACGACCCCAAGGCGCTTCTTTGGGCGGCCGAGCAAGAAGACCAGAGGTTGAAGAAGCACTACGACCGTTGGATGGACATCGACGGTCATCGGAGCTAGAATCGTTCATATTGACTAAGTTGACAAAGCCCTCCGCCCCGTCAACTTAGTTGGCCCATTAAGTCATCCTCCCACTATGGTGGGTCCCAGCTAGCAGGGTGGGTATTCATTTTTTTGTGCGTAATAAGGAGGCACTTCCTTACGTGTGAAGATATAGCTGGTGGGTCCGACATGTCAGCAGGGGGAACGTTTTTTTGAAATCTGAGAGGCCCTTCCGATGGGTCCCAGCTGTCAGTGGAGGAATCATTATTTTCTTGGCGTACAGTCCACGGCCGATGGATGTCGCTTCGATTATTGATCGACCAGGTCACAGCCCGAGAGCACCATGGCGGTGGACGGCGGCGAGGCCTAGGAAGGGAACGACACGGAGCCGGGAAGACTTCGGCAATGCTTGCCGCACGCGGTGGGAGTATGAGGGTTCTTGGTCGGCTACCGTCACCGGAAAATAACAGAGGTGTGGGTGAGTAGAGGAATGGCACGGCTAGCAATTAAGTAGGGTGGGGCGGTGCGGCGTCAGGCCAGACACTGGCCCACGGAAGGCGGCAGCGATCCCACCGAAGCTGGTTTAGGCGGCTGGAGCAAGAAGATCAGATATTGAAGAAGCAGCACAGCCGTTGGATTAACATCCAACGGTCACTGCTGCTAGAATCGTTTGTGGACTAAGTTGACAAACCAAAGTACACGTCAACCTAGTAGACCCACAAGCCAGCCTCCAAAACTGTCCCAAACAAGACTACAAACCCGAAATTTCTATCCAGATTCAAATTAATTTTAAATCTAAATATACCTTAATTTAAATTCAATGAAATTTTACCCGCACGAAAACAATGAAATTTAAAATATCAAAATCCGAAAGAAAACAATATTTTGGAACTAATTGTCTGTTTGCTGTATTTTTTTCATTTTACAGCCCATTTATTATTACTTATAGCCCATTTCCTATTACTTATAGCCCATTTCTTATTACTTATAGCCCATTTTCTGGGAAAAATGCATCCCTCCTCGTCTTGAAAGATTTCCGGACAAACAGGCGTGAAAAGCAAGTAGGCCTATGTTCGTTATTCTAAAAAACAAAATAACTGGCTAGCCATTTTTCGTAAAGGAAAAAACAAAGCGGGCTGGTCATGTGCTAAACATTTGAAATAAAAGCCTGGGCTAGATGGGCCACGGGTCCCGCACAACCCAGTTGATACCCTTCTCCGTCGAAAAACAAAATTGCTGCTTGGCTATTTGGGTCCCTCTTGTCATCCTCACCATGTACAGTCATCTCCTTATTCCTCTCGGTTGTTGACCATGTTGACAACACGGAGGGCAGCGCCGTGGCGAGTGAACCAAGGCGGAGGGCGATGGTGAGGCCTCGGGACGGAATGAACAGGAGCAGGGAAGATCCTGACCAGCCGTGGGAGGCGGGAAGCGGTCCCGCCGGCGCTGGTTTGGCTTTGGCGGCTCGAGGAAGAAGAAGGCTGAAGAAACGCGACAGACGTTGAATGTCAATCCAACGGTCAAGGTTGGCACAATCGTTTTTGACTAAGCGGACACCAAGTAGCATAGTTTTTTATATATAGGAAGAAAAGCGTGAGGAAAATGCGTTAATCTGCCGTCCTCCTCACGAGGAACGTTAAGCCACATAAGTGACTAGCACCCTTGGTTTTCAACCGAGAAGTCTTGGGTTCGAGTCCGAGGAACTCTCAATTTTGTCCTCCTTCCTTCCTCGCAAAAAAAGGGAAAGAAAATCAAAGACTTGGGAAGGCGTACAGAACAAGCTAGTGTACCGGTAAACAGACGTTGCCGAGTTTTAGAAAAAAGAAAGATGTGCTCCTGTAGCTGGTTCGAATCCAAACCTAGACTATGACTATATATGGTGCTATGCTACTCTGCAAGTAATGAAACTGACATGTCGAACGTTCGCTTCTCCTCTTCTCTACTTACTCTGCCTAGCATCGAAGCTCGCCACAAAGCAACCATGTCCGCTGGTTGCTCATTCACCTGCTCTTCAAGCAGTAACAACCAGATATGTGCCAAGTCGCCACTGCATTCAAATACCGTGGGTCTCATCACACCCCGCCCGCAAGATACAAGCACCGCAGCCGATTGCTCATCGCAACCCGCTGCTGTTGGTGTGGTGCCACCGCTGCAAATCACGCAGAGTCATCCGTCGCGTCTCAACCACAATCCGCAACACTGGCCGAGTCTTCTACAAATGCCCGAATCATGGTTGCTGATTTCAGTTGTTCTGCTGCTTTCAGTTGTTGATTTTTTTAATAGTTTGGTTGATGATCTTCCAATTTGATTCGATGCGAGAAAGGGAAGATTCATGTGATTTGTATTTACGGGAAGTTGCTAATGTGGGGGAATGCAACTACGCTGATTATTTGGTTACCCGAGGAATCCCAATACCAGCAGGTTGGGGTGTTGGACAACTAACTGAAGGAACGGCAGAAGAGGAAGATGCAGAGCAAAAGGATAGAGATGCAGTTCCTCTGATCATGGCCAAGCAATAGCTACTGAACTGCCTTGACAGCAATGAGGAGATGAAAGAGCTTGTGAAGATAATGGGCAAAATCGATATGCTCTGTAGGATGATTGTCTCTTTATTTGCAGTGTATGTAGCACTCGTGATGTATTCAGTGGCTACGACATGAGCACTTTGCTGAAACTAGTAATGAATGAAACCTGTAGTAGCGAAAAGGCGTAGTGTTGTGAACATCTAATGATTTCTATTAACGGAAATCAGGGGGTATCCCCTTTTGCTCATATATATAAATAAATAGCAGAGGCCCTGTCGGGTCAGCTTTGTTCTCATTCGAAGACGTCGAGCAAATTGCAGTCCAACAGCAAACTATGTCATCAAATTCAAGTTCCACAGCCAAATATGAGTACAAGTAAACAACTATGTCATCATGTTTTAGTTGTCATACAATCACCAAACACAAATCAGCATACATAACAAGTGATGTTGTCACAGCAAAATACTAAACAACATGTTCATCAGGTTTCAGTTGTCATAGCAAACACAATTTCACATAGTAGATAAAAACGTCTTCTCGACAGTGCAAATACGACAAAAGCAATGTAATCATCATCCACAAAGAAACAACGTCAACATCTTCGCCATGTGTATCGGTCAATCGTAATTGCCCATGGTGTCATCTTCTTCTTCGTCCTCGAGCGCTGGCTTCTTCTTGATCAACTCTTGTATGTCCACAACAACAGCAATCTTTTACTTGGCGTCATTGACGTGATGGTTCTCAAAGATATTAGGAACATCTGTGTTATGTTGTACATCGTGAGCGATGTAAGCATCGCCTTGTTGTGCAACTTCATTAAACGAATTCCTCTGCTCAAACCTTTGCAATACTCTCCGATCATCCCTACGTGCAAATGTGTCTTCCAAGAAAAATATCTATGTTGCTTGATTTGCCAAAATAAAAGGCTCGTTGGTCTGGTACGCCGCCTTGACATTGATGGATTTGAAATAATCATCAGCTCGGGGTTTTGCAATCTTGAAATACAGGTTATACCAACGACAGCACAACAGAACCACACACCGATGATCCTCAAATCGGAGATATCACGCAATCAACAATATGTCCATTATGTTACCATACATTTCAGTTGTCTCTTTGTCATACGATATGACCGTGCTCATGATGGCACTATTTTGTGTCTTCCTGCCTTCGTCTCGTGCAAGGGTGTTGTAGCGCACATCTCCAACAACGCAAGATTCATAATGTCTTACCCGAGTATCGTGACCCATTGCTAGTGAGTAAAGGGCATCATCAACTGCCTGCCCATCCTCCCACATCTTCTTAACCTATGGTTAGAAAATAGACAAGCTGATCATCTTATGTACTCAATATATTAAAAAAACTGACAGTGCACTTCAAAAGCTTACATGGTTCTTGAACCATTTTGCAAATCCTGCCATAACCAGTTTGTCAATGTTTCTTGGATTTTTGCGGCAGTAACTCCTCTTTGTAGATGCTGCACAACATAGTGATCGCGTCAAACATCTAAATATATAAGAATGTGCTGTAAGTTTAGTAGATTACGATGTATAAGTTGCAGTACTTGATATAAGGCAGTATCTCAGGACAGTTATTCAACACTTACCAAACCATTTTGTCCAAATCTTTAGGTTTGTCCTCTTGTCGACTCTTCCCTGTAACTCGAACAGAATAATCAAAAACATTGAGCCCGGGATTGTCTTCACCCACCTCTTTGCTAAGCTGATCACTGTTTCCATGTATTTTGAGCGAGAATGTCAACGCTTCACGTAGCAATGTAGGCCTCTCGCAATGGAACCCTCTGGTCTAGCTCTGTTCCTAACATAGCCCTTGAAAGTGCCTAGCCACCTTTCAATAGGGTACATCCAACCATCTTGTCTTTGGACCTCTAAGTAGTGCCTCATCGGGTAGATGAACAACCAAATGCACCATCACATCAAAGAAGGGTGGAGGATATATCTTCTCAAGGTTGCATAGGATAGTTGGTACCTTGTCTCTAAGACGCCTCCAAAGCATCTATCCGGATATTTCTCTTGCAGAGTTCCACGAAGAATTGTCCCAACTCTGCAAGCGCTTCTGTATAAGTCAGGCGGCCCAATCCTCTAAGGATAACAGTAAAACCTTTGAAGTAGGGCGTGGCAGTCCATGAGTTTTCAACCCTTGTACCTTGTTTCCATCTCAGACCGACTCTCCTTTCAGGGTTGGAAGCAAATCCATGTGGGAATCTCACACGTGACAGGACCTCACAGAATTCTTTTCTTTTTACCTTGTCCAAGACGTACACAGCTGGTGCCATATCCCACCTGCAAGTCCTTTCTGATACCCAGGTATCTTTCGTCTTGCCTTCAATATTAAGAAATGTGTCGATAATGCTGTCACATATATTTTTCTCGATGTGCATCACATCAAGATTATGCCGCAGATCCAAATCTTTCCAATACTCCAAGTATCACAAAGTGGACCTGCGGGTAAACAATAATCTCTCTTCTACCGTGCCATGCTTCCTTTTCCCGCTACCATTACCAGGATGGTTTCCTGGTGTAATATGCCTGACCTTCTCTAATTCCACTTGCAACTCATCGGTGGTGAGCCTCTTTGGCGCATCACGGTTTTCATGCTTTGCATTGAACACATGTCTTCGGTATTTTCTAGGATGCGGCTTGTCCTTGGGAAGGAAACGGCGGTGTCCAATGTAACAGATCTTGCTAAGTATTGCGTATGACAGCGGATTCCTGTCACAGCGAACACATGCATTGTAACCATGTGTCGTTCGCCCTGACATAGTGCCCAAAGCCGGATAATCATGGATGCACCAAATTAGAACAGCACGCAGAAAGAAATCAGATGGTGGGCTGCTATATAGGTCTCGAGTGAGAACACCCTTCCATAGCTGTTGAAGTTCCTCCACAAGAGGCTCCATGAACAAATCAAAATGCTTTCCAGGACTTTTTGGACCTGGGATGAGCAAGGCCATCATGTAGTTTGATTCTTAGGTGAATACATTGGGAGGCATGTTGTAAGGGATAACAAGCACCGCCACATGCTATATGTGGCGCTCACGGTGGCCAAATGGGTTAAATCCATCAAGCTAAGCCAAGTCTAATGTTTCTCGGGTCAGCAGCAAACTCTTTGGGTTTATCATTGAAGCTTTTACACTCACTACCATGAGATGGATGGCTCATTATATTCTGATCTCTGTACTCCTGGTTCCTAGAATGCCACAGTACATCCTCTCTTGTTTTAGCATCATGAAACAACCTCTGCAATCTTGGTGTAATTGGAAAACGTCTCAGAACATTATGAGGAACCCTCTTCACAGCATCGCCATCTTTCCATCTTGATGATTTGCATTTAGGGCATTCACTTAAGTTGGCATAATCCTTAGGAAGAGAACACAATTATTCTTACAAACATGGATCATATCATATCCAATTCCAACTTCACGAAGGAAATTCTTCATTTTACTGTAGGTGTGTGGCAGCTCAGACACATCTGGGAAAGATTTGCGGAAACCAGCCAACATCACATCAAATGATTTGTTGGTCATCCGCTTAGATGTCTTCACCAAGAAAGGTGACCATAGCTGAGAATCTTGACGACTTATTTCCTGGGGTGACAGAACGTTGCATTGTTCCAACATGCGGCCCACAGTTTTCTTCGCAAGTGAAAGTTCACGGAATGCACGAGCATTTCGTAGCATTGTTTCAATGTTGGTCAAACTCATCGGCTCCGCCACCACCACCTCCTCCTCCTCTTCCACCTGAGCATCAGGCAGATCAAAATGGTGATCTGCTGCTTCCACGTAGTCAATAACATTGACGTTCACAGCTTCACCATGATGAACCGACCTAGTATATGTGACTGACATCCCATACAAGTGTAGATGATTTTGTACAGTTGACTGGGGTCTTGTAACTGAATTCATACAACTGCTACACGAGCAGAGCACATCTGATTTCGGACCACCGTACTCAGCTCTGATAAAGTTCATGAAAGTTTTCAACCCCTCGACATATGCAGCGGAGAATCTTCGAGCGAAGCTATCCAAGTCATGTCCATCTCATTAGACATACAAATTAGTTCTTCTACTAGATATTACAAAAAAACATATATGCTTTTTATGAAGTCCGGAAAAAAATACCTAGGTCGATGTCTAAAGCTATGGCAAGATATTTGGACGAGCAGATCTAAGTAACGAAATATATGTAAAGCTAATTCAGCAAACAGATTTGTTTGCTAAATTATATAGTCGCTGTTTCAAAGAGTCAATGAGGCCGAGCACACAGCCATCGAACTATCGAAGGCCATCGCAGCAACAAAGATCGAGTATAAAACGGTGTAGAGCTATTTCACCGAACAGATTGGCTACTAGACCATGGCAATCTACATCACAATAAATATATGGCAAGATATTTTAGCAACTAAGCTAAGCAGATTGAGTGCAGAACAGGGCAAGGAAGCTTCTTAAGCAGAGCATATTGACAGTAAACTACTTCAGCAAACAGTGAGATTAACAGCGTCTATCAGCTAACATTCAGCGCTACACCGACATGAACGGGGCCTCAGTCTAGAATGCGCGTACCGTGGGAGAAGCTGACCGCCGTGCGTCTCCACACGAATGTCGCCAGCGATGGCGGCACTGACCGCCGTGCGCCTCCACAAGAACTTCGCCAGCGGTGGCAGCGCGGCTCGAGGACGGCAGTCGACGAGAGCGTACTGTGGGAGCGAGAGGATCGCCGTGCGTCCCCTCGATGAACCGCGGCGCTGATGTATCAGCGCGGCTGGGAGGGCGGCTTTGGCGGAGCGAATGGAGTGGAGGGGGACGGGAGGAGGGGAGTTTGGGGAATATTATTGGCTAGTTGGCCGAAGGGCGGTTGAATCGGATTTGGTGGGAATTTTTGTGGGGAGGGGGAGGATTTTCGCGCTGTGGGCGAGGAGTTTGGCGCATGGTCGGTTTCTCCAAGTGCAGTCCCACGTGTCAGTGAAGAGGCAAACCGAAGCGCGTTCCGTTTGCGTGAGCCGTGTGCAGGACCGAATGTGTGTGGGGTGCAATGCCGCGACCGGAGTGCTGTGAGTATACCGCCTTTTTTCCTTTTAAACTAGTAGGTGCTTCGCACCCTAAAAAAATTGTCGCTTCGCGCGATCCATCGGTACTAGTACTAGTAATCCGGTAATCCCGACTAAAACGGTGCGGTCGGGTCTTTTCCCGCGTGATATGCTGGGAGGTTGGCTTAGTTGGGTTTTTTAGATTTGTCTTGGTTCAATAAAAAGCAGAGTTGGTGATGATGGTGTGCCTGTCATCTTGCAATATAGGCCGTCCGATCTATATCTAACAGATAGGAAGGAAACTATGACAATTTACCCGCACTCCTCTCCACATTTGCAGATAAGGCTTTCCCTTGTTCATCCTTTTCTCCCACAAGATCTTGATCTTACGTGCAACGCACAGGCATCTTGCTAGTACTCCCCCAATATGTATATCATTGTGAAAGTTCATATACACCGGCCGAGATTAATGCAAACACGGCAGATTTTCATTACATTTCCAACTTTTATAGGACAGAAAAATAAAAGAAACCCGACCGTAACCTATTCTACGGCCGACCGGCGTCCCCATCTGCGATCTCTATGTGTACGGGCGGGGTTCAAGACCCGTGAAGTGAAGGTGCGTCTCCGGCGAGGAAGAGTAGAACACGGGATACGGACTGCCGGTTGGCAGACCATGCCCTGCCGCCTCCCATGCCCTACTCATCCTCGGAGGAGCCCCCGACCTTGGCGGTGCCGGACGTTGGATGGCGGCAAGTAGGACGCGTGGCTGACGGTGCTCCCATTGTCGGCCGCCAGCCATCGCGGGCTTGATCGCCAGCGGTCGCTGGTTCGGCTCTGCCACGCTATTGCGCCGCGCGAGGCGACTTGAGCGAGGGCGGTGACCTTGAGCTTCATCCCGAACAAGCTCTCCCGCAGAAGCGTTCGCACTTGCGGTCATGGCGGATGTGGTGCCGTAGGAGGACGGCGCGCTATGGTGTGGAGGTTAGCTGGGTGTTGTCGCTTTAAGTAAGCGCATTCGGTGAGGCCAATGGCGTCAAGGTGCGTCATTAAGTCTCCGGAGTTGCTTCCTCGGGCACCGAGCCTCGACTCTTATGACGACATACGAGCAGACGGCATGAATGAGGGCAAGCTGGCGCCCGGTGGAACGTACCGCGATGGTAGCGAGGGACGAGGGCTTTGGTGTGCCAGGGGAGTCAGCTACGGTCGTGGCAACGTTGGAGATGCCCTTTGCTCAATTGCGATCCCCGCATGCCATTGAAAAAGCAAGACGACCCGGCTGTTGGAAATATGCCCTAGAGGCAATAATAAATTAGTTATTATTATTGTTGGGGAACGTTGCAGAAAATTAACATTTTTCCTACGGTTTCACCAAGATCCATCTATGAGTTCATCTAGCAACGAGTCATGGGAGAGTGATTGCATCTACATACCACTTGTAGATCGCGTGCGAAGCGTTCAATGGAACGGGGTTGATGGAGTCGTACTCCCGTGATTCAGATCACCGATGACCTAGTGCTGAATGGACAGCACCTCGGCGTTCAACACACGTGCGGAGCGGATGACGCCTCCTCCTTCTTGATCCAGCAAGGGAAAGGAGAGGTTGATGATGATCCAAAGCAGACGACGACATGGTGGTGGATGCAGCAGAACTCCGGCAGGCTTCGCTAAGCGACTACGGGAGGAGGAGGAGATGTAGCAGAAGGGGAGGCGCCAAGGGCTTGGGGGGTGGCCACTCCTCCTCCCTCCCCTTTATATAGGTGCAAGAGAGGGGGAGGCGTAGCCTTGCTCCCTTCCTCCAAGGAAGGGGTGCGGCCAAGAGGGGAGGAGTCCATCCTCCCCAAGGCACCCCTGAGGTGCCTTCACCCTTTAGGACTCTCCTCCCAAGTCTCCTTGGCGCATGGGCTCTTGAGGCTGGTGCCCTTGGCCCATATAGGCCAAGGCGCACCCCTACAGCCCATGTGGCCCCCTAGGCAGGTGGACCCCCGGTGGACCCCCGACCCCTTTCGGCACTCCCGGACAATACCGATAAAGTCTGTAAACTTTTCCGGCGACCAAAATAAGACTTCCTAGATATAAATCTTTACCTCCGGACCATTCCGACTCCTCGTGGACGCTCGGGATCTCATCCGGGACTCAACAACATTCGGTTTGCTGCATACTCATATTCATCCAACCCTAGCGCCACACCGAACCTTAAGTGTGTAGACCCTACGGGTTCGGGAGACATGCGACATGACCGAGACGGCTCTCGGGCAATAACCAACAGCGGATCTGGATACCCATGTTGGCTCCCACATGCTCCTCGATGATTTCATCGGATGAACCCACGATGTCGAGGATTCAAACAACCTCAGATACAATTCCCTTTGTCAATCGGGTATTTTACTTGCCCGAGATTCGATCGTCGGTATCCCAATACCTCGCTTAATCTCAAGTATCGGCAAGTCACTTTACTCGCATCAGTAATGCATGATCCCGTGACCAAACACTTGGTCACTTTGAGCTCATTATGATGATGCACTACCGAAAGGGCCCAGGATACTCTCCGTCATACGGACCGACAAATCCCAGCCTCGATCTCGTGTTCACCCAACAGACACTTTCTTTGAGATACCTGTAATGCACCTTTATAGTCACCCGCTTACGTTGAGACGCTTTGGTACACCCAAAGCACTCCTACGGTATCCGGGAGTTACATGATCTCATGGTCTAAGGAAGAGATACTTGACATTGGAAAAGCTCTAGCAAACGAACTACACGATCTTGTGCTATGCTTAGGATTGTCTTGTCCATCACATCATTCTCCTAATGATGTGATCCCGTTATCAATCTACATCCAATGTCCATAGTCAGGAAACCATGACTATCTGCTGATCAACGAGCTAGTCAACTAGAGGCTCATTAGGGACATAATGTGGTTTATGTATTCACACGCAGTATTACGATTTCCTGATAATACAATTATAGCATGAATAAAAGACAATTATCATGAACAAGGAAATATAATAATAATACTTTTATTATTGCCTCTAGGGCATATTTCCAACAGTCTCCACTTGCACTCGAGTCAATAATCTAGTTACATTGTGATGAATCGCACACCCATAGAGTTCGTGTTGACTGCGTTTTGCTCGCTGAAGAGGTTTAGTCAACGGATTCGCGACATTCAGATCCGTATGCACTTTGCAAATTTCTATGTCCCCATCTTGAACATTTTCATGAATGGAGTTGAAGCGACGCTTGATGTGCCTCGGGTCTTCTTGTGAAACCCGGGCTCCTTGGCAAGTGCAATAGCTCCAAAGTGTTGTCACGTAAGAGTTTGATCGGCTCCGACGCATTGGGTATGACTCCTAGGTCGGTGATGAACTCCTTCACCCAAATTGCTTCATGTGGTGCCTCGTAGGCTGCCATGTACTCCGCTTCACATGTAGATCCCACCATGACGCTTCCGCTTGCAAAATTGCACCAGCCATCGCTTCCACCATTCAACATATACACGTATCCGGTTTGTGACTTTGAGTCATCCAGATTCTGCGGGTTTCAAGCTAGCATCGACGTAACCCTTTACGCATTTGTGCCTCTTCGTCACCTCCATAAACGAGAAACATGTCCTTTGTCCTTTTCAGGTACTTCAGGATATTCTTGACCACTGTCCAGTGTTCCTTGCCGGATTACTAGGGTACCTTCCTACCAAACTTACGACAAGGTTTACATCAGGTCTGGTACACAGCATGGCATACATAATAGATCCTATGGTCGAGGCATAGATGACACTCATCTCTTCTTTATCTTTTGTCGCGTGGTCGGGCATTGAGCTGAGCTCAATTTCACACCTTGCAAAACAGGTAAGAACCCTTTCTTGGACTGATCCATTTTGAACTTCTTCAAAATTTTATCAAGGTATGTGCTTTGTGAAAGACCCATGAGGCGCCTCGATCTATCCCTATAGATTTTGATGTCTAATATGTAAGAAGCTTCTCCAAGGTCCTTCATTGAAAAACTCTTATTCAAGTAGGCCTTAATGCTGTCCAAAAGTTCTATATCATTTCCCATCAAAAGTATGTCATCTACATATAATATGAGAAATCCTACAGAGCTCCCACTCACTTTCTTGAAAACGCAGGCTTCTCCATAAGTCTCAAGATAAACCCAAACGCTTTGATCATCTCATCAAAGCGAATGTTCCAACTCCAAGATGCTTGCACCAGCCCATAAATGGATCGCTGGAGCTTGCATACCTTGTTAGCATTCTTAGGATCGACAAAACCTTCCGGCTGCATCATATACAGCTCTTCCTCAAGGTAACCGTTAAGGAATGCCGCTTTTGACGTCCATCCGCCATATCTCATAATCATAGTATGCGGCAATTGCTAACATGATTCGGACGGACTTAAGCTTCGCCACGGAGAGAAAGTCTCATCATAGTCAATCCCTTGAACTTGTCGATAACCCTTAGCGACAAGTCGAGCTTTATAGATGGTAACATTACCATCCGCGTCTGCCTTCTTCTTCTTAAAGATCCATTTGTTTTCTATCGCCGTCGATCATCGGGCAAGTCTGTCAAAGTCCATACTTTGTTTTCATACATGGATCCTATCTCAGATTGCATGGCTTCAAGCCATTTGTTGAATCTGGGCCCGCCATCGCTTCTTCATAGTTCAAGGTTCACCGTTGTTCAACAACATGATTTCCGGTGACAGGGTTGCCGTGCACCACTCAGTGCGAACGTGTCCTAGTGGACCTACGAAGTTCAAGAGCAACTTGATCTCAAGTACCTTGATCATCATCATTAATTTCCTCTCCAATGGTGTAGGCACCACAGAACATTTTCCTGAGCTGCACTACTTTCCTACTCAAGAGGTAGTACTTCATCGAAGTTCTACTTTCCTCCCACTTACTCCTTTCGAGAGAAACTCTTTTTCCGTAAAGGATCCGTTCTTGGCAACAAAGATCTTGCCTTCGGATCTAAGGTAGAAGGTATACCCAATGGTTTCTTTAGGGTATCCTATGAAGACGCATTTTTCCGACTTGGGTTCGAGCTTTCAAAGTTGAAGTTTCTTGACATCAGCATCGCATCCCCAAACTTTTAGAAACGACATACCTTAGGTTTCTTCCCAAACCATAATTCATACGGTGTCGCCTCAACGGATTTAGACGGTGCCCTATTTAAAGTGAATGTAGTCGCCTCTTGAGCGTATCCCCAAAATGATAGCGTAAATCAAGAAGAGACATCATAGATCGCACCATATCCAATAGAGTGCGATTACGACATTCGACACACCGTTACGCTTGAGGTGTTCCAGCGGCGTGAGTTGTGAAACGATTCCACATTTCCTTAAGTGTGTACCAAATTCGTGACTTAAATATTCTCCTCCACGATCTGATCGTAAGAACTTTATTTTCTGGTCACGTTGATTCTCTACCTCATTCTGAAATTCCTTGAACTGTTCGAAGGTCTCAGAGTTGTGGTTCTTCAAGTAGACATACCCATATCTACTCAAGTCATCGTGAGAGTGAGAACATAACGATATCCTCCATGAGCCTCAACGCTCATTGGACCGCACACATCGGTATGTATGATTTCCAATAAGTTGGTTGCTCGCTCCATTGTTCCAGAGAACGGAGTCTTGGTCATTTTTCCCATAAGGCATGGTTCGCATGTGTCAAATGATTCATAATCGAGAGACTCTAAAAGTCCATCAAGATGGAGCTTCTTCATCGCTTGACACCAATGTGACCACAGGCGGCAAGTACACAAGTATGTGGGACTATCGTTATCAACTTTACATCTTTTGGTATTCACACTATGAACATGTGTAACATTACGTTGGAGATTCATTAAGAATAAACCATTGACCATCTGGAGCATGACCATAAAACATTTCTCTCATATAAATAGAACAACCATTATTCTCGGATTTAAATGAGTAGCCATCTCAGACAAACAAGATCCTCGATACAATGTTCATGCTCAAACTTGGCACTAAATAACAATTATTGAGGTTTAAACTAATCCCGTAGGTAAATGTAGAGGTAGCGTACGACGGCAATCACATCGACCTTGGAACCATTCCCGACGCCAAGATCGTCACCTCGCCCTTCGCCAGCCTCGCTTATTCCGCAGCTCCTGCTGTGAGTTACAAATATGAGCAACGGCACCGGTCTCAAATACCCAGGAGTTACTACGAGTACTGGTAAGGTACACATCAATTACATGTATATCACATATACCTTCAGTGTTGCCGGCCTTCTTGTCTGCTAAGTATTTGGGGCAGTTCCGCTTCCAGTGACCCTTCCCTTTGCAATAGAAGCACTGGTCTCGTGCTTGGGTCCATTCTTTGACTTCTTCCCGGCAATCGGCTTACTGTGCGCTGCAACATCCTTGCCGCCCTTCTTGAAGTTCTTCTTACCCTTGCCCTTCTTGAACTTAGTGGTTTTATTGACCATCAACACTTGATGCTCCTTCTTGATTTCTACCTCACGACTTCAAGATTGAAAATACTTCAGAATAGTTTTCACCATCCCCTGCATATTGTAGTTCATCACAAAGCTCTTGTAGCTTGGTGGAGCGATCAAGGATTCTGTCAATGACCGCCTCGTCCGGAGGTTAATGTCCAACCGACAAAGTACGGTTGTGCAACCTGCATATTTTGAGTATGTGCTCACCGATGTAACTATTTTCCTCCATCCTGCAATCAGAGAACTTGTCGGAGACTTCATATCTCTCGACCCGGCATGAGCTTGGAAAACTAGTTTCAGCTCCTCGAACATCTCATATGCTCCGTGTTGCTCAAAACACTTTTGGAGCCCCGGTTCTAAGTCAGTAAAGCATGCCGCATGAACGAGGGAGTAATCATCAAGACGAGACTGCTGCAAGCGCTCATAACGCCTTTGGTTCTCTCGATGGGTGCTTCACCTAGCGGTGCTTCTAGGACATATTGTTTCTTGGCAGCTATGAGGATAATCCTCGTGTTCCGGACCCAGTCCGAATAGTTGCTGCCATCATCTTTCAGCTTGGTTTTCTAGGAACGCTGAAGTTCATGGTGACATTAGCGTTGGCCATTTGATCTACAAGACATTTTGCAAAGATTTTAGACTATTATTCATGACAATAAAGTTCATCTAATCAAATTATTTAATGAACTCCCACTCAGATTTGACATCACTCTAGTTATCTAAGTGATACATGATCCGAGTCGACTAGGCCGTGTCCGATCATCACGTGAGACGGACTAGTCATCGTCGGTGAACATCTCCATGTTGATCGTATCTTCCATACGACTCATGTTCGACCTTCTTTCGTCTCTTGTGTTCCGAGGCCATGTCCATACATGCTAGGCTCGTCCTGTTAACCTAAGTGTATTGCATGTGTAAAACTGTCTTACACCCGTTGTATGTGAACGTAAGGATCTATCACACCTGATCATCACGTGGTGCTTCAAACGATTTAACTTTAGCAACGGTGCACGCTTAGGGAGAACACTTTCTTGAAATTGTTATGAGGGATCATCTTATTTACTACCGCCGTTCTAAGTAAACAAGATGCATAAACATAATAAACATCACATGCAATTATATATAGTAGTGACATGATATGGCCAATATCATATAGCTCCTTTGATCTCCATCTTCGGGGCTCCATGATCATCCTGTCATCGGCATGACACCATGATCTCCATCATCGTGTCTTCATGAAGTTGTCACGCCAACGACTACTCCTACTTCTATGGCTAACGCGTTTAGCAATAAAGTAAAGTAATTTACATGGCGCTCTTCAATGACACACGCAGGTCATACAAAAATAAAGACAACTCCTATGGCTCTCGCCGGTTGTCATACTCATCGACATGCAAGTCGTGATTCCTATTACAAGAACATGATCTCATACATCACATATATCATTCATCATTCATCACAACTTTGGCCATATCATATCACAAAACACTTGCTGCAAAAAACAAGTTAGACGCGTTCTCTAATTGTTGTTGCAAGTTTTACATGGCTGCAATAGGGTTCTAGCAAGAACGCTTTCTTACCTACGTGAAAGCCACAACGTGATTTGTCAACTTCTATTTACCCTTCATAAGGACCCTTTTCATCGAATCCGCCTCCAACTAAAGTGGGAGAGACAGACACCCGCTAGCCACCTTATGCAACTAGTGCATGTCATTGAAAGGTGGAACCAGTCTCACGTAAGCGTCACGTGTAAGGTCGGTCCGGCCGCTTCATCCCACAATACCGCTGAAGCAAGATAAGACTAGTAGCGGCAAGAAAGTTGACAACATCTACGCCCACAACAAATTGTGTTCTACTCGTGCAATAGAGAACTACGCATAGACCTAGCTCATGATGCCACTGTTGGGGGAACGCTGCAGAAAATTAAAAATTTCCTACGGTTTCACCAAGATCCATCTATGAGTTCATCTAGCAACGAAGTCATGGGAGAGTGATTGCATCTACATACCACTTGTAGATCGCAGGCGGAAGCGCTTCAATGGAACGGGTTGATGGAGTCGCACTTCGCCGTGATTCAGATCACCGATGACCTAGTGCTGAACGGACAGCACCTCCGCTGCTCAACACACGTGAGACGGAGCGGATGACGCCTCCTCCTTCTTGATCCAGCAAGGGAAAGGAGAGGTTGATGATGATCCAGCAGCACGACGACGTGGTGGTGGATGCAGCAGAACTCCCAAGCAGGGCTTCGCTAAGCGACTACGGAGGAGGAGGAGATGTAGCAGGAAGGAGGCGCCAAGGGCCTTGTGGTGCGGCCACCTCCCTCCCTCCCTTTATATAGGTGCCGGAGAGGGAGGGCGAGCCTTGCCCCTTCCTCCAAGGAAGGGGTGCGGCCAAGAGGGGGAGGAGTCCATCCTCCCAAGGCACCCCTGAGGTGCCTTCCCCTTTAGGACTCTCCTCCCAAGTCTCCTTGGCGCATGGGCTCTTTTTGGGGCTGGTGCCCTTGGCCCATATAGGCCAAGGCGCACCCCCTACAGCCCATGTGGCCCCCGGGCAGGTGGACCCCGGACCCCGGACCCCTTCGGCACTCCGGCATAATACCGATAAAGTGCGAAACTTTTCCAAGCACCAAAATAAGACTTCCTATATATAAATCTTTACCTCGGACCATTCCGGAACTCCTCGTGACGTCCGGGATCTCATCCGGGACTTCAACAACATTCGGTTTGCTGCATACTCATATTCATACAACCCTAGCGTCACCAACCTTGCGTGTAGACCCTCACGGTTCGGGAGACATGCGCATACGACCGAGACGGCTCTCGGGCAATAACCAACAGCGGGATCTGGATACCCATGTTGGCTCCACATGCTCTCGATGATTTCATCGGATGAACCACGATGTCGAGGATTCAAACAACCTCGCATACAATTCCCTTTGTCAATCGGTATTTTACTTGCCGAGATGATCGTCGGTATCCCAATACCTCGCTCAATCTCAAGCTATCGGCAAGTCACTTTACTCGCACTGCACGATGATCCCGTGACCAAACACTTGGTCACTTTGAGCTCATTATGATGATTCCATCGAAAGTGGGCCCAGTTGATGCCTTCATACGAGTGAATCCAGTCGATCGACCAGACACCTTATATAGACACTTTACGCATCCGGAGTTACATTTCGGGGATATTGACATTGAAAAGTAGACGATCTACATCTGTGTTTAGATTGTTCTGTAATCATTTCTCACGTATCCGATATCATATCCACGCATAGTGAAACCATGATTCGTTGATCAACCAGCCAGTCAACTAGAGGCTCACTAGGACATAATGTGTCTATGTATGCACACGTATTATTTCGATAATATAATTATAGCATGAATAAAAGACAATTATCATGAACAAGGAAATATAATAATAATACTTTTATTATTGCCTCTAGGGCATATTTCCAACAATTATTATATTTCCTTGTTCATGATAATCGTTTATTATCCATGCTATAATTGTATTGATAGGAAACTCAGATACATGTGTGGGTACATAGACAACACCATGTCCCTAGTAAGCCTCTAGTTCACTAGCTCGTTGATCAATAGATGGTTACGGTTTCCTGACCATGGACATTGGATGTCGTTGATAACGGGATCACATCATTAGGAGAATGATGTGATGGACAAGACTCAATCCTAAGCCAGCACAAAGATCGTGGTAGTTCGTATGCTAAAGATTTTCTAATGTCAAGTATCATTTTTAGACCATGAGATTGTGCAACTCCCGGATACCGTAGGGGAATGCTTTGGTGTACCAAACGTCACAACGTAATCGGGTGGCTATAAAGGTGCACTACGGTATCTCCGAAAGTGTCCGCGGTTGGTACTAATCGAGACTGGATTTGTCATCCGCAGACGGAGAGGTATCTCTCGGCCCACCCGTAGGGACATCATCATAATGTGCACAATGTGACCAAGGGGTTGATCACGGGATGATGTGTTACGAACGAGTAAAGAGATTTGCCGTAACGAGATTGAACAAGGTATCGGCATACCGACGATCGAATCTCGGCAAGTACAATACCGCTTAGACGAAGGGAATTGCATACGGATTGCTTGAATCCTTGACATCGTGGGCTCATCCGATGAGATCATCGTGGAACATGTGGGAGCCAACATGGGTATCCAGATCCCGCTTGTTGGTTATTGAACGGAGAACGCCTCGGTCATGTTCTGCATGGTTCCCGAACCCATAGGGTCTACACACTTAAGGTTCAAAGACGCTAGAGTTGTTATGGGAAATAGTATGTGGTTACCGAAGGTTGTTCGAGTCCCTGATGAGATCCCTGGACATGAGGAGCTCCGAATGGTCCGGATGTGAAGATCGGTATATTGGACGAAGGGTATTGGAGTCCGGAATTGTTCCGGGGTACCAGTGATGACCAAATGTTCTAAGGGGGGGTTTCGGAGGCCCCGCAAGCTTTGGGGCCTTATGGGCCAAGGGGAGAGGGCACATCAGCCCACTAAGGGGCTGAGCGCCCCTCCCACCCCATCTCACGTAATCTGGAGAGGTGGGGGCGCCACCCCTAGGGCAGCCACCCCTCCCGGCTTGGGGGGCAAGTTTCCTAGGGGAGGCGCCAAACCGATCTAGGGTTTCCCCTATGGCCGCCGCCCTCCCCTAGGGAACCCTAGGTGCCTCCCCTCCTCCCTTTCCCCTATATATAGTGAGAGAGAGAGAGAGGGCAGCCGCAACCTTTCCCCTGGCGCAGCCCTCTCCCTCCTCCAACACCTCCTCCTCCTCCGTAGTGCTTGGCGAAGCCCTGCCGGAGAACCACGAGCTCCATCACCACCATGCCATCGTGCTGCCGGAGTTCTCCTCAACTTCTCCTCTCCTTGCTGGATCAAGAAGGAGGAGACGTCCCCGGCTGTACGTGTGTTGAACACGGAGGCACCGTTGTTCGGTGCTTAGATCGGAATCAACCGCGATCTGAATCGCTGCGAGTATGACTCCTTCATCCCCGTTCTCTTGAATGCTTCCGCTTAGCAATCTACAAGGGTATGTAGATGCACTCCCCTCTCTCTCGTTGCTAGTCTCTCCATAGATAGATCTTGGTGACTCGTAGGAAAATTTTGAATTTCTGCTACGTTCCCCTACAGTGGCATCATGAGCTAGGTCTATTGCGTAGATTCTTTGCACGAGTAGAACACAAAGTAGTTTTGGGCGTTGATTTTGTTCAATATGCTTACCGTTACTAGTCCAATCTTGTTTCGACGGTATTGTGAGATGAAGCGGCCAGGACCGACCTTACACGTACACTTTACGTGGAGATGTGTTCCACTGACCGACATGCACTTGGTGCATAAGGTGGCTAGCGGGTGCCGCCTCTCCCACTTTAGTCGGAACGGATTCGATGAAAAGGGTCCTTATGAAGGGTAAATAGCAATTGGCATATCACGTTGTGGTTTTGCGTGAGGTAAGAAACGTTCTTGCTAGAAACCCATAGCAGCCATCGTAAAACATGCAAACAACAATTAGAGGACGCCTAACTTGTTTTTGCAGGGTATGCTATGTGATTTGATATGGCCAAGATGAATGTGATGAATGATATGTGATGTATGAGATTGATCATGTTCTTGTAATAGGAATCACGACTTGCATGTCGATGAGTATGACAACCGGCAGGAGCCATAGGAGTTGTCTTTATTTATTGTATGACCTGCGTGTCATTGAACAACGCCATGTAATTACTTTACTTTATTGCTAACCGGTAGCCATAGTAGTAGAAGTAATAAGTTGGCGAGACAACTTCATGGAGACACGATGATGGAGATCATGATGATGGAGATCATGGTGTCATGCCGGTGACGATGATGATCATGGAGCCCCGAAGATGGAGGTCAAAAGGAGCAAAATGATATTGGCCATATCATGTCACTATTTGATTGCATGTGATGTTTATCATGTTTATGCATCTTATTTGCTTAGAACAGCGGTAGTAAATAAGATGATCCCTCATTAAAATATCAAGAAAGTGTTCCCCCTAACTGTGCACCGTTGCGAAAGTTCGTCGTTTCGAAGCACCACGTGATGATCGGGTGTGATAGATTCTTACGTTCACATACAACGGGTGTAAGCCAGATTTACACACGTGAAACACTTAGGTTGACTTGACGAGCCTAGCATGTACAGACATGGCCTCGGAACACAAGAGACCGAAAGGTCGAGCATGAGTCGTATGGTAGATACAATCAACATGAAGATGTTCACCGATGATGACTAGTCCGTCTCACGTGATGATCGGACACGGCCTAGTTGACTCGGATCATGTAATCACTTAGATGACTAGAGGGATGTCTATCTGAGTGGGAGTTCATAAGATGAACTTAATTATCCTGAACATAGTCAAAAAACCCTTTGCAAATTATGTCATAGCTCGCGCTTTAGTTCTACTGTTTTAGATATGTTCCTAGAGAAAATATAGTTGAAAGTTGACAGTAGCAATTATGCGGACAGTAGAAGGCTTATGTCCTTAATGCACCGCTCGGTGTGCTGAACCTTGAACGTCGTCTGTGGATGTTGCGAACATCTGACATACACGTCTTGATAACTACGTGATAGTTCAGTTAAACGGTTTAGAGTTGAGGCACCAAAGACGATTTCGAAACGTCACGGAACATATGAGATGTTTCGAGGGCTGAAATTGGGATTTCAAGCTCGTGCCCACGTCAAGATGTATAAGACCTCCGACGCATTTTCTTAGCCTGCAAACTAAGGGAGAAAAGCTCAATCGTTGAGCTTGTGCTCAGATTGTCTGAGTGCAACAATCACTTGAATCGAGTGGGAGTTGATCTTCCTGATGAGATAGCGATGTTTCTCCAAAGACATTGCCACCAAGCTGCTAGAGCTTCGTGATGAACTATAACATATCAGGGATAGATATGATCATCCTTGAGCTATTCGCAATGTACGACACCGCGAATGTAGAAATCAAGAAGGAGCATCAATTGTTGATGGTTAGTGAAACCACTAGTTTCAAGAAGGGCAAGGGCAAGAAGGGGTACTTCATGAAACGGCAAATCAGTTGCTGCTCCAGTGAAGAAACCCAGGGTTGAACCCAAACCCGAGACTAAGTGCTTCTGTAATGAGAGGAACGGACACTGAAGCAGAACCACCCTGGATACTTGGTAGATGAGAAGGCAGGCAAGGTCGATAGAAGTATATTGGATATACATTATGTTAATGTGTACTTTACTAGTACTCCTAGTAGCACCAGGGTATTAGATACCGGTTCGGTTGCTAAGTGTTAGTAACTCGAAATAACAGCTATGGAATAAACGGAGACTAGCTAAAGGTGAGCTGTCGATATGTGTTGGAAGTGTTTCCAAGGTTGATGTGATCAACCATCGCACGCTCCCTCTACCATCGAGATTGGTGCTAAACCTGAATATTGTTATTTGGTGTTTGCGTTGAGCGTAGACATGATTGGATTATGTCTATTGCAATGTGGTTATTCATTTAAGGAGAATAATGGTTACTCTAATTATTTGAATAATACCTTCAATGGTCTTACACCTAAAAGAATGGTTTATTGAATCTCGATCATAGAGATACACATGTTCATGCCAAAAGATATAAGATAGTAATGATAGTACCACCTACTTGTGGCACTGCCATGTAAGTCATATTGGTATAAAACGTATGAAGAAGATCCATGTTGATGCACCTTTGGACTCCCTCGATTTGAAAAGGATGATACATGCGAACCATGTCAAGTTGTGGATACGCATGAAGAAACACCATGCAGATGGAACGTTTGGACTCACTTGATTGTGAAACACTTGAGCTATGCAAATCATACCACATGGGCAAGATGACCTGAAAAGCCTCGTTTTCAAAGAAGATGGAACAAGATAGCAACTTGTTGGAAGTAACACATTTTGATGTGTGCAGTCCAATGAGTGCTGAGGCATGCAGTGAATATCGTTATGTTCTTACTTCACAGATGATTTGAGTAGATGTTGAGTATATTTACTTGATGAAACACAAGACTGAATTATTGAAAGGTTCAAGTAATTTCAGAGTGAAGTTGAAGATCTTCGTGACAAGAGGATAAAATGTCCGTGATGTGATCATAGAGATGGATATCTGAGTTGCAGTTTGGTACACAATTGAGACATTGTGGAAATTGTTTCACAACTAACACCGCTGGAACACCATAGTGTGATGGTGTGTCCGAACATCATAGATGCACCCTATTGGATATGGGGCATACCATGATGTCTCTTATCGAATTACCACTATCGTTGATGGGTTAGGCATTAGAGACAACCACATTCACTTTAATAGGGCACCACATAGTTCCGTTGAGATGACACCGTAAGAACTATGGTTTAGGGAAACCTAAGCTGTCGTTTCTTGAAAGTTTGGGGCTGCGGCGGCTTATATGAAAAAGTTTCATCCTGATGAGCTCGAACCCAAAGCGGATAAATACATCTTCATAGGACACCCAAAACAGTTGGGTGTACCTCCTATTTCAGATCCGGAAGCAAAAGTGATTGTTTCTAGAAACGGGTCCTTTTTCGAGGAAAAGTTTCTCTCGAAAGAATTGAGTGGGAGGATGGTGGAGACTTGATGAGATTAATGAACCATCACTTCAACCAGAGTGTAGCAGGGCACAGGAAGTTGTTCATGTGGCAACTACACCAATTGAACTGGAAGCTGATGATAGTGATCATAATGCTTCGGATCAAGTCCTTTGCCAAACCTCGTGGGGACGACAAGGACAGTACTGCTTGAGTGGTACGGTAATCCTGTCTTGGAGGTCATGTTGCTGAACAACAATGAACCTACGAGCTATGGAGAAGCGATGGTGGGCCCGGATTACGACAAATGGCTTGAGGCCATAAAATCCGAGAGAGGATCCATGTATGAAAATGAAGTGTAGACTTTGGAAGAACTACTTGATGGTGCGTAAAGGCTGTTGGGTACAGATGGATTTTAGAAGAAGACGGACAATGATGGTAAGTGTCACCATTAAGAAAGCTCGACTTGTCGTTAAGATGTTTTCCGATAAGTTCAAGGAGTTGACGCGATGAGACTTTCTCATTCAGAGCGATGCTAAGAGTCTGTTGGAATTATATTAGCAATTACTGCATGATTTATGAAATCTTGCAGATAGGATGTCAAAACATTGTTTCCTCGGCGATATTCTTGAGGAAAGGTTGTGTGTGATACAACCAGAAGGTTTTGTCAATCCTGAAAGATGCTAACAAGTGTGCAAAGCTCCAGCAGTCCTTCTAAGGACTGGAGTAAGCATCTCGGAGCTGGAATATACGCTTTGATGAGATGATCAAAGATTTTGCGTTTATACAAAGTTTATGAGAAACTTGTATTTCCAAAGAAGTAAGTGGGAGCACTATACAATTTCTGATGAGTATATGTTGTTGACATATTGTTGATCAGAAATGATGTAGAATTTCTGGAAAGCATATAGGGTTATTTGAAAAGTGTTTTTCAATATAAAACCTGGATTAAGCTGCTTGAACATTAAGCATCAAGATATATGAGGATAGATCAAAACGCTTAAATGGTACTTTCAAATGAGCACATACCTTGACATGATCTTGAAGGTGTTCAAGATGGATCGATCAAAGAAGGAGTTCTTGCCTGAGTTGTAAGGTATGAAGTTAAGACTTAAAGCTCGACCACGGCGGAAGAGAGAGAAAGGGACGGAAGGTCGTCCCCTATGCTTCAGACGTAGGCTCTATAGTATGCTATGCTGTGTACCGCACCGGAAGTGTGCCTTGCCATAAGTTTGGCAAGGGGGTACAAGAGTGATCCAAGAATGGATCATTGGACATCGGTCAAAATTGTCCTTGGAGTAAATAAGGACATGTTTTTCGATTAGGTGATAAAGAGTTTGGCGTAAAGGGTTACATCGATGCAAGCTTTAACACCTATCCGAATGACTCTGAGTAGCAAACCGGATACGTATAGTGGAGCAACCATTTGGAATAGCTCCAAGTGGAGCGTGGAAGCAGCATTTACAATATGACCTAGAGATTTTGCGAGAAGTACATACGGATCTGAATCTTGCGAATTCGTTGACTAAAACCTCTCACAAGCAAAACATGATAAAACCCCAGAACTCATTGAGTGTTAATCACATGATGATGTGAACTAGTTTAGTGACACTAGTAAACTCTTTGGATGTTGGTCACATGGCGATGTGACCTGTGAGCGTTAATCACATGGCGATGTGAACTAGATTATTGACTCTAGTGCAAGTGGGAGACTGTTGGAACTATGCCCTAGAGGCAATAATAAATTAGTTATTATTATTATATTTCCTTGTTCATGATAATCGTTTATTATCCATGCTATAATTGTATTGATAGGAAACTCAGATACATGTGTGGGTACATAGACAACACCATGTCCCTAGTAAGCCTCTAGTTGACTAGCTCGTTGATCAATAGATGGTTACGGTTTCCTCGACCATGGACATTGGATGTCGTTGATAACGGGATCACATCATTAGGAGAATGATGTGATGGACAGACCCAATCCTAAGCCTAGCACAAGGATCGTGTAGTTCAGGTATGCTAAAGCTTTTCTAATGTCAAGTATCATTTCCTTAGACCATGAGATTGTGCAACTCATGGATACCGTAGGAATGCTTTGGGTGTACCAAATGTCACAACGTGAATCGGGTGGCTATAAAGGTGCACTACGGGTATCTCCGAAAGTGTCTGTTGGGTTGGCATGAATCGAGACAGGGATTTGTTACTCCGTGTGACGGAGAGGTATCTCTGGGCCCACTCGGTAGGACATCATCATAATGTGCACAATGTGACCAAGGGGTTGATCACGGGATGATGTGTTACGGAACGAGTAAAGAGACTTGCCGGTAACGAGATTGAACAAGGTATCGGCATACCGACGATCGAATCTCGGGCAAGTAGAATACCGCTAGACAAAGGGAATTGCATATGGGATTGCTTGAATCCTTGACATCGTGGTTCATCCGATGAGATCATCGTGGAACATGTGGGAGCCAACATGGGTATCTAGATCCCGCTGTTGGTTATTGACCGAGAGAACGTCTCGGTCATGTATGCATGGTTCCCGAACCCGTAGGGTCTACACACTTAAGGTTCGGTGATGCGAGTTGTTATGGGAAATAGTATGTGGTTACCGAAGGTTGTTCGAGTCCCGGATGAGATCCCGAGACATGACTAGGAGCTCCGGAATGGTTCGGAGGTGAAGATCGGTATATTGGACGAAGGGTATTGGAGTCCTGAATTGTTCCGGGGTACTGTGTGATGACCAGCGTGTCAGAAGGGGTTTGGAGGCCCGGCAAGCTTTGGGGGCCTTATGGGCCAAGGGAAGGGCACATCAGCCCACTAAGGGGCTTAGCGCCCCTCCCACCCCATCTCACGTAACTTTGGAGAGGTGGGGGCGCCACCCCTAGGGCACCCACCCTCCCGGCTTGGGGGCAAGTTTCCTAGGAGTGGGGCGCCAAAACCCATCTAGGGTTTCCCCTATGGCCGCCGCCTCCCCTAGGGAACCCTAGGGCGCCTCCCCCTCCTCCCTTCCCCCTATATATAGTGAGAGAGAGAGAGAGGGCAGCCGCAACCCTTCCCCTGGCGCAGCCCTCTCCCTCCTCCAACACCTCCTCCTCCGTAGTAGTGCTTGGTGAAGCCCTGCCGGAGAACCACGAGCTCCATCACCACCATGCCGTCGTGCTGTGGGAGTTCTCCCTCAACTTCTCCTCTCCCCTTGCTAGATCAAGAAGGAGGAGACGTCCCCGGGCTGTACGTGTGTTGAACGCGGAGGCACCGTTGTTCGGTGCTTTGATCAGAATCAACCACGATCTGAATCGCTGCGAGTACGACTCCTTCATCCGTGTTCTCTTGAACGCTTCCGCTTGGCGATCTACAAGGGTATGTAGATGCACTCCCCTCTCTCTCGTTGCTAGTCTCTCCATAGATAGATCTTGGTGACTCGTAGGAAAATTTTGAATTTCTGCTACGTTCCCCAACACCGGCATGGTCTCAGGTCCAGAGGATGCAGTTGGCCGCGCTACACCACTCTGCGGACGTGTCGCGACTCCCCGTGTATCCTCGACGAGGCGGGTGTTGGGGTGTATTTGGATTGTGGCCAAAGTGCACCTTACCAAAATTTTGGTCATACCCAAAGATTGGTCTTTGTTTGGATGGTTGCCATTTTTTTGGCATGCCAATGAACTCTAGCCAACTCTAGTTCATTTTTCTTGCCAATGTCGGCCAAATCATGGGCAACCAATACCTCAACCAAAATTTTGGTCATGACCCAAAGATTGGTCTTTGTTTGGATGGTTGCCATTTCTTTGGCATGCCAATGAACTCTAGCCAACTCTAGTTCATTTTTCTTGCCAATGTCGGCCAAATCATGGGCAACCAATACCTCAACCAAAATTTTGGTCATGACCCAAAGATTGGTCTTTGTTTGGATGATTGCCATTTCTTTGGCATGCCAATGAACTCTAGCCAACTCTAGTTCATTTTTCTTGCCAATGTCGGACAAATCATGGGCAACCAATATCTCAACCAAAATTTTGGCTACCCAATGCTTTGATGGGGCAACCTTGGGCACAAACCAAACATACCGTTGGTCGTGTCACAGCACTAACGCCACCCTCGGCACACTGAAACCGACCGTGTCTAGCGACGATATGATTGTGTCGCTCACCGTGGTCGCCGTGTCCAGAGGCGGTGCTGGAGCTACGCCCCGTTGTTGGCCCCAACGACCCACATGAATGGTTGTCGGTGGCGAGGAGGTCGTGGGCCAGCCCCTCCATTGGACTAGTCTGCGCTATGTCGTCCCGACGGGCGTGCCCGACATGTCGGTTTCCCTGTTTTCCGCGGCCATATTCGAGCGTTAGTGCTCCGCGTTGTGCATTAGGCCTTTCACTATGTAGGTCAAGCGAGACAACTTATTGTTTATTTGAGCTGTTCAAGTGTAATCATGTGGCGTTTGCTTATTTCTCATTCCTCTCCAACCCTCTTCTCCATCGATCATGTCGCCCTCCAGTCGAGTCCATCCTCCCGCATGCCTCATTTGAACATTCCGCCGTGTATCATTCGCATGTACCCACCCTAGTCCTCTTTCAATAGATCTCCGGACCCCGAGATGAAATAGAGAGGGAACGAGTGGGGGCATGTGATACCTAAGGCAGATTCAAAATTTTGAACCGGTGATCATAGCATCCACAAATCATATATAAAGGGTATTCAATGTTCGTTTCGTTTTTGAACGTACAATATACTCCCTCCTATCCTTTCTACTTTACATATAAGTTTTATGTGTAGTCAAAGTATCTCTACTATGATCAAAAAGGTATGAACATTCAACAACGCCCAATCAATATTGTTAGATTCGTACGTACTCCTAGATTTGTACTCGAGATGGTTTCCAATTTCACTATTGACAAGATTAATAGTACATGAGATGTATAATGTGAAAATTATATCATTGTAAACTCCTTTCACATACAAAATTGACCGTATGCTTTGTGTAAGTTGCATGTCATATATTATTACTCTAACATTTGGTCAAAGTTAGCCTCGAAAAAGCATATTAGACCCTGTATGCTTTGTGTAAGTTGCATGTCATATATAATTACTCTAACATTTGTGTAAGTTGCATGTCATATATTATTACTCTAACATTTGGTCAAAGTAGTATAGTGGAAGTGGATCCTCGACATAGGTATCCTCACCTTACCCTCCCTTTCAGTCACTTCTTGGCGGACCCCATGCTTGCTAGGCCCGTATGTCGGTTACTCAATGGGTTCGCCACGTCAAGGGATCCTCATCCGTAGTATACTCCATCTGTTTTATTTACTCCGCATAAAAGCGGAGGGTGGTGGTATAATAAATGACGCGGGCGGGAGGGGAGGGACGTCGGTTTGCTCTCAACTGCGGTCCCTGGCGAGAGAAAACGCAAGACGAAGCGCGTTCCATTCGGTGAGCGATGTGGAGGGTCCAGCGTGCGGGCTGCAACGTGAACGCAGCGACAAGAGCGATGTACAGTCAAAACCGATTGACGGTGCGTCACGAAACCACTATTCACACCGGAACCTTGTCGCCGCTCGCCCTCGCCAGCCACTGCCCTAAAACCACACCAAATCTCCAGCCCATTCCCCCACCTTTCGATCCCCTAGCCCGCATCAAGCGTCCCCTAGTTCACCGGAAAGCCATGGTGCACCGCAAGATCACTTACTACAAGATGCTGACGCCGGAGCGCCGCGCAGAAATCGCGGCGGCGGTCGGCGCCACAGACCTCCGTTCCCAAGCTCGCTTTGCGGCAGGCAAATCCCGAGTTCTGCGGAGCCAAGCTACGAGGAGGAGGAAGCTGATCCAATGTTCATCTGCGGAGGTCGCGGCGCGAAGGCCCCGATGGGTATGAGGCGATGGGCGTCGACTTGCGTGCGGCGTCCGAGTCCCCATGGTACAAAGCGGACCAGCAGTTCAACATGGCGATATTAAAGGAGGACCCGGGAGGCGGAGGCTCAACTCGACGCGAGCGCCTTGCATGCCGCTGCCATCGAGGCTCTCCTGCAGCGGAACCGGATGTCGTGGATGTGAACCGGGCGGCGGAGGCTCAACTTGAGGCGGAGCGCGGATGCCGCTGCCATCGAGGCCTCCCGCAGCGGAACCGGGCGTCTGGACATGAACCGGGCGGCGAGGCTCGACTTCGATGCAGAAGCGCGCGGATGCCGCTCTCATCGACGCCCTCCTGCAGCGAAGCGTACGTCACAGACTTGAACCGGGCAGCGGAGGCTCGACTCGACGCGGAGCGCGCGGATGTCGCTGCCATCGAGGCCCTCCTGCAGGCGGAACCGGACGTCCTCGACTTGAACCGGGCTGTGCTCTCGTCTGTGCAGAGCGCTCGCATGCTCCGCTTGAACGAGTAGCTAGAGGCCGAGGACAACCACGGTGCGGAGACACACGTTGGCAGCGACGACTGGTTCGCGCCGGCAGCCAAAGACGACGAGGCCGTCTCTTTCCGCGAGCAGTGATAGTTTTTCTTTATGTTATTGTTTTTATGGATCTTTTGCTGTGTAAAAACATAATGTACTATATTTATTATGCAAGTCGCCTGACTTGGGTCAGTCTACCATTTCGGGCGGTTGGATGAATATCCTACGTCTCCTAACCCTTCTTTCCTTCTTCCTCACCTCTTCTTCTTCCCCAACAGACCACCGCACGGGCCTTACGGATACTCCCCAACATGCGGTTGGATAAACATATTCTATGACGAAAATTATGTGTCAGCGATACGATGGCTGAGTTTGGTTTGTTCACATGCGACAGCACGTGTCAATGAGCGTGCGTTCCCTTGGTTGGGTTTGCAGCGTGCAGGAGCGACTGTGTGAGGGTGCGGTGCGACCGCGGCGTCCAGGAGCGACCGTGTGAGGGTGCGGTGCGACCGCGACAGCCGTGCGCAAGTGTACCTCCTTCTCATTTTGAAAACTTTAGGCAAGCTTGGCAAAAATGTGTGGCGAAGTTTGGCGGGTTGTTCCTTCACAGGATTTAATCGATACAAATCCTCGTTTCATGTGTCAATGAATGCATTTTTTTTGAAAGACCAAAGAGCTAACCATCTCACTCCTCGTCGCTTGATTAATGCAGCGCCATGCAAACCAACCTTCTCACTTCCGCATGCATGCGGGGATATTAATGTCCTTGGTTGCTAACCCCATCAATTTTGCCTCGATTAGTGTTAGTGGCCCTTTGCAAATTGTAATTTTGATAATACTGGCCTTGTGTACAAAAAAAAATGGAGGTAGTAACTATATTTGACTTCCTTCCCCATTGCGGTGGCGTCGGCGATTTTTTTTGTGGTTTGGCGAAGTGCGTTCGACGGAGAACACCATTGAGGAGACCACGGTAAGTCGTTACGTAAGTGCCGCCTGCAAGCTGAGACAACCGCCTTATTTGCATCCAGAAGTCCTTTACTAGTACTACTACTAGGAGTACTAGTGCGGTGAGATGGTTTCTTGAAGAAGGCGATGGACAAGCGGAGTCGTGAAGAGTGAAATGATGGTTGCTTCGTCTGCGTGCTTTGTGATTTGACGCCTCACTGCTTTGTGATTTGTGATAGAAGGGACAGGGAGTAGACTCTATGCTCTATCTTTGTACTACATGCGTCCAAGCATGGGAGAAAGAGGAGAGACGTTGCATTTTTCTATTCCTTCAATCTATCAATCAGGGAGCTTCGGTTCCATCTCTTTGGCTTTGGCAACACCGTCCACAATGGTTCCCACGAAGCCAAAAGCTATTTTCACATTTGGCTACACATTGTGGATGCCCTTAACCGTACCACTTGGTTTTGCTCCTGTGTGCTATCTATACAAATCTCAATTATATTGATCTAAAACATTATAGAATCAAGATTAGTAAAAAGGAGGTGATTTTGCTGCCCGGATGGGGGTTTGCTAACATGTGGTCCCACGTGTCAGTGCTTTACCAAGCCGATCCGCGTCACACATGAGGCAGAACAACGGCAGAAGCAACACGTGGTTAAGTTGAAGAAGATGAGGGAGAAGCGGATTCAGCAACAAGTGAAATGATGGTTGCTTCGTCCCTCCAACTTCTTTTTTAGCATTATTACTTCATCCCTCCAACTTAACTGCGGGAAAGGTGCAGCTTTGTGATTTGACGCCTCATTGCTCATTACTACGCCGGCGCCATGACTGGGGTGCTTCACCTCGGCTGCTCTGCACTGTATTCCGGTATGGCACGTGGACCCGGTAGCTTGATGTCCCACATGTCGGCGAAAGGGACTAGAAGATTTATGAAAGCGAGCGCTCCACTCTTACGACGGAGGAGTAGACAACACGACGGCCTAGTGAACTGTCACTTGTACTGTATAGTACTATAGTTTTGCTGTTTCGCACGATCCATCGATACAAACCCGATTAAACAGGAAAGGGCGGGATTTTTCCCGCGCGGTAGATGATACTAGCCATACATTTCAAAGGCAATTTTAATGTATGCAAACTGAATAATTATAAGTAACAATATGATATCTAGTAAAACTAAAAACACATATGATTTATTGTGTTAGAGTGTAGTAGTAGTGCTGTATTGCATAGTTGTTAGATGTAACATGTGAGAACGTGTAGAGATGTAGTTTTGGAGGGCCTACAGAGAGAAAAGCGTAATGCGGTCACCGAGCATCAGAATAAGCTGATTACGGTCACTATATACGTTTTGTGGTGATTATCCGATCACTTGCTCACAGTTCAGCATCGGATTGCACTACATTGACCGGCCAAATAGTGCGCATGGCGCCATGTTGACTAGTTAAATTGACCACGTTCCTTGTGGGTCCCACTGTCATTTCACATAGGGCAAAGGTCAGATAAACACAAATTTACGCAGGCGCGACAAGGCTCCAACCCGTGCGCGGGAATCACCTGGTTGTGTATGTGTCTGTCAGGGCCTGATGTGTGCGCATGCACGTGTAGGTTGAGCACTTGAGTGTGAGAGTGTGTGTTGGTCGTGTGGTGTACTGGTGTGTGCATGCATGCGTGCGTGTGTGCGTGTGAGTGTTGCGTGCGTGCGTGCATGGCTGCGTGTGTACGTGTGAGTATTGCGTGCATGCCAGGGTGCATGTGTTTGTGTGAGTGTTGCGTGGATGCAGTTCGTGTGCATGCATGCGTGTGTGTATAATCACCACACCAGCTCCTGTGTGTTAAAATAGACGGCTCAGCATACCAATACAATGCCACCTTGTCCGCTGTGCCCGCGGTCATGACTTCGAACCACCGTCAAAATATTTTTTTGTCGTTTGTTTTCATTATTACTAGCAAGATGCTCGTGCGTTGCACGTAACATCAAGATGCATTTGTATGACTTGTTTATCTTGTGAGAGAAAAGGATGAACGAGGGAAGGCCTTATTTGCAAATGTGGAGAGGTGTGTGGGTACCTTTTGCAAAATTGCCATAGTTTCTTTCCTATCCGTCAGATATAAATCGGACGGACTATATTGCAGGATGGCAGGCACACCATCATCACCAACTCTGTTTTTTATAAGAGTGTATTTTTTGTATTTTATAAGAGTGTAGATGTAGAGTAGATACAAGTCGATAGGTGGGCACGATGGTAGTGAGATAATGTGATGCAACACTAGAGGTGTGATACGTCTCCAACGTATCTATAATTTTTGATTGCTCCATGTTACTTTATCTACTGTTTTGGACTATATTGGGCTTTAGTTTCCACTTTTATAATTATTTTGGGACTAACCTATTAACCGGAGGCCCAGCCTAGAATTGCTGTTTTTTGCCTATTTCAATGTTTCGAAGAAACATAATATCAAACGGAGTCCAAACGTAATGAAACCTTCGGGAACGTGATTTTCTCACCGAACGTGATCCAGGAGACTTGGACCATACTTCAAGGAACAAAAGAGGCGGTCACGAGGGTGGGGGGCGCCCCCCTGGGCGCGGCCCCCTACCTCGTGGGCCCCCTGTTGCTCCACCAACGTACTCCTTCCTCCTATATATACCTACGTCCCCCCGACAGATCAAATACGGAGCCAAAAACCTAATTCCACCGCCGCAACTACGTATCCACGAGATCCCATCTTGGGGCCTATTCTGGAGCTCCATGAAGAGGCCGTCATCACGGAGGGCTTCTACATCATCATAGCCTCTCCGATGAAGTGTGAGTAGTTTACCTCAGACCTTCGGGTCCATAGTTAGTAGCTAGATGGCTTCTTCTCTCTTTTGGATCTACATACAATGTTCTCCCCTCTCTTGTGGAGATCTATTCGATGTAATCTTCTTTTTGCGGTGTGTTTGTTGAGACCGATGAATTGTGGTTTTATGATCCAGCTTATCTATGAATAATATTTGAATCTTCTCTGAATTCTTTTTATGTATGATTGAGTTATCTTTGCAAGTCTCTTGAATTATCCGTTTGGTTTGTGCCAACTAGATTGGTAGTTCTTGCAATGGGAGAAGTGCTTAGCTTTGGGTTCGATCTTGCTGTGTCCTTACCCAGTGACAGAAAGGTTTGCAAGGCATGTATTGTATTTTTGCCATCGAGGATAACAAGATGGGGTTTTTTATCATATTGCATGGATTTATCCCTCTACATCATGTCATCTTGCTTAAGGCGTTACTCTGTTTTTAACTTAATACTCTAGATGCATCTTTGGATAGCGGTTGATGAGTGGAGTAATAGTAGTAGATGCAGAATCGTTTGACTTACTTGTCTCGGACGTGATGCCTATATACATGATCATACGTAGATATACTCATAACTATGCTCAATTCTATCAATTGCTCAACAGTAATTTGTTCACCCACCGTAGAATACTTATGCTCTTGAGAGAAGCCACTAGTGAAACCTATGGCCCCGGGTCTATTTTCATCATATCAATCTCCATCACTTTAATACTTGCTTTGTTTTACTTTGCTTTTTACTTTTCACTTTGCATCTCTATATCAAAAATACCAAAAATATTATTTATCATCTCTATCAGATCTCACCCTCGTAAATGACCGTGAAGGGATTGACAACCCCTAATCGCGTTGGTTAAGTAGCTATCGCTTGTGCAGGTACGAGGGACTTGTGCGTGGCCTCCTCTTGGATTGATACCTTGGTTCTCAAAAACCGAGGGAAATACTTAAGCTTACTTTGCTGCATCATCCTCTCCTCTTCGGAAATCCAACGTAGTGCTCAAGAGGTAGCAAGAAGAATTTCTGGCGCTTGCTTGCGGGAGGCTCACGCAAAACAAGTCAACCATACCAAGTACCCATCACAATCCCTATCTCTCGCATTACATTATTTGCCATTTGCCTCTCGTTTTCCTCTCCCCCACTTCACCCTTGCCGTTTTATTCGCCCTCACTTTTTTTTGTTCGCCTTCTTCCCGTATGTATCTTTGTTTGTGTTTCCTTGTGCCTTCTATATGCTTGCATCTTAAACTTGCTGAAAATCTATTGATATGGATCCACTTAAAGTGTTCTACTTGGATCATCTTGATCCTTATGCGTCAGCTGAAAACCCCAACTAGCCTAGTTGACGGGAAATCTTTAGATGAGCATGCTCATTTTGTGCGTCATCATTTGTGTGAAAAGGGGAAGCACTTATGGTATCATATAAATAGTTTGCTATGCTATGCTTTGAATCTTTGTGAAATGTGTGATTTTACTTGTTGCTCTAAGAACCCTAAAAAACACCTTCCCTACCTATGTGAGTTCAATGATAATGAAATCTTATCTTCTTATGCAAAGGGTGTTTATAGTTACTATGATATCGAACAAATTGAAGAATTTGTCGTTTTTAAGGGTGCTCATGAAGTTGCTTCTTTGGTTGAAAAGTATGATTTTACTCTCAACAAATCTGAAAATTCCGTCATACTTAAATATTGCAATGAAAACCTTGCTCATAATGTCTATGTCCAAGAATTTATTGAAAGAATGACCGTTGCTTTGGAAGAAAATAATGATATGCATGAATCTATAGATAATGATGATTCCGATGATTTGGTTGAAATATCCCTTGATGAACATGATGCTTGCTATTCTTGTGGCCATGATGCTAATATTTATGAAGGCAATTTGCTATAGTTCCTTATGTTAAAAATGAGATTGTTGCTATTGCACCCGTGCTTGATAGTTCCCTCGATAAAAATCATGATTTCAATGATTTTACTATAAATTCTCTTGATGTCAATTGTTCTAATAATATGCAAAACCCTAAGCTTGGGGATGCTAGTTTTGCTATGTCTACTACTTGTTGCAATGATCATGATTGTGGTGATTCTTCTTATGACCTTGAAAACTTATTTAATCCCCATGATGAATATGAGATTGGTAATATTGTTTGCAATAATGTTGAAAGTGGGTTTGGAAGAGTGTCAACTTTAGATCCCACATATTTGGAGAATATTCAATCTTATGAAATTTTTGATAAAAGTGGGTTTGGAGAGGTCATGACTTCAGTTAATGTTAATCCCACTATTTCAGAAGAGTGTCAACTTTGCATGCATGTGGATCGTGTTGAAAATATTTTATGTGATAGCTATTTTGTTGAATTTTCTTATGATCCCACATGTAATTATTATGAGAAAGGAAAATATGGTTATAGAAATTTTCATGTTACTAAATTACCTCTCGTTATGTTGAGATTACTCGTTCTTTCCGCTTCCTTGCATATGCTAGTTTTTGCTTGCTATGATAATTTGTTTGCCTATAATATGCCTATGCATAGGAAGTATGTTAGATTTAAGTGTGTTTTTCACACGTTTTATGATGCTCTCTTTGTGCCTCAATTCTTGTCTTTCTTGTGAGCATCATTGAATCTCATTGCCTAGATAAAAAGGCTTTGAAGAAAAGCGCTTATTGGGAGACAACCCAATATTTTTCCTTGCTGATTAGGAATAAATAATCCATCTAGCCTCTGGTTAGATGTAGTTTATGTTTTAATTAGTGTTTGTGCCAAGTTAGACCTATTGGATCTTCTTGGATGATAGTTATTTGATCTTGCTGTAATTTCCAGAAACTTTGCACTCAGTGCCCGAATTATTAAAAATCACCAGGACGTGATAAAATACTGATTCCAATTTCTGCCGATCAATAAACAAATTGTATAGGTCGTCCAATTTTGGTAGATTTTTTGGAGTTCCAGAAGTTTGCGTTAGTTACAGATTACTACAGACTGTTCTGTTTTTGACAGATTCTGTTTTTCGTGTGTTGTTTGCTTATTTTGATGAATCTATGGCTAGTAAAATAGTTTATAATCCATAGAAGTTGCAATACAGTAGGTTTAACACCAATATAAATAAAGAATTAGTTCATTACAGTACCTTAAAGTAGTCTTTGTTTTTTCTTTCTAACGGAGGTCACGAGATTTCTATTGAGTTTTGTGTTGTGAAGTTTTCATGTTTTGGGTGAATTCTTTTGATGGATTATGGAACAAGGAGTGGCAGAGCCTAATCTTGGGGATGCCCATGGCACCCCAAGATAATCCAAGGACACCACAAAGTCAAAGCTTGGGGATGCCCCAAGGCATCCCCTCTTTAAATCTACTTCCATCAGTAATTTACTTGGAGCTATATTTTTATTCACCACATGATATGTGTTTTGCTTGGAGCGTCTTGTATTATTTGCGTCTTTGTTTGTTAGTTTACCGCAATCATCCTTGCTGTACACACCTTTTGAGAGAGCCATACATAAATTGGAATTTGATAGAATACTCTATGTGCTTCACTTATATCTTTTGAGCTTGATAGTTTTGCTCATAGTGCTTCACTTATATCTTTTGAGTGTGATAATTTTTGATCTAGTGCTTCACTTAGATCTTTTAAAAGCACGGTGGTGGATTTTTTTAAAGAAACTATTGATCTCTCATGCTTCACTTAGATTATTTTGAGAGTCGTTAATAGCATGGTAATTCGCTTAAAATTAATATACTTGGTATTCAAGATATGTGAAACTTTCTTTTGAGTGCGTTGAATACTAAGAAAAGTTGGATACTTGATAATTGTTTTGAGGTGTGGAGGTAGTGATATTAAAGTCATGCTAGTTGGGTGATTATGAATTTAGAGAATGCTTGTGTTGAAGTTAGCAAATCCGTAGCATGCATTATGGTTAAAGTTGTGTAACAAATTTGAAACATGAAGTGTACCTGGCTTGTGCTTCCTTATGAGTGGCGGTCGGGACGGCGATGGTCTTTTTCCTACCAACCTATCCCCTAGGAGCATCGCGTAGTACTTGATTTTTGATGACTTCTAAATTTTTGCAATAAGTATATGAGTTCTTTTGACTAATGTTGAGTCCATGGATTATCGCACTTTTACCTTTCCTCCTTTGCTAGCCTCTTGATTGCCGTGCATTGCCCTTTCTCACCTTGAGAGTTGGTGCAAACTTAGCGATGCATCCAAACCCCGTGATACGATCGCTCTATCACACATAAACCTCCTATATCTTCCTCAAAACAGCCACCATACCTACCTATTATGGAATTTCCATAGCCATTCCGAGATATATTGCCATGCAACTTTCCAACCGCTTCATCATGACATACTTTACTTTTGTCATATTGCCATTGCATGATCATGTAGTTGACATCGTATTTGTGGCAAAGCCACCATGCATTATTTTTCATACATGTCACTCTTGATTCATTTCACCATCCTGGTACAGCGCCGGAGGCATTCATATAGAGTCATATCTTGTTCAAGTTTCGAGTTGTAATCCTTATGTTGTAATCAATAGAAGTGTGATGATCATCATTATTAGAGCATTGCCCAAAAAAAGAAGAAGAAGAAAGGCCAAAAAGAAAAAAAGGAAGGCCCAAAAAATATAATATATAAAAAGGGCAATGTTACTATCTCTTTTTCCACACTTGTGCTTCAAAGTAGCACCTTGTTCTACATGTAGTAAATCTCATATATTGTGCTTCAAAGTAGCACCTTGTTCTTCATGTAGTGAGTCTCATAAGTTGTGCTTCAAAGTAGCACAATATTTTTCATATAGTGAGTCTCATAAGTTGTCTTTTTCATACTAGTGGGAATTTTTCATTATAGAACTTGGCTTGTATATTCCTACGATGGGCTTCCTCAAATGCCCTAAGTCTTCGTGAGCAAGCAAGTTGGATGCACACCCACTAGTTTTTTCTTTTGTTGAGCATTTATTTATAGCTCTAGTGCATCCGTTGCATGGCAATCCCTACTCCTCATGTTGACATTAATTGATGGGCATCTCCATAGCCCGTTGATTATCCTCGTCAATGTGAGACTTTCTCCTTTTTGTCTTCTCCACACAATCCCCATCATCATATTCTATTCCACCCATAGTGCTATATTCATGGCTCACGCTCATGTATTAGCGTGAAGATTGAAAAAGTTTGAGATTATTTAAGTATGAAACAATTGCTTGGCTTGTCATCGGGGGTATAGAAGTTGGGAACATCTTTGTGTGACGAAAATGAAGCATAGCCTAACTATATGATTTTGTAGGGATGAACTTTCTTTTGCCATGCTATTTTGAGAAAACATAATTGCTTAGTATGCTTGAAGTATTATTATTTTTATGTCAATATGAACTTTTTTCTTGAATCTTTCGGATCTTAATATTCATACCACAATTAAGAAGATTTACATTGAAATTATGCCAAAGTATCACTCCGCATCAAAAATTCTTTTTTTATCATTTACCTACTGGATCGATACCTTGGTTCTCAAAAACTAAGGGAAATACTTACGCTACTTTGCTGCATCATCCTCTCCTCTTCGGGGAAATCCAACGCAGTGCTCAAGAGGTAGCAAGGTGCCACGTGGAGCGTTTAACTGGTCAATTAGTCATGTCATGAGCAAATACAGAGTTGTACGGTGAGCCCCTGACTGTATAATAACCACTAAACGTAAACGTTGACCGTAATGAGTGGATTATGAAGTCCAATGTATGTATCGTGCCTTCGCTTCAAATATAATGATCGTCATTGCATATATCGCGAGAGAAAGATGAAACACGCGTGAATTTTCTGGGGGCTTACTTTTAGAGGACCTGGAGATAGTTTTGTGTGCATACGTGAAAGGCGTCTGGAGGGTGTGTATGCGATGGAGAGAGAGATGCTCTTCCTTTCTCTTTATTATGACTAACTTTGTATATAATATAAAAATATACAAATTCACGGTCTTGAATAAATATCCTTCTCGGGCACCATGCAATGCAAATTAGCGTTCGTACTCCTCCATATAACTTTGTAATGTTGTATATATGTAGAAACTCTAAAATAATTTTTGGCCACACTTTATTCAAAAGGAATGTTGTATCACGAAATAAGCGTGAAGAGAGGGCTCTTTAGATCAATGGGGTGCGTGATGCAACATGTGTGAATGTGTAATTGATGCACTTGGCGGGGCATAGAGAGGTATGTGTGTGTGTATTACGTGTTAGAGAGGCTTGGATAGAGGGGCCGACCGGGGGGTGGGCGTGGGAGAGATATACGAGAAATGAGAGTGGTCTAGAGAGAGAGCGAATATGACGTCACGACAAGAGATTCCATTCCCTTGAGTGTGTATATGCAAGGGGAGGGAATAGAGGCACCAGGAGAAATTTTACGTGTGTGTGGTGTTTGTGTTGGTATGTGTGGGTGTGAGAAGATAATGAGACGTGGGGCAGAGGGTGTGTCACCGCGTGAGGTCCGGTGGATCGAGGTGAGGCCCTTCATTCGGTTCTGCCCTGCGCCACATTGGTCGGCCCATGACACTTTTAGGAAGACCCATGGATGACTAGTCGTACAAGACAAAGATAGCAGAATTGTGAAGGACTCTGTGTCCCTTGACAAAGCCGTCTAGGATTTGTAACCCTAGGTTCTCGAGACTAAAGGTAACCCCTTTATCTCTGATATTACTATTCATCCAACCTAACTTTAAGGGGCATCCTACAGAGTGCTCTGCTAGAATCATACTCGTCGATTAGGAAGAGAGGTGTGAGACAATGCGTGAGAGACAGGCGTAAAGATAATGTGCGTACATGAGACACGTGGGCAGGTCCATGTATATAGAAAGGGTCGATGAGGAGTGTGCGTGTGTATGTTTATAGAAGAAGAGTGCTTGTGATAAAGGTTAGTGAAAACAGTTGTAAATGGTTACGAGAGGGAGGGAGGGTTATATCTAGAGCATGTGTGCGAGAAAGACACCTCGGAGAGAGTGTGTGAGCATGTGTGAGCGACCACCGATGGAGAGTGAAACTACACGTAAAAAGACTGCTCTACACACTGATTAAAGATATAAATTGTATCCAAATATTAGGATGGGATCATGATATTTGCAATTAGCGTAAGGAGCGGTCATTGATCCATCGAACATCTAGATTCTATCGAATTTGAGCATGTCTATGTTATTATTCGACACAATTGATCCACATAGTTAGTATTTTGAACTCCAGACAATGCATTGCTTTAGCAATCGAATATAAACGTGAGTATAGTTCATGTTGTGTGTGTAAAGCATATTATACATACGAAAGTTACACAATGGACATTATAAATAGCTACATATGAACTAGCATACATTTGAATTCAACTTAAGGTGGTTTTAAAAAATCGAATTTAACATGAAGTCCATTCAATTATTTGAATTTGATATCATGGCATTTGTAAACCATACCTTAATTATGGGGGCACCAATCTTTGCTCTGATTTTGTACATAATAGCATATGTAGTCGTGTACAAAATGGATTCAAATTTAGCTCCTCCATTCCAAAATAATCGTAGTTATAGGATTTTCAAGTGTCAAAATTTCAAAAAGCGGATAATTTAATGAGGTTTTCTAACATACAAGGTCAAATATAACGTTGTCTATTTAGGTCAATCCTCATAGTTCAAGAGTACTCTAAGCGTGAATGCTTGTGTTTCAAAATTTGAGCAAGTGCCAAAAGAGCCTCTACTACTCGGAAACCGCGTGAGACCAATGTTTGGTAGTACAAGGAAATTACTTTTCTAATAACTCCGACCCGTGAAACCCATGACCCGGCAGCCCAAAGGTCTAAACCGGGGTAGGTTTGTAGCTTCATCTAGGCATATAACCGCCTCCAAAAACATTCATACACAATGGCCGCCCTAAGCACACATGCCTGCCGAAATCGCTCCGCCCACTATTTGGGACACACTGGGATTACCATCATACCCCCAACCGCATGATGGGCCGAAATTTAAGAGGGGGCAAAGTTTGTACTTTCCCCAAATTTCAAACAAGTCGTCCCATCTTCTGTTGAAAAAGCCAAAAACAAGCGCGTCCCAGACGAAACATGGTTCCCCCACCCGTCCGATTCCCCATTAAATGCTGCGTGGGCGCCAAAACTACCTCTCCACCAGCCCTTGAAACTCCGGCGTCCTCCGTTCGCCACCCCATCCCACCCATCAACCGCCGCCCTCCTCCATCACGCCGGAGCGATACCCAGCGCCGTAAATGCGTCCACCATAACCTCAACCGCAACACCCTCAATGACTAGTAGTTGAAGCCGAGGCCGAGCTGTCCGTACCCGAGCCAGTTCAACCACGTCGTCTTGCGCCTCACCGCTGCCGCTCCAACTTCGCCACCGTCCACCGCACTGGAATTGTTCCTGCTATGCCGTCCTTCGCCGCCTCGGATCTGCTTCCCCTGCGCCGACATACGGCCACGGCAACACAGTCAACAATTTGGCCATAGGTTCGTCCAAGCCTGCACCCTCCAGAACATCAGTTTCCCCGGTAAAAAGAAGAAGATCAGCGCGACATGTGGAGGTGACCACACCAGCAACCGAAGAAGGTACTCCTCGTCCCTTATTCGTGCAAATCTTACGTCTCTGCTTGCACGGTATTCATCCCACAGAAGACACTAGTTGACCGCTTCTTCTTGATACTAGATGTTCCTAGTAACTCGTGATGCACAAGGTTTCTCCTCATATACTATTTCACCTTAGCTAGAGGTCCGTCGCCCCCCCTGAATTTCAATTTCTGGCCAGTTGATTCCCAATTAACGGAAGCATTCCCCAGCGTAACAGGCGCTAGTACGACTATTACGCCGGGGAAGCAGCGCCTTGGTGTTTATCTTAGGGGCGTGTGCGGCGTGAAACTCTTGGCACCGATCTAGAGGTCGGCCGGGATTAAAGGGATGGCCTGGGGGCGCTGCCAAGCACGGCGGTGGTGTGAGGTCGATGGGAGGGCGGGGCGGCGGAGGCAGGGGTCTGGGCCGGTGGTCGCTGGCGGTTCGAGAAAGATCGTCAACAGTGACTGGCGGGAGGTAGACGAAGGCCATCTGCCCGTTCCTTATAGATCGGACGGTTCATAAAAAAATCGACTGACCTATTTATTTTCAGTCGACTGTTATCTTGATGGAATTGCTTGGTCGCTTGTGTGGGTGGCCTCAAGGCGCTGGTGGTGGGAGGTCACAGACGAGCGCGCGATGTCGGTGAAGGTGGATCTAGAGAACAAGAATTCAACCTGCAATTAAAAATTGCACATACATACTATGTAAGCCCTCCATATGTCTCAATTCAGATTACACATGTATTACCTGCATCTCAATACTCCACATAATGTTGGTCACTCAGATTGTCCTCCTCGCCTTCTACAATATTGTTGTTCGTGTACGCTACCTTATCCCCTGGTCAAAAAGCAATTGCCGATTAGTGCAAAGGGATAACATAGAGAGGGCAGAAAAATGACTGGTGCAACTCCCAGCCACATCTCTCCCAAATTCATCTCCATCGCCGACCAAATACGAGTGCAAATTCGCCTGCTCCGTAGTCTCTCAACCATGTCAGGTGTAAATATTGCCAATTGTTTCAAATAGATTGAATGGATCAACTAACGAAAAGATAATGCTATGAAATATAGGTTCCCCACGTCGTGGCTATGTCCTCAGTTTTCTTTTACCCATGCTAATAGACCTTGTAATCGTTTTCGCTTTAATGTTCAAGCTCCTCCTATACTCACTTCTCACATTATTTCTTCAAGTCATTTGAACCTGTAGGAGTTGGCATATTCTTTCAAGCTAAACCTGATACTGAGTTATGTTACATGAAAATGCCATTCATTCTTCATGATTGTTTAATGCACAGCTCTTAGCAGTCCACAATCTTCTCTGGGATGGTCAACAAGTTCATGCAATAGAAGGTTAGCTTGCAAAGTACCCCAAAACAACACAATTCTAAGTCGAGCACCTTGGCGTACACATCCATATAAGGTTTTTTATTCCTTAAACCTTGCATGTAATAAGCATGTAATATCTAATGTCTAAGGAACGAATGAGATTTCCGACTTCCTAGAGAGGCCTCAATTGGTTTAGAGTCATACATCATTACATTGAGGAGTGAAATACCTAATTTATATGCTTGAGAGATTATCTTAAGAGAAAAGAATATTGTGTAAAGGCAATATGCTCTTCAATTGTGGAATTGCCTACCAAATGAGAAGAATGCAAACACAAACATGGCAACCAATTTTTTTGTTGGAAATGATATCTACAAGATAAAAATTACGACACATCTACTTGTAATGTACAAATAGACATATTAGTCATGTGCCCTAGTAAAGCAGGAAACAAACCCATCCTTCGACTTTTGAGGTCCAGTACAAATGCTTGTTACAATGGTAGAAGTGACAACAATACCAATGGAAATTAGAAGTATATATACTGAAAAAAATGAACTTTGATTATATAGCATGTTGTTTTTCATGGTATAGGGCTAGTGATAAAATTGACAAACTGTAGCAAATAAATAAAAACCAAATTCGGGCTACAACACAGAACACCAAATTTCAGTTGTTTCTTTTCTCGCCGTCATTTTTTGCTTTGTACATGGAATCATGAAAGTAACACAGGCAGGGACAAAAGATCACACCATGGCTAAGATAGTTTATTGTATCTATTTTTAAATTCAGTTGCACTCTTCATGAACTCTAAATCCCTATGGTTGTCCAAAAGTGGACACGGTTGTAAAGGTAGTACTTGGGGTTGGGGCAACATCATATTCCTCCTCTGTCGTCTTTCCTAAACTCCTTTCTCTTACCAAAATTTAGACTGTATCACTGCTTTCAATTGTCTGAAACCAACAGAATGTCTGCACAACATTCCCATATGCCTGAAAATATTCTACGCGCACAACACATATTGACAGATATGGATTGACGGTTTTCATGTCTTATAAAAGCTTGACAGTCTTGACATGTCATTTGTTATTGAGTACTAAGCAAGCGTTGAGCAAAGGTACCTTAAGTTTTGCTTACGGAATGTTGCTCCTGACTAATCGCTATGCATTATGGTGAGAATATTGTACACCTTGCTGAGGCTGAAATTATTTACTTTGAGATTCCTGATGAATTTTTTTCATAAGAACTGGATTGATCTCACTGTGTGAGTTCCACTGCCTCTTCTCTTCACAAATTGCAGATAGAGGGTGATTTTGCTGGTTCCTGAATATGCTCACATACCAACCTGCTTTGCATGGAGGAGATGCATCCTCGCCTTCATTCTGTTTCGCACGAAGAAGAATTACCTTTGTCCCTCTTAACCTGCACAAAAAACCAAAGAAGACAATGACAATCCTACTGTCTACAATATAAATACCAAACAATTTCAAAGCATGAAAAAAATTTAAGCGCAAGACCACCATGGAGTGGATGGGGAAACGAGAATAATATGGTTGTACTACAATTTCAAGCAAGACGCTATGTAACTGACCTAGCACCAGCACACAATTTTGTGCATCAACTAGTAACGTGCATGCCCTCATCTCGGCTTTCCATGATGAATTATGAAATCATTCTCCCAAGCAAATAGCTTATACTGTTTGTACGCTTCTTGGCATGAATCAAACGAGATGCCTTCTACACGAACAAAAGTGTCGGCCAAGTGCTTGCCTTCCGAGTTTAGAAGACATCTTCCAATGGAGTTTATCTTGCTTGGGGTTGCTCTGGTCGCAAGTCCAGTTTGAATCCAGTTCCTGAACCAAAGAATCAACTGTCAAATCGTGTTTGGAACTGAATTTTAGCAGGGACGGGAAGGGGAGAAGTGCACTCACAGTTGTCGAATCAGCAGCATCGCAAGGCAAGATATGCACTCAGTGTTCTAAAAATCTGCAGAATAGACATGAAACATAAGTGTACCCTGCATACAAAAGAAGACCAAGATCAATAAATGTGTAAAATTGAGAACCACCAAATCTGATTCAAGCACAAAAGAACAAGGGAGAGCTTATGCTATCCAGCTGCTAGGCCACGGTCATTGCCGGCGAGCACCCGGTCGAGGACTATCGCAAGTTCGCAACACATCCGCAAACCTGGCCTTGTCGCTGTTCTCCATGTCCGCGCCAGTCCCGCCCAAGGTCATGAAGCACAAGGACAGGAGCCGGAGACATTAATGGATGTATGTATCAGTGCCCAATAGATATACATACGTACTGTGAAAAATTGGTGTGGCGTCCAATGGATATATGAACATGCAAAGGGCGAAGGCGGACCTCGGCAGCGATGTCCAGATGGCGACCTGCAGGTCCGCAACGAAGGCGGCGGCGCCTCCTCCAGGACCTCGGCACCGGCTCCTCGATGACCCCTCAGCCTTTAGAAACTTGAAGGCTCACTATTAGTTCTAATTCTCACGGCCTATTAAATCTGCACGTTGCTCCCTGCATATTCAGGCAAAATTAGAAAACAACATGTATCGTTGTTGCTTGATCAAGCAAACACCACACATAGGCATGCACACGCAACAAGCATCCATCGGCACCCAGCAAGCAGCAAGCAAGCACACACACGCTGACTTCATAGAAGCATCAATCTGTGGAGATCACGCACTCCCACATGCTAGCTGAGCCTGGTGACGAGCCAAGGGCCACCCGGCGCGGGCCAGGGCCGGCAGAGCACAGCGGACGGAGGCCAAACGCGGCTGGCAGACGCAGATCCGCGGAACTCCGGGCAGAGCGTCGCCACCGGCGCCCCCCATGGAGTCAAGCGGGAGTGGGGGAAGCGGGCGGTGGAGAAGGGCGCTCGAGTTGGGATCGCAGTCGGACGAAAGGACAAATCCGGCGATGATGTAGCCGTCGCGCGTGACCCGATCTGTGCGCCGCAAGCAGGCCCAACGGCGGCCAACGAGTGCCGCCATGGGGAGGAGGTGGGCCATGCGGGCAGCCGAGTGCCGCGCAGATCAAGCTGGCCACCGGCGGGAGGTCAGCTGACGGCCACCATGAGCGAAGGTGAAGATCGGATCGAGGGGCGGAGAAGCTCGCGCAAATGGACTTGGATTTCGACGGGAGACGTGTCCCTGCTTTGAGGAGCCTCCTTCGCGGCCACCGGCGATGGCTGCCGGCGGCGGCGGCGTGGTTGTGGTGGAAGTCTGTGACGGCTAGGGTTCGGGGGCGCCCCGGTGTCGCCCTAGGAGGAGAGCGGAGGTGGTGGGTGCTTTTTTTTTGCGTGCGGGAAATAGTCGCTCGAGGGCACCGTGCGTGCGTGCGTGCGTGCGTGCGGGTGCGTGCGTGCGTGAGGAGCCGCCTCGGTTTGCTTGGCAGACAGTTCTCTCCGGTCTGGTTGCAGTGCCGTGGACTGAGAGTTGAGAGTTCGAGGAGGAAAGGAATCAACCGCTGGCCCGTTGCCTCAGTCGCCACCTAGTCATACTAGTAGACTGCCCGTACGTTGCCACGAGCCAACAAATTGATATACTGAAAACGCTCTCACCCGCTTATTATACATAATAAAGCACCAATCAACATAATAATAAAGCAACAATCAACATACATGCAACCGCATACAACAACCTAATTGACTAAAATGCCCCTTCCTTTTATTTCACATCTGCAATTCATGGCAGCATGCCTCCTCAAGTAGCTCTCGCCGGGACTAGATTGTCTATGTTTCTTTACTAACTTATTTGTAAGAGAGTTGTTCCATCCAATTGTAGGATGTACTCACTCTCTAAAGAAATATAAGATTTTTTATTGATATATAGTACAATATTAAAGTGGCCTCGTACATGTAGAGCCAGGAGTTTACTATACATACTATTGTTGGAAATATGCCCCAGAGGCAATAATAAAAGGATTATTATTATATTTCCTTGTTCATGATAATTGTCTTTTATTCATGCTATAATTGTATTATCCGAAATCGTAATACTGCGTGTGAATACATAGACCACAACATGTCCCTAGTGAGCCTCTAGTTGACTAGCTCGTTGATCAACAGATAGTCATGGTTTCCTGACCATGGACATTGGATGTCATTGATAACGAGATCACATCATTAGGAGAATGATGTGATGGACAAGACCCAATCCTAAGCATAGCACAAGATCATGTAGTTCGTTTACTAGAGCTTTTCCAATGTCAAGTATCTTTTCCTTAGACCATGAGATCGTGTAACTCCCGGATACCGTAGGAGTGCTTTGGGTGTACCAAACGTCACAACGTAACTGGGTGACTATAAAGGTATACTACGGGTATCTCCGAAAGTGTCTATTGGGTTGACACGGATCGAGACTGGGATTTGTCACTCCGTATGACGGAGAGGTATCTCTGGGCCCACTCGGTAATGCATCATCATAATGAGCTCAAAGTGACCAAGTGTTTGGTCATGGGATCATGCATTACTTTGAGAGTAAAGTGACTTGCGGTGGCGAGATTGAACGAGGTATTGGGATACCGGCGATCGAATCTCGGGCAAAGTAACGCACCGATTGACAAAGGGAATTGTATACGGGTTGCTTGAATCCTCGACATCGTGGTTCATCCAATGAGATCATCGAGGAGCATGTGGAGCCAACATGGGTATCCAGATCCCGCTGTTGGTTATTGACCGAGAGTCGTCTCGGTCATGTCTACGTGTCTTCGAACCCGTAGGGTCTACACATAAGGTTCGGTGGCGCTAGGGTTGTAGAGATATGAGTATGCAGTAACCCGAAAGTTGTTGTTGAGTCCGGATGAGATCCGGACGTCACGAGGAGTTCGGAATGGTCCGGAAGTGAAGAATTATATATGGGAAGTCGAGTTTGACCATCGGAAAGTTTCGGTCACCAGATTGTACCGGGACCACGGAAGGGCCCCGGAGGTCCACCGGGTGGGCCCACCTATCCCGGAGGGCCCCATAGGCTGAAGAGGGATGGGACCCAGCCCCTGGTGGGCTGGTGACCCCCTTGGGCCCCCCTCGCCTAGGGTTGGGAACCCTGAGGAGGGGCGCCCACTGCCTTGGGGGCACTCCACCCCCCTGGCCGCCGCCCCCCTTGGGAGATCCCATCTCCAGGGCCGCCCCCCCCCTTGGGGGCCTATATAAAGAGGGGGGAGGGAGGGCAGCCGCACCCATGCCCCTGGCGCCTCCCTCTCCCACTCCAACACCTCCTCCTCCTCCGTAGAGCTTGGCGAAGCCCTGCCGAGATCCCTGCTGCATCCACCACCACGCCGTCGTGCTGCTGGATCTCCATCAACCTCTCCTTCCCCTTGCTGGATCAAGAAGGAGGAGACGTCTTCCCCAACCGTGCATGTGTTGAACGCGGAGGTGACGTCTGCTCGCACTCGGTCATCGGTGATTTGGATCACGACGAGTACGACTCCCTCAACCCCGTTCTCTTGAACGCTTCTGCTCGCGATCTACAAAGGTATGTAGATGCACTCCTATCACTCGTTGCTAGATGAACTCATAGATGGATCTTGGTGAAACCGTAGGGAATTTTTTATTTTCTCGCAACGCGTTCCCCAACAGTGGCATCATGAGCTAGGTCTATGCGTAGTTCTCTTTGCACGAGTAGAACACAATTTGTTGTGGGAGTAGATGTTGTCAACTTTCTTGCCGCTGCTAGTCTTATTTTGCTTCAGCGATATTGTGGGATGAAGCGGCCCAGACCGACCTTACACGTACGCTTACGTGAGACAGGTTCCACCGACTGACGTGCACTAGTTGCATAAGGTGGCTAGCGGGTGTCTATCTCTCCCACTTTAGTTGGAGCGGATTCGATGAAAAGGGTCCTTATGAAGGGTAAATAGAAGTTGACAAATCACGTTGTGGCTTTTTCATTGAGGTAAGAAAACGTTCTTGCTAGAACCCTATTGCAGCCACGTAAAAGATGCAACAACAATTAGAGCACGCCTAACTTGTTTTTGCAAAGCAATTGCCTTGTGATGTGATATGGCCAAAAGTTACGATGAATGATGAATGATATATTGTGATGTATGAGATCATGTTCTTGTAATGGGAATCACGACTTGCATGTCGATGAGTATGACAACGGCAGGAGCCATAGGAGTTGTCTTAATTATTGTATGACCTGCGTGTCAATGATTTAACGCCATGTAATTACTTTACTTTATTGCTAAACCGTTAGCTATAGTAGTAGAAGTAATAGTTGGCGAGCAACTTCATGGAGACACGATGATGGAGATCATGATGGTGGAGATCATGGTGTCATGCCGGTGACAAGATGATCATGGAGCCCCAAGATGGAGATCAAAGGAGCTATATGATATTGGCCATATCATGTCACTATTATTTGATTGCATGTGATGTTTATCATGTTTTTGCATCTTGTTTACTTAGAACGACGGTAGTAAATAAGACGATCCCTCATAATAATTTCAAGAAAGTGTTCCCCTAACTGCGTACTGCTATGCCAGTTCGTTGTTTCAAGCACCACATGATGATCGGGTGGGATAGATTCTAACGTTCACATACAACGGGTGTAAGACAGATTTACACATGCAAAACACTTAGGTTAACTTGACGAGCCTAGCATGTACAGACATGGCCTCGGAACACAAGAGACCGAAAGGTCGAACATGAGTCGTATGAAAGATACGATCAACATGGAGATGTTCACCGATGATGACTAGTCCGTCTCACGTGATGATCGGGACACGGCCTAGTCGACTCGGATCATGTATCACTTAGATGACTAGAGGGATGTCTAATCTGAGTGGGAGTTCATTAAATAATTTGATTAGATGAACTTAATTATCATGAACTTAGTCTAAAACATTGGCATAAATGTCTTGTAGATCAAATGGCCAACGCTCATGTCAACATGAACTTCAACGTTCCTATAGAAAACCAAGCTGAAAGATGATGGCAGCAACTATACGGACTGGGTCCGGAACCTGAGGATCATCCTCATAGCTGCCAAGAAAGCATATGTCCTAGAAGGACCGCTAGGTGAAGCACCCATCCCAGAGAACCAAGACATTATGAACGCTTGGCGATCACGCTATTGATGATTACTCCCTCGTTCGGTGCGGCATGCTTTACAACTTAGAACCGGGGCTCCAAAAGCGTTTTGAGCAACACGGAGCATATGAGATGTTCGAGGAGCTGAAAATGGTTTTCCAAGCTCACGCCCGGGTCGAGAGATATGAAGTCTCCGACAAGTACTATAGTTGTAGGATGGAGGAAAATAGTTACATCGGTGAGCACATACTCAAAATGTCTCGGTTGCACAACCGCCTTTGTCCCAACGGACATTAACCTCCCGGACGAGGCGGTCATTGTGAGAATCCTTCGCCGCTTCCCACCGAGCTACAAGAGCTTTGTGATGAACTACAATATGCACGGGGATGGTGAAAACTATTCCTGAGGTATTTTCAAGCTGAAATCAGCGGAGTTAGAAATCAAGAAGGAACATCAAGTGTTGATGGTCAATAAAACCACTAAGTTCAAGAAAGGCAAGGGTAAGAAGAACTTCAAGAAGGACGGCAAGGATGTTGCCGCGCCCGGTAAGCCTGTTGCGGGAAGAAGTCAAAGAATGGACCCAAGCACGAGACTGAGTTCTTTATTGCAAAGGGAAGGGTCACTTTGGGCGGAACTGCCCCAAATACATAAGCGGACAAGAAGGCCGGCAACACTAAAGGTATATGTGATATACATGTAATTGATGTGTACCTTACCAGTGCTTGTAGTAGCTCCTGGGTATTTGATACCGGTGCCGTTGCTCATATTTGTAACTCAAAGCAGGAGCTGCGGAATAAGCGGAGACTGGCGAAGGATGAGGTGACGATGCGCGTCGGGAATGGTTCCAAGGTCGATGTGATCGCTGTCGGCATGCTACCTCTACATTTACCTACGGGATTAGTTTTAAACCTCAATAATTGTTATTTAGTGCCAAGTTTGAGCATGAACATTGTATCAGGATCTCGTTTAATACTGAGATGGCTACTCATTTAAATCCGAGAATAATGGTTGTTCTATTTATATGAGAGATATGTTTTATGGTCATGCTCCGATGGTCAATGGTTTATTCTTAATGAATCTCGAGCGTGATGTTACACATATTCATAGTGTGAATACCAATTCATAGTGTGAATACCAAAAGATGTAAAGTTGATAATGATAGTTGTCGGTATCAAAACCGGCGGATCTCGGGTAGGGGGTCCTGAACTGTGTGTCTAGGCGGATGGTAACAGGAGACAAGGGACACGATGTTTTTACCTAGGTTCGGGCCCTCTCGATGGAGGTAATACCCTACTCCTGCTTGGTTAATATTGATGATATGGGTAGTACAAGAGTAGATCTACCACGAGATCGAGAGAGGCTAAACCCTAGAAGCTAGCCTATGGTATGATTGTTGTTCGTCCCCACGGACTAAAACCCTTCGGTTTATATAGACACCGAATAGGGTTAGTGTTACACAGAGTCGGTTACAATGGTAGGAAATCTACATATCCGGATCGCCAAGCTTGCCTTCCACGCCAAGGAAAGTCCCATCCGGACATGGGACGAAGTCTTCAATCTTGTATCTTCATAGTCCAGAGTCCGCAAGCGGTGATAGTTCGCTATCCGGACACCCCTAATCCAGGACTCCTCAAGAGCTCCTGAACCAGGCTTCAATGACGATTTAGTCCGGGCGCCAGCACATTGTCTTCGCATTGCAAGGCGGGTTCCTCCTCCGAATACTTCATAGAAGATTTTGAACACAAGTACAAAGGTCCGGCTCGCAAAATAATTTCCACATAACACCGTGAGAGAATAATATTTACACAAAATCAATCTGGCGACGTATTCCATGGCGCCATCACGCCCACGGCCAAGTCTTCGTTCAATCGCTTTTTACTGTACCACCTCAGCGCGTTTAGCGAGGCGGTTTCCTTGGCACGTCTTGTCAAAGCAGAGATCGTGTCCCCCTTATTCCGGGATTCTCATCAATACGGATGTGGGTAACCCAACCACGCCATTAATTTACGGCTTGGAAGATAAGCGAGTTTTAACAGGCTGGTGGGGGACGCATAGCTTCGTCCGTCCATATAAGGGGATAAGGATCCACCATTTCACCTACGCCTTCTTCCTCCTTTGCTCATCCATTCCTGCGCACTCGAGCTCCAGCGCCAAAGTCCGCACATCCCTTCTCAACCTTCTCCAGCCATGTCCAGAGCGGGAGGCAAGTGGATGGCCTCCTCATCACGGAGGGGCACATCGAAAGCTGCGGGAGGCCGGATACTTGTCCGGCGACATCGCTGCGTGTCGGCTCCCCAACAAGGGCAGCTCATCCCCACCCCCTGTGCCCCATGAGAGGGTGGTGTTCCTCACCCACTTCCTCCGCTGGACTAGGTTTTCCACTTCACCCATTTGTCCGGGGGCTCATGTTCTACTACTGCTTGGATTTCCACGATCTGGCCCCAAACTTCATCCTCAATATCTCGACAAGCGTTTACCGTGGGTATGCGAAACCTTCCTCGCATCCAGCCCCACTTGGTTTATGGTTGAAGACCTTTAGTGTCAAGCGAAGATAGTGGGCGGCCGACAAGCGGTAGTCGGAGGCGCCATGGCGGGCAGGATGCCCAACGTTACATGGCTTGAGGGCTCCTTCGTGGAGACCATAAAGGGGTGGCAATGGGGTGGTTCTACATCACCGAGCCGCGACTCAAATGGGCGGCGGCCCCAATTCAGATCTGGCTTCCCACACGGCTCACATCATGGAAAGAGACGGGCCTGACGTGGGGTGATTCGGAAGAGCTGACCGGACTCCAAACCTGCGTCCGAAACCTGGTGGACAAGAAGCTCAAGCTTGTCAACGTAGTCCAGGTTATGCTCATCCGCCGGATTCTCCCATGCCAGCACCGAACCTTGAGCCGGCTCTTCGACACTATGTACGAAGATGCCTGGAAGGTGCTGTTCAAGGGCGCCGAAGCTCCCGCATCCGATACCGAAGATCGCGGATTTCGCTCATGACGTCAAGCCGGTGAGGTAAGTTATTTTGCCCTTTATGGGACTCTTTTTCATAGTTTGACTCTATGCGGGATCTAAAACTCCCTAACCTTTGACAGATCGGTGAAGACGTCCGGACAGATTAACTATCCGGCTCCCTTGCCGAAGACCAGTGGACGCCCGCTGACGGGTTGCTGGTTCCGGCACCTCACGTGGTGCCGAGAAGAAGGCCAAAAAGGAGGCCACGGGAACTTCGAAGGGGCCTCCCGGCGCCAAAAGGCTTTGTCGGTCGAATGTAATCCTCCACGAAACGACGAGGAGGAAAAATAGCCTCTCCCAGTGAAGAGAAGAAAAGGAAGGCCGCCCCGAATGGGAGGCCGGTGGGTCCAAGAAAGGAAGGACCCTTCCTCCGGACTTCTCCACCAGCGTCGACAACGACGAGGAGGAGTGGCCATCAAGGGCCAAGCCCCTGGCGAGATCGTAAGTGTCCGGATTGCAGAATAACTAATGACTTTTTATTTCTCGCATAGCGTCTTCTAATGCCGAATATAACCATGTAGCCCGCCCAGGGCTGAGCTCGCCCGCCGTCGGCGGCTCCTGGATTCGTCGGATGTGAATAGCAGTTCACTTCCGCCGCCTCCTCCCTCGTGGCCTTGACGCAGCCGCCACGGTGGAGTCCCAAAGGGGCCCAACCAGGAGGAGGTGGTCCAGAGGCGCCGCAAGGTGACCTCCCGGACTCGGCGCAAAGGGGGCAAAACCCGGAGGCTCTAAGTCCGGCCTGTCTTGCGGACTCTGCATCGAGAACCTTCAGTGGTTCCGAAGTCCGGCAAGCGGCCCCTTCGTAAGAAGGGCAAGACTGTGACGCCGGTGACCTCCGTCCAACCGGAGGCACCGGATAGCTTGTTGGAGGCGCTTAACAGCTCCTCCATCGACGAGGAGCACCGCACTATCATGAGCGCGGTGATCTAGAAAGTTCAGTCCGCCAAGAGGGGGCTGACTGAAGCCTGCACCAGCCTTCTAACAGGCTTTGAGGTAAGTTTAGAATATGTAAAAATATTACCGCATAGACAGTAGCCCCTGATGCTTAGTGCGGTGTTCGGAAAGAAAAGCCGGACTGAGGATCTAAAAGATATACATAGGAGTCTAACATAAATATGTCGATATGGGAATGCAGGCTGCGCTGCTGACCTCTGCCGCACTGACTGTGGAGGTCAATGCATTGAAACAGAGCCTCGAGCGGTCCGAGAACGAGCTCGGACTTGCCAAGAAGCAGCTCGAGGACAAGGAAGGTAAGTAATACCTTATTAAAGTAATACCTTGTAGAAAGGATTTGGTTGCAAAAAATGACAGGAATAACGTGAGTATTGCAGGGGCCACGAATGAGGTGGCGACCCTGAAGGAAGCGGTGTCCGCGGCCGAAATCAAAGCGGCCATGAGCGCACTCAAGCGAGAGGAGCAGGAGGCGCTGGTGGCGGAGGTGCGGCAAGAGCTCCAGGCTCTTGTGAAAAACACGAGAGTTTGGAGCGTAACTCGAGGACTCGAGAGTCCGAGCTCGCCTTGGCTCTTGATAGTGCCCAAGCCGCTAAGGCCGAAGCCCAAAAAGCCCTCCAGGAAATTGAGGCGATGAAGAAGATAGCGTTGGGTAAGGCATTCTTTATGCAAAGCAAGCACGTGAAGGTGAATTATCTGTTACTTACCCGAATCCGGAGCTCTCCAGGAGCATTCGCAGATCTGTCCCACAGTGTGTCTGATGCTGCCGCTTTCTACCGAGCCGAGGAGGGAAGCGCGACGAGAAGGTGTTCTGGTCTCAAGATCCGAGGCCGGACATCCGGTAAGTTTCGAAGCGACCAGCTGAAGCAGCTGGTCGAGCTCCACAAGGTCGCCGAACAGGCCATGAAGGGCCTCATAGTTCGGCTGTGGCCAACGGAAGCCATGCCTGGGAGTTACTTCGGGTTGGTAAGGCGGCTGGTGGATGCCTGTCCAAGGCTTGAAGTCATCAAGTGCTCCGTCTGCATTGAAGGTGCCCGTAGGGCCCTTGCCCGTGCTAAGGTGCACTGGGGCAAGCTGGACGGTGAGAAGCTTGTGAAGGACGGACCACCACCGGGCAAGGAGCATCGCAAGCCCGAAATGTATTATGAGGGCGTCCTGAAGGGTGCCCGCCTGATAGCGGGTGAATGCTCCAAAGATGTAATTTTTTAATAGACTCGCATTTGTTATCCTGTACGCTGAAAACTTGTTCATATGCGCTAAGCAACGCTTGTGAATTTAAAATATTACCTTCTGTGCGGCTGTTTATCAAAATTTGAGAGATGGCAAGTCGTTGGCTTCAGCCCGTGCCACAGTCTTTGGGGTGTTCGATAAACTTGAGCGCTCTTGTTCCCATTCTTGGGTCCTTCGAGGAGGCGCTCAACGCAACGTAACAAGGCAACCGGACTTATAGTGCTTGAACACTCTCACTTAGCCATAGAATTCTATAATTTTAAATTTTGGCGAAGCCCCTTTTATTCGGAAGACCGAATTCGGGGCGCTATCCATGCCTTGGCCGGACACTACCGGCTCCTCGCTCTAAGTGGCATAAGTCTTTAGGGACCCGGAAAAACCTCTCGAACAGCGACCAGCTCTCGCCCTATCATGACGGTCAGTTTTAGCTTTCTCCACTGAGGTGCTCAACCCAGCTCAACCGGGGCACAATCGCAGTGGTTCTCCCAGCGCTACCTTAGCCGATATAATGGAACGTAAGGTACCAAAACATGGGAGCCGGGCAAACCCAACTATTGACCCAAGACATGATTCGGAGCCGATGCATATAATGCTATAAGTTCGGGGTGCCGCACTTGTGAAAGTGTTCGGACTTGTCACATCATGTTTTTGGGGTACATAAGCCCCTGGTGTGGTGGCCGTACCAAATTGTACGGTTGCGCAATGTCATAGATGAACATATACAATGGGAAAGAATGCAATATTAGGCAAGAGCTATATATTGTTAATTCAAAAGAAACTGCAAATAAAAGCGTAATGATACAAATTTGGCGATAAGCAAGGTACGGGACTTTTGATATGTCCCCTTCCAGGGTAAGTTTGCGGTGTGGTATGTAAAACAGGTGTACCGCTCGTAATAGAGACCACACAGGCACTTGACGCAGTTTCTCGCTTCCACAGCTGTTGCATCGTGTAGTCGGCATCGAATGCGGACAGGCTTCTGGAGAACAGAGTCCTGAAAGTAAAAAGAAAAAGAAAAAAAGGAAAAAAAAGGAATGACACAAATGGGAGCCCCTAGTGCGGTCTAGTCGCATTCTGGGCATGCCGTGGTCGTGGCCCGTCCAATATGCCCATGGTGCTTCAGAGCGCAATTACGTGCGCGTAGCACTGGCTTCGCGACTTTGTGAGGGCTGGTGTTGGGGCCGCATTACTACGGTTGTTCGGAACGTGCCAGGCGGTCTTACTGTAGGTTACTCCGGGCGCGCTTGGCAGTGTCCGATTGTTTATTGGCCGGACTGGAGGATTGCCTTAAGAGGCTGTTCTGCACTTCTGCCGCAAGGGCGGCCGTATGCTCCTCCGTCCGGAGGGAGCGTTCGGCGTTTCCATTGACCGTGATTACGCCTTGAAGGCCTGGCATCTGGAGCTTGAGGTACGCGTAGTGCGGCACCGCATTGAATTTTGCGAATGCGGTTCGCCCGAGCAGTGCGTGATAGCCGCTCGAAACGGGACTATGTCGAAGATTAACTCCTCACTCCGGAAGTTATCCGGGATCCAAGACCACTTCAAGTGTAACGGAGCTCGTACAGTTGGCCTCTACACTGGAATGACGCCTTTAAAGGTCGCCTTTGTGGGTTTGATTATTGACGGGTCTATGCCCATTTTGCGTGACCGTATCTTGATAAATCAGGTTCAGGCCGCCGCCATTCCATCAGACTCTTGTGAGGTGAAATCCACAATAATTGGGTCAAGAACCAATGCGGCGAAACCGCTGCGGATTTGATGTGTTGGAAATATGCCCTAGAGGCAATAATAAATTAGTTATTATCATATTTCCTTGTTCATGATAATCGTTTATTATCCATGCTATAATTGTATTGATAGGGAACTCAGATACATGTGTGGATACATAGACAACACCATGTCCCCAGTAAGCCTCTATTGACTAGCTCGTTGATCAATAGATGGTTACGGTTTCCTAACCATGGACATTGGATGTCATTGATAAGGGGATCACATCATTAGTAGAATGATGTGATGGACAAGACCCAATCCTAAGCCTAGCACTATGATCGTTGTTCGTATGCTAAAGCTTTTCTAATGTCAAGTATCTTTCCTTAGACCATGAGATTGTGCAACTCCCGGATACCGTAGGAATGCTTTGGGTGTACCAAACGTCACAACGTAACCGGGTGGCTATAAAGGTGCACTACAGGTATCTCCGAAAGTGTCTGTTGGGTTGGCACGAATCGAGATCGATTTGTCACTCCGTAAACGGAGAGGTATCTTCCGGCCCACTCGGTAGGACATCATCATAATCAGTACAATGTGACCAAGGGGTTGGTCACGGGATGATGTGTTACGGAACGAGTAAAGAGACTTGCCGGTAACGAGATTGAACAAGGTATTGGTATACCGACGATCGAATCTCGCAAGTACAATACCGCTAGACAAAGGGAATTGTATAATGGATCGATTGAGTCCTTGACATCGTGGTTCATCCGATGAGATCATCGTGGAACATGTGGGAGCCAACATGGGTATCCAGATCCCGCTGTTGGTTATTGACCGGAGAACGCCTCGGTCATGTTCGCATGGTTCCCGAACCCGTAGGGTCTACACACTTAAGGTTCGGCGACGCTTAGGGTTATAGGGAATAGATATACGTGGTTACCGAATGTTGTTCGAGTCCCGGATGAGATCCCGGACGTCACGAGGAGTTCCGAATGGTCCGGAGGTAAAGATTTATATATGGGAAGTCCTGTTTTGGTCACCGAAAAGTTTTGAGGCGATATCGGTAATGCACGGGACCACCGGGAGGGTCCCAGGGGTCCACCAAGTGGGGCCACCTGCCCCAGAAGGCTGCGTGGGCCAAGTGTGGGAGGGGACCAGCCCCTAGGTGGGCTGGGGCGCCCCCCACCAAGGCCCAAGGCGTGGGAAGTGTAGGGAGGGGCAAACCCTAGGTCCAGATGGGCCTTAAGGCCCACCTAGTGGGCGCCCCCCTCTCTCCCTCTTGGCCGCCTCCCCTTTCCCCATCTAGGGCTGCCGCCTCTAGGGGTGGGAACCCTAGAGGGGCGCACCTCCTCCCTTCCCCTAAATATATGAGGCCTAGGGGCTGCCCATAACACACGATTTGATCTCTGCCTATTGGTGCAGCCCTCCCTCTGCTTTCTCCTCATATCTTGTGATGCTTGGCGAAGCCTCGCAAGATCGCCACGCCCTCCATCACCACCACGCCGTTGTGCTGCTGTTGGATGGAGTCTTCCTCAACCTCTCCTCTCTCCTTGCTGGATCAAGGCGTGGGAGACGCCACCGGGCTGTACGTGTGTTGAACGCGGAGGTGCCGTCTGCTCGGCACTAGGATCTCCGGTGATTTGGATCACGACGTGTACGACTCCTTCAACCCCGTTCTCATGAACGCTTCCGCTTAACGATCTACAAGGGTATGTAGATGCACTCTCCTTCCCCTCGTTGCTGGTTTCTCCATAGATAGATCTTGGTGACACGTAGGAAAATTTTGAATTTCTGCTACGTTCCCCAACAGGATGCTAGTGGGGTGGTCCCTTCGATCAAAGGTGATCGGGCAGGAAGACCATGGGTTGAACTTCGGGGCGACTGGATCCATCGCATATACGTCCCTTAGTGCACGCTTCGCTTCCCTTTTGGGTATGTGGGTTGCGATATCATGTTCACCGTCCACACTTGTGTGGGAAAGCCCTTCTGTCCTCTATTGTTCGGGCGTCTGGGCTCTTCCTCGCCATCGCTATGCAGCCCCTTGTCGTTGTTTTCGGCGCTTAGCTTGCCTCGCTTGCTTGAACACCCAACAATCCCTGTTGGTGTGGTTGGCTGGTTTTTCGGGGTGCCATGTATCCGCACAAGCGATCGAGTATTCGGTCCCAAGTTGGACGGCCCTGGGTATTTCTTTTGAATGGCTTCTTCCGCTGACCGGTTTAGAGCCTCCGAATCCGGCATTTACTGTCATATCTTCGCATTGTCACCGCACGCGGCGTTTATGCTTGTTGCGACGCGACCTGCCATTGCTGTCCTTGGTATCCGAACTACCGTGGTGTTTGGCCAAGTTGTTGCTTCGAGCTAGCTAGCTGTCCTCTCCCGCAAAAGCGGGTCATGAGTGTGGTGAGGGCTGCCATGGATTTCACTTTTCTGTCCTAGGTGCCGGCTAGCCACTCGTCGCAGATGTTGTGTTTGAAGGCTGCTAGCGCCTCGCATCCGGACAGTCGACGATCTGATTTTTCTTTGTTAGGAACCGCGGCCCGTAATTGTCCGGCCGATTCTTCCGTTGCTGAATTATATGGCTAAGGTCATCGGCCGTCGGTGGTCGCACATATGTGCCCGGAAGTTATCGAGGAATGCGGGCTTCCGTGTCCTCCCAACAACCGATTGACTCTGCAGGCAAGCTGTTGAGCCAAGGCCGAGCTGGTCGTTTAAGCTTGAGTGGGAGGTATTTTATGGCATGTAGATCATCACCGCGGGCCATGTGGATATGGAGGAGATAGTCCTCGATCCAGACCGCAGGATCTGTGGGTACCATCGTATGATTCGATGTTTACGGTTTGAAACCCTCGTGGATTTGATGATCCATTACTTCATCTGTGAAGCATAGTGGGTGTCGCGCCTACGTATTGGGCCATATCACAACTTAGCTCATATGAGCTTTGTCTCATCGTGTTCGGCCCGGCCGGTGTTGCCGTATCCGCGTGACGGTAATCATCCCGAGTCGTTGGCCTACGCCGATCTGTAGATCGATCTTGTTTGCTTTGCCTTATCCTCCAAAGTATATCTACGCAAGTCCGCGCGTTCTCCCGTGCCTTGGTACTTTTGAGCAGCATCGGGCGTTGCTTGAGCGGAGGGCCGAGAGGCTTCTCCGTCATGTGCCACGGGTGGCCGGTCTGCCATGTCGTATGCGCTGGTGACGCTGGTGCTTCCTCCTCCGATCCAGGCAACGGCCTGCGCTTTGGGGTAGCTTTTGAGGGGCGTTGAGTTCGTACTCTTCGCTGCAAGGACTTCGTCCATCCGTCTGCCTAGCAGGTCTTGGTCAGCTTTAAGCTGTTCACTTTTTCTTGAGGCTGCTTGCCGTGGCTATGAGCCTGCGCTTAAAACGCCTTGTTCGACGGGATCCTCCGCACGATGAATTACGTCGCCGAGGCTTGCCTCGCCTTCTTGAGGGGGCGATAATTAATGTCCTCTTCCTCTCTTTTCTACCGCACCGTCAGGCGGATTTGCTTCTCCCTCCTCCCCTGTGCCGAGTCCCGCCGAGGGGGTCGTCTTCGGCACTGTCCGGTATTATTGTCTCTCGTGCGGAATCACTGCTTTTACTCTCGCGGGATTTAGGAGCGCCCGGCCACGACGTCGGGCGCTTGGGTTGTTTCTTGAGGGTCATCCTCCGCTGTTCCATCGCCATTCCCATCTTTTGGGATGTCCACCATGTATATGTCATATGACGAGGTGGCCTTCCAGCGTGCTGCGGCACCGGCCCTTGATCGCCTCCCGCACCGCCGCCCATACCGCTGATGTCTTCGAGTCGAAGTCAAGCATGTCGGTTAAATCATCGACGCTGGCTACAAAGTGGGTGGTGGGTGGGCGTTGAATTTCTTCGTCGTCTGAATCCCAACCTTCCTGACCGTAGTTCGGCCAGGGCTCCCCTGACAAAGAGAGAGACTTTAATGAGTTCAGGATATCGCCAAAGGGCGAGTGCTGAAAGACGTCCGCGGCGGTGAACTCCATAACCGGCGCCCAGTCGGATTCGACTGGCAGGGGCGCGGGAGGTTCGGAGTCCGGCACCTGGGAGTCACGAGCTTCGCAAAGGACAGAATGGTGTTCGCTCAATCTCCAGAGAGATTTCAGCCCCGAGGCGGTGTCCAACCAACCGCCCTCGATCGGGCGAAACCGGCTCCGGATTAAGGGTCGGAGCGGCACCGGTGCGCTCTGTGGCAATCGCTCGGGCGCGTAGCTAGATCGCACTCCATCGAGACAAAGGCGGCACGCTTGGCGCGGGCTCGAATCCGTCGAAGATCAAGTCTCCGCGACATCGGCCGATAGTTCAAGCTTTCCAAATCTGACCTGATGGTCAGGGCGAAGCTTTCAATCTGCTCCAGATGGCCTAGAGAATTGGCCCGCAGCGTAAAGCTGCCGAATCTGACGATTTGTCCGGGAGAAAAATCTCACCGGATCAAGCGCTGCTGCCGATGATTGAAGGAGCCATCAGGCCTACAGTGACGCATACGTAGGAACTCTCAATGAAAGCACCAATGTCGGTGTCAAAACCGGCGGATCTCGGGTAGGGTGTCCCGAATCAGCGCGCCTAGGCGGATGGTAACAGGAGACAAGGGACACGATGTTTTACCCAGGTTCGGGCCTCTCGATGGAGTTAATACCCTACTCACCGCTTGATTAATATTGATGATATGGGTAGTACAAGAGTAGATCTACCACGAGATCGGAGAGGCTAAAACCCTAGAAGCTAACCTATGGTATGATTGTTGTTCGTCCTCACGGACTAAAACCCTTCGGTTTATATAGACACCGAATAGGGTTAGGGTTACACGTAGTCGGGTTACAATGGTAGGAAATCTACATATCCAGACGCCAAGCTTGCCTTCCACACCAAGGAAAGTCCTATCCGGACAAGGGACGAAGTCTTCAATCTTGTATCTTCATAGTCCAGGAGTCCGGCCAACGATGATAGTTCGGCTATCCGGACACCCCCTAATCCAGGACTCCCTCAATAGTCCCACATACTTGTGGCACTGCCGCCTTGGTCACATTGGTGTCAAGCGCATGAAGAAGCTCCATGCTGATGGACTTTTAGAGTCTCTCGATTATGAATCATTTGACACATGCGAACCATGCCTTATGGGCAAAATGACCAACACTCCGTTCTCCGGAACAATGGAGCGAGCAACCAACTTATTGGAAATCATACATACTGATGTGTGCGGCCCAATGAGCGTTGAGGCTCGCGGAGGATATCGTTATGTGCTCACTCACCGATGACTTAAGTAGATATGGGTATGTCTACTTGATGAAACACAAGTCTCGAGACCTTTGAAAAATTCAAGGAATTTCAGAATGAGGTAGAGAATCAACGTGACCGAAAAATAAAGTTCTTACGATCAGATCGTGGAGGAGAATATTTAACTCACGATTTTGGCACACACTTAAGGAAATGTGGAATCGTTTCACAACTCACGCCGCCTGGAACACCTCAGCGTAACGGTGTGTCCGAACGTTGTAATCGCACTCTATTGGATATGGTGCGATCTATGATGTCTCTTACTGATTTACCACTATCATTTTGGGGATACACTCTAGAGATAGCTACATTCACTTTAAATAGGGCACCGTCTAAATCCGTTGAGACGACACCGTATGAATTATGGTTTGGGAAGAAACCTAAGCCGTCGCTTTCTGAAAGTTTGTGGATGCGATGCTTATGTCAAGAATCTTCAACCTGAAAAGCTCGAACCCAAGTCGGAATAATGTGTATTCATAGGATTACCTAATGAAACTATTGGGTATACCTTCTACCTTAGATCTGAAGGCAAGATCTTTTTTGCCAAGAACGGATCCTTTCTCGAAAAAGAGTTTCTCTCGAAAGGAGTAAGTGGCAGGAAAGTAGAACTCGATGAATTACTAACTCTTGAACCGGACAGTAGTGCAGCTCAGGAAAATGTTCCTGTGGTGCCTACACCGACTGGAGAGGAAATTAATGATGATGATCAAGGTACTTCGGATCAAGTTGCTACTGAACTTCATAGGTCAACAAGGACACGTTCCACACCAGAGTGGTATGGCAACCCTGTCCTGGAAATCATGTTGTTAGACAATGGTGAACCTTCGAACTATGAAGAAGCGATGGCGGGCCCAGATTCAAACAAATGGCTTGAAGCCATGAAATCCGAGATAGGATCCATGTATGAAAACAAAGTATGGACTTTGACAGACTTGCCCGATGATCGGCGAGCGATAGAAAACAAATGGACCTTTAAGAAGAAGACGGACGCGGATGGTAATGTTACCATCTATAAAGCTCGACTTGTCGCTAAGTGTTATCGGCAAGTTCAAGGGGTTGACTACGATGAGACTTTCTCTCCGTAGCGAAGCTGAAGTCCGTCTCAATCATGTTAGCAATTGCCGCATACTATGATTATGAGATATGGCAAATGGACGTCAAAAGCGGCATTCCTTAACGGTAATCTTAAGGAAGAACTGTATATGATGCAGCCGGAAGGTTTTGTCGACCCTAAGAATGCTAACAAGGTATGCAAGCTCCAATGATCCATTTATGGGCTGGTGCAAGCATCTCGAGTTGGAACATTCGCTTTGATGAGATGATCAAAGCATTTGGGCTTATGCAGACTTATGGAGAAGCCTGTGTTTACAAGAAAGTGAGTGGGAGCTCAGAGCATTTCTCATATTATATGTAGATGACATACTTTTGATGGGAAATGATATAGAACTTTTGGACAAAGCATTAAGGCCTATTTGAATAAGAGTTTTTCAATGAAGGACCTTGGAGAAGCTGCTTATATATTAGGCATCAAGATCTATAGAGATAGATCGAGACGCCTCATAGGTCTTTCACAAAGCACATACCTTGATAAGATATTGAAGAAGTTCAATATGGATCAGTCTAAGAAGGGGTCTTGCCTGTGTTGCAAGGTGTGAAATTGAGCTCAACTCAATGTCCGACCACGGTAGAAGATATAGACGAGATGAGTGTCATCCCCTATGCCTCAGCCACAGGGTCTATTATGTATGCCATGCTGTGTATCAGACCTGATGTAAACCTTGCCGTAAGTTTGGTAGGAAGGTACCAAAGTAATCCCGGCAAGGAACACTGGAGAGCGGTCAAGAATATCCTGAAGTACCTGAAAAGGACTAAGGACATGTTTCTTGTTTATGGAGGTGACGAAGAGCTCGTCAGAAGGGTTACATCGATGCTAGCTTCGACACGCATCTGGATGACTCTAAGTCACAAACCGGATACGTGTATATGTTGAATGGTGGAGTAAGCTGGTGCAGCTGCAAGCAGAGCGTCGTGGCGGGATCTACATATGAAGCGGAGTACATGGCAGCCTCGGAGGCAGCGCATGAAGCAATTTGGGTGAAGGAGTTCATCACCGACCTAGGAGTCATACCCAATGCGTCGGGGCCGATCAAAATCTTCTGTGACAACACTCGAGCTATTGCACTTGCCAAGGAGCCCAGGTTTCACAAGAAGACCAGGCATATCAAGTGTCGTTCAAGTCCATTCGTGAAAATGTTCAAGATGGAGACATAGAAATTTGCAAAGTGCATACGGATCTGAATGTCGCAGATCCGCTGACTAAACCTCTTCCATGAAAGCAAAACATGATCAACACCGTAACTCTATGGGTGTTCGATACATCACAATATAACTCGATTATTGACTCTAGTGCAAGTGGGAGACTGTTGGAAATATGCCCTAGAGGCAATAATAAAAGGATTATTATTATATTTCCTTGTTCATGATAATTGTCTATTATTCATGCTATAATTGTATTATCCGGAAATCGTAATACACGTGTGAATACATAGACCACAAAATGTCCCAAGTGAGCCTCTAGTTGACTAGCTCGTTGATCAATGAGATAGTCATGGTTTCCCTGACTATGGACATTGGATGTCATTGATAAGGAGATTACATCATTAGGAGAATGATGTGATGGACAAGACCCAATCATAAGCATAGCACAAGATGGTGTAGTTCGTTTGCTAGAGCCTTTCCAATGTCAAGTATCTTTTCCTTAGACCATGAGATCGTGTAACTACCGGATACCGTAGGAGTGCTTTGGGTGTACCAAACGTCACAACGTAACTGGGTGACTATAAAGGTATATTACGGGTATCTCCGAAAGTGTCTATTGGGTTGACACGGATCGAGACTGGATTTGTCACTCCGTATGACGGAGAGGTATCTCTCGGGCCCACTCGGTAATGCATCATCATAATGAGCTCAAAGTGACCAAGTGTTTGGTCACGGGATCATGCATTACGGCATGCGAGTAAAGTGACTTACCGGTGACGCAGATTGAACGAGGTATTGGGATACCGACGATCGAATCTCGGGCAAGTAACGCATCGATTGACAAAGGGAATTGTATACGGGTTGCTTGAATCCTCGACATCGTGGTTCATTCGATGAGATCATCGAGGAGAATGTGGGAGCTAACATGGGTATCCAGATCCCGCTGTTGGTTATTGACCGGAGAGTCGTCTCGGTCATGTCTACGTGTCTCCCGAACCCGTAGGGTCTACACACTTAAGGTTCGGTGACGCTAGGGTTGTAGAGATATTAGTATGCAGTAACCCGAAAGTTGTTCGGAGCCCGGATGAGATCCCGGACGTCATGAGGAGTTCCGTAATGGTCCGGAGGTGAAGAATTATATATAGGAAGTCGAGTTTGACCATCGGGAAAGTTTCGGGGTCACCAGATTGTACCGGACCACCGGAAGGGTCCTGGGTCCACCGGGTGGGGCCACCTATCCGGAGGGGCCCCATAGGCTGAAGTGGGAGGAACCAGCCCCTGGTGGGCTGGTGACCCCCCCCTTGGGCCCCCCTGCGCCTAGGGTTGGGAACCCTAGGGGAGGGGGCGCGTCCACTTGCCTTGGGGGGCACTCCACCCCCTGGCCGCCGCCCCCCTTGGGAGATCCCATATCCAGGGCCGGCGCCCCCCCCCCTTGTGGCCTATATAAAGAGGGGGGAGGGTGGGCAGCCGTACCCATGCCCCTGGCGCCTCCCTCTCCCACTCCAACACCTCCTCCTCCTCCATAGAGCTTGGCGAAGCCCTGCCGAGATCCCTGCTGCATCCACCACCACACCGTCATGCTGCTGGATCTCCAACAACCTCTCCTTCCCCTTGCTGGATCAAGAAGGAGGAGACGTCTTCCCCAACCGTACGTGTTTTGAACGCGGAGGTGCCGTCCGTTCGGCACTCGGTCATCGGTGATTTGGATCACGGCATTTAGCACGACTCTCAACCCCGTTCTCTTGAACTCTTCCGCTCGCAATCTACAAAGGTATGTAGATGCACTCCTATCACTCGTTGCTAGATGAACTCATAGATAGATCTTGGTGAAACCGTAGGAATTTTTTTTATTTTCTGCAACGTTGATCTTGGTGAAACCGTAGGAAATTTTTTTATTTTCTGCAAGGTTCCCCAACAACTATGACACTAGTAGAAAAAGGGTCATCTGTCCCGGTTGGTAAGGGCCTTTTGTCCTGGTTGTTGAACCGGGACTAAAGGGTCGGTACTAATGCCCTAGCCCTTTAGTCCCGGTTCTTACATGAACCGGGACAGATGTGCCTCCACGTGGCCGGTGCGGCAAGCCCAGGCAGGAGGGCCTTTGGTCCCGGTTCGTGGCACCAACCGGGACCAATAGGCATCCACGTGTCAGCAATTCAGGGGCTGGGGTTTTTGTTTTTTTTAAAGGGGGGGGGGGGTGGAGGTTTTGGGGGGTTAATTTAGGTGTTTCATATATTGTGTTAGCTAGCTAATTAATAGAGAGAAGTGTCCTCTCTTATCTCCGTGCTTGGTCGACGCTACGTACTATATACGTATAGAGAAGACTAGACACGCTAGCTAGCTAGTAAGCAAATGAAGGAAACAGAAGATCGTCATGAACATATGCATACAGAGAAAAGTGATATCAACCACCTCTCCTTCTCCGAGAGATAGGTCGAACAACAAGTTCTCGTATATCTTTCCGATACTACCGGCTACATATATACAATAATTATCTCTTACAATATAATCCCCTAATTATATATGAACACAGGGTCCACATAGTATTCTCCGTCTTCAGTGATCACGTGGTCAAGGAAGAATGCCGCCAATTCCTCTTGAATTGCTCGCATACGATTTGGTGGTAGGAGTTCATCCCGCATCCGAAAGATCTAATTTGAAGAAGGGGGTGAATACATACATATATATATATATATATATATATGAATAAATGAAACTCAACACAAATGATGGTAATAAAATAAAATTGTGAATATTATTGCTTACGCACTTCATATTGTTCGTCAGAGTAGCCCCACTCACAGGTTGTGTGGCGGATGGACTCGCAAACGTAGTATCCACAGAAATCATTCCCTTGTTCCTGCCACAACCACTTTACAAGAAATAGAGGTCAATCAAACTGATAAGAAAGCATGCTAAATGGTATTGATGAAACTAGCGCTTGAATCACTAGGAGATGCGCGGAACATGCTACTATAGTACTTACTTTCGGGTGTCTAAATTGCAGCTTCTTCGGCAGTCCCGAAGCTTTTTTTAGTGAATTTTCTCCAAACCCTGCCAGACAAAGAAAACAATTACTTGATATCAGGAAATGAACAAAGTTGCTGATATGGTGCGATAATGATCGATTTAACTTACTTCTCGAGCATTTCAGTCATGTCCGCATACTCCTTAGGATCTTTTCGTCTCGAGTCTAAGACGGTTACTAGTCCCTGCTCAAGCTTAATCTCTAGGAGAATATAGTGGAACCTGCGCACGCATGCATAACTCATCAATTACATTACTATAACATGGACTAATAAGGGAAACCGAATATGCACAAGACAGTAACGCTCACTTGAAGTTGTAAGGAAAGAGTATTATATCTTTGTTTTCATTTATTACCAACGATCGTAGCAAGTTGGCCTTGGTATCTGTGGCATGAAATTTAACCTCATATGCATCTATGAGATTTATGTTAATGAACCCAATATCACTGACTTGTCTTTTCTTGAATTCGGCGATCTTCAATCTGCATAATATAGTAAGGATAATTATAAATACATGCAATGAAAGAGCTGACCTATCTAGAGAGACTTAATGACGTATAGTACTACTTACAGAGACGGTAGCAAGTGACCGTTAATTTATTGAGGGCCTTTTGATTGAAAAACTGGAAGAACTCCTCAAAGGGAACATTCAACAGTTCAATTCCAACGAGGTCATGCTCCTCTTTAACTCTCAGCGTCAAACTATTCCTCCCCCCAGACTCTCTGAAGGTTTTCATGTACCAATCATGGAATCTTCGCATCATCGTTGTTAGAGATCTTTCATCTTTGACAAGAGGCTTCCCGTACTCGTATCTGTGTTCCTCCACCTCCAAGAAATCATAATGTACATCGTCGGGAAGGTAATCTCCAAGATTGCTATAACCGGGCACCATCCTTGGATCATTAGAGACGATGTCGCTAGACACCTTGAGCGGGGGGCACGATTGGTTCGCTTGTTCGCCGAGCTGGGCAATTTTTTTCCCAGCTCGTCGTTCTTTTAACCTTTGATCATCGACAAGATTTCCCGACCGCTCCGCTTCGACAAATGTCTTTGCAATAATGCGCTCATAGTTGCCTTTCGACGGAGACTTTGGTGGTTTTGTTAGGGTAGCCAGAGTGCGCTTCGCTTTCACCGGATCCACCTTCTCCTCCGGAGGTGGATGTTTCTTTGCTTTCACCCCTTGAAAGGAGTTCGTCACTTTGGCTCGCACGATCTTCGCGTTCTCCTCCGGGGTCCTCTCGTATGGTAACTTCTCCGAGTCTTGAGAGAAGGACCGAATCTATGTGCCTCCCGCCTCTGGCTGTACTGCTAGAAGCTTGGCGGTGCAGGCGGAGCTGGTTGGCTGTCTTCTCTCCTTGCTTACGAGGCGGAGGAGAAGGACTACGACGCCACGTGAGCAGCCGGAGCGGGCGGCGGATCTCTTCCGCCCTTGCTGACGAGGCGGAGAAGGAGGAGGTTGGCTGCTCGGGCGCGCCGGCAAAGGCGGAGAAGGAGGCGGAGTGCCGCCACACGCCAGAGAAGGAGGCTGAGTGCCCTGATCACTCGCCGGAGGAGGAGGCGGAGTGCCCTTACTCGCCGGAGGAGGAGGAGGAGGCGGAGTGCCCTTACTCGTCGGAGGAGGAGGAGGAGGAGGCGGAGGCGTCCAGTTCGGAAGGTTGATGAGCTCCTTCCGCCATAGGTATGGAGTCTTTACAGCAGAACCCAGCCGAGTCTCCCCTTCACCGGTAGGGTGGTCAAGCTGGAGGTCCTCAAATCCCTCCGTTATTTCGTCCACCGTCACCCTAGCATATCCTTCTGGAATCGGACGACAGTGAAAAGTTGCGCCGGGTTCAGGAGGTCGAACAGAGCCGACAACCGCCTTGACTTTGAAGTTCTGCCATTGCGTCATAAGGTGGCAATGTTGAGACTCCGTGATAGCATCCACGGGGTAGCTAGCATGAGCCGTCCAGACATGCTTCGGCTGAAGCAGCTTGGTGGAATCCACGCTGCTTCTCCGCTGAGATGGCGGGGTAGCTTCGGGGGTAGTTTCGGCAGGTCGCTTGCTACGAGCTACCTCTCGTTCCTCTAACGCATGAACCCTTTCATGCAGCTTCTGAATTTGGGTCTGCTCCACTTTTTTCCTCCTGTCCTGGCATTTGTAACCGCCTGCGTCCGGAAAACCAGCCTTCCATGGAACGGAGCCTGGCGTGCCTCGTGTCCGTCCAGGGTGCTCAGGGTTCCCGAGGGCCATTGTGAGCTCCTCGTTCTCTCTGTCTGGAACGAACATCCCTTGCTGCGCTGCATCGATATAGTGCTGAATCCTCTTGACTGGTGTTCTCATTTGCTCATCCGTCCGAACGCACTACCCTGATACAAGGTCCAAGGTTCTGCCAGCCCCGAAGAACCAAGTCCGGCAACGGTCTGCCCAGTTCATTGTCTCTGGTTCGATCCCTTTATCAAGCAGATCATTCTCAGCCTTGGCCCACTTTGGCCGGGCTTTGAGGTAGCCACCTGACCCCGTGCGATGGTGAAGCTTCTTCTTCGTAGCATTTTTCTTGTTTGTCGCTGACATCTTCTTACTCTTTTCCGATGTCTTGTGGGCCACAAATGCGAGCCAGTGATCTCTGATCTTCTCATATTTGCCGATGAATTCTGGTGTCCCTTCTTTGTTGACAAACGTTTTCAGTTCATTCTTCCACCTCCTGAATAGGTCTGCCATCTTCTTAAGAGCATGAGACTTGATTAATTGCTCTTTAACTGGCTTCTCCGGATCTTCCTCTGGCGGTAGGGTGAAATTTGCCATCAGCTCAGTCCAAAGATCATCTTTCTGCATATCATTGACATAAGCCACCTCAGGGTCTTCCTTCTTAGGCTTATACCATTGGTGGATGCTGATCGGGATCTTGTCCCTAACAAGAACCCCGCTGACGGTGTCCTGGACTAGGGGGTACTCACCATGTCGTCTCCCGATCAGTTGGATTGGGCCGAGGATCCCCATGGCCGTATACTCATGGGCCAGTCCGGACAGTTGCTGCATACAAGGAAGATTCCACAAGACTTGGCGATCAAGACAAGGACTCCTCCCCCACCGGCGTATTCGGCTAGGACTCTTGTTATCCTAGGCCTCTGGTGCATTATATAAACCGAGGCCAGGCTAGTCGATAGACAATCTCATATACAACAATCATACCATAGGCTAGCTTCTAGGGTTTAGCCTCTCTGATCTCGTGGTAGATCTACTCTTGTACTACCCATATCATCATATTAATCAAGCGGGAGTAGGGTTTTACCTCCATCAAGAGGGCCCAACTCAGGTAAAAACATCGTGTCCCTTGTCTCCTGTTACCATCCGCCTAGATGCACAGTTCGGGACCCCCTACCCGAGATCCGCCCGGTTTTGACACCGACATTGGTGCTTTCATTGAGAGTTCCGCATGATGTGTTCGGCAAAAGGTCGATGGCTCGCTTTGCAAATCAATCATGCGACTTCTGACATCTTCGCCGCCACCGATTTGGTCACCTTGGTTCGAAAGCAAGGACTATGCCCTACCTCCGATCGTCATGTTCGGATGAGGGCCTTCATCAACATCAGCTCCGATCTCTATCAAGATCATGGAGGAATCATCCTGGGAGCCCGGGGGCTCAACGTCAACATTGCCCTCGGGCGACCGTACTGTTTTTCTGGATAGCGGACTTGTGTCTGCCGCCACCGCCTCCTCAAATGTCGTTTTAACGATTTCTTCGGTGGAATTGTGCGGAATTGGGTCTACAACAACCCTGGAAAATTTCATCAAGTTCCGATGGAGGACTCTCTGGCAATCTCCGATATACCGGAGCCGCATTGAACCTGGACGAGAATCCGGATGAGTTTAGGGCGTGGTGTCCAGGTTCTAGCTCGGACCTCCTTTGGAAGATCCAACCGTTGATCGTCTGCGGAATTCCTATATCTACCACCCATCAAAATTTCAGCTCGATCCGACCGTCCAAACTCCGGGAACCTTCCGATTAGTGCATCACTTTTCGGATCTGTTTTCATGAAAACGAATCCGACCCGAGTTAAGTCTTTTTATGAACGGGAATTCGGACATCCTTTTTGAAGGAAGTTTTGTATGAGGTATTGTGTTTTGTTCCCGAACACATCCGACTAACTTTAAAATCTTTGGAACATGATCTTCAACATCATGCTGGTGTCAAACCAGTCCGGCAATATTGCTCCACGGCTGCCGACCTGCGCTAGACATGTCGTCACTTTGTTGAGCCAAGCTCAACTTCTTCGGATCATCATCTCGGCAAGCCGAACAAGAGTCCGGCATCGGAAAGGATAAACTATCACCAACATCGCCGCCCCATGGATTACAAGGAGCAGGCACACCGGCATCGCCGCACGGTCACTTCATCAAGCCGGCATCGACCACGTCACGACCTGCATCGGCAGGGCCGGACTATTGCTTCTTCAAGCTGGTGTCCATCACGCCGACCTACTTCGACATCTCGGCTGGACCGGGGCCTTCGCCATCTCTTCATCAACCTACTTCGGACGCTTTGGCGTCACCAGCCGACCAGCTTCGCCACGATTAGCTGGACCGAGGGCTTTGCCTCGGCGAGCCAACCCTTGTCAGCATCGTCATGCCATCGCTTTATCACCCGTCAGGCAAAGGGTGAGCGTATCGAGCCCCAATTTTCGGAATCACCTTACTACATATTGTAACAACAAATAAACCAGGTGCTATTAAACCTAGTATTTATTTCTTGAATGGGTTCATTTTTCCCAACGAATTATTACTCGGTTTGTCCATCATATGTACGCAGGTCTGTCAAATGGTGGCCGCGTGATTAACGACGGTCGCATGGTGGTTCGGTCGGTTTCAGACATAGTCCGCGAACGCCGCATCCGAACTCGAACCGACCGTGAATTCAGGCCTTGCCATGCCTTTTACCGCATCACGCCCGCCTCGTGATCGGCATTGACTTCGGCGCCAGGCCATATTTCTTTTATTACTCACTTTGCATAAATTATTATGCAACGATTTTTTATTATTATTACTATTATCTCTGGTTTGCACTATTTTTTGTGCACAGGAAAATGACCCAGCCGGACTATATCCTTTGGCGTCACCTCGGCTGTACGGGGGGCTTCATCAACACTTCATTACCCCATGCAGGGGACTTCGGCATCACTCTGCCGTCCTACATTGACCGTGCTATGTCACCACTTCGGAGTGCCGAGTTCTTTGCTCCGCCACCTCGGGACCGGCTTGGGGGATGGAACCTTGTCCCGCATCAAGCTCGGACCGCGTCATCATTACCGAACACATTAACCAGCTAAGTTGCCTTCATGCTCAAAGTTGTAAATTTTTAATTTATGTTCGGTTCGACCAAGCATTATACTTTTTTTTGGAAAAAAGTTGCTTGTAAAAAATTTCCTTGTCCAAACTTTGTTTGTGACGCACAAATTCAAATACCCCGTTTACTTGGGGGCTCCCTTGCTGGAGCTTTTCCTCTTGCATATGATTATACTTGTATGGCTTCGTTCCTTGTTCGTGTATTACGCCACAATATGCACCATATAGACTTAAGCGATTTGCAAGCTGGGTTGCCTCGCTCCTGTGTTTACCCCTCGTTCCCGATTGTTACGGCTAGGGAGTAAAGGAGCACCTCTGCGATTGTCACGATCGGGTCATCCGAGCCGGACCTCGGCCCAGGTGAAGCCGAAGCTAAGCGCTCTTATAGTTTTCAATGATGGTCGGCACACAACGGAACTCATGAGTACAAAAATCTATTGCACAAGTCTCATATTAACAATGAGCGCCGAAGAAAGGTATCGGTGGGGTACTATTTTCTTGAAGATGCTTCTTACACTTTATTAGTAATAGAGCATAAGTTCCCCGAGCGTGCTTTTGTCTCGTTACAGCCTTATGGCCTGATTGCACAGTTATTCAAACACCGTCGATATTCTCGATAGATGGAGTACATAACACTTTTCAGTCCTTGACCAAGAGGGAGAAGCCGATTTGATCGGTTAAGACGCATTTAAAGTTCGGTTGAACATAGATATGATATAAGTACTTCGTACATACAATCATTCTTTTACCCAAGTCACTTGGGGGCTCTTATGTTTATTTGAGCCGTTTTATAATAAGTGTTTTTCTTCTTAGTCGCTGCAAAGTTTTTATTATTATTTATCACTCCTTTTTTTCGACACGAAAAGCGGTCACTAGCGGAGCCTAATTTCTCTCTCAAAACCGCTAGAGTTTAGTTTTCTAAACTGGCCTAATGAGAAGTACTCCGCCTTCGGGATGGGAGACCTGTCAGAGCCGTGGGTCGACCAGCTGAAGTCTTGAGATAGGATGTGTCATGTTAAAGCACGCGAAGCACCTTTTTTTCTCTAAAGTCCAATTTTCGGATTGGCACCGAACACTTGATCTTGTTTGGACGACATGTTTTTACTAACGTTTTTGGTTTTCCAAGCTTTTGGCTCTTTTAAACTATTTGTGTGTTTTCAGCACAAGTCTCGCTGTGCAACGCCGGACACCTTTAGAGATTCGGCAAAAACATTCTCGGATATTGCTATATATGCAGGTTTGAATTGTGTCTTGATTTAATAGTTGGGTTGCCCGGCTCCTGCGCTTGCCTCCTACGTTCCGCTTTGTTCGGCCAGGTGTGCAAAGGAGAACCACTGCGATTGTGCTTCCAGCTCACATGGTTAAGCACCTCGGTGGAGAAAGCCGAGAATCGACCGTCACAATAAGCGTAAACTGGTCAGCGATCCGATGACGGTGTTAAGCGATGGGCCATGCATAACAATGGCGAAGTGTTTCTGGCTTGACCTCGATCGCCGCCATTAACACAACCGGGGGCTATTAACTGGCCTCCCAAACTAAATCCTCGATATTTTGCTCTTACATTGGAGCTGAGGTTTCATGATCATGCTTAGCATGACAACCCACAGAAAGGAACCGATAGCGGGTCTATTTTCCTTGGAAGACATTTCTTACATTAAACAGTAATATAAAATATCTCTCTGCGTACCTTTGTTTATAAAACCGTATGGCCAGATTGCCTTGGTTGTCATAAATCTTTGCCCTCATACAGGCTTTATAAAGTAGGACAAACACTCCTCGGCTACTGGCCGAGGAGGTTGAAGCCGATGGTCGGTCAACAAAGTTTGGTACAATGCGGATCTGAGTATTAATGACATAAAGTACTTGGATACATTGAGTCATTACACATAATTTGTGATTTTACTATGGATGTCGATCCTTAATTCGGCCACCCGTGCCTGCATTAAGGCTCGGGGGCTATCAAGGCTCGGGCTTATTATTTACAAATATTAAAGGGCACATCAATCCCTGATGCGGGTGTTGCCACCCGACCATGTCTCGGGGCTACTGTGCATTGCACATTCTATGCGAGAAAATTTTAAGTGCAATACAGTCTCTGAGGAGATTTTGATCCTCAGGTTTGTCGGCCGCACTCAACCTGAGTCTTGAGGACTGAGCACGCTGCTTTTTGTGTCCCGAAGTATTCTGCCGAGCTAGGACTTGATCCTCAGACCGATTTGGCAAATCAACTTGAGTCTCAGCGGCTATGGGGATCAGCGGCCTTATGTCATCCTTCATGTGCATCTCGGGTTTTAGACCGATACCCACCTTGAGGGCTCTTGGCTATGTATCTCGGCGGAGAATAAATTGCACCCGAAATATTGAAAAACATCGGCCCACATTCGGGGTGGTGCACCACCTCGGAAGCAGTCCGGCATAAAGCTCAGACGCTAGTGGCTGGCTCCATAGAGGGCATTTCCGGCATTAAGCTTGGCTAAACTCCTTCAAACTTCTTTGAACCAAGGTGATTTACGACACCTCGGATACAGTCCGGCGTTGGAGCTCGGATACAGTCCGGCGTTGGAGCTCAGGTACATAGTCTGGCGTTAGAGCTGGGAAGCGGTCCGGCGTTGGTGCTCGGCTGCAAAAGATACCTCGAATGCAGTCCGGTGTTAGAGCTCGGACGCAAGAGGACACTGCCTCCCGGGAATAACTTCAAACCCGAGGTGTGGCATAAAAATAACAAGGCATTGATAAAGGCCGAAAATTTAAAGGGGCTCCTCGGATACCCGACGTGTAAACTCGTCGAATGCATTTCGGCGATCCTCAAGATCGAAGATGAGGAGATTTGTTGAACTAGTTTTCAAGACCGGCAATCAAAGATGAAGAACAGTTTGGAAGAATCGAGGAGCGTCCCTAACTTGAAGATCGGTTCAGGGGGCTACTGACGGTGTCCTGAACAAGGGGGTACTCACCACGTCGTCTCCCGATCGCTTGGATTGGGCCGAGGATCCCCATGGTCAGATACTCATGGGCCAGTCCGGACGATTGCTGCATACAAGGAAGATTCCACAAGACTTGGCGATCAAGACAAGGACTCCTCCCCACCGGCGATTCGGCTAGGACTCTTGTTATCCTAGGCCTCCGTGCATTATATAAACCGAGGCCGGGCTAGTCGATAGACAATCTCATATACAACAATCATACCATAGGCTAGCTTCTAGGGTTTAGCCTCTCGATCTCGTGGTAGATCTACTCTTGTACTACCCATATCATCAATATTAATCTAGCAGGAGTAGGGTTTTACCTCCATCGAGAGGGCCGAACACAGGTAAAAACATCGTGTCCCTTGTCTCCTGTTACCATCCGCCTAGACGCACAGTTCGGGACCCCCTACCCGAGATCCGCCGGTTTTGACACCGACACCCGCACTGAGCAGCAAATGATTCCTTTGTCCGGATGGGTTCAATCGGTTGGTCGTCGTGCGTGATTGCTGTGATCTCAAACCTTTCATCCGAGCGCAACTTTTTCCTCGGGCCTCGTCTCTTTACCGAAGTTGTGCTCGATCCGCAGGGCTAGAGAAAAGAAGAAAGAGAGAGTTAATTAATATGTGTACATACCAAAGCAATGAATGCATCAATTAGCTAGTAATCACAGGCTTAACTAATATATTTACCTGGCCGGACTCTGTTCGGTCATCGGAGCCGTCACCACGTGTCTGTGGGAAACGACACCTATGGGATCACAAGAATCCCTACTGCGGTTGCGGCCTTGTGAGGTTGAGAGAGAAGAGCGGGTCTAACAGAAGCACGCGGTTCGTTTATCCAGGTCGGGCCGCGAGGATGCGTAAAACCCTACTCCTGCTTTGGTGGATGTATTCTGTGTTCTTTATCTAGCTACGGGGTGTAACGAGCTCCAAAAGGCGAATCCTTCTCCTGGTCGCCTCGGGCCTCCTTTTATAGGTGAAAGGGGCTGCCACAGTGGCACACAGGAGGTGGAAAGGTCTACAGTGGCACGAGGTTATCCCTCATATTACAGGACAAGGTGCATTTAATGCATCGCTTAGGTGTCCTCTTACTTTATCGGGGACAAGGTGCATTTAATGCATCGCTTAGGTTATCCCTCATATTAGAGGCCCCTTCCGTCTGTCGCCGCTCCTCCAGGCTTCGACACGCGCCCTGGCCAGCGGTGCATGCGGTGCCATGTAGGCAGGCAGGCAGCTGAGGTGGCGCGGTGGTGGAGCCTCCACGAAGGGCTCCATGTAGCCACGCAGTGCTCGCCTCACTGGTTGGGTCAAGAATCTGTTGCATGCAACGGCGGTGGAGACTTGGTGGTGTGGGCACGATGGTGGCCCTGCCGGCAGCGCTTAGCGAGGGCCTTGTTGCAGGTGGCCGGCAAGGGTCTTGCCGTGGTGGCAAGAGCATCCCTTCGCAAGGATCTTGCCGGGGGTCTTGTGGGTTCCTTCGGCGTGGATGGCTGCTTTCTTATCCTCACTTGATCTTGACTATTCTTTGTCTTCACAAAGATCTGCATGCCACCACAGAGGTGCCTCCCGTGTTGGGTTCTACGGTAGGGTGCGTCGACTGCAAATTAAAAATTCCTACGCGCAGAACATCCAGAACATGGTAGCGGAGATGGATCACGTTCGTTACCACTAGACGCCAGCGTGCCAGTGCAAATGAAGAAGAGTTCGGGCAGCGCGTCTGCGTGGATCGTCTCCTCCTCGTTCAATCTCCCTCGAGCGGCCGGTCATCCGATCCCACGTACGAGTTCGCCGGAGCGGCGCAAGTGCACCGCCTCTAACGGTATCCGCCAAGTATGGGAGGAACGTCGTCTGGCGGACTGCTAGGTCCAATCACACAGCTTGGTGGCGAGTGGAGGTGGCTATTCGCAACACACATGCAAACCCTAGTCGCAGCAATCAAGCGATCAAACTAATGAGTGTGCCGCACCTCCACTTTATATAGGCGTCCGCCGCTGGCTCAACACTTGGGCCTCGCCACGGACCCTAAAGCCCAAAAGTCTACTCGGTCACGTTCCTAGTCCAGTTCGGATCACATCCGACCGGTGTCCTACGAATCGACCTCGTAGGTTCCTTCCCTTAAGCTGCGACCCCTTAGGTTCAAGTCGGCTTGGTCACAGCTCGGATCACCTCCGACACATGCGGTTGGTAGCGGCCTCTAGCAAGGCGTGCCGACCACCAAGCTGACTATGAAGCTGGTTAGGCGAACACAGCCTGGCGTGTCACACTTACATTCCCTTTGCCAAGACGATATATGTTGTCGGGCTCAAAGGCGGACCCATCCTTGTGCTAGCCCGACCTCTTTCTCGCTCGGTGATACCGACCACAATCCGGATTATCTCATAATCCTTGTCGCATGGCCATGCTTTCCCTGGTCAGATCACACGAGGGGCCCAGAGTATATCTCTCCTGATCGGAGGGGCAAATCCCATCTTGCACGACCATGTCTTGCAGCATGGGATTGGACAAACCCGAAACCTACCTTTGTACTACCCAGTCACGGAGTAGCGTTTGGTCGGCCCAAAGCAAGTCTATCACCATCTCGAGTACATGCGTCAGCTCAGGTCTTAGGACATAGAACGTATGTTGTACTAGAGACTCACAGATGACATATCGCTCGTCTCATAGTTGGGTCTGTCCGACTCGGACCTTATCTCGACTCGGATCCGTCTATGTCGAATCCGACCAGACCTTTCCAAGTCCATATTATCCGGTTAGCATCCAATGCTCCATGGCTAGTGAGACCAAGCCATCGACCGTGTCATATGCTAGTCTAGTCGGTTGCGCGTCCACACAGCCCTTTCGACTAGGGACCTTTTAGGACAGTCATCATACAATGCATAGTCCCACAAACAAGTCACGTACTTGCTGATACACATCATTGATAATGTCCAAGGACTATCTTTATTCATAAACACATAGGAAATATCATCATACATGATTGCCTCTAGGGCATATCTCCAACATCCCGAGCCTTGTCCCAACACAAGTGTTGAGTGTTGGTGGGCTCGAGGGTGGCTCGCTCGGCTGGCGTGGGCGAGCTGCCCAGGCAAGGGTCTTGCTTGGGGCATTGGGGCCGCCCAGCAAGGATCCTTGCCGGGAAACCTGCTTTGCCCATCTGATCTTTGTGGCCTTGGTCCTTGTCGCCGCTTTGCTTCCGTCTTGGGCTTCAGCCTTACCTTGGCTCACCTCCTCCGCTCTGCTTGGTGTGGCTGCATGGCGTGGCTCTGCACTGCCCATGTATGCTGAGTAAAGGGGTACAAAAATGTGCCCCTAGTTTTGTACACCGACAGGAGCCCCCGGGCCTGGGCCACACATAAGCGCGACACGTTGTTGCGTCACGCCCAAAATGGTGCGCGGGCAGGCGGGGCGGTTTTTACCGTGGTAAGATTTTTCGCGCGCTGCGCGTCCCACGACCCGCGCTCGCGGCGCGGCGTGGAGGGGCGTGCGTGACGTGGGCGGCATGCACGGTACTTTTTCCACAAGCATGCGTCACATCATAGTAAATGGGCATCGCGCCCCGCGGCTTCCCCATAAAAAGGGATAACCGTGGGCGCACTATTACCTTTACCCTTCGTGCAACCCCAATCTCGGAGACCTCCGCCTGTCCCCCTCTTCTTCTCCAAGCATCGTCTTCGTTCGCCGCCGTCGTGCTCCTGCCGCCCTCCGCTCCTCCCTCCTTCTTCACCACGGAGCCAAAATCCACCAAGGGCAAGGGGTGGCTAAGGACGGCGGGCTGTGGAGCCGGAGAGCACGCTGTCGGGGACCGGGACGCAGTCCGCCTTCTTCTTCCCTCAACGGTCGGCGTGTTCGAGCTTGAGGACCTCTTCAGCCCTCGTGGGGAGTGAAGACGGGGATAATTGGGCACCCGGCTCTGCGCCATCCCGCCCGCTGCGCCGAGCCTGGCCCAAATCGGTATCCCTTCTTCGTTGATTGCTTTTCTTGCAGGCTCTGTCCTTCCTTTTCCGATTTCTTCAGCCGACATCATGCACACCTTCGCTTCCGCTCTTTTGGAATTTACTCGACGCGGTGGCGTGCGCATGGCCCTTTTTCGCGCACTCTGCGAAGGCTTCGCCGGGGTGCACCCCAACACGGCGCTCTTCCGCCACTACTTCTACCCTCGGATCCAGACAGGGGGTGCCATCTCTGGTTGCATCACCTGGATCCCAAGATCCAAGGAGGCGTACCCGCCATGAAGGAGAGGTGGGGTGAGTGGTGGGGCCGGTGGTGCTGGATTGAAGAGAAGAACCCGTCGGTGTTCTGCAAAGTTCGTCGGGCGCCGCCAGTTTGTGGCAGCGATTGGAGCGATGTCGATGCCGCCGGCAGAAGGCTCTCTGTTTCCATCACCAGGATTCTCCGACTTACCCAGGCCGGGCTCACCCTCGAAATGATCGGGGCGGACTTCATCCGCCGCCGGATTGCTCCGTTGCATAACAAGGGGAGGCCAGCCTGGCTCTTCACGAACCCTGCTGACATCATGCGACTTCGCCCAGGCCTCGACCACAACTTTACGGTGATGGCGCACACCCACTTCTGCCAGCGGCTCTTCCAGCTTGATGTGGGCCGCGACGGCGAGGTCGAGCGGACCGGCAAGATTGCGAGGGCCGCCGCGAAGGCCGGCAAGGTCCTCAAGGGGCCGTTGTTCAAGCTGCCAACGGGGGTGGTCCCGTTGTGCAACAACTCGCGTCGGTCCGCGATCATTGCCATGATGCCGGACTGCAACGCGCACGGCCCCGTCCCGAGCTGGAAGGAGCCGAAGGATGCAGAAGTGCAGCAGTTCATCGACACCCTGCACGAGAGGTATGTCGATGTCGATGCCAGGCGGCTGCTTGTCCAGGACACCTCCCAGGCGGAGCTGGACTACATCACCACCAGGGCGAGGGAGGCACAGCTCGCCAGGGAGGCCGGCGACGATGGCTATGTGCAGGACAAGGCCGCGACGGCCGCGGAGGAGGAGGAGCTTGCTCGGTGGGCGATGGCCGCCGGGGGAGCTAGCAGCGCCGGCACCGAGGCTCCACTGGTTGAGGATGTGACCGGCGAGTCGTCGTCGTCGTCGGAGGAGGAGAACGCAGACCCGGCGCCACCTGCGGGGAGGGAGCGAGTCCTGCGGCGGACCAGTTCCGACGAGCCGGTTCGGCCCCGCAGGACTGTGCAACCGCAGCTGACTTTGGAGGGGTCCCGGCCTCACACGAGGGCCGCGGCGGCGAAGAAGCCGGCGAAGGTCGCGGTGAAGAAGAAGACGGCCGCCTCTTCTTCATCCAAGCGGGCCCAGACGCCGCCTCGCTCCCCTCCTCCAGCGAACGTCGGCGCGGGGATCACCTTTGATTTTGGATCCCTTAGTCCGAGGAGGAAGAGGAAGACGACAGAGGAGGAGGCGGACGACGAGTAAGTGTCTGATTCCTTTTCGTTATCTCTGCCTCCTCACTCTGTGGTACTGATCTTGACTTGTTTTTGTCTTCACAGGGATGCGGAGACGCTGGCCCAGAGAGCAAAAAGGGCCAAGGTCTCGACGGGTGGCCAGCCCCCGGCCGGTGCTTCGAGGGCGCCCTTGGTGGTGTTGAGCAGCCCGGACAGCAGCCCCCGGCAAAGCCCCCAGCATAAGTTCATCATTCTTCTCTCTTCGACATGTGTCAAGAGCGCGACGCTTTGGTGCGGACCTTGCCAGGTGCGCAGGAGGGGAGCGGCAGCAGGAGGAGTAGGGATGAAAATGGAGTGGAAAGTTTCCGCTTTTCCGGAGGAAAAATGGAAACGAAGAGGAAATATGAAAACGGAAACGGAAATTTGCAAAATGGAAATGGAAGTGGAATTTTTTATGCGGAAACGGAAACAAAAACGGAACGGTGTTTTCCGGTGGAACAGACGCGGAAACGGAACTTTCCGATTCCGTGAATATGGAATTTCCGTTTCTACTATAGGCCCATGGCTGCTTTGTAGCCCAATTACCAAACAACACACAATGACACAATGAGCAGACTGGATCATTTGAGTACCAACTTTTACTTCCACACGCATTCTCAACTAGACACAATACGGAATTGTCATGTACTATTACAATACTATCCTATGTTACCAACCCAACCATATTATCATGTAGCCATGTTAAAAATTTCTTAAATTTCTTTGTTTTTCTGTGTATTTCTCTATGATTCAAGGGGGTTTTAACTTCCGGTCAACACACCGTTCTGTTTTCATGTCCGCTCTGTATTCGCTCCGTGTCTGTTTCCGGTAGTATTTGTTTTCGTATTCATTTTCGGGGTTTCCGTATTCATTTCCGCTTCTGCAAAAAAATATGAAAACAAATATGGTAGCACCGAAGTTCATCCATTTCCGCTCCGTTTTCATCCCTAAGGAGGAGCCACAGGGGGCTACTCCCAACGCGCCACCCCCATCGACCACGCCGCCCCGAGGGGCGTCTCCGGCAAGGGCGCCAAGCACCGAGCTCACACACATGGAGGAGGAGGAAGAGAACTTGGGCGCCGGTGGCTTTGCCTTGATGCCAAATGTTGGCAGGGAGGGGACTTCTGCTTCCCAGCCGGGTGTCGGCATCGGTAAGTCGCTCGCTGTTCGTCCCTGCTTCTTCTTCTTTCTGGTTCTTGGTCTTGGCTTTGCCTCACCCCTGTCTTCGGCGCCCAGATTCTTCCTTGACGGATCCAGAGGACGTGGACGCCGTGATCGAGGGTGTCGCCAAGGGCGCCGAGGCAGACGCCGAGAGGATCGCTGCGGAGGAGGCCGCCAAGGGGGCTGCCGAGGACGCCGGCAAGGAGCCCGCCGGGCAGGCCGACAAGGCCGCCGCAGGGGAGGCCGCTAAGGACGCCGCCGAGGCCGCCGCCAAGGGGCCCGCTGAGGAGGCTGGCAAGGCCGCCACTGAGGAGGCCGCCAAGGATGCTGCCGAGGCCGCCGCCAAGGGGCCCGCTGGGGAGACCGGCAAGGCCGCCGCTGAGGAGCCCGGCAAGGGGCCTGCCGGGGAGGAGGAGGAGGAGGAGGCGGGCGACCAGCCTTCCTCCTCTGATGCTTCCGGCTCTGGCAAGTACCTGAGGGTGAGCGACGACTTGTGCGTTCACCTCCCAGGTGCGTCGAGCACCAGGGCACCCGTCGAGGGAGAGGTGTTCGACGACAAGGTGCTTGCCGCGGCCGGGCTTGGAGTCGTCGACGAGCCAATTGTTGGTGGTGACGGCTCGCAGGAGGAGCGGCTCCTCCAGGCCATGGGCGGCAGCTTCCGGAAGCTCCAGGCGCTCTACCGCGCCCGCCTGGACAAGGTGAAGTCCAGGACGGCGGTGGTGGAGAAGGCGGAGGCGGACCTCCAGGAGCGCGTCGCCGAAGCGCAGAACTGGTTCCGCGAGGCCCACGAGGAGCTCAAGGCTGCCCAGGGCGAGCAGACCAGGCGTGACGTGGAGCTCACCATGAAGCTTGCCGACGTCGAGAAAGCTCAGGAGGTGGCGAAGAACTCGGCTGAGGCCGCCGAGGCCGTTCGGACCCAGTGTGAGGCCACACTGAACTCCCAGGAGGAGGACCCGGCCGCACGCGAGGAGAAGCTCGCCGCCATACTTCGTGGCAAGATGCCGAGGTGGAGAAGCTCGTCTTGCAGCGGACCGGTGAGCTGGAGCAGAGGCACAAGGAGGCACTCGATGCTCAGGCCCAGGTCCACGCCGGCAAGGTGAAGGAGCTGGAGGAGGAGCGCAACAGGCTGACGGAGCAGGCCCTGAAGCTGTCCCGGGAAAAGGACACGCTCAACAGTGCTCTGACAGAGGCGCATGGCTAGATCGTCAGCAAGGCCGAGGAGCTCTCCGAGGCCAACAACTCCATCAGAGACCTCAAGCTGAAGCTGGAGGGTCTCGAGAAGGTGCTGTCGGAGGCTACAACCCGAGAGGAGACCCTGGCCAAGGAGCTGGAGGGCGAGAAGCTATTGCGGAAGAACGAGGGCCTCAACTTTGCGGATCACATGGAGGGCGAGAACCGTTGGCTCAATTGCCTCGCAACCCTCGCCAACCAGGCCGCCGCACAGTTGGCCATCATGGGGATGCCGGACGTGAGGTATGTCCCGGAGCGGAGCGTGAGCGCCAATTGCAGCCTAACCATGTTCTTTGAGAAGGTCGTCGGTGCTCTGGAGCGGCTCCAGGCCAGCCGGGCGGCCTCACTGGCCGACGAGTCCCGAATGCTTTGCCAGGGGGCCATGACCAAGGTTCTCACCAAGGTGGCGCACTGGTACCCCGACCTCGACTTTGACGCCGTGCTGGAGAGCTTGCTGGACGGGACCGACCTGGCGCCGCTCAGGGAGCGCATTGAGCCCATCATCAGCCGAGTCGGCGGAATTCTGAGGGTGGAGGGCTATCGCAGGGATTAGGCACCCCGTTTTCTTATCGCCGCTGCTGGTTCATAGCCAAGACAATTGCTATCTCTAGTTAGAACCGCAGCACCAATTTGATGTAATATAAGTCTGCAGCACTTTTTAGTATCATGCACGTTAGTTTCCTGTTCGATCTTTCCTTGTATGTCCACCCTACGTAACCGGGTAGGCTTGCCGGCGCGTAAACCCAGGGCGGCATCATGGGGACGGATCCCCATTGGCCTGCCAGGTGTGCATGCTGCCGGGCAAACCACCTTACCGGCCTGAGCGCGGCCGCCCGAACTGTCGAGTTTGACTCGAGTCGTAATCGAGGCGCCGGTGCAAGGGAAGGCTACCCCACCGCTCTTGACGCGGCAGGCTTTGAGCTGTTGAGCGGACTCGAAACAGAACAAAGGCGTTGCCGACCGCTGGGGGCTTTATGCGGGTATCCCATACATAGGCCAGACCTCCAAGGACGATAACCTCATATAAAAAGGGAAGAAAGTACTCAGGGTTCGGTGTGACTTAGCTTCTGCTTGTAGTCGCGCCGGCGTCGATCTTTCGATCCCCTCTCCTGCTTCCCTTCGAGCCATCGCAATGAAGAAACGCCCACTTAATGCCAAAACCGATTCTCACAATTGCGCCCCCTACCTGGCGTGCCAAAGATGTCGGTGGGAAACGATACCTGTGGGATCACTAGAATCCCTACTGCGGTTGCGGGGCGCGGGGTTGAGAGAAGAGCGGGTCTAACAGAGAAGCACGTGGTTCGTCTATCCAGGTTCGGGCCGCGAGGATGCGTAAAACCCTACTCCTGTTTTTATGGATGTATTCTGTGTTCTTGAGCTAGCTACAGGGTGTAACGAGCTCCAAAAAGCCGAATCCTTCTCCTGGTCGCCTCGGGCCTCCTTTTATAGGTGAAAGGGGCTGCCACAATGGCACAGTGGTGGAAAGGTCTCTGATGTACGAGGTTATCCCTCGTATTACAGGACAAGGTGCATTTAATGCATCGCTTAGGTGTCCTCTTACTTTATCGGGGACGGGGGCGAGGACCGTCCCATCCATCGCCGCTCCTCCAAGCTTCGACACGCGCCCTGGCCAGCGGTGCATGCGGTGCCATGTAGGTGATGTCTACTACACAACCTTCTTCTTGTAGACGTTGTTGGGCCTGCAAGTGCACAGGTTTGTAGGACAGTAGCAAATTTCCCTCAAATGGTTAACCTAAGGTTTATCAATTCGTAGGAGGCGTAGGATGAAGATGGTCTCTCTCAAACAACCCTGCAACCAAATAACAAAGAGTCTCTTGTGTCCCCAACATGCCCAATACAACGGTAAATTGTATAGCTGCACTAGTTCGGCGAAGAGATGGTGATACAAGTGCAATATGGATGGTAGATAAAGGTATTTGTAATCTGAAAATATAAAAACAGCAAGGTAACTAATGATAGAAGTGAGCGTAAACGGTATTGCAATGATAGGAAACAAGGCCTAGGGTTCATACTTTCACTAGTGCAAGTTCTCTCAACAATAATAACATAGATAGATCATATAAGAAGCCCTCAACATGCAACAAAGAGTCACTCCAAAGCCACTAATAGCGGAGAACAAACATAGAGATTATGGTAGGGTACAAAACCACCTCAAAGTTATTCTTTCGGATCAATCTATAAAAGAGTTCGTACTAGAATAACACCTTAAGACACAAATCAACCAAAACCCTAATGTCACCTAGATACTCCATTGTCACCTCAAGTATCCGTGGGCATGATTATACGATATGCATCACACAATCTCAGATTCATCCAACCAACATAAAAGTACTTCAAAGAGTGCCCCAAAGTTTCTACCGGAGAGTCAAGAACGTGTGCCAACCCCTATGCATAGGTTCATGGGTGGAACCCGCAAGTTGGTCACCAAAACATACATCAAGAGGCACATGATATCCCATTATCACCACAGATAAACACGGCAAGACATACATCAAGTGTTCTCATAAAAGACTCAATTCCGATAAGATAACTTCAAAGGGGAAACTCAATTTATCACAAGAGAGTAGAGGGGGAGAAACATCATAAGATCCAACTACAATACGAAGCTCGGGATACATCAAGATCGTGCCATAGAGGGAATACGAGAGAGAACACGAGAGAGAGAGATCAAAAACATAGCTACTGGTACATACCCTGAGCCCCGAGGGTGAACTACTCCCTCCTCATCATGGAGAGCGCCCGGATGATGAAGATGGCCACTGGTGATGGATTCCCCCTCCGGTAGGGTGCTTAGGAGCGGGCTCCAGAGGTTTTTGGTGGCTACAGAGGCTTGCGGCGCGGAACTCCCGCTCTATCTTCTCCGTGGTTGTTTTTAGGGTACGTGGGACTATATAGGCGAACGAAGTCGATCGGGGGGTGCTTGAGGGGCCCACGAGACAGGGGGGCGAGCCCAGTAGGGGGGGGGGCGCGCCTTGTAGGGGGCGCCCCCCTATCTCCTGGCCTCCTCGAGGATCTTCTGACTTGAACTCCAAGTCTCCAGGATCATATCCTTCCAAAAAATCACGCTGCCGAAGGTTTCATTCTGTTCGGACTCCGTTTGATATTCCTTTTCCTCGAAATATCAAACAGTAATAAAATACAATATGGGCTGGGCCTTCGGTTAATAGGTTAGTCCCAAAAGTAATATAAAAGTGTATAATAAAGCCCGATATTGCCTAAAATAGTAGATAATATAGCATGGAGCAATCAAAAATTATAGATACGTTGGAGACGTATCAAGCATCCCCAAGCTTAATTCCTGCTTTCGTCCTCGAGTAGGTAAATGATAAAAAAGATAATTTTTGATGCGGAGTCCTACTTGGCATAATTTCATTGTAATTCTTCTTAATTGTGATATGAATATTCAGATCCATAAGATTCAAGACAAAAGTTTAATATTGACATAAAAATAATAATACTTCAAGCATACTAACAAAGCAATCATGTCTTCTCAAAATAACTTGGCCAAAGAAATTATTCCTACAAAATCATATAGTCTGGCTATGCTCTATCTTCACCACACAAAGTATTTAAATCATGCACAACCCCGATGACAAGCCAAGCAATTGTTTCATACTTTTGACATTCTCAAACTTTTTCAATCTTCACGCAATACATGAGCGTGAGCCATGGATATAGCACTATGGGTGGAATAGAAGGGTGGTTGCGGAGAAAACAAAAAGGGAGAAGATAGTGTCACATCAACTAGGCGTATCAATGGGCTATGGAGATGCCCATCAATAGATATCAATGTGAGTGAGTAGGGATTGCCATGCAACGGATGCACTAGAGCTATAAGTATATGAAAGCTCAACAAAAGAAACTAAGTGGGTGTGCATGCAACTCGCTTGCTCACGAAGACCTAGGGCATTTGAGGAAGCCCATCATTGGAATATACAAGCCAAGTTCTATAATGAAAAATTCCCACTAGTATATGAAAGTGACTCTCTATCATGAAGATCACGGTGCTACTTTGAAGCACAAGTGTGGTAAAAGGATAGTAACATTGCCCCTTCTCCCTTATTCTCTCTTTTTTTTCTTTGGGCCGTTTCTCTTTTTTTTATGGCCTCTTTTTTTCTTTTTTTTGTTTTTGTAAATTCCGAAGTCTCATCCCGACTTGTGGGGGAATCATAGTCTTCATCATCCTTTCCTCACTTGGGACAATGCTCTAATAATGAAGATCATCACACTTTTATTTACTTACAACTCAACAATTACAACTCGATACTTAGAACAAAATATGACTCTATGTGAATGCCTCCGGCGGTGTACCGGGATATGCAATGAATCAAGAGCGACATGTATGAAAGAATTATGAACGGTGGCTTTGCCACATATACGATGCCAACTACATGATCATGCAAAGCAATATGACAATGATGGAGCGTGTCATAATTAATGGAACGGTGGAAAGTTGCATGGCAATATACCACGGAATGGCTATGGAAATGCCATGATAGGTAGGTATGGTGGCTGTTTTGAGGAAGATATATGGTGGGTGTATGATACCGGTGAAAAGTGCACGGTATTAGAGAGGCTAGCAATGATGGAAGGGTGAGAGTGCGTATAATCCATGGACTCAACATTAGTCATAAGGAACTCATATACTTATTGCAAAAATCTACAAGTTATCAAAGCAAAGTATTACGCGCATGCTCCTAGGGGGATAGATTGGTAGGAAAAGACCATCGCTCGTCCCCGACCGCCACTCATAAGGAAGACAATCAATAAGTAAATCATGCTCCGACTTTATCACATAACGGTTCACCATACGTGCATGCTACGGGAATCGCAAACTTTAACACAAGTATCTCTCAAATTCACAACTACTCAACTAGCATGACTCTAATATCACCATCTTTATATCTCAAAACAATTATCAAGCATCAAACTTTTCTTAGTATTCAACACACGCATAAGAATTCTTACAAATCTTGTATGCTTAGCATATTAGGATTATTAAAGCAAATTACCATGCTATTTAAGACTCTCAAAATAATCTAAGTGAAGCATGAGAGTTCATCTATTTCATCAAAATAAAACCACCACCGTACTCTAAAAGATATAAGTGAAGTACTAGAGCAAAAGACAAACTACTCCAAAAGATATGAGTGAAGATCAATGAGTAGTCGAATAATTATACAACTATGTGAAGACTCTCCCATTTAAGAATTTCAGATCTTGGTACTTTATTCAAACAGCAATCAAAGCTAAATAAAACTACATTGCAAGGAAAGCACAACTCGAGGGGCCCACGAGACAGGGGCGCGCCAAAGAGGGGGGGCGCCTATCTCCTGGCCTCCTCGAGGATCTTCTGACTTGAACTCCAAGTCTCCAGGATCATATCCTTCCAAAAAATCACGCTGCCGAAGGTTTCATTCTGTTCGGACTCCGTTTGATATTCCTTTTCCTCGAAATACTGAAACAGGCAATAAAACAGCAATATGGGCTGGGCCTTCGGTTAATAGGTTAGTCCCAAAAGTAATATAAAAGTGTATAATAAAGCCCGATATTGCCCAAAACAGTAGATAATATAGCATGGAGCAATCAAAAATTACAGATACGTTGGAGACAGACAGAGAGAGAGAGAGAGAGAGAGAGAGAGAGGGAGAGAGAGAGCTAGCGACAGAGAGAGAGAGAGAGAGAGAGAGAGAGAGAGAGGGAGAGAGAGGGAGAGAGAGAGGAAGAGAGGGGGCGAGAGGGGTCGTTTGTGTCCATAAATGGCATATAGATAGGGAGACAATGTTGATGTTGTCCGAAATTGGCCTATGAATAGAGACGCAAGGGAAGTGAGTCATCGTGTGTGTGATAGGTACTTCATAAGAGATCTAGAATAGATGGTGTAGAGAACAATGTGCGAAATCGAGAACGATTATACATTAGGGAGCTATGCAAAGAGTCACGACATACATGTATACAGGGAAGGAGCTGTTGGGGAACGAAACGAGAAATTCAAAATTTTCCTACGAGTCACCAAGATCTGTCTATGGAGAGACTAGCAACGAGGGAAGGAGAGTGCATCTACATACCCTTGTAGATTGCTAACCTAAGCGTTCAAGAAACGGGGTTGAAGGAGTCGTGATTGCTGTGATCCAAATCACCGGAGATCCTAGTGCTGAACGGACGGCACCTCCGCGTTCAACACACGTGCAGCCCGGTGACGTCTCCCATGCCTTGATCCAGCAAGGAGAGAGGGAGAGGTTGCGGAAGACTCCGTCCAGCAGTAGCACAACGGTGTGGTGGTGGTAGAGGAGCGTGGCAATCCTGCAGGGCTTCGCCAAGCACCGCGGGAGAGGAGGAGGGAGAGAGGCAGGGCTGCGCCATGGAGAGGTCAAAACTCATATGTTGGCAGCCCCAAAGTCTTCAAGCATATATACGGGAGAGGGAGGGGGTGCGCCCGGTAGGGGGGGAGCCCCCCTATCTCCTGGCCTCCTCGAGGATCTTCTGACTTGAACTCCAAGTCTCCAGGATCATATTCATCCAAGAAATCACGCTGCCGAAGGTTTCATTCCGTTTGGACTCCGTTTGATATTCCTTTTCCTCGAAATCTTTGAAACAGTAATAAAACAAAGCAATATGGGCTGGGCCTTGGTTAATAGGTTAGTCCCAAAAGTAATATAAAAGTGTATAATAAAGCCCGATATTGCCCAAAACAGTAGATAATATAGCATGGAGCAATCAAAAATTATAGATACGTTGGAGATAGAGAGGGAGAGAGAGAGAGAGAGAGAGAGAGAGAGGGAGAGAGAGAGCTTGCAACAGAGAGAGAGAGAGAGAGAGAGAGAGAGAGGGAGAGAGAGAGGAAGAGAGGGGGCGAGAGGGGTCGTTTGTGTCCATAAATGGCATATAGATAGGGAGACAATGTTGATGTTGTCCGAAATTGGCCTATGAACAGAGACGCAAGGGAAGTGAGTCATCGTGTGTGTGATAGGGACTTCATGAGAGATCTAGAATAGATGGTGTAGAGAACAATGTGCGAAATCGAGAAAGATTATACATTAGGGAGCTATGCAAAGAGTCACGACATACATGTATACAGGGAAGGAGCTGTTGGGGAACGTAGCAGAAATTCAAAATTTTCCTACGAGTCACCAAGATCTGTCTATGGAGAGACTAGCAACGAGGGGAAGGAGAGTGCATCTACATACCCTTGTAGATTGCTAACCGGAAGCGTTCAAGAAACGGGGTTGAAGGAGTCGTACTGCTGTGATCCAAATCACCGGAGATCCTAGTGCTGAACGGACGGCACCTCCGCGTTCAACACACGTGCAGCCCGGTGACGTCTCCCATGGTGTGGTGGTGGTGGAGGAGCGTGGCAATCCTGCAGGGCTTCGCCAAGCACCACGGGAGAGGAGGAGGGAGAGAGGCAGGGCTGCGCCATGGAGAGGTCAAAACTCATCTGTTGGCAGCCCCAAAGTCTTCAAGTATATATAGGGGAGAGGGAGGGGGGTGCGCCCCCTCTAGGGTTTCCACCCCAAGGGGTGCGGCAGCCCCAAACCCATCTAGGGTGGCGGCCAAGGGGGGGAGAGGGGGAAACTTGCCCCCCAAGCTAGGTGGGTGCGCCCCCTCCCCAAACCCTAGGCACCTTGGGCCCTTGTGGGGGGTGCACCAGCCCACCTGGGGCTGGTCCCCTCCCACACTTGGCCCATGCAGCCCTCCGGGGCCAGTGGCCCCACTTGGTGGACCCCCGGGACCCTCCCGGTGGTCCCGGTACGTTACCGATAAAACCCGAAACTTTTCCGGTGACCAAAACAGGACTTCCCATATATAAATCTTTACCTCCGGACCATTCCGGAACTCCTCGTGACGTCCGGGATCTCATTCGGGACTCCGGACAATATTCGGTAACCACATACAAACTTCCTTTATAACCCTAGAGTCATCGAACCTTAAGTGTGTAGACCCTACGGGTTCGGGAACCATGCTGAACATGACCAGACGCGTTCTCCGGTCAATAACCAACAGCGGGATCTGGATACCCATGTTGGCTCCCACATGTTCCACGATTATCTCACCGGATGAACCACGATGTCGAGGATTCGATCAATCCCGTATTCAATTCCCTTTGTCTAGCGGTATTGTACTTGCCCGAGATTCGATTGTCGGTATGCCGATACCTTGTTCAATCTCGTTACCGACAAGTCTCTTTACTCGTTCCGTAACACATCATCCCGTGATCAACCCCTTGGTCACATTGTTCACATTATGATGATGTCCTACCGAGTGGGCCCAGAGATACCTCTCCGTCAACCGGAGTGACAAATCCAGTCTCGATTCGTACAACCCAATGTACACTTTCGGAGATACCCGTAGTGCACCTTTATAGCCACCCAGTTACGTTGTGACGTTTGGTACACCCAAAGCATTCCTACGATATCCGAGAGTTGCACAATCTCATGGTCTAAGGAAGTGATACGTGACATTAGAAAAGCTTTAGCATACCGAACTACGATCTTGTGCTAGGCTTAGGATTGGGTCTTGTCCATCACAAAGATTCTCCTAATGATGTGATCCCGTTATCAACGACATCCAATGTCCATGGTCAGGAAACCGTAACCATCTATTGATCAACGAGCTAGTCAACTAGAGGCTTACTAGGGACATGGTGTTGTCTATGTACCCACACATGTATCCGAAGTTTCCGATCAATACAATTATAGCATGGATAATAAGCGATTATCATGAACAAGGAAATATAATAATAATAACTAATTTATTATTGCCTCTAGGGCATATTTCCAACAGTCTCCCACTTGCACTAGAGTCAATAATCTAGTTCACATCGCCATGTGATTAACACTCACAGTCACATCGCCATGTGATTAACACTCACAGTCACATCGCCATGTGACCAACATCCAAGGAGTTTACTAGTGTCACTAAACTAGTTCACATCATCATGTGATTAAGACTCAATGAGTTCTGAGGTTTGATCATGTTTTGCTTGTGAGAGAGGTTTTAGTCCACGGGTCTGCAACATTTAGATCCGTATGTACTTCGCAAATCCCTAGGTCATATTGTAAATGTTGCTTCCACGCTCCACTTGAAGCTATTCCAAATGGTTGCTCCACTATACGTATCCGGTTTGCTACTCAGAGTCACTCGGATAGGTGTTAAAGCTTGCATCGACGTAACCCTTTACGCCGAACATAACTCCAAGGACAATTTTGACCGCTGTCCAATGATCCATTCCTGGATCATTCTTGTACCCCTTGACTGACTCATGGCAAGGCACACTTCCGGTGCGGTACACAGCATAGCATACTATAGAGCCTATGTCTGAAGCATAGGGGACGACCTTCGTCCTTTCTCTCTCTTCTGCCGTGGTCGAGCTTTAACTCTTAACTTCATACCTTACAACTCAGGCAAGAACTCCTTCTTTGGCCATCCATCTTGAACACCTTCAAGATCATGTCAAGGTATGTGCTCATTTGAAAGTACCATTTAGCGTTTTTGATCTATCCTCATAGATCTTGATGCTCAATGTTCAAGTAGCTTAATCCAGGTTTTCCATTGAAAACACTTTTCAAATAACCCTATATGCTTTCGAGAAATTCTACATCATTTCTGATCAACAATATGTTAACAACATATACTTATCAGAAATTCTATAGCGCTCCCACTCACTTCTTTGGAAATACAAGTTTCTCATAAACTTTGTATAAACCCAAAATCTTTGATCACCTCATCAAAGCGTACATTCCAACTCCGAGATGCTCACTCCAGTCCTTAGAAGGATTGCTGGAGCTTTGCATACTTGTTAGCGTCTTTCAGGATTGTCAAAACCTTCCGGTTGTATCACATACAACCTTTACTCAAGAAAATTGTCGAGGAAACAATGTTTTGACATCCTATGTGCAATATTTCATAAATAATGCAAGAATCGCTAATCCAATTCCAACGAGACACTTAGCATCGCTCTGGTGAGAAAGCCTCACCGTGGTCAACTCCTTGAACTTGTCAGAAAACATCTTAACGACAAGTCGAGCTTTCTTAATGGTGATACTTACCATCATTGTCTGTCTTCCTTTTAAAATCCATTTGTGCCCAACAGCCTTACGACCATCAAGTATTTCTTCCAAAGTCTACACTTTGTTTTCATACATGGATCCTCTCTCTCGGATTATATGGCCTCGAGCCATTTGTCGGAATCCGAGCCCACCATCACTTCTCCATAGCTCGTAGGTTCATTGTTGTCTAGCAACATGACCTCCAAGACAGGATTACCGTACCACTCCGAGCGATGCAGCGTCCTTGTCGTCCTACGAGGTTCGGTAGTGACTTGATCCGAAGTTTCATGATCACTATCGTAAGCTTCTACTTCAATTGGTGTAGGTGCCACAGGAACAACTTCCTGTGCCCTGTTACACACTAGCTGAAGTGATGCTTCAATAACCTCATCAATTCTCCACCATCTTCCCACTCAATTCTTTCGAGAGAAACTTTTCTCGAGAAAGGACCCGTTTCTAGAAACAATTACTTGCTTCCGGATCTGAGATAGGAGGTATACCCAACTGTTTTTGGGTGTCCTATGAAGATGCATTTTATCCGCTTTGGGTTCGAGCTTATCATCCTGAAACTTTTTCACATAAGCGTCGCGCCCCAAACTTTTAAGAAATGACAACTTAGGTTTCTCCAAACCATTGTTCAAACGGTGTCGTCTCAACGGAATTATGTGGTGCCCTATTAAAGTGAGTGCGGTTGTCTCTAATGCCTAACCCATGAAGGATAGTGGTAATTTGATAAGAGACATCATGGTATGCACCATATCCAATAGGGTGCAACTATGATGTTCGGACACACCATCACACTATGGTGTTCCAGGTGGTATTAATTGTGAAACAATTTCCACAATGTCTTAATTGCGTGCCAAAGCTCGTAACTCAGATATCATAGACATTTTATCCTCTTGTCACGATGATCTTCAACTTCACTCTGAATTTACTTGAACCTTTCAATAATTCAGACTTGTGTTTCATCAAGTAAATTTACTCAGCATCTACTCAAGTCATCTGTGAAGTAAGAACATATCCACTGCGTGCCTCGGCACTCATTGGACAGCACACATCAAAATGTATTACTTCCAACAAGTTGCTTTCTTGTTCCATCTCACTGAAAACGAGGCTTTTCAGTCATCTTGCCCATGTGGTATGATTTGCATGTCTCAAGTGATTCAAAATCAAGTGAGTCCAAACTATCCATCTGCATGGAGTTTCTTCATGCATATACACCAATAGACATGGTTCGCATGTCTCAAACTTTTCAAAAATGAGTGAGTCCAAAAGATCCATCAGCATGGAGCTTCTTCAAGCGTATACACCAATATGACTTACATGGCAGTGCCACAAGTAAGTGGTATTATCATTACTATCTTATATCTTTTGGCATGAAAATGTGTATCACTACGATCGAGATTCAATAAACCATTCTTTTAGGTGCAAGACCATTGAAGGTATTTATTCAAATAAATAGAGTAACCATTATTCTCCTTAAATGAATAACCGTATTGCGATAGACATAATCCAATCATATCTATGCTCAACGCAAACACCAAATAACAATTATTTAGGTTTAACACCAATCTCGATGGTAGAGGGAGCATGCGATGCTTGACCACATCAACCTTGGAAACACTTCCAAAAAACATCGTCATCTCACCTTTAGCTAGTCCCCGTTTATTCCGTAGCTCTTTTGTTTCGAGTTACTAACACTTGGCAACCGAACCGGTATCTTAATACCCTGGTGCTACTAGGAGTACTAGTAAAGTACACATTAATATAATGTATATCCAATATACTTGATTACGACCTTGCCAGCCTTCTAATCTACCAAGTATCTAGGGTGGTTCTGCTTCAGTGACCGTTCCCCTCATTACAGAAGCACTTAGTCTCGGGTTTGGATTCAACCTTGGGTTTCTTTACTAAAGCGGTAACTGATTTGCTGTTTCATGAAGTATCCCTTCTTGTCCTTGCCCTTCTTGAAACTAGTGGTTTCACTAACCATCAACAATTGATGCTCCTTCTTGATTTCTACTTTCGCGGTGTCAAACATCACGAATATTTCAAGGATCATCATAACCCTCCCTGATATGTTATAGTTCATCACGAAGCTCTAGCAGCTTGGTGGCAATGACTTTGGAGAACATCACTATCTCATCTGGAAGATCAACTCCCACTCGATTCAAGTGATTGTTGCACTCAGACAATCTGAGCACAAGCTCAACGATTGAGCTTTTCTCCTTTAGTTTGTAGGCTTAGAAAATCGCTTCGGAGGTCTTATACCTCTTGGCGTGGGCACGCAGCCCTGAAATCCCAATTTCTGCCCTCGAAACATCTCATATGTTCCGCGACGCTTCAAAAACGTCTTTGGTGCCTCAACTCTAAACCGTTTAACTGAACTATCACGTAGTTATCAAAACGTGTATGTACGATGTTACAACATCCACAGGCGGCGTTTGGGGTTCAACACCGAAGCGGTGCATTAAGGACATAAGCTTTCTCTTTTGTTAGCATAATCGCCATCACAACTTTCAACTATATTTTCTCTAGGAACATATCTAAAACAGTAGAACTAAAGCGCGAGCTATGACATAATTTGCAAAGGGTTTTTGACTATGTTCAGGATAATTAAGTTCATCTTATGAACTCCCACTCAGATAGACATCCCTCTAGTCATCTAAGTGATTACACGATCCGAGTCAACTAGGCCGTGTCCGATCATCACGTGAGACGGACTAGTCATCATCGGTGAACATCTTCATGTTGATCGTATCTACTATACGACTCATGCTCGACCTTTCGGTCTCTTGTGTTCCGAGGCCATGTCTGTACATGCTAGGCTCGTCAAGTCAACCTAAGTATATTGCGTGTGTAAATCTGGCTTACTCCCGTTGTATGTGAACGTTAGAATCTATCACACTCGATCATCACGTGGTGCTTGAAACGCATTTAACTTTTGCAACGGTGCATAGTTAAGGGGAACACTTTCTTGAAATTTTAATGAGGGATCATCTTATTTACTACCGTCGTTCTAAGCAAATAAGATGCATAAACATGATAAACATCATATGCAATCAAAAAGTGACATGATATGGCCAATATCATTTTGCTCCTTTGATCTCCATCTTCGGGCTCCATGATCATCATCGTCACCGACATGACACCATGATCTCCATCATCATGATCTCCATCATCATGATCTCCATCATCGTGTCTTCATGAAGTTGTCTCGCCAACTATTACTTCTACTACTATGGCTACCGGTTAGCAATAAAGTAAAGTAATTACATGGCGTTGTTTAATGACACGCAGGTCATACAATAAATTAAGACAACTCCTATGGCTCCTGTCGGTTGTCATACTCATCGACATGCAAGTCGTGATTCCTATTACAAGATCATGATCAATCTCATACATCACATACCATTCATCACATTCTTGTTGGCCATATCACATCACATAACATACCCTGCAAACACAAGTTAGATGTCCTCTAATTTTTGTTTGCATGTTTTACGTGGCTGCTATGGGTTTCTAGCAAGAACGTTTCTTACCTACGCAAAACCACAACGTGATATGCCAATTGCTATTTACCCTTCATAAGGACCCTTTTCATCGAATCCATTCCGACTAAAGTGGGAGAGACTAGCACCCGCTAGCCACCTTATGCACCAAGTGCATGTCAGTTGGTGGAACCTGTCTCACGTAAGTGTACGTGTAAGGTCGGTCCGGGCCGCTTCATCCCACAATACCGTCGAAACAAGATTGGACTAGTAACGGTAATCATATTGAACAAAATCAACGCCCACAACTACTTTGTGTTCTAATCATGCAAAGAATCTACGCAATAGACCTAGCTCTGATACCACTGTTGGGGAACGTAGCAGAAATTCAAAATTTTCCTACGAGTCACCAAGATCTGTCTATGGAGAGACTAGCAACGAGGGGAAGGAGAGTGCATCTACATAGCCTTGTAGATCGCTAAGCGGAAGTGTTCAAGAGAACGGGGTTGAAGGAGTCGTACTCGTCGTGATCCAAATCACCGGAGATCCTAGTGCCGAACGGACGACACCTCCGCGTTCAACACATGTGCAGCCCGGTGACGTCTCCCATGCCTTGATCCAGCAAGGAGAGAGGGAGAGGATGAGGAAGACTCCGTCCAGCAGCAGCACAACGGCGTGGTGGTGGTGGAGGAGCGTGGAAATCCTCTGTGGCTTCGCCAAGCACCGCGGAGAGGAGGAGGAGAGAGGCAGGGCTGCGCCATGGAGAGGTCAAAACTCGTCTGTTGGCAGCCCCAAAGTCCTCAAGTAAATATAGGGGACATGGAGGGGGGGTGCGCCCCCTCTAGGGTTTCCACCCCAAGGGGTGAGGTAGCCCCAAACCCATCTAGGGTGGCGGCCAAGGGGGGTGAGGGGGAAACTTGCCCCCCAAGCTAGGTGGGTGTGCCCCCTCCCCAAACCCTAGGCGCCTTGGGCCCTTGTGGGGGGGTGCACCAGCTCACCTGGGGCTGGTTCCCTCCCACACTTGGCCCATGCAGCCCTCCGGGCCAGTGGCCCCACTTGGTGGACCCAGGACCCTCCCGTGGTCCCGAGATCGCTACTGATAAAACCCAAACTTTCGGTGACCAAAATAGGACTTCCCATATATAAATCTTTACCTCCGGACCATTCCGGAACTCCTCGTGACGTCCGTGATCTCATCCGGGACTCCGAACAATATTCGGTAACCACATACAAACTTCCTTTATAACCCTAGCGTCATCGAACCTTAAGTGTGTAGACCCTACGGATTTGGGAACCATGCAGACATGACCGAGACGTTCTCCGGTCAATAACCAACAGCAGGATCTGGATACCCATGTTGGCTTCCACATGTTCCACGATGATCTCATCGGATGAACCATGATGTCGAGGATTCGATCAATCCCGTATATAACTCCCTTTGTCTAGCGGTATTGCACTTGCCCGAGATTCGATCGTCGGTATGCCGATACCTTGTTCAATCTCGTTACCGGCAAGTCTCTTTACTCGTTCCGTAACACATCATCCCGTGATCAACCCCTTGGTCACATTGTGCACATTATGATGATGTCCTACCGAGTGGGCCTAGAGATACCTCTCCGTCAACCGGAGTGACAAATCCCAGTCTCGATTCGTGCCAACCCAACAGACACTTTCGGAGATACCCGTAGTGCACCTTTATAGCCACCCACATACGGTGTGACGTTTGGTACACCCAAAGCATTCCTACGATATCCGGGAGTTGCACAATCTCATGGTCTAAGGAAGTGATACTTGACATTAGAAAAGCTTTAGCATACGAACTACACGATCTTGTGCTAGGCTTAGGATTGGGTCTTGTCCATCACATCATTCTCCTAATGATGTGATCCCATTATCAACGACATCCAATGTCCATGGTCAGGAAACCGTAACCATCTATTGATCAACGAGCTAGTCAACTAGAGGGTTACTAGGGACATGATGTTGTCTATGTACCCACACATGTATCTGAGTTTCTGATCAATACAATTATAGCATGAATAAAAGACAATTATCACGAACAAGGAAATATAATAATAATCCTTTTATTATTGCCTCTAGGGCATATTTCCAACAGGAGCTGGGGCGGGTCCGCATGTGGGAGAGATAGAAAGAGGAGAGTGGTGCACAAGGAGACAAAGTGTGCTTGTTTGCAGTGGGGGTGGTGTGTGAGGTGAGTGCGCGAGAACCACATAACTAGGGATATAGACATTTGTGGGCGGCGTTTTGTGTGTATGGGAAATATACACTCTACATAGTGCGTGTGCTTGGGTAAGAGAGATGGCGGAGACCTAGAGAGTGAGGGAAGAGATGTGTGCATGCCCGAGAGACAAAGTGATAGAGACCTATGTTGGGGTCCAGACTTTACAAGAGAGAGGGGTGTTAATGTGCTCGTGTGTTGGTGTTTGGGGGAGAGAACGACTTCTCTATGTGTGTGTGTGTGTGGTGGTGGGGGGGGTTGACTTTAGATAAAGAGTGAGGTGTCCATATTTGAGGGACTTCAGCGTAATTGAGATATTGTGCACTCATGGTTGATCACTTTGTTTCACAGTTTGTACTACGAGATAACGATACTTTTGAACATGCGTGATATACCTTGATGTACCAGAATTACAAATCTAAGATTGGAATTTTGGAATTCGACTCCATCATTAGCTTTTGTAATTCATTTAAACGGAGGTACATTTTTTTAAGCCGGGATTTCATGATTTCAAATTCATATATCAAACCTAGAGATATACACATACGGGCATGTTCAAACTTTATAATCATCCACTTTATTCATACACATACACATTTTTGCTTTTGTCATCATATTTAGGATAAACACATTTGGAATTTCATTTGAATTGGACCCTATGATGGTATTTGCTTGTAGTAGCTCAATGATCCATATTTGAATTGAATGGACAATCTAAGCTTCGAGTTGGAGACATTGATTTTCAAAACTTGCACATTTTTTGCGTGCAAAACAAACAAATTAATAAACCATGATATCATAGTCGGCCGTCACGAGCAGAATACTTATAATTTTAGGCGCCAAGAGCTTTCAAACTTCCGCTCACATCGAAATATCACGCTACCGAAAGTTTAGCCTGCGATATTCTTGTTTTACCCTGCCACATGAGCGGAAAAGGGCTGCTTTGGTAACTCCATTGTTTTCCCTCTTTGCCCCAACATTCTTCCCAGGCCCCTCCTTCCCTCCCCGACCCCCAACCACGGCAAGCCGCGAATCTAGTCCTCCACCGCAGCGGTGGACCTCACACCCACCGGATCTACCTTCCGCACCTTGGAACCCCCAATCGCCAACTCACCACTTCACCGGAGCCGCTTGTGATCGGCTTGTCCACCGCTCCACATCTCCTTGACCACCATCATGGTCCACCGCCTTTGGATATGCTTAACCGATGCCCTCGTCCACCACAAAGCATAGGCCCTTCATCGACTCCCTCGTCCAGCCCCTTCGCTGGCCCTTCATACAAGCCCTCGTCCCTCGTCCGCCTGTGATCTGCCTCACCGAAAGCACTATACAACGCGCCAAAGCCTTCATCCACTTGCACCGGACCGCCTCCACGGACGCCATATTCAACTCCACCGGCCCGCTTTTACCGACGCCGCAGCCTCATCAGTTATTTCGATTTGTACTCCTTCGGTTTTCTCTTTATCGTGCAACTGGTCACTTACCACAGATGAGCTTTCTTGTATGTCGACAGCGCCAAGAACCGTGAGTAATCGGAGCCGCTTTCAATGACCGCGACAGCCGGCCCAAACTCAACCGCAGCACGAGCACCATCGACGATCCTTACCTATCAAGTATGCCAACGATACCCATACACCGCCGAGAATTAGGTACTATTATCCAATGGCCGGCGCCTACGTTCACTTTCTAGCATAAGCACCGCACCTTTGAAATTCTTGAGGGCATCATTCAGTTTTTCATGAGATGCGTTATTACGCTTGCATCTGCATGCGGTCATACTTCGACAGTGAACATGTTACATGTGCTAAATTACATACCAAAGTGCACATATAGTTAATATGCTTTAGCTTTGTTACGATGCCACTGTTGGTTCCATCGAATCGCTTAATGTTCTCTATGCTTAATTACACATCAGCAAACTAGCATGTGGTTCTGCTGCTTTTTGTTTGTTTTACCCTACATTTTCTCATGCTATCTATTACATCACTGCTCCGAGCCTCTGTTCATTACTTGTTTGTGTGTTCTTGATCTTCCCAAGTTGCATGACTAATTTGATGCTTCTATTAATTATGGAGCTGCCAACCCCATCAAGCAAAATATTTGTTCTTTTGGGGCTGGCACCTCGAACAAGCATAAAAATAGAGGGAAGCTGATCACTCCCTCCGATTCTATTTACTCTGCGCATAACTCTTGACCCGCATACCAAGGAGGGCACTGGTTTAATTTTTCTGGACTAATTTGCCAATTAATTAGGGCAGAGGTGGATGGGGCGGGGCACAAAAGGAAACCAGCGCTAGGAATTGGCAACGCGCAGACTAATACGAGAAAACTGAGAAAAAGTTATACGCAAAGTAAAAAGAATCGGAGGGAGTATTGTCGTATATGCCACACCCTTCTTTCATTAGTTTAGATGAACCATTGATGATCAATTCGGACCAGTGCATGCGACTAAAATTAATTTTACCTAAATAGATGGTGCAGAATAAACTACAACAACTAGATTTTGCAACCACGGGGTGCTGACGATATCTTCAAAGAACATTGCAACATCAGCTAGGCTTCACAGCAACATATGGTAAGCCAGTGTGTTTTAGTACATGTAATCCTACCGTGTAATCCAACATGTAATCCAACATCAGCTGGGCTGCTTTCTTGGCTTGTGCCCTCAACGTGTAATCCTACCGAATTACAAATAGTTCGGTTATGCCTTTTCTTTGTATTGCTTGATTCAATGCTTATTTGTTGTTACGCTTATACCTGAGTTGGCCAATATGTCAGCGATTACTGTTGTACTATCGTAAAAGAAATGCATGCCTATTTCATTTGAGTCCTTAACTTTTCATCTCAACTTAGTCACAAGACTGTCTTCGTAGTTTATATGAGGCCACACTGTTAAGTGCTTTCTCAGATTATTTCAACGGCTTAGATGCCTTGGCAACTTAAATATAGCGGTTGTACACTCCCTTTCAACTAGGGATGTCAACTGGGTCCCGTTTAATCCCGATTAAAGTCCACTAGTGGTATGATAGTTCAAAAGAGTTTTTGTTTTTTGAGGAAAATGAACTAGGAAGGTAGCAAAAACTAACTAGACGGGACTGGCGGATGTCGTTTATTTGCCACTTACATCACTAGTTTCATCTTACCATTTTATTTTCTTTTTGGCTGATGCTGCTTCAAACCATTTAAATATAGGTTGCCATGCTCGGTAATAATTCGTCCGTCGTTTACCATGTAAGCTTACTGCCTGGATCATACGATAACTATCTCTTAATGATGTCCAGTGGAAACCTTTCAGGATGTCGTTCACTCTCGGACACAATGTACAACCCCAGAATCTATTTGTGGAAGCAGTGCGCCATCCATGTTACCAGATGGTAGTAGTTCAGCGGCAACACCGCCGGAGAGCAGTCTGAGCACAGATATTATAGTGCTTGAGGCTCTACTAGAGGCAGAAAGAGATGGTGTGGCTGCCATGAATGAGGTAATCTTTATCTTGAGGCTGGAAATTATGGAATTAGCGGCACGCATTATGCAAGCAACCCAAGAATTGGAGGAAGTAAGAATGTTGCATTTGAAGACGGAGGAGGTCCTGTTGTTTATGCTATCTGGAGCCCAAGATAATCCTGGTTCTTCTTTAGATACCAGTTGAAATTGTCATTAGATTATTGTACTTGCATGTTGTGTCATGTCTCTGAATGGATTATGTTGCAAGACCCCCTATGTTTTCCATGTGTTGTAATGATCCGAATTTTTTAGGCGAGGTAATCCTCAGTACTTGTATGATTGACATAAGGTGAACTATTTTTCGTGTGAGCATATTGTATTGGATGAAATAACTGTTTGACTCAGAGTGTATCCAACCTACTGAATTCGAAGATCACGACATTTCTAAATCATAATCATATATAAAGGTGGAATAAATCTTTGTTGTGGTTTTGAAGAAATAAATAACAAAACGTATAATTATCTATGGATATTCGTAATCGAATACAAATTGGATTTGAATTTAGTTTGCCAGGTCCCAGGGCAAACGTGAATGCTAATTCTCCCAAGTTTTGAGCAACGGGCTAAACACCCACTATAATTTGTGGGCTGCCGAAGCATCGTGTTTTGCGAGATGGAAATTACTGTCTACCACGACACTTGACATCCTTATCGACCCGGATTTACGCTGCTGGCGATAGGGGTAGACTAGTAACTTAATCAGACGTGACACGACGGCCTCTGAGCCCATTCAGACGGTGGGCGCCAAACATGGGCGGCAAAACACATTTGATTCAAGCTTCCGAAAGAAATGTGTCTCTTCCTCCATTTCCTCATTCATACACGGTGGGCGGCAAAACAAACTCTCCTCGTCCGAAATCGATGTAGGCTAATATTTTAAATAAGGCAGATGTGTAACTTCCATCAGACGTGACACAACCGCCCTACACCTGTCACCCGTTCATACACCGTGAAGGCGCCAACCGTGGTGACAAAACACCCTCTCCTTGCCGAAATAGTTAAAGCAAATATTTGGGAGATACCAGATTACCGTCCTATCCCCAACGACGCGATGTCCGAAATTTTAAACGGGGATAAGTTCGTAACATTCCCCCATTTCGTAGGAAGCGCGTCCCAAAGTTTGAGATCCCCCTCCTCCATTTCCCCATTCATACACCATCGGCACACGACAACCTCCGCCTGCGGCCAGCCTCCTCCGTCCGCCACCCCATCCTCCACCTTTTTCCGAGCCGCTAACCCTACCTCGTCGTCCACTGCAAGAGATGGACGTCTCTCATCCATGGCACTGGACCAGGATCCTTTCATCGCTTCCTCTCGCTTCATCGGCGCCGTCGTCCACCTTGCCGTTGCCGCTCCTACGACCGCCTCGTCCACGGTAATAGGATATATCCCCCGACCCGGCCCTCTGCCATCTAAAGTCTTCTTCCCCGCTGCCGACAGCCATCGCACCCGCAGCACCCTCAACGTATCAGCATAGGCCCACACGGCGTCGCAAGAGAGGTGGCACTCTTCCATATGTGCTTAAGTTATTGATCTCACCTGGAAAATAGATCGTAATTTTTTACTGTACTATTTTTGTCCGTACCAAATCGTAGTGGCTAGTTGAAAGCAAACATTGGTTGCGAAGTAGCTTTGTCCGGTTTGCGCCTTCAGATCCACCACGGCACGGGCACTATACTCGTAAAGCTTATGGTTTCCCCCCTTTATATTCACTACCATCATCGTAGGTGCTTCATGTCGTGCTAGCACTGCTCCTCAAGACCTCAACCCAAAGCTTACGTGTTGAAATTCGAATCTGATATGATGCTCATATCACTAAAACAGAGAATGTTTAATTGGTCACCTAATTTTCCTATATTCGCTTCGAAAAGCATGTGCGCCACCCACTGGCCCAGCTAGTTCCACTTTCTTGATTTGTCTCTTGATGCTTAGGGTTTTCCCCTTTTATCTACTCTACTATGATCTGCGTGAGGGTGCTTTATGTCGTACTAGCATTACTCCACCCTTCAAGCTAAACAACACAACACACAGAATTCGAAAGCTTACTTGTTCAAATAAGATTGTGATATGATACTGAAATTAGTTAACCGACACATTTAATTGGTTAGCTAAAGGTCCCACTTGAGTTTCCAAATGCATGTCGCGACATATAGAGACACAACATAATTGCATTTGTTTGTCACTTGTTGACCGTACTTTCTTGTCCATACCAAATCTTAGTTGTTATTACAAAGCAAACATTGGTTGCTAACTCCCCTATGCGCGGTTTGCAGCTTCAGATCTGCCATCCCACTGCTACGGTCAACATTGTACTCATCATGCTTATTTTTTCCCCATTTTATGATGACCACAATCAGCCTACGTGGTTCGTGTCGTAATAGCACCGCTCCACCCATCGAGCTAAACAAGCTTAGTTGTACAAATTCATATCTGATAATATTGCTGATATTAGTAAAACCGAGAGATGTTTAATTGGTTAGCTAAATGTTCCTACTTTAGTTTTCAAATGCATGTGAGCCACATATGGAGAGACCGGAAAGAATAGTATTTCTCTGTGCGCTGGTTCATCATGGTGGCCAACCGACATTGTATTGAAAGACTTGTAATATCTTCAATTTCTTGCTCTTACGCTCTTCTTTAAGATGATACTCTTCTCTTGCGCTTTCGGTCGGAATTAGTTGTTCTCCCTTAGTATATTTTGAATCTGTCAGATCAGGTCGACTTGTTCTTCTTTACTATATGTTGAAGCTATCATCTAGGAAGTGTCATGACTTCTGGAGCTCTCATATTTTGAGTAGTAGGCCACATTATATTAATGCACACAACAAATTACAACATGCATGGCATCTTTTAAAAGAATTGCAGAGATAGCACAAAGGGGTTTATAGGGTGGCGGTATTGGATTAGAATCACTTCTGCATTACAAAGAAAATCTCACTTGTTTTTATGTTTTCATGCATGTCAGATATTGAACATTATCAAAATGAATATGAGAATGGGTGCACGAGAGGAATATTGCGGAACGATCAACTGGCTAACAAACTTGTCATGGTGGAGGATGGCCTATCTTATTCACCCATCAAGGTGCTTGCTCTAACATTGCAAAGTTATATTGGTCGCACATATTTTGCATCTGACCTCTTGCATCACTTCTACTTTGTTACACCATATGCTTAGTTTAAGCATCATATATGAGTATATGCCATACCTATCCATTTTCTGTACCTATTCCATGTGTCGTCACACTATGTTTTTCCAGTCAAATGTTGTTCTTTCGTAATAGATGTCCAAAAGGAAGAGGGTGAGTGCAGGTCCTCAAGGAGTACAAACTAGGTATTTGGAAAAGGTAGTGATACATGTTAAATCAGATAGATCAGCAGCCACAGAAAACACAGGCCCAAGTGTACCACACTTTACCCCTACTCCAGTGGCCAAACCCCTATTAGAACTGTTGGGAGCCCAGCGTCAGGTACTGTCTATGATATCAATTCAAAATTTGAACTCCTAAATTTTTGCTTGTGCCTTACCTTCTCTCTTTTATGAAAAATAATTTCAGATGAATCTCCTTGCTCAAAGGATCATATGATCTCAAAAGAATAATGGGCTCGGCATTGCTCTTGTCAGTACATCTCTCCCTTTTTCCTTGTAATGTTGTACTTAATTAATTGCTATTTGATTATGTATCATCGATTACACTTTTGAGCTTCATTATCCTCTGTTTCTTCCAATATTATTTGATCTATATTTACCCTTTGCACTATGTATAATAATGGCAATGCTTATAAAGAATTTTCTTTGGGGAATTTATTGAATTATCCTTCCATCAACATGGAGAAGGGCTTTGTCCAGCCGGTGTTAACATGTAATGTAAGTTCATCCTTCTCAAGCCTTCAAACTTTGTTCTAATATTGATTTGGATAGGCATCATTGCCTCCACTGCTGTTTGCTTTGCTGTTTACATCTGATTGGATGTTTGCAACAACTACCAGTTTGAAATTGTAGTTGTAAAAACATGTTCCTTATGTAGAACAGGTCCATTTATTTGCTTATATAATTGTGAAACCTGTTACGTGTCTCCTTGTTTCTCTGTCAGACTCGTATCTCTTACGCCAGGCACAACTTTAGGGAAGATAGTGAGCCAAACCATCTTGAGGACAGCAAGATGACCCCAAGGTCCTGTCTTGATGAAGACAGTGAGTTGAAGCTACTCACCAGCAGGTGTGAGACAACCTCTGTGCAGTTGCTGCCTCAATCAGTTCGACTTCTTCAGTCTCAACTTAAAGCGGAAAGGCTTGCTTCATCTCAACTCTGACTTGAAGTCAAAGATGCAATGAAGATGTCAGAGGACTGCTGTGCGCACCATCATGCCTTAAATCTAGTGTTGATGCATCTATCATCGACACAACTGAGGTCTACTCAACTTCTTCAGCTGTTTGGGGGGGCCCGACCTGGCCAGGCCTAGTGCGTTCTGAAGTGCTCTTAGTTTTGTATATTCTTTTGTCGGCGCGTTTATTTGCGCTGGTGGCGAACTTTGTTGCCCAGTGGATGTAATATGTGTGATAGCCATGATAGCCTAGCGTAAGTTTCTTGCTTATTTCTTTCCTTGTTGTCTTGTTTATTTGTTTGCTTGTACTCATTGCAGTTCATTTTCCGCTGCAATAACCTATTTTTTAAAACTAGGCCACAATAACCATGGGCTAATATTTACTATAGTGACACTAGGCCTCCTACGGGCCGTAGAAACTGTGGGCCTTCTACGGGCCGTAGAAACAATGGGCCTTTTACGGGTCGTAGAAACAATGGGCCTTATATGGGTCGTATCATCAATGGGCCTTATACGGGCAGTATAATCGATTGGCCAAACATGGGCCAATAACAGGCTGCATTATGGCCGTAAACGGGCTAGAGTTGGAATCGTCCGTTCATGGGCCGACCATAACGGGCCATCGTTAATAGGCCGTATTTGATGACGCTATGAAAACGGCCCAACGTATTAACGGACCACAAACGGGCCGAATCGTAACCACGGGCTGAATTTGGCCCACAAGCGTAAAATGACGATAGCGGGCCGTAAGTAAACGAATGCTGGAAATGAGCCCGAGAATTAATGGGCTCGAGAAGGCCGAAGATAACATGGGCTGGAAACGGCCCAATGAATAATAACGGGTCGTTAATGGGTATAAGCGATACCTTTGTTCATTACGGGCGATTTCACCACGGGCCGTTAATGGGCCAAGAGTTACAAAGGTCCTCATATGGGCTGAAAGAAGTCATGGGTCACACATGGGCGGAAGTTAAAACAATTTGAATCATATTGGACGGCCGAGATGACGCTCATCGGGCCTAATTCGGATCTGGCGTAACGGGCCCACAGGTTAGCGGGCTGTAAATGGGCTATATGCGAACAGGCCGTTAACGGGCTTTCAGGTGACGGCCCGCCACCTTTGACCAAGTCAAGCGGGCGGCCTTTTCACGTGAATGGGCCTCTGTTGGGCCGTGCCACGTGTCGACGTATCATAGGCGCCTTCTGTCCAATGAGTGGATGACATCTGTCCCAACGATGAGCTGACACGTGTTTCCTCCAGCCAATGATGATTTTACACATGGAAAATCCCCATTGGTCGGGGCTGTTAACGGGTTATCGGATCCAAAACTCGGCCCGATAGCTTAACGGCGTTCCGTTACGGTGGATGCCACGTGTCGGTCACCCTTGACAAAAGCACTTCGCGGACGCCGCGATTTATCGTCATGGAACTGGACACTTCCGTGATGATAATTTTGGTAATGTCCTGGAACACTTCTCTGACAAAGACAGTATGACTATCTTGATTCTGTCATAAATTTTTCATGGATGTACATGCATGACAAAAAACGCGAGCTACTTTGACAAACATGTATCATCACGGAAGTGTATTTTTTTGTAGTGTCACACTTCATCGGAGAGGCCATGGTGATGATGTAGAAGCCCTCCGTGATGGATGCCCCCTCCGGCGAAGCTCCGGAACAGGCCCCAAGATGGGATCTCGTGGGTACAGAAGGTTGCGGCGGTGGAATTAGGTTTTTGGCTCCGTATCTGATCGTTTGGGGGTACGTAGGTATATAGGAGGAAGAAATGCGTCGGTGGAGCATCGTGGGGCCCACGAGGGTGGAGGGCGTGCCACAGAGGGTGGCGCGCCCCTACCTCGTTCCTCCTCAAAGCTTCCTTGGCGCAGGTCCAAGTCTCGTGGATCACGTTCGGTGAGAAAATCACGTTCCCGAAGGTTTCATTCCGTTTGGACTCCGTTTGATATTCCTTTTCTGCAAAACTCTGAAATAGGCAAAAAAACAGCAATTCTGGGCTGGGCCTCCGGTTAATAGGTTAGTCCCAAAAATAATATAAAAGTGGATAATAAAGCCCAATATTGTCCAAAACAGTAGATAATATAGCATGGAGCAATCAAAAATTATAGATACGTTGGAGACGTATCACCTCCCACAGCGAGTATCCATCGGAGCGTGCCCGGAAAAGTCCAACCCATCATGGCCGGCCATCGCAGCTTCTCCTCTCGCTCCCGTAGCCCTAAGCCAGGCAATTGGAAGAAGTGTTCCGTCCCTCACAGCCAATTAGTAGAGTTACAGACCCAGGGGTTTCTCCCTCCTGCGTATATGGTCCCCGTCCGAGCCGGATTAGCCACTTACAATGGCGGGGAGCAAGCAGAGAGCTTTCCCAACCCATCCATGGGGTAGCGGGTATGCCTTGTCCCTTACTTATTAAGGGGACTCGGATTTCCAATTCATCGGTTCCTCCGCGGGCTCCTGGAGTTCTGCGGCCTCCAGCTGCATAAGTTTACTCCCGCCTCCATACTACACATCACTAGCTATGTCGCCCTTTGCGAGTTGTTTCTGGGCTGCGAGGTTCATTTCGAGCTATGGAAGAGGCCATTCTGCCTCGTACGCCGTACATAGGAGGGGTCAATATATCAAGTGGGCAGAGCTGAGATATGCCGCATCGCGGGGACTGGATACCTGTCCGGTACTCCGAAGAAGACATCCGAAGACTGGCCTTCGGAGTGGTTTTATATGGAGGACGTCCCCCTTCCGGACCCTATTCGGATGGGCCTTCCTGAGTTCAACAACGCCCCTTTGAAGAAACGCCGCAGCTGGCGCCCTCGGAGCCCCCAGGAGGAAGATAACGGAGAGGTCCTTTACCTGATGGGCCGGATAAAAATGCTGGCCAAATCAGGATTGACTATAATCGAGGTTATATCAATATGTATAATGCGGGGGGTGCAGCCACTTCAATATCGGGGACAACCCATGTGGCACTTCAATGGAGAAGACGATGCCACCGCTGCGATCATAAGGGACGGACTCATCGCTGCCCTAGCGAAAATTCTGTCCGATTTATACAAAGGAGAGGAAGAGAAGTTCATCCGCATTAAGCCACGGGATGGATTCTCCATGTACAACCACCCAAACTGGGTGAGCTGCTACTTTTTACTCTGAACCTTCCCGCATTCTTCATCATAAGTATTTACCTTGCTATTTCATAGCAGGAACTGCGAAAAGCTGTGAGGGAGGTCCACAGCCCGTCTCCACAACCAGAGGACCCTGACCGGGCCCTCGACCCCGGACTTGATGAAGATCCGGACACATTTGTGGAGCTCATCGACAGGACGTTCTATCAATTAAGCTGCGACCGTGCCTTAGTGGCCATCATAGCTGATTATCCTGGACTGCTCCCTGCATCGCATGTAAGTAAAACCGGAGTCCAAACTTCCGAGAAGGATCCCTTTTTCACACTTCACGTACCGCACTCATATGGTGCCTTACAGGGAAGGTCCTCGGGACACCATGCCGAACCCACAGTGACTCACCCACAAGGGGCACCCAAACCGGGTAGGCTTAAAAGGAAGGCGGTCAGGACTGAGACGCTGTCGCAGAGGTATGAAAGAGAACCGCGCTCCGTGGTTGTCGTATTTTTTTAAAATGTAATAACGTCCATGGTTCCTAGCAGAAAAAATGCTCGCCGGATCATATTCGGAGAGCCTGCCGGCCACGCCTCCACCAGCCGTGCTCTAGAGCCGGACTTAGAGGCAGATGTAAACGTGGGGCCAACACCGGATGTTCCTCCTACAGAGGATGCGGATAGGCTGTCCGCTACGAACTCCGAAGTGGAGAGTCCCATGAATCACAGACATCGCCGGGCCGTACTCCGCGACGCTTGTTTCTCTCAAGAGGCGTTCGATGCCTTCTACTCAGGAGACGCGTACATCCGAGCTGCTCAAAATGGTTTAGCGAGCCACGGACGGTATGTAAAAGATATACGGTTTAGAAAATCTAATAATTATGTATATCAGTAGCCCCTGAGACTTGAAACAGTTGACACAACTGATTTAAGGATCGTTGATTTTGTAGGTTCTTACGGAGAAGAATACCCAGTTGTCTCAAGGGCTGGAGGAGTGCAAAGCCCAGCTACGGGCCGCAGTTGCCGCAATGAACGAGTCCGAGAAGGACCCATATGGTAATACTTGTTTCTATCGAAAAGAATGAGATGTACCAGTTAGTATTCGGCATGCATGCAAATCTAACAATAGATTCTGCAGATGACCCCGGAGTGAATCCGGAGGTCGTGCGAGGGGATGAGCGACATGCTCAACGACACGGTGAAAGGCTGGCGGCGATGCTTCACGCAGGTTAGGCGGGAGAAAAAGCGATCTCCAAGATGCCAAATACCGGCTGGGCGTTGAACTGAAAGATGTTCGAGCCCATCTTGCTGACTCCGTAAAGGAGAATAAGAGGCTTCGACGCGGCATTTTTAGTAAGTGCTTGAATGAACTTTTATAGAGTTCGGCGAGGAAACCGGCTAACAGATTTATATCTGTAGGTATCTTGTGGACGAATTCGTCCCGCTGGAGGAGATGCCGGGTCTATGGGTGATCTTCTGCGGAGCTCTCACTGGCCCCATCGAACAAGTCTGGCGGTGATGCAGGGCATTGCCCAAGCCTTGTGGCCATTCGCGTCCCTGCCCGGAGGCATGGCTGAGCTTGTAGAGATGCTTAGGGGAGCGCGGTGGCGCTTCCGATTATGGAAGATATCAGCCTGCCGACAAGGTGCAAGGGAAGCCTGGGCCATGGTGAAGACGCGATATACAAAGGCTGACCCGAACCACATGGCCGAGGTCGAGCCTGTGGGGCCTGATGGGAAAGAGATCCCCGTCAGTTTGTGTATGACCAAATGAAATTAGCCGCAAAGTATTCCCAACAGGATTGTAGGCTAGACAGCCTGTTGGATGGTATAGAAGAAGAATTTAGTCAGTCTAAGTGACTGTGTACTTCAAATGACATATATTGTCCCTAGCTGGATTGTAAATCATTTGTCATGGCGGAACTTTTTGCTTCGACCTCTGGACCCGACAGTCTAGAGTGTATCCGAATACCCGTGCAGTTACGTAAAAACTGGGGTACGTGTGGAAACCAGGCGTAGGGGTCATAAGTGCTTGAACAGACAAGTACCCAACTAGCTATGTTATATTACATGGATAGTAAGAAACATCTTCCAGGGAGAATAGTTCCGTTAAGGGTTCCTTCCCTGGGTACGCATGCATTAATGTGCATGTCCGAACTGCGAACAGAGACGCGGGATATAAACATCTGGGGGCATGTATTACAATAAATAAAAGTCATCTTTTGTTCACCGACCGAATATTCCCTTAAGAACGCTAGCTTTCGGCTTCACCCATTCTGAGGTACACATCCGGCTGACCCGGCAGTAACAATCGCAGAGAAGTGCTCCCCTTATGCCCTAAGCGAATTAACGGAGCGTGGGGCATAAACACAAGAGCCAGGCAACCCAGCTTGGCCAAAAGTCAAGTCATATCGGTGCATATAATGGCGAAGAAGGTACATGTGGAATGTATCACATGTGCGGGGGGCACAGAGCCCGACACATAGTTATATTAAGCTTCTGTATAAGAAGCCCCCAGGTATAATGAGCATGCCTAGCGCGTCAAGATTGTGTAGTAAAGACACATTTTAGACTTTGAAGGCCTTGAAGAAAAAGGGAAGAAAGAGAGAAAGAAAAGACAGATAACGGATATATAAAAAATTGACGGAGGTAAGGAGACGAACATAGAGTCCGACACTAGGAGTCTGGCTGCGTTCCATGGGTTTAGCTCGAGTCGATTGTCCGACACATCCCGCAGACGGTACGCTCCCCCGGTCAGAACTTTGTCAATAATGAAGGGACCTTCCCATTTGGGCTTGAGCTTGTTCTTTTTCTTCTCCTGTAGGCGTAGAACGAGTTCGCCAACGTTATACGTTTTGGCCCGTACTTCTACCTTTGATACCTTGAGCCTGTTCTTGACGGAATCACGGAGAGGGCTTTTGCCACGTCACGCTCCTCCTCTAGGCGTCCAAACTGTCCTGCCGATCAAGCTCGCGTCTTTCTCTTCGTACATGCGCTTTTCGAGGTGAGTCATGGATTATGTCGCAGAGCAGTACTGCCTCTGCGCCGTACACCATAAAGAATGGTGTGTATCCAGTAGTGCGATTCGGCGTGGTCTGCAGCCCCCATAGTACGGAGTTGAGCTCCTCGACCCAGTGCGTATCTGATTCCTTCAAGGATCGCACTAATCTGGGTTTAATGCCGCTCATAATGAGACCATTTTCCCGTTTGACCTGACCGTTTGTTTGGAGGTGATAGACGGAGGCGTAATCAAGCTTAATGCCCATGTTGCCGCACCAAGCTTTTACCTCGTCGGCTGTAAAGTTGGAGCCGTTATCGGTGATGATGCTGTGGGTGACGCCGTAACGGTGTACAACCCCGGATATAAAGTCTATCACTGGTCCGGACTCGGCTGTTTTAACTGGTTTGGCTTCTATCCATTTGGTGAATTTATCCACCATGACCAATAGGTATTTTTCTTGTGGCTTCCCCTTTAAGGGTCCGACCATATCAAGCCCCGGACCGCAAAGGGCCAAGTAATGGGGATTGTTTGGAGAAGCGGTAGGTGGCATATGGCTTTGGTTTGCAAAAAAGTGGCAGCGGCCTTAACGTTGAACAAGGTCCCGTGCGTCTGCTCGGGCCGTCGGCCAGTAAAACCCTGTACGGAAGGCTTTACTTACAAGGGCCCGAGCTGCGGCGTGGTGGCCGCCAAGTCCAGCATGAATTTCTGCCAAAAGTTGCCGTCCTTCCTCTTCGGAGATGCACCTTTGAAGTACTCCGGTAGCGCTTTTCTTATAAAGCTCTCCCTCGTGGACCTTGTAGGCTTTAGACCGGCACATAATGCAGCGCGCCTCGTTTGGGTCCTGTAACGCCCCGGATTCAATGCGCCAGGTGTCTGCCAGTTGTTTGTCGGCATTGCCATGTCATTTGCTTGCGTGCTGCATTTTGCCATGTCATCATGTGCATCTCATTTTGCATACGTGTTCGTCTCATGCATCCGAGCTTTTTCCCCGTTGTCCGTTTTGCAATCCGACACTCCTATGTTCCCCGGCGCCCCCTTTTTGCCTCTTTTCATGTGCGGGTGTTAAACTTTCTCAAAATGGACCGAGTTTTGTCAAGCGGCCTTGGTATACCACCGGTAGACCACCTGTCAAGTTTCGTGCCATTTGGAGTCCGTTTGATACTCCAATGGTTAACCGGGTAACCGTAAAAGGCCTCTTTTGTGTGCAGCCCAACACCCCTCCAAATCAGCCCACTAACCCAGAAAAAACCCCTCCATGCTCTCGGTCGTTTGATCATGATCGTGAGGGCGAAAACCGCTCCTCATTTGGACTCTCCTAGCTCCCTCTACCTATAAATAGATGCCCTCCCCCGAAATTCGCAGATGAAACCCTAGCCTTCTTCCACCTCGCGCCACCGGACAGATCCCCGCCGCCGGACACGTCCAGCCTCCGCCTCGCTCCGGCCAATCCAGTGCTGCCACGTCATCACCGCCGCCTCCCCAACCAACCGCCACGCCGCCACCTCAGCCCGCGGGCTCCCCTCCCGCCTGGCAGCCTTCCAGCCCATCCGGGGCCGGCCGAAACCGCCAGGCCCGAGCCGCCGCCGCCGCCGCCCGTCGTCTCCGCCGCGCGCCTCGCCCGGCGTGCACCGCCGCAGCCCGCCGGCCGCGCCTCCTGCTGCCTCGTCGTCACCGGACTTCATCGCTGGAGCTCCTCTACGCCGCGTTCATCCGATGTGGCCGGCCTCGCCACCGCCGCCGCCGGGAAACTCCTCAGCGGCGCCTCTCGCGCGCCTCGCCGGGCGCCGCCCAGTCGCCGATCGCGACCCGCCCAGCGCCGGTCGCGCCTCCTCCGCGAAGCCCGACCCACCCCCGTCTTCGCCCAGCCGCCGCCTCGGTTCCCTCCGATCACCGCCCCGCCGCTCGTCATCGTCCCCTCCGTCTCCGGCCACCGCGCAACTCGCCGGAGCTCCGGCCGGATCCGAGGGAGTGGATCAGATCCACCACTCCCTCGACCCAAACAGCGTCCCGCGTCCCCGGATCCCTCCGTCCCGCACCGTCCCGTCCCGCGTTGACTTTTCGGAGGGTATATTTTCGTCCAAGTCCCTGTTTCAGCAATATTTTCATGCCCCTTTCGACGTATCATAACTTGTTGCATACTGCTCCGTTTCGTGCGTGTAATATGTCAAAATGTTCGGCATGAGCTGCTATACATTATGCTCCATTGTGCCATGTTCGTTTGAGTATATCTTGATGCCCTTATCATTGTTGCAAAAGTGCTATATGATGTTATCTGCTGCCTGTTATCACAACTTGATGATTTGTCATTTTTGTTGCATTTGATGTGTGGATCCTATGAGCATGAGATCTAAATGTGTTTTTAACTATGTCATGCCATCTTCACAGAGGTGCTTGTCTTGTATTTTTTTGATCTATGTGGTGACTAGCACAAGCATGCAAAGTAGTCTCCGTGATGTTGCTGATTTCTGTGACTTAGTGATTTCTGCAAAGTCTGAGTCTGTTATATTTTGTTGCCATGTAAACCTGCTGCTACCATGAGTTCTATGCATAATCTGGAGATATTCACCAAGGATGTTTTGTTATGCATGTCATGATCTATCCACTCATGCCTCTGGTTGCAGTTATAGCCTTCTGTAACTTGTTGTTATCGTGCTCCAAAGTTGCTGAATAATGTTGCTGTCAGCCTGTTATCATTTAGTTCAGTTGTGCCATGTGTTTTGCTAGTGATACATGCACCCTATGGTTTTGATCTTGCCATGCTTAGCTTCAACTTTATGCCATCGTACTTTTGGTCCCCTTTTCATGCCATGAAATGCTTTGTGGTGAGCGGTACAAGCTCACCAATATGCCTACTTATTGTTGTTTCTGCCATGCTCTGTTTTCTGCGAAGTCTGAATCTGTTAACGAAACTTGCTATGTTTACATGGGTGCCATCATATCTTTTGATCCCTTTTGGCTCATAGTCAGTGAGGTACTTTTGTTCTACGCAATTAGTAGATTCATGCCATGCCTTTGGTTGCCACCATAATTTCATTTAGCATGTTGTTTGCTAGCTCTAAACATTGCAACCTGATGTTATTTCTGCCATGTCCTGTGAATTCTGCTAAGTATGTGAACCTGATATTATTTGCAATATTGTCATGTCCTTTTGAGCATGTTCTTGTAGTTTCTGGAGATAGCTCAGTGTTCATATTTTGTCATTCTTTACCTGTACATCATGCCCATGCCTTTTGTTTTCATGTTGGGGTGCTGTAGCACATTCTTTTGATGCTTGCAAGATGTCTAGTTGCTGTTATTGACAGATTGTTGTTATATATTGTTTGGAGTGTATGTGTTGCACCGTTGCTCCGTTTTGAGTGTCCTCTATATGAAAATTGCTTGACTTTGCATGAAGTTTCATATTATCATGTTTCATCCTTGTTTTGAGGTGTTTGCTTGATGTTTGGGGTGCATTTTGCATCAATGCCATGTTTACTTGTTTTGCTCATATCTTCTAGGTCGTAGCTCCGAATCTAATGAACTTTATATGTAACTTGACTAGAATTTCGTGTAGATCATCTTGGTGCATCTTAACTTGTTGTTTAACAAATTGAACATAAGGTTTATTCAGATCTGGAACAATTCGAAATATGCATATGGGGACTTACCGGAAATGTTCTATGTTGTTTCCGGCCTCATTTAAACTTGCCTTGTTGTGTTGCTCTTGTATGCATCATCTCTTGCCATGAGTAGCTTCATGTAGCCTTGTCATGCATCATACTTGGTTGAGCATCATGCCTTGTTCATGTGTGGTGTGTTTACCTTGTTGTGTGCTTCTTCTCGATAGCTCATGTTTCGTTGCGATCGTGAGGATTCGTTCGTCTACGTGGCTTCATCTTCTTCATGGACTCGTTCTTCTTCCTTGCGGGATTTCAGGCAAGATGACCGTCACCTTGGATCTCATTACTATCGTTGCTATGCTAGTTGCTTCGTTCTATCGCTTTGCTGCGCTACCTATCACTTGCTCCCCAAGCCTCCCAAATTGCCATGAACCTCTAACCTTTGCCACCCTTCCTAGCAAACCGTTGTTTGGCTATGTTACAGCTTTTGCTCAGCCCCTCTTATAGCGTTGCTAGTTGCAGGTGAAGATGAAGATTGCTCCATGTTGGATTATGTTTATGTTGGGATATCACAATATCTCTTATATTATTAATGCATCTATATACTTGGTAAAGGTTGGAAGGCTCGGCCTTATGCCTGGTGTTTTGTCCCACTCTTGCCGCCCTAGTTTCCGTCATATTGGTATTATGTTCCCGGATTTTACGTCCCTAACGCGGTTGGGTGATTTATGGGACCCCCTCGACAGTTCGCTTTGAATAAAACTCCTCCAGCAAGGCCCAACCTTGGTTTTACCATTTGCCTCACCACCACCTACTTTTCCCTTGGGAGTCGCTCTCTCGAGGGTCATCTTTATTTTAGCCCCCCGGGCCAGTGCTTCTCTAAGTGCTGGCCTGAACCGAGCAGCCTGCGGGGCCCCCTCGGGGAAACTCGAGGTCTGGTTTTACTCGTAGCTTGACTTATCCGGTGTTGCCCTGAGAACGAGATATGTGCAGCTCCTATCGGGATTGTCGGCGCATCGGGCGGCTTTGCTGGTTTTGTTTTACTATTGTCGAAACGTCTTGTAATCGGGATTCCGAGACTGATCGTGGCTTCCCTGGAGAAGGAATATCCTTCGTTGATCGCGAGAGCTTATAATGGGCTAAGTTGGGACACCCCTGCAGGGTTTGAACTTTCGTAAGCCGTGCCCGCGGTTATGTGGCGCATGGGAATTTGTTAATGTCCGGTTGTAGTAAACTTGAAGTAAACTCTTCTAAAATACACCAACCGGTATGCGTAACCGTGATGGTCTCTTTTCGGGGTTGTTCGAGAGGAGAACACGGTTTTCGGGTTATGTTTGACGTATGTAGGAGTTCAGGATCACTTCTTGATCATTACTAGTTGACGACCGCTTGCTTTGCTTCTCTCCTCGCTCTTATTTGCGTAAGTTAGCCACCATACATGCTCAGTCGCTGCTGCAATCTCACCACTTTACCCCTTCCTTACCCATTAAGCTTTGCTAGTCTTGATACCCATGGTAATGGGATTGCCGAGTCCTCGTGGCTCACAGATTACTACACCAACAGTTGCAGGTACAGGTTATGCGATGATCATGACGCGAGAGCGATGTTTGCTTGTTTTGGAGTTCTTCTTCTGCTTCTTCTTCGATCAGGGGATAGGTTCCAGGTCGGCAGCCTGGGCTAGCAGGGTGGATGTCGTTTGAGCTTCTGTTTGTGTTCCATCCGTAGTCGGATGTTGTTCTCATGTATGATGTTGATGTATTCTTGTGGCATTTGTGCCTTATGTATGTATCCCCATCTGTTATGTAATGTTGATGTAATGATATCCACCTTGCAAAAGCGTCTTCAAGATGCGCTTCTATCCTTGGTGGGACCTTCGAGTTCCTTTAGGATAGGGTCGCATCTTGGGCGTGACAGGTCCTCAGGGAGTTCTTTCCTAGTTAGGTAGGCCAAGAAGGGTTCTGTCCATGGGGCGGTGACAGCCATAATCACGTGGGCCGAAGGCGTTATTTCGGTGGCAGAGCCTCCGATTACGTCAGAGTGTTCGGTATCTGGTGTTGTGGCCAAATCCGGGCTGTTGTTGCCGGTTTCTCCTTCCCATACCACGGATTTCTTAAACAGCCTTTCCAAGAAGATATTAGGTGGGACAGGGTCGCGCTTAGCGCCGATGCGGGCGAGGATATCCGCCGCTTCATTTTTTTCCCGGGCCACATGGTGGAATTCGAGCCCCTCGAACCGGGCTGAAATTTTGAGGACGGCGTTGCGGTAAGCCGCCATTTTTGGGTCCTTGGCGTCAAAGTCTCCATTTATTTGGGATATTGCGAGGTTCGAATCCCCACGCACCTCTAGGCGTTGAATGCCCATGGAGACCGCCATCCGGAGACCATGCAACAGGGCCTCATATTCTGCTGCATTGTTGGAACCTGTGTATAATATTCGGAGTACGTATTGGACTGTATCTCCTGTGGGGGATGTCAGGATGACGCCTGCCCCAGACCAACCAGCATCGTAGAGCCGTCAAAGGGCATGATCCAATTATAGTATGCGCCGTACTCTTTAGGGAGTTCGGCTTCTGTCCAGTGGGCGACGAAATCCGCCAGTACTTGTGACTTAATGGCTCGCCGTGGTTTGTATGTTATGTCGAGCGGGAGGAGCTCAATAGCCCATTTAGCAATCCGGCCCGTGGCATCACGGTTATTTATTATGTCGTTGAGTGGTACTTCGGAAGCCACCGTAATTGAACACTCTTGAAAGTAGTGTCGTAATTTCCGGGATGCCATGAAGACCGCGTATGCTATCTTTTGATAATGTGGGTACCGTGATTGGCATGGAGTGAGGATAGTGGATACGTAGTATATACTGGCATTTGAAGTGGGAACTTATGTCCGTCCATCTCTCGTTCGACGGCGAGCACTGCGCTTACAACTTGGTGTGTTGCCGCTATATATAACAGCATTGGTTCGCCGACATTTGGCGCGGCCAAGATTGGGTTGGTGGCCAAAACGGCTTTTATTTCTTCCAATCCGGCCGTGGCCGCATCCGTCCACTCGAAGTGTTCGGTGCGTCGAAGAAGGCGATAGAGGGGTAGTGCCTTTTCTCCTAATCGGGAGATAAAGCGGCTTAACAGCCACGCATCCAGTTAATTTCTGGATTTGCTTGAGGTCTCTTGGGATAGCCAACTATGACAGGGCTCGGATTTTAGCCGGATTTGCTTCAATTCCTCTACTGGAGACGATGAAGCCTAAGAGCTTTCCGGCGGGCACGCCGAAAACGCATTTTTCCAGATTGAGCTTGATGTCATATGTTCGGAGATTGTCGAGCGTCAGCCTCAAGTCGTCTATTAAGTATTCGACGTGTCCGGTTTTAATAACCACGTCATCTACGTATGCCTCCATTGTTTTGCCAATTTGTGTTTGCAGGCATGTCTGAATCATGCGTTGATAGGTTGCACCGGCATTTTTGAGCCCGAAAGGCATGGTGCTAAAACACAAGGGGCCGTATGGGGTGATAAATGCCGTTACGGCTTGATCGGACTCCGCCATCTTAATTTTATCGTATCCGGAGTATGCGTCGAGGAAACACAATGAGTCGTGTCCCGCGGGAGCGTCGATAATTTGATCGATGCGGGGGAGGGGGAAGGGATCCTTAGGGCAAGCCTTGTTAAGGTCCTTGAAATCGACAAATAGGCGCCAGGATTTGTCCTTCTTTGGTACCATCACCAGATTTGCTAGCCAGTCCAGATGTTTTATCTCTCTAATAAATTCGGCCTCAAGTAACTTGGCTAGCTCCTCTCCCATGGCTTGTCGCTTGGGCTCAGAGAAACGCCGAAGAGTCTGCTTGACCGGCTTGAACCCCTTTAGAATGTTAAGGCTATGCTCGGCCAGCCTGCGTGGGATTCCTGGCATGTCTGAAGGATGCCAAGCAAAGATGTCCCAATTCTCGCGCAAGAACTCCCGTAGTGCAGCGTCTACTGTGGGGTTTAACTGTGCCCCGATGGATGCTGTTTTTGTGGGGTCCGTTGGGTGGACTTGGAATTTGACTATTTCAGCCGCTGGTTTAAAAGAGGTGGACTTGGGTCTTTTGTCGAGTATCACTTCGTCCCTATCCACTATGGAGCGCAGCGCGGTTAGTTCTTCGGCCGCAAGGGCTTCGGATAATGCCTCGAGGGCTAGTGCAACTGTTTTATTTTCGGCGCGGAGTGCTATGTCCGGATCACTAGCTAGAGTGATGATTCCATTGGGCCCGGGCATTTTGAGCTTCATGTACCCGTAATGGGTTATAGGTTGGAAGATCGTGAATGCCTCCCGCCCTAGAAGGGCGTGGTATCCGCTACTGAATGGGGCCACTTGGAATGTGATTTCTTCAGACCTATAATTCTCCGGCGTGCCGAATACCACATCTAGTGTGATTTTTCCTGCACATCGTGCCTCCCGACTAGGGATGATTCCTCTGAAGGTCGTGCTGCTTTGCTCAATGCGGCTCTTGTCTATTTCCATTTTTCGAAGAGTCTCCTCATAGATGAGGTTTAATCCGCTGCCACCGTCCATGAGCAATTTGGTAAACCGGAAGCCGTCCACGATTGGACTAAGGACCAAGGCGGCTGGTGCTCGGGCTGTTCGGAATTTAGGTTTGTCATTGGCATTGAAGGTGATAGCCGTATCACTCCATGGATTTATTGCTGCCACGTGGTAGACTTCGGCAAGGCTGCGGAGTGCTTGCTTACGCCTATTATTTGAGGCGAAGGTCTCGAAGACTGTCAATACTGTATTATTATTGTCCACGGGATGGTGCTATGTTGCATTGTTGATGAGGATATCCTCGCCGCTCTTGGCCACCTGCCGGAGTACCCAACATGCTCTAAGGCTATGGATTTTGCATGGCCCATTGAGCCATCCCTCAGATACAGTTCCACGTCCTGTAGTGGGCTTTTGTTTCTTTGTAATTGGATCGGGTGACTTACGAGAGTACACCCTTTTAGTTCGGACGCGGGGTTTAGTGAGAGCCGGAGGATCCCAGAATTTTGTTTGGGTTTTCCAGGCGCTTTCCATCGCATAGTACTTCTGTACTATGGCCGCCAAGTCAGCGAAGTGTGCTATGTCACGGCGACTTATGGCGTTGAGGATTCCCTTGTCCGTGCAATTTTTGCAAAAGAATGAAATTGTGTCTTCCTCGCGATAGTCCTTAACCTTGCTCATCACAAGGAGGAATCTGGCCCAATAGTGATGTACTGTCTCTTGGGGCTCTGGTCTAATGTGGGAAAGATCATTTATATCTGGGTGGGTGGGTAGATTTAGGTCCGAACCCTGACCCGATCTGAGACCTAGGGGCGGAGGAGTTTCCGAGCTTGGTAGTTCGGGCTCCGGGATGTTGCCCAAGAGGTCTGGCCCGCTGTCTGATTCTAGGTTCAAAGATTGGGCCATGTCCTCCCGTAGACGGGTATCCGGCTCGGAGAGCTCGGGAATCCGGACATAGTTTGTCCTCAAGAAAGAGGAAGAATCGCTGCGTTCCTCCTCCACCACCGCTATCTGATGGGTGACCGGCGGAGAGTTAATCTCCCTTTGGTCGGGTTTAAGCCCGATCCGATCATAGTCCGTAGCGACTCCCAAGGCGGCGATGTGATCCAAGAGCTCGTTTAAAGAAGAGAGCTCCATTGGATCCATCTGCTCGGTGAATCTCGAGCCGACGTGGAGGCTGTTTTTGATGACCCGAGAAGTCATCGTCGGCGCGGCCGAGCAGGCGGTCATGACGAAGCCGCCTAGTCGGAGAGTTTGTCCTACAGCCAGGGCTCCCCCAGAGGTGATGTTGTCCTTGACAACAAGACGAGCCATCAAGCCTTATGGTGACGACACAGAGGAACTCTCAATGAAAGCACCAATGTCGGTGTCAAAACCGGCGGAGCTCGGGTAGGGGGTCCCGAACTGTGCGTCTAAGACGGATGGTAACAAGAGGTGGGGGACACAATATTTACCCAGGTTCGGGCCCTCTCGATGGAGGTAATACCCTACTTCCTGCTTGATTGATCTTGATGATATGAGTATTACAAGAGTTGATCTACCACGAGATCGTAGAGGCTAAACCCTAGAAGCTAGCCTAAGATTATGATTGTTGTTGTCCTACGGACTAAACCCTCCGGTTTATATAGACACCGGAGGGGGCTAGGGTTACATAGAGTCAGTTACAAGGGAGGAAATCTACATATCCGAATTACCAAGCTTGCCTTCCACGCCAAGGAGAGTCCCATCCGGACACGAGACGAAGTCTTCAATTTTGTATCTTCATAGTCCAACAGTCCGGCCAAAGTATATAGTCCGGCTGTCGGAGGACCCCCTAATCCAGGACTCCCTCACCCACCCCCCCTGGGCGCGCCCCCTGCCTCGTGGGCCCACGATGGCTCCCCTCCACTTATTCCTGCACCCACACACTTCTTCTTCCTCCCAAAAAAATCATCATCCAGCTCAAGCATGAGTTCTAGCTCATTTTGCTGCGATTTTCGATCTCCTTGCTCAAAGCACCTCTCACAAAACTACTTTGGGGGATTGTTCCTTAATATGTGACTCCTCCATTGGTCCAATTAGTTTTTGTTCTAGTGCTTTATTTAGTGCAAATTTGTGCTGCCTAGGTGACCATGTTCTTGAGCTTGCATGTCAAATTTATATGATTCCAAGTAGTTCTAATGCATGATATAGGCTCTAGGCACTTGTAGGAGTAGTTGCTATCAATTTTGTTGAGCTTGGTTCACTTTTATTTGAAGTTACTAAAAATTTAAGAAATTTTCAGAAAATGATGAAGAGATTTTTGAGGGGCTCATCGAGCCGAAGCTCGAAGGAGAAACAAAGTGAAGAAGCGGAGAGGCCCAAATATAATCTGCCTCGTACCGCGGAGGTTCGGCCGTGTGAATGGCCTTGCGATGATTTCTTGAGAGCAGCCGGGATTTATGATGATTTTTATGAGTTGGCTGAGAATGCAGGCCTCACCGACTTCCTCCGCGAGCAACGCGAACAGTATCACTTACTCACCAATACTTTTGTGCAAAATTTTCATTTCCATTCTAGGAGCATACCACCTATGGTGGATTTTTATTTATATGATGGGTATAAGGAGATGACCCTTCATGAATTCTGTAGAGTTTGCAAGTTACCTTTTCCGGGTATCATAGAGGAACCACATAGTAACGATGTGGAGGGGTTTACTGATACAATTGTTGTAGGGGAAACGAGGAAAGTTTCCGACGCACGAATCACTACCATACATTTTCCTATTCTACGTTACTTTGCTATATTTGCTAGTAGATGCATAATTGGTCGCGGGAACTGTAGGAACTTTAGTGTCCCTTATATTATTATTTTGTTCCATGCCTTGTTTCTAGATGACACATTTAGTATGGGCGCTATTGTTGTAAGGCGGTTAAATCTTAACCATACTAAGGGCCCCATCTTGGGAGGCATCTTCACCTCGTGCCTCGCTGCACATTATAATATACCTATTAGGCACTATGAGAAAGAAGAAAAGTTGTTGCCTACTGCTTATTTAGATTATAGGAGTATGGTAGCGCATGATTTTATTGTTAAAAATAGGGAAAGGGAGCTTAAATACAAACTGTTATTTGATAAAAATTACCCTGAGACTATTACCTTGCCTGCTCCTTCCTTGTTTGATTTGTCTGCATGCAAGTATCTCGTTTCGCTGGCGGCCATCCACGCCTATCGTAACCCTACATCAGCTACAGCGCCAGAGCCGGAACCACAATTTGATCCTCCACGACAGTCTAATTACCAGTGGGATCCGGAGCTGATTGCCAATCAGTGGCAATCAGAGGCTTCTTCTCCTCTGTACGACCCCAACTACAACTTTGGATATCCTGCAGGCCATCCGTGGCAATAGACCAACTTAGGCCAAAAGCCTAAGCTTGGGGGAGTACGTATTTCTCACCGACATTACATTTATGTTCACACACTCATTGCTAGATGTCGGTGCTCATACTTTTTCACTGTAATATCCATGCTAGTTTATTTTTCTTTTTATGCTTTCTTCTTGTGTGTTTGACAACCCTTAAGAAAAACCAAAAAAAATTAGTTGTAGCTTTAGCTAGTTTACTTTTCTTGCTGTAGTAGTAATAATTAAAAAGAAAACCCAAAAAGATTTCATGTTCGTCTTTTACTTGTTGGGAGCTTTCCCATGTAAATAGTTTTATTTATTTTCTTTTCTTTGGGGGACGATAGGATAAGACCATAATGAATTTGTTAAAGTGGCTCTTATATGCATTACTGTTGATTTAACCAAGAGCCCATATTGCCTTGTCTTCTCCCGTTTATTGAATGCCTGCAGATTCCAGCTTAGTCCAATGCACGTGCACTATTATTACTCACATTGTTCGGTCGTGCAAGTGAAAGGCAATAATGACGATATATGATGAATTGGTTGAGATGAGAGAAGCTGGTATGAACTCAACCTCTCTTATTTTTGTAAATATGATTAGTTCATCGTTCCTGATTCAGCTTATTATGAATAAACATGTTCGCAATGACAATTAGAGATTATAGTTACTTATGCCATGCTTAATTAGCTAGGAGCTTATATTGAAACAAAATCAACATAGCCTTCATGATATTTATGTTCATGGTGGATTATATCCTACTCATGCTTGCACTCAATGTTCATTAATTTTAATGCATGTTCATGACTATTGTCGCTCTCTAGTTGGTCGCTTCCCAGTCTTTTGCTAACCTTCACTTGTACTAAGTGGGAATACTGCTTGTGCATCCAATCTCTTAAACCCCACAGTTATTCCATATGAGTCCACTATACCTTCCTATATGCGGTACCTACCTGCCGTTCCAAGTAAATTTGTATGTGCCAAACTCTAAACCTTCAAATGAAATTCTATTTTGTATGCTCGAATAGCTCATGTATCAACTAGGGATGTCTGTATCTTCCATGTTAGGCGGGTTATTCTCAAGAGGAGTGGACTCCGCTCCTCACTCACGAGAAAATGGCTGGTCACCGGGATGCCCAGTCCCATGCTTTATGCAAATCAAATCAAAATAATTGCAAACAAAACTCCCCCGGGGCTGTTGCTAGTTGGAGGCACTCGTTGTTTCGAGCCAGCCATGGATTGATGCTTGTTGGTGGAGGGGGAGTATGAACTTTACCATTCTGTTTGGGAACCGCCTATAATGTGTGTAGCATGGAAGATATCGCCATCTTTTGGTTGTTATGTTGACAATGAAAGTATGCAGCTCAAAATGTTATTTATCTCTATTTCAAAATCGAGCTCTGGCACCTCTACAAATCCCTGCTTCCCTCTGCGAAGGGCCTATCTATTTACTTTTGTGCTGAGTAATCATCCTCGTATTAAAAAGCACCAGCTGGAGAGCACTGCTGTCATTTGCATTCATTACTGTTAATTTATATTGGGTATGACTATGATTGGATCTCTTTTACCATGAATTACAATGTCTAGTCAGTCCTTGATCTTTAAAGGTGCTCTGCATTTATGTTTTGCGGTCTCAGAAAGGGCTAGCGAGATACCATCTTGTTATATCATATCATGATTGTGTTTGAGAAAGTGTTGTCATCCGAGATTTATTATTATTGCTCGCTAGTTGATTATGCCATTGACATGAGTAAACATGAGACCTAAATGTTATTGTGAATATTGTTAGTTCATAATCTTTACTGAAAACTTGAATGCTGTCTTTACATATTTATAACAACAAGAGCAAACAGAGTTTGTAAAAGTTTTTCTTTATCACTTTCAGTTTATCAACTGAATTGATTAAGGACAAGCAAAGGTTTAAGCTTGGGGGAGTTGATACGTCTCCGTCGTATCTACTTTTTCAAACACTTTTGCCCTTGTTTTCAAAGACTTTCCATGGTTTTATTTATGTGCAGAAACAAAAGTTCTCGGAATGACCTGAAACTTCACGGAGCTTATTTTTGGAAAATATAAAAAATATTGGTGAAAGAATCAAGGCCAGGGGGCCCACACCCTCTCCACGAGGGTAGGGGCACGCCCCCTGCCTCGTGGGCCCCTAGAGCTCCACCGACCTCAACTCCAACTTCATATATTCGTGTTCGGGGAGAACAAAATCAGAGAGAAAGATTCATCACGTTTTACGATACAGAGCCGCCCCCAAGCCCTAAACTCTCTCGGGAGGGCTGATCTGGAGTCCGTTCGGGGCTCCGGAGAGGGGAATCCGTCGCCATCGTCATCATCAACCATCCTCCATCACCAATTTCATGATGCTCACCGCCCGTGCGTGAAGTAATTCCATCGTAGGTTTGCTAGATGTTGATGGGTTGGATGAGATTTATCATGTAATCAAGTTAGTTTTGTTAGGGTTTGATCCCTAGTATCCACTATGTTCTGAGATTGATGTTGCTATGACTTTGCTATGCTTAATGCTTGTCACTAGGGCCCGAGTGCCATGATTTCAGATCTGAACCTATTATGTTTTCATGAATATATGTGAGTTCTTTATCCTATATTGCAAGTCCATAGTAACCTACTATGTGTTATGATCCGGCAACCCCGAAGTGACAATAATCGGGACCACTCCCGGTGATGACCATAGTTTGAGGAGTTTATGTATTCACTATGTGTTAATGCTTTGGTCCGGTACTCTATTAAAAGGAGGCCTTAATATCCCTTAGTTTCCACTAGGACCCCACTGCCACGGGAGGGTAGGACAAAAGATGTCATGCAAGTTCTTTTCCATAAGCACATATGACTATATTCGGAATACATGCCTACATTACATTGATGAATTGGAGCTAGTTCTGTGTCACCCTATGTTATGATTGTTACATGATGAACCGCATCCGGCATAATTCTCCATCACCGATCTAATGCCTACGAGCTTTTCACATATTGTTCTCCGCTTATTTACTTTTTCGTTGCTACTGTTACAATCACTACAAAACCCAAAAATATTACTTTTGCTACTGTTACCGTTACTTCCATACTACTTTGCTACTAAATACTTTGCTGCAGATATTAAATTATCCATGTGTGGTTGAATTGACAACTCAACTGCTAATACTTGAGAATATTCTTTGGCTCCCTTTGTGTCGAACCAATAAATTTGGGTTGAATACTCTACCCTCGAAAACTGTTGCGATCCCCTATACTTGTGGATTATCATGCGGCTAGGCGAAGCCTGGTCGTCGCCTGCTGCTGCGGGACCTCTCTTCCTCGCGTGGGCGCTGTGGCGTGTACAGGGCACCCTTGCCAGCGATCTTGTATGAGCAGCAGTGTCAGAGCGGCGACAGCGGTGCACCTCTACAACGGCAGGCTCCATGGTGGTGGTTGTGGGTACCCTCTCGGTCGTGTGGGCGGCGAGAGGTATATCGGCGGGTGGTTCGGGCGTTTGCTCTTCCCATTGGCAGTGATGACGCCCTGATCCACCTGGGGTGTTGGGTTTTGTCACTCTTGTCCTAAAGACCTCATGGTGGCGCGGGTGGCTCGGCATTGTATGGGAGCTGCCCCTCCATCTTGTATCATTCTGTCGTGTTCTTTGTTCGGGTGTTGCTTTTATATATAAAGTGGAACGAAAGCCTATTTCGGACAAACATATTGGCTAAAAGAATTTTTTAAATAAGTCCTTGAGAAAAAACAATACAAATAAAACCATTTTTATAATATGATTTCATTTTCATTTTGCGAATGTTGCTCATGTATATTAACTAATAGGTAATTAGTCTTTTGAGACAATAATAGTAAATTAGTATTTTGTAGGGGAAATAGTATTTTTTTTAGGGGTTGGAAAATAGTTTAATTAGTTTTAAGCAAGGAAATCGTCAATTAGTTATTTTTAGTTGAAGGAAATCGTTTTTCTTAGAATGAAGGAAATCGTTAAAAACTTGAAACAAGGAAATCGTTGATTAGTTGACTTGTGCAGCCGCGTGATGATGCATCGGATGAACGGCTGGGCTGGTTAAGATAAATTTTATGGCCAGCAGGGAGGCCTTTCTGGCCCATACCAATGTGCGTAGAGGAGCCGGTTCCATATAGTCCCCACGCCGCCACTGCCGCCGCCGCCGTCCACATTCAAGAACCCCAGTCTCCGGCCATGTCCCCGAAGCGCTCCGCGAAGATGGCGGCACCTCCGCCCCCGCCTCCGCCTCCGCCTGCCTCATCCGAGGAGACCGGCTCCCGCTCGAGCTCTGAAGAGTCGGAGGACGCCATCGCCGACTCCTCACCTTCCGCCAACATGCGTGCGCCCGCGCAGAAGGGCGAGGTCGCGAGGAGGACGACGAGTCTGACGTGGAGGAGCAGGATGAGTCCCACGACGACGAGGAGGAGCCCGTCCACGCCGCCCCGACCGCCGCCCCCACCCCTAAGTCAAGCTGGACGTAACGAGCGGGCTTTTCGGCCCGCTCATGGCCCGCTCTGAACCGGACCGATCGGTCCTGGCCCGCTGGAAAAACTGGCCGGTCCGAGCTAGGAATATTGGCCCAAAATCGACCAGTCCGGTCCGGTCTTAGCTCGGTTAACTCGCATGGACTGAACGAGCTGACGCGAGAAAACTGAGGCGATGGATTAGGTAGAAGAAGAGACAGTTATCTCCACGATTTACTGCAGGTTATTGGAGAAGCAGTTATCTCCATGATTTACTCCACGATTTACTTCGTAGGAATATGAATCTATTGACTAAATTCAACGGAGCAGAAACAGAAAGAACGAGAAAGGTGGACGCGATCGGATACGTTCCTGCCATCCTACACCTCCCCATGATCCAATTAACCCGGGCCATCGAAAGGAAGATCGATTCGTGGCAGATCAGAATTTGTATGACTAAATGTACAAGCAACATGCAAACTCTAAAAAGGATAGTTATGGCACATGCAACGATTCGACAATGTGAACTCCTATCGACTCAACATAGTTAACGTGATACTTTCAATAAAAAGGAAAAAGTCCATTCTACACCTTAAACTTGTAGAGCTTAGCTAAATCGAACCCCGAACTTTGAATCCCGGTCGTTTGCACACTCGACTTATCAATCCCGGTCTAAATCAAACCCTGAGTTGTTTTTCATGTCAGGAAAAAAAGCCTAAACGGGATAATTTGCTTCTCTCACTGACTCACTTGACCCACCTGTCACATTTATCTTCCACCTCTAGTCTCTCTCACTTCTTGCAGGCTCTTGCGCTCACCCTCTTGGGCGTCTGCTCCGACCAACATCAGGAGTCGAAGGACCAGGGGCGGAGCCAGGATTTGGATATGGGGGGGGGGGGGGGGGGGGCAAGCCAAACCAAGCAAACAAAAAAAATTATCCAATACAAAACAAATCATATAGAACAAGGTTTTGCTGAAGTGACATAAAAAATATCATTACATTTCTATTAATTTAAAGTGGCCTCTACGACTGCTAATAAGATCAAAAATATTAATAATTTCATCAGAAGATATCTTAGCTGCTAATTTTTTTTCTATGTAAATTATCATGCAATGGCGAAGCAAATCATCTCCCATTTTACTTCGAAGACGTGTCTTGAATATTTTCATAGCTGAAAAAGCCCGCTCTGCAGTTGCCGTTGAGACTGGGAGAGTGATAACTAGTCGCAGCAACCTGTCAACCATTGGATATGAAGAAGCTTTTCCGGTTTTAACTAGCCCTTTTGTTAAACAAGCAATAGATGGCAAAGTCATCAGTTCTGGATGGTTGCACACATCTAGCTGAAAATGAGGTACCTGACTTTCCAACTGAGCTAATTCTTGACTTGAAAAATCAGCAGGATAGAATTTTTCTGCAAGAGTGCTTATCTTTGGGATATCAAAAGATTCATGCCTTGGATCCAATGATGAACAGAGAGTAAGGAGCTCAGTTGCTTGTGTACTGAATCGATCATTCAGTTCACTCAGTTGTTGATCAATTGCAACACTGAAAACATCGACTTTGTAGTGGTGGAGGCGTTGTTGTGTTGTCATGCTTATTTCGAGATTTGGTAACATCAACATACCTATTAATTTCGTTACAAAGTCAGCTAAATTCTCAAGATAAAAAGCAACCAAGATATAACTTAATATAAGTTAAGTAATTTTAGAAAGTAGAAAAACATACTTGCGGTCCAAATCTGGGATATCAATCTCGTGCTTCACACAAAAGATTTGACCTCCTCTGAAAAGAGAGTCCCAACCATGTTCCCTTAGCTCACCAAGTAGGACCTTTGTGTTAGAAACAGAATCTATGGCATTTAAAATATCCAAAGATTTGTATTGGAGTTTCTGACACAACACATCAGTGATCTTCATAATCTTTTCCATCAGATGTAGAATGAACACGAAATCAAATGATATGACAATTTTAAGGGATCCAACGGCATCTCCACGAGAATATTTTGAGACTGAACGATCACTTGCTATACCTCTTAAAGACGGCAACTGTAGCAGCAAACATCTTCTTTAAGCTCTGTATGGACTTATAGTGTGAACTCCATCTTGTGTCTCCTGGTCTCTGTAAGGTTCCTATTTGGTTTTGCCCTCTGCCTGTATCAAGCTCTCCCAACTCAATTTCACGAGCAATTTCCTCCGCTTGGTTTGCTAGTAGCTCATCGCTGCGCTTTGTAGAAGCACTAACAACATTTATTACAAAATTTGCATTCTGAAAGAAGTTATGTACCTCATGTACCTCTCGTGATGCAGCAACAAGCGCCAATTGTAATTGATGAGCCATACAATGAATATAGTAGGCACACGGACACTCACGGAGAATAAGAGCCTTCAGTCCATTCCACTCCCCTCTCATATTACTTGCACCGTCATATGCTTGGCCCCTGATGTCTTGTACATTCAAGTTATTATTTGACAGTACAGTACATATTGCATTTTTCAAAGTTAAGGCAGCAGTGTCATTAACATGAACTAGATCAAGGAAACGCTCAATTATTTCTGCTTCTTTGTTGGCAAACCGAAGAACAACTGCCATTTGTTCTTTTCTTGATTCATCCCGAGCTTCGTCAACCATTATACAGAACTTGGATTACCTATTTCTTCTCTAATTGCTTTCTGCACTTCTAGAGCAAGTATGCCAACAATCTCTTTTTGAACATCTCCGAATGTATACTTTGCATTACCTGGAGCATTTTCCAGAACAACTCCCGCGACATCCTTATTGTACAAAGCGAGAATCTTAACCATTTCAAGAAAATTTCCTTGGTTCTTAGACCCCCCAGATTCATCATGACCTCTAAAAAAACAAGCTTGGAATATCAGCCACCTAATGGGACAAAGTGACTAGATGTTAGATACCAAAACATTAAGTCATGTCAAATTTTAGTTGATGTAAAAAACTTGCTTACCTCATGGTATCGATGGTAGTCTTAAGCCTCAATCTCGCAGCAGTAGCTACCTTCTCATTTCTCTTTTCCATCACATTGTCGATATGAGCCATACTGGTCTTGAGATCTTCCTTAGCACCGAGCCGGAATAGTTGTGAGCAGAGTCCGGGCCCCAACATGAGTTAAAAAAGCACACGCATTTCCATCATTAATCCTTTTCCAGTTTCTAAAACCCTTGACCGAGAATGTATCAGACCCACATCTCCCAACAGGTTTTTTTGAGAAGAGAAAGCACGGCAAACAATATGTGCTATCATTGTGTGTTGAATGCTCAAGCCACCAGAAATTTGTGTACCAATCTTTTTGAAATCGACGACGGTGTTTAGACTTTTCATCAAATGGGTATTCTACCAACTCCGGTCGATATGCTCCCTTAGATATATAAAAATGCCGAAAGGCCATCTTGCTTGTCTGGTGGGAGCTCCCAAATTTGGCAACGTTTACCAGGATCTCTCTGATAAGGTGTGGTTATAACTTCTGCTTGTTCTGCAACATTTACCACGTCCGGCATATCCTAATCAGAAGCGTTAACTGGACTCGGATTTGTAACTTGCACATCCGCCTCACCAACAATTTCAGTAGGTTGAGAACTTGAAGCAACCCGCTTAAAAAAAGCATTAATCTTAATGGTGTTTGGCCCTGCTTTTCTCTTCATAGCTGCTGCCTGCATATTGGAATGGAGTCATGGAGAATTAACATCATAACATGCTGTATAAGTTTGACATAATCGCAGATAGGAACTAATACAAGATAATGGATAATTTGCATCACAAAAATAAGAACTCGCCGCTGGCCGGCACACACAGTACAACACTATCATGAGAATTGTGGACATGTCGAAGATGGGAACAGCCGAACACGAACAGGGAATCCTTCATAGAATCAAAGACCATAGAATCACAAATTACACAACCAAATTACCAAAGAAAAAAAAATCTGGAGCATCAATTCGACCAGGACAGGACTGAATTCGACACGGATACAAGATAACAGGATGAGAATCGACTTGCTAGTTGCTAGTTCGTGGCATGGTGGCAGTATTAAAGCGGGACTGCAGGAAGAATCGACAAGTGCAGCAGCCATTCACCTGAATATGTGAATCAGATCGGCTGATCCCTGATCGAGAATCAAGAGCAGGAGCCACCGCCCACCGAGCCAGGAGATGAGGAGAAGGCGAGAAGCAGACCTGGGTCCTTGGCAGGAGCAGCTGAGCAGAGGAGGGCGATGGGCGAGAAGGGCAAGAGGCGAACGGGGGCGAGGGCGTCGAAAACTGGAACGGCGACGGCGACTAATCCCATGTATACGCTAATTATGGACTTAGAGTTACGATGGAAGCTAGGCCTCGGCAGCTACTAGTGGGCTTTTTTCACACGGGCCTTTTTTTCTTTCTACCAATATTGACGTTGAGGCTGATAGGGGGGGGGGGGCGCAAATACATGCGTACCTGAAAATGTCTCGTCAATACTATAATACGTACATTAGGTTAGCTTGATCGTTGGGGGCAGGCCTGCTCGCCCCCTGTCGAGACTGTCCCAGGCTACCAGCTTGTGTCCGAGGAAGAGCCGCGCGCGCGATATCTTCCGCGGGGTGCGCACCATAGTCCCGCACGCGAGTACAACGTCTTGGATCTGCCTCACGTCGTCGCGGAGGCCCAGCCGACGGCAAGGAGCGGTTCATCGCCGGCGCTATGTTCCCCTAGCCAATGTTGTTTAGCGACCTGAATATAATGGGCTCGTACGGGATTAATAGCTTCGGCGAGTGATGCAGGTGCAAAAAGCTAACCTAAGCAAGCAGGTGGATCAATTCCTAAGCTAGCCACGGGAGTACGGACGAGGGTCGCGCTGGCACTGCTACGGGAGCGTGACCGGCGGGAGGAAGTCACCCAACTTGAACGCGCTCATGGTGGTGCTCCTCATGGCGCTCATCATCACTTTCTTGTTTATCCGCTTATTCTCCATCTACACCCGCCAGTGCGGCAGGGAAAACTCCCCCGAGACTTGCCATGGATGTAGCAGAGCTCGCTGCTAGATGTGCGCGGGCCGGGAGCGGCAAGCCCAATGCCCAGCTCGCCACCTGGAATGTCTCCATGCCGCAGCTTGACGGCGAGGAAGAAGCTCCTGTGTCACTGCTGTTAGCATACTCGGCCATCGTTGTGGTGTTGTGCTGCTCCAGATTGCTCAGTCCCTGTCGATGCCTGCTGCTCCCAGCGAGCTGCTCGATCGGGGTCAGCTCGGGAGTGAATAGGAGAAAGAAATTGGGAAACGAGTTTAATAAGACACATGGGCCTACTGTCAGTGAGAATAGCATGTAATCCCAGTCTCGATTGTCATTTTCCTGGTGAACCAAACAGATCCAGGGTTCAATTTAGACCGGGATTTATAAGTTTAGTGTGCCAACGACCGGGATTCGGAGTTTGGGGTTTAATTTAGCTAAGCTCTATAAATTCAAGGTTCAAAATGAACTTTTTCCTTCAAAAAATCAAAATAGAATTAACGCGACAGAAAATAGGAAATACCCCTAAAAAACAGGAAACAATGAGGCAACAAGATTAATTCCGGAGCACTAGTGTTGCCACAAACAGATACGCCCTTGGACTTCATGCGCTCGGGGGCCTCCCTGATGAAGAACTCCAGCTGCCCCAAGTCAGGCGGGCCGGGGGTGACCTCCGCCGGCTACTGCGACGCCGCCACCTCCACGGCAACACTTCCACCATTCATCGTCGTCGCCGCGTACCTGGCCTCCCCGACCTCTTAAACCTGCTCGTGATGGGCACGCGGCTGTTTTCCCTTTCCTTCGTTTGCTTCCCGTGCCCCGTAATCTCCTGCCGTCGCCATGCGCCGCCGCTCGCCGTCGCCGTACCACGCCATGGGCGGTCCTCTCGGTCCGGCCCGAGCTTTACCATCATCGGTCCGGTCCCTGAAAAGTGGATCGCAGCACTGCTCGGTCCGGTCCGGTCCGGTCCGCCGGCGGCCGGTCCAGAGGGCGGCTCGGTCAGGGACGGAACCGGCCCGGACCGTGTCCACCCATACCCCTAAGTACCAGCCTCTGCCGCAGCAACAGAAAGAGGGCTCGGAATCTTCCGGCGACGAGGAGGAAGAAGAGGAAGAGGAGCCCGCCCAGGCTGCCTCTCCCTCCTCTCCCAAGAAACGGTCTCCACCGCAGCAGATCGAAGAGGAGGGTGAGTCCGAGGAGGAGGAGGAGGAGGAGGAGCCCGCTCACGCTGCCCTGAACGCCGCCCCCATCCCCAAGTACCAGCCTCCGCCGCAGCAACAGAGAGAGGGCTCAGAATCTTCCGACGACGAGGAGGAGGAAGAAGAGGAAGAAGAGCCCACCCAGGCGGCCCCTCCCTCTGCTCCCAAGAAACGGCCTCCACCGCAGCAGATCGATAAGGAAGAAGAGGAGGGTACCTTCGAGGAGGAGGCGCCGCCGATGCTGGCTCCAAAGCAGGCGCTAGAGGGCGTGAAAACCACGGCCGTGGCCGAGACCAAGAAGCCAGCCATGTTCAGCCGCATCTGGTCCATCGATGATGACGTACGTATCCTCGAGGCCCTCGCCGTTCACCAAAAGCAGCATGGCACGCTGCCGCAGTCGGATGCTCTCGTGGACGCCCTTGCAGGCAAGCTCGACAACCACTAGTAGAAAAGGGGGCAATGGCCCAGGCCAGTTCAGCCCATTAGTCTCGGTTCTGCCACGAACCGGGACCAACGGAGGTATTTGTCGGTTACGTGAGCCCGGGGGCGGCCAGACCACGTGGGCCATTGGTCCCGGTTCGTCGGACCTTTTGGTCCCGGTTGGTGGGACGAACGGGACGATGGGCACAACTCTGGCCCACCACTATTGGTCCCGGTTGGTGGCTTGAACCGGGACCAAAGGCTTCCCTTTAGTCCCGTTTCATGCCACCAACCGGGACCAATGGTGGTACCTATATATACCCACTCGCGCAAGAGCAGAGCACACTGCTCTGTTTTTTCTGGCCGAGGGGGAGAGGGCTTGGTGGTGCTCTAGCTCACCTCCTATGCACACAAGGTGTTCGATGGAATGCCCGAGCCACACTACTTAAGCTTTCTCCTCTCCAAGCTCGACCGCCAAGCTCCATTTTCCTCAATACTTATCTAGGTTTAGCGGTTCGTCACGCCCCGTCCCCGTCTTCACCCGTCGATCACCAGCGCCCGATCTCATCGCCGGCACCACCGTGAGTGAGCCTCTTGTTCTTATCTTCTTTTGAAAGGAAAAATATTCTTACTTGTATGTTTAGATAGATACGTGTATTATTTTCTTACATTTATTATTGCATCTTATATAGTGCGATGGTTTTGGTATCCGCCCCCGTTGGCCCTCATCCTGTGTATGATTCGGATGTGGTATATATTATCTTTTCATAACTATTGGTTCATTTATTGTTTATGAAAATTATGCCGACCAACGTGACATAGATTTTATTTATCTAGGAGGTTGTTGAACCGGAAATTCCAACCGACCCTATTGTCGAGAGGTTAAATTTAGTTGAAGAAGAAAATAATTTCTTGAAGGAAAAAATAAAAAAAACTTGAGGAGGAGAAGATGATATTGGAGTTGCATGTTGCGGATGTAAATGCGATGATCACAAGATCAAGATGGATGCAATGCGCTTGAAGATTAGAAAGATTAGAAAATATGCTATTCATACCGAGGATTGGTATCATTATGCCGTTGGATCAGTTGTTACCTTGGTTGCGATTATGATTGCATTTGTTTTCGCATTGAAATGTTTTACATAGTTTCAATGTATGGTTTAATTAATTTAGATGCTCTGCAGAGCTTTATGTTGTTAGATGAGAACTATGTACGTACTTTGGTTTTTATGTGATGATGAACTTCTATTAATTTGGTCACTTAATTATCTATTCATGATGTTCGTAATGATTTTTGACACACTTAATTATATATAATGCACGTAGATGAACCGCAATGGATGTACGGTGACGAGACACACCTCCGAAAGTACACTAAGCGCGTGCATGATTTTCTCGAAGTGGCTGAGGCAAACAAGCAGAATGGTTTTATGTGTTGTCCATGCCCTATATGTGGGAATCTGAAGTCTTACTCTGACGGAAAATCCTTCACACCTACCTACTTTACAAGGGTTTCATGCCACGCTATAATGTTTGGACGAGGCACGGAGAAATAGGGGTTATGATGGAAGGCGGCGAAGAAGAAGAATACGATGACAACTATGTGCCCCCTGAATACGGTGATGCTACTGAACATCAAGAGGAACCAGGCGATGTGCGATGATGGTGCTGCAATGGCGAAGCTGCTGAAGATCAAGAGGAACCGTAAGATGTGCCCGATGATGATGATCTCCGCCGGGTCATTGTCGATGCAAGGGCCTTAATCACGAAAGTCAAAAGGAGAAGCTGAAGATCGATCGCATGTTAGAGGATCACAAAAAGGGTTGTACCCAAATTGCGAAGATGGCAACACAAAGCTCGGTACCGTACTTTCAATTGCTGCAGTGGAAGGCGTAGAATGTTGTGCTGATAAAGGATTTGAGAAGCGACCGAAAATAATGAAGAAGAAGCTTCCAAAGGATAACGACCGTGCAAGACAGTACATACGCAGCAAAGAAGGTCGTATGCCCTCTAGGATTGGAGGTGGAGAAGCTACATGCATGCCCTAATGATCGCATCCTCTACGCGGTGCCTACAAGGATCTGAACGCATGCCGGTATGCGGTGCATTGCTTGGTATAAGATCGCAACGAGATGACCTGGTGATGTTGATTGGCGAGCCTCCTGTGAAGAGGGTTCTGCGAAGGTGATGTGGTATGCTCCTATAATACCACGGTTGAAACGTCTGCTCGTAAACGGAGAGCATGCCAAGTTGATGCGATGGCACAAAGTGAGGACCGTAAGAAAGGCGGGAAGTTGAGAGCACCCACGACGGGTCGCAGTGGAGAAAAACCGAGAGAAATCTTTGGGATGAGTTTGCAAAGGACCCAAGGAACGTATGGTTTTTCTTTAAGCGCGGATGGCATTAATCCTTTTCGGGAGCAGAGCAGCAATCACAGCACCTGGCCCGTGACTCTATGTATGTATAACCTTCCTCCTTGGATGTGCATGAAGCGGAAGTTCATTATGATGCAGTTCTCATCCAAGGCCCTAAGCAACCCGGCAACGACATTGATGTGTACCTAAGGCCATTAGTTGAAGAACTTCTACAGCTGTGGAATGGAAGCGGTATGCGTCGTGGGATGAGCACAAAAGGAGGAATTTGACCTAAAGGCGTTGCTGTTCGTGACCATCAACGATTGGCCCGCTCTCAGTAACCTTTCAGGACAGACAAACAAGGGATACCATGCATGCACGCACTGTTTACTTGACACCGATAGTATATACTGTTGGAAATATGCCCTAGAGGCAATAATAAAAGGATTATTATTATATTTCCTTGTTCATGATAATTGTCTTTTATTCATGCTATAAATGTATTATCCGAAAATCGTAATACACGTGTGAATACATAGACCACAATATGTCCCTAGTGAGCCTCTAGTTGACTAGCTCGTTGATCAACAGATAGTCATGGTGTCCTGACTATGGACATTGGATGTCATTCATAATGGGATCACATCATTAGGAGAATGATGTGATGGACAAGACCCAATCCTAAGCATAGCACAAGATCGTGTAGTTCGTTTGCTAGAGCTTTTTCCAACGTCAAGTATCTTTTCCTTAGACCATGAGATCGTGTAACTCCGGATACCGTAGGAGTGCTTTGGGTGTACCAAAGCGTCCACAACGTATTTGGGTGACTATAAAGGTGCACTACAGGTACCTCTGAAAGTGTCATTGGGTTGACACGGATCGAGACTGGGATTTGTCACTCCGTATGACGGAGAGGTATCTCTGGGCCCACTCGGTAATGCATCATCATAATGAGCTCAAAGTGACCAAGTGTTTGGTCACGGGATCATGCATTACGGTACGAGTAAAGTGACTTGCTGGTAACGAGATTGAATGAGGTATTGGGATACCGACGATCGAATCTCGGGCAAGTAACGTACCGATTGACAAAGGGAATTGTATACGGGATTTTTGAATCCTCGACATCGTGGTTCATCCGATGAGATCATCGAGGAGCATGTGGGAGCCAACATGGGTATCCAGATCCCGCTGTTGGTTATTGACCGGAGAGCCGTCTTGGTCATGTCTACGTGTCTCCCGAACCCGTAGGGTCTACACACTTAAGGTTCGGTGACACTAGGGTTGTATGAATATGAGTATGCAGCAAACCGAAAGTTGTTCGGAGTCCCATATGAGATCCCGGACGTCACGAGGAGTTCCGGAATGGTCCGGAGGTAAAGAATTATATATAGGAAGTGCAGTTTGGCCATTGGGAGAGTTTTGGGGTCACGGTATTGTCTGGGACCACCGAAGGGTCCTGAGGTCCACAGGGTGGGGCCACCTATCCCAGAGGGCCCCGTGGGCTGAAGTGGGGAGGGAACCTGCCCCTAGTGGGCTGGTGCGCCCCCCCTTGGGCCCCCCTGCGCCTAGGGTTGGAAACCCTAGGGGAGGGGGGCGCCCCACTTGCCTTGGGGGGCAGCCGCACCCTGAAGCCTTGGCGCCTCCCTCTCCCCTACTACACCTCTCCCTCTCGCAGAAGCTCGGCGAAGCTCTGCCGGAACCCTGCTGCATCCACCACCACGCCGTCGTGCTGCTGGATCTTCATCAACCTCTCCCTCCTCCTTGCTGGATCAAGGTGCGGGAGGCGTCATCCGCCTCCGTCGTGTGTTGAACGCGGAGGTGCTGTCCGTTCGCACTTGGTCATCGGTGATTTGGATCACGACGAGCGACTCCCTCAACCCCGTTCTCTTGAATGCTTCCGCACGCCGATCTACAAAGGTATGTAGATGCACTCCTATCACCCATTGCTAGATGAACTCATAGATGGATCTTGGTGAACGTAGGAAATTTTTTTATTTTATGCAACGTTCCCCAACAGTGGCATCATGAGCTAGGTCTATTCGTAGTTCTCTATTGCACGAGTAGAACACAATTTGTTGTGGGCGTAGATGTTGTCAACTTTCTTGCCGCTACTAATCTTATCTTGCTTCAGCGGTATTGTGGGATGAAGCGGCCGGACCGACCTTACACGTGCGCTTACGTGAGACAGGTTCCACCGGCGACATGCACTAGTTGCATAAGGTGGCTAGCGGTGTGTGTCTCTCCCACTTTAGTTGGAGCGGATTCGACGAAAAGGGTCCTTATGAAGGGTAAATAGAAGTTGACAAATCATGTTGTGGCTTTTTCGTAGGTAAGAAAACGTTCTTGCTAGAACCCTTTTGCAGCCACGTAAAACTTGCAACAACAATTAGAGGACGTCTAACTTGTTTTTGCAGCAAGTGTTTTGTGATGTGATATGGCCAAAAGTTGTGATGTATGATGAATGATATATTGTGATGTATGAGATCATGTTCTTGTAATAGGAATCACGACTTGCATGTCGATGAGTATGACAACGGCAGGAGCCATAGGAGTTGTCTTAATTATTGTATGACCTGCGTGTCATTGATTCAACGCCATGTAATTACTTTGCTTTATTGCTAAACCGTTAGCTATAGTAGTAGAAGTAATAGTTGGCGAGCAACTTCATGGAGACACGATGATGGAGATCATGGTGTCATGCAAGTGACAAGATGATCATGGAGCCCCGAAGATGGAGATCAAAGGAGCTATATGATATTGGCCATATCATGTCACTACTATATAATTGCATGTGATGTTTATTATGTTTATGCATCTTGTTTACTTAGAATGATGGTAGTAAATAAGATGATCCCTTATAATAATTTCAAGAAAGTGTTCTCCCTAACTGTGTGTGTTGCTAAAGTTAAATGCTTTGAGCACCACGTGATGATCGGGTGTGATAGATTCTTACGTTCACATACAACGGGTGTAAGACAGTTTTACACATGCAAAACACTTAGGTTAACTTGACGAGCCTAGCATGTACAGACATGGCCTCGGAACACAAGAGACCGAAAGGTCGAACATGAGTCATATGGAAGATACGATCAACATGGAGATGTTCACCGACGATGACTAGTCCGTCTCACGTGATGATCGGACCGCGGCCTAGTCGACTCGGATCATGTAACACTTAGATGACTAGAGGGATGTCAAATCTGAGTGGGAGTTCATTAAATAATTTGATTAGATGAACTTTATTATCATGAACATTAGTCTAAAATCTTTGCAAAATGTCTTGTAGATCAAATGGCCAACACTCATGTCACCATGAACTTCAACGCGTTCCTAGAGAAAACCAAGCTGAAAGATGATGGCAGCAACTATTGGACTGGGTCCGGAACCTGAGGATCATCCTCATAGCTGCCAAGAAACAATATGTCCTAGAAGCACCGCTTAGGTGAAGCACCCATCGAGAGAACCAAGGCGTTATGAGCGCTTGGCAGTCTCGTCGATGATTACTCCCTCGTTCAGTGCGGCATGCTTTACAGCTTAGAACCGGGGCTCCAAAAGCGTTTTGAGCAACACGGAGCATATGAGATGTTCGAGGAGCTGAAACTGGTTTTCCAAGCTCATGCCCGGGTCGAGAGATATGAAGTCTCCGACAAGTTCTATAGTTGTAAGATGGAGGAAAATAGTTTTGTCAGTGAGCACATACTCAAAATGTCTGGGTTGCACAACCGCCTGTCCCAGCTGGACATTAACCTCCCGAACGAGGCGGTCATTGACAGAATCCTTCAGTCGCTCCCACCGAGCTACAAGAGCTTTGTGATGAACTACAATGCAAGGGATGGTGAATACTATTCCTGAAGTATTTTCAATGCTGAAGTCAGCAGAGGTAGAAATCAAGAAGGAACATCAAGTGTTGATGGTCAATAAAACCACTAAGTTCAAGAAGGGCAAGGGTAAGAAGAACTTCAAGAAGGACGGCAAGGATGTTGCCGCGCCCGGTAAGCCTGTTGCCGGGAAGAAGTCAAAGAATGGACCCAAGCCTGAGACTGAGTGCTTTTATTGCAAAGGGAAGGGTCACTGGAAGCGGAACTGCCCCAAATACTTAGCGGACAAGAAGGCCGGCAACACTAAAGGTATATTTGATATACATGTAATTGATGTGTACCTTACCGATTACTAAGTAGTAACTCCCCGGTATTTGATACGGTGCCGTTGCTCATATTTGTAACTCACGGCAGGAGCTACGAATAAGCGAGACTGGCGAAGGGCGAGGTGACGATCTTGGCGTCGGGAATGGTTCCAAGGTCAATGTGATCATTCGCCGTCGACACGCTACCTCTACATTTACCTACGGGATTAGTTTTAAACCTCAATAATTGTTATTTAGTGCCAAGTTTGAGCATGAGCGTTGTATCGTGATCTCGTTTAATCTGAGATGGCTACTCATTTAAATCCGAGAATAATGGTTGTTCTATTTATATGAGAGATATGTTTTATGGTCATGCTCCGATGGTCAATGGTTTATTCTTAATGAATCTTGAACGTGATGTTACACATATTCATAGTGTGAATACCAAAAGATGTAAAGTTGATAACGATAGTCCCACATACTTGTGGCATTGCCGCCTTGGTCACATTGGTGTCAAGCGCATGAAGAAGCTCCATGCTGATGGACTTTTAGAGTCCCTCGATTATGAATCATTTGACACATGCGAACCATGCCTCATGGGCAAAATGACCAAGACTCCGTTCTTCGGAACAATGGAGCGAGCAACCAACTTATTGGAAATCATACATACTGATGTGTGCGGTCCAATGAGCGTTGAGGCTCGCGGAGGATATCGTTATGTTCTCACTCTCACAGATGACTTAAGTACATATGGTTATGTCTACTTGATGAAACACAAGCCTGAGACCTTTGAAAAGTTCAAGGAATTTCAGAATGAGGTAGAGAATCAACGTGACCGAAAAATAAAGTTCTTACGATCAGATCGTGGAGGAGAATATTTAAGTCACGCAATTTGGTACACACTTAAGGAAATGTGGAATCGTTTCACAACTCACGCCGCCTGGAACACCTCAGCATAACGGTGTGTCCGAACATCGTAATCGCACTCTATTGGATATGGTGCGATCTATGATGTCTCTTACTGATTTACCGCTATCATTTTGGGGATACGCTCTAGAGACAGCTACATTCACTTTAAATAGGGCACCGTCTAAATCCGTTGAGACGACACCCTATGAATTATGGTTTGGGAAGAAACCTAAGCTATGCGTTTCTAAAAGTTTGGGGATGCGATGCTTATGTCAAGAAACTTCAACTGAAAAGCTCGAACCCAAGTCGGAAAAATGCGTCTTCATAGGATACCCTAAGGAAACCATTGGGTATACCTTCTACCTTAGATCCGAAGGCAAGATCTTTGTTGCCAAGAACGGATCCTTTACGGAAAAGAGTTTCTCTCGAAAGGAGTAAGTGGGAGGAAAGTAGAACTTCGATGAAGTATTACCTCTTGAACCGGAAAGTAGTGCAGCTCAGGAAAATGTTCCTGTGGTGCCTACACCGGCGGAGAGGAAATTAATGATGATGATCAAGGTACTTGGATCAAGTTGCTCTTGAACCCATTGAGGTCCACAAGGACACGCTCCACACAGTGGTATGGAAACCCTGTCACGGAAATCATGTTGTTGGACAACGGTGAACCTTCGAACTATGAAGAAGCGATGGCGGGCCCAGATTCCAACAAATGGCTTGAAGCCATGCAATCCGAGATAGGATCCATGTATGAAAACAAAGTATGGACTTTGACAAACTTGCACGATGATCGGCGGCGATAGAAAACAAATGGATCTTTAAGAAGAAGACGGACGCGGATGGTAATGTTACCATCTATAAAGCTCGACTTATCGCTAAGGGTTATCGGCAAGTTCAAGGGGTTGACTACGATGAGACTTTCTCTCCCGTAGCGAAGCTGAAGTCTGTCCGAATCATGTTAGCAATTGCCGCATACTATGATTATGAAATATGGCAAATGGACGTCAAAACGGCATTCCTTAACGGCTATCTTAAGGAAGAACTGTATATGATGTAGCCGGAAGGTTTTGTCAACCCTGAGAATGCTAACAAGGTATGCAAGCTCCAGCGATCCATTTATGGGCTGGTGCAAGCATCTCGGAGTTGGGACATTCGCTTTGATGAGATGATCAAAGCGTTTGGGTTTATCTTGCACTTATGGAGAAGCCTGCGTTTACAAGAAAGTGAGTGGGAGCTCTATAGAATTTCTCATATTATATGTAGATGACATACTTTTGATGGGAAATTAGAACTTTTGGACAGCATTAAGGCCTACTTGAATAAGATTTTTCAATGAAGGACCTTGGAGAAGCTGCTTACATATTAGGCATCAAGATCTATAGGGATAGATCGAGACGCCTCATAGATCTTTCACAAAGCACATACCTTGATAAGATACTGAAGAAGCTCAAAATGGATCAGTCCAAGAAAGGGTTCTTGCACGTATTACATAAGGTGTGAAATTGAGCTCGGCTCAATGTCCGACCACGGTAGAAGATATAGAAGAGATGAGTGTCATCCCCTATGCCTCAGCCATAGGATCTATTATGTATGACATGCTGTGTACCAAACCTGATGTAAACCTTGCCGTAAGTTTGGTAGGAAGGTACCAATGTAATCCCGGCAAGGAACACTGGACAGTAGTCAAGAATATCCTGAAGTACCTGAAAAGGACTAAGGACATGTTTCTCGTTTATGGAGGTGACAAAGAGCTCATCATAAAGGGTTACGTCGATGCTAGCTTCGACACAGATCTGGATGACTCTAAGTCACAAACCGGATACGTGTATATGCTGAATGGTGGAAGCGATGGCTGGTGCGGCGCAAGCGTAGCATCGTGGCGGGATCTACATGTGAAGCGGAGTACATGGCAGCCTCGGGAGGCAGCGCATGAAGCAACTTGGGTGAAGGAGTTCATCACCGACCTAGGAGTCATACCCAATGCGTCGGGGCCAATCAAACTCTTCTCAGGACAACACTGGAGCTATTGCACTTGCCAAGGAGCCCAGGTTTCACAAGAAGACCAGGCACATCAAGCGTCGCTTCAACTCCATTCGTGAAAATGTTCAAGATGGAGACATAGAAATTTGCAAAGTGCATACGGATCTGAATGTCGCAGATCCGTTGACTAAACCTCTTCCGCGAGCAAAACATGATCAACACCAGAACTCTATGGGTGTTCGATTCACCACAATGTAACTAGATTATTGACTCTAGTGCAAGTGGGAGACTGTTGGAAATATGCCCTAGAGGCAGTAATAAAAGGATTATTATTATATTTCCTTGTTCATGATAATAGTCTTTTATTCATGCAATAAATGTATTATCCGGAAATCGTAATACACGTGTGAATACATAGACCACAATATGTCCCTAGTGAGCCTCTAGTTGACTAGCTCGTTGATCAACAGATAGTCATGGTTTCCTAACTATGGACATTGGATGTCATTGATAACGGGATCACATCATTAGGAGAATGATGTGATGGACAAGACCCAATCCTAAGCATAGCACAAGATCGTGTAGTTCATTTGCTAGAGCTTTTTCCATTGTCTAGTATCTTTTCCATAGACCATGAGATCGTGTAACTCCGGATACCGTAGGAGTGCTTTGGGTGTACCAAAGCGTCACAACGTGAATCGGGTGACTATAAAGGTGCCCTACAGGTACCTCCGAAAGTGTCTGTTGGGTTGACACGGATCGAGGCGGGATTTGTCACTCCGTGTGACGGAGAGGTACCTCTGGGCCCACTCGGTAATGCATCATCATAATGAGCTCAAAGTGACAAAGTGTCCGGTCACGGGATCATGCATTACGGTGCGAGTAAAGTGACTTGCCGATAACTTGAGATTGAGCGAGGTATTGGGATACCGACGATCGAGTCTCGGGCATGTAACGCATCGATTGACAAAGGGAATTGTATACGGGTTGTTTGAATCCTCGACATCGTGGTTCATCCGATGAGATCATCGAGGAGCATGTAGGAGCCAACATGGGTATCCGGATCCGCTGTTGGTTATTGACGGAGAGCCGTCTTGGTCATGTCTACGTGTCTCCCGAACCCGTAGGGTCTACACATAAGGTTTGGTGGCGCTTAGGGTTGTATGAATATGAGTATGCAGCAAACCGAAAGTTGTTCAGAGTCCCGGATGAGATCCCGGACGTCACGAGGAGTTCGGAATGGTCCGGAGGTAAAGAATTATATATAGGAAGTGCAGTTTGACCATCGGGAGAGTTTGGGGTCACTGATATTGTCTGGGACCACCGAAGGGTCCCGGGGTCCACCGGTGGGGCCACCTATCCGGAGGGCCCCGTGGGCTGAAGTGGGGGAGGAACCAGCCCCTAGTGGGCTGGTGCGCCCCAGGCCCCCTGCGCCTAGGGTTGGAAACCCTAGGGGTGGGGCGCCCACTTGCCTTGGGGCAAGCCTCCCCTTGGCCGCCGCCCCTTGGGAGATCTCATCTCCGGGGCGGCGCCCCCCTCCCGCCCCAGGGGGCCTATATAAAGGGGAGGGAGGAGGGCAACCGCACCAAGGCTTGGCGCCTCCCTCTCCCCTGCTACACCTCTCCCTCTCTCGCAAGCTCGTGAAGCTCTGGGAACCCTGCTGCATACACCACCACGCCGTGCTCTTTGGATCTTCATCAACCTCTCCCTCCTCCTTGCTGGATCAAGGTGCAGGAGGCGTCATCCGCTCCGTCTGCGTGTGTTGAACGCGGAGGTGCAGTCCGTTTTGCTCTCGGTCATCGGTGATTTTGATCACGACGAGAACGACTCCCTCAACCCCGTTCTCTTGAACGCTTCCGCACGCGATCTACAAAGGTATGTAGATGCACTCCTATCACTCGTTGCTAGATGAACTCATAGATGGATCTTGGTGAACGTAGGAAAATTTTTATTTTATGCAACGTTCCCCAACAGTGGCATCATGAGCTAGGTCTATGCGTAGTTCTCTATTGCACGAGTAGAACACAATTTGTTGTGGGCGTAGATGTTGTCAACTTTCTTGCCGTTACTAGTCTTATTTTGCTTCAGCGGTATTGTGGGATGAAGCGGCCGGACCGACCTTACACGTGCGCTTACGTGAGACAGGTTCCACCGGTGACATGCACTAGTTGCATAAGGTGGCTAGCGGGTGTGTGTCTCTCCACTTTAGTTGGAGCGGATTCGACGAAAAGGGTCCTTATGAAGGGTAAATAGAAGTTGACAAATCACGTTGTGGCTTTTTCGTAGGTAAGAAAACGTTCTTGCTAGAACCCTATTGCAGCCATGTAAAACTTGCAAGAACAATTAGAGGACGTCTAACTTGTTTTTGCAGCAAGTGTTTTGTGATGTGATATGGCCAAAAGTTGTGATGTATGATGAATGATATATTGTGATGTATGAGATCATGTTCTTGTAATAGGAAGCACGACTTGCATGTCGATGAGTATGACAACCGGCAGGAGCCATAGGAGTTGTCTTAATTATTGTATGACCTGCGTGTCATTGATTCAACGCCATGTAATTACTTTGCTTTATTGCTAAACCGTTAGCTATAGTAGTAGAAGTAATAGTTGGCGAAACAACTTCATGGAGACACGATGATGGAGATCATGGTGTCATGCCGTTGACAAGATGATCATGGAGCCCCGAAGATGGAGATCAAAGGAGCTATATGATACTGGCCATATCATGTCACTACTATATAATTGCATGTGATGTTTATTATGTTTATGCATCTTGTTTACTTAGAACGATGGTAGTAAATAAGATGATCCCTTATAATAATTTCAAGAAAGTGTTCTCCCTAAGCGTGTGCCGTTGCTAAAGTTAAATGCGTTTGAAGCACCACGTGATGATCGGGTGTGATAGATTCTTACGTTCACATACAGCGGGTGTAAGACAGTTTTACACATGCAAAACACTTAGGTTAACTTGACGAGCCTAGCATGTACGGACATGGCCTCGGAACACAAGAGACCGAAAGGTCGAACATGAGTCATATGGAAGATAACGATCAACATGGAGATGTTCACCGACGATGACTAGTCCGTCTCACGTGATGATCGGACACGGCCTAGTCGACTCGGATCATGTAACACTTAGATGACTAGAGGGATGTCAAATCTGAGTGGGAGTTCATTAAATAATTTGATTAGATGAACTTTATTATCATGAACATTAGTCTAAAATCTTTGCAAAATGTCTTGTAGATCAAATGGCCAACACTCATGTCACCATGAACTTCAACGCGTTCCTAGAGAAAATCAAGCTGAAAGATGATGGCAGCAACTATTGATCGGGTCCTAACACGAGGATCAGCCTCATAGCTGCCAAGAAACAATATGTCCTAGAAGCACCGCTAGGTGAAGCACCCATCCCGAAGAACCAAGACGTTATGAACGCTTGGCAGTCTCATCTTGATGATTACTCCCTCGTTCGATGCGGCATGCTTTACAGCTTAGAACCGGGGCTCCAAAAGCGTTTTGAGCAACACAGAGCATATGAGATGTTCGAGCAGCTGAAACTGGTTTTCCAAGCTCATGCCCGGGTCGAGAGATATGAGGTCTCCGACAAGTTCTATAGTTGTAAGATGGAGGAAAATAGTTCTGTCAGTGAGCACATACTCAAAATGTCTGGGTTGCACAACCGCCTGTCCCAGCTGGACATTAACCTCCCGGACGAGGCGGTTATTGACAGAATCCTTCAGTCGCTCCCACCGAGCTACAAGAGCTTTGTGATGAACTACAATATGCAGGGGATGGTGAAAACTATTCCTGAAGTATTTTCAATGCTGAAGTCAGCAGAGGTGGAAATCAAGAAGGAACATCAAGTGTTGATGGTCAATAAAACCACTAAGTTCAAGAAGGGCAAGGGTAAGAAGAACTTCAAGAAGGACGGCAAGGATGTTGCCGCGCCCGGTAAGCCAGTTCCGGGAAGAAGTCAAAGAATGGACCCAAGCACGAGACTGAGTGCTTTTATTGTAAAGGGAAGGAGTCCTTTGAAGCGGAACTGCCCCAAATACTTAGCGGACAAGAAGGCGGCAACACTGAAGGTATATTTGATATACATGTAAATGATGTGTACCTTACCGATTACTCGTAGTAACTCCTGGGTATTTGATACGGTGCCGTTGCTCATATTTGTAACTCACAGCAGAGCTACGAATAAGCGTAGACTGGCGAAGGACGAGGTGACGATCTTGGCGTCGGGAATGGTTCCAAGGTCAATGTGATCGCCCGTCGACGCTACCTCTACATTTACCTATGGGGTTAGTTTTAAACCTCAATAATTGTTATTTAGTGCCAAGTTTGAGCATGAACATTGTATCAGGATCTCGTTTAATACGAGATGGGTACTCATTTAAATCCGAGAATAATGGTTGTTCTATTTATATGAGAGATATGTTTTATGGTCATGCTCCGATGGTCAATGGTTTATTCTTAATGAATCTCGAACGTGATGTTACACATATTCATAGTGTGAATACCAAAAGATGTAAAGTTGATAACGATAGTCCCACATACTTGTGGTACTGCCGCCTTGGTCACATTGGTGTCAAGCGCATGAAGAAGCTCCATGCTGATGGACTTTTAGAGTCCCTCGATTATGAATCATTTGACACATGCAAACCATGTCTCATGGGCAAAATGACCAAGACTCCGTTCTCCGGAACAATGGAGTGAGCAACCAACTTATTGGAAATCATACATCTTGATGTAAAAGCGGTCCAATGAGCGTTGAGGCTTCATGGAGGATATCGTTATGTTCTCACTCTCACAGATGACTTAAGTACATATGGTTATGTCTACTTGATGAAACACAAAGCTGAGACCTTTGAAAAGTTCAAGGAATTTCAGAATGAGGTAGAGAATCAACGTGACCGAAAAATAAAGTTCTTACGATCAGATCGTGGAGGAGAATATTTAAGTCACGAATTTGGTACACACTTAAGGAAATGTGGAATCGTTTCACAACTCACGCCGCCTGGAACACCTCAGCATAACGGTGTGTCCGAACATCGTAATCGCACTCTATTGGATATGGTGCGATCTATGATGTCTCTTACTGATTTACCGCTATCATTTTGGGGATACGCTCTAGAGACAGCTACATTCACTTTAAATAGGGCACCGTCTAAATCCGTTGAGACGACACCCTATGAATTATGGTTTGGGAAGAAACCTAAGCTGTCGTTTCTAAAAGTTTGGGGATGCGATGCTTATGTCAAGAAACTTCAACCTGAAAAGCTCGAACCCAAGTCGGAAAAATGCGTCTTCATAGGATACCCTAAGGAAACCATTGGGTATACCTTCTACCTTAGATCCGAAGGCAAGATCTTTGTTGCCAAGAACGGATCCTTTACGGAAAAGAGTTTCTCTCGAAAGGAGTAAGTGGGAGGAAAGTAGAACTTCGATGAAGTATTACCTCTTGAACCGGAAAGTAGTGCAGCTCAGGAAAATGTTCCCGTGGTGCCTACACCGACCGGAGAGGAAATTAATGATGATGATCAAGGTACTTGGATCAAGTTGCTACTGAACTTCAGAGGGTCCACAAGGACACGTTCCACACCAGAGTGGTATGGAAACCCTGTCACGGATATCATGTTGTTAGACATCGGTGAACCTTTGAACTATGAAGAAGCGATGGCGGGCCCAGATTCCAACAAATGGCTTGAAGCCATGCAATCCGAGATAGGATCCATGTATGAAAACAAAGTATGGACTTTGACAAACTTGCCCGATGATCAAGTAGCTTATAGAAAACAAATGGATCTTTAAGAAGAAGACGGACGCGGATGGTAATGTTACCATCTATAAAGCTCGACTTGTCGCTAAGGGTTATCGGCAAGTTCAAGGGGTTGACTACGATGAGACTTTCTCTCCCTAAGCGAAGTGAAGTCTGTCCGAATCATGTTAGCAATTGCCGCATACTATGATTATGAGATATGGCAAATGGACGTCAAAACGGCATTCCTTAACGGCCATCTTAAGGAAGAACTGTATATGATGTAGCCGGAAGGTTTTGTCGACCCTGAGAATGCTAACAAGGTATGCAAGCTCCAGCGATCCATTTATGGGCTGGTGCAAGCATCTCGGAGTTGGAACATTCGCTTTGATGAGATGATCAAAGCATTTGGGTTTATGCAGACTTATGGAGAAGCCTGCGTTTACAAGAAAGTGAGTGGGAGCTCTATAGAATTTCTCATATTATATGTAGATGACATACTTTTGATGGGAAATTAGAACTTTTGGACAGCATTAAGGCCTACTTGAATAAGATTTTTTCAATGAAGGACCTTGGAGAAGCTGCTTACATATTAGGCATCAAGATCTATAGGGATAGATCGAGACGCCTCATAGATCTTTCACAAAGCACATACCTTGATAAGATATTGAAGAAGCTCAAAATGGATCAGTCCAAGAAAGGGTTCTTGCCTGTATTACAAGGTGTGAAATTGAGCTCGGCTCAATGTCCGACCACGGCAGAAGATATAGAAGAGATGAGTGTCATCCCCTATGCCTCAGCCATAAGCTCTATTATGTATGTCATGCTGTGTACCAGACCTGATGTAAACCTTGCCATAAGTTTGGTAGGAAGGTACCAAAGTAATCCCAGCAAGGAACACTGGACAGCGGTCAAGAATATCCTGAAGTACCTGAATAGGACTAAGGACATGTTTCTCGCTTATGGAGGTGATGAAGAGCTCGTCAGTAAAGGGTTACGTCGATGCTAGCTTCGACACAGATCTGGATGACTCTAAGTCACAAACCGGATACGTGTATATGCTGAATGGTGGAAGCGATGGCTAGTGCGGTGCAAGCGAGCATCGTGGCGGGATCTACATGTGAAGCGGAGTAATGGCAGCCTCGGAGGCAGCGCATGAAGCAATTTGGGTGAAGGAGTTCATCACCGACTTAGGAGTCATACCCAATGCGTCGGAGCCAATCAAACTCTTCTGTGACAACACTGGAGCTATTGCACTTGTCAAGGAGCCCAGGTTTCACAAGAAGACCACACACATCAAGCGTCGCTTCAACTCCATTCGTGAAAATGTTCAAGATGGAGACATAGAAATTTGCAAAGTGCATACGGATCTGAATGTCGCAGATCCGTTGACTAAACCTCTTCCATGAGCAAAACATGATCAACACGAACTCTATGGGTGTTCGATTCATCACAATGTAACTAGATTATTGACTCTAGTGCAAGTGGGAGACTGTTGGAAATATGCCCTAGAGGCAGTAATAAAAGGATTATTATTATATTTCCTTGTTCATGATAATAGTCTTTTATTCATGCAATAAATGTATTATCCGGAAATCGTAATACATGTGTGAATACATAGACCACAATATGTCCCTAGTGAGCCTCTAGTTGACTAGCTCGTTGATCAACAGATAGTCATGGTTTCCTGACTATGGACATTGGATGTCATTGATAACGGGATCACATCATTAGGAGAATGATGTGATGGACAAGACCCAATCCTAAGCATAGCACAAGATCGTGTAGTTCATTTGCTAGAGCTTTTTCCATTGTCAAGTATCTTTTCCATAGACCATGAGATCGTGTAACTCCCGGATACCGTAGGAGTGCTTTGGGTGTACCAAACGTCACAACGTAACTGGGTGACTATAAAGGTGCACTACAGGTACCTCCGAAAGTGTCTGTTGGGTTGACACGGATCGAGACTGGGATTTGTCACTCCATGTGACGGAGAGGTACCTCTGGGCCCACTCGGTAATGCATCATCATAATGAGCTCAAAGTGACCAAGTGTCTGGTCACGGGATCATGCATTACGCATGCAGTAAAGTGACTTGCTGGTAACGAGATTGAACGAGGTATTGGGATACCGACGATCGAGTCTCGGGCATGTAACGTACCGATTGACAAAGGGAATTGTATACGGGGTTGTTTGAATCCTCGACATCGTGGTTCATCCGATGAGATCATCGAGGAGCATGTGGGAGCCAACATGGGTATCCAGATCCCGCTGTTGGTTATTGACCGGAGAGCCGTCTTGGTCATGTCTACGTGTCTCCCGAACCCGTAGGGTCTACACACTTAAGGTTCATGGACGCTAGGGTTGTATGAATATGAGTATGCAGCAATCCGAAAGTTGTTCAGAGTCCCGGATGAGATCCCGGACGTCACGAGGAGTTCCAGAATGTCCGGAGGTAAAGACTTATATATAGGAAGTGCAGTTTCGGCCATCGGGAGAGTTTCGGGGGTCACCGGTATTGTGCAGGACCACGGAAGGGTCCCGAGGTCCACCGGGTGGGGCCACCTATCCCGGAGGGCCCGTGGGCTGAAGTGGGAGGAACCAGCCCCTAGTGGTCTGGTGCGCCCCTTGGCCCCCTGCGCCTAGGGTTGGAAACCCTAGGGGTGGGGCGCCCACTTGCCTTGGGGCAAGCCTCCCCTTGGCCGCCCGCCCCTTGGGAGATCTCATCTCAGGGGCGGCGCCCTGTGGGGCCAATATAAAGGGGGGGTGGGCGGGAAGCCGCACCCTGAAGCCTTGGCGCCTCCCTCTCCCCTGCTACACATCTCCCTCTCGCAGAAGCTCGTGCCAAGCTGCGGAACCTCTGCATCCACCACCACGCCGTCGTGCTCATCGATCTTCATCAACCTCTCCCTCCTCCTTGCTGGATCAAGGTGCGGGAGACGTCATCCGCTCCGTACGTGTGTTGAACGCGGAGGTGTTGACCGTTCGGCACTTGGTCATCGGTGATTTGGATCACGACGAGAACGACTCCCTCAACCCCGTTCTCTTGAACGCTTCCGCACGCGATCTACAAAGGTATGTAGATGCACTCCTATCACTCGTTGCTAGATGAACTCATAGATGGATCTTGGTGAACGTAGGAAAATTTTTATTTTATGCAACCTTCCCCAACATATACCTGGGAAGCTGCAGGAAGAATGTGTACCTGGGCCGTCGTCGATTTCTTCCGACCAACCATCAATGTCGAAAGAAAGGCAAATATTTCAAAGGTGAGGCAGATCACCGGAAGAAGCCCGCCATGCGTACCGGTGATCACGTACTTGCTATGGTCAATGATTTACACGTAATCTTTGGAAAGGGTCCCCGCGGACTAGCTGTTCCGAATGACGCTGAGAATCACGCACCCATGTTGAAGAAGAAATCTATATTTTGGGACCTACCCTACTGGAAAGACCTAGACGTCCGCTCTTCGATCGACGTGATGCACGTGACGAAGAACCTTTGCGTGAACCTACTAGGCTTCTTGGGTGTGTATGGGAAGACAAAAGATACACCTGAGACACGGGAGGACCTGCAACGCTTGCACGAAAAAGAGGGCATGCCTCCAAGCAAAGATGAAGGTCCTGCCACTACACTCTTACGAAAGAAGAGAAAGAAATCTTCTTTCAATGCCTGCTCGATATGAAGGTCCCGGTAGCTTCTCGTCGAATATAAAGGGAATAATAAATATGCGAGAAAAAGTTCCGTAACCTAAAGTCTCATGATCGCCACGTGATTATGATGCAACCGCTTCCGGTTGCATTGAGGGGCTTCTACCGAAAACGTCCGATTAGCCATTGTGAAGCTATGTGCATTCCTCAATGCAATGTCTCGTAAGGTGATCGATCCAGAAATCATACCAACGCTAAGGAGTGATGTGGCGCAATGTCTTGTCGGTTTGAGCTGGTGTTCCCACCATCCTTCTTCAATATCATGACGCGCGTCCTAGTTCATCTAGTCGACGAGATTGTCATTACGGGGCCCGTATTTGTACACAATATGTACCCCTTTGGAGGTTCATGGGAGTCCTAAAGAAATATGTTAAGAATCATGCTAGGCCGAAGGAAGCATCTCCATGGGCCATCAAGCGAGAGGATGTCATCGGGTTTTGTGTTGACTTCATTCCTGGCCTTAAGAAGATAGGTCCCCTAAATCGCGGTATGAGGGGAGACTGACCGAAAAGGCACACTTGGAAGGGACTCAATAATATGCAGGACATATATTCTTGGTCTCAAGCACACTACACAGTTCTACGTAACCCTACCTTGGTGACCCGTATGTCGATGAACACAAGAACAGATCAAGGCTTGAACACCCTTAGCAAGCGGTCTGATCGGATTACATGTGAACACATCGGGACTTTCAGCAGCTTGGTTGGAAACACGTCTCGGTAGGTGACAGACTGTTTGTGATGAGTCTGTACTTGTTGTCCAGGCGACCATCTTCGACTGTAATGATTTGGAAAGGATACGAGATAAATGGGAATACATTTTACACGATTGACCAAGATCAAAAGAGCACCAACCAAAACAGCGGTGTCCGCTTTGATGCAACAACCGACAGGGGAAAGGACACATATTATGGTTACATAGTGGACATATCGGAACTTGACTACGGAGTAGATTTTAAGGTCCCTTTGTTTAAGTGCAAGTGGGTCAATCATCGGGAGGCGGGTGCAGGTAGACCCACGATGCGGAATGACAACAATGGATCTGAAAAATCTTGGGTACAGCAACGAACCGTTCGTCCTAGCCAATGATGTGGCACGGTTATCTATGTGAAAGACATGTCTACCAGACCGAGGAAAAGAAAATATAAGGAAGCGAATACATCATACGATGAGCCAAAGCGCCACATAGTTCTTTCGGGAAAAAGGGACATCGTGGGAGTGGAGGGCAAGATGCATATGTCTCAAGAGTATGAAAAGTTACATGAAATTCCTCCCTTCAAAGTCAAGGCTGACCCAAGCATCCTGATAAACGATGAAGATTATCCATGGTTACTGGCGCAATAAGCAAATGACACAAGCGAAGAAAAAGTGAAGACTTTCTCCGCAACTATTATGATGATACCATGCCAACTTTGTAATGCATTTAGTATGATACCATTGTCCGTTTTGTACATGCACATGCTATGCCAACTTTTTCAGAGTTCATTTGAAAACTATGAATTTGAAAACCTCACAACCGAAGGCGCTCACACCGGTTTATAAGCCCGTCCCTCTCTGCCTTGTTGAGCTCCTCTCAAAGTGAAAATAGATGCCCCTATACAGGGAATTGAAAAAGTGAAATTCATAGAAATTGATTATGAATTTAGGTCGAATTTTCTCTATAGGTGCATGTATGTTCATTTTTTTAGTAAAGTTAATCACAAACTTGTGATTCACACAAATTTCAAACAATTCAAATTTTAACTATTCAAATTTGAAAACTAATGGCACAAACAGAAAGTTTATAATTTTTCTAAAACTAAGGGCACTAACAGAAAGTTTATAATTTTGCTGACCTAAAAGCAAAAAGAATTAAAAATAAAAGCAAAAAACCAAAAGAAAATAAATAATGCAGAAAACAAAACAAAAAACTGAAAAAATAAAAATACCAACAATAAGTATTTTGTTGTAAGTAGAAACAAAAATAAAATAAATAATGCAACAAAGAAAACAAAAAAGTGTTTTCAAATTTGAAAACTAGTGGCACTAACAGAAAGTTTATATTTTTCTAAAACTAAAATAAAAAAGAATTAAAAAATAAAGCAAAAAACCAAAAGAAAATAAATAATGCAGAAAACAAAACAAAATAACTGGAAAAAAAATAAAAATAGCAACAATAAGTATTTTGTTGAAAGTAGAAACAAAATAAAATGAATCAAGCACCAAAGAAAATGAAAAAGTGTTTTCAAATTTGAAAACTACTGGCACTAACAGAAACTTTATAATTTTTCTAAAACTAAAAGCAAAAAGAATTAAAAAATAAAGCAAAAACAAAAGAAAATAAATAATGCGTAAAACAAAACAAAAAACTGGAAAAAAAATAAATATAGCAACAATAAGTATTTTGTTATAAATAGAAGAAAAATAAACTAAATAAAGCAACAAATAAAACAAAAAAACAAAAAAAGTGCCACCTACTGGGCCTCCACGGCCTGAATACGACTAGAAACCCTATCATGGGCCAGATTCAGTTCATGGAGGCCCAAGAGGGCCCACGGGCACAGATTGCACAGTTAGGCCCGAAAGCCTACTTTAGAGAGGAGCTCGAGAGGGAAGGCGCACCGCACCTTATAAACAGGTGCGGCTCCCTCTCAACTAGCGAGGTGGGACTAAACATTTGGGCGCGGGGCAGCACAAGGCCTTTGGTCTCGGTTGGTGGCACCAACCGGAACAAAAGGGGTGCATTGGTCCCGGTTCGTGGCACAAACCGGGACTAATGCCCCCCTTTAGTCCCGGTTGGTGAAATAACGGAGGGATTTGAGGACCTCCGGCTAGACCACCCTACCGGTGAAGGGGAGTATCGGCTGGGTTCTGCTCTGAAGACTCCATGCCTATGGCGGAAGGATCTCATCAACCTTCCGAACTGGACGCCTCCGCCTCCTCCTCCTCCTCCTCCTCCGGCGAGTCAGGGCACTCCGCCTCCTCCACCGCCTCCGCCACCGCCTCCTCCTCCGGCGAGTGACGATCAGGGCACTCGGCGGCTCCTTCTCGGCCCGTGGCGGCACTACGCCTCCTTCAAGGCCTGCGCGGCTGGCCCGAGCAGCCAGCCTCCTCCTTCTCCGCCTCGTCGGCAAGAGGCGGAAGAGACCCGCCGCCCGCTCCGGCTGCTCCGGCGTCGTAGTCCTTCTCCTCCGCCTCGTAAGCAAGGAAAAAGACATCCGCCTGGGCTCGCTCTGCCGGGCGTCTAGCAGTACAGCCAAAGGCGGGAGGAGATACAGATTCGGTCCTTCTCTGAAGACTCCAGAGAAGTTACCGTACGAGAGGACCGAGGAGAAAAACGCAAAGATCGCGCAGACCAAAGTGGATGACTAGTTTGAAGGGTTGAAAGCAAAGAGACATCCACCTCCTGAGGAGAAGGTAGATCCGGTGAAAGCGAAGCGCACTCTGGCTGCCCTGACAAAACCACCCAAGTCTCCACCGAAAGGCAACTATGAGCGCATTATTGGAAAGGCATTTGCCAAAGCGGAGAGGTCGGGAAGTACTAAAAGTGATCAAAGGATGAAAGAACGACGAGTTGGGAAACAAATTGCCCAGCTCGTGAACAAGCAAGCAATCGTGCCCCCGCTCAAGGTGCCTGCTAGGGACATCGCCGATCCGAGGATGGTGCCCGGTTATGGCAATCCTCAAGATTACCTGCCCGACGATGTACATTATGATTTCTTGGAGGTGCAGATACAAAGATATTTAGTACGGGTAGCCTCTCGTCAAAGATGAAAGATCTCTATCAACGATGATGCTAAGATTGCATGATTGGTACATTAAAACCTGCAGAGTCCGAGGGAGGAGTACTTTGTATGTGAGAGTTAAAAGGAGCATGACCTCGTTGGAATTGAACTGTTGCCTATTCCATTTGAGGAGTTCTATCAGTTTTTCAATCAATTGGCCCTCAATAAAGCAACGGTCACACCTACTGCCTCGTAAGTAGTACTACTTCATCATTAAGTCTCTCTATATAACTCAGCTCTTTCATTGCATGTATTTATAATTATCCTCACTATATTATGCAGATTGAAGATCGCCGAATTGAAGAAAAGACAAGTGGGTGATATTGGGTTCATTAACACATATCTCATAGATGCAACTGAGGTTAAATTTCATGACGAAAATACCGAGGCCAACTTGCTACAATCGTTGGTAATAAATGAACACAAAGATATAATATTCTTTCCTTACAACTTCAAGTGAGTGTTACTGTCTTGTGGCATATTCGGTTTCCCTTATTAGTCCAGGTTATAGTAATGTAATATTGATGAGTTATGCATGCGTGCGTAGCTACCACTATATTCTCCTAGAGATTAAGCTTGAGCAGGGAGTAGTAGTCTTAGACTCCAAACGAAAAGATCCCAAGGAGTATGCGGACATGACTGAAATGCTCGAGAAGTAAGTTAAATCGATCATTATCCACCATATCAGCAACTTTGTTCATTTCTGATATCAAGTAATTGTTTTCTTTGTATTGCAGGGTTTGGAGAAAATTCACCAATAAAGCTCCGGGACTGCCGAAAAAGCTGCAATTTAGACACCCGAAAGTAAGTACTATAGTAGCATATTCCACGCATCTCCTAGTGATTCAAGCGCTAGATTCATCAATACCATTTAGCATGATTGCTAATTATCAGTTTGATTGACCTCTATTTCTTACAAAGTGGTTGTGGCAGGAACAAGGGAATGATTTCTGTGGATACTACATTTGCGAGTCCATCCGCCACACGACCTGTGAGCGGGCTACTCGACAAACAATATGAAGTGCGTAAATAACAATATTCACAATTTTATTTTATTACCATCATTTGTGTTGAGTTTCATTCATTCATATATATATATATATATATATATATATATATATATATATATATATATATATATATATATATATATGTATGTATGTATTGACCCCTTCTTAAAATTAGATGTTTCGGATGCGGGATGAACTCCTAGCACCAGATCGCCTCATGAAAGCAATTCAAGTGGAATTGGCGGCATTCTTTCTTGACCACGTGATCGCTGAAGACGGAGAATACTATGTGGACCACGCATCCGTATGTTAGGAGATTATATTTGTAAAAGATAATTATTGTATATATGTAGCTGGTAGTGTCGGATAGATATACGAGAACTTGTTATTCGACCAATCTCTCGGAGAAGGAGAGGTGGTCGATATCACTTCTCTCTGTATGCATATATGTTCATGACGATCTTCTGTTTCCTCGTTTGCTTACTAGCTAGCTAGCGTGTCTAGCTAGTCCTCTCTATACGTATGTATAGTACGTAGCGTCGACCAAGCACGGACAAAAGAGAAGACACTTCTCTCTATTAATTAGCTAGCTAACATAATATATGAAACACCTAAATTAATCCCCCAAAACCCCCAAACCCCCCCCCCCCCCTTTTAAAAAACCAAAACCCCCAGCCACAGAAATGCTGACGCGTGGATGCCTATTGGTCCCGGTTGGTGCCACCAACCGGGACCAAAGGCCCTCCTGCCTGGGCTCAGCGCACAGGCCACGTGGAGGACCTTTCCAAGACCGTCTGGGGCGGTGACAAGAGCACCGCCGCAGCTGCCTCCATAAAGACGACGGCGAATGGCCACAAGCGCAAGAGCTTCGAGGAGATGTGTGAGCTGTACCCGTACTTAGCGGAGGACGTGAAGGAGCTGATGGTGGAGAACCCAGGCATGTTCAAGAGTGACTTCGGGAAGATGGATCATGAAAAGGCACGCGTGATGAATGAGAAGATCAAGAGGCAGAGGGTGGCACAGATGAAGCTGGGGCTGCACCGCCACGACGTGATCAGAGAGGTGACCAAGACAATCATCGACCTGGTCGACTGATGGGAGCTGCGTATCAGGGTGTTCTTTGTTGGTGTAAACGGATGTTTTTCTGCATGACGAGATCATATATGCTGGGAATTGCTTGTTGTGCCAACTCTGCGATTTAAGGTTTTTTTGTGTGTGTGACGAGAGCATACTAGTATGGGTAGAACTTGTGTCTTTTTTGAGTGGCAAGCTGAATTACGAATTGGGATGCTTTTCGCACGACGAGAGCATATGCTAGAATTGTAAGTTTTGCAATAGTGTTTTCTTGTGTGTGATGGGTGCATGCTAGAATTGGCAAACTGTGGCGTGTTGGCTGATTATGAAATGCTTGCTCAATGAGTTGGTTCGGTGACACTATTTTGTTCTTCAGTTTTGACAGCTCGTTTATGCAAAGTCGTAATAAGTCTGAAATAGATGAATGCTATACTGTCTATATTTGACTGTTTTTTTCTCATAACTTGGTTAGCGAAACCACAGTTCTTCAGTTACCCTTTGTCGAGCAGTGGCCATTGCTACACGTTGGAGGTGGCGACCTGCCTACCTAGAAGCAGTATTCATTTTGAAGATAACAATGGAACTTCCTCCTCAACAAGGTGAGTTCACTCTGCTTCATTTGTAAAAGCTTAAAACTGGAGCATCATGTTATGTACACATCACGTACAGTACATAGGCTTATTATTTCTATGCGCCATTTTCTGGTTCAATCACAAACCCTGCACAATTTCTTCAATTTGTACAAACATCTTTACTTTGTCTATTTCATTAGAAAATCCGATAGCAATGTCAATCTGTTGTTAATTTGCTTGCTACCAAACAGTCTGATAGCATCATGTTGTTAGTTTGCTTGCTACCAACCAGTGCGGTCTCCTCCAAATTGTTGCTTCCTAGAAGCAATCCTTGTTGCTCATGATGGTCTTGTTCTCAACTTTTCCAGACGGAGGACGGCTACTTCTCACGTGGCGGATGAGGATGATACGTCTCCTCCTCAACGGCTGCTGGACAGCTCCGTCCTCCTCCCCTCCAAGCGGCTGCTGTACCCGGTGAGCTTCAATCCCCCTCTCCATATCCCTTAACTTTCTCTCCCTTGGCCAGTGGATCCCCATCCCCAAGTTGGTTGTGCTCTGTTCTGGAAATTCCTCAAGTTTGTGTAGTTCAAATTCATGGCTCTCTAAAGGTAGATGGTAGATTGATACGCCTCAAGTAGCGTTGAGATGATTTTAGGGATGCCCTGATCTTTCACCGCACGCACAGGCAGAAAAACAATGAGTTTAGCAGCGAAGAACGAACAATAGCAGATGACAGAATTTGCTGGTAGACGTGTAGTAGCTAGAGAAAATATAAAACTTGATGGAGTGATGGATGTATACGTGAAGGAATCTAGTAGCAGACGTGCTGTAGTAGTAGTATGTAATAGGATAGATGGAGAGATTAAGCTAATGACGATTAGCGGCGGCAACGGCGATGGAGTAATTAACAGAGGAGATTAGGAGTAGATGGAAGCGCAAAAGAGAGATTGGATCGATCCTGGAAGATCAAGAACCGAACAAAACTAATGCCCTGGCAATCTAGGTCGCCGGAACACATGCAATCATCGAACCAAAATTATGGATCGCAGGAACACAGATGTGGCGCATCCTTCAGATGCTTTTCTGAGTATATTTTCTTCACGTACTAAAACCTAACCTTTACATAGCGTTGCACCCCTTGCTTATATAGGTGGTGCCTAATACTTGGGCCAGGCCCGACCTGAACTAGGAAATGATGAGGACTCCTCATCTGTTACAAATTGTACGTAGCAAACAAAAAGGAAATTATCAAATCTGAACAAACTATGAAAAGGCAAATAAAAAAGACACACGTACGTATACTTGCATGTATGATTTCTAGGCCAAAACTAAAATTAACTTGATGGTGCAGCCTTCAAACTTTCATTCTGCTGGCCTAGGTAGAAGTAATAACAAGGTGTTCTGAACATGGGCTTCACTCACAAAGTTCTTCCCTAGCCCGAGCTCCACGGTGCCCACTATCACCACCGTCTGTTCAGTTCGGGATGTGTGCAATGGCTGGAGGCAGAGTCACACTATTAGCAGAACCAGTTGTCGTTATTCTCTTCTCTCTCCGTCACTTCGCTAAAGGAACATGTTTCTCTCTCTCACACGGGCGTGCTCTCTGCCTCTCTCTCACTTTGCTTTCTGCATGCATGTCAGACTTCTTCCAAAGAGACAAAACGGGAGGAGAGAGAGACCGCGTTGGCACGCATGTCAAGAGAAAATCTACTGCTCACATGGATTAGGTGCTACCATGCTCCAATCTCACAAAACTCAATTTTTGAAATATCAAAAAATTTCTGAATTTTTGTGTGGATGTTCATAAGATAAGTGTGTACAACCCCTTAAAATTTCAATTCCGAACTCAAAATAGTCATGTAGATAAGAAAAATGACAAATTCATATGTGAAATAGAACCATTTTTGCTTTTGTCTTCTTGTGACATTATTCATGTTAGAATTATCTTCTTTTTTATCTCTGTGTGCACTTCGAGTTTCGAGTTGAAATTTTTAGAGATTGTAGACATTTATCTTGTAAACATAAAAAAAATCAGATAAAAAATGGCACCGCTCAGCCTCCTCTGACATGCGCATTACCCTGCCGCCACCCAAGGTGCTACACGACTCGAGCACGTAGCCGGGCGCTACTCGTTGCAGGCGCATGCTGAGAAGGGAAGCAGTAGCCACGTGAGTACAGTGACATTGCAGTCTCTGAAAAAGCTAACTAGGGCCTCACGCTAGCAATGGATATGACGGGCCTGTGGACAAAAGCATGCATCCAGACACATGCGGACAAAAGCCTACAATGATTCGAAAGTCTCCCACCGGTCTATTAGGCACTGATCGCACTGCTACATTGCCAATTTCAAAACACAGCTCATATCCCTATGCGAGAGAGAATAAGACGAGCGGTTTTGATCGGGGGTACCTTGTGTTAGACTTAAACACGAATTAGTAGTACACGGCAATGTGTACGTGGTGGTTTGGTAGGATTCCTAGTCCAACTAGGATTAGTATTCCTGGCCAACTCGGTCATGTATGTAGCTAGGTTAGCCTAGTATATATATGGACCAGCCCCTGTAATCTAACGTCTTTGTAAGTTGAAAGCAATAAAGCGAAGACAAGGCTCGAGGCGAGCCTTTGGCAATACATTAGCTTTGTGCGTGCGTGTTGCTTCCGGCCGGTGGCCGTTATTATGCAACATATATTGTGGTATTGTTTGCTGCAACTTCACGTAGAATCGATCAAGAGCGGGACGGCTAGCTTGGGCTAGCTTTGCAATCGCGTTGGTGGATCGATCAGAGCCGCTAGCGGAGGCTAGCTTTTGCATCGCGGTGCATCTCGGCGTAAAAGTAACCCGTCGAGTTCGTCAACGAAGCTTCGTTTGTCATAAATGCGTTAAATGCGTCGGTCGTATCGTAAATGCGCCCGGAAGTACTCGGCGTCGGGATCGGGCCAACAATTGAGTATCGAGCAAGGTTGATCTTCTAGTAACGGGAGATCATGTCGGACGACGAGAAGACCAAGCGGTGGCGGAGTACTACTGCGGCTAAAGTAATTGCTGCTCCGGTGAGATCGGAGTATCCACGATTCGACCGTGGGAACTTCGTGGTGTGGGCGACCATGATGAAGTGGGCGCCGAGGCCAATGAGCTCAGGGAAGCCGTCCAACCCGGCGGTGACGAGTACTTGAAGGGTGGTGCCTTGTATCGGAAGGATCGCCAGTGCTATCACGGCCATCTGCTTTCGGTGATGCCGGTGGACGTCTGACATCATCTTATCTCAAAGACATCAGCGAAGGAGGCATTGGACACGCTCAAGGCGTTGCATCTAGGGCACTTTCGGCGTGTCGCGAGGCGAACTTGCAAACTTTCTTTGAAGAGTTCACGAGAATCGAGGATGGGAGAAAGGCGAGGCGGTGGACACCTTCGCAGCGAGGGTTGCTTCCATGGTGAACGGGATTCGCGGTCTCGGAGAGAAGTTAGAGGACATCTCCGTGGTCCGGCGTTTCCTACGTGCCGCTCCACCGTGCTACATGCCGATTGTGTCAGTGATCGAGCAGTGTGTTGATCTCAAGACTCTCACTTTGGATGATCTGGTTGGTCGCTTCAAGGCCCATGACGAGCGGATGAAGTTGAGTTACGGTGATGCAAAACAGGATGAGTACCTGATGTTAACGCGTTCTCAGTGGCTGGCAATGGTTTCCAAAGAGAACAATTTCGATAAGGCGTCCGGTAGCGGCGGAAAGTGCCATCCCACAAAGGACACCGACGAACATTTGGAGAAGCCAAGGAAGAAAAAGTTCGACAAGAGAAAGATCCGTTGCCACAACTGTAATCTGCTCAGGCACTTCAAATCGGAATGCAAGAATCCCCCGAAGGAGAAGGCGCTCATGGCCCAGTTAGAAGATGAAAGTGGCATGATGTTGATGTGTGAACTCGTGGACGAGGAGGATCCAGTTCTTCAAGCGTCGGCTAAAGAAATTGTCGAGCTCTATGAAGAAAAAGTTCGCTCTCAAGATCGTGGTTAAATAAACTTCGTGTCGATGCTACGGACGTGGGGGTGATTCCGAAAGTTATGTCGATGTTACGAGCATAAGTGCTAACCCATTTGGGCGGACGCCTTGTGATCGCCGCATGTGCTTGGCCGTGGAGAAGCAGCCTTATTACAGACCGAGGGTATTTCCAAACTTCGTGTCAAAGCTACAGAACGGATGGTAGTCCTATTGATGCTGATGCAAAAGTAGAAACAGGCGCAGCAGCTAGCGATGTGGCAACCGTGGCCCACAATGCTACATTTGGGTGGCCCGGCAGCAGCTCAAGAGATTGGCGAGAAGGCTGAAGAACGGCAACTGCTGCCCGATTCGAGGGAGGCTCTTTGGTGGCCTGCGTGGAGGAGCCTTAAGTCTTTGGAACGGATGGATTTGGCTCATCAAGAGAAGTTCCACTAGGCTGCAGCTCGGGTGTGAAGACTGTTGAGCGTGGCCCACAGGGGAGAAGGAGGCTCCAGTAGCAGCGTGTCTGAAAGGCCGTGGAGGTGACGGGCTTGGCTCATTGGTTAGTCTTGGCAACCTGGCCAGCAACAGTCTAAAGCAAGCCACGAGGCCCACCAAAGGCCATGCATGCATGCCCACGTTCTATGTATGAGCATGCATCAGGATCTCCATTGTCTACATGCTTGTACGCAGGAAAGGATGCCATGTTGACACCGCATCGCTTCCCATAGTACAGAAGAAAAGATACCATCACCTACACCCGTAATGCTACAACCGTGTTACACCCATATCTGGAGAAAACTCTCCGGACGCTTGACCCGGTAAAGAAGAAAAGGAGTGGGCAACGGTGTCTAGTAAGCGCCGAGGAACCGGCGTGTTTTGAAGACGCAACTACAAAGGAGTGTTGCCGTCAGGCAATGGTAAAGGAGTTGAGGTCGATCCACGACAACAATGCATGGGAGCTTGTGGATCTTCCCAACAATGAAAAAGTCATGGATCTCAAGTGGGAATTTATGATCAAGAAAGATGTCGATGGGTCCGTGAAGCACAATGCAAGGCTAGTGGCCAAAGAGTACGTGCAAGATGAAAGTGCGGACTTCGAAGAAGTGTTTGTTCCCGTTGAAAGGATGGAATCGGTGAGACTACTCATTGCTCTCGCGGTTCAGGAATCATGGAAGATACATCATATGGATGTAAAATCCAGCGTTTTGAATAGCGAGTTAGAAGGAGATGTGTATGTGAATCAGTCACCGAGATTCATCAAAGAGGAGAAGAACACAAAATCTTGAAGCTACACCAAGTCTTGTATGGTCTACGGCAAGGCTCTCGTGCATGGAATATCAAAGTTGATCAGACGATGATTTCTATTGGATTTGACAAAGCCCCACTAGAGCACGTGATGTACAAGAGAGGTGAAGGAAGGGATCGTCTACTAGTTGGCATCTATGTCGACGACCTGTTGATAAGCTGGAAGCGAGATGAAGAGGTGATTGCAAAGTTCAAGTTACAAATGAAGGAGCTTTTCAAGATGGATGATCTTGGTATTTTGAGTTACTACCTCGGGATGGAGGAACATCAAAAGCACGAGGGATCACACTATGCCAAGAGGCATATGCAAGGAAGATACTTGAAAGCCATGGCATGAAAGATTGCAATCACATTATCGCTTCAATGGAACCTCGTCTTGAGCTAAGCAAGAAGGAGATGGTGAAACTACTCAGCTACAGTGGTAATGACAAGGAAGGAATTGTTGGTGACCGTAAATGTACCTCGGGCGTGGCATATTTCCTTGGTGGAAGCATAGTAAGCTGGCTATCACAAAGAAAGAAAGTCGTGACATCGACTTCAAGTGAATCAGAGTGTCAAGGTGTGTGGCTAGGGAGGCTACACAGTGATCTCATGAATCGAGATCCGGAACAAGTGGTGTTCAATGACAGTGAGTCTATAACTTTTCTACACGAGGATCCAGTGCGGCATAACAGGAGCAGGCACATTGATACGATGTATCATTACATAAAGGATTGCGCCGAAGAAGGTAAGATGAAGGTCAACTACATTTCCACCGATGATCAACTGGCGGATATGCTGACCAAGACTTTGGACCGAGAGAAGTTCTCGAAGATGCAAAGAAGGATTGGCATCCGATCTGTGATGTGACCACATCGTGTTTAGGGGGGTAAATGTTAGACTTAAACACGAATTAGTAGTACACGGCATGTGTACGTGGTGGTTTGGTAGGATTCCTAGTCCAACTAGGATTAGTATTCCTGGCCAACTCGGTCATGTACGTAGCTAGGTTAGCCTAGTATATATATGGACCAGCCCCTGTAATCTAACGTACTGTAAGTTGAAAGCAATAAAGCGAAGACAAGGCTCGAGACGAGCCTTTGGCAATACATTAGCTTTGTGTGCGTGCGTGTTGCTTCCGGCCGGCTGGCCGTTGTGTACGTACATATATTGTGGTATTGTTTGCTGCAACTTCACGTAGAATCGATCGATGGAGGACGGCTAGCTTGGGCTAGCTTTGCACTGCGTTGGTGGATCGATCAGGAGCCGCTAGCAGGAGGCTAGCTTTTGCACTCGGTGCATCTCGGCGTAAAGTAACTTCGTCGAGTTCGTCAACGAGCTTCGTTTGTCATCGTCGTTCGTCGTCGGTCGTATCGTCGTCGCCGGAAGTACTCGGCGTCGGGACTGGGCCAACACCTTGTAGCTCGTGCTACAAAAAACAGCTCTCGGGCTTCACTTCCTTCCGAGGCACAATCTGAGGAGCAACAGAACAAACAAAAGAATGATCTGTGATGATGTTGTTGCCTTTAATCGGTAGAGCATATGACCATCTCCTTTCAATACCATATGGAACAGGCTTCACACCTAAGATCCTCCTCTGTTCTGTAGCACACATGATCTTCTTATGACGTAAAGTGGGAACCACATACTTTTGCAACTTGTTTTCATTGACAGTAATGGAGGAGCGACAAGAGTACCTGCGGTGACCGTATCATAGATGTTTGCATTGCATACAACATGCAGTGCAGTAGAGTAAAGGTGGACATGGTGATCTAAATTTTTTGCTTGTTGCTTGCTGCAATCCTGCAGATAATCATCTTGTTGCTCTGTTCCTGCAAATATTTGTTGCTCTATTCCTTATGTTCTTCAAATAATCATCTTTTTACCCGAATGCGTTTTAGTATTGCATAATTCCCCTCTGAAGGTAGATGTTTGCACTGCCTACAAGTACTCATCAATTCTATCTATTATGCTCTCTAAAGGTGGACGTGGTGAGCTTCCCCCAGATCTGATTATTTTGCAAATGTACTTCACTGGATAGACACAAGAGCATGTTTTGGTCCCATTTGTTTGTACAGCCTTTAAACTGGAGCATCACGTTATGTATGATGTATACACATCATGCACAGTACAGGATTATTATTTCTATGTGCAGCATTTTTTTTGTTCAATCCGTACTAGCATCTCGTTTTGAGAAATGCCACCAGGTATTTCTCTCCCCACAATCACCCTCTGTTCGTTCTCGCTTCAATTCGCTTGCTTACTGCACCACATGGCTAGTGTTTATCTCTGTCAGTCTCTTTGCTTATGGTCTGATTTGTGATTACTTGAAGGCCCCAGGTGAAATAAACACAAGCAGCAGATGGAAGGTTGCGGATGAACCACAAACCCGAAGCAAATGGGAAGGCCCCTGATGCCAGTAACAAAAGCATAATCTTCTTCTTACTACTCAAGATTCAAGTTGTTAGATAACTACTATGCATTGTTGTGGTATGGAGCATCAGATGTGAAAATTGCCTTGACGGAATTGAAACGCAAGCTGGACCTATAATAAATCTTAAAATCCTATTTCTGTTTTAACAACAATATTAATCTTGCTTCTATTGTTATCCAAGCATCTTTTTTGACATCGCGATTAATCAGATTGCTGTCTTTCACTTCTATAGCTAGTTAAAATGCCTTCATTCTCTGAAATATGCATCTGCCTTTGCTTTTAATTTTCCTTGTTCATGTTTTATTTGAGATTCTACTAATGACTAATTAGGCTTGTTTGTTTGTCTGTGCCAGTCCTGCACCCTTGGTTTATCACAGAAAGGCGGTTGATCTGAAGCCAAAGGTGGAATGGTGGAAGCCACAGAAATTGGGCTGGCTCAAGCTACAGCAGGCCGGCACCACCTAAAGAGCAAGAGTTGGCGACTCAGAAGGTCGATACACAACTGTCAATTATAAGAAGGTAACTTGTGCTGCAGCCTTGGTCCATCCGAGTTTGATTTAGCGATGCAATGTTGCTAGCTAATGGCTCAAAGGCCAGCATCACTAAATTTATTTGACCTGAAATAAGAACATGACTGATTAACATAATCATTTGCCCAGAATGAAGAAAACCACTGATTAACTTGCTTTACTTGAACATACTTCGTGCTGCTTACATACTTGGTTTAGAGTAGACTACTCTCGTGCACATGTTGGTTTTGCCTTGAGCAGAGTCACTCGGTTTTGCACTTTCAATTGGATGTAGAGATATATGAATACACATCACGCTTTGGTTCCTCAATGGTGCATATGTATGTCACTAATGAGTTATTAGTTACCAGTTTGTGCATCATGTTGGCTCTCTTAAGCTAGATGATAGATGTTTGCACTGCAAACAAGTATTTGTCTTTGCATTATGGTTGGTCTCTAAAGGCGGACGTGGTGAGCTTCCCCCAGATCTGATTTTTTTTTTTGCAACTCTACTCTAGTGTACTGGACATACACAAGGTCACGTTTTTTGTTCCAATTTTTTGTACAGGCCTAAAAAACTGGAGCATCACGTTATGTATGATGAATACACATCACGTACAATACAGGCTTATTATTTCTATTCACCATTTCTTGGTTCAATCATAAAACCTACACTATTACTAGCTTAATTTGTTCAATTTGTAGTAGAAGAGAGACATCTTAACTTTGTCTATTTCATGAAATTTTTAGAGGCTCTGTCTGATAACAATGTCAGTTTGTTAGTTTGCTTGCTGCCAACCAGTCTGATAGCATCACATTATTAGTTTGCTTGCTACCAACTAGTGTGGTGTCCTTCAAATTGTTGCTCAAGATGGTCTTGTTCTCAACTTGTGCAGGACAACAACCATGCATCGGCAGCCATGTACTTCTTCTCCATGCATGGACACCCTGGTGCCGGTGCCATGGAAGGTATCTCTCTGCTCTCTCCCCCTCTCCTCATGCTATGCCTTGTTAGTTTGTGTAAGCGTCTCTACCCTCATACAGAGGGCCGCGGTGTGTTTATATTGATTGAGGAGAGACCCATCTCTCATAGGTTACAACCGAAGAGATATTACAGGGAGGTTTTACAGGAGGGATAAGAGAGAATAAACAGAACAAGATCCTACTCCTATAACAACCCTTGGCGCACAAGGCAGCCTAAGAGGCGTGACAGAATTACATGTTTAACACCTTCCCTTAATCATAACTTAACTAAGTTAAGATTACGCTTGAACTCTTCAAACTGTCTTGTAGGCAAAGATTTGGTGAACCCATCTGCAACTTGATCCTTGGAGTGAACAAAACGAATTTCCAACTCTTTGTTTGCAACTCTTTCCCGAACAAAATGATAGTCAATTTCAATATGTTTTGTTCTTGCATGGAAAACAGGATTAGCAGATAGATATGTAGCACCAAGATTATCACACCAGAGACAAGAGGGTTGTGCATGACCTATCCCAAGTTCTCTGATCATGGATTTGACCCAAATGATTTCTGACGTTGCATTTTCTAGAGCCTTGTATTCTGCCTCAGTACTTGATCGCGAGACTGTGGCCTATTTTCTTGCACACCATGAGACAAGATTAGGTCCAAAGAAAACAGCAAACCCACCTGTTGAGCGTCTATCATCTAGGCACCCTGCCCAATCAGAATCATAGAAGGCACTAACAAGAGTGGATGGTGACTTGCTGAATGTCAGACCAATACTCAAAGTATCCTTCACATATCTTAATATGCGTTTCGCAGCAGTCCAATGTGCAGTGGTAGGTGCATGAAGGAATTGACAAACTTAGTTTACAGCAAAGGAAATATCAGGCCTTGTAAGGGTTAAGTACTGAAGAGCTCCTACCATGCTTCTGTACCTTGTGCTATCATCTTGGCTCAAGGGTTCGCCTTCTTGAAGAGATAACTTCTCTGTACTAGACAATGGTGTGGGTGAGGATTTGCACCCTTGCATGCCAACCTTGCTCAGGAGATCAGCTGCATACTTCTCCTGAGAGAGATGAAGGCCACCTTCCCTGTTTCTCTTGACCTCAATGCCAAGAAAGTAGTGCAAGTCTCCCAAATCCTTGAGAGCAAAGTCTGCATTCATGTCTTTTAACAAGGCTGTTACTGCAGCACTGGATGAACTTGTAACAATAATATCATCAACATAAATAAGCACAAATATGGATATATGTGACTTATTATAGATAAACAGAGATGTGTCAGACTTTGAGGGCACAAAACCTAGTGACTGAAGCTTTGTACTTAGCCGTGAGTACCAAGCTCGAGGGGCTTGTTTCAATCCATAAAGAGACCTGTCAAGTTTGCACACATATGAGGGTTTGTTCTTGTCTTAAAAACCAGGAGGTTGACGCATATACACTTCCTCTTCCAAAACACCATGAAGGAACGCGTTCTGTACATCTAGCTGTCTGAGGCTCCATCCTCTGGACACAGCGATGGACAAAACAGGACGGATAGTTGCAGCTTTAACAACGGGACTAAATGTATCCTCATAATCAATACCGTACCTCTGCTTGAATTCTTTTGCAACAAGCCCAACTTTATAATGATCTATTGTGCCATCTGATTTCTTCTTTATCCTGAATACCCATTTGCAATCAATCAAATTTTTACCTCGGTGTGTGGGAACAAGGTGCCATGTTTTGTTTTTCTGCAAGGCTTGAAATTCTTCTTCCATTGCCTTTTTGCAACGTGAATCCTTGGATGCTTCTTGGAACGTACGAGGTTCACCTGTGGAACATGTCAACCCAAACTTAACTTTGTAATTTGTGTGTTGGATTACCCCTTATCGAAGGCGTGTGCGTGGCGCATCAGGAACGGATGCAGCAGCTGTTGGCGCAGAGGATCCTGTGATCTGCTGCAGCAGATTCCCCCACCAGATCTTCTGCGGCAGATGCTGGTGAAGACACGGGCGAAGTTGGCGCAGAAAATCCGGGCGGAGCCGCCGCCGGATCGGAATTGGATCCCGTGCCTGCCTCTGGTTGGCGCAAGCGCCTGGTGTAGACCCGCGGGTCCACACCGAACCGCTCGGTCGGGCGATCCGCGGAAGCCGACGCGCGCGTGGGGGAGAGCGGGCCCGCAGCCCGTCGCGTGTCATCTCGAGGTTGGCGAGGCGCGCGTGGCGTGGGTGGCTGGCCCGCAGGCGCAGAGTCCGGGGGGGCGCTGCCACCAGGAACCTGGTGCGGCGACACATCTGACGCGGGCGATCCCGAGGCAGATTCTGGCGAGGGTGATCCCGAGGCAGATTCGGTGGCAGGATTGTTGCACCATGGGGGACACATGAAATATTGCTCGTTTGACCTGTTTTCTTCACGATTTTTCACCAAATTTTCTTCTGTTGCCTCAGCATCCGACCCTGCAGTACCAGAAGACTCAAGTTCAAGGTTAGGAGGGTTAGTCATGTGATCACAATTATCGTCCCCGTGATGCAAAGAGGTCAAATGAGAAGGAAGAAGTAGGATTTCCTTGCGAAGGAGGGCACCGGCATTAGGATGAAGTTTGGCGAAAGGAAAAACCGTCTCATCAAAAACAACATCTCTGGAGATATAGACACGTCCCGTGGGTACATCAAGACACTTGACAGCCTTGTGCTGGGCACTATAGCCAAGAAACACACATTGTGTGGATCGAAACATAAGTTTTCGATTATTGTAGGGACGGAGATTGGGCCAACACGCACACCCAAAAACACGAAGAGACTTGTAATCGGGTCTAACTTGGAGAAGTCGATGCATGGGAGTATCATTATCAATGACACGACTAGGAAGCATATTAATGAGATGAACAGCAGTGAGGAACGCTTCGTCCCAAAACTTTAAGGGCATAGATGCACCCGCAAGAACCTACGAGGCCTAAGTCCACGATATGCCTATGCCTGCGTTCTGCGGAGCCATTTTGTTGGTGCGCATGGGGGCAAGAAATATGATGGGAAATGCCAAGTGTTTGAAAGAACGAGTTTAGTTTCTCGTACTCGCCACCCCAGTCAGACTGGACATCAATTATTTTGCGATCAAACTTGCGTTCAACAAGTGCTTGAAAATTCTTAAATACTTGGAAAACATCGGAACGACGTTTGAGAAGATAAATCCAAGTAAATTTGCTGAAATCATCAATGAAGCTAACGTAGTAAGTATGTCTACCAACCGAGGAGGGGGCAGGGCCCCATACATCAGAAAAAATAAGCTGGAGCGGTTTGGTAGAAATACTAGTAGAAATATGATAGGGCATTTGATGAGATTTTGCCTTCTGACACGAATCACAAACAGTTTCGATGCTACGCTCACCAACACATGGGAGCTTATTATTTCTAAGCACTTGTTGCACAACATAAAAAGATGGATGTCCTAGTCTAGCATGCCACCTGTCCGGGGAAATTTTGATGACACCAAAGACTTGTTTATTGAAGCTCCTGAACTCGGGAAAAAGGGGGTAGAGCCCATGCACGCATCTACCGCGATAGAGAATTCTCCGTGTGACCTGATCCTTGATCAAAAAGAAATAGGGATGAAATTCAAGGAAAACATTGTTGTCAAGAGCAATGCGATGTACTGAAAGAAGATTTTTGGCAGTTCAAGGGACATGCAAGATGTTTTGAAGATGAATATCACGATGAGGGGTTGCAATAATTGAATGACCAACATGAGCTATCTCCATACCTTCTCCATTGGCATTATGAACTTGATCTTGCCCGGGGTACTTGTCGTGCATGGTTAGCTTGTCCAGCTCATGAGTGATGTGGTTGGAGGCGCCGGAGTCAGCGTACCAGTTTGTGTCCACACCATAGGAGGCATCCACGGCAGCTGCAACCTTCTTGCGTTGGGAGTTGTTCTCGGCATAACGCCAGTCACAATCCTTCGCAATATGATTATCTTTCTTGCAAATTTGGCACTTATTAAAGTACTCATCATAACCTTGGAAGGGGCGACGATTGTTGTTGTTGTTGTTGCGGCGGTGAGAGTTGTTGTTGCCGCGATGATTGTAGTGGCCTCCGCCACCACCGCCGCTGTGCTGGAAGTGGCCACCACCTCCGCCACCACCATGCGGATAGGGAGCGCCACCACCGCCACCGCCGTTCTGGAAGTGGGCGCCGCCGCTGCCGCCTGGACCGCCACGATAGCCCCTACCGCCGCCACCCTTGGGAGGGTTCTGAGAGGGTTTGGGAGGCCCGCGACCGAGATAGGCGGCATTGGCAGAAGACTTGAAGGCGCCGGGACCAGTTCCTTGGAACAGCTCGACGCGCTGATCGAAGTTGGAGATCATGCCAAAGAACTCATCGGTGGAGACAGGATCAACGCGTACATCAAGAGCAGAGATGATAGGATGATATTCCATGTCGAGACCGGCGATGATGAAAGAGATGAGTTCATCTTCGCCGATTGGTTTTCCTACAGCCGCGAGTTCATCAGACAGCGCCCGCATCTGCCCAAAATAGGCGGCGACGCCGAGGGAACCCTTCTGGGCATTGGAGAGAGCAATATGGCAGTTGTTGATGCGAGACTTGGATTGGGCAGAGAACATGTTTGCCAAGGCAGACCAGATGGCATGCGAGGTCTTGAGGGAGGCGACTTGCACAGGACTTCTTTGGAAAGGTTGCGGAGCAAGTAGGCTACGATTTGTTGATCTTGGATGAGCCATGGGGTATGGGTGGGGTACGCACCAATCTGATCTTTCCCGTCTGAGGTTTTGGTGGTGATGGTTCGAGGAGGCTCGGGTAGGGTTTCATCAAGGTACCCATATAGCCCGGCTCCCATGATCTAGGAGCGAGCTTGGGCTTGCTGGAGAATGTAATTGGTACGTGTGAGAGGCTCGGAGATGGTGTTGTTCAGGCCGGTGGAGATGTGTTGGCTGGAGGAGGTGGACATGGCGCCGGAGATGGGAGGATGGGAAGGATGTGGGCGAGAAAAAAATTTGTGTGGGCGATAGGATGGAGGTGATGATCGCTAGATGAGGAAGAGGGAGGCTCTAATTACCATGTTAGTTTGTGTAAGCGTCTCTACCCTCATACAGAGGGCCGCGGTGTGTTTATATTGATTGAGACACCCATCTCTCATAGGTTACAACCGAAGAAATATTACAGGGAGGTTTTACAGGAGGGATAAGAGAGAATAAACAGAACAAGATCCTACTCCTATAACAACCCTTGGCGCACAAGGCAGCCTAAGAGGCGTGACAGAATTACATGTTTAACAGCCTTGGTTGCCATCGTATTTGCTTGCTGCACCACCACAATAGCCATGGTCTGACAATAAAACTGAAATTTTCTTCAGGGATGAGAGGAGAGAGGTCCTATACTAGCTAGCTGATATGCATCTGCCAATTGTATGCACAGGATACAATTGGTTTTTTGGTCCTTCAGTTTTTACATATGTGCGTGCCCAAACTTAAATTTGGTTGGATGTTCAATCAGCACCATTTTTTCCTTCCATTTCTTTCTCCTGTGTGTATGAGCATCATCTTAACTGTGTGTTTCATTTCTGAAATGAAATTTCTCTCCCCACAGTCTGAAGTATTTCTCTCCCCACAGTCACCCTCTGTTCGTTTTCGCTTGAATTCGCTTGCTTACTGCACCACATATATATGGTCCTAGCTTACGGGTAGAGAGTAGGGCAGAGGAACTGAACTTACTGCACCACATATTTCACCTAAAACTGAAACTTTCTTCTCTCTACATAGTAGAGTAGAGTAGAGGTCCTATCCTGCTAGAGCGCATCTATCTATCTAAATTGAATTGAATTCCATGAATCTTCCTACTCTAAATTTGAGTAGAGTAGAGTAGAGGTCCTATCCCGCTAGAGCGCATCTATCTATCTGAACTGAATTCCATGAATCTTCCTACTCTAAATTTGAGTCGAGTAGAGTAGAGGTCCTATCCTGCGAACGCATCTATCTATCTAAATTGAATTCCATGAATCTTCCTACTCTAAATTTGCCCTCTTTGAATGCTTGCAAGTGTACGTACAGATTCATGGTTTATATTGTACCATCATTCTGACCGCTTACAATCTTCCTATTCTTAATTTACCCTGTTTGTGATTGCAGGCAACCCTCGCTGTGATGTACCTTCTGAGCCCTATGGAGCTTTTCCCTTCCTCAAGGTAAGCAACACAGTTATGTTCAGTCATCTCCTTTCTGACAAACCATATCCAAGAGCTTCTGTGTATAATGTTGCTGTTTTGGTTCCAGCTTTCCTGGGGTACCTTGGCCTGCTTTTTTGGTTCGCAGCTCATGGTCATGGATCGAGCTCCATGGACGGTGATGGCCACCTCATCTGACGCTTTCCTTGTGCGGCCGATCCATCTCCTCCTCGACGCGGCCGTCCCCAATGAACCCACTTTTCTAGATGGAGGATGGTTGCGTTCCTCAACGGCTGCTGGACGGCTGCGTCCTCCTCCCTTCCTAGCGGTTGCTGCACCCGGTGAGCTTCAATTCCCCTCTCTCAATATCCTAACTTTCTCTCCCTTGGCCAGTTGATCCCATCCCCAAGTTGGTGTTGCTCTGTTCCAGTAGTTCCTCAAATTCATGGCTCTCTAAAGGTAGATGGTAGATGTTTGCATTGCATACAACATCCAGTGCACTAGAGTAAAGGTGGATGTGGTGATCTGAATTTTTTGCAACTCTACTCTACTCTACTGTACTGGACAGACATAAGATCAGGTTTTGGTTCCATTTATTTGTACAGGCCTAAAACTGGAGCATCATGTTACTCCCTCCATTCCCTTATACAGGGTCACTATCAAAAATACATTTTGCATCAATACAAGGCCACCAACAATAATCGGGACAAAAATTAATGATGTTTTCTCGTACTAGCCACTTTTTAATACTTACATACATGTAGTCATAATGACACTCCGCCATTTCCTTCCCATTCATTCGTTGCATGCTTGTGGTGTATTAGTGATCCCGGTTAACGAAAAGAAAAGTTGACTTGCAAAGGAGTAATTAAATTTTATCTTGGTACATGTAATATGAGTTTGTAGCCTTGTATAAGGGAATGGAGGGAGTATCGTGAATAGAATACACACAAATACTGCATGCTTATTATTTCTATGCACCATTTTTTGGATAGCTTACGGGTAGAGAGTAGAGCAGAGGAACTGAAGCTTACTGTACCACATATGACTAATTAGGCTTGTTTGTCTGTCTGTGCCAGTTCTGCACCCTTGCTTTATCACAGAAAGGCAGTTGATTTGAAGCCAAAGGTGGAACGGTGGAAGCCACAGAAATTGGCTTGCTCAAGCACAGCAGGCCGGCACCACCTAAAGAGCAAGAGTTGGCGATTCAGAAGGTCAATACACAAGTGCCAATTAAGAAGGTAACTTGTTCTGCAGCCTTAGTCTGAAATGTTGATTTAGCGATGCAATGTTGCTAGCTAATGGCTCAAAAGCCAGCATCACTAAATTTATTTGATCTGAAATAAGAACATGACTTATTAACATAATCATTTGCCTTGAATGAAGAACACCACTGATTAACTTGCTTTACTTGAATATACTGTGTGCCGCTGCTTACATACTTGGTTTAGAGTAGACTACTCTCCTGTACGTGTTGGTTTTGCCTTGAGCAGAGTCACTCGGATTTGCACTTTCAATTGGACATAGAGATATATGAATACACATCACATTTTGGTTCCTCAATGGTGCATATATATATGTATGTAACTAATGAGTTATTAGTTACCAGTGTGTGCACTGCGTCAATCCTAGATTGAAACTGTATTTTAAATGCCAATTGCATGTTTGATAGATCAGTCTATGGTTCAACTATATCCATGAGTGCATTATGAGTTTCTCGACCAACCCTGTCCTTTCTAAGGGGATCATAATAGAAATTTTATGTTTCTTTAACATAATCTTATATTTGATAATCTCTGACTCTTTTTGTGCTTACCATCTTCAGCTGCCTCCTCATCAGCTTGACGGACTACCTCATCAGCCACTACCATTGGTCCCGCAGCTTCGTGATGTAGCTTGGCTCTCTACTAGCAAATATTTGGGATCATTAATTTAACCAAGGACACCAGCCATTACACCCTCTAGTCTAGATAAATATAACTAGCAAACATGCCCGTGCGTTGCAATGGGAGAAAAAAAATGATGTGCTTCGCTGCGAACCAAACATGAATTATCATTAATCTGGTTGGCAGATAGAGGATGAGTTTGATGATGACAAATGATGAATCAGTTAACAATAGGATTCTTTGAGGCACTAGTTCAAAAGTTGCGACGTGAATCCTAGTCAACTAATCAGGTGAACAACCATATCTCTAAATTACCCTATTGATAACAAAAATTTCGTTCACATAGTGCTTGTTTTGAGTTATCGAAATCAATCAATAAAAATGTGGTTTACTTCGTTTGACGTCCAAGTGCGCTTGTAGACAATTTATTTTGTATTTACTTTTTTGGGCATGCAAGCATATTGTTTTCACCATATGTGCCCTAACCTGTGTATATATGTTAGTTCAACATTGTCGAATCCTTATTCATTTATGTATATGGTGTTTGTTTCCTTTTCAGTTTTGTCGTATGAGTTCATGATGGACATAGATTAAATCTTTTTAGATGAGTCAAATTGAATCTTAAAGCAAAATATAGTTTAGAGAATAAACATATATATGTGCACGCTGATCGACTTGGAGATTTTTATCGGGACGTGAAGGGTCCAAACTATTAAAAACAGGAAAGACTTCCCTTTGTCTAAAGAAAAGGCTTCCTAAAAACAGGGAAAAGACCAGTCGGTCTCGTACTTTGTTTCTGTTTGTTAGATCGGCTTTCTCTCCTCCTCTAGGATTTCTCTGGCTGTCTCTCTCGCTCAACCATGCTGACTTTTTGGATTCCATGCGCCTCTCTCCTCCTCTTGGATTGGTCGTGGCCTTCCTCCTCCGAGATGTTTTTCTAGTTGTGAAGCATATATGCGGCATGTCTCGGCCTTCTTTTTGCCTTGCTTGTTTGATCCGGCAACTCGAGAATCGTATATAAGTTGCTAGGAATTGATCTAAAATAGCAGGGTGGGACTATTATTTACAAAAGGAGTCCAAAATTTAGAAGATAGAGCTACTTTTCTCTGCGGCCCATAACAAAAATTTAAATATTGGCTTGGCCCATCCGACTTAGGAAGCTAGAGACCACATACGAAACCTGAGGACGACGTACCAAACGAAATTTCGACGGTGAAACAAAAAACGGACGAAATTATGGTGGTAAGAAGCAATAGTTTTTTTATTAGTATTAGTATTAGTATTATTAGTAAGTATTAGTATTAGTATTAGTATTAGTATAGTATTAGTATTAGTATTAGTATAGTATTAGTATTAGTATTAGTAGGTATAGATATAGATATAGATATAGATATAAAGGTATAGATATAGATATAGATATAGATATAGATTAGGGAGAGAATATAATGTATATACTGTGTATATATAAGGAAAAACGAAACTGTACAGTCAAACTTGCTAGTTAAGTATTTCAGCCCAAAACTCCACGACTCATGACTTGGCCCATTGGCCCAAGTGGCTGTAGTGCGCTACGCATGCAGACCATCGATCTGTGGACCATCGGCCCTCAAAAAATCTATCAATCGGGTAAGACGGAGACGAACCCGACACCTTTGCCCTGTTCTCTCCCCACGCGGCGGCGAGCCGCCAGAGGCCACGGTGGTTGCCATCGCCTGCTCGGCGATTGGGCGTCTGAAACGGCGTCCCGGACGGCGCGACAAATTCATCCCCGCTTACCCTGGTTACGATCCAAGAGCGGGCAGCAGCCAAGATGAGCATTGGTTCAGTTTCAAAGGCACAACCCATAGATTCAGGTATAATTGCTAATTGGATATATTAATCCATCACTTCTGAAATTGGGAGCTCTCTTCTCATGCCAATTCTTATTTCTTAGTCCAACTGGATAATATATCGCTGTAGGCAGGAGCAGAATTTTCTTCTCGTGCTGTTAAGGAGGATGCACTACAGTACATACAAACAAAAGTAAGTTAGTTTTAACACTTCTCTGCCTATTTAATTATAGTGAAATTAGAACTTGTTTGCAGTCGATTGTGAATTATTTAGACATGAGAATTTGCAATTTCCCATTTAAATTTGTAATGTGAGAATGTTTATAAATTTTGATTTTGCTACAGTGAACATTATCTATAAAGAATAGTACTCCTGTAATTTGTAAACTTTCTTATCCTTTTCTATTTTCTATCCTCTATATATCTTAGATTTTGCCACAATATGTTGAACATTTACTTTTATATGTTGAACAATGCAAGTTATGATCAATTTTGATGAATATAAAACATTATGAAATATCTTTGCGTTGCACCGGGCATGAAATCTTGCAAAACCTGCTTCATTTGTCATTAGGTACAATTTTTCTTTGAGTTGAAATCGTTGTGATTTATTAACCAGTCTCCACTGATTCAAGCCTACCAGCGTGATAACACACGCCGGCGGGACATGGAACCATGTTTGCCAAAGCTTATTCACACATCCTTCCTTAGCCAAAACACAACTTTGTTCACGAACGACGCACCCAGCAAACCTTGGACTCCGCGAAGTCTTGAAGAAGTTCTTTGTCGTTACGCACCATTTCTTATATCCACTTTTAATAAACGTCGCTATTAATGCTACATTGATTTTTTGCTTCCCGGTTGAATTTTGGTCGTTAAGAAGCCACGCTGGCATTCCTCGCCTGATTTAAGAGTAGTTCATGGAATAGTTTCTGGATCTGTTTTCCTTTTTTCTTTTCAAAAAACATGATATCGTTAATAAATATAAATGCTTCAATAAAAACAATTTTTTTGAACATTTCTAAATGCAAACTTTTTTTAAAAAGATGGACCAACTTTTGTGAATTTTGACCAGTTTTTAAAAAGTGTGATTATTCATAACTGTGTACTTATTATAAAATATATTTTTACTATGTTGAGTTTTTTTACATATATAAATTTGTTGTTTGGTTGGGCATTGTTATTCTTTTATTTTTCATTATTTGCGCTTGGCCCAAACAAAGCACTTGACATAGACACTTCACGTATGGCATGGTGCGCGCCGCGGTCACGAAAGTGCGAACCCACAGCCCCCCGCGCGCCCTGTTGGGCCGGCCCATGCACGGGGACGAACGCTCACTATTTTTTTCCTGGCTTTTATTCTATGTTACAGTAATTCGGGATTACAAAAAGGTTCTAAAATTTCAATAAAATTGTGAGTTTTGAATTGTCAAAAACAGTTCTTAAATTCAAAAAATTGTCCATGATTTCAGAAAATATAACCATTTTTCATATTAATGAACACTTTTTATTTTGATGTAAAAAATATGAGCTTTATTTAATAATGATGAACGATTATTAAACTTGAAGAACAAATTTTAAATTTGGTGAATATTTTTCGAACTTGATGATCAAAATTTGTATTTGAAAACTTTCTTTTGAAAAAATGACGATCACGTTTTAAATTTGATGAAATTTTTTTAAACGATGAAATTTTGAATTTTGATAAACATTTATTAAGTCTGATAAAAATTTGAATTCAACGAACATTTTTTACATCAATGAAATTTTTTTGAAATCGATGAACAAAAAAATCTTCACGAATTTGAAAAGAAATTTCACAAAGAAAGTGAAAAGTAAATATGAAAAAAGAAGAAAGAAAAAGAAAAACAGCAAAGGAAAGGAAAGGAAAAAAGAAAGAAAGAAAAAATGAAGGAAAAAAACGAAAATGGGCTGACCCATGAGAACGCCCAGCACGCGAGGGGACGGTGCGCGCTACCTCGCTAGGGCGCACGGTACACGCCGTATAGGATTCCCCCACAGAAATGGCTTTCAATGAAAAAAAGGAAGTGTCTGTATTACAATCGACTGAAATTGAATTGGCCTTCCATCAAATAAGCCAACCAGTAACAATCTGACACCAACGGAGAAAAAAAAAACTTGACTGGAAATAAAGGGGCATTCAACCATTTTTTTCAGGCACTACAAACATGGCACGTATATGCATGATGTATGCGCTCTATGATCCATGAGCAAGCAACGAAAGGGCCCAAAAAGCAACATTGCCAGGTCAGTACCCTCATGACCTTCTCCAGGTTATTGACAGTTTTGCTTTCTTCACAACACTTCTGAAAGAAAACCTGAAATTCTCATGGCATTATCAAGGATCTGAAGTTGATACTTGTGGAAGAAACTCCTGAACACAAACATACTATAAATTCAACATTAGGCTGTCGTAAAATCATCATCAACCTGCTGCACAATGATCCACACATGATGAACTAATCACATACTACTAAACATTTCACTGTCATGAAGCTTTAAATACAGTGGCTTCTGTTGAAATTTACAGTAAACTCACTATCAATAAACAGTAACTTCTAAAGTGTATCACATATTCAGCTTTGATAAATTTTACAGTGTTCATTTTATTAAAATTCTAGTCAGTAACAACAAGATCACAACAAAGATACTGGAACTTCTGTAAAAATAAGGAGAAGCAACCAGTAACAGTGCGTGCTTTATGATCAGATAAGAACGAGAAAGAGGATGGCGGAAGAAGGAGACAGAATAGCTACACAATCAGGAAACTTCAGTCACACCAAGAAGACAAACTGCAGGTCAGTACTCTCACAATCTCCTTCAAATAGTTCTTCCAGTAAAGAAAGGATCAATACCTAAGCACATCATCAAAAGATGTCTAGAACACCAATAGTTTAGAAAAATGTAGCACTATAAATTCAGGTAACTGTATAGTGTAAAATCTATACCAGGTCACTATAAAATACAACAATCACAACCTTTAGGCTACTACTATAAATTACAGAAGTTATAGAGATTGTAAATCTTCGAACAGGGTAGTGTAAACTCAAACATGAGGTTACTATGAATTCAAACAATCAAAAAATTATAGTGCGGTAAATTATAGAAGCTATAGAACAGTAAATCCATCATCAGGTTAGTCATCAATTAACTATAACTTACTACAAAAAAAAAGTAGACTTCTATGAATACTATAGTACTGTAAAATCCATCATAGCAATTCAAAAAATTCTATTAAAAAGAACTACTAAAATATACATAAGCTATAGGACCATAAATCCATCATCAATGTATTATCAATTAAATACCAGGAAACTGTAATATACATTCAGACAAATTCATGTGATCAAGCATTCTATATGAACTCACTGTAGGAACAACAATGACACACTATATGGAGATACTGCAATAAATAAAAAATGGGCCATTTGCATTTCTGTCCCTAACTCGAACCACCTAATCAGATATACCCCTAATTCCAAAGCCTGCTCAAAAATGCCCCTCCGCCGTCATGTGCCCTTATAGAAATGCCCCTCGAGCCGTTTCCGTCCAGTCAAGGCTGTTTGACCGCTAACGTGCCGTTTATTTGACATTTTTGCCCTCCTTCCTTACATCCGGCCCAACTAACGGTTCACTCTCTCTCCCTCTTTCTTCTTCTTCCTCGCGGCAACAGGGGCATTTTTGAGCAAGAAGCTGGATCGGGCGTTTCCGCCATGTGATCGAAGAGAGAGGCGAGAACGCAGCGTGGTGAGCAATGGTACGTCGGGCATGGCGGGCATGTCTTCTACAACCTCGTCGGTGGCCGCCAATGTAAGTTCGTGGTCGATTTGGGTGATATTGCGGAATTAGGGTTCATCAATTTGGGTTGCCCTTTCGATAGGTTGATGGGCGTCGGGATAGTTCGGTTTCAATCGGAGTTCTACATCCCGATCCGACATTCTACGTGGCCTTGAGGTTCGGTCGTCGCGGCGGTGCCCTGGCCACGGGCTTATTCCTGCTCGTCGTGTCGCCTGGGGAGGAGCAAGCTCCGGCAGAAGGTTTCTCGGCTGCCCTCTTGATGTAAGTGTTTTTGCTTTTGAATGCTTGACTTGATTATGCTCTTTCTCCTCTTTCTAATTCGATCATTGATTTTGCAGCTTCCTGATGAATGTGATTGGGTTGTCTGGATTGACACGCCATCGACCCGAATGTGTTGGTGCGTGCATTTGAGGAGCTTCATGCAGGATTGGAGAAGAGCTGGCTAAAAGCTCATTATTTAGAGAGGAGGGTGATGTATCTAACCGAGAAGAACAAGAAACTGAAGCTAAAGATGAAGAAGAGGAACGAGGTTATGCAAGCACGAGGGATTTATCATAGTTCTTGGTTTTAGCATGTTGGCCACATTTGTTTCTAGGTGGTCTAATAATTCATACTAAATGGATTTCTGTTTGTAGTGTATGCTTTGATGGAGCTAAGTTTGGGAATGTATTATCCCGAATAATGTTGTGATTTGGGAATGATGTGATATTTCTATTTGGAAATGACTGAAGAATCTTGCTTGGCATTTTGAAAGTAGCAGCTCAAATGAAACTAGTAGCTGACCAAATGATCTGTTGTGTTAAAACTAGCAGCTCACAAAATATTTAAAAGTAGCAGCTCAGAAGATAGCATCTCACAAATAGCATAACTTCATAATAGCATTGCACATTCAAGATAGCATCTCACAAGTTCAGCATTACATAAGTTCATAATTTCAGCAGCACACTTAAGATAACAGCTAACAAGTTCACAAATAGTTCTTAAACAACAAAAACAACACACTTAACATAGCAGCTAACAAGTTCACAGATCTTTCATCTTCTTGCTCCTGGTGTTGCAAGCAGGGTTAGTTAAGAGCCTTGAACTCCACCTTGTGGTGACACCTCGTTCAGTCTCGTTACCGGCAAGTCACTTTACTCGTACCGTAATGCATGATTCCGTGACTGCACACTTGGTCACTTTGAGCTCATTATGATGATGCATTACCGAGTGGGCCCAAGTGATACCTCTCCGTAACACGGAGTGACAAATCCAGTCTCGATCCGTGTCAACCCAATGAATACTTTCGGAGGTACCGTAATGCACCTTTATAGTCACCCGATTCGTTGTGACGTTTGGTACACCCAAAGCACTCCTACGGTATCCGGGAGTTACACGATCTCATGGTCTAAGGAAGAGATACTTGACATTGGAAAAGCTCTAGCAAAAGCGAACTACACGATCTTGTGCTATGCTTAGGATTGGGTCTTGTCCATCACGTCATTCTCCTAATGACGTGATCCCGTTGTCAATGACATCCGATGTCCATAGTCGAAACCATGACTATCTGTTGACCAACGAGCTAGTCAACTAGAGGCTCACTAGGGGCGTATTGTAGTCTATGTATTCACACGTGTATTATGATTTCCGGATAATACGAGTTATAGCATGAATAAAAGACAATTATCATGAACAAGGAAATATAATAATAATGCTTTTATTATTGCCTCTAGGGCATATTTCCAACAGTCTCCCACTTGCACTAGAGTCAATAATCTAGTTACATTGTGATGAATCGAACACCCATAGAGTTACGGTGTTGATCATGTTTTGCCCATGAGAGAGGTTTAGTCAGCGGATCTGCGACATTGAGATCCGTATGCACTTTACAAATTTCTATGTCTCCATCTTGAACATTTTCACGGATGGAGTTGAAGCGGCAACTTGATGTGCTGGTCTTCTTGTGAAACACAGGCTCCTTGGCAAGGGCAATAGCTCCGGTGTTGTCACGTAAGAGTTTGATCGGCCCCGACGCATTGGGTATGACTCCTAGGTCGGTGATGAACTCCTTCACCCAAATTGCTTCATGCGCTGCCTCCGAGGCTGCCATGTACTCCGCTTCACATGTAGATCCCGCCATTTACGCTTTCGCTTGCACCGGCTTCTTGCTCCACCATTCAACATAAACATTATCCGGTTTGTGACTTTGAGTCATCCAGACCGTGTCGAAGCTAAGCGTCGGCGTAACCCTTCTGACGAGATCTTCGTCACCTCCATAAACGAAACATGTCCTTTGTCCTTTTTCGGGTACTTTAGGATATTCTTGACCGCTGTCCGGTGTTCCTTGCCGGGATTACTTTGGTATCTTCCTACCAAACTTACGGCAAGGTTTACATCAGTGCAGTACCACAGCATGGCATACATAATAGATCCTATGGCTGAGGCATAGGGATGGCGCTCATCTCTTCTTTATCTTTTGCCATGGTCGGGCATTGAGCTGAGCTCAATCTCACACCTTGCTGTCTGAGCAAGAACCCTTTCTTGGACTGATCCATTTTGAACTTCTTCAAAATCTTATCAAGGTATGTGCTTTGTGAAAGAAGACCTATGAGGCGTCTCGATCTATCTCTATAGATCTTGATGCCTAATATATAAGCGACTTCTCCAAGATCCTTCATTGAAAAACTTTTATTCAAGTAGGCCTTAATGCTGTCCAAGAGTTCTATATCATTTCCCATCAAAAGTATGTCATCTACATATAATATGAGAAATGCTGAGCTCCCACTCACTTTCTTGTAAACGCAGGGCTTCTCCATAAGTACGCATAAACCCAAACGCTTTGATCATCTCATCAAAGCGAATGTTCTAACTCGAGATGCTTGCACCAGCCCATAAATGGAGCAACTGGAGCTTGCATACTTTGTCGACATTCTTAGGATCGACAAAACCTTCCGGCTGCATCATATCTGACTCTTCCTTAAGATATTCATTAAGGAACGCTGTTTTGACGATCCATCTGCCATATCTCATAATCATAGTATGCGGCAATTGCTAACATGATTCGGACGGACTTAAGCAGCTTTCTGGGTGAGAAAGTCTCATCGTAGTCAATCCCTTGAACTTGCCGATAACCCTTAGCGACAAGTCGAGCTTTATAGATGGTGACATTACCATCCGCGTCCGTCTTCCTCTTAAAGATCCATTTATTTTCTATAAGCTGCCTTAGATCATCAGGCAAGTCTATCAAAGTCCATACTTTGTTTTCATACATGGATCCTATCTCGGATTTCATGGCTTCGAGCCATTTGTTGGAATCCGGGCCCGCCATCGCTTCTTCATAGTTCAAGGTTCACCGTTGTCTAACAACATGATTTCCGGGGCGGGGTTGCCGTACCACTCACAGTGCGGAACGTGTCCTAGTGGACCTAATGATTCGATGTAATTTGATCCAGTACCTTGATCATCATCATTAATTTCCTCTTCACAGGTGTGGGCATCACAGGAACATTTTCCTGAGCTGCACTACTATCCCGTTCAAGAGGTAGTACTTCATCGAGTTCTACTTTCCTCCCACTTACTCCTTTCGAGAGAAACTCTTTTTCCAGAAAGGTTCCATTCTTGGCAACAAAGATCTTGCCTTCGTATCTATGGTTTAAGGTATACCCAAGGGTTTCATTAGGGTATCCTATGAAGACGCTTTTTTCCTACTTGGTTTCGAGCTTTTCATGTTGATGTTTCTTTACATATTCATCGCATCCCCAAACTTTTAGAAACGACAGCTTAGGTTTCTTCCCAAACCATAATTCATACGGTGTCGTCTCAACGGATTTAGACGGTGCCCTATTTAAAGTGAATGTAGCTGTCTCTAGAGCGTATCCCCAAAATGATAGCGGTAAATCGATAAGAGACATCATAGATCGCACCATATCCAATAGAGTGCGATTACGACGTTCGGACACACCGTTACGCTGAGGTGTTCCAGGCGGCGTGAGTTGTGAAATGATTCCACATTTTCTTAAGTGTGTGCCAAATTCGTGACTTAAATATTGTCCTCCACGATCTGATCGTAAGAATTTTATCTTTCGGTCACGTTGATTCTCTACCTCATTCTGAAATTCCTTGAACTTTTCAAAGGTCTCGGACTTGTGTTTCATCAAGTAGACATACCCATATCTACTCAAGTCATCCGTGAGAGTGAGAACATAACTTGATATCCGCCATGAAGCCTCAACACTCATTGGACCGCATACATCGGTATGTATGATTTCCAATAAGTTGGTTGCTCGCTCCATTGTTCCAGTAGAACGGAGTCTTGGTCATCTTTCCCATGAGGCATGGTTAGCATGTGTCAAATGATTCATAATCCAGAGACTCCGTAAGTCCATCCATGGAGCTTCTTCATGTGCTTGACACCAATGTGACCAAGGCGGCAGTGCCACAAGTATGTGGGACTATCGTTATCAACTTTACATCTTTTGGTATTCACACTATGAACATGTGTAAAATTACGTTCGAGATTCATTAAGAATAAACCATTGACTATCGGAGCATGACCATAAAACATTTCTCTCATATAAATAGAACAACCATTATTCTCGGATTTAACTGAGTAGCCATCTCAGATTAAACGAGATCCGGATACAATGTTCATGCTCAAACTTGGCACCAAATAGCAATTATTAAGGTTTATAACTAATCACGTGAGGCAAATGTAGAGGTAGCGTGCCGACGGCGATCACATCGACCTTGGAACCATTCCCCGCGCGCCGTCACCTGCGTCCTTCGCCAGTCTCCGTTTATTCCGCAGCTCCTGCGTGAGTTACAAATATGAACAGCAGCGGCACCGTATCAAATACCCGGGAGTTACTACGAGTACTGGTAAGGTACACATCAATTACATGTATATCAAATATACCTTTAGTGTTGCCGGCCTTCTTGTCCGCTAAGTATTTGGGGCAGTTCCGCTTCGATGACCCTTCCCTTGCAATAAAAGCACTTTCTGTCTCGGGTTTGGGTCCATTCTTTGACTTCTTCTTCCCGGCAACTTGCTTAGGGTAGCGGCAACCTCTTTGCCGTCCTTCTTGAAGTTCTTCTTGCCCTTGCCCTTCTTGAACTTAGTGGTCTTATTGACCATCAACACTTGATGTTCTTTCTTGATTTCAACCTCTGGCGACTTCAGCATTGAGAATACTTTGGAATGGTCTTCACCATCCTCGCATATTGTAGTTCATCACAAAGCTCTTGTAGCTTGGTGGGAGCGGCCGAAGGATTCTGTCAATGACCGCCTCGTCCGGGAGGTTTATGTCCACTGGGACAAAGTGATGCAACCCGGACATTTTGAGTATGTGCTCACCTTGTAACTGTTTTCCTCCATTTTACAACTATAGAACTTGTCGGAGACTTCATATCTCTCGACCGGGCATGAGCTTGAAAAACCAGTTTCAGCTCCTCGAACATCTCATATGCTCCGTGTTGCTCAAAACGCTTTTTGGAGCCCCGGTTCTAGGCTGTAAAGCATGCCGCATTGAAACGAGGGAGTAATCGTCAAGACGAGACTGCCAAGCGTTCATAACGCCTTTGGTTCTCTCGATGGGTGCTTCACCTAGCGGTGCTTCTAGGACATATTGTTTCTTGGCAGCTATGAGGATGATCCTCGTGTTCCGACCCAGTCCGTATAGTTGCTGCCATCATCTTTCAGCTTGGTTTTCTCTAGGAACGCGTTGAAGTTCATGGTGACATGAGCGTTGGCCATTTGATCTACAAGACATATTATGCAAAAGTTTTAGACTAAGTTCGTGATAATTAAGTTCATCTAATCAAATTAAAATGAACTCCCACTCAGATTAGACATCCTCTAGTCATCTAAGTGTTACACGATCCGAGTCGACTAGGCCGTGTCCGATCATCACGTGAGACGGACTAGTCATCGTCGGTGAACATTCTCATGTTGATCGTATCTTCCATACGACTCGTGTTCGACCTTTCGGTCTCCGTGTTCCGAGGCCATGTCCGTACATGCTAGGCTCGTCAAGTTAACCCTAAGTGTTTTCGCGTGTGTAAATCTGTCTTACACCCGTTGTATGTGAGCGTAAGAATCCATCACACCCGATCATCACGTGGTGCTTAGAAGTTTACGAACTGTAGTAACGGTGCCGCTTAGGGAGAACACTTCTTGAAATTGTTCTAAGGGATCATCTTATTTACTACCGTCGTTCTAAGTAAAAAAGATGCATAATCATAATAAACATCACATGCAATTATAAAGTAGTGACATGATATGGCCAATATCATATAGCTCCTTTGATCTTCATCTTCGGCTCCATGATCATCCTGTCACCGCATGACACCATGATCTCCATCATCATGATCTCCATCATCGTGTCTTCATGAAGTTGTCACGCCAACGACTACTTCTACTTCTATGGCTAACGCGTTTAGCAATAAGGTAAAGTAATTTACATGGCGTTCTTCAATGACACGCAAGTCATAAAAACAACTCCTATGGCTCCTGCCGGTTGTCATACTCATCGACATGCAAGTCGTGATTCCTATTACATGAACATGATCTCATACATCGCAATATATCATCATTCATCACAACTTGGCCATATCACATCACATGACAATCGCTGCAAAAACAAGTTAGACGTCCTCTAATTGTTGTTGCATCTTTTACGTGGCTGCAATTGGGTTCTAGCAAGAACGTTTTCTTACCTACGAATAACCACAACGTGATCTTGTCAACTTCTATTTACCCTTCATAAGGACCCTGTTCATCGAATCCGCTCCAACTAAAGTGGAGAGACAGGACACCCGCCACCACCTTATGCAACTAGTGCATGTTAATCGGTGGAACCGGTCTCCACGTAAGCGTACGTATAAGGTTGGTCCGGGCCGCTTCATCCCACAATAACGCGGAAGCAAGATACGACTAGTAACGGCAAGTAAGTTAACAAGATCCACGCCCACAACAAAATTGTGTTCTACTCGTGCAAAGAGAACTACGCATAGACCTAGCTCATGATGCCACTGTTGGGGAACGTTGCAGAAAATTAAAATTTTCCTACGGTTTCACCAAGATCTATCTATGAGTTCATCTAAACAACGAGTCTAAAGAGAGTTTGAATCTACATACCACTTGTAGATCGAATACGGAAGCGTTCGAGGGAGTGGTGATGATGAAGACGTTATAGCGATGATTCCGATCACCGATGACCAAGCTGAAAGGACAGCACTCTCCAGCTGTTCAACACACGTGCGGGACGACGGCGTCTCCTCCGCCTTGATCCAGCAAGGATGAAGGAGAGGTTGAGGAAGACAACTCCAATGGCAGCACGCACGGGCGTGGTGCAATTTGTGCAGAAGGTTCTCCGGCGAGCTTCGCCAAGCTCACACGGAGAAAGAGAGGAGTTGGGGAGGGGAGGGGCTGCGCCTTCAATTGTGTGTTGCAGCCCTCCCCTCACCCCTCTATATATAGGAGAGAGAGGGCAGGGGGGCCGGCCATCTAGGGTAAACCCTAGATGGGGCGGCGGCCAAAGGGGGAAGGAAAGGGGTGGCTTGCCCCCCAAGCTGGGGCGCCTTTGCCTTAGGGTTTCCTCCCAAGCCCTAGCCGCATGGGCCCTAGGTGGGGAGGCCCACCAAGCCCACCAGGGGCTGCTTCCTCTCCCACGCAGCCCATGTGGCCCCCCGGAGGGTGGCACCTCCGGTGGACCTCCTGAACCCTCCCAGGCCCCGGTACATTACCAGTATACCCCGAAACTTTCCCGAGTCCGTTTAACCACTTTCCATATAAATCTTTACCTCCGGACCATTCCGGAACTCCTCGTGACGTCCGGGATCTCATCCGGGACTCGAACAACATTCGGTAATCACATACTTGTCTTCCTAATAACCCTAGCGTCCACCGAACCTTAAGTGTGTAGACCCTACGGGTTCGAGACATGCAGACATGACCGAGACGACCTCAGTCAATAACCAACAGCGGGATCTGGATACCCATGTTGGCTCCCACATGCTCCTCGATGTTGTCATCGGATGAACCACGATGTCAAGGGTTCAAGCAACCCCAGTATTCTATTCCCTTTGTCGACGGTATGTTACTTGCCCGAGACTTCGATCGCCGGTATCCCAATACCTCGTTCAGTCTCGTTACACTGGCAAGTCACTTTACTCGCATCGTAATGCATGATCCCGTGACCGGACACTTGGTCACTTTGAGCTCATTATGATGATGCATTACCGAGTGGGCCCGGTGATACCTCTCCGTAACACGGAGTGACAAATCCCGATCTCGATCCGTGTCAACCCAACAGATACTTTCGGAGGTACCGTAATGCACCTTTATAGTCACCCGATTCGTTGTGGCGCTTTGGTACACCCAAAGCACTCCTACGGTATCCGGAGTTACACGATCTCATGGTCTAAGGAAGAGATACTTGACATTGGAAAAGCTCTAGCAAAACGAACTACACGATCTTGTGCTATGCTTAGGATTGGGTCTTGTCCATCACGTCATTCTCCTAATGACGTGATCCCGTTGTCAATGACATCCGATGTCCATAGTCAGGAAACCATGACTATCTATTGACCAACGAGCTAGTCAATTAGAGGCTCACTAGGGACGTATTGTAGTCTATGTATTCACACGTGTATTATGATTTCCGGATAATACAGTTATAGCATGAATAAAAGACAATTATCATGAACAAGGAAATATAATAATAATGCTTTTATTATTGCCTCTAGGGCATATTTCCAACAATTGTCAAGTGCCATTTGCTTCCCATAGAATACTCTCATATATGGAACTGCAAGGCCAGACTTCTTCTTCAAATTTTTCTTCAATACTGTTGGTCCCACTTCAGATCCTCTAAAATCCGTGTCTTCACAAAGATCAAGAACCCATCTACTCTTAGCTGACCTCAATCTCTTCCTCCTGTTCACATTGGGACATGTATGAGCTGTCTTGTTCACTTTAACCTGCATTCATGATAGTTCAGATACATGTCAGAACCTATGTGTTGCAACAAACAAACAAAATACAGTATCAATGCTGCTAACTACAAATGCATTGTTAGTTGCTATATTTAATACCCAAGCAGTGTGTCAGTGTCTCATTAAGGAGGCATGCATCCTCCATTGACACCTCTTATAAGCACAATGCACTTTGTCAACCTATTCTTGTCACTCTTGTCAATCACAAATTCACTTTGAGTCTTTATTGAGAAGGTTGCAAGGGCATTTCTACAGTCTATGGCACTTTGGAAAATATTGTTCCCTCTTTCAAAGAAGGATCATCTCTATTGTATTGCACATCTGGTCTTTCCTCATCGATGTTTCCGTAGTACCCCATGTCATTGTCCTCCTCTTTCTCATCTTCACCGCCTCACCAAACATGCCTTCAGGGGTGGAACATAATCTTCCCCCTCATCATCTTTCTCCTTGCCCTTCTTCCTTGTTACAAACTGTGGAAACAACCTTTCATCCTCATCATCACTTGGCCAATCATCCGGTAGTCCCTCTTCAGTGTATGGGTCACCTGAATCTTTATTATGAGAGGGAGCTGCATGCCTAGGAACTTCTACAAGAGGGTGTTCCTGGTGCACACGCATGGAACCTTTGCCTCCACTATGAGCTGTTGCTTTTTTGCCCTTGATTGGCTAGTTCTACCTTTACACTGTAGACCTAGACCGAGATCTTGTTCCTCTGCTCTCCGGGCTCTCCTCCACTATGAGATGTTGCTTTTTGCCCCTTGATTGGCTAGTTCTACCTTTACACTGTAGACCTAGACCGAGATCTTGTTCCTCCGCTCTCCGGCTCTCCTCTCTCCCTTTGTATGACACTGATTTCTAGTTTAGCAGGGAAAGAATCATGTATTGCAAACATGATACCAAGCTCATCATCACACTGGACAGGGACCCATGCTGATTTGTCAATGTCCCAGTACCTGAATTCCACTGCATCGTGTAGACCCCATGGATATTTAGCAGCTATGGCAGATCTAAACTGATTGAAAGTCCATTGATTGTCGAGAACAAAAGGAAAAGAGAATCCTGTGTTGGATGCTTTTGTGCCAAAGCACTAGCTAGAAGTGTGGTTTCCATTCTACAATCAATCCCAACCGCTTCTATCGGGGTCCATCCTCGATGACCATGGAAAATGTATGTATCCCAACGCCATGAGCACTATGAACTAGGTCAACAAATTAAACTACAAGAACAAATCGAACTACAAACGGCATGAGATCGCATCAGATTACAAGAGATACTTACCCGCCGAGCATTAAATGCATAGCTGCGATGTGCTCCCTCGTTAAATGGCCACGCAATCGCTGTCCCCATCCATCCCGTCGCCCGTGTCTCCTTCACGCCGTTGCAGAGCGACACAGTCAAATCCGAAGCTCCACTGTGGCCGCCATCAATAGATCGAGCCTTAGGAGTTGGGATCGACCGGACCGAGCGAGCTAGGGTTAGGGTTACGGCGGCAGGCGATTTGGGGGAGAAAGAGAGAGGGTGCGGCTCGGGTGAGAGAATGAGATGGAGAGAGAGTGAACCGGTGACCTGGGCCCAGTTGTAAGGACGAAGGGGCAAAAATGTCAAAGAAACGGCCGCTTACCAGTCAAACAGCCTTGACTGGACGGAAACGGCACGGAAGGGCAATTCTATAAGGGAACATGACGGCGGAGGGGCATTTTTTAGCAGGCTTTCGAATTAGGGGCAAATGTGAGTAATGGGTTCGAGTTAGGGACACAGATGTAAAAGACCCATAAAAAATCTATAGGACAGTGTAAATCCACCATCACCCTACTGTAAATTCAACATAAGAGTAATGTAAATATGCGGCCCAGATTAGTTTGTGCGATCAAGCATTCTATATCAGCTCACTGTACAAACAACAGTCACCAAATTTGTGGAGCAACTGTAAATTACAAAATCTATGAGACAGCAAATCCACCACCAGGACCTTGTAAATTCAACATCAAGGTACTGTATATGCATTCAAACTAATTCCAGTAAGTATATATGCATTCAAACAACGTCAGCATTCTTGTAAACTGACAACAACATTGCTGGTTACCTATTACATATTCTAGAAACAAAATTATATGATGATACTCATATATATCTACCAGACAACTTTGGGCAATTGTGTAATAGCATGGTTCAGTTTAGCCGCTTCAGATCACAGGGGTCAGGGAAACAAACTGACTATCCTTTTGGCTACTGTACAGTAGCATGGTTCAGTTCAACCGCTTGACCAAAACAACTCCAAATCAGTATTGCTCGAGCAGTTTGACCGATGTGCCTTGGCTACACAGGCAGATGTAATTCCGGTGCAGTCGGTAGTACGGAGAAATTCCTACCAGGTTGGCAGAACAGCGAGATTTCCACGGCTTCGGCAGAACGACAAGACACCAATGTCGAGCGCGACGAAACGACACAATTGGGCTGAGGCTTCGGTCGAGGGAGTAGTTGCGTATTTATATGTGTATATGGCCTCTGGAACAGCCAAAGCAGTCCCTGCAGGACACCCCATGGGCGCAGGAAGGATTGGATCAAGACAAAAACAATGCAATCCATTATGTAGAAGGCAAAAGCATAGAGATAAAAACTACCAATACATATGTTTCGAAAGTGAGTCACTAATAAGATGAGAAAGCTAGGATGCTTGTAGTAAAATATATATGCCTTTCATTGCCACACCTGCCATTATCTAGAATGAGAAAGTAAGTCATATCAGTAAATGTGGTCTGCCACACATCATAAAGGAACTCAGTTGATTAAGTAGCTATATATGAGCATGTTAAAAAATTCTAGGCTCCAAAACCAAAGAAGACAGGAAAGACCAAGACACACATATTGATCCATTACATGAGAAGTATAGGATATTATTGCTCCAGTTAATACATGAAGCCCCATTGTTCAGTTTAGATGGCAGTTTAAAAGCAATAGCACCAGCTCATACTATGGAAACCTAAAGAGCAGACAACAAAATTACCCATTTACATAATCTAACAAACTTTAAGCTAGCAGTCCTGTGACCACAAGTTCATTACTATGAACATTTTCTTGTCTACTTCTAATATATAATGGGCAAGCACAAATTTCCGTATAGGATATGCATACGCACACAAATGTGGACTAAATTTCATCGGCTAGAAGCAATATATCATGTAAGCACAGAGTAAATTGATCCAAGGTCAGAGAACCAATGTCAGGAGGCATTCTACAAACTGTTTGTAAAAAATCATAAGTTAAACACACTCAGCTATCTACCACAGACCAAACATTGCTTCTACCTTTCAAATTAGCCTGTTGTTACACACATGTTTGCTGAATAGATGCACCCTAAAACAAATCCTACATTTACTTTCTCAAATAGAATTGCATTTTTCTAGTTGTCAAAATAGGGTGAGCAGCAACTTTCATGTCAACATGATGCCCTCTTGAAAATAAATTAGACCTGTCCATCACTTATTTGTGAACTACTCTTCAGTGCCTTCTATCGATGATAAATGAGACAAAATACATATGGAACTTAATAATGACAGAGCGGCGACTTTTGAATGTGATGTGCTAATCTCACGACTCCTCATGTGGAAGCGGCAGATTAGCCTGCCACGCCGCCACCGACGACGTCCGAGCTCTATGCGAACTTGTGGGATCCTGGGGGAGTGAGCGCCCAGGATAGTACAACACCTATGCATATGCTCACCAGTACAATAAGTTCTCCCTCCGAAACGTCGGAGAACAGCTGGCCGAGCCGCCGTCGACCGCCGAGCTCTCCTTCCACGCTGCCGCAGATCAGTCGGTCGTCCCGCCATCGTTGACTGAGCTCTCCATTCGTGCCGCTGCAGAGCAGCCTGCCACATCGCCGTGCCAAGCTCTCCATCCGACCCATCACATAACTTTGCCTTGTACTCTAAGAATAGAATAGTTAGCAAATCAATTGGTTGTCAAGAAATAAACAAGCGATTGTGTTCTGTATATTACTTTCAGTTGTTCAATGAAGATGGCTGTGCATTGTGGAATTACTCCACTCAAAATACTGGAATGCCCGACCTAGACACCTAATAATTATTGTTCTTCACAAGTTTCAGGTCAAGACAACTTGACATTCTTGTAGCTTTGACATTGTTGTTCACAGAATCCTTTTGTAATAAGCGTGCATTTCCAGTTTCATATATTATGAAACCAAAATGTCCAAGGATACAAAAAACCAAGCAGTCACCCTGCCGATACAGAAACATCACTGTGTCTCAACGACAATAAACTGGACCAACGAACTTGACCAACTATTGACTCTACTAAAGCACGAATTCACCTACTAACAGACTCTTGAATCCAGGTAAGTTAGTTAGTCCAACAGATGATTAAAAACATATGTAAAAAGCATAAGGCAATCAATTATTGTTGTCAATAAATAAAGAAGAAACGATCTGATAAAATATGTATCCAATCAAATAAGTACTGTAATTGTAATAAAAGAATCGGAAATAAGACAGCGACCTGAGTTTTGCTTCTCTATCATATCAGCTCCACCATGGGTGAGGTTCTTGCACGACTACCGCCTCAGGCCCTCTGCAGCTTTCCATCTTCATCATCTTGACCCTGAAAATTTTGAAGGACTTCAGAATATGAAGAGTTCAGTTCTAAACTGCCGGAAAGGCTCCAGCACAGATCATGCTTGGGCGTTAATGATTCAGCGACCCGAGACAGCAAGGAGAACACTTTGATGATGAGGTGAACGCCGACGGTAAGAAGAGAATCCTGTAGGCGTGGAGCATGTAGTGGACAGGCGCGAGGCAGGTGATGAGGGCGCGGAGATGGTCGATCTCCGCGTCGAAGCGGCGGAACTGGCGGAGCTCCATCTAGACCTCGACCTTCTCCTTCTGCAGGCGCCGCATCATGGCCATGGCATTGCTGGCGGCGCTGCCGCGGCGAGGCGCTCCTCCTCCATCTCGCCCCACAGCGCCTGCGGTCTCCTTCTCCGCCTCCTCCCTCGCCGCCCCTCTTCCTCCCCGTCTCCACCCCCGCCCCTCTTCCTCCCCATCCCCGCCCTTCTCCCTCCCGCGGACTTCTCCTCCGCCTCCACCCTCGCCGCCCCTCTTCCTCCCCATCCCCACCCCGCCCTTTCCCTCCCAGTGGACTCCTCCTCCACCTCGACCCTCGCTGCCCCTCTTCCTCCCCGTCCCACCCCCGCCCCTCTTCCTCCTCGTTCCTGCCCCTCTCCCTCCCCACGGACTCCTCCTCCGCCTCCATCCTCGCCGCCCCTCTCCCTCCCGTCAGCGCCCCGCCCCTCTTCACGGAGCGCCGCCACCGAACCGCCGCGGACGGCGAGGAGCAGCACGGGCGTGGGGGCGAGTCGGGGACGCAGTCGTGGTCGTCGTCCACTTAAACCGAGGACTGCAGGTTGAATATCCAAAACCTCAGGTACTTTTCTGCAAAAAACGTCGGTAACGTACGACCAGAAGCAGTAGTTGCTTTATTATTAGGGGAGATTAAGTTTCACCACCACCAAAACACAACTAATATAGTCTAGATAAATATAAGTTTTACACCACCGAAAAATACAACTAATTGCAGCTTCCAGAAGATGCCATGCAAGGAAGGTTAGAGGTTACAAACATTACACACTGGGAACATATAAATAATAAACAAGATGGAGCTAGAGCGCAAAGTAGCATCTGGCATCGACAGCTTCCTCGTAATGTATGAAGCGGCGTGACACAGTCCACGAGGCGACTTCGCAGTGGTTCCCTTTTCTTGCTGCTGGTTGTTGCTTTAGTCTTAACCTGGACAATGGTGATCTGTACATCATGCTTGGGCGGACGATATCCACCTAGCAGCATATACGTGCGTACACATATGTTAGTACAACAACACTTAGTGATCTAAACGCTCTTATATTTCTTTACAGAGGGAGTATGTATCTTTCATGAACTGACTGGTCACAAAAACCATGTAAGGCATGCATAAATGACATCGAGATCATCGAGAGAGAGAGAGAGAGAGAAGTATATATATTCACCTTGCAGTTGGACCACGTAAAACAAGATAGCACCCGATTCCACATCTTTGCCAGCATAATCCAAGCACATGTCCTCACCGACACAATCATCTACAAGCCATGAGAATGGCAAAAGGATGGGCTCGCTGAGATACACAGAATGATCTTTATCAAGCAGCTGATAAGCAGCAAGCCCTCCATCTCTGCATGTGTAGATAAAGCCATCCACAAATACACATCTGCCAATTAAAGGGCTGTTTCTAGGGATATTCCTTGGCAGGTCTTCCGTGAATGCGGCCCAAGGCATGACAACACGCCATTGTCTGGCACCCAGGTCAAACAGAAGACACGAACATGTGAGAGCATCAGATACTATAAAGGAATCGTCATTCACTGCCGCATATCCAGATATCATGACCTTGCTGTCGAGAACATGCGACTGATCTGCCTTGTAACACAACCACGTGGGGGATGATCCATAACTAAACCTTTTCTGATTAAAAACTTGCAGGGTTTTAGTAAGAGCAATGGTCTCTCCACCAACTTTGAGAACCAAAACAAAAGCATCAGCACTTGGCCGCCGCCGTACCGATAGACGATCCATAGCCATCGTACGGTCCTTGTTCAGACAAAACTCAAGCATGTCATCTTTTTTGCTCGAAACGGCTTGTATTTTTGAGCCACCATTTAGGAAAAAGTGCCAATAGTCATCATCACCAACATATGCTGCAACATAACACGACGGTTGGAGAGGCTTGCCATCGTCGTCTCCTCCTTCTAACAGTGAAGTCTCATCCATGACGCCCTTGCGTATGGTAGATGACCGGTTGTGAGCCGGCTTGGCAGATGATAAACAGATCTTTCTTGATACTAGTTGTTGTAGCAAGAGGACGCCTTGAGAAAGGGACTAGGTGTTGCATTGAAGCACGGCCGACCAGCATGCAGGGAGGCAATGCCGAGGGGGGCATCCACTCCTGTGGCGGGTGAGAGCAGTCGCGGGCAACGTGACCATTCATGCCGCAGAGAAAGCAAAGGCGTGGGCAGCCTTCCATTTCGAGAAACCGTCTGCATGCAGGAACTATATTAAACGTGTCATCACTTCACTCACCAAGCAGAGAAACTTACTAAGGAAGATGTAATAAGCTAGGTTAAACAAGAAGCTAAATTAATTCAGATCAAGCAAGACCTGCAACAATCAAGCATCTTGGAGGGTTGGTCGACCTGCTGTTGGTTTAGATCCTTTTCTTGCCCTTGTTGGTGTTGCAGCAGCACCGAAGAGTCCATGTCCTCGTACTCCCTAATTTGATCCATCCATGATTAGTTGAACAGCAGATAAAACATATGTAATAAGTAGAAATAAATGGTCCAATGATCTGTGCGTGGAAAAGATAAACTCTAGCTAGAGTTTGCTGCGTACTGTAGAAAGCAGAATTCCTGGTCCTTTGGATTGCGCTCCATGTCTACCCGGCGGAAAGAGGAATGCAGCACCTCTATTCCCCCCTGAGCCTGAGCCGGGTCTTGAAGGTTGAAGGTAGTGACGATGGCATGTAGGTTGTCACACCGGCAATCTTCTAATTGTTGACGTGGTGCCACACTGATCCAAATGGAGCACATGAGCCGACCGTCGAGACGGGAGAGGAAGCCACACCCATAACAGGAAATGTAAGGACATACAGAGTCGATGATGATGGGCGGATCCAGCGGAGCCTCCCCTCCCCTGATCATCACTCTGGTCCTGGTGTATGTAGCTGAGCTTGTAGGCATAGATGGTGTTGCCAAGGAGCATGTAGATGGCATTGTCTTGTTCCATGTAGGCGGTAGCGCGGCCGGCGATAGGGGACGTAGTCTCATGACAGCCTTGTTTCGTCGGTGAGCACCGGGGTCCGATCACCAGAGCCGGGGGTGAAGGTGAAGAAGGCCCAGTCTTGTTTCAAGGAGGCGAGGATGAGGGGCGGGGAGCATAAGCGTAGCCCTGGAGGAACCCGCCGGCCAACCACCGGTACTCGTCCTTGTCGTGTTTGTGTTGGCCGACCTGCTCCCATTGGCCCCCGCCGCCGGGGAGCAGATGCAGGGGTCGTATGAGGAGGCTCGACTTGATGCCATATTCCACGATGGGCCACAGAGCCCAGATGTTGCCGGCGGCGGAGATGGGCATGCAGTTACGACTCCCCCCTGCTTGAATCTCCGAAGGTGCTCCGGAGATGTGTCGTCGGTCTGCGGCTGCTGCAGAGTTAGGTGCAGGGCATGGGGTTGCTTGCGGCACCGACATCCTCATGGCGCAGGGGCGCGCAGAAGCGGCGGCCGTCGGGGAGCCAGGCGGCGCTGGCGTCGAACCTGCGACCAGTCGGCGTCTGATGTCGTAGAAACCCTCGGCCGTCGTCTCTCCGGCGAGATCCGCCCGGACCGTGCCAAGCGAGGCGTTTGAGCCGTGGGACGGCGCCGTCCCTGAGGCCGGCGAGCAGCGACCAGGCGGGAAGCGATGGTCGGCGCGGCGAGATGGAGGAGTAGTCCCTCCCGGGGCGACGCTGGGATCAGCGGGAGCAGAGACGACGCCAGCGGCACTCGCAATTGCGCAAACGGCACTCGGACTCACGCGCCAGCCTCCACTCCTCCGCCGTCTCCGTGTCCGTCTCCGCCGCCATCATCGATCGCCCGCTCACCACAGATTGATCGGGTTGTCAGAGCTGGCGGCGTGGAGATGAGGATGGCGGCGAGGCGGTTGGTCAAGTCGTCGAAGCCACGCGTGTCATGGGTCGTTGCTCTCCTGTGCACGTAAACTTTTTTTTTTCTAAAATACGCACAAGCAGCATGCATATCATAATCAGTGAATAAATCGATAGAAAAAAAAGGGGAGGCCCGTCCACGGTTTTACAAACACAGGTCGTCCAACACCGAGGTCTATTCATCCCTACTGATCACCCACCTAGTGATCATCTCGAATAACAACATGAGATCTTGGCATAGGATTCCGGCTATACAAGCCTTCCCCTAATCGACAATCCCACTCATAAATCTACCCGCCGATAAGGTTGCATTGTCAAATACAATTGCAGTGCAGTGTTTCCACTTCTCCCAGATCTCTTTTCCAGCTGTAGTTGTCTTGTGCAAGTGAACCCGGAGTCCACTGTGGCTTGTCCCAGGCTATCCATACATTGTGCCAAATTGTGCGACCGAAAGCGCATGTCACAAGTAGATGATCAATACTTTCTAACTGCTGATCACAAAGCGGACAAACATGTTGGGTGCGGTAGACCCCTTCTTGCTAGTCGATCTGATGTCCAGCATTGATTCTTGAGCGCGAGCTAGGCAAATAGTTTGCAACGGAGTGGTGCATGGCTGTCCCAGATGGCCGTGGCCGCAAGGCCTGCCTCCCGGCCAAAGGACTTCCAGTTGTACGCAGACCTCAGTGTGAAATCCCCCGACGGCTCCCAGGCCCATCGAACTCTATCTTCCATCTCTGGGTTCAGTACCATCGTCGAGAAACACTCCCAAAGAATCAGGTACTGCAGCAGGTCCTCCTTGTTCAGGTCTGGGCCAACGTCCCGAGGCCAGGCACCAGATAGGGCCTCCTGGACCGTCCTGGTTGCCCTCACCCTAGGGCTTACCCTATCATATATCTTCAGCGTGATTTACTGCACTCACGCGCCGTCGACCCATCGATCTTCCCAGAAGAAAATTCTACTGTCACTGGTCAGGGTGGACACGGTCCGAGCCAGTCCGGTCCCTCACCGAGCCAACGTTTGGACCGGCCGCCAGCGGTCCGGACCAGACCGGACCGAGCAGCCTGGCTTTCCTGTTTTCACGGACCGAACCGGTGATGGCGAAGCCCGAGCCGGACCGAGAGGACCGCTCAGCAACCACCGGCGGCGAGCTGGTGACCATGGCGTCAGCGAGAGATGGCTGGGGGACCTAATGAGATGGGGAGGCAGAGAGGAAAGGGGTGGTAATTCACGACCAAGTCGATGGAGGCGTCGGGGAGGCCGTGAAAGCAGCGACGGCGACATAATCGACGAAGAATGACGGCGGCCGGAGTCAGGGAAGGTGGACCATGGCGTCGGCTTCAGGACGAATCCGGCCGATTCATTGCGCGGGAATGAAGATCTCACGACGGAGGAACTCCTAGACATGATGGTTCATCGCGGGGAGGCCGGTGGCCATGGGTGCTATGTGGTCGTGTTGTACATGTGCGCGCTAGTGTTGCGTGCGCTGGTGTTACGCGCTGGTAAACCCTGGCATGGGCAGCCAGTCCCAACGACCCGGCCCGAGCCCGGCTTGAAAAACCCGGGCCGGGCCGGGTCGGGCTTGATATTTGGGCCCGGCTCGGGCTTTGTTTTGCAGCCTAAAAGATAGTTCAGGCCGGGCTCGGGCTTCAATTTTTCTGTATTTCAGGCCGGTTTTCGGGCTTCGAGTCGGGCTTGCACATGCGCGTACTAAAAAACAGCATTCGGGCCAGGCTTTTGGGCTTTGGGCTTGATTTCGGGCCCGGCTCGGGCTTGTAAATAGGAAGTATTTCTGGCTTCAGGTCGTGCTCGGGCTTGAGAAACGAAGGTCGGGCTTTTACAAGCCCGGCCCGATGTTTGCCCGGGTTTACGCGCTGCTGCTGCATGCGACTGGTGCATGCGTGCACCAGCCGTGCTGGAGAGGGGATGGCCTTGGAGAGCAGGCCACGTGAGGACCTTGGAAACGACAGTTGCGCGTGTAGAGGAGATGACGGCGGCGTGGGGAGAGCCGAAGATGCAGCAGTTTCTCGGTCCTATGAGCGGTCCCGGTTAAAGACCGGACCAGACCGATGAAGTTTCGGGCCGAAATCTACAACCCGGGCCGACTGATTTCTTTACCGGGCCAGGATCGAGCCGGCTCGGACCGGGCGGGCCAAAAAGCTTACTCGTGTCGTCCACCCTGAGTCACTGCCAACATCCATAAACACCGCTGGTCTATATCAAAGTCAGCCCAAGGTTTATCTCGGTCCACTCTTTTGAGCCAAAGTCATCTACGTCATCGGTATGCCATGTTTAGCCATAGTAAATTGGGGATTCCAAGGTTGCCTCCCAGGCCAAATTTCATGTTTTGACCCTTTTCACGTATAAAATCAGGATCTGGCCCCGGTATGAATTTTTTTCGACATTTGACCCTTTTGGCTACCGCCGGATGCCCCGGCGGTAGCTATCTCTGAAACTACCGTCCGTAGTCGGCTGTGGTAGGTTCGCTTCTGACGTCCGTCTTCATCCCATTAACGGGTCTTGGCGTGGCAAAGGACCTACCGCCCGCCCTTCCTTGGCGGTGGCTCCAACACCCTACCGCCGAGGTCTATGGCGGTAGGGTCCATTGACCACCCACCCACTCCACTCATATTCGTCCTCCCCGAGCTCTCACTCTCTCCCCCTCTTCTCCCCCACCCAAGCACCCACTAGATCCCCTCCATTTCTTGAGATTTGTCCCGTGGATCGAGGCCATTTGCATCACCCAAGGTACCTCCCCCATCCCCCTTCATTTGGTTGGTTCAAATCATCTACTTTTGTTGGAATCAACAAGTTTTGCAACCCCCTAGTTCTTCCTTTAGTTTAGCATTTATGGTTGACCTAAGTAATATGTGTCACTTTTTGTTCTGGCAAGCTAGCTTAAGTGTTAGGGTTAGGGGTTTAGTTAGGTTAGGTTAGGGTTAGGGTTAGGGTAAGGGTTAGGGTTAGGGTTAGGGTTAGTGCTATGATTAAGGTATACTAGTTGTTAGATTCAAAATCTTATATTTTAGATAGTTCATCCATGTGAAATGACCGGTCCATGGCTGACTCAATTTTGTTCCATTGTTTTTGGATGGATAAACTTGTGAATGTGCATTATTTGGACAAGGCGGCTTTCATGGATGGAAATGCCGACGAAGGGGAGGAGGCCATGGTTTTTGACACAAGCCCGAGCTATGCTGAAATTGTCGTGGAAGTGAGAAACGCCCTCAATTGGATTAACGCAAGTGATGGTGTGAAGCTTATTGGGCGATATGATGTGGGCGTGGGAGTAAAATCCCGATTAAAGAGTATGCCCATCACCTCTCAATTGCATTGGGATGTGTATAAGGAGAAAGTTGAGGGATCACAAGACAAGTCACTTGAGTTATTTGCCACAAGACAAGTAAAGCTTGAAGTTCCTCGGCCACTACTCGACTTGAACCGGAATGTGTCCTCCCCAATACATGATGATGTCGTGGTGTATGACCACAATGCGGCTAGCCAACCACCAAGTAGCCAACCAAATGAAGAGGACATCAATGCTAGAGCCATAGTTCTTGTAGGTGATGATCATGTTGGAGATGAGGCCGTTGCTCATGTTGATGAACATGCAAATGTTCATGTTGATGAAGATGTCATTGCTCATGTTGATGGAGATGCTATTGCTCAAGATGATGTGTATGCGGAAGAAGAAGAGATTCATTACAATCCCATTGGTGACTTGGATGTCATTGTGCATCAACAAGGCATGGACCGGAACCTCCCTTATAGCCGTATGTGTAGATATGAGTTGGATGATGAGGGTCCACCGGAAGAATTGGATGAGGATGGATTGACGCCGCAAGAAAATCAAATTTACAAGAAGGTCAATGGCAAGGAAAGAGGACCCTCTTTGTTTCGTGATCTTAGCCTTGCCGACAAGGCCGTTGTTGATGGTGGCATGAGGTTGGGCTTGATCGAACCATCACCTTGCCTGAGGATGGGTGATCAAAGGCCACCGGGTGAGGACGAGAATTCTCATTTGAAGAAAGGGATCAAGTTTGGTTGTTTGCAAGAGTTCAAGATATGGTTGAGTGACTATGCCATTCGGAACCATAGGCCGTCCGTTGTTGGTCATTCCAACAAAAAATTGCACTACACAATCAAATGTGACAAAGAAGGTTGCCCATGGAAGGTCTGTGGAAGAAAGATCAAGGAAACCGGGCAATGGGAGTTGAAGAGTTGTGTGGCCACTGTTGGAAATATGCCCTAGAGGCAATAATAAAAGATTATTATTATATTTCCTTGTTCATGATAATCGTCTGTTGTTCATGCTATAATTGTGTTATCTGGAAATCGTAATACATGTGTGAATACATAGACCACAACATGTCCCTAGTAAGCCTCTAGTTGACTAGCTCATTGATCAAGCGATAGTCATGGTTTTCGACTATGGACATTGGATGTCGTTGATAACGGGATCACATCATTAGGAGAATGATGTGATGGACAAGAACCAATCCTAAGCATAGCACAAGATCGTGTAGTTCGTTTGCTAGAGCTTTTCCAATGTCAAGTATCTTTTCCTTAGACCATGAGATCGTGTAACTCCGGATACCGTAGGAGTGCTTTGGGTGTACCAAGCGTCATAGCGTATTTGGGTGACTATAAAGGTATACTACTGGTATCTCCGAAAGTGTCTCATTGGGTTGACACGGATCGAGACTGGGATTTGTCACTCCGTATGACGGAGAGGTATCTCTGGGCCCACTTTCGGTAATGCATCATCATAATGAGCTCAAAGTGCCCAAGTGTTTGGTCACGGATCATGCATTCTGATGCGATAAAGTGACTTGCCGTAACTTGAAGATTGAGCGAGGTATTGGGATACCGACGATCGAATCTCCGGCAAATGTAAATCTTAGATTGACAAAGGGAATTGTATCACGGGTTGCTTGAATCCTCGACATCGTGGTTCATCTGATGAGATCATCGAGGAGCATGTGGGAGCCAACATGGGTATCCAGATCCTGCTGTTGGTTATTGACGGAGAGTCGTCTCGGTCATGTCTACGTGTCTCCCGAACCCGTAGGGTCTACACACTTAAGGTTCGGTGACGCTAGGGTTGTAGAGATATGAGTATGCAGTAACCCGAAAGTTGTTCGGAGTCCCGGATGAGATCCCGAACGTCATGAGGAGTTCCGGAATGGTCCGGAGGTGAAGAATTATATATAGGAAGTGCAGTTTGACCATCGGAAAGTTTGAAGTGCGGTATTGTCTGCAGGACCACCTGGAAGGGTCGAGGTCCCACCGGGTGGGGCCACCTATCCCGGAGGGCCCCGTGGGATGTAGTGGGGTGGGGCACGAGCCCCGGGTGGGCGGGTGCGGCCCCCTTAGGCCCCCCTGCGCCTCGGGTGGGCACCCCTAGGGTGGGGGGCGCCTCCACCTGCCTTGGGGGCAAGCCACCCCCCTGGCCGCCCCCTTGGGAGATCCCATCTCCAGGGCCGGCGCCCCCCCCTTGTGGGCCTTTATAAATGGGGGGGGGGGAGGGCAGCCGCACCCCATGCCCCTGGCGCCTCCCTCTCCCTCTCCAACACCTCCTCCCCTCCGTAGAGCTTGGCGAAGCCCTGCGGGGATCCCTGCTGCATCCACCACCACGCCGTCGTGCTGCTGGATCTTCATCAACCTCTCCTTCCCCCTTGCTGGATCAAGAAGGAGGAGACGTATTCCCAAATCGTACGTGCGTTGAACGCGGAGGTGCTGTGCGTTCAGCACTAGGATCATCGGTGATTTGGATCACGGCAATGCGACTCCCTCAACCCCGTTCTCTTGAGCGCTTCCGCTCGATCTACAAGGGTATGTAGATGCACTCCTCTCTCTGGTTGCTAGATGAACTCATAGATTGATCTTGGTGAAACCGTGGGGAAATTTTTATTTTCTGCAACGTTCCCCAACTGATGGCATCATGAGCTAGGTCTATGGAGTTCTCTTTGCACGAGTAGAACACAATTTGTTGTGGGCGTGAATGTTGTCAGCTTTCTTGCCACTACTAGTCTTATTTTGCTTCAGCCGGTATTGTGGGATGAAGCGGCCCGGACCGACCTTACACGTGCAGCTTACGTGAGACAGGTTCCACCGACTGACGTGCACTAGTTGCATAAGGTGGCTAGCGGGTGTCTGTCTCTCCCACTTTAGTTGGAGCGGATTCGATGAAAAGGGTCCTTATGTCGGTGTACTAGAATAGGGGTACCCTAGTATCCCGTACTTGTGCACGGGCAGTTGCAGCACCCCGCGGCAAGGCTTGCCAGGTGACCGCCAAGGTCCTCCGTGGTTCCTTTGGAGCCATTCATGAACAAAGTATTCAAGCCAAGGAGACAAGGCCCCGGCAAGAGGAGCTTGCCGAAGGCCAACCAAGGCATCTCAAGGAACTTGCCGCGCGCCACGCCGCAGCGTCCGGGCGAGGCCCTGTGAGCGACAAGCTTCGGACGCGACAAGACAACGGCCGTGGCAAAGGCGCTTGCCGCGGCAAACCACCACTGCACTGCCAGCGCTCCAAAGACATCCACCAACGTGTCACCACAGGACCTTTCGGTAGCGTCGTGGCAAGAGGCTGTCTGCGGCCAGCGATCTTGGCGGTGGCAAGCGGCAATGACAAGATTGCCATCGTGGCAGCGGTGGCGTCCTGACGGTCCCTTTTTGCACTATTTGGCGACGTGACGGGCATTTAATGCCTTTGTCCCCTGCCGTCTGAAAGTTAGGTATGATACCTTTGTCATGTAGTTGTACCAACCGCAATTCCTTTTCCATTTTACCCTTGTCTACGTTGCCACCTGTCGGAGACCCTTTAGCATATAAAAGGAGGCCCATGCGCAACGTAGAAAGGGGTTCGGAAGGCGTAAAAACACTCACGCTCGGTCTCGTTAGGAGCTAGTGTGTCTTGTAGCACTCGGCGGCTCCGAGCAAGAACTCAATACACTCGGACATGCAAAGCGGTAGGAGTGTTATCTCTCGGAGAGCTCCAGCTGGGTGAACTGCTACGTGTTAACCGTCTCGATCTGCTCTTCGTGCGATCTCCGCCCCGCTTGAACCGAAGGGCTCGGTCCGCCGGTCCCATAGGTGTTCGTGGATCAGTTTCGACATCTTTGGCGCGCCCGGTAGAAGCGTCGAGGTTGTGTGAACCTGATCCGACGTTCACACGAGCTAGATCTTCATCTTCTTCATCGACATGCCACCGAAGAAGAAGGCTTCGGCGGCAGCTGTTCCGTCCACGTCGATCCCACCACCACCGGAGCAAACGGGTGGTGGGGTAGACGCCGGCGGAAGACCGGGCATTGACGAGGAAGCCCACGGTGCTTCCAGGTCCAAGGACAAGGCTGCGTAGACCTCGGCGTCTGTACATGCACCACGCCCATCTCAGGAGGCGCGGGACCGACAGCGTCATGGTATTCACAGTGCCATACGTTCGTTGGACCAAGATCGAGCTGGTGGATCTCGGGGTGCTCAAGACCAGCATGCGCGCCAACATGCTTTGCACGGCGAGATATGGTCGCCTCAGACGGGATCTGCTCCTTCTAACATAGTTAGAAGTCGAGCATATCCCGCCTCGCGCCGTTCGCCACTGCCGCCCGCCACTCCAGCAGAAGCTTTGGGGCGAGCTCAACTGCTCCTGGATTACCCTCCAACGGCAGACAAGATCGATGAATGGAGGGCTACCATTCAGAGTCTCATCGGCTTCGCCAACGGCGACACTCCGCGGCAGCCGAGTACATCGCTGCCGCGGCAGGACTACTGCACGAGCCGGCGAAAGCGGCAGAAACCGGTGGGGGTGCAACCACCATGCACTCTCCACCCGAAGGCCAAGATCGCCCGACTCGCCCGGATCCACCTCGGCAACGACTCCACCGCATCATCAGATCCACGAGCTCGTCGCGATCGGCGCCAAGTTCTTCACTGACGACAACAAGAAGACGCCGAACTGCGCCAGGCGCCGAAGAGAAGCGCGGCGTCAATCAGACCAGCGCTGGGCCCTCTGTCGACATGCATGCACCAGGGGAACCAGGCGACTTGCCGTACGCGGTAGGTTGCCCTGCGTTCACTCGTGAGCTGCGGCAAGTCCAAAGGGCTCAAAGACGAAGAATTTCAAGCCAGACGTACCAGAGAAGTACGACGGCAAGTCGCATCCGTCGAAGTTCCTCAGTATCTACACCATCGCGGTGCAAGCTGTCGAGGGGCGGGACGACAAGATCCTGGCCAACTACTTCCCACTGGTGCTCAAGCCCAATGTCAGATCCTGGCTCATGCACTTGCCGGACAACTCCATATCCTCCTGGGCAGACCTATGCCATCAGTTTGTCGGCGCCTTTACAGGCGGCCACAAGCCTCATGGCCAAGACAGCGACCTTCATCTGCCGCCCGAGAAGGAAGGAGAGCCCCTGCGCAAGTACATTCAGAGATTCGGCCGCGTACAGCACAACATCCCAGATGTCCACCCTGCCGTGGTAATCAGCGCGTTCCATCAGAACGTGCGAAACCGCAGGATGCGGGAGGAGATGGCGGTGTGCAAGATCAGAGACATCGCGATGAGCTATATGCCCGGCCGACAAGTGTGCACGTCTTTGAGGAAGGGAGGAAACTCCGGAGAGAATACTGAAGCGGGAGGATGCGATAGTGAGGAGGCTGCCCCAAAGAAAGAAAAACCGGTAGCGGAACAACAGGAAGAAGAAAGGCAAAGATGTGATAGTCGTTGAGCAGTCCGGCAATGGAGGTGGCGCCAAGAAAGCCAAAGCTGGTAGCTCCGGCGAGAGATTGCTGCAGGCACCAACTACCGGAGCTGTGGCGATGCGCCCGACAAGGTGGCCGGAACCAACAAGCAGTACTGCAAGATCCACCACACCAAGGGCCATGACCTCCAGAGCTGCAAGAAGGTCGAGCAGCTTGTCGAGCAACAAAAGGCTGAATACGAGCGATGCGACAAGGAGAAGGCCCAGGAAGGTGCTGGAGGAGCCGGCAAGAAACGCCCCGGCCGAGGCGGAGGGCCTTGGCAAGGCCAAGCAGCGGCAAGGAGACAGACCTCCCAGCGCCGCGACAAGGATGAAGATGGCGGCAGCGATGAAGATATGGATGATGACGAGACCGATGAGCAGGAGTTCGAGAAAGCCCACGGAGGTCCTGTGCGTTGTGGCGGTGCTTCTCTGCGATACTTCACACCGCCCGGCTCAAGCGATGGGTGCGGGGAAGTCAATGCGGCAGAACCACCCGTCGAGTCACACAAGCCTCTGAAATGGTCCAGCACGCCTATCATCTTTGATATTGAGGACCACCCTGATCGCATAACTGGGTGCTTGGCGATGTTGGTTTCACCAACTATCCGCAACCTCAAGGTCACTAAGATGCTGGTTGATGGCGAGGCCGGCTTGAACCTGATCTCCTCCGCGGTACTCCAGAAACTCCAGATCCCTGATGACAAGCTCGAAGAGACCGGCACATTCCAAGGAATCAACCCGGGAAGGAGCAAACCGAAGGAAAGATCACGTTGCCGGTGACATTTGGCAGCGAGTTGAACTTCAGGACTGAGAGGGTCACTTTTGACGTTGCTGACTTTCCATTGCCTTACAATGGGATACTCGGCCGTCCAGCACTCGCCAAATTCATGGCAGCCTCTCACTATGCATACAACATGCTGAAGATGCCAGGCCCGATAAGTGTCATCTCTGTCCCTGGCGACAAGAAGGATGCTCTTATCTGCGCCGACAAGATCTACCAGGAAGCAGCAGCCACAACAGATCGCAAGTCACTTGCCGTTGAAGCTCCCGGGGCGAAGAAGAAGACCAAGTCCGGCAAGAGTTCAGATGCCCACCCCGGCAAGCGCACCTCCTCGAGTGCTGCGCTACCGTCGAGGACGCACCATCGAGCTCCACCGGCAAGTGTAAGAAGACAATGGCAGCTCCACGGAGACCAAGAAGGTGTCCGCCAAGGAGGATGGCACTGGTGGTACCTTTACCATCGGTGCCACTCTCGACCCTAAATAGAAAGCGGCTCGTTGCTTTCCTGGCGGCTAACGTCGACGTATTTGCGTGGCAACCGTCGACATCCCGGTGTTCCTGTGGAAAGTAATCGAGCACCATCTTGCCGTCTGTCCTCATCGCGCGCCCGTCAAGCGAGAAAGTCGAAGCGAAGCGGTGGAGCGCCAAGAATTCATCGCAGAAGAAATCAAGAAATTGGAAGCAGCAGGCCTTGTCGGAGGAGTGCTCCATCCTACGTGGTTAGCCAACCACGTGAGTCGTATGCGCAAGGCAAGCGGAAATGGAGGCTTTGTATCGACTTTACCGATGTCAATAAAGCTTGTCCCAAAGACCCATTTCCGTTGCGGCGCATCGACCAGATTGTTGACTCCACGGCCGGATGTGACTTGCTTTCATTTCTTGATGCATACTCGAGATACCATCGGATCTTCATGGCGAGAAGAGGATGAGGAGAAGACAGCATTCATCACCCCATGTGGCACATACTTTGTTTTCGTCACGGATGCCTTTTCGGTTTAAAGAATGCTGGTTCAACATTTGCAAGGGTAGTCCATGGCGCTTTGAGCCGCAAAAATACAGAAATGTGGAAGCCTACATGGATGACATAGTGATCAAGAGCAAGGACAAGGCGACTCTGATTCAAGATTTAGATGAAACCTTTGCAAATCTGCTTAAGATCAACCTCAAGCTTAACCCCGAGAAGTGTGTGTTTGGAGTCCCTTCCGGCAAGCTTCTCGGGTTCTTACGTGTCTCAGCGGGAATTGAAGCCAATCCCGACAAGATCAAGGCCATTGAGCAGATTGAAGCACCAAAGCGCGTCAAGGATGTCACGAAGACTTGCCGGTTCGCGTAGCTGCTCTCAGCAAAGGTTTATATCTAGGTTCTGCTGAAGCGCCCTGCCATTTTTCAAAATATTGAAAAAGGCAGGTCAATGAACTGGACTCACGGGCGGAGGCTGCACTGCGCAGGACTTAAAGAGATACATGTCCTCCACTCCAACACTTATCGCACCTAAGCCACAAGAGAAGTTGCTGCTATATATATCGGCAACCAATCAAGTGGTTAGTGCTGCGTTAATGTAGCGGAGAGGGAGGCGGATGATGAGCCGGCAACCACGGCGGATGCATCCGGCGACAAGCGGGGGACTTCACCGACAAGCTCTGGTCCCGACAAAGATGGATCTGCGTGAAAGTAGCGTGAGAAGATCACGAGAAAAGAATGGTGCAGCGCCCAGTTTACTTTGTCAGTTCCCTTCTGCGAGGGGCTAGGTCAAGGTACTACGGTGTGCGAAATTGCTTTTCGGCCTTCTCATGGCCCTCGAGAAAGCTCGCCATTACTTCCAATCACATGAGATCCACGATCGTCACTTTCGTTTTCCATTGAAGAGGATACTGCAAAATCCGTAAGCAACAGGCAGGATTGTCGAGTGGGCACTGGAACTTTCAAGCTTTGGCCTCAAGTTTGAGAGCACTTCAACTATCCAAAGCAGAGCATTGGCGGAGTTCATAGCAGAATGGACGCCAACACAAGATGAAGAAATTCCAGAAACGAGCATCCCCGTCAAGGAAGCAAGCAAAGAGTGGTTGATGTACTTTGATGGTGCCTTCTCGCTGCAAAGGCGCGGTGCTTGACGTGCATACTTGTTGCACCCACCGGAGAGCACCTCAAGTACGTAGTCCAGATGCACTTTCCCAAGGAGCAAGCAACGAACAATACCGCAGAGTATGAAGGTTTGCTTGCCGGTCTCAGGATCGCAGCAGACCTTGGGATCAAGAAGCTCATTGTCGGGGTGACTCACGGCTTGTCGTCCGCCAAGTGAACAAGAATTATCGAGTCCGTTGATGGAAGCTTACGTTGATGAAGTGAGAAAGCTAGAAGAGCACTTTTTGACGGCCTCATGAGATGGAACATGTTCCAAGAGCTCGTAACAACATTGCCGATGGCTCGTCAAATGCGCCAGCACTTAAGTTACCTGTGGAACCAGGGATCTTTGTGCTCAAACCGACTCAACTGTCCGTGAACGCCATCAACTGGACAGAGCAAGAAGAGAGAAGTTGATTTCTGGTGACTATTTTCCGGCAGAGCTCCCGAAGCCGCCGCCAAGAAGGTCCTCAAGATCAACACCAAAGGGTCTTGCCGAGGAAGCAGTCTGCTCCGGCAAGCCCTAGGGTTTGTTCGATGAAGCGAGCGCTCCCGACAAGTTTTGCTCCGGCAAGCTTGCCGGGAATATCAAGTCGGCTGAGCCCTGATTCTCGCCGTAAGCGGATGTTCCTTGATGGCAGATGTGCCTTTAGTCCTTGTTGTCGAGCCGCAAGCTCCAGCATGGGCACAGCAGATTGTCCGCTTCCTTCAGACAGGAGAACTTCCCGAAGAGCAAGAAGAAGCGGAAAGACTAGCCCGGCGATCAAGTATGTACCGGTTTGTCGACAACACACTTTATGTAAGAAGACTCAGCGGCGTGAAATTGAAGTGTATTCACCGGAAAGACGGACAAAAGCTGTTGGCAGAGATACATGGAGGCATATGTGGTCACCACATTGGCGCCAAGAGCACTTGCCGCAAAGCGTTCCGGCAAGGTTTTCTTTTAGCGGACAGCCCTCCGTGATGCAACTGCACAAGTAACCAAGTGTGAAGCGTGCAAGGCCCATTCCAAGCAGATGCACCAGCCAGCTCAAGCTCTCCAGACGATCCATTTATCCTGGCCATTCTGCCCTGAGGGCTCGGCGCCTCGGCCCCTTTCCCGAAGTTGTCGGGGCTTTGAGTACTTATGCGTTGCAATCGACAAGTTCACAAAGTGGCCGGAAGTGGAAGCGATGAGGAAGGTGACAAGCCACGGTCGGCGGTCAAGTTCTTCGTGTCGATTGTTTGCCGCCGGGATCCCTAACAGGATCATCACCGACAATGGCACGCGAATTCACGAGCCGCACCTTCATGCAAGACGTCCAAGATCTTGGCGCCAAGGTTCGCCCGCTTTCATTGCTCATCCGAGAAGTAACGGTCAAGCGGAGAGGGCGAATGCTGAAGTGCTGCGCGGACTCAAGACCAGGACTTTCGACAGGCTGCACAAGTGCGGAAGAAACTGGATTGAGGAGCTGCCGGTGGTTCTTTGGTCGATCAGGACGACGCCAAATCGAGCCACTGGCCAGACACCTTTCGCTCTAGTCTATGGAGCAGAGGCAGTTCTCCCCACGGAACTCGTATACGGGTCACCTCGAGTGCTCGCTTATGATGAGCTTGAGCAAGAGCAGTTGCGACAAGATGACGCGCTGCTCCTTGAGGAGGACCGTCTTCAGACCGCTGTACGAGCTGCTCGGTACCAGCAAGCTTTTGCCGCTACCATAGCCGCAGTTAATGCGAAGTCTCGAGGAAAGGCGACCTTGTTCTTCGCTGGCGCCAGTCCGCCAAGAATTCCAACAAGTTGACGCCTTGAAGTGGGAAGGCCCTTACGGGTGAAAGCGAAGTCACTAGGCCTGGCGCTGTCCGCTTTGAGACCGAAGATGGCATTCGGTGAGTAACTCCTGGAACATTGAGCATCTTCGTAAGTTTTACCCGTGAAAGGCGCGGTTGCGGAACCTGTTCCGGTAACCACCTTTGTACAAGTCTTGCCGATCTTGCATGTAATCCTTTGTACGTAAGCGGTCAGCGCAGACCCCGTGCATAAGTAAAGCTCATGTGCTCCGCACATCTTGTCAATTTCATGCTTTCTACTTTTTTTGCATGCGTTATCCGACACTTTGTGCAAGCGCCTACCCCGGTAAGCAATAACGAGCCGTAAGGCTCCATATCTTTATTTTCTCTTCTTTCTCTTTCTCAAAGAAAGGAAGGTTCCCTCGCCCACAAGTTTGCCGGGAAAGGATAAGATAATGGTGTGGACCAAGCGTCGTCCGAGGAAGTTTTCGCCTTTACCGGAAGCAAACGACGTAAAGCTAAGTTGCTAAAGTTTGAGCAATCAGTTTTAAAATTTTTTAAGTTATCTTCCTCGAACGACCGTGCTTGGTATGGAAAACACATGCGCCGGAGGAACCAACTCAGTAGCTAGTTGCGCCTTTACTTTGTTTCAAGTCCGCTTCAACAACTTAAGTGAGCTGCGACTAGTTGGCGACAAGGTTTCTTGTCGGTAGCGGCACCGCCAAGCAGGTCTTGACGTCTCCGCACTCATGGCGCTCATGACTAAGGTGCCCTCTTGCTCATACCGACAAGTTCCCTAAAAGCGTAGGGCAAAAACATACAAAGGAAGGAATCAAGTAAAGGAAATAACATAGCAATCGCTACCTGAAATAGAGTCATATTACAAAATAGCTTGTCGCAGCTCTAACAGATTGTTCTCATAACATGACCAGCAGCGACAAGAAGAAGAGAAAATGGGCGGCCTAATCTACGCGATCGCCCTCAACCCTCTTGATTCCGCTCACCTTGTCCACAATGGGTGCGACAAGGGTCTTGAGCGCTTCCTGATCAGCATCCGACGGCAAGGTCCTGAGGACGTTGGTGAGGTTGAGGCCTGGGTTGCGGAAGGCCACCTTCACCCGACACCTTTTGAAGAGCTCCAGCGCAGATCTTGCGCCACTCGGCCGCCAGCTGCTTTGGGATCTTCTCCTCGAGTCGCTGGAGGGCCGTCGCCACGCCTTTGAAGAACAAGCTGAGCTTGGCGCTGGGTTGGAGGTGCTCATCGGAGGAATACCCGAGATCCTCCACCCCCGGCTGCGCCAGCTCACTGTCGATGGCTGCGGCAACATCCACGAGACCCTCGGTCCAGTGCTCCACATTCTCCCTAAAGTGTTACGGGCGGCAGCACTTCATGGCCAAAGCGCCTCGTCGGCCTTGATCTTCTCCTCCAAGGCCACCTCCTGCTCCTGGCGCCCGTCCAGCTGCCTTGGTCAAAGTAGTCAGCTTCAATTCAAGATCTGCGTTGGAGTCCTTGGCGGCGCTTAAGCTCCTTGCTCCTCTCGATGAGACGACCTGCAGCTCGCCAAGGGTGTAGGCGTCCTTCTCGGCGCTCACGCTTGAGGCGCAACAAGCTCCTCGCCGCTCACCTTGAGATCGGCCCAGCCTGCGCCACCTTCGTCTCTAGCTCCTTCTTGGCGGCCTCGGCAGCTGCGGCAGCATCCTCTGCTTCCTTGAGAGCCCCGCCGAATGTTTGCTCGCGCGCGGCAAGCTCCTCCTCGTGGCTGTCAAGGTTAACCTTCCGCTGCGCCAACTCGCCTTCCTGCGCAGACAACTTCTCGGCAGCAAGCCCTGTTGCTCTTCAACTTCAGCCTTCTCGAGGAGGAAGGCTTTACGCTCCTCGGCGAGTTGCTCCCGCTCCTCTGCCAGGGACCGGAGAGCTTCCTGGTTGAGGCCCCGGAGCTCCTCCGCGCGCTTCTCGATGTCCACTCCCGCCTTCGCGACTAGCGATTATAGGGATACCAGCTTGTCCTGTAGGTCGCGGTAGAGCGACATCAGCTTCCGCTGCAACTGCTCCTCCTCGGAAGCTCGCCACGCTGTCCGGAAGCGTCGACCAGCGTCAGCCAGCGGAGGCGAGCAACTCTTCATCAAAGATTTCTCGATTGATCAAGCGCCCAGAGCTCGGCGCCTGTGGGAGCTTGATGAAGACGCCATCGCCGACCTTCAAATAGGCGCCGGGCTGGGGCTCTTCGAGCTCGACGCAGCAGCAGCGGCGAGGGATCGGCGGTCGGGCGTGGCGCTCGACGCTCCTGCGACCTCGGGGCCGTCGGTCACGATCGCCCGGACCCTCGCCATCGGGCGGCAGCTTTGGCGGCCTCTCCGGGCGGGATCATCACGCGGCTTCTTCTAACCGTGATGACAATGGCGTTGTCGGTATTCCCGCCGTTCTCCTCGGGCGGCGACTCCTCGGTTTTCCATCGGCTCGGCGAGATGGACCTGACGACCGGAAAAGGAAGAAAAGTCAAGCAAATATTCAAAAAGAAAATCAGAAGAAGAAGAACCCAAGGGAAGTTTTCAAGCAAGAGGATTACCTGTACTAGGATCTGCAGTCATGGTCTCCGCCACTGGGGGGTCGCTGGTGCTGTCCCTTGCCGGAGAACTGTCCCTTGCCGGAGAATTCTCCTTACCGTAAAATTCTCCCTTGCCGGGAATCCTCCCTTGGCGGTGTAGTTGAAGCAGATGGCATGTCGGAGCGGCTTCCGGGCACTCCTGGTGAGACTGCTCTGCTCCTACGCAAACCAATAGTCAGATGTCAGCAAAGAAAGAGCACCCATGCGCCTAACAGCAGGAAGTAAACCATACACTTACGCTGGGGGCTGCGCTGGGGGCTGCTTTGGGGAATAGTTGCCGGTCCGTGAGGTGGTCTCGGACACACCCTCTGCCGTCAGCGGTGGGTTCGTCTCGATGACAATCACCGGGACCCGCTCTCTTCGCCGCTCTCTGGGCCGTAGTCCCAAAAGGAATGGGTTCGGAGTAAAGCAAATCAGATACAAGACAAAACAGCAGGAATTGAAGAACTACAAGTACAAGAAAGAATCTTACTCTTCCTCTTCCTCGCCGGAGCTGAGCGCGAGAGGTCAAGTCCGCCCGCTTTTGGCGCGACAAGGCGGAAGAGTAGGTTCCTTTAGCCGCTTGGCGGGAGCGAAGCGGTGGTCCCGAGAGGGCCCGCTCAGCTTGCCCGCGGTAGCGTGAGGCGCCTCCAGCAGCAACGGCGCTTGCCACGGTGGAGCGCTGCCGCGCCAGCGGCGGGCGGTTGTTGACCGTCTGCCCGCCGCTTCGCTTACGCCCCCGCCTTGCGGACACGCCTTCTCGGTGGTGCTGGGGGCTCCGCTTGCGGCGAGCTGTCTGAAGGTGAGAAGGAGGAGGAGTCGATCTTCAACGAAGTCGCCGCGCCCTCGGCGGGCTCGCTTCGACTCAGCTTCAGTTCGACAAGCTCTCCTCGCCCGGCAAGCTCCTCTCACTTTCGGCAAGGCTTGCCGCCTCTGCTGCATCTGCCTCCTCCACGGTGAATCCAAACCGCCACGCAGCGGCTGCCGCCGCCTCTTCCAGCCTAGTGGCGATGCGCTGCATCTCCGCATCGGTGGTGTCGCGAGTAAGGCTCTTCTGTTTATCGGAGCGGACCGGCATTTCTACCAAGCCGTCAAAGAACTCCTGCACGACGTCGTCTGCAGGCTCTTGCCAAGTTGGGACAATTCCATGCGAATCGCACAGCGGCATCATCGCACGGATGCGGTCGAGCGAGGAGTTGTTGCACAGCGGAACGACACCCCTCGGCAACCTGAACACTTCGGGATGTTGAGGATCGTGCTTGAACAGTTCCAGGAGCATCGCGTCCAGTTCCAGGACAGTGAAGTTGAAGTTGAGGCCCGGGCGCAGCCTCATGATATCCGCCGCATTCTGGAACTCCCAGGCGGGTCTCCTCCTCTCCTGCAGGGGGGCGATGCGGCGGCGAAGAAAATCTGCGCAAACGGCACCTACGGTGAGCCCGGCAAGCCTGAGGGTAGGATCCGAGTGACGGCAATCTTCAGCCTATCGTCTTCCGGGGCCACGTTGCTCCAATTGTTGCTGCGCTACTGGGGCTTGGCGCTGGGCGGTAAATGGCTGCGGGTTCTCCTCGACAATCCAGCACCAGTCTGCTCTCCATTCATCCCACTTGCTGCGGAGCTCTCCCTCTAGAGAAGCTTCCTTCTTGCCAGTTCTCGAGATCCAGGCGATTCCGACGGATAAAGGCTCCCCTCTCTCAACTCGGGGCATAAAGAAGTGGCGAAAAAGAGCTACATTTGGATAGACTCCGACAAAGTTTTCGCAGAGATGTGCGAAAACTGCCATGGTCAGAACGGCGGTGGGGGTGAAGTCAAGGAGGCGGAACCCGTAGGGTGTTCATAATGTCACGTAAAAACTTCAGAGAAAGGCGGGCAGAGCCCGCAGAGAAGAACAACGCCAAGAAGGGATATCCATTCGAGCGCCAGTTCAGCGGCGCTGAGAGTACCTTCGTGGCGCTTGTGGATGCGCCGCTCGCGTCTCCGTCGACCGAAGAGATAGTAATACTCCCTCAGCTCCTTCGCGCGCAGCTGAGGGGGAAGGTTGCCCGCTCCTTTCGCGGTGCATAAACCGCTGCGCCGGCCGACTTCACAACCTTCCCGGCTTTCGGAGCCATGGCGGAGGTGGTGAGAAAGATCGACGGCGTTGGTGGTGCCGGTGGCGATGAGGGGCGGAGCGCTGCTCTCTTTCAGTTTTGGGAAGAAGGGGGGAGCGGCGGAGGTTTTTGAGGTTGGAATAGCAACCGGCGAGATGGGCGAACTGCCCCTGTTTCCCCTGCTTATAAAGAGGGAGGGGCGTATCGCCCGTCTTTCCGAATAAAGAAACCACCCACGATCTCTCCCACGACGCCGCATTCGACGCGTGCCGTTCGAGGGCGCGGTGGATACAGAGTGAGATACGGCGAACCCAATGTGCCGCGCGTTGCCCGTGCAGCCTGTTTTGGGCCCCGGCCCAACAATGCTCGGCACTGCGTGTGGCCCAGCCCCGGGCTCCTGCCGGTGTACTAGAATAGGGTACCCTAGTATCCCGAACTTGTGCACGGGCAGTTGCAGCACCAGCGGCAAGGCTTGCCGGGTGACCGCCAAGGTCCTCCGTGGTTCCTTTGGAGCCATTCAAGAACAAAGTATTCAAGCCAAGGAGACAAGGCCCGGCAAGAGGAGCTTGCCGAAGGCCAACCAAGGCATCTCAAGGAACTTGCCAAGCGGCGCCACGCGTCCGGCGAGGCCCTGTGAGCGACAAGCTTCCGGACGCGACAAGACAACGATTCATCAAAGGCGCTTGCCGCGGACAAACCACCACTCTGACCAGCGCTCCAAAGACATCCACCAACGTGTCACCACAGGACCTTTTCGGTAGCGCCAGCGTGGCAAAGAGGCTGTCTTGACCGGCCGGTGGTCTTTATGGCAGCGGCAATGACAAGATTGCCATCGTGGCAGCGGTGGCGTCCCAACGGTCCCTTTTTGCACTATTTGGGGGACGTAGACGGGCATTTAATGCCTTTGTCCCCTGCCGTTTGAGTTAGGTACGATACACCGTACAGGTAGTTGTACAAACCACAATTCCTTTTCCATTTTTACCCTTGTCTACGTTGCCACCTGTCGGAGACCCCTTTAGCATATAAAAGGAGGCCCATGCGCAACGTAGAAAGGGGGTTCGAAGGCAGAAAAACACTCACGCTCGGTCTCGTTAGCAGCTAGTGTGTACTGTAGCACTCAGCGCTCCCGAGCAAGAACTCAATACACTCAGACATGCAGCAGTAGGAGTGTTATCTCTCCGGAGAGCTCCGAAGCTGGGTAAACTGCTCGTGTGCTTCGTCTCGATCCACTCTTCGTGCGATCTCCGCCCCCGCCGAACCGAAAGGGGCTCGGTCCGCCGGTCCCATAGGTGTTCGTGGATCAGTTTCCCCGACACCTTATGAAGGGTAAATAGAAGTTGACAAATCACGTTGTGGCTTATACGTAGGTAAGAAAACGTTCTTGCTGGAACCCTATTGCAGCCACGTAAAACATGCAACAACAATTAGAGGACGTCTAACTTGTTTTTGCAGCAATTGCTTTGTGATGTGATATGGCCAAAAGTTGTGATGAATGATGTATATGTGATGTATGAGATCATGTTCCTGTAATAGGAATCACGAATTGCATGTCGATGAGTATGACAACCGGCAGGAGCCATAGGAGTTGTCTTAATTATTGTATGACCTACGTGTCATTGATTCAACGCCATATAATTAATTTACTTTATTGCTAAACCGTTAGCCATAGTAGTAGAAGTAATAGTTGGCGAGCAACCCCATGGAGACACGATGATGGAGATCATGATGATGGAGATCATGGTGTCATGTCAAGACAAGATGATCAGGTAGCCCCAAGATGGAGATCAAAGGAGCTATATGATATTGGCCATATCATGTCACTATTATTTGATTGCATGTGATGTTTATCTTGTTTATGCATCTTGTTTACTTAGAACGACGGTAGTAAATAAGATGATCCCTCATAATAATTTCAAGAAAGTGTTCCCCTAACTGTATAGCCGTAGTTGTGAAAATTCGTTGTTTGAAGCACCACGCGTGATGATCGGGTGTGATAGATTCTAACGCTCACATACAATGGGTGTAAGACAGATTTACACATGCAAAACACTTAGGTTAACATGACGAGCCTAGCATGTACGGACATGGCCTCGGAACAAAGAGACCGAAAGGTCAACATGAGTCGTATGGAACATATACGATCAACATGGAGATGTTCACCGATGATGGCTAGTCCGTCTCACGTGATGATGATCGGACACGGCCTAGTCGACCTCGGATCATGTAACACTTAGATGACTAGAGGGATGTCTAATTTGAGTGGGAGTTCATTAAATAATTTGATTAGATGAACTTAATTATCTTGAACTTAGTCTAAAACCTTTGCATAAATGTCTTGTAGATCAAATGGCCAACGCTCATGTCAACATGAACTTCAACGCGTTCCTAGAGAAAACCAAGCTGAAAGATGATGACAGCAACTATACGGACTGGGTCCTAACCCCGAGGATCATCCTCATAGCTGCCAAGAAAGCATATGTCCTAGAAGGACCGCTAGGTGAAGCACCCATCCCGAGAGAACCAAGGCGTTATGAACGCTTGGCGATCACGCATCGATGATTACCCCCTCGCTCAGTCCGGGCATGCTTTACAGCTTAGAACCGGGCTCCAAAAGCGCTTTTGAGCAACACGGAGCATATGAGATGTTCGAGGAGCTGAAAATGGTTTTCCAAACTCATGCCCGGTCGAGAGATATGAAGTCTCCGACAAGTTCTATAGTTGTAAGATGGAGGAAAATAGTTACTGTCGGTGAGCACATACTCAAAATGTCCTGGGTTGCACAACTGGCTGTCCCGACTGGACATTAACCTCCGGACGAGGCGGTCATTGGCAGAATCCTTGATCGCTCCCACCAAGCTACAAGAGCTTTGTGATGAACTACAATATGCGAGGGGATGGTGAAAACTATTCTGGAGTATTTTCAATGCTGAAATCAGCGGAGGTAGAAATCAAAAGGAACATCAAGTGTTGATGGTCAATAAAACCACTAAGTTCAAGAAGTGCAAGGGTAAGAAGAACTTCAAGAAGGACGGCAAGGAGATTGCCGGCGCCCTGCAAGCCAGGTTGCGGGAAGAAGTCAAAGAATGGACCCAAGCCTGAGACCTGAAAGTGCTTTTATTGCAAAGGAAGGGTCCTTTAGGCGGAAGTGCCCCAAATACTTAGCAGAAAGACAAGAAGGCCGGCAACACTAAAGGTATATGTGATATACATGTATTTGATGTGTACCTTACTAGTGCTCGTAGTAGCTCCTGGGTATTTGTCGGAGTAATGGGCCACGGGTAGGCAAACCCGAACCCCGGACCTTTCAAAACATCGGGGCAGGCTGCGCCCCTCGAGACCTCAAGACGAAGAGCCGCTTTCTAAGAGTCGGCGGCAGAGCCGCTGACTGCCCCTCATGGTCGAGTCCCAGGGACGGCCTTGAGGAAAGCCGACTCCCAACTGGCGATCTCCAGAGAAGCCGGCTATGAAATCGGCCCGCGACTCAACCACCTTCGACCTCGCGACTACGGACGGGATGGGAGTGCGGCCGCCGCCGCCCATCCTACCCGTTCACGAAAGAGCAAGCATGGCCACGCGGCGCCCGTGCCTAACGGAGATCTCCGTTCGGCGCGGCACTGTAGCCAGGCCGGCCCTGACATCAGCCCCGTGGGCAGACCCCTGTGCCCACGACGGCCTGTCTGTAAGACCCGGAGACGGCGGGGCCCGCCCTTCGGCGGAGGTGCCAAAGACGGCGAGAAGCGCCACAAGACGGCCGAGTCCCAGAGTCGGCCCCGTGAGTCGGCCCGACCCTCCCACGAGTCCCGCGCGCCATTAACGGACAAGGCGAGGGAATGGCAGTGATACGCCCGTCGGTAGCGGCCTTTAATTGCCATGACCCCATGACCAAGCCAAGATCATCGGAAGCTGCGGCTACAGTAATCCATGGCCGGCAAGACCATTTCATGGCCAGACAAAACCTGTCCAGCCCCATGTAGGAGAACCCGTTGGCGAGTCCGCTGGTCGTGAGCCCCGGCCGGTCAGCGGAGAAGACTGCGACTGAGAGGCAGACGGCTGGGACCCGCGCCCGCGGATTACCATTGTGCCCCGAGGGTAGCCTATAAACCCCCGGCACCCATGCAAGAGGTTGGACCCTAATAGTTTTAGACACAAATAGAGGAAAGAGAAGAACTAGCCGTGCCCTTCTCCTTCCTCACCTCAAACAGCTCAAGGAGCAACCTTGTACCCACTTTGACATAGTGATCATGCGGAGACCCCATGAGCAGCAAGCAGAGGGGTATTATCTCCACGGAGAGCCACGAAGCTGGGTAAGATTAAGCCGTGCATGCCTTCGCCTCATCCCGTTTCGGCACGGCGATGTTCTACGCCCCCACCATGATAAGCCATCCTTTGGCATATGTCGCACCCAACCCCCGACAAGATTTGATACGGTGCCGTTGCTCATATTTGTAACTCAAAAGCAGGAGCTGCGGAATAAGCGAGATCAAGAAGGGCGAGGTGTCGATGCGCGTCGGGAATGGTTCCAAGGTCGATGTGATCGCCGTCGGCACGCTACCTCTACATTTACCTACGGGATTAGTTTTAAACCTCAATAATTGTTATTTAGTGCCAAGTTTGAGCATGAACATTGTGTCTGGATCTCGTTTAATACGAGATGGCTACTCATTTAAATCCGAGAATAATGGTTGTTCTATTTATATGAGAGATATGTTTTATGGTCATGCCCGATGGTCAATGGTTTATTCTTAATGAAACTTCGAGCGTGATGTTACACATATTCATAGTGTGAATACCAAAAGATGTAAGGTTGATAACGATAGTCCCACATACTTGTGGCACTGCCGCCTTGGTCACATTGGTGTCAAGCGCATGAAGAAGCTCCATGCCGATGGACTTTTAGAGTCTCTCGATTATGAATCATTTGACACATGCGAGCCACGCCTCATGGGCAAAATGACCAAGACTCCGTTCTCTGGAACAATGGAGTGAGCAACCAACTTATTGGAAATCATACATACTGATGCGTGCGGTCCAATGATCGTTGAGGCTCGCAGAGGATATCGTTATGTTCTCACTCTGACTGATGACTTCAGTAGATATGGGTATGTCTACTTGATGAAACACAAGTCCGAGACCTTTGAAAAGTTCAAGGAATTTCAGAATGAGGTAGAGAATCAACATGACTGAAAAATAAAGTTCTTACGATCAGATCATGGAGGAGAATATTTAAGTCACGAATTTGGTACGCACTTAAGGAAATGTGGGATCGTTTCACAAGTCACGCCGCCTGGAACACCTCAGCATAACGGTGTGTCCGAACATAAATGTCGCACTCTATTGGATATGAGTGCGATCTATGATGTCTCTTACCCGATTTACCGCTATCATTTTGGGGATACGCTCTAGAGACACCTACATTCACTTTAAATAGGGCACCGTCTAAATCCGTTGAGATGACACCGTATGAATTATGGTTTGGGAAGAAACCTAAGCTATCGTTTCTAAAAGTTTGGGGATGCGATGCTTATGCCAAGAAACTTCAACCTGAAAAGCTCGAACCCAAGTCGGAAAAATGCGTCTTCATAGGATACCCTAAGGAAACCATTGGGTATACCTTCTACCTTAGATCCGAATGCAAGATATTTGTTGCCAAGAACGGATCCTTCTTGGAGAAAGAGTTTCTCTCGAAAGGAGTAAGTGGGAGGAAAGTAGAACTCGATGAAGTACTACCTCTTGAACCGGAAAGTAGTGCAGCTCAGGAAAATGTTCCTGTTGTGCCTACACCGAATGGAGAGGAAATTAATGATGATGATCAAGGTACTTCAGATCATGTTGCTACTGAACTTCGTAGGTCCACAAGGACACGTTCCACACCAGAGTGGTATGGCAACCCTGTCCTGGAAATCATGTTGTTGAACAACGGTGAACCTTTGAACTATGAAGAAGCGATGGCGGGCCCGATTCCAACAAATGGTTTGAAGCCATGCAATCCGAGATAGGACCCATGTATGAAAACAAAGTATGGACTTTGGCGGACTTGCCCGATGATCGGCGACGATAGAAAACAAATGGATCTTTAAGAAGAAGGCGGACGCGGATGGTAATGTTACCATCTATAAAGCTCGACTTTGTCGCTAAGGGTTATCGACAAGTTCAAGGGGTTGACTACGATGAGACTTTCTCTCCCGTGGCGAAGCTGAAGTCCGTTCGAATCATGTTAGCAATTGCCGATACTATGATTATGAGATATGGCAATGGAGCGTCAAAACGACATTCCTTAACGGCTATCTTAAGGAAGAACTGTATATGATGCAGCCGGAAGGTTTTGTCGACCCTAAGAATGCTAACAAGATATGCAAGCTCCAGCGATCCATTTATGGGCTGGTGCAAGCATCTCGGAGTTGGAACATTCGCTTTGATGAGATGATCAAAGCGTTTGGGTTTATCTTGAGACTTATGGAGAAGCTTGCGTTTACAAGAAAGTGAGTGGGAGCTCTGTAGCATTTCTCATATTATATGTAGATGACATACTTTTGATGGGAAATGATATAGAACTCTTGGACAGCATTAACGCCTACTTGAATAAGTGTTTTTCAATGAAGGACCTTGGAGAAGCTGCTTATATATTAGGCATCAAGATCTATAGAGATAGATCGAGATGCCTCATATGTCTTTCACAAAGCAGATACCTTGATAAGATATTGAAGAAGTTCAATATGGATCCGTCTAAGAAGGGGTTCTTGCATATGTTGCAAGGTGTGAAATTGAGCTCGGCTCTATGTCCCACCTGGCGTAAGATATAGAAGAGATGAGTGTCATCCCCTATGCCTCAGCCATAGGGTCTATTATGTATGCCATGCTGTGTACCAGACCTGATGTAAACCTTGTCGTAAGTTTGGTAGGAAGGTACCAAAGTAATCCCGGCAAGGAACACTGGACAGCGGTCAATAATATCCGGAAGTACCTGAAAAGGACTAAGGACATGTTTCTCGTTTATGGAGGTGACGAAGAGCTCGCCGTAAAGGGTTACATCGACGCTTAAGCTTCGACATACGCATCCTGGATGACTCTAAGTCACAAACGGATACGTGTATATGTTGAATGGTGGAGCGAAGCTGGTGCGATTGCAGAAGCAAAGCGTCGTGGCAGGATCTACATGTGAAGCGGAATACATGGCAGCCTCGGAGGCGGCGCATGAAGCAATTTGGGTGAAGGAGTTCATCACCGACCTAGGAGTCATACCCAATGCGTCAGGCGATCAAACTCTTCTGTGACAACACTGGAGCTATTGCACTTGCCAAGGAGCCCAGGTTTCACAAGAAGACCAGACACATCAAGCGTCGTTTCAACTCCATTCGTAAAAATGTTCAAGATGGAGACATAGATATTTGCAAAGTTTATACGGATCTGAATATCGCAGATCCGTTGACTAAACCTCTTCCGCGAGCAAAACATGATCAACACCAAAACTCTATGGGTGTTCGATTCATCACAATGTAACTAGATTATTGACTCTAGTGCAAGTGGGAGACTGTTGGAAATATGCCCTAGAGGCAATAATAAAAGATTATTATTATATTTTCTTGTTCATGATAATCAATACATTGTTCATGCTATAATTGTGTTATCCGAAATCGTAATACATGTGTGAATACATAGACCACAACATGTCCCTAGTAAGCCTCTAGTTGACTAGCTCGTTGATCAACTCGATAGTCATGGTTTCACGACTATGGACATTGGATGTCGTTGATAACGGGATCACATCATTAGGAGAATGATGTGATGGACAAGACCCAATCCTAAGCACATCACAAGATCATGTAGTTCGTTTGCTAGAGCTTTTCCAATGTCAAGTATCTTTTCCTTAGACCATGAGATCGTGTAACTCCGGGATCTTGTAGGAGTGCTTTGGGTGTACCAAACGCCGCAACGAATCGCTGGGTGACTATAAAGGTATAATACGGGTATCTCCGAAAGTAATTGCATTGGGTTGACACGGATCGAGACTAGGATTTGTCACTCAGTATGGTGAGAGGTATCTCTGGGCCCACTCGGTAATGCATCATCATAATGAGCTCAAAGTGACCAAGTGTTTGGTCACGGGATCATCATTACCAGCATGCAGTAAAGTGACTTGCCGATAGCGAGATTGAGCGAGGTATTGGGATACCGACGATCAATCTCGGGCAAATAACGCATACCGATTGACAAAGGGAATTGTATACGAGGTTGCTTGAATCCTCGACATCGTGGTTCATCCGATGAGATCATCGAGGAGCATGTGGGACCCAACATGGGTATCCAGATCCTGCTGTTGGTTATTATTGGGAGAGTCATCTCGGTCATGTCTACGTGTCTCCCGAACCCGTAGGGTCTACACATAAGGTTCGGTGGCCTTCTAAGATTTGTAGAGATATGAGTATGCGGTAATCCGAAAGTTGTTCGAGTCGAATGAGATCTCGGACATCACGAGGAGTTCCGGAATGGTCTCGAGGTGAAGAATCATATATAGGAAGTGCAGTTTGACCATCGAGAAAGTTTTGGGGTCACGGTATTGTACTGGGACCACTTAGGAAGGGTCCCTGGTCCACCGGGTGGGGCCACCTATCCCGGAGGGCCCTGTGGGCTGAAGTGGGAGGGAACCAGCCCTGGTGGGCTATTCGCCCTTGGGGACCTCGCCTAGGGTTGGAAACCCTAGGGTGGGGGGCGCCTCCACTTGCCTTGGGGGGCAAGCCACCCCCCTGGCCGCCGCCCCCTTGGGAGATCTCATCTCCAGGGCCGGCGCCCCCCCCTTGGGGGCCTATATAAAGAGGGGGGAGGGAGGGCAGCCGCACCCAAGCCCCTGGCGCCTCCCTCACCTACTCCAACACCTCCTCCCTCCCAGTGAGCTTGGCGAATCCTGCTTGGGATCCTCGCTGCATCCACCACCACTGCGCCGTCGTCTTGCTGGATCTCCATCAACCACTCCTTCCCTTTGCTGGATCAAGAAGGAGGAGACGTCTTCCCCAACCGTCGTGTGTTGAATGCGGAGGTGCTGTCCGTTCAGCACTAGGATCATCGGTGATTTGGATCGGAATGATCACGACTCCCTCGGCCCGTTCTCTTGAACGCTTGCGCTCGATCTACAAGGGTATGTAGATGCACTCCTCTCTCTCGTTGCTAGATGAACTCATAGATTGATCTTGGTGAAACCGTAGGGAAATTTTTATTTTCTGCAACGTTCCCCAACAGCCACCCACAAGTGCATACTGCCGGAGAAAGCGGACCGAAGCTAGGGACACCGCCAACTCACGTCCGAGTATCTAGGCTATAAATTGTTGAATGAGATATCCCATGATCCAACCGTAAAGGTGAAGTTCCACATGAATTCAGTCTTTGCTAGATTCGGGTACCCGGTCAAGTATGGAAAGGCGTGGATGGCGAAGGCAAATGCTATAAGGATGTTGCATGGTGATTATGTCGCCGCGTAGAACATTCTTCCGAGAATGTTGGGAGCCATTGCTCATCGGAACCCGGGCATGCGCCATAGGGTTGAGTCAATCGAGGGAGTGTTTCATCGAACTTTTTGGAGCTTTGGGCAATGCATCGATGCATTTAGGCATTGCATACGTGTTGTCAATTAATGGCACGTTCTTGACCAGAAAGTACAAAGACACGTTGATGGTAGCAATGGCCCACTCGTCAATGACAATGTGTTGCCGGTGGCATTTGCGTTGGTGCCTTCCGAGCACGATGATAATTGGCAGTGGTTTATGGATCATGTGAGGACGAAGGTGATTGGCCCCAAAAGAGAGGTGTGTGCATCATATCGGATCGCCATCATGGGATTCTCAAAGCAATAGAACTTGATATTCCGAGGCTATCCAAAAGCTCCAACACCGTTGGTGGATGAGGCATTTCGTGGCAAACTTTTACCGTGCATGCAAGAGTAAGGAGTTTTGCAAAGATCTTACCCATGTTTGTGTGGCATTCAACACCGACACATTCCAAAGCCGCTATGATAAGCTATTCAAGGCGTGGGAGAAGAACAAAGGAGGGAGAGAATTCTTGACAAGAAAATTTCCGGAGAAGCATAAGTGGTCACGTGCTTACAACGAAGGAGGTTTCCGATACGGAGACATGACAAGTAACATGGTGGAATGCTTCAACAATGTGCTCAAGGGTGTCCGTTCCTTGCCGGTCACTACAATAGTGAAATATACCTTCTTCAAGCTCAACGAGTATTTTCTGAGGCATTCCGAAGAGGCGGCCAAATGGATAGGTGAGAAAATGGAATTTCCCTTCAAAGTTGAGGATTGGTTGAAGCATCAAGCGCACAAGTCTTGGCGTCAACAAATCATTAGTTTCAATGAAAAAGAACAAATCTACCAAGTCGATGAGCCGGGTGGCACAACAAGGGACGGCATGACGTATGGTGGAGTAGCATATGAGGTGCGCCTCAAGACCCGGTGGTGTCAGTGCGAGAGACCTCACAAGTATCATTGGCCTTGCTCACATGTGATGACCGCCGCAAGATTCAGAAACTTGAAAGTATCCGATGGTACCACCTTGTAGTTGCATGAGTATGATGGGCCACACATCGTCCCCGACCCCGAACGAACGAGGTTGACATGGGCTCCTAGGTTTCATCCCTTCCTAGATCACTCACAGTGGCCTGAGTATGATGGGCCACACATCGTCCCCGACCCCGAACTCATGGTGCCTACAAAGGGAAGAAGAAGAAAGAAGAGGTTTAGGGGTGACATGGATGACCTAGCTGGATACACCGGAATGAAACAATTTGGCAGCGGCCATTTCATGGAGGCACCGGACATCAATAGTTGTGGTAAATGTGACGAGCCGGGACACAATGTTAGGAAATGCACCAAAAAGCCACGGACCAATGCCACCTAGTCAAAGTGGTGCCCGAAGAGGAGGTACCGGTGGCACACGAGGAGGTAGGAGTGGTAGTGGATGAGGAGGCAGGAGTGGTGCGCGTGGAGGACGGACGAATCTTGGCGGTAGTGGATGAGGAGACAATATTAGAGGACGTGGGGGACGGTCGGGTACCGGTGGCCGTGGTCGTAGGACGAGAAGGGTTGATAGAGGAAGGCCTATTGGCATCTTGCTTAACCCAGATGGTTGAAATAAGGTGAATGGTACTTGTTACTTGGTCTTGTTTATTTGTTATTTTTGCATACATACATGTTATTTTACTTTACTAACTACCAAATTTGTCTTTATAGGCATGGCTTCTTCCGGTTCCGTGACGAGGCCACCGTGTGCTAACCTCGAGAACATGCGGACAAGTGGACCTACGCCGAGTTGGATAAGGTGAAGGACAAAGATACGAGAACTCCATCATGTTGGTGTGGAGATGTTTGCAAAGTTAAGGTATCCACCGACCGCTAGAAATCATGGACGAAAGGAACAAGATATTTTTTTGTCCCAACTATGTCTACGATCGTCCTCGTCCAGCTCACGCCTATGATGTACCGCCGGTAAGTTGTTCAAGTTCAAACATGTCATCAACCATTGAATCTATCTTACTAATGACCACATTTGTTCTTTATTAAATAGTAGTCGCGCCTCCACTTTGTAAGTACTTCACATGGATAGATCAAGATGTGCCAGAAGATGTTAAGAAAGATCAACATCGAGATTGTCTAAGGAGGCAGCGGTTGTTTGAAGAAGCATTACAGAGAGGCTTGGATGAAGAGCGCCGTGAAAAGGAGAGGATGGAGTGAAAGAAGCGTGAAGAGGAGAGAGCACGCAAGGAGAAGATTGCTCGTCAAGAGGAGAGAGCAAGAAAGCTTGCAAGGACTCGTGAAGCCCAAGAGGAGGATCAGGCACGCGATAAGAAAGGAAAATGGCCTCGTGTGACTCAATAAGGCCTTACTTTTGAAAAACTAGTTACGAACTATGCCTTCGCTTCGAGAAACATGTGATGAACTGTGTCTTTAATTTGTGAAACTTGTGTTGAACTATGTACTTTATTTGCGAAACATGTCGTCAACTGTGTCTTTGATTTGTGAATCTTGTGATGATTCATGAACTACATCTATTATGCTGCTATTTTTGCTGTCAATTAGAAATGATGAACACGATGGAAAACAGAGTGAACTATTGCTCTGCATTGCACCCTACCGCCGGAGGCCCTGGCGGTAGGTTGTTGTTGGAAATATGCCCTAGAGGCAATAATAAAATGGTTATTATTGTATTTCCTTGTTCATGATAATTGTCTATTGTTCATGCTATAACTGTATTAACTGGAAACCGTAATACATGTGTGAATATATAGACCACAACATGTCCCTAGTGAGCCTCTAGTTGACTAGCTCGTTGATCAATAGATTGTTATGGTTTCCTGACCATGGACATTAGATGTCATTGATAACAGGATCACATCATTAGGAGAATGATGTGATGGACAAGGCCCAATCCTAAGCATAGCACAAGATCGTGTAGTTTGTTTGCTAGAAGCTTTTCTAATCTCAAGTATCATTTCCTTAGACCATGAGATTGTGCAACTCCCGGATACCGTAGGAATGATTTGGGTGTACCAAACATCACAACGTAACTGGGTGGCTATAAAGGTGCACTACAGGTATCTCCGAAAGTGTCTGTTTGGTTGGCACGAATCGAGACTGGGATTTGTCACTTCGTATGACGGCGAGGTATCTCTGGGACCACTCGTAATGCATCGTCATAATGAGCTCAATGTGACTATGTAGTTAGTCGCGGGGTCATGCATTACGAAATGAGTAAAGTGACTTGCCGGTAACGAGATTGAACGATGTATTGGAATACCGATGATCGAAACCTCCCGGAACTATTCCGATGTCCAAACATAGTCGTCCAGTATATCAATCTTTATGTCTCGACCATTTCCAGACTCCTCGTCATGTCCGTGATCATATCTGGGACTCCGAACTACCTTCGGTACATCAAAACACATAAACTGATAATATAACCGTCATCGAACTTTAAGCGCGCGGACCCTATGGGTTCGAGAACTATGCAGACATGACCTAGACAAGTCTCCGGTCAATAACCAATAGCGGAACCTGGATGCTCATATTGGCTCCCACATATTCTACGAAGATCTTTATTGGTCAAGCCGCATAACAACACACGTTGTTCCCTTTGTCATCGGTATGTTACTTGCCCGAGATTCGATCGTCGGTATCTCAATACCTATTTCAATCTCGTTACCGCAAGTCTCTTTACTCGTTCCGTAATACATCATCCCGCAGCTAACTCATTAGTTGCAATGCTTGCAAGGCTTAAATGATGTGCATTATCGAGTGGGCAGATACCTCTCAGAGCAATCGGAGTGACAAATCCTAATCTGAAATATGCCAATCCAACAAGTACCTTTGGAGACACACTGTAGAGCACCTTTATAATCACCCGATTCGTTGTGGCGTTTGGTACTTACAAAGTGTTCCTCCGATGTAAAGAGTTGCATAATCTCATAGTCATAGGAACATGTATAAGTCATGAAGAAAGCAATAACAACATACTAAAAGATCAAGTGCTAAGCTAACGGAATGGGTCAAGTCAATCACATCATTCTCCTAATGATGTGATCCCGTTAATCAAATGACAACTCTTTGTCTATGGCTAGGAAACATAACCATCTTTGATCAACGAGCTAGTTAAGTAGAGGCATACTAGTGACACTCTGTTTGTCTATGTATTCACACATGTATCATGTTTCCGGTTAATACAATTCTAGCATGAATAATAAACATTTATCATGATATAAGGAAATAAACAATAACTTTATTATTGCCTCTCCCACTTGCACTAGAGTCAATAATCTAGATTACACAGTAATGATTCTAACACCCATGGAGCCTTGGTGCTGATCATGTTTTGCTCGTGGAAGAGGTTTAGTCAATGGGTCTGCAATATTCAGATCCGTATGTATCTTGCAAATCTCTATGTCTCCCACCTGGACTTGATCCCGGATGGAGTTGAAGCGTCTCTTGATGTGCTTGGTGAAGGAAATATGCCCTAGAGGCAATAATAAAGTTATTATTTATTTCCTTATTTCATGATAAATGTTTATTATTCATGCTAGAACTGTATTAACCGAAAACCTAATACATGTGTGAGTACATAGACAAACAGAGTGTCACTAGTATGCCTCTACTTGACTAGCTCGTTGATCAAAGATGGTTATGTTTCCTAGCCATCGACATGAGTTGTCATTTGATTAACGGGGTCACATCATTAGGAGAATGATGTGATTGACTTGACCCATTCCGTTAGCTTAGCACTTGATCGTTTAGTATGTTGCTATTGCTTTCTTCATGACTTATACATGTTCCTATGACTATGAGATTATGCAACCCCCGTTTACCGGAGGAACACTTTGTGTGCTACCAAACGTCTAACGAATCGGGTGATTATAAAGGTGCTCTACAAGTGTCTCAAAGGTACTTGTTGGGTTGCCGTGTTCAGATTAGGATTTGTCACTCCGATTATGGGAGAGGTATCTCTGGGCCCTCTCGGTAATGCACATCACTATAAGCCTTGCAAGCATTGTGACTAATGGGTTAGTTAAGTAGATGATGTATTACTGAACGAGTAAAGAGACTTACGATATCTAGATTGAACTAGGTATTGGGATACCAACGATCGAATCTCGGGCAAGTAACATACCGATGACAAAGGGAACAACGATGTTGTTATGTGATGCGACCGATAAAGATCTTCGTAGAATATGTGGGAGCCAGTATGAGCATCTAGGTTCCGCTATTGGTTATTGACCGGAGATATGTCTCGGTCATGTCTATAGTTCTCGAACCCGTAGGGTCCGCACGCTAAAGTTTTGATAGCGGTTATATTATGAGTTCATGTGTTTTGATGTACCGAAGGTAGTTCGGAGTCCTGGATGAGACCGGGGACATGACGAGGAGTCTCGAAATGGTTGAGACGTAAAGATCGATATATTGGATTACTATATTTGGACATCGCAAAGGTTGCGAGTGATTCGGGTATTTTTCGGAGTACTGGAGAGTTACGAGAATTCGCCGGGGAGAATATGGGCCTTATTGGGCTTTAGGGGAAAGAGAGAGGAGAGGCTGGGCACCCCCCAAGGCCTAGTCCGAATTGGACTATGTAGAGGGCTGCGCCCTCCTTCCTTCTCTTCTCTCTCCTTTCCTTGACTCCTACTCCTACTACTTGGAAGGGGGGGGAATCCTACTCCGGTGGGAGTAGGACTCCTCCTAGGGCGGCGCCATAGAGAGGCTGGCCCTCCCCTCCTCCACTCCTTTATATCTGAGGGGAGGGCACCCTTTGAGACACAACAAGCTGATCGTTTGATCTTTTAGCCGTGTCAGCGGTGCCCCTCCACCATAGTCAACCTCGACAATATCAGAAGCGGTGCTTAGGCGAAGCCCTGCGTCGGTAGAACATCATCATCGCTACCATGCCATCGTGCTGTGAAACTCTCCCTCAACACTCGGCTGGATCGGAGTTCGAGGGGCGTCATCGGGCTGAACGTGTGCTGAACTCGAGGTGCCGTGCGTTGTACTTGATCGGTTGGATCGTGAAGACGTACGACTACATCAACCGTGTTGTGCTAACGCTTCCGCTTTCGGTCTACGAGGGTACATGGACAACACTCTCCCCTCTCGTTGCTATGCATCACCATGATCTTGCGTCTGTGTAGGAATTTTTTTGAAATTACTATGTTCACCAAAGTGGCATCCGAGCCAGGTTTTATGCGTAGATGTTATATGCACGAGTAGAACACAAGTGAGTTGTGGGCGATACAAGTCATACTGCTTACCAGCATGTCATACTTTGGTTCGGCGGTATTGTTGGATGAAGCGGCCGGACCGACATTACGCCAGACGCTTACGCAAGATCGTTCTCCGACGTGCTTTGCACAGGTGGCTGGCGGGTGTCGGTTCTCCAACTTTAGTTGAACCGAGTGTGGCTATGCCGGTCCTTGCGAAGGTTAAAACAGCACCAACTTGACAAACTATCGTTGTGGTTTTGATGCGTGAAGTAAACGGTTCTTGCTCAAATTTGTAAGCTTGACCACGTAAAACTTGCAACAACAAAGTAGAGGACGTCTAACTTGTTTTTGCAGGGCATGTTGTGATGTGATATGGTCAAAGCATGATGCTAAATTTTATTGTATGAGATGATCATGTTTTGTAACCGAAGTTATCGGCAATGGCGAGAGCCATATGGTTGTCAACCGCTTTATTGTATGCAATGCAATCGCCCTGTAATTCTTTACTTTATCACTAAAGCGGTAGCGATAGTCCTAGAAGCATAAGATTGGCGAGGCGACAACGATGCTACGATGGAGATCAAGGTGTCGGCGCTGGTGACGATGGTGATCATGGCGGTGCTTGTAGATGGAGATCACAAGCACAAGATGATGATGGCCATATCATATCACTTATATTGATTGCAGCTGATGTTTATCTTTTATGCATCTTATCTTGCTTTGATTGACGGTAGCATTATAAGATGATCTCTCACTAAATTTCAAGATAAAAGTGTTCTCCCTGAGTATGCACCGTTGCCAAAGTTCGTCGTGCCTGCACACCACGTGATGATCGGGTGTGATAAGCTCTACTTCCATCTACAATGGGTGCAAGCCAGTTTTGGCAATAACGCAGAATACTCAGGTTAAACTTGACGAGCCTAGCATATATGCAGATATGGCCTCGTAATCTTGAGACCGAAGGTCGGCGTGAATCATATAGTACATATGATCAACATAATGATGTTCACCATTGAAAGCTACTCCATTTCACGTGATGATCGGTTATGGTTTAGTTGATATGGACCACGTGATCACTTAGAGGATTAGAGGGATGTCTATCTAAGTGGGAGTTCTTAAGTAATATGATTAAATTGAACTTAAATTTATCATGAACTTAGTCCTGATAGTATTTTCCAAATTATGTTGTAGATCAATAGCTCGCGTTGTTGCTTCCCTATGTTTATTTTGATATGTTCCTAGATTAAAACAATGTTGAAAGATGTTAGTAGCAATGATGCGGATTGGATCCGTGATCTGAGGATTATCCTCATTGCTGCACAGAAGAATTATGTCCTTGATGCACCGCTAGGTGACAGACCTATTGCAGACATTATGAACGTTTGGCTAGCTCAAAATGATGACTACTTGATAGTTTAGTGCACCATGCTTAATGGCTTAGAATCGGGACTTCAAAGACGTTTTGAACGTCATGGACCATATGAGATGTTCCAGGAGTTGAAGTTTATATTTCAAGCAAATACCCAAGTTGAGAGATAAGAAGTCTCCAACAAGTTCTATAGCTAAAAGATGGAGGACAATAGCTCAAGCAGTGAGCATGTGCTCAGATTGTCTGGGTATTGCTACCTCTTGAGCTTGCGTTGGATTTCCCCGAAGAGGAGAGGATGGTGCAGCAAAGTAGCGTAAGTATTTCCCTCAGTTTTTGAGAACCAAGGTATCAATCCAGTAGTAGGCTGTGCTTGAGTCCCTCGTACCTACACAAAACAATAGCTCAACGCAACCAACGCGATTAGGGGTTGTCAATCCCTTCACGGTCACTTCGAGTGAGATCTGATAGAGATGATAGATAACATTTTTGGTATTTTTGGTATAAAGATGCAAAGTAAAATAAAAGGCAAAATAAAAAGGAAAGCAATAATAAAGTGATTGGAGATTGATATGATGAGAATAAGACCCGGGGGCCATAGGTTTTCATTAGTGGCTTCTCTCAAGAGCGTAAGTATTTCTACGGTGGGTGAACAAATTACTGTTGAGCAATTGACAGAATTGAGCATAGTTATGATAATATCTAGGTATGATCATGTATATAGGCATCACGTCCGAGACAAGTAGACCGACCCCTGCCTGCATCTACTACTATTACTCCACTCATCGACCGCTATCCAGCATGCATCTAGATTATTAAGTTAATGAAAATAGAGTAATGCCTTAAGCAAGATGGCATGATGTAGAGGAATAAATTCATGCAATATGATAAATACCCCATCTTGTTATCCTCGATGGCAACAATACAATACGTGCCTTGCTGCCCCTTCTGTCACTGGGTAAGGACGCCGAAAGATTGAACCCAAAGCTAAGCACTTCTCCCATTGCAAGAAAAACCAATCAAGTAGGACAAACCAAACTGATAATTCAAAGAGACTTGCAAAGATAACCAATCATACATAAAAGAATTCAGAGAAGATTCAAATATTGTTCATAGATAATTTTGATCATAAACCCACAATTCATCGGTCTCAGGAAACACACCGCAAAAAGAAGATTACATCAAATAGATCTCCACGAGAGAGGGCGAGAACTTTGTATTGAGATCCAAAAAGAGAGAAGAAGCCATCTAGCTACTAACTATGGACCCGAAGGTCTGAGGTAAACTACTCACACTTCATCGGAGAGGCTATGATGATGATGTAGAAGCCCTCCATGATGGATACCCCTCCGGCGGAGCTCCGAACAGGCCCCAAGATGGGATCTCGTGGATACAGAAGGTTGCGGCGGTGGAATTAGGTTTTTGGCTGAGTCTCTGATCGTTTGGGGGTAGGTAGGTATATATAGGAGGAAGGAGTACGTCGGTGGAGCTTCGAGGGGCCCACGGGGCAGGGGGGCGTGCCCACGGAGGGTCCAAGTCTCCTGGATCATATCTGATGAGAAAATCACGTTCCCGAAGGTTTCATTCCGTTTGGACTCCGTTTGATATTCCGTTTCTTCGAAACACTGAAATAGGAAAAAAAACAGCAAGTCTTGGCTGGGCCTCCGGTTAATAGGTTAGTCAAAAAGTAATATAAAAGTGGAAAATAAAGCCCAATATAGTCCAAAACAGTAGATAATATAGCATGGAGCAATAAAAATTACAGATACGTTGGAGACGTATCGCATCCCCAAGCTTAATTCCTGCTCGTCCTCGAGTAGGTAAATGATAAAAAGAGAATTTTTGATGATGCAGTGCTAGTTGGCATAATTTCAATGTAAATCTTCTTAATTGTGGTATGAATATTCAGATCCGAGAGATTCAAGACAAAAGTTCATATAAAAATAATAATACTTCAAGCATACTAACAAAGCAATTATGTCTTCTCAAAATAACATGGCCAAAGAATGTTATCCCTACAAAATCATATAGTCCTGCTATGCTCTATCTTCACCACACAAAGTATTTAAATCATGCACAACCCCGATGACAAGCCAAGCAATTGTTTCATACTTTAACATTTTAAAAACTTTTTCAATCTTCACACAATACATGAGCATGAGCCATGGATATAGCACTATATGTGGAATAGAATAGTGGTTGTGGAGAAGAAAAAAAGAGGGGAAGATAGGCTCACATCAACTAGGCGTATCAATGGGCTATGGAGATGCCCATCAATAGATATCAATGTGAGTGAGTAGGGATTGCCATGCAACGGATGCACTAGAGCTATAAGTATATAAAAGCTCAACAAAAGAAACTAAGTGGGTGTGCATCCAACTCGCTTGCTCACGAAGACCTATGGCAATTTGAGGAAGCCCATCATTGGAATATAGAAGCCAAGTTCTATAATGAAAGATTCCCACTAGTATATGAAAGTGACAAAATGAGAGACTCTCTATCATGAAGATCATGGTGCTACTTTGAAGCACAAGTGTGGTAAAAGGATAGTAACATTGTCCCTTGTCTATTTTTCTCTCATTTTTCTTATTTGGGCCTTTTCTCCTTTTTTTAAGGCCTCTTTTTTTTTAATTATTTTTCGTCCGGAGTCTTATCCCGACTTGTGGGGGAATCATAGTCTCCATCATCCTTTCCTCACTTGGGACAATGCTCTAAAAATGATGATCATCACACTTTTACTTTTCTTACAACTCAACAATTACAACTCAATACTTAGAACAAAATAAGACTCTATGTGAATGCCTCCGTGATGTGCGGGATATGCAATGAATCAAGAGTGACATGTATGAAAGAATTATGAATGGTGGCTTTGCCACAAATGCAATGTCAACTACATGATCATGCTAGCAATATGATAATGATGGAGCGTGTCATAATAAACGGAACGGTGGAAAGTTGCATGTCAATATATCTCGGAATGGCTATGGAAATGCCATGATAGGTAGGTATCATGGCTGTTTTGAGGAAGGTATATGGTGGGTGTACGATACCGGCGAAAGGTGCGCGGTATTAGAGAGGCTAGCAAAGGTGGAAGGATGGGAAAAATGCGTATAATCCATGGACTCAACATTAGTCATAAAGAACTCATATACTTATTGCAAAAATCTAGAAGTTATCAAAGCAAAGTATTACGCGCATGCTCCTAGAGGGGATAGATTGGTAGGAAAAGACCATCGGCTCGTCCCCGACCGCCACTCATAAGGAAGACAATCAATAAATAAATCATGCTCCGACTTCATCACATAACGGTTCACCATACGTGCATGCTACGGAAATCACAAACTTTAACACAAGTATTTCTCAAATTCACAACTACTCAACTAGCATGACTCTAATATCACCATCTTCATATCTCAAAACAATTATCAAGCATCAAACTTTTCTTAGTATTCAACGCACTCAAAAGAAAGTTTTACAAATTGTTGGCATTCTGGGAACGGGGGTCCCCAGACTTGCCTGCCTGCGGCCTGCGGCGTGGCTCAAGGGGAGGCCCAGCACGGCCCATCTTCATCAGCACAAGCTCAAGACCCTCGCGAGGGGCCAAGCCTCGCGGGGCGGATGACAGGGAGCTTCCTCAGGCACGGCCTCGTCAGGCTGGCTCGCGAGGAGGCGGAGAGATCAAGGCGGGGTACCTCACGAGGTGCCCATGACGTAAGCCATGATGACCAAAGGGCGCCCGGCGAGGCGCCAACCAGCCTTGATGTCCTCCTTTCCTCTCTCGGGTGCAAAGGGAGCAAGCGCGGCAAGAGTATCAAGCAAAGGCATCCGTTTGATTGCAACAAGACCAAGACCGTCATAGCGGCAGGAAGGAAGTCATTGTGGAGCCCAAGCCGGCCACCACTCACCAGAGCCTTTGACGAGGCGAGGACCAACTTTAGTCAGGATAAGTGTACTAGATGTTCCCCTTCAAAATGGCCAATTGTTGGCGCCCTTCCCGCTCAATATTTGGGAAGAGGCCCAGGGCCTTTGCCTATAAATAGGACTAGCCACCCACAGGATAGGGGAGAGAGAAGAGAGATAGATCCAGAGAGGGATCGATCGATAGAGAGGCATCATCTTGAATCAGCAGAGAGAGAGCGACTGAACTCCCCCTAGCAGTTCATCGCACCGGCCAAGAACAGACCCTCGCGAGGCTGTTCTTCCTTGTATTGTTCATCATCATCAGCCCAAGAGGCAATCCACCACACCACAAACTAGAGTAGGGTATTACACCACAATGGCGCCCGAACTAGTATAAACCCTGTGTCTCTTGCGTTGTTCCTTTCATAGCTTAGATCCTAGCGAGGCGGCAAGGTGCAGGTAGGTAGAGGGCGAGATCTATGCGCGCACCCCAGTGTTCGAACCTAGAGGGTCTGCCGGAACCTGAAATCCGACATTTGGCGTGCGGTAGGGGTGCTACTGAATCCACCTTCGCCACTTTGCGTCCCGTCGCATCGTCGTCATCATGTCCGGCGACCAGTGGGCAACCCCGATCCTCGGGCGGCCTGGCCCGCCCACATAAAGTCAGCTCGCCGGGCGAATTCCCATGCCCCAGTGCAGCTCGCGGTCCGCAGGGCGCTGCATGGGTTGCCGCTGGCGACGCGACAGGCAACGATGTACAGCTTTCACGCTGTAGCAAAGCGCGGGTCGGGCGGGCGTAGGGCCTTCCAACCACGCCCGCCGCCACGACGCCGTACACCCGCCGGGAGCAGGCGAACTCAAGGGCGCGCTCACGGTGGCCCGAGAGCTACTGACCGCAGTTGCTGGAGGGCGGCCGCGACGCAGTTGCTAGAGCGGGTGGCAGAGCTCACAGGCTTCGCCACGCCTCGAGGCTCACCCTTCTGCACCCAACTCCCACCTCAGGTCCAGGGCGGCCCACGCGGAGGCTCCACGCACGCCCGCGCAGCTCCAAGCGGACTCCAAAGCCACCCCAACGCCAGCCAGGCCGTCAGCACTGGGCCAGCGGCGGCGCTGCCTCCGCCCCTGGCCAGCGAAGATGGACTCTTCGCGACCCACGGCCCCAGTGGGTCAGCCTTCTACCACCCAGTGTGGGCGCCTCAAGCAGTAGCTGCATGGCACGCGGAGCACTACGGGCGCAGCCTTCGGGATGACGGCCCCGGAAAGAGTACGTGCCCCACATGATGGACCAAGGGCACAGGCATGAGGGCAAACAAGGCTCGCTCCTCGGCCCAAGCTGGGGGGACGAGGCGCCAGAAGCTGAGCTCTTCCAGGAGCCCCGGGAAGGCCCCGTCGGCCATGCTAGAAGCAAGGATTATCGGGTACTGCTAATTCCTCACGAGCAGGCATACGCTAACCATGGATCGCAGGAGGTGCAGGTCACCACAGCGGGCGGCTGCCCCGCTCCGGCAGTTTCCTACCCCTTAGGAGGAGGGCGCCGGGGGCTGCAGGAGATGGGCCGAGATCCAGCATCACCACAGCAAGATTCGGAGCAAGGCGTCCTCGGGAGGTAGGCCCTCTGCTTGGGAGGTGCCTCGTGGCCTGCCTGGCGGAGGACCCGTGGTCGTCGGGGAACTGGCGATCGCTCTAACCCATCGGCGGCGTCCTGGTTTTGGCCGTCGTCGGTGGCACTAAATAATGGCGCATAGCGAGGCCCTCGTCTGGCGATATGAAGAAAGGCCGGTACACAGAAGAAGGCCCAATGCACATGAAGCTCACCGCCGTGACACTCTCACATAATAATGAGTGGGGCTGTACACGCATGAGTCTCGAGGTGCCGGCCTCGAGCCCTGGGCTCCCTCCCACGCCTTGATGGCAGCACTTAGCTCCACGCTGGTGAGAAGACGTCCAAGACTAGACTAGGTGCCGGACGCGGCCTTTTTCTGCTTTCATTGCTTTTTCCCTTGGCTGTCGTTTTCCCCCGTTGGATTTAAGTTGGATTTGAGCTTGAGATTTGCGTGTGTCCGGGGAAGGGGTGTTTAGTCTCGTTCAAGCAATCTCTCGTTCTGGTTATCACTTTGCCTCAGCTGCCTCCCTCGTGAGCCCTCGCGAGCCGGGTCAGGCCTAGCTTGCGTGCAGCCCAGACTGCCGTGGCCGCGCCCTCTCAGGAGGTTTTTATTCCAGATCCTATGGGCTCGATTAGGAGACACTCGAGACACCGCAGCCCTCTGCAGTTATCTCGGGCCCACGCGGTCGAAGGTAAACTAGCTTGACCAGCTCGTCAGCTAAGCCAGCCACTTGGCGCAGCGTCTGGTGATATAGCATCTACTGTCGCTGAACACAAGTTTTACATGAGGGGCTCCCCCTCCCAAAATGCTCTTACAACCATCAGGGCAAAGCCTGAACTCTATTTGCGCAGGGTAAGGAAACATGAACGACACACGGTCAGTCGGATAAATCCCGCAATGCATCCTCAAGGGCACCTCCTGAATTGTCGCTGGCGTCGCTGGCCTTGCCATCACTCTCTGCGTTACTGTCGTCCACAATGCCGGGGCCGTTCACCACGCCGCCTTCATCGGCCAGCCACGATCACGCCTCATTATCTAAGCGAAAGGCCACGACGAGGGCATCCACGTTGTCTTCCACCTCCAGTCGCCGTGTCGTCCCGGACGGCCTGAGGTAATCGAGGCGATGCGCGTCAAAGTCGAAGTTAGGGTCCATGTTTGAGATGGCTGAAGACACGAGAAAAGGCACGCCCGGCAGGGCGCTGCTCCTCCTCCACCAACCTGTTGGCTCTCTCACCGACCGCACCTCCACCGCGCGTCACCACGCCGGTGAAGAACCGAAGGTTGCCGGCGTAGTTGACTGCGCGGGGCTCGCCAACGGCCGCCTCGCAAATGTTACCCAAGGCCATGTTGGCTCTCTCCTGGAGCGTGGTAAGCATGGGGCCGTGCTCATGCTCCAGGATCCGCCGCTGGCGTATCTCGTCCTCGTTACGCAGCGCCGCCTCGGCTCACCTTCGTCCACCCGTTGGCGGAGAAGAAGCGCCTCGGCCACGGGAGGTAGTCAGCTCCTCCTGCGCCACGCCAAGGGCGGCGGGAAGCATCGGCCCAGCCACGTCACTTCCTCCAAACTTTGCCCCTCGTGGTGGCGGTCCCTACCTTCAGCCTCGGCCGGATCAACCCCAGCCTCTCCTCGAACTAGCGCTCAAGGTTCCAAGCCTTGGCGTCGCCACCCGGGACGTCCGACCTCTTCCAGACGCCGGGCTTCCCAGCCTGAGCGACGTCATCCTCCGCCGCTTCACCAAGCGCCTCGTCTCCGTGACGCTCAAGATCGTGTGCGCGTTCGGCAGCTTCCAGCGTCAGCGCCTCCTCACGCCTCTAGAGCTCTTCCTGGTCGACCGAAGCCACCTTCATCGACGCAAGGGCCGTCTCACGCAGCTCCACCTGCTGCTCCAGTGAATGGCACCGGCCTGAGTTCCAGCGCCTGGCTCCTCCGCCGCCTCACGCCGGCTGGTCAGCCTCTTGGGCCTCCTCGACGACCGAGAATGGGCCTCCCGAGAGGCCGCCAGCCGACGCCTCGGCTTCCTCATTGTCGAGGTCACGCTGGTGGCGCGCACAAAGGCACAACAGCCGCCTTCAGCTTGCGCCTCTCTTCAGCCAGGCGCAGGCCCTCAGCCTCAAGGCGCGCGTCTTCGTCAGCGAGCTCTTCACCAAGCAGGCTCACCGCGTCAGCCGCCCTCCGAAGAAACCCTTGGCGAAGAGCGCGACGCTCCCGGGCGCGCTCGAGCACGTCTTCTACACCATCATCCGCCCCAAGTAAGCGCGGAGGGCCACGAATCAGCACTCCCCCTCCGGCGGGGCCGGGGGCTGGCGCCCTCGCGATGGCCGGACGCGCCTCGCCCAGAAGCCCGGCACAGAGCCAGCCCATCCCCAAATGAAGAGCGCGAGGCCGACCTCAGCCAATCGCAATCCTGCACGACGACGAAGCCCACGGCAGGTCGGGCTATGCCACCGAGAAGGCTCATGAAGAAGGGTTCTTGGCGCTCAGAGCCGCGATGCGCCTCAGGATGGCTCGCCTCTCCGACCGGCCTCACCACAAGGGCTCTGCTGCTCGGAGCACTTGAAGACGGTGGAGGGGGTGGAGCCAGGGGGACGGCTCCTCAGCCATCTCCGTGAGCTCGGCAAGAAGGGCCCTGCACAGCAAGGATCAGCAAAAGCGACAGAAGGATCAGGAGCTAGGAAAGGGGAAGTCTTACTCATCAATGGCGAAATACTTCCTGCGCTTCAGCAGGCGACAAGGGTAATCGTCACCCAAGGCCTCCCTTCTCTTCTGGAGAGCCTCGAAGTCCATGCGGAAGCGGGCCAGGAGTTGAGCGCAGGGGTCAGCCTGCTACGAGGAAGAAGCATCAAGGTGACCAGCGCCAGGGGCATCGTCCTGATGCACGCCGCCAGTCGCCTCACCCAGAAGGGTAGCTGGGGCCTCAGTGGCCTCAACCATGGGTGCCGTGGGCAGCGGCTCTACACCTTCGGGTCAGCAAAGACGGGCCTCGTGGGCTGCCCCTCGAGTGCTGCCGGCATCGTCACCCAGCGGGGCTCCTCACCTCCAAATGCCCATGCCTCCTGCTCCGCCACTCGAGGAAGGGCCGCCGTGGGCGACTGGAAGGGCAGTCACCACCACTGGGTTCTCGCGAGGCCTCAGGAGGCCAGCGGGGCGCAGCCCCCATTCATCGAAGCTGGGCATCTGATTCACAAAGTCCCGCTGAATGGGCCCAGCCTGAATTGGGGACAGCGGGCGACGTTGGCTCCGAAAGCAGGGGGCTAGGCACCCCTACATCCACGTACAACCATCGCTCGCAGAACCCAGGCGCGGGCGGAGGAAGACTGAAATCAATCCCTGAAGCCGCTGTTTCTGGTGCGGCAATGCAGCTCACGCACCCTGAGCATTGGGTGGGGTCAACGAGGCGTAGAGAGAAGTGACGCAGCAAGGCAATCGGCGAGGGATGCCCATCATTGCCTCACGCATAAAGGCGAAGACGGCAAGAAGAGTGATGGATTCGGGACCCAAATGCATCATATGGATCCGGTAACGGAGAGCACAGCGTTGAAGAAATTGGAAAAGGGGGAACCAGTCCCGCCTTGGCTGTAAGGCAAAGTACCGGACCTCGGTGATTATCCTGCCGATGGAGAAGTGAGACGCGGGCCAGGCCGTCGTCCTCCCGCACTCGTTGAAGATGGTGGCCAGAGCAGAGCTGACCTTGCCCAAGCCTTCTCGATTGAGTATGATCGACCGATCGACGGCAGGAGCCGCCGACGACGGCGAGCGAGGCGGAGGCACGGGTTTCTTCCCTTTCCCCTTCTTCGTCGGAGCCATGGCGACGGAAAGGGGGAGGGTTCGAGATTGGATTGGAAGCGGAGACTGGAGCTCGAGAGGAGGAAGAGCAGGGGACGGTCGAGCAGCGAAAAGGGGAACGACTGTGTGCAACCACGGGTCCGCCTAGCAGGGCGCAAAATAAGGAGCCGTGGGGGAACAGTGCTGCCCACGTCCAATCAACCGCCACGCGGCGCCCAAGGCCGCACGCTGTTAGGGCCCGCGGTGCTTCGCACTTGCCCCTTCGCTTCTCCGCTCAGCCACGTCCTAGCGCTACTTTGGGCCCGGGCTACTGTCGGTGTTCTCGGGAACGGGGTCCCCAGACTTGCTCGCCGCGGCCTGCGGGCGTGGCTCAAGGGGAGGCCCAAAGACGGCCCATCTTCATCAAGACAAGCTCAAGACCTCGCGAGGCCAAGCCTCATGAGGCGGGGCGACGAGGAGCTTCCTCGAGCACGGCCTCGTCAGGCTGGCTCGCGAGGCGGAGAGAACAAGGCGGGCTACCTCACGAGGTGCCCATGACGTAAGCCATGATTTACCAAAGGGCGCCAAGCGGGCGCCAGCCAGCATGCAGTTGTCCTCCTTTCCTCTTTGGTGCAAAGGAGCTAGCGCGGGCAAGAGTATCAAGCAAAGGCATCCGCTTGGTGCAACAAGACCAAGACCGTCATAGAACGGCAGGAAGGAAGTCATTGTGGAGCCCAAGCAAGGCCACCACCACGAGCCTTTGACAAAGCGAGGACCAACTTTAGTCAGGATAAGTGTACTAGATGTTCCCCTTCAAAATGGCCAATTGTTGGCGCCCTTCCCGCTCAATATTTGGGAAGAGGCCCAGGGCATTTGCCTATAAATAGGACTAGCCACCCACAGGATAGGGGAGAGAGAAGAGAGATAGATCTAGAGAGGGATCGATCGATAGAGAGGCATCATCTTGAATCAGCAGAGAGAGAGCGACTGAACTCCCCCTAGCAGTTCATCGCACCGGCCAAGAACAGACCCTCGCGAGGCTGTTCTTCCTTGTATTGTTCATCATCATCAGCCCAAGAGGCAATCCACCACACCACAAACTAGAGTAGGGTATTACACCACAATGGTGGCCCGAACTAGTATAAACCCCTGTGTCTCTTATGCTGTTCCTTTCATAGCTTAGATCCTAGCGAGGCGGCGAGGTGCGGGTAGGTAGAGGGCGAGATCACCGCGTGCACCCCAGTGTTCGAACCTAGAGGGTCTGCCAGAACCCGAAATCCGACACAAATCTTGAATACCAAGCATATTATTATTAAGCAATTTACCATGCTATTTAAGACTCTCAAAATAATCTAAGTGAAGCATGAGAAATCAATAGTTTCTTTAAAACAAATCCACCACCGTGCTCTAAAAGATCTAAGTGAAGCACATAGAGCAAAATTATAAAGCTCAAAAGATATAAGTGAAGCACATAGAGCAAAGCTATATATCTCAAAAGATATAAGTGAAGCACATAGAGTATTCTATCAATTTCCAATTCATGTATGGCTCTCTCAAAAGGTGTGTACAGCAAGGATGATTGTGATAAACTAAAAATCAAAGACTCAAATCATACAAGACGCTTCCAAGCAAAACACATATCATGTGGTGAATAAAATATAGCTCCAAGTAAAATTACCGATGGAAGTAGATTTAAAGAGGGATGCCTTCCGGGCATCCCCAAGCTTTGACTTTTGGTGTCCTTGAATTATCTTGGGGTTCCATGGGCATCCCCAACCTTAGGCTCTTGCCACTCCTTGTTCCATAATCCATCAAAAGAATTTACCCAAAACTTGAAAACTTCACAACACAAAACTCAACAGAAATCTCGTGAGCTCTGTTAGCGAAAGAAAACAAAAGACCGCTTCAAGGTACTGTAGTGAACTAATTCTTTATTTATATTGGTGTTAAACCTACTGTATTCCAACTTCTCTATGGATTATAAAATATTTTACTAGCCATAGATACATCAAAATAAGCAAACAACACACGGAAAACAGAATCAGTCAAAAATAGAACAGTCTGTAGTAATCTGTAACTAACGCGAACTTCTGGAACTCCAAAAAATCAGCCAAAATAGGAAGACCTAGGAAATTTGTTTATTGATCAGCAGCAATTTGAATCGGTATTTTATCACGTTCTGGTGATTTTTGAAAATTGTTTTGGTGAACAGAAAGTTTCTGGAAATTACAGCAAGATCAAATAACTATCATCCAAGAAGATCCTATAGGTTTAACTTGGCACAAACACTAATTAAAAGATAAAACCACATCTAAACGGAAGGTAGATGGATTATTTATTCCTAAACAGAAACAAAAACAAAAAACTAAAATAAAATTGGGTTGCCTCCCAACAAGCGCTTATCGCTTAACGCCTTTAGCTAGGCATAAAAGCAAGGATAGATTTAGGTATTGCCATCTTTGGTAGGCAATCCATAAGTGGCTCTCTTGATAGATTCATATGGTAATTTTATTTTATTCCTAGGGAAGTTTTCCATGCCTTTCTTTGATGGAAATTGGAATCTAATATTCCCTTCCTTCATATCAATAATTGCACCAATCGTTCTAAGGATAGGTCTACCAAGAATAATAGGACAAGAAGGATTGCAATCTATATCAAGAACGATAAAATCTACGGGCACATAATTCCTATTTGCAACAATAAGAACATCATTAAATCTTCCCATAGGTTTCTTAATAGTAGAATCTCCAAGATACAAGTTTAGAGAGCAATCATCAAAATCACGAAATCTAGCAAATCACACAAAGTTTTGGGAATAGTGGAGACACTAGTACCCAAGTCACATAAAGCATAAAATTCATGATCCTTAATCTTAATTTTAATAGTTGGTTCCCACTCATCATAAAGTTTTCTAGGGATAGAAACTTCCAACTCAAGTTTTTCTTCATAAGATTGCATCAAGGCATCAACGATATGTTTAGTAAACGCTTTATTTTGACTATAAGCATGAGGAGAGTTTAGCACGGATTGCAACAAGGAAATACAATCAATTAAAGAGCAACTTTCATAATTAAATTCCTTGAAATCCAATATAGTGGGTTTATCAACATCTAGGGTTTTATTCTTTTCAATCCCACTTTTATCAATTTCATTATCAAGATTAAATACTCCGAATTTTTAGAACGCCGTCTAGGTAAGGGTGGATCATATTCAGTTTCATCAAGATTCATATTGCAAAACAAAGATTTAATAGGGGACACATCAATAACTTTTAGATCTTCATCTTGATTTTCATAGGAATTCGTTTAGCGGCCATCTTATTGACTAAGGTAGCCCTGCATATCCGAAATTTCAGCAGTCAACTTTTCAAGGCGAGCAATTTGGGATATTATACCATAAAATTCTTTAGACATATCATCGAGCTCTTTATTCATATAACACATAAAACTTTTTTGTTCCTTAAGCTCGTTTCTAAAGAAATTATTATGCTCAAATTGTAAAACCATAAACTTCCTGACGTTGTTTTCGATCTATTCTAACCTTTTAAGGTGAAGATCACCAAATCTAGGTAGAGACATCACGACAAGCAAGCAATCCAACACACGAGCAAACAAGAAGCAAGCGAGAAAAAGGCAAACGGAAAAGAGAGGGCGAACAAAACGGCAAGGGTGAAGTGGGGGAGAGGAAAACGAGAGGCAAATGGCAAATAATGTAGTGCGAGAGATAGGGATTGTGATAGGTGAGGGAGTCCTGGATTAGGGGGTATCTGGACAGCCGGACTGTGTACAACGTCCGGACTATTGATGCGTGAAGATACAAGACTCAAGACTTCGGCCCGTGTCCGGATGAGACTTTCCTTGGCGTGGAAGGCAAGCTTGGCGATCCGGATATTATATTTCCTGCCTTGTAACCGACTCCATGTAAATCCTAGCCCTCTCGGTATCTATATAAACCGGAGAGGTTAGGTCCTTAGAAGGCCGATCACAATTACAATCATACCATCATAGGCTAGCTCTTAGGGTTTAGCCTCTACGATCTCGTGGTAGATCTACTCTTGTACTACCCATATCATCAATATTAATCAAGCAGGAAGTAGGGTTTTACCTCCATCGAGAGGGCCCGAACTCCCGTAAACATCTGTGTCCCTTGCTTCCTCGTTACCATCAGCCTTGAAGCACGATCGGGACCCCCTACCCGAGATCCGCCGGTTTTGACACCGACATTGGTGCTTTCATTGAGAGTTCCTCGTCGTAAATTGTCGCTGCCGTCGTTGGCTCCTTCAATCATCGCCAACGACACTGCCCAGTGTATGCAGACTTTCCTTCCCGGACAAATCTTCGTGTTCGGGCGGCCGCGACCGCTGGCCAACTCGCTTGGCCATCTGGAGCAGATCGATAGCTACGCCCCTGGCCACCAGGTCAGGTTCGTAAACCTGAACTGCACGGCGGACATCCACAGAGACTTGATCTTCGATGGATTTGGGCCTATGCTAGGAGCACCGGACAGTCACGATGAGCATGGCTTAGACCTACCGTCAGACGACGCTCGGGGCATCATCCCCTGTCATCGTCCCCGGACTCGATCCGGAGCAGCATCAAGGCTTAAGGATCGGAGGATGGACCCCGCCTCGTGTCGCACACTCATCGGGCGGTGGAGCGAACACGGGCCTTACCTCTGCGGTGGCTGTGGACTCAATCCCTCGATTCATATCCGGACGTTGGTTCCAAATCAAGACGCTTCCCGAGCCCGCTGGCTAGGATGGGCTCCGATAATGGAGTTCACCGCTGCTGATATCTTTCCAAAGATTCGCCCTTTGGCGACATGCTGGACTCATTAAAGTCTCTCTTTGTCGGGAGGCTCTTGGCAAACTATGTCCGCTTGAGTGGGAGGCGGCGGCGAAGGAATTTGTTGCCCACCCACCACCCACTTCATCGCCACGTGTCGATGATTTAACCGAGGTACTGAACTTCGACTCTGAAGACATCGACGGTATGGACGACGATGCAGGAGAAGAACATGAACCACCGCTCACCGGGCGGTGGACAGCCACCTCTTCTTATGATATATATATATGGTGGACACTCCGAAGGAAACAAATGGCGATGAGGCAACGGAGGATAAAACCTCAGGGAAAAAAGCGAAGAATGGGCGTCGTCGGCGCCACTCCAAGCCCCGCCACACCAATATCGGCCCAGGAGACGAAAATAATCCGAATGGTGCCAAAGAAGAATACAACCCTGAATAGCCCGCCTTCGAGCATGCCGAATAGGAGGATGAGCAGGTCAGCCCAGATGAACAGGTGACGAACGAATACCCGGAGGAGGACAGCTACATGCCCCCCTCCGAAGACGAGATTAGCCTCGGCGACGACGAGTTCGGCGTGCCTGAGGATCCCGTAGAGCAGGAGCGCTTCAAGCATTGGCTTATGGCCACTGCGAGGAGCCTGAAAAAGAAGCAGCAACAACTCCAAGCTGATCAAGACCTGCTCACAGACAGATCGACCGAAGTCCTGGCAGCCGAGGAATATAAACTCGAGCGCCACACAGCTGACCCGCCACCTCATGGCCGGCATAAAGTGGCATACCAGTCCGCATACCAGCCAACACCCCCACGCCAACATACTACGGCCCGGGGCAACAAATCAGGACAGCCAAGATTGATCTACGGATCGCGAGACGGGCCTCTCTATACGCTGACGAGGACCGTCGCCACGGACACGCCTTCAACAAGTCCGCCGGGCCAAAATATAGCCATCCAGAGCAATTCGACCTGCGTAGCCACATAGCCCGCATGTAGGCGCGCACCCCTCCGCTTCAATCGATTTAACTAATGGATCATGAATTCCCGAAGGGTTCAAACCCGTAAACATCGAATCATACGATGGCACAACAGACCCCGCAGTATGGATCGAAGATTTTCTTCTCCACATTCACATGGCCCGCGGAGACGATTTGCACGCCATCAAGTATCTTCCCCTTAAGCTCAAAGGACCAGCTCGGCACTAGCTAAACAGCCTGCCAGCAAACTCCATTGGCAGCTGGGAAAACCTGGAAGACGCATTCCTCGACAACTTCCAAGGCACATATGTGCGACCACCCGACGCCGATGACTTGAGCCACATCACTCAATAGCCCGGAGAGTCAGCCAGGAAATTCTGGACTCGGTTCCTAACTAAAAAGAACCAAATAGTTGACTGTCCGGACGCCAAGCCCGGGCGGCTTTTAAGCATAATATCCGTGACGAGTGGCTCGCCGACACCTCGGCCAGGAAAAACCTAAGTCCATGGAAGCTCTCACAACACTAATGACCCGCTTTTTAAAGTGCGGGCGAGATAGTTGGTTGGTCGCGAAGCAGCACTACGCCGCAGTCCGGCAATTCGGATGGTCACGACAATAATGGCAAGCCACGGAATAACAGACATAAGCGACGGAACAACGGCGACAAAGACCGAAGACACGATACCAACGCCGTGATTCAGTGGATCCAAGCCCGTCAGCCAAAGAAGTCGCTCAAAAGAAATAATCAGGGACCGCTCTAGTCTGGACCGCATGACATCGGAGCGCTTGCTCCAAATTCATGGCACCTGGACAAGCCAAGCCAACCACACCAATAGAGATTGCCAGGTATTTAAACAGACGGCAAGATAAACGCCAAGACAAGGACAAGGGGCTGCACAGCGATGATGAAGTGGAGCCCCGACGTCCGAACACGGGGGGACAGAAGAAATTTCCCCCCAGGTGAAAACGGTCAACATGATCTACGGAACGCACATCCCCAAGCGGGAACGGAAGCGGACACAAAGGGATGTGTACGCGATGGAGCCAGTCGCCCCCAAATTCAACCCTTGGTCAGCTTGCCCGATCACCTTTGATCGTAGGGATCACCCTACTAGCATCCGTCACGGCGGCTCGGCCGCATTGGTCCTAGACCCAATCATTGACGGATTCCACCTCACGCGCGTCCTTATGGACGATGGCAGCAGCCTGAACCTGCTTTACCAGGGCACAGTGTGCAAAATGGGCATTGACCCTTCAAAGATCAAGCCCACTAAAACCACCTTCAAAGGTGTAATTCCTGGAGTAGAGGCCTGCTGTACGGGCTCTATAACATTGGCAGTGATCTTCGGATCTCCGGATAACTTCCGAAGCGAAGAGTTAATCTTCGATATCGTCCCCTTCCGCAGTGGTTACCATGCACTGCTCGGACGAACCGCATTCGCCAGATTCAATGCGGTACCACATTACGCATATCTCAAGCTCAAGATGCCAGGACCACGCGGGGTCATAACGGTGAACGGAAATATGGACCGCTCCCTACGAACAGAAGAACATACCGCAGCTCTCGCGGCGGAAGTACAATGCGGCCTTATCCAATAAACAAATCCGGCGACAACAACTTCGAGCACAGTCAAGTGAGTCCGGAGCACCTCGCAACAGGATCACCAGGCACGCCAAGAGCGTGACTAGCAGTTCGGCCTCAGCTTAAGCCCCATCAGAGCAGCATTCGTGCAACGTGCACACAATTACGCACTTAAAATACCATGGACATAGGCGGAGGCGCATCAACGACTCAGTCAACAGTGCGGGTAACCGCTAAATACTTTGATACTCTTTCCCTCTTACCTTTCAGGACATCGCGTTGGCGCAGCATCCTCAAAAAGCCGAATTGCCAGACTTATAGGGAAGAGACATCCACGGAGGCAACAGACGTTGTGCACAGAAGGAAATACACAGGTGGAATCTATTTACGATCATTATACCTGCTTTATCTATCTGAACACAGCCTGCCCCTGGATAGGACATGTCAAATAGTCCTATTTTATCTCTGCTTAACGCATCCATTGTAAATATACGCTTAAACGTATTTTTCATCAATGTGAGATTATACATAGCGTCAGCTTATTATTCTTATTTTGAGCATTTTTCTCTTATAAATGTTTATTTGATATTGCATCCGTACACCTTGGTGCGGCCGGTTCGCCAGGGGCTTCTTGTGGTGCCCCACTATATGGCAACTAAAGTCCGAACACTTTCAACAGTGCGGCACCCCGAACTTATAGCACTATATGCATTAGCTCCGAATCGTGTCTTGGGTCTACAGTTGGGATAGGCCCGCTCCCTTGTTTTGGTGCCTTACGTTCCGTTATATCGGCTAAGGTAGCGCAGGGAGAACTACTGCGATTGTGTCCCGGTTCTTCCGGACGAGCACCTCAGTAGAGAAAGCCGAAACTGACCGGCATGATGTGGCGAGAGCTGGTCACTGTTCGAGAGGTTTTAAAATCCTTAAAGATTTTCCGCTTTAGGCGATAAATCGGCTTTGTCCGATCTAGGCGTGTATAGCGCCCCAATTCGGCCTTCCGGATTCTAGGGGCTTCGCCGAAATTTAAAATTGTAGACTACTATGGCTAAGTGAAAGTTATAAAGCCGCATAGTCCGACATTGCCTTGTTAGCTGGCGCCGGACACCTCCTTAAGGGACCAAACATTTGGGTAAAGAGTGTCCTGGTTTTCCACGAACACCCCAGTGCTAGTCACGTGGGGGCGGAAGCCGACGACTGGCCTACTTTCAGGATTTTATAAACAACCGCACAGAAGCTAATATTTTAAATAACAAAAGCACTACATAGCGCAAGTAACTCCGCCTTTAATTAGATGACAGAAGTGAATTCATTTAAATATGGTGTCCTTGGTACACTCATTGGCAACGAGACGAGCACCCTTCATCACGCCAGGGGCGTACATTTCGGGATGGCGATGTGTTTTGCCTCCGCGGCTCTGCCCTGACTAGCTTCTCCGCATCCAGCTGCTTGCCCCAATGCACCTTTGACACGGGCAAGGGCCGGCGGCACCCTCAATGCAAACGGATCGCTTGATCACCTCAAGCTGCGGACAGGCATCCACCATCTGGCTGATCGTGCCGAAGTAGCTTGTGGGCAGGGCTCACTAGGCCACATCCGGACTATGAAATCTTTCATAGCCACTTCGCCGCCTCAGGAGTTCGACCAACTGCTTCAGCTTGATTGGTCACTTAGAGGCGTTGGTGTTCGGCCCCAAAGATATCGGGACCAGAACAGCTTCTCCGCTGAGCTCCTCCCGAACGGTAGAATTCAAGGCGTCAGACACGCTGCATGGCAGATCTCGAATGCCCTTGGAGAGCTCCGAACCGAGTAAGTAAAAGAAACGCCTCCTCCACATGTTTGCTTTGCATAAAGAACTTCTTACCCGCTGCTATCTTTCTGGCCTCCTGGATTTCCCGCTCTACCTTCTCGGCTTCGGCCTTGGCGTCTCTTATACTCTCAAGGGCCTTCTCAAGCTCGGCCTCTTTCGCCTTTCGCATCATGCTCCATGGACTCTAACTTTTTGACCAGGTCCTGGAGCTCCTGCTGTACCTCACCCACTCTATCACTTTGCTTCTCGCGCTCCTTGCATTCCGAGGCCGCTTTGTCTTCGGCCTCGGACAGCGCTTTCTTCAGGGACGCCACTTCGGCAGCGGTCCCTGTTACACAGTCACGACGCTTGGGCATTAGATTGACCAATTTTGCTTCTCTTTAAACACATACGAACGGGGAATCACTTACCTTTATTCTCCTCGAGCTGCCTCTTCGTGAGGCTGAGCTCTCCCCTCGCTTCTAGATCCCGCTTGATTCGGCAACTTCGGCAAGACGCAGGCGTGACGGCAAGCAGCACGGCCTGCTTATCAACATAAACGCTTTTTAGACTCCTGCGGATTGTAATTGACCCTCCGTTTGGATTTTTCTTTTCGAACACCAACCAGAGTATCAGGGGCTACTACCTATCGGGTGGTAATTTCTTACATGTTTGTTATTTACCTCAAAGCCCGTCAGAGGCTTGTGCGAGCTTGATTAGTCCGCTTTTGGCGGATGTAACCTTTGAATCACCACACTCATAAGAGTACGGTGCTCTTCTTCCATGGAGGCGCCTAAGAGCGCTTCCACAAGCCTATCCGGCGCCGTTGATGCGCCGGAAGTCCTCGGCACGGGTGGCTCACCCTCCCTAACGAGGGGCTGCCTGCCCAAGTCCGGAACCGTTGGAGGTTCCGGGGCAGTGTTCGGTCGGGAGTCCGCCTTGTTGCGGCTCTCGTCGACACGATCCGCGGGGATCTTGAACCCCGCATGCCCGGCATCTGGAATCCCGCCGTGGGGCGTCTCCAGAGTCACCTCCCGATGCTCTGAGAGCCTTCGGGACAATACCTCCGTATCATCCGCGTGTGGAGGGGTAGTGGCCGTCGGGAGCAAATTTATCGCCGAATCGCTCAGGGACCCGGAGGAGGATTCCTCGGGGTGAGCCCTTGCCGGACTGCATATATGTTCGGCACTATAATTACAAAAACTATGAAGTGAAACCATGATAGGATGTGGACACTTACGATCGCACAGGGGGCTTCCCCCGGGGCAGCCACCCCTCCTCCCTGTGAGAGGCCATGGCGGAATAGTCCGGAAGGGTTACCTTCCCCTTCTTGGACGTCCCAGCCTCCCCCTCTGGGACGGCTTTCCTCTTCTTCTCCCCCCTAGTGCGGGGAGGCGGAATTTCTCCTTGATTCCCCCCGCCTCCGCGGGAGGAATGTGTCTCGTCATCATCGGACGACAGAGGAATAACGGCCTTGCGCCCAGGGCCTTTTCCGGCCCTCTGGCCCGCTTCGCCGGGCCCCTCATCCTTCTCGGATGGGGCGTCTTCTTCTCTTCCTCCTCTCCTTCGTGGGAGGAGTCAGCCTCGTCGTCTTCGGATGAGGCTTCGGACGCAACCATACGCCGGAGACCCTTCCTGGTCCCCGGGGCCTTCTTTTCGGCCTTTTTCTCCGGCACCTTGTACGGTGTCGGGACTAGCTTATCTCCGTCAGGAGAGCATCCGCCGGATCTTCCAAAGAACGGAGCCGGACAGTCAATCTGCTCCGCTGTCTTCACATAGTCCTGAGTCAAATATATATAAATACTTAAAACTACCCCATGAATGTATTGGGAAAAAACTAAACCCGGTGGTGGTCTCAAAACTCACCGGATTCGGGGGCCGCGTTGCATGAAGTCCACGGTCCTCGGATGTGGGAGGAGGTACTTCGGAGGCCTTGAACAACACTTTCCATGCGCCTTTGTGCGTCATGCCATAGAGCTTCCGAAGCGTCTGGTGTTCGGCCGGGACGAACTCCCATAGATTTATCGCCCGCCTTTGGCAAGGCAGGATCCGGCAAACGAGCATGACCTGGATCACATTGACAAGCTTGATATTCTTGTCCTTCATGCTTTTTATGCATGTCTTGAGTCCGGCCAGCTCCGTGGAATCGCCCCTGGACAGGCCCTTCTTTTCCCAGGAGGTGAGCCGCATAGGGATTCCGGATCGAACTCGGGGCGCCCGCCCGATTGACGCCCGTCGTTTCGGTGCTGTAGAACCACCCGATTGCCATCCTTTATGGTCTCTACAAAGAAGCCGCCCAGCCAGTGGCGTTAGGGCATCTTGCCCACCATGGCCCCTCCGCACTCCGGCTTGTTGACGCGATACAATCTTCGGCTTCACGCGAGAAGATTTGCAGCCACAGTCGAAGTGAGGCTGGATGCGGAGGAAAGCCTCACAAACGCATTTATGAACGCCGAGATGTTGAGGACGAAATTCGGCGCTAGATCGTGGGAAATCTAGCCCATAGTAGAACATGAGCCCAGCTGGACGAAGGGATGGAGGGAAATCCCAGTCCACGGATGAAATGGGCGACTAACATGACTCTCTCGTGGGGTCCTAGGGTCGGAATGACCTGCCCAGCGTCCGCAGCCGGTGCGCTATGTCTGTGACCAAGTATCCGGCCGCCTCAAGATCTGTGGATGTGCTTCTCCTTGACGGTGGAAGCCACCCACTTGCCTCCTGCCCCGGACATGTCTAGCTGTGCGGAGGAGACTTGGGCTTGGGCGCTGGAGCTCGAGGAGGCCAGAGTGGGCAGAGAAGGAAGAAGGCGTGGGTAAAAATGAGGAAATTTTATCCCTTTATAGAGGTGACGAAAGCGGTGCGGCTCCCCACTTGCCCGTTGGGAATCGCTTGCTTCCCAAGCGCCAAGATTAATGATGTGGTGGGATTACTCGTACCCGTATTGATGAGAATCCTGTAATGAGGGGGCACGATCTCTCCTTTGACAAGACGTGTCAAGGAAACCGCCTCGCAATATGCGCTGTGGCTAGTTGTGGAAAGACGGTTCGAATAATGACCTGACTGTAGTGACACGTCGTTGCTGCTCGAGAAGTTGTCGATGATTGCATTTGTGAAACATCATTCTCTCTACGGTGGCATGCGAAGATCATTTTGTGGATCCGGACACCGGTTTAAGTGTTCGACAATTACCTTGGAGTATTCGGAGGAGGAACCCACCCTCGCAATGTCAAGACAAGATCAAGGCTACGGACTCATCATCATTGAAGCCTGGTTCAGGGGCTACTGAGGGAGTCCTGGATTAGGGGGTATCCGGACAGCCGGACTGTGTACAACGTCCGGACTATTGAAGCGTGAAGATACAAGACTCAAGAGTTCGACCCGTGTCTGGATGGGACTTTCCTTGGCGTGGAAGGCAAGCTTGGCGATCCGGATATTATATTTCCTTCCTTGTAACCGACTCCATGTAAACCCTAGCCCTCTTCGGTGTCTATATAAACCGGAGAGGTTGGTCCTTAGAAGGCCGATCACAATTACAATGATACCATCATAGGCTAGCTCTTAGGGTTTAGCCTCTACGATCTCGTGGTAGATCTACTCTTGTACTACCCATATCATCAATATTAATCAAGCAGGAAGTAGGGTTTTACCTCCATCGAGAGGGCCCGAACCTGGGTAAACATCTTTGTCCCTTGCTGCCTGTTACCATCAGCCTTAACGCACAGATCGGGACCCCCTACCCGAGATCCGCCGGTTTTGAAACCGACAATGGGTACTTGGTATGTTGACTTTTGCGTAGACTCCCCGGCAACGGCGCCAGAAATTCTTCTTGCTACCTCTTGAGCTTGCATTGGATTTCCCCGAAGAGAAGAGGATGATGCAGCAAAGTAGCGTAAGTATTTCCCTCAGTTTTTGAGAACCAAGGTATCAATCCAGTAGGAGGCTACGCGCAAGTCCCTCGTACCTACACAAAACAATAGCTCAACGCAACCAACACGATTAGGGGTTGTCAATCCCTTCATGGTCACTTACGAGAGTGAGATCTGATAGAGATGATAGATAATATTTTGGTATTTTTGGTATAAAGATGCAAAGTAAAATAAAAGGCAAAATAAAAAGCAAAGCAATAATAAAGTGATTGGAGATTGATATGATGAGAATAGACCCAGGGGCCATAGGTTTTGACTAGTGGCTTCTCTCAAGAGCATAAGTATTTCTACGGTGGGTGAACAAATTACTGTTGAGCAATTGACAGAACTGAGCATAGTTATGAGAATATCTAGGTATGATCATGTATATAGGCATCACGTCCGAGACAAGTAGACCGACTCCTGCCTGCATCTACTACTGTTGCTCCACTCATCGACCGCTATCCAGCATGCATCTAGAGTATTAAGTTAATGAAAACAGAGTAACGCCTTATGCAAGATGACATGATGTAGAGGAATAAATTCATGCAATATGATAAGTACCGCATCTTGTTATCCTCGATGGCAACAATACAGTGATGCCTTTGCTGCCCCTTCTGCCATCGGGTAAGGACACCGCAAGATTGAACCCAAAGCTAAGCACTTCTCCCATTGCAAGAAAAACCAATCTAGTAGGCCAAACCAAACCGATAATTCGAAGAGACTTGCAAAGATAACCAATCATACATAAAAGAATTCAGAGAAGATTCAAATGTTGTTCATAGATAATCTTGATCATAAACCCACAATTCATCGGTCTCAACAAACACACCGCAAAAAGAAATTACATCGAATGGATCTCCACGAGAGAGGGGGAGAACATTGTATTGAGATCCAAAAAGAGAGAAGAAGCCATCTAGCTACTAACTATCGACCCGAAGGTCTGAGGTAAACTACTCACACTTCATCGGAGAGGCTATGATGATGATGTAGAAGCCCTCCGTGATGGATGCCCCCCTCGTGAGCTCGAACAGGCCCCAAGATGGGATCTCGTGGATCTGAAGGTTGCGACGGTGGAATTAGGTTTTGGCTCCGTCTCGATCGTTTGGGGGTACGAGGTATATATAGGAGGAAGGAGTACGTCGGTGGAGCTTGAGGGCCACGAGGCGAGGGGCGGCGCCCTAGGCGCCCTCCACCTCGTGACCCGCCTCGTGGCTTTCTTGACGGAGGTTCCAAGTCTCCTGGATCATATCTGTTGAGAACATCACGTTCCCGAAGGTTTCATTCCGTTTGGACTCCGTTTGATATTCCGTTCTTCGAAACACTGAAATAGGCAAAAAACAACAATTCTGGGCTGGGCCTCCGGTTAATAGGTTAGTCCCAAAAATAATATAAAAGTGGAAAATAAAGCCCAATATAGTCCAAAACAGTAGATAATATAGCATGGAGCAATCAAAAATTATAGATACGTTGGAGACGTATCAGTACTACAATCGCTTGAATCAAGTGGGAGTTAACCTTCCAGATAAAATAGTGTTTGACAGAATTCTCTAGTCACCATCACCAAGTTAGTAGAACATCGTGATGAACTATAGTATGCAAGGGATGACGAAAATAATTCCCAAGCTCTTCGCAATGCTAAAATTGGCGAAGGTAGAAATCAAGAAAAACATCAAGTGTTGATGGTTGACAAGACCACTAGTTTCAAGAAAAGGGTCAAAGGGAAGAAGGGGAACTTCAAGAAGAACGACAAGCAAGTTGCTGCTCAAGTGAAGAAGCCCATGTCTGGACCTAAGCCTGAGACTAAGTGCTTCTGCTGCAAAGGAACTTGTCACTGGAAGCGGAACTACCCCAAGTATTTGGCGGATAAGAAGGATGGCAATGTGAACAAAGGTATATTCTATATACAGATTATTGATGTGTATTTTACTAGTGTTCATAGCAACCCCTCGGTATTTGATACTAGTTCAGTTGCTAAGAGTAGTAACTCGAAACAAGAGTTGCAGAATGAACAGAAACTAGTTAAGGGTGAAGTGACGATGTGTGTTGGAAGTAGTTCCAAGACTGATATGATCATTATCGCACACTCCCTATACATTCGGGATTAGTGTTGAACCTAAATAAGTGTTATTTGGTGTTTTCGTTGAGCAAGAATATGATTTTATAATGTTTATTGCAATACGGTTATTAATTTAAGTTAGAGGATAATTGTTGTTACATTTACATGAATAAAACCTTATATGGTTACACACCCAATGAAAATGGTTCATTGGATCTCGATCGTAGTGATACACATATTTATAATATTGAAGCCAAAAGATGCAAACTTAATAATGATAGTGCAACTTATCTGTGGCACTGCCGTTTAGGTCATATTGGTGTAAGGCGCATGACGAAACTCCATGCTGATGGGCTTTTGGAATCACTTGATGCTTGCGAACCATGCCTCTTGGGCAAGATGACTAAAAACGCTGTTCTCCGGAACAATGGAGCAAGCAACAGATTTGTTGGAAATCACACATACTGATGTATGTGGTCCGATGAATATTGAGGCTCACGGCAGGTATCGTTATTTTCAGACCTTCACATATGATTTGAGCAGATATGGGTATATCTACTTGACGAAACATAAAGTCTGAAACATTTGAAAAGTTCATATAATTTCAGAGTGGAGTAGAAAATCATCGTAACAAGAAAATAAAGTTTCTACGATCTGATCGTGGAGGAGAATATTTGAGTTACTAGTTTGGTCTTCATTTGAAACAATGCGGAATAGTTTCGCAACTCACGCCACCTGGAACACCACAACGTAATGGTGTGTCCGGACGTCATAACCGTACTTTATTAGATATGGTGCGATTTATGATGTTTCTTAGCAATCTACCACTATCGCTTTGGGGGTTATGCATTAGAGACAAATTGCATTCACGTTAAAAAGGGCACCATCTAAATCCGTTGAGATGACACCTTATGAACTGTGGTTTGGCAAGAAACCAAAGTTGTCGTTTCTTAAAGTTTGGGGTTGCAATTCTTATGTGAAAAAGTTTCAACATGATAAGCTTGAACCCAAATCGGAGAAATGCGTCTTGATAGGATACCCAAAAGTTATTGTTGGGTACACCTTCTATCACAGATCTGAAGGCAAGATATTTGTTGCTAAGAATGGATCTCTCGGTGTCAAAACCGGCGGATCTCGGGTAGGGGGTCCCGAACTGTGCGTCTAGGCGGATGGTAACAGGAGACAAGGGACACAATGTTTTTACCCAGGTTGGGCCCTCTCAATGGAGGTAATACCCTACTCCTGCTTGATTAATATTGATGATATGGGTAGTACAAGAGTAGATCTACCACGAGATCAAGGAGGCTAAACCCTAGAAGCTAGCCTATGTTATGATTGTTGTTGTTGTGTCCTACAGACTAAAACCCTCCGGTTTATATAGACACCAGATAGGTTAGGGTTACATGTAGTCGGTTACAATGGTAGGAGATCTACATATCCGTATCGCCAAGCTTGCCTTCCACGCCAAGGAAAGTCCTATCCGACACGGGACGAAGTCTTCAATCTTGTATCTTCATAGTCATGGAGTCCGCCGACGACGATAGTCCCGGCTATCCGGACACCCCTAGTCCGGGACTCCTCAAGAGCCCCAGAACCAGGCTTCAATGACGATGAGTCCAAGCGCGTTGATTGTCTTCGACATTGCGAGGCGGATTCTTCTCCAAATTCCATATACTTGTCAAATAGTGTCCGCTTCCGATAACTATCACATCTTCGCTTCTACGCCCAATAATGGCTATCTTCCACGTGTTTGAATGAATGCTAACAGCCAGGTATTTTTACAATTACCCCCCTAATCACAAGAAATGAACCGCCCATAAAAGGGCAAGGATCTAGATCTGAGTCACACCACTCCCTTTTGCAAGCTTTCATCGAGGCGCCTCGACCAAAGCCCATTCCATCATGGACAGTCGACGACTCCTCTTCTCGCCAAGGCCTCCCAGCCCTAAGTCAGAAATTGGGAGAGATGCTCAGTCCCAAGATAATCTAGCTAGTTACACTCCAAACCAAGGGATTTCTCCCCTGCCTTCTTGGTTCCGGTTCGAGCGGACTCAAAGCAAGCGGAGAGCGTCCCGATCCCTCTAAAGGAGAGCGGGTATGCTTCATCTCTTATCTAGTAAGAGGCCTCAGATTTCCCATCCATCCGCTTTCTCCGGGGCTCTTGGAGTTCTACTGACCTCCAATTGCACCATCTTACTCCTGCCTCCATCCTACACATCGCGGGCTTCGTGGCCCTTTGCGAACTATTCTTGGGCGTCGAGGCTCATTTAGGACTGTGGAAGAGAATATTCTGCCTAGTACCCCGTTCTCATGAGGGGTCGATATATCAAGTGGGCGGAGCCGAGCTATTCCTCATCGCCGGGACCGGATACCTATACCGAACCCCAAAGAAGGCGCCAAGACCGGCCTTCGGAATGGTTTTACATGGAAGACGTCCCGCTGCCGGATCCTGTTCGGATCGGCCTTCCGGTGTTCAACAATGCTCCTCTGAAGAAGCGCCTAAGCTGGCGCCCTTGGAGCCCCCGGAGAGAAGATGACCAGGACGTCCGTTATTTGATGAGCCGAATAAGGTTACTGGCTCATGCCGGATTGACCATGCCAGGAGTCATGGCAATCTGCATTATGAGGGGAGTGCGGCCGCTTCAATACAGAGGCCACCCCATGTGGGATTTCAACGGGGAGGACGATGCCACCCGCCATGGCCGCAAAGGGCCGGAATCGGTCACCGAATTGGTGAAGGTCTTATCTGCCATGTACAAAGGAGAGGAGGAGGATTTCCTCCGTCTCAACCCACTGAAGGAGTTTTCTTCGAGTAATCCTCGAAGCTGGGTAAGCAAATATCTTTGTGACCTGTCCGATCCATGTTCCCGTAGTTTAAATATCTCATTTCATGGCTTTTGAGCAGGAACTGCGCCGGATCAGGAGAAGATACACATCCCGCTTCCACAACCCGAGGATCCGAACGATCTCGATCCGACCTCCAAGAGGATCCGGATATAAAGGTGGAGTTGATCGATGGGGTATTCTACCAACTTAGCATCGACAATGCGCTGGTCGCCATTACGGCTGATTACCCGGAATATTTCCAAATTTCACGAATTAAATGAGACCGAGATCCCAAAATCTGATAACGACCCATCCATGCTTTATTTTTATCACCGTATACCAATGGTGTTTCGCAGGGGTACCTTGAGGCAGGAAGCCGAGCTCATGCGGCTGGCCAACAAAGGGCAAAGGCGGTCCCTGAGTTAAAAAGAAGTGCGGTTCGGATCGAAACTCCGCCGCAACGGTATGGCTTGTCACCATACTCCCAGGATTGATTCCTGGAAGGCGTACAAACGCTGATACCCTTTTCAGGAAAAAGAGCGCTCGCCGGACTGAGTCCAGAGAGGTTGCCAATCGAACCTTCACCGGACAGGCTTCAAAGCCGGGTCCGGAGGCTGAGGCGAGCATGAGACGAGCGTCGGACGCTCCGCCGACAGAGGATGCCGACAGGTTGTCCGCCACCAACTCCAAGGTGGAGAGCGCCTTGAACCACAGGCGCCGCCGGACAGTTCTTCGTGATTCGTGTTTCTCCCACGAGGCCTTGAATGCCTTTAATTCGGGAGATGCGCACCTCCGTGCCGCTCAAGATGGACTAGCCAGAGCCACGGAGCAGTATGTGAAGGACATACAGGTAAGTAAATTTGACAGTTATATATGCCAGTAGCCCCCGAGACTTAAAATAGTTAGAATAACTGATTTAAGGATCATTTGTTATGCAGGATCTTACAAAAAAGAATACCCGACTGTCCCGGAAGCTTGAAGAGTGCCAGGCCCAACTTGAGGTCACAGACTAGCCGCCATGGGGAGCTACAGAGGCCCCCTCAGGTAATATACGCTTTAAAAGATAAATAATTTAGGAAGTGCGGCGTGGTGTGTAAAGCTGGAAAAAAACATTGCAGATGGCGCCGACTAGATCCGGACAAGCAACAGCTCTACGCCAGCTTAAAGGCTGGCGAGAGCATGCTTATGAGGGTGCAGGTGCAGAAGAATAACCTCCAAGACGCCAACACCAAGCTGGGTGAGGAACTCAAGGACGTTCGTGCTCAGTTATCTCGACTCAGAAGGAGAATCGGCGCTTGCCGCGACATTTTCAGTAAGTGCTTGAGCGAACTTTGAAAGAGTTCGGCGAGGAAGGCGACTAACATAAACATGTATGTAGGTTTGCTCACAGGTCGTCCTGAGGAGGAGATGCCCAATTCTTCGGGTGATCTCCTTCCCGATTATGCGTCGGCCTGCACGAACGAAGTTCGGCAGGTGATGAAAGGCATCGCCAAGCCTTGTGGCCATCTATTTCCCTGCCCAAGGCATTGGGGAGCTGGCGGAGCTGCTTCAAGGCACGGCGGCGCTTAGGCTATGGAATATATCGGCCTGCCTTCAAGGCGCCAGGAGGCCTGGGCCATGGTGAAGACACGGTACAAAAGGCTGACCCAAACCACATGGCCGAGGTCCAATTCGGTGGGGCCGGATGGGATGGAGATCCTGTAAGCTTAGTGTACGGCCAAGTTGAGTTGGCCGCCAAGTATTCCCAGCAAGATTGTAAATTACATAGCCTATTAAATGGCATTGAGGAGGAATACAATGAGTCGAATTGACTATGTAAAAATATGACATGAAAGAAATGTCTTCTAGCCGGATTGTAGATCGCTTGTCGTGGCCGGACCTTTTAAAGCTTCAACCTCCGGACCCAATAGTCCTGAGTGTGTCCAATACCTTCGTGGTTATATAAGAACCGTGGTATGCATGGAGACAAGGCGTAGGGGTCATTATTGCTGTATCGCATAAGTGCCCAACTAGTTATGCTATATTACATGGGTAGTAAGAAGCATCTTCCAGGAGAATAGTTCCGTTAAGGGTTCCTTTTCACAGGGTGCATGCCCTAAAGTGCATGTCAAAGCTGCTATGAAAGCAGAAAAATCATCTGGGGGCAGATGGGTAAAAGCTAAAAATCATCTTTCAATTCACCGATCGAATATTCCCTTAAGAACGCTTAGCTTTGGCTTCACCTACCCGAGGTACACATCCGCTGACCGGCAAGAATAATCGCAGAGGTGCTCCCTTTACCACCTAGCTGAACAATCGGGAACGAGAGGGTAAGCCACGAGCCAGCAACCCAGCCTTGCCAAAACTTAAGTCATATCGATGCATATAATGGCGAATAAAAGGTACATGCGGAAGTTTAACACATGTGCTGGGCATGAAGCCCATATAAATAAGCTTCTGTTAAAGAAGCCCCCAGGTATAATGAGTGCGGAAAAAGCGCAAACGAGCCTCTAAAGGCTACAAGAAGAAGAAGGAGGAAGGAGAGAAATAAAAGACAGCAAAAAACAAAAATAAAGAATGCAGACGGAGGAAGGAGACGAACTTGGAGTCCGGCACTTAGGCGTAGAATCTTCGTATACGGCTATGCCCATGGGTTCGGCTCGAGTCGGTTATCCGATGCATTTTGCAGACGGTATGCTCCGCCGGTCATGACCTAGTCGATGATGAAGGGACCTTCCCATTTGGGCTTGAGTTTGTCCTTTTTCTTGTCCGGCAGGCGTAGAACTAGTTCGCCAACGTTATAAACTTTGGCCCGCACTTTCCTGCTTTGATATCTTCGAGCTCGCTGTTGATAGAATGCGGAACGAAGCTTTTGCCATGTCGCTCCTCCTCTAATGCGTCTAAACTGTCCCTTGATCGAAGTTCGGCTTCTCTTTCTTCATACATGCGCACTGAGGTGAGTCATGAATTATGTCGCATGGGCAAGACTGCCTTGCGCTGCATACACCATAAAAATGGTGTGAATCCGGTAGTGCGATTCGCTGCGTGGTCCGCAGCCCCCGTGAGTACGGAGTCGAGCTCCTCGACCCAGTGCGTGTTAGATTCCTTGAGGGACCGCACTAGTCTGGGTTTAATGCCGCTCATGATTAGACCGTTTGCCCGTTCAACTTGGCCGTTGGTTTGAGGGTGATAGACTGAGGCGTAATCGAGCTTGATGCCCATGTTTTTGCACCATGATTTGACCTCATCGGCCGTGAAATTGGTGCCATTGTCAGTGATGATACTATGGGGGACACCGTAACGGTGCACTACACCTGATATGAAGTCTATCACTGGTCCGGATTCGCCGCTTTAACTGGTTTGGCCTCTATCCATTTGGTGAATTTATCCACCATGACCAATAGGTATTTTGCTTGTGGGTTCCTCCCTTAAGGGGTCCAACCATGTCAAGCCCCTGCATCATGAACGGCCAGGTGATGGGTATATTTTTGAGGGCGCTCGGGTGGCATGTGGCTTTGGTTAGCAAAAAGCTGGCAACCGACGCATCGTTGGACTAAATCCTCAAGATCTGCCTCGGGCCGCCGGCCAATAAAATCTGTCTGAAGGCCTTGCCTACAAGGGCCCGGCTGCGGCGTGGTGCCCACCCAGTCCAGCATGAATTTTAGCCGGAGGTTTCGCCCTTCCTCTTGGAGATACACCTTTGAAGGACTCCGTATTGCTTTTCTTATAAAGCTCTCCCTCATGGACTTTATAGGCTTTAGAGCGCCTGCATTATGCAAACAGCCTCATTTTGGTCTTCGGGAGTTCCTACCTAGTTAGGTAGGCTAGGAATGGTTCTGGCCCACGGGCGATAACCGCCATTATTTCGTGAGCAGAGGTGTTATCTCGGGCGGAGCCTCCGGTTGTGTCAGAGTGTTCGGCGTCAGGCGGTGCGGTCGGGTCCGGATTGTTATTGCCGGACTCCCCTTCCCATAGTACGGATGGCTTGAACAACCGTTCCAAAAAGATTTTGGGTGGAACGGCATCGCGTTTTGCACCGATGCGTGCCAATATATCCGCCGCCTGGTTGTTATCCCGGGCTATATGATGAAATTCGAGCCCTTCGAACCGTGGTAACATTTTTAGGACCGCATTGCGGTATGCTGCCATTTTCGGATCCTTGGTGTCAAAGTCTCCGTTTATTTGAGATATTGCGAGGTTTGAATCCCCGCGCACCTCTAGGCATTGAATGCCCATGGAGACTGCCATCCGGAGGCCATGCAGAAGGGCCTCGTATTCGGCTGTGTTGTTGGAGTCCGTATACATTATCTGAAGGACGTATTGGAATGTGTCCCCGGTTGGGGACGTCAGGACGACGCTAGCCCCCAGGCCGGCCAACATTTTGGAGCCGTCAAAGTGCATGATCCAATTGGAGTATGCGCCATACTCTTTAGGGAGTTCGGCTTCAGTCCATTCGGCCACGAAGTCGGCCAAAACCTGCGACTTAATAGCTCGTCGTGGCTTATAAGTTATGTCGAATGGAAGGAGCTCTATGGCCCATTTAGCAATCCGCCCGTCGCGTCATGTGATTGTTTATAATGTCATTAAGAGGTACTTTGGAGGCTAAGTTATCGAACACTCTTGAAAGTAGTGTCGCAGCTTCCGGATGCCATGAACACCGCATATGCTATCTTTTGATAGTGTGGGTACCGACTTGCATGGAGTTAGGACAAGGACACATAATAAACCGGTTTTTGAACAGGGGAACCGTGTCCGTCCGTTTCTCGTTCGACAACGAGCACCGCGCTGACAACTTGATGTGTTGCGGTGATGTATAATAGCATTGGTTCGCCCACGTTGGGCGTGGCCAGGACTAGATTTGTTGCCAAAATGGCCTTTATTTCTTCGAGTCCGCCAGTATCCATCCGGCCCACTCGAAGTGTTCGTGTGGCGGAGGAGGCGGTAAAGAGGTAATGCCTTTTTTCCTAAACGGAGATAAAGCGGCTTAGAGCCGCTACACATCCCGGCCAATTTTGTATTTGTTTGAGGTCTTTTGGAATATCCAATTGTGACAGAGCTCGAATCTTGGCTGGGTTTGCTTCAATTCCTCTAACGGACACAATGAAGCCGAGAGCTTTCCTACCGAATGGCGAAGATGCATTTTTCCGGATTGAGCTTGATGTCATATTTTCAAGATTGTCGAATGTGAGCCTCAAGTCGTCTACTAGAGTTTCGACGTGCTTGGTTTTGACGACCACGTCATCTACATATGCTTCCACCGCTTTTGCCGATCTGGTTGGCGGACATATGTCCGAATCATGCGCCGATACGCTGCACCGGCGTTTTGAGCCCAAAGGGCATTGTGTTGAAGCAGAACGGGCCGTATGGAGTGATGAACGCTGTTGCTGCTTGGTCTGGCTCCGCCATCTTGATTTGCTGGTAGCCAGAGTACGCGTCGAGGAAGCACAATGAGTCGTGTCCTGCTGTGGCTTCAATGATTTGATCAATTCGCGGGAGGGGGAAGGGATCCTTTGGGCAAGCCTTATTGAGGTCTTTGAAATCAACACATAGTCGCCATGATTTATCCTTCTTTGGTACCATCACCAGGTTCGCTAGCCAGTCTGGATGTTTTATATCTCACGATGAATCCGCCTCCAAAAGTTTGGCTAGCTCCTCTCCCATGACCTGCCTCTTGGGTTCGGAAAAGCCAAGAGCCTGTTTGATCGCTTGAATCCTTTAGGATATTTAGGCTGTGCTCGCCAATCGACGGGATTCTGGCATATCTGAAGGGTGCCGGGCAAAGATGTCCCGTTTTCTTGTAGAAATTTTAGTAGTCACGGTGTCTACATCGTGGTTTAATTATGCCCCGATGGAGGCCGCCTTTTGCAGGGTCCGCTGGGTGGACTTGGAATTTGACTATTTCATCCGCTGGTTTAAAATAAGTGGACTTGGATCTTTTATCAAGTATCACATCGTCCCTCGCTTCACCGTGGAGCGATCATGCGGTGAGTTCCTCGGCCGCTAGGGCTTTGATAGTGCCTCGAGGGCTAGTGCGGCTGTCTTATTTTCGGCGCGGAGCGCTATGCTCGGGTCACTAGCGAGAGTGATGATTCCGTTCGGACCGGGCATTTTAAGCTTCATGTACCCGTAATGGGGTATAGTTTGAAAAATTGTGAATGCCTCTCATCCTAGTAACGCATGATATCCGCTGTTGAACGGGGCAACTTGAAATGTGACCTCCTCGGACCTGTAATTGTCCGGCGAGCCTAACACTACATCCAGTGTGATTTTTCCTGTGCAGCATGCTTCCCGGCTGGGAATTATTCCTCTAAAGGTTGTGCTGCTTCGCTCAATGCGGTTCCAGTCTATTTCCATCATTCGGAGAGTTTCCTCATAGATGAGGTTTAGTCTGCTGCCGCCATCCATGAGTACCTTAGTAAGGTGAAAGCCGTCTACTATCGGGCTGAGAACCAATGCAGCTGGTGCCCGGGTAGTTTGGAATTTAGGTTCGTCACTGGCATTGAAGGTAATAGCCGTGTCACTCCATGGATTCATTGTTGCTACTTGGTAGACTTTGGCAAGGTTATGGAGTTGTCGCTTCCGCATGTTATTTGATGCGAAAGTCTCAAGACTGCTAACACCGCATCTTGGTGTTGGCTGGGATTCTGAAGCTAGAAGCTCTTCGCCACTTTTGGCCACCGCCAGTAGTATCCAACATGCTCGAAGGCTATGAGTTGGAGTGGCTCCCTCGTGCTATGAATTTTGCAGGTCCGCTTAGCCAACCCTTCAAGACGGTTCCGTACCCTTTAGGGGTTTTGGTTTTGGTATTCAACCCAGGTGCTTGATAATGATGCACCCTTTTGTTCCGGACTAGGGATGTATTCGGGCGGATTATCCCAAAATTTACTTTCGGTTTTCCAGCGGTCTCCATCGCACAAGTACTTTTGTACTATGGTCACCAAGTCAGCAAAGCGTGTAATTTCGCTGACGACTTATGGCGCTTAGGATTCCCTTGTCCGTGCAATTATTGCAAAAATTGGGATTAAGGCCCTCCTCTCGGCAGTCCTTTATCCTGTTCATAACCAGGAGGAATCTGGCCCAGTAATGATGTACTATTTCAGCAGGCTCTTGCCGAATTTGAGAGAGATCGCCAATGTTTGGGTGGGCGGGTGGCACTAAATCCGGTACCCCGTCCAATTCAGGACTCAAGGGCCGAGAAGTTTCGAACTTCGGACATTTGGATTTTGAGTGCAATCCAATGAGTCCGCCCGCCACCGACTTTAGGTTCGTGGCTTGATCGACATCCGTCCCTCCGCAGGAATCCGGCATGGAGTGATCGGAATCCGGATGTAACTAGTCCTTAAGGTAGGAGAAGAATCGCCAGATTGCTCCTCTATCACAAAGCAACATGATGGGTAGCCCGGGAGAGTTGATCTTTCTCGTGATCGGTTTTAGGCCCGATCCGTCAGAACTGTGGCGACTCCTCAGTATATGATACGCGATCCAAGAGCTCGCTTATGGAGCAGAGCTCGATCGGATCTAACTGCTCGCAAGTTCGAACTAACATGAAGATTGGTTTCGATGACTCGAGAGGTCATCATCGACGCGGCGGCCGAACTAGCGGTCATGAGAAAACCGCCAAGCCGAAGAGTCTGACCAGTGGCCAAGGCTTTTTTGGCGATGGTGTCATCTTTAAAGATGAGGCGAGGCATCCTACTTGACGGCGACGGCACAGAGGAACTCTCAATGAAAGCGCCAATGTCGGTGTCGAAACCGGCGGATCTCGGGTAGGGGGTCCCGAACTGTGCGTCTAAGCGGATGGTAACAGGAGACAAGGGACACAATATTTTTACCCAGGTTCGGGCCCTCTCGATGGAGGTAAGACCCTACTCCTAGAGTAGATCTACCACGAGATCAAGGAGGCTAAACCCTAGAAGCTAGCCTATGGTATGATTGTTGTTGTTGTGTCCTACGGACTAAAACCCTCCGGTTTATATAGACACCGGATAGGTTAGGGTTACACAGAGTCGGTTACAATGGTAGGAGATCTACATATCCGTGTCGCTAAGCTTGCCTTCCACGCCAAGGAAAGTCCTATCCGGACACGGGACGAAGTCTTCAATCTTGTATCTTCATAGTCTTGGAGTCCGGCCGTGACGATAGTCCGGCTATCCGGACACCCCCTAGTCCGGGACTCCCTCAGGATCCTTTCTAGAGAAGGAGATTCTCTAGAAAGAAGTGAGCGGGAGGAAAGTAGAACTTGATGGGGTAATTGTACCTGCTCCCTATGACTCCTACACCAATTAATGAGGAAGCTAATGATGATGATCATGTAACTTCAGATCAAGTTACTACCGAACCTCGTAGGTCAACCAGAGTGAGATCCGCACCAGAGTGGTACGGTAATCCTATTCTGGAGGTCATGTTACTTGACCATGACGAACCTACGAACTATGAGGAAGCGATGATGAGCCCAGATTCCGCGAAATGGCTTGAGGCCATGAAATCTGAGATGGGATCCGTGTATGAGAACAAAGTATGGACTTTGATTGACTTGCCCAAATGATCGGTGAGCCATTGAGATTAAATGGATCTTCAAGAGGAAGACGGATGCTGGTAGTAGTGTTACTATCTACAAAGCTAGAATTGTCGCAAAAGGTTTTCGTCAAGTTCAAGGTGTTGACTACGATGAGAGTTTCTCACTCGTATCTATGCTTAAGTCTGTCCGAATCATGTTAGCAATTGCCGCATTTTATGAAATCTGGCAAATGGATAAACAAAACTGCATTTCTTAATGGATTTATTAAAGGAGAGTTATATATGATGTAACCAGAAGGTTTTGTCGATCCTAAAGGTTTTAACAAAATGTGCAAGCTCCAGCGATCCATCTATGGATTGGTGCAAGCATCTCGGAGTTGGAATATACGCTTTGATGAGTTGATCAAAGCATATAGTTTTATACAGACTTGCAGTGAAGCCTGTATTTACAAGAAAGTGAGTGGGAGCACTACAACATTTCTGATAAGTATATGTGAATGACATATTGTTGATCGAAAATAATGTAGAATTATTCTGCAAAGCAAAAAGGAGTGCTTGAAAGGAGTTTTTCAAAGAAAGGCCTCGGTGAAGCTGCTTACATATTGAGCATGAAGATCTATATAGATAGATCAAGACGCTTGATAAGTTCTTTCAATGAGTGCATACCTTGACAAGATTTTGAAGTAGTTCAAAATGGAACAGTCAAAAAACGAGTTCTTGCCTGTGTTACAAGGTGTGAAATTGAGTAAGACTCAAAGCCCAACCATGGCAGAAGATAGAAAGAGAATGAAAGTCATTCCCTATGCCTCAGCCATAGGTTCTACAAAGTATGTCATGCTGTGTACCATATCTATTGTATACCCTACCACTGAGTTTGGCAAGGGAGTATAATAGTGATCTAGGAGTAGATCACTGGACAGCGGTCAAAATTATCCTTAGTGGAATAAGGATATGTTTCTCGATTATGGAGGTGACAAAAAGGTTCATCGTAAAGGGTTACGTCGATGCAAGTTTTGACACTGATCCAGATGACTCTAAGTCTCAATCTGGATACATATTGAAAGTGGGAGCAGTTAGCTAGAGTAGCTCCGTGTAGAGAATTGTAGACATAGAATTTGCAAAATCCTTACGGATCTGAATGTGATGTAATCTGGCTGACTAAAAATTATCTCACAAGCAAAACATGATCACACCTTAGTACTCTTTGGGTGTTAATCACATAGCTTAATGGAAATTGATTATTGACTCTAGTAAACCCTTTGGGTGTTGGTCACCTGACGATGTGAACTATGGGTGTTAATCACATGGTGATGTGAATGATTGGTGTTAAATCACATGGCGATGTGAATTAGATTATTGACTCTAGTGCAAGTGGGAGACTGAAGGAAATATGCCCTAGAGGCAATAATAAAGTTATTATTTATTTCCTTATTTCATGATAAATGTTTATTATTCATGCTAGAACTGTATTAACCGAAAACATAATACATGTGTGAGTACATAGACAAACAGAGTGTCACTAGTATGCCTCTACTTGACTAGCTCGTTTATCAAAGACGGTTATGTTTCCTAGCTATAGACATGAGTTGTCATTTGATTAACGGGGTCACATCATTAGGATAATGATGTGATTGACTTGACCCATTCCGTTAGCTTAGCACTTGATCGTTTAGTATGTTGCTATTGCTTTCTTCATGACTTATACATGTTCCTATGACTATGAGATGATGCAACTTCCGTTTACCGGAGGAACAATTTGTGTACTACCAAACGTCACAACGTAACTGGGTGATTATAAAGGTGCTCTACAAGTGTCTCCGAAGGTACTTGTTGGGTTGCCGTATTTCGAGATTAGGATTTGTCACTCCGATTGTCAGAGAGGTATCTCTGGGCCCTCTCGGTAATACACATCACTATAAGCCTTGCAAGAATTGTGACTAATGGGTTAGTTGCGAGACGATGTATTACAGAACGAGTAAAGAGACTTACCGGTAACAAGATTGAACTAGGTATTGAGATACTAACGATCGAATCTCGGGCAAGTAACATACCGACGACAAAGGGAACAACATATGTTGTTATGCAGTCTGACCGATAAAGATCTTCGTAGAATATGTGGGAGCCAGTATGAGCATCCAGGTTCCGCTATTGGTTATTGACTGGAGATATGTCTCGGTCATGTCTACATAGTTCTCGAACCCGTAGGGTCCGCATGCTTAAAGTTTCGATGACGGTTATATTATGAGTTTATGTGTTTTGATGTACCAAAGGTAGTTCGGAGTCCCGGATGAGATCGGGGACATGACGAGGAGTCTCGAAATGGTCGAGATGTAAAGATCGATATATTGGATGACTATATTCGGACATCCGAAGGTTCCGAGTGATTCGGTATTTTTCGAGTAATCAAGAGTTACGGAATTCGCCGGGAAGTATATGGGCCTTATTGGGCTTTAGGGGAAAGAGAGAGGAGAGGCTGCGCGCCCCCCAAGGCCTAGTCCGAATTGGACTAGGGGGAGGGGCTGCGCCGGGTCCTTCCTTCTCTTCTCTCTCCCCTTTCCTTGACTCCTACTCCTACTACTTGGAAGGGGGGGGGGGGATCCTACTCCCGGTGGGAGTAGGACGCCTCCTAGGGCGCGCCATAGAGAGGGCCGGCTCTCCCCCTCCTCCACTCCTTTATATACGGGGAGGGGGGCACCCCTTGGAGGCACAACAATTGATTGTTTGATCTTTTAGCCGTGTGCGGTGCCCCCCTCCACCTTAGCCCACCTCGATAAAACCGTAGTGGTGCTTAGGCGAAGCCCTGCGTCGGTAGAACATCATCATCGCCACCACGCCGTCGTGCTGACGAAACTCTCCCTCAACACTCGGCTGGATCGGAGTTCAAGGGATGTCATTGGGCTGAACGTGTGCTGAACTCGGAGGTGCCGTGCATTCGGTACTTGATCGGTCGGATCATGAAGACGTGCGACTACATCAATCGCGTTGTGCTAGCGCTTAACGCTTTCTGGTCTCACGAGGGTACGTGGACAACACTCTCCCCTCTCGTTGCTATGCATCACCATGATCTTGCGTGTGCGTAGGAAATTTTTTGAAATTACTACTTTCCCCAACACTTGGTTCTCTTGTGAAATCTGGATTCCTTTGCCAAGGCAATTGCACCAGTATTGTCACGAAAGATTTTCATTGGACCCGATGCACTAGGTATGACACCTAGATCGGATATGAACTCCTTCTTCTAGACTCCTTCATTTGCTGCTTCCGAAGCAGCTATGTACTCAGCTTCACATGTAGATCCCGCTATAACGCTTTGTTTAGAACTGCACCAACCGACAGCTCCACTGCTCAATAAAAACATCGCATTCGGTTTGCGATTTAGAATCGCCTTGGGATCAGTGTCAAAGCTTGCATCAACGTAACCATTTACGATGAACTCTTTGTCACCTCCATAAACGAGAAACATATCCTTAGTCCTTTTCAGGTATTTCAGGATGTTCTTGACCGCTGTCCAGTGATCCACTCCTGGATTACTTTGGTACCTCCCTGCTAAACTAATAGCAAGGCACACATCAGGTCTGGTACACAACATTGCATACATGATAGAGCCTATGGCTGAAGCATAGGGAACATCTTTTATTTTCTCTCTATCTTCTGCAGTGGTCGGGCATTGAGTCTTACTCAACTTCACACCTTGTAACATAGGCAAGAACCCTTTCTTTGTTTGATCCATTTTGAACTTCTTCAAAACTTTGTCAAGGTATGTGCTTTCTGAAAGTCCAATTAAGCGTCTCGATCTATCTCTATAGATCTTGATGCCCAATATATAAGCAGTTTCACCGAGGTCCTTCATTGAAAAACACTTATTCAAATATCCTTTTATGCTATCAGAAATTCTATATCATTTCCAATCAACAATATGTCATCCACATATAATATCAGAAATGCTACAGAGCTCCCACTCACTTTCTTGTAAATACAAGCTTCTCCAAAAGTCTGTATAAAACCATATTGCTTTGATCACACTATCAAAACGTTTATTCCAACTCCAAGAGGCTTGCACGAGTCCACAAATGGATCGCTGGAGCTTGCACACTTTGTTAGCTCCCTTTGGATCGACAAAACCTTCCGGTTGCATCATATACAACTCATCTTCCAGAAATACATTCAGGAATGCAGTTTTGACATGCATTTGCCAAATTTCATAATCATAAAATGCGGCAATTGCTAACATGATTCGGACAGACTTAAGCAACGCTACGGGTGAGAAGGTCTCATCATAGTCAATCGCTTGAACTTGTCGAAAACCTTTTGCAACAAGTCGAGCTTTATAGACAGTAACATTACCGTCAGCATCAGTCTTCTTCTTGAAGATCCATTTATTCTCGATGGCTTGCCGATCATCGGGCAAGTCATCCAAAGTCCATACTTTGTTCTCATACATGGATCCCATCACAGATTTCATGGCTCAGGGAGTCCTGGATTAGGGGGTCCTCGGACAGCCGGACTATATACTTTGGCCGGACTGTTGGACTATGAAGATACAAAATTGAAGACTTCGTCCCGTGTCCGGATGGGACTCTCCTTGGCGTGGAAGGCAAGCTTGGCAATTCGGATCTGTAGATCTCCTCCCTTGTAACCGACTCTATGTAACCCTAGCCCGCCTCAAAGGTCTATATAAACCGGAGGGTTTAGTCCAGTAGGACAACAACAATCATAATCGTAGGCTAGCTTCTAGGTTTAGCCTCTACGATCTCGTGGTAGATCAGCTCTTGTAATACTCATATCATCAAGATCAATCAAGCAGGAAGTAGGGTATTACCTCCATCAAGAGGGCCCGAACCTGGGTAAACATTGTGTCCCCCGCCTCCTGTTACCATCCGTCTTAGATGCATAGTTCGGGACCCCCTACCCGAGATCCGCCGGTTTTGTCACCGACATTGGTGCTTTCATTGAGAGTTCCACTGTGTCGTCACCATAAGGCTTGATGGCTCGTCTTGTTGTCAAGAACAGCATCACCTCTGGGGGAGCCCTGGCTGTAGGCCAAACTCTCTGACTAAATGGCGGCGTCATGACCGCCTGCCCGTTCGTCGACGATGACTTCTCGGGTCATCAAAAACAGCCTCCACGTCGGCTCGAGATTCGCCGAGCAGATGGATCCAATGGAGCTCTCTTCTTTAAACGAGCTCTTGGATCCCATCACCGCCTTGGGAGTCGCTACGGACTATGATCAGATCGGGCTTCAACCCGACCAAAGGGAGATTAACTCTCCGCCGGTCACCCATCAGATAGCGGTGGTGGAGGAGCAACACAGCGATTCTTCCTCTATCTTGAGGATCAACTATGTCCGGATTCCCGAGCTCTCCGAGCGGATACCGTCTGGGAGGACATGGCCCAAGCTTTGAACCTAGAATCAGACAGCGGGCCAGACCTATTGGGCAACATCCCGGAGCACGAACTGCCAAGCTCGGAAACTCCTCCGCCCCTAGGTCTCAGATCGGGTCAGGTTCGGACCTAAATCTACCCACCCACCCAGATATAAATGATCTTTCCCACATTAGACAAGAGCCCCAAGAGACAGTACATCACTATTGGGCCAGATTCCTCCTTGTGATGAGCAAGGTTAAGAACTGTCGCGAGGAAGACGCAATTTCATTCTTTTATAAAAACTGCACGGACAAGGGAATCCTCAACGCCATAAGTCGCCGTGAAATAACACACTTCGCTGACTTGGCGGCCATAGTACGTAAGTATCGTATGCGATGGAAAGCGCTCGAAAACCCAAACAAAAATTCTCAGGGATCCTCCAGCTCTCGCTAAACCCCCCGTCCGAACTAAAAGGGTGTACTCTCGTAAGTCACCGTGATCCAATTACAAAGAAACAAAAGCCCACTACAGGACGTGGAACCGTATTGGAGGGATGGCTCAATGGGCCATGCAAAATTCACAGTACAGCGGATACCATGCCAACACATAGCCTTAGAGCATGTTGGGTACTCCGGCAGGTGGCCAAGAGCAGCGAGGATATCCTCATCAACAATGCAACAGAGCACCATCCCGCGGAAAATAACAATACAAGATTGGATAGTCTTCGAGACCTTCGCCTCAAATAATAGGCGTGGCGAAGCACTCCGGGCTGCCTTGTCAAGTCTGCCACGTGGCAGCAATAAATCCATGGAGCGACATGTACTATCACCTTCAAAGGATGTGATTTAACCTAAATTCCGAACAGCCCGAGCACCAGCAGCCTTGGTCCTTAGTCCAATCGTGGATGGCTTCCGGCTTACCCATGTGCTCTTGGACGGTGGCAGCGGATTAAACCTCATCTATGAGGAGACTCTTCGAAAAATGGAAATAGACAAGAGCCGCATTGAGCAAAGCAGCACGACCTTAAGAGGAATCATCCCTAGTCGGGAGGCACAATGTGCAGGAAAAATCACACTAGATGTGGTATTCGGCACGCCGGAGAATTATAGATCCGAAGAAATCACATTCCAAGTGGCCCTGCTCAAGAGCGGATACCACGCCCTTCTAGGGCGGGAGGCATTCACGATCTTCCAAGCTATACCCCATTATGGGTACATGAAGCTCAAAATGCGCGGGCCCAATGGAATCATCACTCTAGCTAGTGATCCGGACATAGCACTCCGCCCCGAAAATAAAACAGCCGCACTGGCCCTCGAGGCGTTATCCAAGCCCTCAGGTCAAGAACTAATCACACAAGCGCTTCCACAAGGACAGGGACGATGTGATACTCGACAAAAGATCCAAGTCCACCTCTTTTAAACCAGCGGACGAAATAGTCAAATTCCAAGTCCACCCAATGGACCCCTCAAAAACAGCATCCATCGGGGCACAGTTAAACCCCACAGTAGACGCCGCACTACGGGTGTTCTTGCGCGAGAATTGGGACATCTTCGCCAGGCATCCTTCTGATACGTCTCCAACGTATCTATAATTTTTGATTGCTCCATGCTATATTATCTACTGTTTTGGACTATGTTGGGCTTTATTTTCCACTTTTATATTACTTTTGGGACTAACCTATTAACCGGAGGCCCAGCCCAGAATTGTCGCTTTTTTTCCTATTTCATTGCTTCAAGAAACGGAATATCAAACAAAGTTCAAATGGAATGAAACCTTCGAACGTGATTTTCTCATCGATATGATCCAGAGACTTGGATCCTCCACAAGAAAGCCACGATGCGGTCATTTAGGGTGGAGGGCACCCCTAGGGTGCGCCCCCTGCCTCGTGGGCCCCTCAAGCTCCACCGACGCATTCTTCCTCCTATATATACCTACGCATTCAAACGATCAGATACGGAGCCAAAAACCGAATTCCACCGGCCGCAACCTTCTGTATCCACGAGATCCCATCTTGGGGCCTGTTCGAGTTCACGAGGGGGCATCCATCACGGAGGGCTTCTACATCATCATCATAGCCTCTCCGATGAAGTTTGAGTAGTTTACCTCAGACCTTCGGGTCCATAGTTAGTAGCTAGATGGCTTCTTCTCTCTTTCTGGATCTCAACACAATGTTCTCCCCCTCTCTCGTGAAGATCAATTCGATGTAATCTTCTTTTTGCGGTGTGTTTGTTGAGACTGATGAATTGTGGGTTTATGATCAAGATTATCTATGAACAATATTTGAATCTTCTCTGAATTCTTTTATGTATGATTGGTTATCTTTGCAAGTCTCTTTGAATTATCAGTTTGGTTTGGCGTACTAGATTGGTTTTTCTTGCAACGGAAGAAGTGCTTAGCTTTGGGTTCAATCTTGCGGTGTCCTTACCCAGTGATAGAAGGGGCAGCAAGGAACATATTGTATTGTTGCCATCAAGGATAACAAGATGGGGTATTTATCATATTGCATGAATTTATTCCTCTACATCATGTCATCTTGCATAAGGCGTTACTCTGTTTTCATTAACTTAATACTCTACATGCATGCTGGATAGCGGTCGATGAGTGGAGTAATAGTAGTAGATGCAGTGTGAGTCGGTCTACTTGTCTCGGACGTGATGCCTATATACATGATCATACCTAGATATTCTCATAACTATGCTCAATTCTGTCAATTGCTCAACAGTAATTTGTTCACCCACCGTAGAAATACTTATGCTCTTGAGAGAAGCCACTAGTGAAACCTATGGCCCCCGGGTCTATTCTCATCATATCAATCTCCAATCACTTTATTATTGCTTTGCTTTTTACTTTGCCTTTTATTTTACCTTGCATCTTTATACCAAAAATACCAAAAATATTATCTATCATCTCTATCAGATCTCACTCTCGTAAGTGACCGTGAAGGGATTGACAACCCCTAATCGCGTTGGTTGCGTTGAGCTATTGTTTTTGTGTAGGTACGAGGGACTCACGCGTAGCATCCTACTGGATTGATACCTTGGTTCTCAAAAACTGAGGGAAATACTTATGCTACTTTTGCTGCATCATCCTCTCCTCTTCTGGGAAATCCAACGTAGTGCTCAAGAGGTACCAAGAAGAATTTCCGCGCCGTTCTTGCCGGGAGTTCTACTAAAGTCACATACCAAGTACCCCTCACAATCCCTATCTCTCGCACTACATTATTTGCCATTTGCCTCTCGTTTTCCTCTCCCCCACTTCACCCTTGCCATTTTATTCGCCCTCTCTTTTCCGTTTGCCTTCTTCTCGTGTTCCTGTTGCCATGGCCGAATCAAAAAGAATGAAGGGTCCTTTCCAGGGTCCTAGTACCTTGGATGACCCCTCTATCCTCTCTAAGCTCATAAATAATGATGCTATGGAAAGAACTACCGGGGTTACCAATGAGAGTTTGAATAATTTTGATGAAGATGACTCTGGAATTTTTCGTTATTTACTTGACGAGTCTTTAAAAGATGCTTGGGATAGGTTATTGAGGATTAGGGCTAGCTATGTACCACAATATCAAATGGAGGTTTACTTAAAAAGTTTCTATGTTGGATTACCCGCTTCTTTCAAGCAAGTGCTAGATTCTATTTTTGAAGAAGGTTTTCTTCAAGGGGATGCTATAAATGTCTATGAAAGGATGAAAACTATATTTGGGCACCCCATGAATGATAAGGTTGAATCTACCACACTCTTATGCTTCTATCAAAACGAAATTATCAAAGAAATGAAATCTAGTTTAGATGCAAATTTCCGTAACGTGCTTAATCTTACTTCCTCCATTAATGGCAATGTGCTTTCCCAAAATAGGAGGATAAATGCCATAGAAAGGAAATTTGCTCTTTTCTTTCCTAGTACCAAAGATGGCAAAACCTAGATCTATCCTTGCTTTTATGCCTAGCTAGGGGCGTTAAACGATAGCGCTTGTTGGGAGGCAACCTAATTTTATTTTATTTTGTTGTTGTTTTTGTTTCTGTTTAGGAATAAACAATCCATCTACCTACTGTTTAGATGTGGTTTTATCTTTTAGTTAGTGTTTGTGCCAAGTTAAACCTATAGGATCTTCTTGGACGATAGTTATTTGATCTTGCTGTAATTTCCAGAAACTTTCTGTTCACGAAAACAATTGTTAAAAATCACCCGAATGTGATAAAATACTGATTCCAATTTCTTCTGATAAATAAAAAATTTGCCTAGGTCGTCCTATTTTTGCTGATTTTTTGGAGTTCCAGAAGTTTATGTTAGTTACAGATTACTACAGACTGTTCTGTTTTTGACAGATTCTGTTTGTCGTGTGTTGTTTGCTTATTTTGATGAATCTATGGCTAGTAAAATAGTTTATAATCCATAGGGAAGTTGGAATACAGTAGGTTTAACACCAATATAAATAAATAATTAGTTCATTACAGTACCTTGAAGTGGTCTTTTGTTTTCTTTCGCTAATGGAGCTCACGAGATTTCTGTTGAGTTTTGTGTTGTGAAGTTTTCAAGTTTTGGGTGAAATCTTTTGATGGATTAGGGAACAAGGAGTGGCAAGAGTTTAAGCATGGGGATGCCCATGGCACCCCAAGATAATCCAAGGACACAAAAATTCAAAGCTTGGGGATGCCCTGAAGGCATCCCCTCTTTCGCCTACTTCCATCGGTAATTTTACTTGGAGCTATATTTTTATTCACCACATGATATGTGTTTTGCTTGGAGCGTCTTGTATGATTTGAGTCTTTGCTTTTTAGTTTACCACAATCATCCTTGCTGTACACACCTTTTGAGAGAGCCATACATTAATTGGAATTTGATAGAATACTCTATGTGCTTCACTTATATCTTTTGAGCTATATAGTTTTGCTCTATGTGCTTCACTTATATCTTTTGAGCTTTATAATTTTGCTCTATGTGCTTCACATAGATATTTTAGAGCACGGTGGTGGATTTATTTTAAAGAAACTATTGATCTCTCATGCTTCACTTAGATTAGTTTGAGAGTCTTAAATAGCATGGTAAATTGCTTAATAATAATATGCTTGGTATTCAAGATTTGTAAAACTTTCTTTTGAGTGCGTTGAATACTAAGAAAAGTTTGATGCTTGATAATTGTTTTGAGATATGAAGATGGTTATATTAGAGTCATGCTAGTTGAGTAGTTGTGAATTTGAGAAATACTTGTGTTAAATTTTGTGATTCCCGTAGCATGCACGTATGGTGAACCGTTATGTGATAAAGTCGGAGCATGATTTATTTATCTATTGTCTTCCTTATGAGTGGCGGTCGGGGACGAGCGATGGTCTTTTCCTACCAATGTATCACCCTTGGATTATGCGCGTAATACTTTGCTTTGATAACTTCTAGATTTTTGCAATAAGTATATGAGTTCTTTATGACTAATGTTGAGTCCATGGATTATACGCACTTTTCCCATCCTTTCACCTTTGCTAGCCTCTCTAATACCGCGCACCTTTCGCCGGTATCATACACCCACCATATGCCTTCCTCAAAACAGGCACCATACCTACCTATCATGGAATTTCCATAGCCATTCCGAGATATATTGCCAAGCAACTTTCCACCGTTCCGTTTATTATGACACGCTCCATCATTGTCATATTGCTAGCATGATCATGTAGTTGACATCATATTTGTGGCAAAGCCACCGTTCATAATTCTTTCATACATGTCACTCTTGATTCATTGCATATCCTGGTACACCGCCGGAGGCATTCACATAGAGTCCTATTTTGTTCTAAGTATTGAGTTGTAATTGTTGAGTTGTAAGAAAAATAAAAGTGTGATGATCATCATTTTTAGAGCATTGTCCCTAGTGTGGAAAGGATGATGGAGACTATGATTCCCCCACAAGTCGGGATGAGACTCCGGACGAAAAAAAAGAGGCCATAAAAAATGGAGAAAAGGCCCAAATAAAAAAATGAGAGAAAAAGAGACAAGGGACAATGTTACTATCCTTTTACCACACTTGTGCTTCAAAGTAGCACCATGATCTTCATGATAGAGAGTCTCTCATTTTGTCACTTTCATATACTAGTGGGAATCTTTCATTATAGAACTTGGCTTGTTTATTCCAATGATGGGCTTCCTCAAATTGCCCTAGGTCTTCGTGAGCAAGCGAGTTGGATGCACACCCACTTAGTTTCTTTTGTTGAGCTTTCATATACTTATAGCTCTAGTGCATCCGTTGCATGGCAATCCCTACTCACTCACATTGATATCTATTGATGGGCATCTCCATAGCCCGTTGATACTTTGATGTGAGACTATCTTTCCTCTTTTTGTCTTCTCCACAACCACTATTCTATTCCACCTATAGTGCTATATCCATGGCTCACGCTCATGTATTGCGTGAAGATTGAAAAAGTTTTGAAAATGTTAAAGTATGGAACAATTGCTTGGCTTGTCATCGGGGTTGTGCATGATTTAAATACTTTGTGTGGTGAAGATAGAGCATAGCCAGACTATATGATTTTGTAGGGATAACATTCTTTGGCCATGTTATTTTGAGAAGACATAATTGCTTTGTTAGTATGCTTGAAGTATTATTATTTTTATATGAACTTTTGTCTTGAATCTCTCGGATCTGAATATTCATACCACAATTAAGAAGATTTACATTGAAATTATGCCAAGTAGCACTCAGCATAAAAAATTCTCTTTTTATCATTTACCTAGTCGAGGACGAGCAGGAATTAAGCTTGGGGATGCCTAATACGTCTCCAACGTATCTATAATTTTTGATTGCTCCATGCTATATTATCTACTGTTTTGGACTATATTGGGCTTTATTTTCCACTTTTATATTACTTTTGGGACTAACCTATTAACCGGAGGCCCAGCCTAGAATTGTTGTTTTTTTTTGCCTATTTTAGTGTTTTGAAGAAACGGAATATCAAACGAAGTCCAAACGGAATGAAACCTTCGGGAACGTGATTTTCTCATCAGATATGATCCAGGAGACTTGGACCCTCCATCAAGAAAGCCACGAGGCGGTCACGAGGGTGGAGGGTGCCCCCCTAGGGCGCGCCTCCCTGCCTCGTGGGACCCTCGAAGCTCCACCGACGTACTCCTTCCTCCTATATATACCTACGTACCCCCAAACAATCAGATACAGAGCCAAAAAACTAATTCCACCGCCGCAACCATATGTATCCACGAGATCCCATCTTGGGGCCTGTTCCGGAGCTCCGCCGGAGGGGGCATCCATCACGGAGGGCTTCTACATCATCATCATAGCCTCTCCGATGAAGTGTGAGTAGTTTACCTCAGACCTTCGGGTCCATAGTTAGTAGCTAGATGGCTTCTTCTCTCTTTTTGGATCTCAATACAATGTTCTCCCCCTCTCTCATGGAGATCCATTCGATGTAATTTCTTTTTGCGGTGTGTTTGTTGAGACCGATGAATTGTGGGTTTATGATCAAGATTATCTATGAACAACATTTGAATCTTCTCTGAATTATTTTATGTATGATTGATTATCTTTGCAAGTCTCTTCGAATTATCAGTTTGGTTTGTCCTACTAGATTGGTTTTTCTTGCAATGGGAGAAGTGCTTAGCTTTGGGTTCAATCTTGCGGTGTCCTTACCCGATGGCGAAGGGGCAGTATAAAAAGGCACGTATTGTATTGTTGCCATCGAGGATAAGAAGATGGGTACTTATCATATTGCATGAATTTATTCCTCTACATCATGTCATCTTGCTTACATGCGTTACTCTGTTTTCATTAACTTAATACTCTAGATGCATCTTTGGATAGCGGTCGATGAGTGGAGTAATAGTAGTAGATGCAGGCAGGAGTCGGTCTACTTGTCTCGGACGTGATGCCTATATACATGATCATACCTAGATATTCTCATAACTATGCTCAATTCTGTCAATTGCTCAACAGTAATTTGTTCACCCATCGTAGAAATACTTATGCTCTTGAGAGAAGCCACTAGTGAAACCTATGGCCCCCGGGTCTATTCTCATCATATCAATCTCCAATCATTTTATTATTGCTTTGCTTTTTTACTTTGCCTTTTATTTTACCTTGCATCTTTATACTAAAAATAGCAAAAATATTATCTATCATCTCTATCAGATCTCACTCTCGTAAGTGACCGGGAAGGGATTGACAACACCTAATCGCGTTGGTTGCGTTGAGCTATTGTTTTTGTATGTACGAGGGACTCGCGCGTAGCCTCCTACTGGATTGATACATTGGTTCTCAAAAACTGAGGGAAATACTTACGCTACTTTGCTGCATCATCCTCTTCTTTTTCGGGGAAATCCAACGCAGTGCTCAAGAGGTAGCACCTTCAGACATGTGAGGAATCCCACGAAGGCTGGCCGAGCATAGCCTTAACATTCTAAAGGGGTTCAAGCTGGTCAAGCAGACTCCTCGGCGTTTCTCCGAGCCCAAGCGACAAGCCATGGGAGAGGAGCTAGCCAAGTTACTTGAGGCAGGATTCATTAGAGAAATAAAACATCCGGACTGGCTAGCAAATCTTGTGATGGTACCAAAGAAGGACAAATCCTGGCGCCTATGTGTCGATTTCAAGGACGACCTTAACAAGGCTTGCCCTATGGATGCCTCCCCCCTCCCCCGCATCGATCAAATTACCGACCCTACCGCAGGACACAACTCATTGTGTTTCCTCGACGCATACTCCGGATACCATCAAATTAAGATGGCGGAGTCCGATCAAGCCACAACGACATTTATCACCCCTTACGGCCCCTTCTGTTTTAACACCATGCCTTTCGGGCTCAAAAACGCCGGTGCAACCTATCAACGCATGGTTAAGACATGCCTAGAAACACAAATTGGCAAAACAGTGGAGGCATACGTAGACGACGTGGTTATTAAAACCAGACACGTCGAATCCTTAATAGACGACTTGAGGCTCACGTTCGACAATCTCCGAACATATGACTTCAAGCTCAATCCGGAAAAATGCGTTTCCGGAGTGCCCGCCGGAAAGCTCTTAGGCTTCATCGTCTCCAGTAAAGGAATTGTAGCAAATCCGGGTAAAATCCGAGCCCTGTCACAGTTGGCTATCCCAACAGACCTCAAGCAAATCCAGAAATTAACTGGATGCATGGCTGCCTTAAGCCGCTTTATCTCCCGATTAGGAGAAAAGGCACTACCCCTCTATTGCCTTATTCAACGCACAGAACACTTCGAGTGGACGGATGCGGCCACTGCCGGATTGGAAGAAATAAAAGCCGTTTTGGCCACCAACCCAATCTTGGCCGCGCCAAATGTCTGCGAACGAATGCTGTTATATATAGCGGCAACACACTAAGTTGTAAGCGCAGTGCTCGTCGTCGAACAAGAGGCGGACGGACATAAGTTGCCGCTTCAAAAGCCGGTATACTACGTATCCACTGTCCTCACTCCATGCAAATCACGGTACCCACATTATCAAAAGATAGCATACGCGGTCTTCATGGCATCCCGGAAATTACGACACTACTTTCAAGAGTGTTCAATTACGGTGGCTTCCGAAGTACCACTCAACAACATAATAAATAACCGCGATGCCACGGGCCGGATTGCTAAATGGGCTATTGAGCTCCTCCAGCTCGACATAACAAACAAACCACGCCGAGCCATTAAGTCACAAGTACTGGCGGATTTCGTCGCCGAATGGACAGAAGCTGAACTCCCTAAAGAGTACGGCGCGTACTCTAATTGGACTAGTAGAGTGCCCGTGCGTTGCCACGGGCTCTTGAAATAGTTTACCACAGTTACATGTTCAAATCCACACATACAAACAATATAACACAAACTGAAGTCCATTATTGCAATGTAACAAGCTGAGTGATGTTACAACTTAACATATATTACAAAAATATTAATATCTAGATGATGCGCTTAAAAAATTCTTTCACAATATCAGGAAAGTTTCCTCTAGCTTCATTCCCGCGATGTTTTAGCAAGTATAATAAAAAATGCTTCCTCAATTCATACCCATCCTGCAGAAAAAATAAATGTAGTTAGTATGAAAAATTCACGGAGAAGGTCTTAAAACATATTACCCACAATACTCACTTTGCATGAAACCCGGCTTGACCAATTTCACACTGCTCCACCGAGCATAAAATGGAAAACAAAATAGCCAGACACATTCACGGAAAACTTTCAATTAATATTATAAATAATATAATGATAACAAAAGTATATATTCTTGTTTTGAATTCATTACCCGCCTATACTCGTTGGAACACCGGTTTGAAATAAACGATGCCATTTAGATATATCAGAATTCCACCTGTGCAGCTTTATTTCGAGTGCTTCTTTGAAATCCTTGAAAAACTTTTTTAATTTCAGTGAATGCCTCAAGTTTTTATCCTCTGGCGATCGTGATGATTGAATAGGATCCATAATATATAGACGACGTGCCTCTTTTTCGATGATGTACAGGATGTATCGGCCGATGGATGCATAGGGAAGATAAATCTACAAGTGGAGCTATTAGAAACAAAAACAAACCATGATAACAATACTTACAAAATATTTTATTTACCTTATTGCAAGATGAGATGTCTGTCTCCATCCCGGGCCAGCAATCAAATAATGTTGCCAGCGTCTGGATAGTTTCCTTCTCACAAAACTTGACCTCGTGTTGACTCTAGCAGCATGGACTAAGTAAAAGAAAAAAAATATTGTTTCAACATGTTGATACTAATGGCACCTAGAATGAAGAGTTACGGTAACTTACACAAAATCGTAGATCCATGTAGTGTATAGGAGGGTCTGTGAACAATACTCCCTCGTCACATGCCGGCATAAAGCACGGCGGTGTTGAAGCAATCATTGTCCATGGGCTGCTCCATGTTAAGTATGCACTGAAGTTTCTTAAGACTTAAGGTTATTGGATCGGGTGTGGAGCTCCGGACCCATACCTTCCTGTAATTTGGATGGTACGAAGAACAATAATATACATCCGCACATCAAATATTGATACATGATACTTACTCCAAACATCCAACATCATTGATCAACATGATGTAGTTGCAGAGGCCGGCAAGTATTTCACGTTGGTCGGTGGGAATGATAGTGATTGGGGCGGGACGTTTCTCTTCGACCACGTCAGATGGATTATCCAGGACCTCAAGATCAGAATTAGATAAAGTTTCTTCCTTGAGAGGTTGATGGTTCATGGGACATCCTTTTAACTTATTAAGCTCTGAATCGAGCAAAATAATTGCTAATTTTGTCGAAAATGTTTCATATCCTCCTACATAAAAAATATGAAAACAATTTATAAGACATTTTGATAAAACATTATGAGATAATGTATAACACTAAAATACCTGCGTAAACTGGTCTGACAGTCCATGTGGTGTCCAGTATTCCATAAAATTTAGCATAAACAATCCACATGATATGCTATAATATTATAAAACAATGCTTTAGAATATCACACGGATGAATCTAAAACAAACTATTGAAACAAGTGCTTACCCATCGGTTTGTATTGCCTCCTGAATTTGCTCTACAACTGTCCATTTTGTAACATTGATATCGGGCCACTTATGACCTTTGATAAACTCCGGACTATGCTCGCAAGTTTCAGCCATTTTCTCGAGCCCTAATAACTTTTATATATATATGAGGAATGTTAAGGATGAAGTCAAACAAAATAAATGCTAAGATGAGAAAAGAAATATATAGTTACCGTAGTAGCAAGGTCATTGCGTTTGACATTCTCACCAAGTGAGTCCAATACTTGGATCTCTCGTTTTTTGGCGTTGGCAACTGCTCGATACCAATGGTAGCAGAGCATGTTAATCGGAATGAATAACTGGTTTAACAAAGATACAGCTTCCACGGTCACAATTAGATACGATTATTAATAAATCATTAAACATATGAACTAAATAAAAACAATCCATAATTATATGCATGGATTACGAGACAAAAACTAACCATATCTTGTTGTAGATAACTATTAACATGACGCACGACGCGACGATATTTTGATGGGTCTATGTCTCTTTCACCGTCTTCTTTTATCTGGATGCGGGCATTGAGAGAAGTGACGATTTCCGCTTTGTACCTCTTAGAGGAAAATGACAGTAGGTGTAGAAACAGTTGGAGGAACAATGCTGCCTTCGAAGGATGTAAATATCATGTGCACACACATGCATTTGCCTAGTTTAGGAAAACCATGAAACCATGGCGACTCATCTCATCTAGCGCCAAGCCCTACTACAGAATGCCTCCGGTTCACCTGGAGCAACAAACCTGCTCCTGACCGCATGTTTTGAAAGCTGATTCTCATTTTGAAAGCTGATAATATCCTCATTTCGTTTAATCCGATAAGCAGCACGTTTCCTTGCATTGTACCGCTCCCTTGCATTTTCGGCGATATTTTGCATTCATTATTTAATGATCTGATTTCATGATGTTGGAAGCTGTGTCCTCTGCATTTAAAAATACAAATAAAAATACAAATAAAAGCAGCCGGTTGGGAAGGTGGATATCATGCCTATGGATACCTTGAGTACTATCTCAGAAGCGGCATCTTATGGATAGCATGATCGAGTGTTAGGTTGGCCGTAGCTGCAAATGTTTGACCATCATCATGGTACCCTGTGCCTTACATTCTGATGCATCTGTACAGTTTAGTAAGCATGAATACAAATTCAATATTTATGCAGGTATGCACACAATCAATCATGCACCTGTCTCAAAATGCGTGTAATAAGGGCCAACATTTGCAGCTATGGTTACGATGCTTGGATTACCATCCTTCAGTTCTGTCTCGCTCGTAGGTGCTGCAAGACATTAAGCATGGTACAAGTCATGGTTACACTTGCACATAAGGCATCACATCACAATATTTTTCGCACTTTATATACCGGGTACAGTCGCGCAAATAGCTTCTACTTTTTCATCAACGGGTATTAAGTTTGCATTGTATTCTTCAGCATTTTTTACGGTCGTATGATCTACAACACATTATGCAAAAAGCTCAATATTAGCATAAAAGCAAGTATTCCTAGTACAGTGAACACTACCTATAGCTACAACGTCTTCTTGTTGATGTTCACCGGATTTGCTTCTTGCATTACCCATTCGCAAATGAAATGACCGCTACCTTCGATGTTTACGTGGCTGTGGTGTTTTTGAGGCACAGGAAAAACATAAAGCTACAATGATCAGACGGATAGAATAGATGCAAGATGAAAGCAAGAGAGAAGGGGAACTTGAAGGCATGAATAAGAAGGTACATACAGTACATGTTTATGCTCATTGCATTCAAATATATAGTGTAATTGTTATTCAATGATCAACAGTCTTTTCATTCCTTGCAATGCCAATTGGTGCTGGTTTTATTTCTTATTGGTCCTTTCTTAATTTTCTTAATAATGCATCTTGGCCAGGCCAGCCCTCCACCTTTCTTGGTGCTCACACTGGTCACCTTTCGGCTACGCCAACAAGGTGATAGTACAGTTTCTGATTCTGTAATCTAACCTCACAAACAAGTTAATCAAGATATATGCTAAAATTGATGTACCTCTCTAATTCAAATGAAATGATCCATGCTATAGATGTAAAGTGCTTTTCTTGATGATCCGCCACCGTAAATGCATCAACAAGGTGATTGTACAGTTTCTGATTCTGTACTCTAACCTCACAAACAAGTTAATCAAGATATATGTGATGATCATTGTTGTAACAGTTAATCAAATTAGTTTTCCTACGCAACAGCTAGGCAACAGCTATAGTTGTGCAACAGCTATTGTATGGTGCTTTCTCATTGAGACAATATGATGTTTTATGCACCTTCTCATCTGTAGGGTGACACGATAGATATTCTGTACAATTCGTGACCTGCAGTCTTGATCTGTAGGGTGACACGATAGATATTTTCCATGCCTGTGTGTATGTGATGGCTGTGTGTATGCGATGGATGTAAATTTCTGATCTGTTTTGTATGTAGGCATCTCTGTCTTTGTGTATGAAATACGGTGGCGGATCTGTGATACCTGGAAGGCGTCTGGCGGCGGATCTTGTACGCTGCAGGCGCTGGCTCGTGAAAGGGATAGCCGGCGCCACGTCCTGGACCTGTCCAGCGTCAGGTCCTGAAGGGGATCCGCGCCGGAGCAATGGATACCGGCGGCCTTGATCCGCGCCGGATCCTCGAAGCGCTCAGCGGAGGGTCCTGCACAGGACCAGCGCCGGAGCGGTTTTGATCCGCGATGAGCGTGCAGGGATGGCGGAGAAGGACTGATGGGCGGCGGCGGGCGAAGGAGAACCTTTGTCGCCGTACATTCTCGGAAGAAGAACACGAGACCTCGCTCGAGGGCACGAGACCTGGATAGTTTTCGCACACTGTTCCGTTTTTTTTTTCGCTGGTTAATTTTCGCCGGTCTGTGGTCAGTGGTTTTTTTTTCGTTCATCTCAGTTAATAAAGACGGGATGACGTGCGTGTGCGGGACTCTATCGCGGGGTTTTATCTGGTTTTCCGCGGCTGAGAGGGAGGTGGGAAGAAGTACCATAGAAGTACCAAAAAAGGTCGGGTGAGGTGGGACGAAAATAAAACCCGAAACGCGACCTACCAACTGAGACATTAGGAGTAGAGATCATGCACTTTGACGGCTCTAAGATGCTGGCTGGTCTTGGGGCAGGCATCATCCTGACATCCCCCACAGGAGATACAGTCCAATACGTACTCCGAATATTATACACAGATTCCAACAATGCAGCAGAATATGAGGCCCTGTTGCATGGTCTCCAGATGGCAGTCTCTGTCACATCCTAGCTAGTCCATGCATTAGAGTGTTGCATCATGTTTACTTTTCATCATAAAGTTGAAATGGGGAAGACAGAACCCCCAGAACCCCTCTGAATTCAATTAGGGTTTTCTAAAAAAATTTTCAATGAACCTGAAATGCCCTTCTAAAATGTTCATCACCTTTGCCTTGGTCCTAAACCACTTTGTCGGAAGTGATGCACAAATTTCTAGGTCACTCTAAGGTCACTGGATTAAATCTTTAGTTATTTGAATTTGGGTATTTAAATTATATAAAATATTTCAAAGGCTCAAATAATCCCAAACTAAAATGTTCCATGCTGGAAATATTCCAACTAAGGACCAGGTGCAGTTTGGTGAATTTTGGAGTTGCCTAGGTATTTTTAGAAAAGCCCAACACTTACAGAAAAATAGAAAACAGAAATTAAAAAAAAGGGAGGACTTACCTGGCCGCAGCCCACCAGGCAGCCCAGCTGGCCGGCCCAAACATCGTCAAGACGCCAGCCGACCCGGCTTGCTTAAATCGTCGCCTTGAGGCATAGAGGTGGCGCCCGAAGCGTGAGCTCGCCACGGCATCAACTGCTTGCCGCCAGCCACCGAAAGCACTGGGTGAGCTCCACGTCGCCGCCCGACCCGTGGACACCTCATTAGCCCCTGCCTCTCTCTCCTCGCTCTCCCGCACCACGGGCCGGACGCACCCGCCGCTTTCACCGCCCGTAATCGCGTCCTCCGTCGTCCCGTGCTGCACCACCGTGTCCATTCGCCTCGCCGTCGTCGACTACATTGAGCAGGCCGAGCCCCGAGCGCTCACACGCTCTGCAACACCTCCATCGACCTCGTCTTCACCGAGCACCGCCGGATATCCCCTTCGACGTCGCCACCGCATCAGCTCGTCTCTGACCACGCCGTCCGTTTCCCCGTGACCGCCGTGAGCTTAGCAACCTCCCCATCCTCCCCGTGAGTTTTCTCGTGCACCGTAGCAACCGCACGAAGCTCACCCGCACGGGCCGCCGCGGAGCTCGTCACCGACGTGTTCCCGGCCAACCACTGGCCACGCCACCTTGTCCACTAACTTCACCGCACTCCCAGAAGCCCGTAGCACTACCCCACGCACTCGCCAGATCCCGTAGCCTCGTTCGTCTTCACCCGACTCCGGCGACCGCTTAGCCTGTCAGCCGGCGGCGTTCCGCCACCCCGAGCCCAACCACCACCACCAAACGTCGCGGCATGCACCTAGCTACACGTAGATGGCCTCCGTCGCCCATTTGGTCGCCGGAATGCACAAACACACTCTCGCCGCCGCGTCTGGCTTGCCGGCGGCTAAACGCCAGTGGGTTTTGACCTTGACTTTGACGTGGTGGGCTCGGGTTGACTCCACGAGTCTATAGCGGTGGGGCCCCCCTCTCGCTAATTATCCAGATTAGTTTTAACTAATTTAACTAGTTTAATTAACTCATCGACATGCGGGTCCCACTGGTCAGGTTGACTGGACGACCCTTTTACCACCGATGTCACCACAGCCTTAATCTTGACATAATAACTAATTTCTGGATTTATTTTTATATAGGAAATTCCAGAAATTGTTGCAAACTTCAAAAATTCACAAAAACTAATCTGTAACTCCAAATGCAAAGATTTATATATGAATTTTGATCAGAATAATTCAATCTATCCATTGGTAATGGTTTCATGCATGTCAGAACAACTTAACCTTGCTGTTTAAGCAGAATAAGATAATGCACTTTTATGGCTATGTTAAATGAGCTAACATTTGAATCTTTGGTTCAAATGAGTTCATTCCTTTCATCCTAGCTTGCATTAGGCCAACACACATTCATATTGCCATGTCATAGCATGCATCATATCGTTGCATATTGTCATGTGTTGTTTATGTTCGGTGTGTCTTTCGTGATAGGTTACGCCTCGAGGATAACCCCGAATATCAAATGCGAAGGCGCGTTATCCTACTACCACTACATCGTGCAAGCAACCCATTGATCATTTCGATACAAACCCATGTTCTCGCTTACGCTCTTGTTTCTTGCATTAAGACAACGTGATTCAAAGCTGTTGTGTGTTGCGGTAGTTGAACCCACTTCCTTTGCATGACTGTCATTGCCACAAGAACTAGATGAAACGCATTTGTATGTGTAGGAGTTGAGTGAGCGATGTTTGTGATTCCTACCATGGTATTCTTGGTTTGCTTAGAGTTGTGTGAGGTCTGGATCATCGGGATGATGAACTGGAGTGAAAGGTTGTGTCGGGTTCGAGTGAAAGTGTTGAACACGATTTGGTAAAGGTATCGATGAGAGGCCATGTAGGAGTACATGGTGGGTTGTTTCATTGAAGCCGTCCTTAAGCACTGAGATCTGTGTGTGTGATTTAAGATTCAGCTACTACCACGCATTGGGCCCGAAACCAATGGACCCTCTCGACTTATTAACCACTCTTGTCCTCTGTTCGGGAGTTGCAAGTAGTTTCTGGTGTTTGTAGCATGCTGGGGGCCGCACGCAGCGCTGACCTTAGGGGTGGGTTGTGTTGCGGCAGGCACGTGGCCCGGTGTACCGATTCGCCCGTTTGGTGTCTCGGGAACCCTGCACACATCGTTCGGGGCCGTTAGTGGAAACCTCGGCCGGACTCCCTGCGGATGGAACCCGAATAGGCGATAAACCTGGACTAGGGACTCGTGTGTTTAGTCAGGTCGTGGCCGACACCCTCATTTGGGCTTCCGGCAGAAGGTTGCCGAGTACATGTCGTGTAGCGGCGATAAGTGGTGAGCGTGTGTGAAGAAGTACACCCTGCAGGGTATAAAACTATTGAATAGCAGCGTCCATGATAAGGACTACTTGGTCACCTATACGGTTCATAGACAAGTAAATGGATACTACTAAAAGCCTCAAGATAAGTGTGAGTATCATGGATGGCCCTCTCGTAGGTTGGCGAGAGAGGATCCTCGGTGGAGTATTGTGTTGATGAGTAGTGGACTGTCAGTGCGACAAATGCTTTTCAAGTGGTGTCACGTGGGATAGCTTAGCCAAGAGTGAAAGCTGGCTTGCTGCAATAACTCCACTACCTTCTTGAGAATGAGCATGTATAATAGGTTTTCTGTTGTAAGACTTGCTGAGTACCTGCGTACTCATGTTTGCTTAATTAATGTTTTCAGACGACAACACTAACCCCTCCGATGGGTTCTACGTAGACCTCGACGTTGACGAGTGACTAGCCACCCTGTGGTGATCCAAGGCTTGTGAAGGGCCACTTTGTAGATAGAAGGGCTTCATCAAGCTTTCTTTTTTGAGAGTCTGTACTCGAGACTAGTTTGCTTCGCATGTGCTTGTATGTTTGTATGACTTGAGTGTTGGGTCTTGTGACCCCTATCTGTATGGATATGTTATGTATGGCTCCTCGGGAGCCTCTTAAATAAAGTACTTTGAGTTGTAGAGGTTTTGTTGTGATGCCATGTTGTATGTACTCATATCGGGCATATTGTGTGTATGATTGAAATGCTTGGTATGAGTGGGATCCCACAATCTAGTTATTTATCCTTGGCAGCCTCTCATATGGGAAATGTAGTCTAGTGCTTCCTAGCGATAGTAGTCCGCTTCTGACCCGGTTCACCGGAGTCCTGCTAGCCCAGCACTCTTGCTTTGGACACTTGGTGGCGGCATGTGTTTCACTTCGTTCCTATATACGTCCCTTGGGGAAATGTCACGTGATGATATTCGGAGTCCTTCCTAGCTTGCTACAGCCCGGGATACCGAGTCCTGTTAGCCCAGGTGCTGGCCCGAATTCATACGTTGATGACCGACATGCTCGATGTGATTCATGTATGCCTGTCTCCATGGGTTAGCACCGCTTTGGGTTCACGTCTAGCCATGTCGGCCCGGGTTCTCTGTCATGTGGATGCTAGCGATACTATCATATACGTGAGCCAAAATACGCAAACGGTCCCGGGCCATGGTAAGGCGACACCCATGGGGATACCGTGCGTGAGGCCGCAAGGTGATATGAGGTGTTACCAGCTGGGTCTATGTGACATGGAATCAGGGTCCTGACAGCGTTGGCATCAGAGCCGGACTGCCTGTAGGTTCGCTAAGCCAAACTGGTCGATGTCGAGTCTAGAAATGCTTTAGTTATATGTAGGGGAATTGATTGTGGGAGGGACATAAGGCTCTTTTACTCCTTTACCTTATGCCCTCCGGATCGTATCATCCTCTTCTCATTCTACGTGGGTATAGGACTAGGCTCTCTTCTCTCTATCGTGTTCACGTGTTACTAATCCGTAGTAACTTATAGGAATGTTGGTTACCAGCCTCAGTTTAGTTTCTACTAATTTTAGTATGTTATTAGTTGAACCAGAACCTTGATATGATGTTGTTGAGTGGCTTTGCAATCTGATTTTGAATGTCTCAAATCTATTCTTGAGCATTTACAGTCATCATGCCGTCCGATTTACCCTAGAAATTATAATGTCTTTGTATTGTGGCTATGCTAGTCCGGGTAATGATTGAGACGGGTTACCGGTATCCCGAATACCTTTGTCAAAGAGCAGTTCGAGACTTTAACCAAAGCCGATTACCTACTGTCTTTGTCGAGAATCTTTCCGTCTTATCCTGGATCTACCGAGCCCCTTCATTGTTCTTATGGACTCGGGCTTACTATTGAGATGGCGGCGCAGGATGCTGCCTACTCTATGATGACCATCATGCGAGTCAGGACTGGCCTACTTCGGAACACCGACTTCTGTTATATGCCGGCCTCACTTCCGGGGGCGCAGGGGTACCTCCAGGCTATCTATGCTGACTCCACACATGAGGACTCACTTACTCGCACCAAGTCTTTGAGATGCTCGAGGATAAGGACCGAGAGGATCGGACCTTGAGGCTAGAGCTGTTCAACACTCGCGCCGATCATAGGGCCACATTGACTCAGTTCGCACCGGCTGTGCAAGCTGGATGTATGGATACCACGGATCTGTACCCTGTGAGATCTGCTCTGCCGGATATGGTGGATTGGCGTGATGTGGGAGGCATCACCCCACCCCGTGGTCCCCGTGAGGCCACCGCTTGTTGGTCCAAGACCTCATCCTAGCCCCTATGATCCACAAGCTCCTCGGGGCGATGCATTTCCTGATAACCATGTTGAGCTTCCAGGCTATGGAGGTGACTTCTATGAGGACTACTACGGAGGCGTCTGAGTTAGTAGTAGTATCTCTAGTATTGTAATGGTTGTATTTCCACCGTCCTGCGTGACCTGTGGAATATGACCTAGTGTGTATCCGTTCCGGAAGTGTAGAAAAATAATGTATAGGAGTTTGGAATGCCTCCGATGAGATGTAACGTCTTTCTTCGTAGTTGTACTTAGCCGGGCTTGTACTAAACTATGAATGGCGTGTATGACCGTTGGTATATATATGGCAGTTTCTATATTACCATGTCATACGGATGAACATCTCGCATTCCGTGTTATCCATTACATTCCGCACTTCGTTGGCCAGATTTTGCCATTTTTGTCTAAACCGTTGCCTTGTTTTCCTAGGATGGTCAACACCCGCAACAACCCTGCTGCTCCGGAGCAGGGTGAAGCCAGTGCAGCTAGGAATGTAAATCGGCCTCAACCCCCTTCTCTGTCTGAAGTTATCTTTGGAGGCGAAGCGAAACAAGCGTGAGACCAATCGCTTGCTGGAGCGGATTGAGCAGAATACCGCACGCCAGCCGAGGAACGATCTGGTGTCACTCAATGACTTTGTCAAGCTGTATCCACCGAAGTTCAAACATTCCGTTGAGCCTCTCGATGCGGATGACTGGCTTCGCAGCATCACCCACAAGCTACGTTCTGCCAACGTGGCTGAAGCTGATAAGGTTACCTTTGCTGCCTACCACCTCGAAGGCCCTGCTAGCCTTTGGTGGGAAAATTTCGAGGCTATGCGCCCGGTTGGCCAAATCACTACCTGGGTTGAGTTTAGTGCGGCTTTCCGAGAGCATGACATTCCGAAAGGTCTCATGGATCGTAAGAGGGAAGAGTTCTACAACTTCACCTAGGGTAGGCTGACTGTGGATGCATACAGTCGTGAGTTTGGAAATCTAGCACGATATGCTCCTGAAGAAGTATCCACCGACGCCAAGAAGCAGGCAAGGTTCCGCAAGGGACTTAGCCCTCGAAGCTTGCCCGTGATCTTCGCTCTGCACGAGTGCCCTCCTTTCGAAGTTAGTCAACAAGGCTATCGGTCTTTGGCTGGACGGTCGACTTTGAAGCTTCACAAGCACCCTGTGACTTTTGTTCTTCATCCGGCTCGATCTCGAGCGCCCGGTGTGGATTCCAAGCACGCTTCGCCACCCGCAGATTCACTCCGAGGCCATCCTTTGAGGCGCCTCGCCCAACCAGCAAAGAGATGCACCGCCCAAGGCCTATGGTGGCCCCATCGCTAATGCTGCTCCACGTCCCAATGTGATAACTTGTTTCAAGTGTGGAGAGACGGGTCACTACATCCGTGAGTGTCCCTAGAACAACCCCAACCAGAGTGGAAAGTCTGTTGGCCGTGGTAAGCCAGTAGGGAAGGTGCTCCACGCCAAACCAGTACGCCCTTTGCCGTGGCCACGCTAACTACGTTTCAGGTGAGGAAACCCATGAGGATTCCAACGTCGTTCTCGATGCACGCTTCTTGTTAATTGCCATCCGCAATCGTTCTCTTTGATACCGAGCATCTCATTCATTTATTTCCGAGAGCTATGCCCGATTGCACAACACCACATTTTGTGACATGCACACCTCCATGGAAATTCAGACTCCGGTTTCTAGATGGCAAACCTCTAGAATAAGTTATGGGAATGAAATCCTTGTCGACAGATTAGTCTTCCTTGCGTCACGAATAGCTCTCAAGTCCTCGGACATAAACATCATCTTGGGTATGGACTGGATGTCAGCCCATTATGCCAAGATCGATTGTTCTACCAGAACTGTTCAACTCACCCACCCTTCGGGCAAGACAGTCAATGTTTTGACCCGAGTGTCTAAGCGCCGACTTTACTCCTAAATGCCAACCCCTTCCAAACCTTGAAGATATTCTGGTAGTCCGTGACTTCCCGGATGTCTTTCGGGAAGAACTGCTGTGTCTTCCACACAGCGAGGGATGTCGAGTTAAATGATAGATCTTGTTCCGGTACCGTCCCAATCTCTAGAAGACCTTATAAGATGGCACCCCTAGAACTAGCCGATCTTAAGAAACAACTCGATGAGTCCTTGCAAAAGGGTTTCATCCGTCCTAGTTCATCCCCATGGGCTTGCCCCGTCCTCTTCGTCAAGAAGAAGGATGGAACGGATCGGATGGTTGTAGATTACCGACATGTCAACTTGGTCACTATCAAGAACATGTATCCACCCCCAGGATCAACGATCTGTATGATCAGCTCGCTGGATCCTCAGTCTTTTCCAAGATGGATTTGAGGTTGGGCTACCATCAAGTCAAAATCAAGAACGGGGACATTCCCAAAACGGCCTTTGTAACTCGTTATGGCAAATACGAGTACACCGTCATGTCCTTTGGTCTAACCAACGCTCCAGCCACCTTCTCTCGGTTAATGAACTCGATCTTCATGGAGTATTTGGATAAATTAAATGGTGGTTTACCTCGATGATATACTCATCTAATCCAAGAATGAGGAAGAACATGCCGAACATTTAAGGCTAATGTTGATGAAGCTTCGAGAGCATCGCCTTTATGCCAAATTCTCTAAGTGTGAGTTTTGGTTGCCAGAAGTAACCTATCTAGGCCATGTAATCTCTGGTAAGGGCATTGCTGTCAATCCCGAGCGAGTTCATGCCGTCCTTGACTGGACTCCACCTGAAACGGTTAAGCAAGTTCGGAGTTTTCTTGGTTTAGCGAGCTATTGCCACCGCTTAAAAGAATTTCTCCAAGGTTGCTAAGCCTCTAACCGAACTCCTCAAGAAAGATAAAAAGTTTGAATGGACACCACGGTCACGAGTTCAGCTTTCGAGAACTGAAAAGACGTCGACATCTGCTCCGCATACTTATTCCACCAGATTTTTCTAAGGACTTTATTATCTCTTGACGCCTCGCGACAAGGACTAGGTTGCATACTCATGCAAGATCGTCATGTGATTGCCTACGCTTCCCGACAGTTGCGTCCACATGAGGATAACTATCCCACACACGATCTAGAGCTTGCAGCAGTGGTCCATGCACTCAAGACTTGGCGACATTACCTCCTCGGTAATCGTTGCGAGATCTTCACCGATCACCAAAGTCTGAAATACATCTTCACCCAACCAGATTTGAATCTCAGACAAAGACGTTGGGTCGAATTGATTACAGATTATGATCTAGGAATAACCTACACCCCAGGCAAAGCCAATGTCATGGCTGATGCACTAAGTCGTAAATCCTATTGTAACAATCTAATGTTACAACAAGGTCAACCGCTTCTCCACGAGGAATTTCGTAAGCTTAACCTTCACGTTGTTCCTCGAGGTTTTCTTCCACCACGGTGGCGAAACCTACCCTTACGGATCAGATCATCAAGGCACAGAAGGTAGATCCGGGAATCTCCGTATCAAGAGAAACATCAAAAAGGGAGTCGGATTGTTTTCATCACGCCCAATATGCGACCCTATCCAAAAAGGAACTCGACGGTCCCACCAAGGATAGACCCGCATATTGAGACGCTTTTGCAAGGTGGATATCATTACATCAACATTACATAATAGATGGGGATACATACATAAGGCACAAATGCCACAAGAATACTGCAACATCATATACTGGATCAACATCCGACTACGGATGAAACATAAATGTAAGCTCAAACGAGATCCACCACTGCTAGCCCAGTCGCCGACACTGGAACCTATCCCACGATCGAAGAAGAAGCAGAAGAAGAACTCAATACAAGCAAACATCGCTCTCGGCGTCATGATCATCGCGTGACAACCTGTACACGGCAATCGGGTGGCGTGATAACTGCGGAGCCACGAGGACTCAAAGAATCCCATTACCATGGGTATCAAGACTAGCAAAGCTTAAAGGGAAAGAAAGGGGTAAAGTGGTGAGGTTGCAGCAGCGACTAAGCATGATATGGTGGCTAACATATGCAAATGAGAGCGAGAAGAGAAACAAAGGAACGGTCGTCAACTAGTAATGATCAAGAAGTGATCACGAACTCCTACTTACGCCGTGACATAACCCGAAACCGTGTTCTCCTCTCGATCAACCTCGAAAAGAGACACTCACGGATTCACGCACACGGTTGGTGTATTTTAGAAGAGTTTTCTTCAAGTTTACTACAACCGGATATTAACAAATTCCCATATGCCACATAACCGGGCACGGCTCTCGAAAGTTTATACCCTGCAGGGTGTCCCAACAGCCCACGATAAGCTCTCGCGATCAACGAAGGATATTCCTTCTCCCCGGAAGACCCGATCAGTCTCGAATCCGGCTACAAGACATTTCGACGACAATAAAACAAGACCAGCAAAGCCGCCGGATGTGCCGACAAATCTGATAGGAGCTGCAGATATCTGGTCTCGGGGCACACCGGATGAGCAGACGTCGGGTTGGCATAAACCACTGATTGCCAGGGGCGCCGGACATCGCTGGTTTGGACCGGCACTCGAAGGAGAACTGGCCCGGGGCTAAAATAAAGATCACCCTCGGGCTCCGGAAACCCAAGGGAAATAAAAGGGCATAGGTGAGGCAAATGGTAAAACCAATGTTGGGCCTTTGCTGGAAAAGTCTTATTCAAAGCGAACTGTCAAGGGGTCCCATAAATCACCCGACAGCGTTAGGGACGCAAAATCAGAACATAACACCGATATGACGGAAACTAGGGCGGCAAGAGTGGAACAAAACACCAGGCATAAGGCCGAGCCTTCCACCCTTTACCAAGTATATATATGCATTAATTAAATAAGATATATTGTGATATCCAAACAAGTAAACATGTTCCAACAAGGAACAACATCTCCATGTTCCCACAAGGAACAACCTTCATCTTCACCTGCAACTAACAACGCTATAAGAGGGGCTAAGCAAAGCGGTAACATAGCCAAACAATGGTTTGCTAGGAAAGGTGCAAAAGGTTAGAGGCTGACATGGCAATTTGGGATGGCTTGATAAACAGGTAATAGGTAGCGCAGCAAAGCGATAGAACGAAGCAACTAGCATAGCAATGATAGTAGTGAGATCCGGGGTAGCGGTCATCTTGCACGAAATCCCGCAAGGAAGAAGAACGAGTCCATGAAGAAGATGAAGCCACGAAGAAGAACCAAGCGTAGTCGAACGAATCCTCACGATCGCAACGAAACAGGAACTAACAAGAAGAAGCACACAACATAGTAAACATACCACACGTGAACAAGACATGATGCACAACCAAGCATGATGCATGACAAAGCTACATGAAGCTACTCATGGCAAGATATGATGCAAACAAGAGCAACACATCAAAGCAGGTTTAAATGAGGCCGAAACGACATATAACAATTCCGGTAAGTCCTCATATGCAAATTTCGAAATTGGTCCAGATCTGAATAAACCTTATGTTCAAGTTGTTAAACAGCAAGTTAAGATGCACCACGATGATCTACACGAAATTCTAGTCAAGTTACATATAAAGTTCATTAGATTCGGAGCTACGGCCTAGAAGATATGAGAAAACAAGTTAAACATGGCATCGATGCAAAATGCATACAAACATCAAAAAAACACCTCAAATCAAGGATGCAACATGATAATATGAAACTACATGCAAAATCAAGCAAGTTTCATATAGAGCACACTCAAAACGGAGCAACGGTTCAACACATACACCCTATGCAAGTCATAGCAACAATCTGTCCATAACAGCAAGTATGCATATTGCACGCATCAAAACAACAAGCTACAGGACCTCAACAACAAAAAAAAAGGCATGGGCATGATTTACAGTCAAAGAATTACAAAACATGAACACTGAGCTATCTCGAGAAACAACTAGAACATGCTCTAAAAGACATGGCAATATTGCAAATAATATCAGGTACACAGACTTAGCAGAATTCACAGGACATGGCAGAAATAACATCAGGTTAACATGTTTAGAGCTATGGAAAGACATGTTACAGGAACATATCATGGCAAACAAAGGCATGGCATAAATCTTCTCAAAGCATATAACAAAAGTCCCTTACTGACCATGAGCCAAAAGGGATCAGAAAATACAATTGCAAGCATGTGAACATAGCAAAAACATAAACAGATTCAGACTTGGTGAGAAACTGGAGCATGACATAAACAGATAACAAGTAGGCATGTTTACGAGCTCGATGAACTCCCTATGAGGCATTGAATGACAAACTAAGCATACACCCAGCAACTAGACATGGCATAGAAGCTAGACATGGCAAGAACAACATCATAGCATGCATGGATCACTAACAACAACCTTGGCAAAATTGAATAACATGTAAACAATCTGCCAGGAAACATTTTATAGTAAAAGTAGAGCTCGATTTACTCAAGCTATGGCACTCCATAATTGCAAACAAGGGCATGTATGGATAGAGCAAGACATGTAGAACAAAACATCCTGACTGAAGTATCTCAAAATATGCATGGATCTCTCTGTAGCATCAGGTGAACATGGCAACAAAATATCAGCAAAACAGGGCTGAAATCAGCAACATGAAGACACCTAGTTTGCATGCTTGTGCTAGTCACCACATTGATCACAAAAATACATGGCATACACCCCTGTAAAGATGGCATGGCATATTACAAAACACATGTAGGACTCAAGTTCATAGGGTGCACACGTCAATCATGGCAAAAAATGACAAAAGTGCATGTTCTGTTAAGAAACAGAAACTAACATCACGTAGCACTCTTCTAACAGCATTTCGGGCATCAAGATGAGCTCAAATGAAAATGATGCAATGAGATGAAATGATCTACTCTCGACACGAACATTTTGACATATTATACGCGCAAAACGGAGCTATAGATGCAGAGATATGATGCGACGAAAATGCAATAAAATATTAACAGAATCGGGACTTAGTGAGAAAAACAGGGGGGGAAGAGGTCAACCGAGGCACGCGGATCGAGGATGGCCGGCTCTCGCCGGAGAAGAAACCGGAGAGGAGGGAGATGGCCGGGGCGACCGGATCCGGGCCGGATCTCGCCGGATCCGGCCGGGGCGAGGAGGAGGCGGGCGGCCGGCGAGCTCGGGGGCCGGCGGCGAGCTCGAGCTCCCATGGCCGGGGCGGCGAGGAAAAGGGAGCGGGGCGCCGGCGAGGTGCGGCCATGGCGGGGCTGCCGAAAGCGGGCGGCTCCGGCGCCAGCGTTGAGGTGGCCGGCGCGGCGGTCGCCGGCGGGAGCGGCAGAGGGCGGCGGGGCCGAGGTCCGCGGGCGGCGACAGCGAAGCGCTCAAGCGACGGGCGGCGAGGTTGCGGGCGCGGTTGCCGGGGCGAAGCGGGCTGGTCGGAGTCGGCGGGCGCGCCCGCGACGGGTTTCAGGCGGGCTACGGCGGAGGCGGTGGCGGCGCAGAAACGCCTGGCGCGACGCCATTGGCTCGGGCGGGCGCAGACGTCCCGGGCCGGACATGTCCGGAGGCGGCGAGGGGAGATTTCTAGGGTTTCGGGGGGGATTTGACTGTGATTTTTTGGAGGGGGAGATGTTTATATAGGTAGAGGGAGCTAGGAGAGTCCAAATGAGGAGCGGTTTTCGGCCACGTGATCATGATCGAACGACCGAGAGCATGGAGGGGAGTTAGATGGGTTTTGGGCCACTTTGGAAGGGGTGTTGGGCTGCAACAAAAGAGGCTTTTACGGTTACCCAGTTAACCGTTGGAGTATCAAACGACCTCCAAATGGCACGAAACTTGACAGGCGGTCTACCGGTGCTATACCAAGGCCGCTTGACAAACCTCGGTCCATTCCGAGACCGTTTAACACCCACACACGAAAAGAGGTAAAAGGGGGCGCCGGGAGACATAGGAGTGCCGGATTGCAAAACGGACAACGGGGAAAATGCTCGGATGCATGAGACGAACACGTATGCAAAATGAAATGCACATGATGACATGATAAAAATGCAGATGATGACATGGCAAAGTGCAACACGCAAGCACATGACATGGCAAAGACGACGAATAACTGGCAGACAACTGACGCATCGAATCCGGGGCGTTACAGTTTCTCCATAGATGATCAAAGTGTTGTATTCTTTGGAGACCGTCTAGTGGTTCCCAAGGTACGCAACCTGTGGCGATTGATCCTTAAGGAAGCTCATGAATCCCCTCTCACCATACATCCCGGTAGTACTAAAATGTATCAAGACCGAACCCAGAGGTTTTGGTGGACTAGGATGAAGAGAGAAATTGCTCAATACATTGCTAATTGCGACGTCTGTCGTCGAGTTAAAGCAGAGCATCAACGGCCTGCTGGCACCCTTCATCCTTTGGAAATTCCTGAATGGAAATGGGATAAAATCGGTATGGATTTCATTAACGGGTTTCCCAGGACCAAGAGAGGGAATAATGCTATCTTCGTTGTTGTTGATCGTCTTTCCAAAGTAGCCCACTTCCTACCCGTTCGTGAGAGTATAACCGCTAGCCAGCTAGCTGATTTGTACATCTCCCGAATAGTGTCTCTTCACGGTGTTGGAAGTCTCTTCACCTCTCGATTTTGGGAAAGTTTCCAAAATGCTATGGGAACTCGTCTCTCTTTTAGCACCGCCTTCCATCCTCAGTCAAGTGGTCAAGTAGAATGAGTCAATCAAATTTTGGACGATATGCTTCGAGCTTCTGTCATCTCTTTCGCGATGAATTGGGAGAAATGTCTTCCATTCACCGAGTTCGCTTATAACAATAGTTATCAAGCTAGCTTGGGCAAAGCTCCTTTCGAAGTTCTCTATGGACGGAAATGTCGAACGCCTCTTAACTGGTCAGAAACCGGGGAAAGACAACTCTTTGGCCCGGATATGATCCAGGAAGCAGAAGAGCAGGTTCGCGTTATTCGTGAGAAATTGAAAACAGCCCAATCTCGTCAAAAGAGCCAATATGACCGTAAGCATAAGCCTATGTCTTATGTAGTTGGCGAGAAGGCTTACCTTCGGGTTACTCCTTTGAAGGAAACCCATCGATTCGGTATCAAAGGCAAGTTGGCTCCTCGTTACATTGGAGCCTTTCGCATTCTTGCCAAACGAGGAGAAATTGCCTACCAATTGGAACTACCTCCGCATCTTTCCAGAGTTCATGATGTCTTCCACGTTTCTCAACTCAGGCGTTGCTTCTCGGATCCTATCCGTGGAGTGGAGCACGAAACGCTTGATCTCCAAGATAACCTTACCTATCGTGAATATCCCGCTCAGTATCCTTGATCAAGCCGAGCGTACCACTCGACGTCAGAATATCAAGTTTCTCAAGGTTCAATGGTCAAACCATTCCGAGCAAGAAGCTACCTGGGAAAGGGAGGATCGTCTTCGACTTGAGTATCCCACCTTCTTTCCGACGGATCCTAGATCTCGGGACGAGGTTGTTTTGAGTGGGGGTGAGTTGTCACATCCTAGCTAGTCCATGCATTAGAGTGTTGCATCATGTTTACTTTTCATCAGAAAGTTGAAATGGGGAAGACAGAACCCCCAGAATCCCTCTGAATTCAATTGGGGTTTTCGAAAAATATTTTCAATAAACCTGAAATGCCCTTCTAAAATGTTCATCACCTTTGCCTTGGTCCTAAAAACCACCGCCGTCAAGTGATGCACAAATTTCTAGGTCACTCTAAGGTCACTGGATTAAATCTTCAGTTATTTGAATTTGGGCATTTAAATTATATAAAATATTTCAAATGCTCAAATAATCCCAAACTAAAATGTTCCATGCTGGAAATATTCCAACTAAGGACCAGGTGCAGTTTGGTGAATTTTGGAGTTGCCTAGGTATTTTTAGAAAAGCCCAACACTTACAGAAAAATAGAAAACAGAAATTAAAAAAAAGGAGAAGGACTTACCTGGCCGCAGCCCACCAGGCAGCCCAGCTGGCCGGCCCAAAGACTTTGTCGCTCACGCTAGCTGCCTGCTTCGTCGCCGCCACGCCAGTGAGGAGGTGACGCCGGCGTGAGCTCGCCACGACGTCACCGCTTGCCGCCGCCGCCACCGAAAGCACCTGGGTGAGCTCCACGTCGCCGCCCCGACCCCGTGGACACCTCATTCGCCCCCCTGCCTCTCTCCCTCGCTCTCCCGCACCATGGCCGACGCACCCGCCGCCGCACCACCGCCGTAGTCGCGTCCTCCGTTGTCCCCGTGCTGCACCACCGTGTCCATTCGCCTCACCGTCGTCGACTACATTGAGCAGGCCGAGCCCCGAGCGCTCGCACGCTCTGCAACACCTCCGCCGACCTCGTCTTCACCGAGCACCGCCGGAGATCCCCTTGGACGTCGCCACCGCATCAGCTTGTCTCCGAACGCGCCGTCCGTTTCCCCGTGACCGCCGTGAGCTCAGCAGCCTCCCCATCCTCCCCGTTTGTTTTCTCGTGCACCATAGCAACCGCACGAAGCTCACCCGCACGCGCCGCCGCGGAGCTCGTCGCCGACGTGTTCCCGGCCAACCACTGGCCACGCCACCTTGTCCACTAACTTCACCGCACTCCCGTAAGCCCGTGAGCACTACCCCACGCACCTCGCTGTACCCGTAGTCTCGGGTTCGTCTTCACCGACTCGGCGATCGCCCTAGCTCGTCAGCCGCGACGTTTCCGGCCACCCCGAGCCCAACCACCAGCACCAAACGCCGCGGCATGCACCTAGCTACACGTAGATGGCCTCCGCCGCCCATTTGGTCGCCGGAATGCACAAACACACTCTCGCCGCCGCGTTTGGCCGGCGGCTAAATTCCGGTGGGTTTTTACCTTGACTTTGACTAGGGTGGGCCCAGGTTGACTCCCCTGAGTCTATGACAGGTGGGGCCCCCCTCTGCTAATTATCCAGATTAGTTTTAACTAATTTAACTAGTTTAATTAACTACTGACATGCGGGTCCCACTGGTCAGGTTGACCTGGACGACCCCTTTGACCACTGACGTCACCCTGACGCACTGCTGACGCAATAACTAATTTCTGGATTTATTTTTATATAGGAAATTCCAGAAATTGTTGCAAACTTCAAAAATTCATAGAAATTAATCTGTAACTCCAAATGCAAAGATTTATATATGAATTTTGATCAGAAAAATTCAATCTATCCATTGGTAGTGGTTTCATGCATGTCAGGACAACTTAACCTTGCTGTTTAAGCAGAATAATATAATGCACTTTTATGGCTATGTTAAATGAGCTAACATTTGAATCTTTGGTTCAAATGAGTTCATTCCTTTCTGTCCTAGCTTGCATTAGGCCAACACACATTCATATTGCCATGTCATAGCATGCATCATATCGTTGCATATTGTCATCTGTTGTTTATGTTTGGTGTGTCTTTCGTGATAGGTTCTGCCTCCGAGGATAACCCCGAATATCCGTCTGAAGGGTAGTATCCTACTACCACTACATCAGGCAAGCAACCCATTGATCATTTCGATACAAACCCATGTTCTCGCTTCTGCTCTTGTTTACTGCATTAAGACAACGCGGTTCAAACTGTTGTGTGTTGCGGTAGTTGAACCCACTTCCTTTGCATGAACTTTCATTGCCACAGTAGCTAGATGAAACCCACTAGTATGTGTAGGAGTTGATTGAGCCATGTTTGTGATTCCTACCATGCTATGCTTGCTATGCTTAGAGTTGTGTTATGTCTGGCTCATCGGGATGATGAACTGGAGTGAAAGGTTGTGTCGGGTTCGAGAGTGAAAGTGTTGAACACGATTTGGTAAAGGTATCGATGAGAGACCATGTAGGAGTACATGGTGGGTTGTTTCATTGAAGCCGCCCTTAAAGCCGAGATCCGTGTGTGTGATTTAAGATTCAGCTACTACCACGCATTGGGCCCGAAACCAATGGACCCTCTCGACTTATTAGCCACTCTTGTCCTCTGTTCGGGAGTTGCAAGTAGTTTCTGGTGTTTGTAGCATCTTTGGAGGCCGCCGCACGTAGCGCCGACCTTAGGGGTGGGTTGTGTTAGCGGTGCACGTGGGCAGTGTACCGATTCGCCTGCTTGGTGTCTTGGGAACCCTGCACATATCGTTCGGGGCCGTTAGTGGAAACCTCGGTAGGACTCCTCATGGATGGAACCCGAATAGGCGATAAACCTGGACTAGGGACTCGTGTGTTTAGTCGGTCGTAGCCGACACCTTCGCTGGGCTTCGCTGAAGGTTGCCGAGTACATGTCGTGTAGCGGCAATAAGTGGTGAGCGTGTGTGAAGAAGTACACCGGAGGGTATAAAACTATTCGAATAGCTGCGTCATGGATAAAGGACTACTTGGTCACCTATACAGTTCGTAGACAAGTAAATGGATACTACTAAAAGCCTCAAGATAAGTGTGAGTACCGCGGATGGCCCTCTCGTAGGTTGACAAGAGAGGATCCTCGGTGGAGTATTGTGTTGATGAGTAGTGGACTCGTGTGCGACAAATGCTTTTCAAGTGGTCTCACGTAGGATAGCTTAGCCAAGAGTGAAAGCTGGCTTGCTGCAATAACTCCACTACCTTCTTGAGAATGAGCATGTATAATAGGTTTTCTGTTGTAAGACTTGCTGAGTACCTCCGTACTGATGTTTGCTTAATTAATGTTTTCGCATTTACAACACCAACCCCTCCGATGGGTTATATGTAGACCTCGACGCGTTGACGAAAGTGACTAGGCACCTGTGTGGTGATCCAAGGCTTGTGAAGGGCCATCAGTAGATAGAAGGGCTTCATCAAGCTTTCTTTTTTAGAGTCTGTACTCGAGACTAGTTTGCTACCGCATGTGCTTGTATGTTGTATGACTTGAGTGTTGGGTCATGTGACCCCTATCTGTATGGATAAGTTATGTATGGCTCCTCGGAGCCTCTTAAATAAAGTACTTTGAGTTGTAGAGTTTTGTTGTGATGCCATGTTGTATGTACTCATATCGGGCATATTGTGTGTATGATTGAAATGCTTGGTATGAGTGGGATCCGGCAATCTAGTTGTTTATCCTTGGCAGCCTCTCATATGGGGGAAATGTAGTCTAGTGCTTCCTAAGCGATAGTAGTCCGCTACAGCCGGTTCATCGGAGTCCTGCTAGCCCATTACTACCGCTTTGGACACTTGATCTGTCAAGCATGTGTTTCACTTCGTTCCTTATGTCCGTTCCTTCGGGAAATGTCACGCGGTGATATTAGGAGTCCTGCCTAGCCTGCTACAGTCCGGGATACCGGAGTCCTGTTAGCCCAGTGCTACAACCCGAATTCATACGTTAATGACTGACATGCTCGATGTGATTCATGTATGCCTGTCTCCATGGGTTAGCGCCGCTTTGGGTTCACGTCTAGCCATGTCGGCCCGGGTTCTCTGTCATGTGGATGCTAGCGACACTATCATATACGTGAGCCAAAATACGCAAACGGTCCCGGGCCATGGTAAGGAGACACCCGTGGGGATACCGTGCGTGAGGCCGCAAGGTGATATGAGGTGTTACCGGCTGGGTCTATGTGACTTGGAATCGGGGTCCTGACAGTCTCCATGGGCATTCAACGCCTAGAGGTGCGTGGGGATTCGAACCTCGCAATATCCCAAATAAATGGAGACTTTGACGCCAAAGACCCAAAAATGGCGGCTTACATAGCGCCGTCCTCAAAATGTCATTTCGGTTCAAGGGGCTCGAATTCCACCATGTGGCCCGGGAAAATAATCAAGCGGCGGATATCCTTGCCTGCATTGGCGCTAAGCGCGACCCTGTCCCACCTAATATCTTCTTGGAAAGACTGTTTAAGCCATCCGTGGTATGGGAAGGAGAAACCTGCAACAACAGCCCGGATCTGGCACAACACTAGATACTGAACACTCTGACGTAATCGGAGGCTCTGCCACCACTACAAAAAAAAGACACATCCGTGACATTTTGGGCCATACGAAATTTTTTCGGTCATACATATGACACTTCTATGACGATAATTGTGACAAAACCCGGTATCAACATAGATGTGGTCGGCTCCTGCTTCTATGACAAAAAATCCTGACAGAAAATGGGCTTTTAAGTCACAGGCGGGCCGGAGACGCAGCTGCATGACATTCTTTGGGCCGTCCATGACGGAAAAAACCGTGCTAGAAGCGAGGGGGAGGGAAATTTCGGGGAGTTGCCGGTTACGGTGGGAGGTCGGGGGTGGAGCGATGCGCGTTTCTCTCGTCTGTCTGGCGTGTGTATGCGGCGTTGGCTCTAATCAAGCCGAAGCGAGGCGTTGGGCTCTAACTGAACCCGGCGATTGCACTGCGAGCTGCTACGTTCTTGAACCCGAGCGATCGATCGATGGCTGTTAATCGAACCCGATGGAGTGATTCTTCGCTATCTTGCTAATCAAGCCGATCGATCACGCCTGCAGGATGAACAAAGGCGTTGTGGGGGGCTGGATGAGCGATGAGCGGTGGCGTTGCCTCTGGATGAACAGGAACCCGTGGTGTGGAGGGCTGGATGAGCGGTAGATGGTGGAGGGTGGCCGTGGAGGTGGTTGGACAGAGCCCGTGGTGTGGAGGGCTGGATGAACGATGGCAGTGGAGGGGTGCCCGTGGAGGGGTGGTTGAGCGATGGCGGTGGAGTAGCGGTGGAGGCTGGATGAGCAGAGGAGCCCGTGGAGGCTGGAGGAGGTCGACGGTAGCCCGTGGAGGCTGGAGGAGGTCGACGGTGGAGATGAACAGTATCCGTGGAGTCCTGTTTTGCGATGCCACACCTCCCATTGAACAGGACCCCTGTTTCGACCGTAGGAGGTCTGTTTACGTCTGCTTTCTTGATCGCCACACCTCCCAATCAGCAGGACCCGTTTGACCGTAGGAGGTCCGTTTCCTCCGCTTTTGCGGTACGCCACACCCTCCCGATCAACAGGACCCCGTTTTGACCGTAGGAGGTCCGTTTCCTCCGCTTCTTATGTGCGCCAGGCCCCTCCCGATCAACAGCACCCGTTTGAACTTGGCGGTCGAACACAAGGCCGTTTCCTCGATTGTGCGATGCGCGGGGCCTCGTTTCCATCGCCTGTTCCGTCCAAGCCCTCCCGATGAACACGACCACGCATTCCGCTCCGACCCAGCCGGTTGGCTCCCCATGAACACGACGACAACGTGTTTCTCCATTCCGACCCAGCCATGTACGTATGCGCGATAGGCGTTAGAGACCCTGTCTGTATGTACGTACATGGCCATATTTTCTTTCCTGCACCCTCGCCGCTGTACGTGCGCGCCTCTACTACGACACGTGCGTGCCTCTACATCCACCAATATATATGTACGTACACGTTCGCGACCAAAATGACAACGCTACATACGTTTTAACCAGGTGGGTCCCGACTGTCAGGCACTTCCTTGCGTGCGAAGATGTAGCTGGTGGGTCCCAGCAATGATCGAGGCTAATCGTTTTGGTTTTTTGCGGACGCACTTCCTTGCGTGCGAAGATGTAGCTGGTGGGTCACAACAGTGGGGAAATACAAAGGCCCGTCCGGTGGGTCCCAATTTGTTAGGTGGAGGAATCATTATTTTCCGGCGTAATAAGGAGGCACTTCCTTGCTGCGGCCGTGGACCAGCTGTCGGCCTCTCCACGTCTGATCCACGTCCGATGGAAGTCGTTCCTTGACCACGTTGACCACGCTTGTCGAGAGCACCAGGCGGTGGACAACGGGCGAGGCCTAGGAAGGGGACGACGAGGGAGCAGGGAAAGACGCGGTGGAAGCCAGCGGAGAGGAATCTGAGGGTTCACCGTTTGGCTGTGGTGTGAGGTTGCTGCCGCCGCCGCATGAGGCCCGGCCGTGGGAATAGTAGGGGCGATGAGGCCTCCAAGGGCAGACAAACCCGCCACGGGAGGCAGGAGCATGCGGTTAGACCGGCGCTGCTTTGGGCGGCCGGAGCAAGAAGACCAGAGGTTGAAGAAGCGCCACTGGCCGTTGGATGGACATCGACTGGTCACTTTGGAGCTAGAATCGTTCATATTGACTAAAGTTGACAAAGGCCCCGTCGATCAACTTAGTAGGCCCATCGAAGTCAGCCTCCACCATGGTGGGTACCAGCTAGCAAGGGAGTATTCATTTTTTGTGCGTAATAAGGAGGCACTTCCGGTGGGTCCGGTGACAGCTGAGGAACGTTTTTTTCGCGAAATACGCTGGCCCGTCCGGTGGGTCCCAGCAGTCAGGGGGAAACGTTTTTTTCATGAAATAAGGTGGCCCGTCCGGTGGGTCCCTGCTGTCAGGTGGAGGAATAATTATTTTGCGCGTAATAAGGAGGCACTTCCTTGCGGCCGCTGGACCGGTATCGACCTCTCCACGTCTGATTTCTTCGATGGAAGTCGGTTGTTGAGCATGTTGACCACGCCACGCCGAGAGCACCAGGGCGGTGAGTCCTGACGACGGGCAGGCCTAGGAAGGGACGACGCGGAGCCGGGAAGACGCAGAGTGGTAGCCCGCGGAGAGGAGTACGAGGGTTCATGGTTCTGGCCGCGCGTGAGGCTACCGCCGCCGCAGAATAACGAGGGTGTGGGTGAGTAGAGGATACCCTGGGCCGATGGTGGGAGTAGGGGGCGGTGAGGCCTCCGCGGCATCACAGCCGGCCACGAGAGGCAGGAGCACGCGGCACGACCGGCGCTGCTTTGGGCGGCTGGAGGAAGAAGACCGGAGGTTGAAGAAGCACTATGGTCGTTGAATGGACATCGTACGGTAACTGGAGCTAGAATCGTTCAGATTGACTAAGTTGACAAAGCCCTCCGTCCCCGTCAACTTAGTTGGCCCACAAGTCATCCTCCCACTATGGTGGGTCCCATCTAGCAGGGTGGGTATTCAGTTTTTTGTGCGTAATAAGGATGCACTTCCTTGCGTGCAAAGATATAGCTGGTGGGTCCGACATGTCAGCGGGGGGAACGTTTTTTCGAAATACAGAGGCCCTTCCGGTGGGTCCCAATGTCGGTGGAGGAATCATTATTTTCTTGCTGCAGTCCACGGCCCATGGATGTCATTCGTTGACCACGTTGACCAGGCCGCGCCGAGAGCACCATGGCGGTGGATGACGGCGAGGCCTAGGAAGGGAACGACACGGAGCCGGGGAAGACTCGGCAATTGTTGCCCACGCGGTCGGGAGTACGAGGGTTTATCGTCTGACCGCTGCCGCCAAAAAATAACGGGGAGGTGTGGGTGAGTAGAGGAATGGCCTGGCCAGCAATGAAGTAGGGTGGGGCGGTGCGGTCATGCGTGCAAAGAAGACAGCCGCCACGGAGGCGGGAGCAGCTGTCCCACCGGAGCTGGTTTGTTTGGAGCAAGAAGATCGGATATTGAAGAAGCGGCCGGCCGTTGGATTAACATCCAACGGTCACTTCTGCTAGAATCGTTGTGGACTAAGTTGACAAAGCCAAAGTACACGCCAACCTAGTAGACCCACAAGTCAGCCTCCAAATTTGTCCCAAAACAAAGATACAACCCGAAATTTCTAGCCCGATTCAAATTAATTTTAAATCTAAATATACCTTAATTTAAATTCAATGAAATTTTACCCGCACAAAAACAATGAAATTTAAAATACCAAAATCCGAAGAAAACAGTATTTGGGAACTAATTGCTTGTTTGCTGTATTTTTTTCATTTTACAGGCCATTTATTATTACTTATATCCCATTTCTTATTACTTATAGCCCATTTCTTATTACTTATAGCCCATTTTCTGGGCAAAATGCATCCCTCCTCGTCTTGAAAGATTTCCGCCCAATAGGCGTAGAGAAGCAAGTAGGCCTATGTTGGTTATTCTGCAAAAAACAGAATAGCTGGCTAGCCATTTTTCAGAAAGGAAAAAAAACAAACTGGGCTGGTCATGTGCTAAACATATGAAATAAAAGCCTGGGCTAGACGGGCCACGGGTCCCGCACAACCCAGTTGATACCCTTCTCCGTCCCGAAAAAACAAAATTACTGCGCGCACTGCTGGGTCCCTACTGTCATCCTCACCATGTTGACAACACCGGAGGGCGGCGCCGCGGCGAGCGCGGAGGACGATGTTGATGCCTCGGACGGGAACGAATAGGAGCCGGGGAAGATCACAGCCAGCCGTGGGAGGCGGGAGCAGGCGGTCCCGCTGGCGCTGGTTTGGCTTTAACGGCTCGAGGAAGAAGAGACTGAAGAAACGCAACAGACGTTGAATGTCAATTGAAGGGTCAAGGTTGGCACAATTGTTTTTTTACTAAGCGGACACCAAGTAGCATACTTTTTTATATATAGGAAGAAAACTGTGAGGAAAATGCGTTCGTCTGCCGTCCTCCTCACAGGGAACGTTCGCCACATAAGTGACTAGCACCCTTGGTTTTCAACCGAGAGGTCTTGGGTTCGAGTCCGAGGAAATCTCAATTTTGTCCTCCGTCCTTCCTTGCAAAAAAAAGGGAAAGAAAATCAAAGACTTGGGAAGGTGTACAGAACAAGCTAGTGTACCAAAGAAAGAGACGTTGCCGAAGTTTTAGAAAAAGAAAGACGTGCTCCTGTAGCTGGTTCAAATCCAAACCTAGTCTATGACTATATATGGTGCTATGCTACTCTGCAAGTAATGAAACTGATATATCCAACGTTCGCTTCTCCTCTTCTCTACTTACTCTTCCTAGCATCAGAAGCTCTGGCCACAGCAACCATGTCCGCTGGTTGCTCGTCCACCTCCTCTTCAGCAGGCAACAACCAGATATGCGCCAAGTCGCCACCCGTACCATCGCCTGTGGGTCTCATCACACCCCCGCCGGCTCGTGGTAATCGCAGCCGATTGCTCATCGCAACCCGCTGCCGTTGGTGTGGTGCCACTGCTGCGAATCACTCAGAGTCATCCATCGTGTCTCAACCACAATCCACAACCCTGGCCAAGTCTTCTACAAATGCCCGAATCATGGGGTAATAATATGTTTAAGTGTTGTTCTGCTGCTTTTAGTTGCTGACTTTTTTAATAGTTTGGTTGATGATCTTCCAATTTGATTCGATGCGTAAAAGGGAAGATTCGTGTGATTTGTATTTACGGGAAGTTCTTGATGTGGGGGAATGCAAGTACGCTTGATTATTTGGTTAGCCGAGGAATCCCAATACCAAAGCAGGTTGGGGTGTTGGACAAGTAATCGAAGGAATGGCGAAGTGGAAGATGAAGAGCGTAAGGTTAAAGACGTAGTTCCTCCGATCATGGCCAAGCAACAGCTTTGAACGGCCTTGACAAGAATGAGGAGATGAAAGAGCTTGTGAAGATAATGGGCAAAATCGATGTGCTCAGAGGATGATTGTCTCTTTATTTGCAGTGTATGTAGCATACGTGATGTATTCAGTGGCTACGACATGAGCACTTTGCTGAAACTAGTAATGAATGAATCCTGTGTAGCAGGCTGGGCGTAGTGTTGTGAATATCTAATAATTTCTATTAAAGGAAATCAGGGGGTATCCCCTTTTGCTCATATAAATAAATAGGTAGCAGAGGCCCTGTCGGGTCAGCTTTGTTCTCATTCGAAGACGTTGAGCAAATTACAGTCCAACAACAAACTATGTCATCAAATTCAAGTTTCACAGCCAAATATGAGTACAACTAAACAACAATGTCATCATGTTTTAGTTGTCATACAATCACCAAACACAAATCAGCACACATAACAAGTGATGTTCTCACAGCTAAATACTAAACAACATGTTCATTAGGTTTCAGTTGTCATAGCAAACACAATTTCACATAGTAGATAAAAAAACGTCTTCTGACAGGCAAATACGACAAAAGCAATGTAATCATCATCCGCAGCAGCAGCGTCAACATCTTCGCCATGTGTATCAGTTTAATCGTAATTCCCCATGGTGTCATATTCTTCTTCGTCCTCAACGTCCTCAGACGTTGGCTTCTTCTTGATCAACTCTTGTATGTCCATAGCATGACATGCAATCTTTTCGCCGGCGTCATTTTCGTGATGGTTCTCAAAGATATTAGGAACATCTATGTTATCTTGTACATCAGGAGCAGTGTAAGCATCATCTTGTTGTGCAACTTCATTAAACGAAATCCTCTGCTCAAACCTTTGCAATACTCTCCAGTCATCGCTACGTGCAAATGTGTCTTCCAAGAAAAATATCTGTGTTGCTTGATTTGCCAAAATAAAAGGCTCGTTGGTCTGGTACGCCGCCGTGACAGTGATGGATTTGAAATAATCATCAGCTCTGGGTTTTGCGATCCTGGAAAACAGGTTATACCAACGACAGAACAACAGAACCACACACCGATGATCCTCAAAACTGGAGATACACTTCAACTGAACAATGTACATTATGTTAGCATACATTTCAGTTGTCTCTTTGTCATACGTATCCGTGCTCATGATGGCACTGTTTTGTGTCTTCCTGCCTTCGTCTCGTGCAAGGGTGTTGTAGCGCACATCTCCAACAACGCAAGATTCATAATGTCTTACCCGTCCTCCCGCACATTCTTAACCTATGGTTAGAAAATAGACAAGCTGATCATCTTATGTACTCAATATATTAAAAAAAGCGGCGATTGCACTTCAAAAGCTTACATGGTTCTTGAACCATTTCGCAAATCCTGCCATAACCGGTTTGTCAATGTTTCTTAGATTTTGCGGCAAGAACTCCTCTTTGTACATGCTTTGCACAACATAGTGATCAAGTCAAACATCTAAATATATAAGAATGTGCTGCAAGTTTAGTAGATTACGATGTATAAGCTGCAGTACTGCACTTACTTGATATAAGGTAGTATCTCAGGACAGTTATTCAACACATACCAAACCATTTTGTCCAAATCTTTAGGTTTGTCCTCTTGTCGACTCTTCCCTGTAACTCGAACAGAATAATCGAAAACATTGAGCCCGGGATTGTCTTCACCCACCTCTTTGCTAAGCTGATAAGCTGTTTCAATGTATTTTGAGCAGAATGTCAACGCTTCTGTAGCAATGTAGGCCTCTGCAATGGAACCCTCGGGTCTAGCTCTGTTCCTAACATAGCCCTTGAAAGTGCCTAGCCGCCTTTCAATAGGGTACATCCAGCCATCTTGTCTTGGACCTCTAAGTAGTGCCTCATCGGGTAGATGAATGTACCAAATGCACCATCACATCAAAGAAGGTGGAGGATATATCTTCTCAAGGTCGCATAGGATAGTTGGTATCTTGTCTCTAAGACGCTCCAAAGCATCTATCGTGATATTTCTACAGCAGAGTTCACGAAGAATTGTCCCAACTCTGCAAGCTGCTTCAGTATAAGTCGTAGGCGGCCCAATCCCTAAGGATAACAGGTAAAACCCTTTGAAGTAGGACGTGGCGGTCATGAGTTTTCAACCCTTGTACCTTGTTACCATCTGCTGTGACTCTCCTTTCAGGGTTGGAAGCAAATCCATGTGGGAATCTCACACGTGACAGGACCTCGCAGAATTCTTTTCTTTTTACCTTGTCCAAGACGTACACAGCTGGTGCCATATCCCGTGGTTTACATTCATCTTGCACCTGCAAATCCTTTCTGATACCCAGGTTTGTCAAATCAATCCTAGATTTTAAGGTATCTTTCGTCTTGCCTTCAATGTTAAGAAGTGTGCCGATAATCTTTGTCACATATATTTTTCTCGATGTGCATCACGTCAAGATTATGCCGCCAGATCCAAATCTTTCCAATACTCCAAGTCCCACAAAGTGGACCTGCGGGTAAACAATAATCTCTCTTCTACCGTGCCATGCTTCCTTTTCCCGCTACCATTACCAGGATGGTTTCCTGGTGTAATATGCCTGACCTTCTCTAATTCCACCTGCAACTCATCGGCGGTGAGCCTCTATGGCGCATCACGGTTTTCATGCTTTGCATCGAACACATGTCTTTGGTATTTTCTAGGATGCGGCTTGTCCTTGGCAAGGAAACGGCGGTGTCCAATGTAACACATCTTGCTAAGTATTGCGTATGACAGTGGATTCCTGTCACAGCGAACACATGCATTGTAACCATGTGTCGTTAAGCCACGACATAGTGCCCAAAGCAGTATAATCATGGATGCACCAATTTACAACAAAGACGCAGAAAGAAATCAGCTGGTGGGCTGCTATATAGGTCTCAGTGAGAACACCCTTCCATAGCTGTTGAAGTTCCTCCACAAGAGGCTCCATGAACAAATCAAAATCCTTTCCGGGACTTTTTGGACCTGTGATGAGCAAAGGCCATCATGTAGTTTGATTCTTTGGTGCGAGACATTTGGAGGCATGTTGTAAGGGATAACAAGCACTGGCCACATGCTATATGTGGCGCCTCACAGTGGCCAAATGGGTTAAATCCATCTGAAGCTAAGCCAAGTCTAATGTTTCTCGAATTAAAGACAAACTCTTTGTGTTTATCATTGAAGCTTTTCCACTCACTACCATGAGATGGATGGCTCATTATATTCTGATCTCTGTACTCCTGGTTCCTAGAATGCCACAGTACATCCTCTCTTGTTTCAGCATCATGAAACAACCTCTGCAATCTTGGTGTAATTGGAAAACGTCTCAGAACATTATGAGGAACCCTCTTCACAGCATCGCCATCTTTCCATCTTGATGACTTGCATTTCGGGCATTCAGTTAAGTTGGCATAATCCTTCCGGAACAGAACACAATTATTCTTACAAACATGGATCATATCAAATCCAATTCTAACTGCACGAAGGAAATTCTTCATTTTACTGTAGGTGTGTGGAAGCTTCGCATTTATCTGGGAAAGATTTGCGGAAAGCAGCCAACATCGCATCGAATGATTTGTTGGTCATCCGCTCAGATGTCTTCACCTGAAGAAAGGTGACCATATCTGAGAATACTGACAGCTTATTTCCTGGGGTGACAGCAACGTTGCATTGTTCCAACATGCGGGCCCACCGTTTTTCTTCTGCAGGTGAAAGTTCACGGAATGCACGAGCATTTCGTGTTGGGGAACGTAGCAGAAATCAAAAAAATTCTACGCATCACCAAGATCAATCTATGAGTAATCTAGAAATGAGGGAATGGGAGTGCATCTACATACCCTTGTAGATCGCTAAGCGGAAGCGTTCAAGACAACGGGGTTGAGGGAGTCGTACTCGTCGTGATCCAAATCACCGAAGATCCTAGTGCCGAACGGACGGCACCTCCGCGTTCAACACAAGTGCAGCCCGGTGACATCTCCCACGCCGTGATGCAGCAAGGGGAGAGGGAGAGGTTAGGGAAGACTCCGTCCAGCAGCAGCACGACGGCGTGGTGGTGGTGGAGGAGCGCGGGACTCTAGCAGGGCTTCGCCAAGCACTACGAGAGACGAGGAGGGAGAGGGGTAGGGCTGCGCCAAGAGGGACAGGTGGAAACTCTTGTGTTTGCAGCCCCAAAGACCTCAACTATATATAGGGGAGAGGGAGGGGGCGCCCCCTCTAGGATTCCCACCCCAAGGGTGCGGCAGCCCCAAAACCCATCTAGGAGGCGGCCAAGGGGGGAGAGGGGAAACTTGCACCCCAAGTAAGGTGGAGGCGCCTCCCAAACCCTAGGCGCCTTGGGCCTGGTGGGCGCACCAGCCCACACAGGGCTGGTCCCCTCCCACACTTGGCCCATGCTGCCCTCTGGGGCCGGTGGCCCCACTTGGTGGACCCCCGGGACCCTCCCGGTGGTCCCGGTACGTTACCGATAGCAACCGAAACTTTTCGAGTGACCAAAACAGGACTTCCCATATATAAATCTTAACCTCTGGACCAGTCCGGAACTCCTCGTGACGTCCGGGATCTCATCCGGGATTCCGAACAACATTCGGTAACCCCGTATATCTATTCCCTATAACCCTAGCGTCATCGAACCTTAAGTGTGTAGACCCTACGGGTTAGGGAACCATGCAGACATGACCGAGACGTTCTCCGGTCAATAACCAACAGCGGGATATGGATACCCATGTTGGCTCCCACATGTTCCACGATCATCTCATCGGATGAACCACGATGTCGAGGATTCAATCAATCCCGTATTCAGTTCCCTTTGTCTAGCGGTATTGTACTTGCCCGAAGTTCGATCGTCGGTATGCCGATACCTTGTTCAATCTCGTTATCGGCAAGTCTCTTTACTCGTTCTGTAACACAACATCCCTCGATCAACCCCTTGGTGACATTGTGCACATTATGATGATGTCCCCTCGAGTCGGCCCCGGAGATACCTCTCCATCACACGGAGTGACAAATCCCGATCTCGATTCGTGGTCAACCCAACGTAGACACTTTCGGAGATACCCGTGAGTGCACCTTTATAGCCACCCGATTACGTTGTAACGCTTTGGTACACCAAAGCATTCCTACGGTATCCGGGAGTTGCACAATCTCATGGTTTAAGGAAATGATACTTGACATTAGAAAAGCTTTAGCAAACGAACTACACGATCTTTGTGCTAGGCTTCAGATTGGGTCTTGTCCATCACATCATTCTCCTAATGATGTGATCCCGTTATCAACGACATCCAATGTCCATGGTCAGGAAACCGTAACCATCTATTGATCAACGAGCTACCAACTAGAGGCTTACTAGGGACATGGTGTTGTCTATGTACCCACACATGTATATGAGTTTCCTATCAATACAATTATAGAATGGATAATAAACGATTATCATGAACAAGGAAATCTAATAATAATAACTAATTTATTATTGCCTCTAGGGAATATTTCCAACAGTCTCCTACTCGCACTAGAGTCTATAATCTAGTTCACATCGCCATGTGAAACACTCACAGGTCACATCGCCATGTGACCAACATCCAAAGAGTTTACTAGAATCAATAATCTAGTTCACATCACTATGTGATTAACACTCAATGAGTTCTGGGTTTGATCATGTTATGCTTGTGAGAGAGGTTGTAGTCAACGGTCCGCAATATTCAGATCCCTATGTATTTCGCATGAAACTTTATGTCATATCATAGATGCTGCTACCACATTCCACTTGGAGCTATTCCAAATTGTTGCTCCATTATAATGTATCCGGTATCTCTACTCGTGAGCTATCCGGATAGGTGTTAACTTGCATCGACGCAACTCTTTACGTCGAACTCTTTATCACCTCCATAACCGAGAAACATATCCTTATTCCTCTAAGGATAATTCTGACCGCTATCTGGTGATCCACTCCTTGATCACCTTTGTACCCTCTTGCCAGACATGTGGCAAGGCACACATCAGGTGCGATACTCAGCATGGCATACCGTATAGAGCCTATGACAAAAGCATAGGGGACGACCTTCATCCTTTCTCTCTTTTCTGCCGTGGTCAAGTCTTGAGTCTTACTCAATACTCATACCTTATAACACAGCCAAGAACTCCTTCTTTGCCGATCTATTTTGAACTCCTTCAAAATCTTGTCACGGTATGTATTCATTTGAAAGTACTATTGAGCGTTTTGATCTATCCTTATAGATCTTGATGCTCAATGTTCAAGTAGCTTAATCTGGGTTTTCCATTGAAAAACACTTTTCAAATAACCCTATATGCTTTCCAGAAATTCTACATCATTTCAGATCAACAATATGTTAATAACATATACTCATCAGAAATTCTATAGTGCTCCCACTCACTTCTTTGGAAATACAAGTTTCTCATAAATTTTGTATAAACCCAAAATCTTTGATTATCTAATCAAAGCGTAAATTCCAATTCCGAGATTCTTACTCCAATCCTTAGAAGGATTGCTGGAGCTTTGCATATTTGTTAGCACCTTTCAGGATTGACAAAACCTTCTGGTTGTATCACATACAACCTTTCTGCAAGAAAATCGTCGAGGGAATAATGTTTTTACATCCTATCTCGCAAGATTTCATAAATAATGCAGAATCGCTAATATAATTCCAACAGACTCTTAGCATCGCTACGAAAGTGAGAAAGTCTCATCGTAGTCAACTCCTTGAACTTGTCGGAAAACATCTTAACGACAAGTCGAGCTTTCTTAATGGTGACACTTACCATCATTGTTCGTCTTCCTTTTCAAAATCCATCTGTACTCAACAACCTTACGACCATCGAGTAGTTCTTCCAAAGTCTACACTTTGTATTCATACATGGATCCTCTCTCGGATTTTATGGCCTCTAGCCATTTGTTGGAATCCGGGCCCACCATCGCTTCTCCATAGCTCGTAGGTTCATTGTTGTCTAGCAACATGACCTTCAAGACATGATTATCTTGTACTACTCACGAAGTAGTACGCATCCTTGTCACCCTCACGAGGTGCAGTAGTGACTTGATCCAAGCTTCATGATCACTATCATAAGCTTCTACTTCAATTGGTGTAGGTGCCACAGGAACAACTTCCTGTGCTCTGCTGCATACTAGTTGAAGTGACGGTTCAGTAACCTCTTCAAGTCTCCACCATCCTCCCACTCAATTCTTTCGAGAGAAAATTTTCCTCGAGAAAGGACCCGTTTGTAGAAACAATCACTTTTGCTTCCAGATCTGAAATAGGAGGTATACCCAACTATTTTGGGTGTCTTATGAAGATGTACTTATCCGCTTTGTGTTCGACCTTATCAGGATGAAACTTTTTCACATAAGCGTCGCAGCCCCAAACTTTCAAGAAATGACAGCTTAGGTTTCTCTAAACCATAGTTCATACGGTGTCATCTCAATGGAATTACGTGGTGCTCTATTTAAAGTGAATGCGGTTGTCTCTAATGCCTAACCCATGAACGATAGTGGTAATTCGATAAGAGACATCATGGTATGCCCCATATCCAATAGGGTGCATCTATGATGTTCGGACACACCATCACACTATGATGTTCCGTGCGGTGTTAGTTGTGAAACAATTTCCACAATGTCTCAATTTTGTACCAAACTCAAGAACTCGAGATATTCATCTCTACGATCATATCATAGACATTTTATCCTCTTATCACGAAGATCTTCAACTTCACTCTGAAATTACTTGAACCTTTCAATAATTCAGACTTGTGTTTCATCAAGTAAATATACTCAACATCTACCCTAATCATCTGTGAAGTAAGAACATAAAGATATCCATTGCATGCCTCAACACTCATTGGACTGCACACATCAAAATGTGTTACTTCCAATTGCTTTCTTGTTCCATCTTACTGAAACCGAGGCTTTTCAGTCATCTTGCCCATGTGGTATGATTTGCATGTCTCAAGTGATTCAAAATCAAGTGAGTCCAAACGATCCATCTGCATGGAGTTTCTTCATGCGTATACACCAATAGACATGGTTCACATGTCTCAATCTTTTCAAAAGCAGGTGAGTCCAAAGATCCATCAACTTGGAGCTTCTTCATGCGTTTATACCATTATGACTTACATGGCGATTGCCACAAGTAGGTGGTACTATCATTACTATCTTATATCTTTTGGCATGAACATGTGTATCACTACGATCGAGATACAATAAACCATTCATTTTTAGGTGCAAGACCATTGAAGGTATTATTCAAATAAACAGAGTAACCATTATTCTCCTTAAATGAATAACCGTATTGCGATAGACATAATCCAATCATGTCTATGCTCAACGCAAACACCAAATAACAATTATTTAGGTTTAACACCGATCCCGATGGTAGAGGGAGCATGCAATGTTTGATCACATCAAGCTTGGAAACATTTCCAACACATATCGTCATCTCACCTTTAGCTAGTCTCCGTTTATTCCGTAGCCTTTTATTTCGAGTTGATAAAACTTAACAACTGAACCGGTATCTATTACCATGGTGCTACTAGAGTACTAGTAAAGTAGACATCAATATAATGTATATCCAATATACTTACGCCGACCTTGCCTCGCCTTCTCATCTACCAAGTATCTAGGGTAATTCTGCTCCGGTGACCGTTCCCCTTATTACGTAAGCACGTGAGTGTCGGGTTTGGGTTCAACCTTGGGTTTCTTCACTAGAGCAGCAACTGATTTGCCGTTTCATGAAGTATCCCTTCTTGCCCTTGCCCTGCTTGAAACTAGTGGTTTTACTAACCATCAACAATTGATGCTCCTACTTGACTTCTACTTTCGTGGTGTCAAACATCGCGAATACTTCAAGGATCATCATATCTATCCCTGATATGTTATAGTTCATCACGAAGCTCTAGTAGCTTGGTGGCAATGACTTTGGAGAAATATCACTATCTCATCTGGAAGATTAACTCCCACTCGATTCAAGTGATTGTTGTACCCAGACAATCTGAGTACAAGCTCAACGATTGAGCTTTTCTCCTTAGTTTGTAGGCCAAGAAGCTCGTCGGAGGTCTTATACCTCGACGTGAGCCTGAGCACAGAAATCCCAATTTCAGCCTTCAAACATCTCATATGTTCCATGACGTTTGAAATCGCCTTGATTGCCTCAATTCTAAACCGTTTAACATTACTGAACTATCACGTAGTTATCAAAACGTGTATGTCAGATGTTCGCAACATCCACAGACGACGTTTGAGGTTCAGCACACCGAGTGGTGCATTAAGGACATAAGCCTTCTATGCAGCAATGAGGACAATCCTCAGTTTAAGGACCCAGTCCGCATAATCGCTACTATCAACTTTCAACTAAATTTTCTCTAGGAACATATCTAAAACAGTAGAACTAAAGCGCGAGCTACGACATGATTTGCAAAAACCTTTTGACTATGTTCAGGATAATGAAGTTCATCTTATGAACTCCCACTCAGATAGACATCCCTCTAGTCATCTAAGTGATTACATGATCCGAATCAACTAGGCCGTGTCCGATCATCATGTGAGACGGACTAGTCATCATCGGTGAACATCTTCATGTTGATCGTATCTACTATACGACTCATGCTCGACCTTCGGTCTCTTGTATTCCGAGGCCATGTGCGTACATGCTAGGCTCGTCAAGTCAACCTAAGTGTTTTGTGTGTGTAAATCTGGCTTACACCCGTTGTATGTGAACGTTAGAATCTATCACACCCGATCATCACGTGGTGCTTCAAAACAACGAACTTTTGCAACGGTGCACAATTAGGAGGAACACTTTATTGAAATTTTAATGAGGTAACATCTTATTTACTACCGTCGTTCTAAGCAAATAAGATGCATAAACATGATAAACATCACATGCAATCAAATAGTGACATGATATGGCCAATATCATTTTGCTCCTTTGATCTCCATCTTCGGGCTCCATGATCATCATCGTCACCGGCATGACACCATGATCTCCATCATCGTGTCTCCATGAAGTTGTCTCGCCAACTTATTACTTCTACTACTATAGCTAACGGTTTATCAATAAAGTAAAGTAATTACATGGCGTTGTTCAATGACACACAGGTCATACAATAAATTAAGACAACTCCTATGGCTCCTGCCGGTTGTCATATTCATCGACATGCAAGTCGTGATTCCTATTACAAGAACATGATCAATCTCATACATCACATATCATTCATCACATTCTTTTGGCCATATCACATCACATAGCATACCCTGCAAAAACAAGTTAGACGTCCTCTAATTGTTGTTTGCATGTTTTACGTCGCTGCTATGGGTTTCTAGCAAGAACGTTTCTTACCTACGCAAAAACCACAATGTGATATGCCAATTACTATTTACCCTTCATAAGGACCCTTTTCATCGAATCCAATCCGACTAAAGTGGGAGAGACAGACACCCGCTAGCCACCTTATGCAACTAGTGCATGTCAGTTGGTGGAACCTATCTCATGTAAGTGTACGTGTAAGGTCGGTCCGGGCCGCTTCATCCCACGATGCCGCCGAATCAAGATAAGACTAGTAACGAGAAGTAAATTGACAAAATCGACGCCCACAACAACTTGTGTTACTACTCGTGCATAGAAACTACGCATAGACCTAGCTCATGATGCCACTGTTGGGGAACGTGGCGTAAATCAAAAAATTCTACGCATCACCAAGATCAATCTATGGATTAATCTAGCAACGAGGGAAGGGGAGTGCATCTACATACCCTTGTAGATCGCTAAGAGGAAGCGTTCAAGAGAACGGGGTTGAGGGAGTCGTACTCGTCGTGATACAAATCACTGAAGATCCTAGTGCCGAACGGACGGCACCTCCGCGTTCAACACAAGTGCAGCCCGGTGACGTCTCCCACGCCTTGATCCAGCAAGGGGAGAGGGAGAGGTTGGGGAAGACTCCGTCCAGCAGTAGCACGATGGTGTGGTGGTGGTGGAGGAGCGCGGGACTCCAGCAGGGCTTCGCCAAGCACTACGAGAGACCTCAACTATATATAGGGGAGAGGGAGGGGGCTGCGCCCCCTCTAGGGTTCCCACCCGAAGGGGTGCGGCAGCCCCAAAACCCATCTAGGGTGGCGGCCAAGGGGGGGAGAGGGGGAAACTTGCCCCCAAGTAGGTGGAGGCGCCTCCTCAAACCCCTAGGCGCCTTGGGTATTTGGACGAAAGCAGATCTAAGTAACGAAAATATATGTAAAGCTAATTCAGCAAACATATTTGAGTGCTAAATTATGTGAGCTGTTTCAGCAGTCAATGAGCCCGAGCACACAGCCATCGAACTATCGGAGGCCATCGCAGCAACAAAGATCGAGTATAAAACGGTGTAGAGCTATTTCACCTAACAGATTGGCTACTAGACCATGGCAATCTACGTTACAATAAATATATGGCAGGATATTTTAGCAACTAATCGGCCTTGGCATGCCATCTCAGGTAAGCAGACTGAGTGCAGAACAGGGCAAGGAAGCTTCTTAAGCAGAGCATATTGACAGTAAACTACTTTGGCAAACAGTGAGATTAACAGCGTCTATCAGCTAACATTTAGCGCTACACCGACATGAACGGGGCCTTAGTCTAGAATGCGCATACCGTGGGAGAAGCTGACCACCGTGCGTCTCCACACGAACGTCGCCAGTGGTGGCGGCGCTGACCGCCGTGCGCCTCCACAAGAACGTAGCCGGAGGTGGCGGCACGGCTAGAGGGCGGCAGTCTAGGAGAGCGTACTGTGGGAGCGAGAGGATCGCTGTGCGTCCCCTCGACGAAGCGCGGCACCGACGTATCGGCTCGGCAGGGAGAGCGGCTTTGGCGGAGCGAATGGAGTGGAGGGGACGGGGAGGGGGTTTAGGGAATATTTGGCGAAGGGCGGTTGAATCGAATTTGGAGGAATTTTTTGTGTGTGGGGGGAGGATTTTCGCGGTGGGGGAGTTTGGCGCATGTTCGGTTTCTCCAAGTGCAGTCCCGTGTCGCTGAAGAGGCAAGCCAGCCGGCGTTCCGCTTTCGCGTGAGCCGTGTGCAGGACCGAGCGTGTGTGGGGTGCAATCTGCGACATGACGAAGTCTTGTGAGTGTACCGCATTTTTCCTTTTAAACTAGGTGCTTTGCCCCCTCAAGAAAAATGTTGCTTCGCGCGGTCCATCGATACTACTACTAGTAATCCGGTAATCCCGACTAAAACGGCGCGGCCGGGTCTTTTCCGGCACGATATGCTGGGAGGTTGGCTTAGTAGGGTTTTTTTAGATTTGTCTCGGTTCAATAAAAAGAAGAGTTGGTGATGATGGTGTGCCTGTCATCCTGCAATATATGCCGTCCGATCTATATCTAACGGATAGGACGGAAACTATGACAATTTACCCGCAGTCCTCTCCGCATTTGCAGATAAGGTTTTCCCTCGTTCATCCTTTTCAACCACAAGATCTTGATCTTCCGTGCACTAGTACTCCTACAATATGTATATTATTGTGAAAGTTCATATACACCGGCCGAGATTAATGCAAACACGGCAGATTTTCATTACATTTTGAACTTTTATAAGACAGAAAGATAAAAGAAACCCGACCCTAAAGCTATTCTACGGCAGCGGCGACCCGGCGTCCTCCATCTGCGATCTCTATGTATGCGGGCGGGGTTCAAGACCCGTGAAGTGAAGGTGCGGTCTCCGGCGAGGAAGAGTAGAACACGGGATACGGACCGGCCAGTTGGCACACCATGCCGTGCCGCCTCCCATGCCCTACTCATCCTCGGAGGAGTCCCCGACCTCGGCGGTGCCGGACGTTGGACGGCGGCAAGTAGGACGCGTGGCTGACGGTGCTCCTGTCGTCGGCCGCCAGCGTGGCCACCGCTTGTGCGGTCGCGTCCGCGTCCGGCTACGCCGCTATTGCGTCGCGAGAGGCGACTTGAGCGAGGGCGGCGACCTCGAGCTTCATCCCTGAAGACAAGCTCTCCCGCAGAGTGTTCGCACTTGCGGTCATGGCGGATGTGGTGTCAGGTAGGAGGACGATGCGCTATGGTGTGGACGTTAGCTGGGCTTTGCCGCTTTAAGTAGCGCATTCCGGTGAGGCCAAGCGTCCGGGTGCGTCATTAAGTCGCCGGAGTTGGTTCCTCGGGCACCGAGCCTCTTAACGACATTTACATACGAGCGGACGGCATGAATGCGGGCAGCCGGGCGCCCGGTTGGAACGACGCATCGCGACCATTGACGCGAGGGACGAGGGCTTTGGTTTGCCAGGGTAGTCAGCTGCGGTCGTGGCAACGTTGGAGATGCCCTTTGCTCAAATGCGATCCCCGCATGTCATTGAAAAAGCAAGACGGCCCGACATGGTCTCAGGTCCAGAAGATGCACTTGGCCGCGCTACACCACTACGCGGACACGTCGCGGCGCCCCGTGCATCTGCGATGAGCCGGGTGTTGGGGTGTGTTTGGATTGTGGCCAAAGTGCACCTTACCAAAATTTTGGTCATGACCCAAAGATTGGTCTTTGTTTGGATAGTTGCCATTTCTTTGGCATGCCAATGAACTCTAGCCAACTCTAGTTCATTTTTCTTGCCAATATCGGCCAAATCATGGGCAACCAATACCTCAACCAAAATTTTGGCTACCCAATGCTTTGATGGGGCAACCTTGGGCACAAACCAAACATATCGTCTTTCGTGCCACAACACAAACGCCACCCTCGGCACACTGAAACCGACCGTGTCTATCGACGATATGAGCGTGTCGCTCACCGCGGTCGCCGTGTCCAGAGGCGGTGCTAGAGCTGCGCCCCGTTGTTGGCCCCAAAGACCCACATGAACGGTTGTCGGTGGCGAGGAGGTCGTGGGCCAGCTCCTCCATTGAACTAGTCTGCGCTACGTCGTCCCGACGGGTGTGCATGTCGGTTTCCCTGTTTTCCCGGCCATATTCGAGCGTCAGTGCTCCGCGTTGCGCATTAGGCCTTTCACTATGTAGGCCAAGCAAGACAACTTATTGTTTATTTGAGCTGTTCAAGTGTAATCATCTGGCGTTTGCTTATTTCTCATTCCTCTCCAACCCTCTTCTCCATCGATCATGTCGCCCCTCCAGTCGATCCATCATCCGGCATGCCTCATTTGAACATTCCGCCAAGTATCATTCACATGTACCCACCCTAGTCCTCTTTCAATAGATCTCCGGACCCTGAGATGAAATCGTGAGCGAACGAGTGGGGCCACGTGATACCTAAGGCGGATTCAAAATTTTGAACCGGTGATCATAGCATCCGCAAATCATATATAAAGGGTATTCAATGTTCGTTTCATTTTTGAACGTACAATATACTCCCTCCTATCCTTTCTACCTTACATATAAGTTTTATGTGTAGTCAAAGTATCTCTACTATGATAAAAAGGTATCAACATTCAACAACGCCCAATCAATATTGTTAGATTCAGACGTACTCCTAGATTTGTACTCGAGATGGTTTCAGGTTTGACTATTGAAAAGATTAATAGTACTCCTTTCACATAGGTGAGTAAGTCATCTTAGGCTGTGCACCGTGGCCAAGGAGGAGGGGAAAATGAGAGACATTAATGTTTATTTGCTAATTAATAGTATTGCATGCAATGAACTAACCACTGCATGTCATGTTTGATAGTCTCGAGTCATTAAAAGCATGCACACCCTCATCTCTTATTGGTTCATATGTCAAGAAACAAGAAACGAGGTAGAAGTTAATGCACCGCGCCTACGTGTTTTGGGATTATTTGGTTTTTAAATAAGATGACTTACATACCTAGACGGAGGGAGTACATGAGATGTATAATGTGAAAATTAAATCATTGGAAACTCCTTACACATACGAAATTGACCATATGCTTTGTGTAAGTTGCATGTCATATATTATTACTCTAACATTTGGTCAAAGTTAGCCTCAAAAATGCATTAGACCCTGTATGCTTTGTGTAAGTTGCATGTCATATATTATTACTCTAACATTTGTGTAAGTTGCATGTCATATATTATTACTCTAACATTTGGTCAGAGTATAGTGGAAGTGGATCCTCTGACGTAGGTATCCCTGCCTTAACCTCCCTTTCGGTCACTTACTGGCGGACCCCATGCTTGCTAGGCCCCGCATGTCAGTTACTCAATGGAGTTCGACCCACGTCGAGGATCCTCATCCGTAGTATACTCCCTCTGTTTTTATTTACTCCGCATAAAATGGATGGAGTAGTGGTATAATAAATGATGCGGGCGGGGGAGGGGGAGGGACGTCGGTTTGCTCTCAACTGCGGTCCCACAAGCGAGCGAAAACGCAAGACGAAGCGCCTTCCGTTAGGTGAGCGACGTGGAGGGTCCAGCGTGCCGGGCTGCAACGCGAACGCGACAAGAGTGATGTACAGTCAAAAACGATTGACCGGTCGTCACCGGAACCACTATTCACACTGTAACCTTCGCCGCTCGCCTCGCCCAGCCACCGCCCTAAAACCACACCAAATCTCCAGCCCATTCCCCACCTTTCGATCCCATAGCCCGCATCAAGCGCCCCTAGTTCACCGGAAAGCCATGGTGCGCCGCAAGATCACTTACTACAAGATGCCGACGCCGAGCGCCCTTGAATCGCCCGTGGCGGCGGTCGGCGCCACAGACCTCCGTTCCCAAGCTCGCTTATGGCGGGCCAATCCTCGTGTTCTCTAGAGCCAAGCTACGAGGAGGAGGAAGCCGATCCAATGTTCATCGCGGAGGTCGCGCGCGAAGGCCCCGATGGGTATGAGACGATGGACGCCGACTTTCGCCGGGCGTCCCGAGTCCCCCATGGTGCAGGCGGACCAGCGGTTCAACATGGCGATACTAAAGGAGGACCGGGAGGCAGAGGCTCAACTCGACGCGGAGTGCGTGCATACCGCTGCCATCGAGGCTCTCTTGCAGGCGGAACCGGATGTCTTGGATGTGAACCCGGCGGCGGAGGCTCAACTAGAGTAGGAGCGTGCGGATGCCGCTGCCATCGAGGCCCTCCTGCAGGCGGAACCGGACGTCCTGGACATGAACCAGGCGGCAGAGGCTCGACTCGACGTAGAGGGCGCGGATGCCGCTCTCATCGACGCCCTCCTGCGGGTGGAACCGGATGTCCTGGACTTGAACCGGGCAGCAGAGGCTCGACTCGACGCGGAGCGCGCGGATGCCGCTCTTATCGATGCCCTCCTGCAGGCGGAACCGGAAGTCCTGGACTTGAACCAGGCGGCGGAGGCTCGACTCGACGCGGAGCACGCGGATGCCGCTGCCGTCAAGGCCCTCCTGCAGGCGGAACCGTACGTCCTCGACTTGAACCAGGCTGTGCTCTCGTCCGTGCAGAGCACCCGCACGCTCCGCTTGAACGAGTAGCTGGAGGCCGAGGACAACCACGGTACGGAGACACACGTCGGCTGGTTCGCGACGGCAGCCAAAGACGAAGAGGCCGTCTCGTTCCGCAAGCAGTGATATTTTTTCTTTATGTTGTAGTTTTTATTATTATGGATCTTTTGCTATGTAAAAACATACTATTTGTTATGCAAGTCGCCCGAGTCTACCATTTCAAAGTGTTGGATGAATATCCTATGTCTCCTAACCCTTCTTTCCTTCTTCCTCACCTCTTCTTCTTCCCCAATGCATCACCGCACGGGCCCCTACGGATACTCCGTTGGATAAACATACTCTATGAATGAAAATTATGTGTCAGCGATAGGATGGCTGAGTTTGGTTTGTTCACATGCGACGACCGCATGTCGCTGAGGGTGCATTCCCTTGGTTGGGTTTCTTGGCGTGCAGGAGGCGAAGTGTGATGGTGCGGTATGCACATGCATGCAGGAGCGACCGTGTGAGGGTGCGGGGACCGCGACAGCCGTCTTGCAAGTGTACCTCCTTCTCATTTTGAAAACTTTAGGCAAGCTTGGCAAAAATGTGTGGCGGTTTGGCAATGCAAGGCCTGGACACAATAGATAAGTATCAAGATTACCTCTGTCCGGGTTTATTGGTCCCCATTGTATTTAGGCTAAATTTTGACCATAGATTAAACTAAGAAAATGTTCACGCATGTCACCAAACATTATATTTTTCAAAACTATGTTCAAGTACGAATCCAATGAGATAATTTTTCTTGACATGTATTAACATTTTGTTAGTTAAATCTTTAGTCAAAATTTGGCACAAACTATAAATGGGACCTATAAACCAGGACGGAGGTAGTACGTACTAGGAGTACTAGTGTTAAAAAAGAAAGGCGGGGTTTTCCTTCGATACAAATCCTCGTTTGACGTGTCAATTAATGCGTATTTTTTCTCGAAATACCAAAGATCTAACCATCTCACTCCTCATCGCTGATTAATGCAGCGCCATGCAAACGAACCTTCTCACTTCCGCATGCATGCAGGGATATTAATGTCCTTGGTTGCTAACCCCATCAATTTTGCCTCAATTAGTGTTAGTGGCCCTTTGCAAATTGTAATTTTGATATACCGGCCTTGTGTACAAAAAAATGGAGGTAGTAACTATATTTGAATTCCTTGCCCATTGCGGTGACGTCGACGAATTTTTTTTTGTGGTTTGGCGAAGTGCATTCGACGGAGAACACCATTGAGGGAGACCACGGTAAGTCGTTCGCAAGTGCCGCCTGCAAGCTGAGAGAACCGCCTTATTTGCATCCAGGAAGTCCTTTACTAGTACTACTACTAGGAGTACTAGTGCGGTGAGATGGTTTCTCGAAGAAGAGGATGGAGAAGCGGAGTCGTGAAGAGTGAAATGATAGTTGCTTCGTCCGTGCTTTGTGATTTGACGCCTCACTGCTTTGTGATTTGTGATAGAAGGGACAGGGGAGTAGACTCTGTGCTCTATACTGTACTACTCCTACATGCGTCCAAGCATGGGAGAAAGAGGAGAGACGTTGCATTTTTCTATTCCTTCAATCAATCAATCAGGGAGCTTCGGTTCCATCTTTTTGGCTTTGGCAACGCCGTCCACAATGGTTCCCACGATGCCAAAAGCTATTTTCACATTTGGCTACACATTGTGGATGCCCTTAACCGTACTAACTTGGTTTTGCTCCTGTGTGCTATCTATACAAATCTCAATTATATTGATCTAAAAATTATAGAATCAAAGATTAGAAAAAATGAGGTGATTTTGCCGCGCGGATGGAGGGTGAGGTTTCTTGTTTAAGGATGACGTAGTCCTGGCGGTATGGTAACATCCGGTCCCACATGTCAGTGCTTAACCAAGCTGATCCGCGTCCCACATGAGGCAGAACAACGGCAGCGTTTACACGTGGTTAAGTTGAAGAAGATGAGGGAGAAGCGACCAAGCTGATCCGCGTCCCACATGAGGCAGAACAACGGCAGAGGCAACACGTGGTTAAGTTGAAGAAGATGAGGGAGAAGAGGATTCAGCAACGAGTGAAATGATGGTTGCTTTGTCCCTCCAACTTCTTTTTTTAGCATTATTACTTCGTCCCTCCAACTTAACTGCGGGAAAGGTGCAGCTTTGTGATTTGACGCCTCATTGCTCATTACTACGCCGGCGCCATGGTAGGGTGCTTCACCCCAGCTACTTTCTGCTCTTGTATTCCGGTATGGCACGTGGACCCGATAGCTTGATGTCCCACATGTCGGGAAAGGGACTAGAAGATTTATGAAAGCGAAGCGCCCACTCTTACGATGGAGGAGTAGATGATACGACGGCCCAGTGAACTGTCACTTGTACTGTATAGTACTACGGTTTTGCTGTTTCGCACGATCCATCGATACAAACCCGATTAAACAGGAAAGGGCGGGATTTTTCCCACGCGGTAGATGATACTGGCCATATATTTGAAAGGCAATTTTAATGTATGCAAACTGAATAATTATAAGTAACAATATGATATCTAGTAAAACTAAAAACACATATAATTTATTGTGTTAGAGTGTAGTAGTAGTGCTGTATTGCATAGTTGTTAGATGTAACATGCGAGAACATGTAGAGATGTAGTTTTGGAGGGCCTACAGAGAGAAAAGCGTAATACGGTCACCGAACTTCAGAATAAGCTGATTACGGTCACTATATACGTTTTGCGGTGATTATCCGGTCACTTGCTCACAGTTCAGCATCGGATTGCACTCTGTTGACCGGCCAAATAGTCTGCGTGGTGCCATGTTGACTAGTTAAATTGACCAAGTTCCTTGTGGGTCCCACCTGTCAGTTCGCATCGGGAAAAGGTCAAATAAACACAAATTCTACGCAGCGCCGACAAGGCTCCAACCTGCAAAGCGGGAATCACCTGGTTGTTTATGTGTCTATCAGGGCCTGATGTGTGTGCATGCACGTGTAGGTTGAGCACTTGAGCGTGAGAGTGTGTGTTGCTCGTGTGGTGTACTGGTGTGTGCATGCATGCGTGCGTGTGTGCGTGTGAGTGTTGCGTGCGTGCGTGGCTGCGTCTGTACGTGTGAGTGTTGTGTGCGTGCGTGGGTGCATGTGTTTGTGTCAGTGTTGCGTGGATGGAGTTCGTGTGCATGCGTGCGTGTGTGTATAATCACCACACCAGCTCCTGTGTGTTAAAGCAGATGGCTCAGCATACCAATACAAGGCCACCTTGTCCGCTGTGCCCGCGGTCATGACTTCGCACCACCGTCGAAAATATATTTTTGTCGTTTGTTTTCATTCTTACTAGCAAGATGCCCGTGCATTGCACGTAACATCAAGATGCATTTGTATGACTTGTTTATCTTGTGAGAGAAAAGGATGAACGAGGGAAGGCCTTATTTGCAAATGTGGAGAGGTGTCTGGGTGCCTTTCTGCAAAACTGCCATAGTTTCTTTCCTATCCGTCAGATATAAATTGGACGGCCTATATTGCAGGATGGCAGGCACACCATCATCACCAACTCTATTTTTATAAGAGTGTATTTTATGGATTTTATAATAGTGTAGGTGTAGAGTAGATACAAGTGTGTGGGCACGATGTTAGTGAGATAATGTGATTCAACACTAGATCAGGTGCCACGTGGAGCGTTGAACTGGTCAACTAGTCATGTCATGAGCAAATACAAAGTTGTACGGTGAGCTTGTGACTGTATAATAACCACTAAACGTAATGAGTGGATTATGAAGTCCAATGTATGTATCGTGCTTTCACTTCAAATACAATGATCGTCATTGAGAGAAAGATGAAACACACGTGAATTTTCTTGGGGCTTACTTTTAGAGGACATGGAGATAGTTTTGTGTGCATACGTGAAAGTGGTGGCGTCAGGGGGTATCTGCGATGGAGAGAGAGATGCTCTTTGTTTCTCTTTATTATGACTAACTTTGTATATAGTATAAAATATACAAATTCACGGTCTTGGAATAAATATCATTGTGGGCACAATGCAATGCAAATTAGCGTTAAGACTCCTCCATATAACTTTGTAATGTTGTATATATGTAGAAACTCTAAAATAATTTTTGGGCCACACTTTATTCAAAAGGAATGTTGTATGCGAAATAAACGTGAAGAGAGGGCTTTTTAGATCAATGGGGTACGTGATGTAACATGTGTGAATGTGTAGTTGATGCATTTGGTGGGGCCTAGAGAGGTATGTGTGTGTATTACGTATTCAAGAGAGGCATGGATAGAGGGGCCGACCGGGGGGGGCGGGGGAGGAGAGATAGCACGAGAAATGAGAGTTGTCTTGAGGGAGAGAGACGAATGTGACGTCTCGACAAGAGATTCCATTCCCTTGAGTGTGTAGATGCACGGGGGGAGGGAACGGAGGCACCAGGAGAATTTTTCTGTGTGTGGTGTTTGTGTTGGTATGTGTGGGTGTGAGAAGATAATGAGGCGTGGGGCGGAGGGTGTGTCACCAAGGCGTGCGGTCCGGTGGGTCGAGGTGAGGCCCTTTGTTCGGTTCCGCCCTGCGCCACATTGGTCGACCCATGACACATTTAGGAAGACCCATGGATGACTAGTCGACAAGACAAAGATAGCAGAATTGTGAAGGACTCGTGTCCTTGACAAAGCCGGGCTAGGATTTGTAACCCTAGGTTCTCGGACTAAGGTAACCCCTCTATCTCTGATATTACTATTGATCCAACCTAACTTTAAGGGCATCCTGCAGAATGCTCGCTAGAATCATACTCGTCGATTAGGAAGAGAGGTGTGAGATAATGCGTGAGAGACAAAGTGAAGATCATGTGCGTACATGAGACACGTAGGCAGGTCCATGTATATAGAAAGGGTCGATGAGGATTGTGCGTGTGTATGTTTGCGAGAGGAAGAGTGCTTGTGATAAAGGTTAGTGAAAACAGTTGTAAATGGTTACGAGAGGGAGGAGGGTTATATCTAGAGAATGTGTGCGAGAAAGACACCTCGGGAGAGTGTGTGAGCATGTGTGAGAGACCACCGATGGAGAGTGAAACTACACGTAAAAGACTGCTCTACACATTGATTAAAGATATAAATTGTATCCAAATATTAGGATGGGATCATGATATTTGCAATTCGCGTAAGGAGCGGTCATTGATCCATCAGACATCTAGATTCTATCGAATTTGAGCATGTCTATGTTATTATTCGACACAATTGATCCACATAGTTAGTATTTTGAACTCTAGACAATGCATCGCTTTAGCAATCGAATATAAACGTGCGTATAGTTCATGTTGTGTGTGTAAAGCACATTATACATACAAAAGTTACACAATGGACATTTATAAATAGCTAGCTATGAACTAGTATACATTTGAATTCAACCTAAGGTGGTTTAAAAAAATTGAATTCAACATGAAGTCCATTCAATTATTTTAATTTGATATCATGGAATTTGTAAACCATACCTAAACTATGGGGTACCAATCTTTGCTCGATTTTGTACATAATAGCATATGTAGTCGTGTACAAAATAGATTCAAATTTAGCTCCTCCATTCCAAAATAATCATAGTTATAGGATTTTCAAGTGTCAATATTCAAAAGGAAGCGGACAATTTAATGAGGTTTTCAAACATACAAGGTCAAATATAACGTTGTCTATTTAGGTCAATCCTCATAGTTCAAGAGTACTCTAAACGTGAATGCTTGTGTTTCAAAATTTTGAACGAAGCGCCAAAAGAGCCTCTACTACTTGAAACCGCGTGAGACCAATGTTTGGTAGTACAAGGAAATTACTTTTCTAATAACTCCGACACCAGGAAACCTACGGCCCGGACGTCCAAAGGTCTAAACCGGTAGGTTTGTAGCTTCATCTAGACGCCACGCAACCGCCTCCGAAAAACATTCATACACAATGGCCGCCTAAGCACACATGCGCGCGGCCGAAATCGCTCCCGCCCACTATTTGGGACACCTGGGATTACCATCCTACCCCCGACCCACAGTAGGTCCGAAATTTAAGAGGGGGGCAAAGTTTGTACTTTCCCCAAATTTCAAACAAGCGCGTCCCATCTTCTGTTCAAAAAAGCCAAAAACAAGCGCGTCCCAGACTGAAACATGGTTCCCCCCCACCCGTCCGATTCCCCATTGTCGTGGGTTTGTCACGGCAGATGTCCTCGTGAAAGGACTTAGTCGTGGAGCCAACACTACGGGTTAACTTGAAGGGGTTAAAGCGGACACAAGGACACGAGATTTTATACTAGTTCGGCCCCTTCGAGGAAGGTAAAAGCCTACGTCTAGTTGTGATGGAATTGATGGGGTTTCGAGGACTAGGGAGCAAACAAGCTTTGCCTAAGTCTCGAGTTCTGGTTGTTCTGTTCAAATCACGCCGGTCGTCCCCTTATATACATGGGTGACGCCTGGTCGGTTTACGAGTCCCGACGCCGTTCATAGATGTATCCGCTCGGTGTCTACTATTCCTAACTTACAATACAAGTTACATGCTGACGCCGGTTTACAACTACAGGTATAAACCGGCTATGGGCCATAAGCCCTCTATTGCCTACTTGGGCCTTAATATGTCAACTACTGATGAAGTTAATCCGGCCTGTCCTGGCAGGTTTACCCTTAGTGGTAATATTCCCAACATTAGGCCCTAGATTGATTTGAACAGGTTCATGTCAATCGTTAGCCAATAGAAAACTTCATCTTCTGCATCTTGTGTAATCTGGTGAACCGCCGTGATGTCATCTTCTCTGACCGTCGTGAACCGGCATGACGCCACCTGTCATAAAGTTATCCATGGTATCTTTTGTTTAATAGATCCGCGAGAATCGAGGTGGCAGCTCCGCTTCCAGGCCCATGGCTCCACGATTTTCGCGCCTGACACATGTCCCTTGCCTTATAAATAGGCCCGAGGGGTCATTTCCTTTTCCCCTTCGTCCTTTCTTCTTCGCCTTCCCTACGCTCGCTTCAGAGCTCCGCCGCCGCCGACAACTTCAGCACCGTCGTTGGTCGCTTCATCAAACTGAGCGTACCAGAACTCCGCGGCGATCTTCCTTTTCTTCTTCAGCTCCTGTAATTATTCTTTCCTTCCTCCCGTAGTTCTGTTCTTGGGTTTTTGTGTTCTTCAGTTGTTCGTCTGCTTTTCGTTCATATAGCAGTCTTCGCATAAACTCGCAAATCTTTGTTCTATGTAGCGGTAATTTTTACCATCCGTTTGTCCTCACGCCCCTCAGGGCCATAGATCTATCTGTATCTTTGCTCATGGATTCAGCATCTGCTCCTTTTCAAATCTGGAATTTACTTCTTTTTCTGAACATGCTCCAGATCCAAAACTGTTAAGTAGCACTGTGAAACCTGTTTTCACCGCAGTTCTGACTCTGCATCATTTTTAGACCGGGCGGTTTAGCTTTGTAGAAAAATTGATGACTCGGCATATACCATTAGTCCCCTTACTGAACCGCCAGGATCTTAACTAAGTACTGCCGCTTTGCAGAACTCCGATTTATGGATAACCTCTTCCGGTTTAACAATGAATGCATCTGTATATATCCTTCCAACATATTCTTGAACCGACATTAATGTTTTGCATATTGCACCATGGCCAAGCAAGTATATGAGTGCAACTGGGTCCCTTCTCGAGTGACCGAGACACAGCTAGAGAACTTAGTCAAAATTGGCACTTTGGGCGAAAAAGATGTCATTCACTGGAGGGTCCCTGGCCCGGAAAGTTCTCCGGAACCCAAGCATGGAGAAGTTGTTGTTTTTGCTGATCATCTGGCGCGGGGCTTCAGTCCACCCGGTTCGAAGTTTTATCGGGATGTCTTGGCCAACTTCCAACTACGTCCACAAGATATCGGCCCTAACTCCGTAACCACCATCTCTCACTTCCAAGTGCTCTATGAGGTGTTCTTTCAAGAGGAGCCCTCAGTTGAACTATTCAGAGATTGTTTCCATTTAAATCGCCGCACAGAATTTACGGACGGCCCCAACACAGAGCTAGGTGGCATGGCGATTCAAAAGAGAAAAGAAGTCACTTATCCACATGCCAAACTGCATAGCCATCCCAAAGAATGGAATGCAACATGGTTCTCAAGAAAGATATTTCACCGATGGAGAAAATCCCTTGTCGGGTTACCGCTTCTGGAACGGGTTGAGCAATACACATCCCTTTCCTCAAAGATCGATCACAAGGAAAGAAGCAAATATGCTCCTCAATTATCCAAGCTCCGGCCTTCATGGCTAATGGGTTGACCGGAGTTGACCTTGCACGCTGCTTGATATCTTGGAGCATACTACCCTTAAGCCGGCGCTCCGGTTTGATGTGCGAATACACAGAAGATTTAAAAGATCCTCTACGGCACATTGAAGTCCAAATTGCCGACGATGAAGTCACCGAGGCTGTTAAGAAGATGTTGAATGAACTCGAGACTGCCTCAAGGCCAAACCGCCTTGCTCCTTTTTCTCGCCAAGAACAAACCGCCCACTGTAAACCTCATATCATATACCTTTATGAAACTTGGCCATGTTTTAAATACCCTCCGCTTAACTTTAACGTCTTTCAAATGTGGTGATGATCCGCTTTGGAGCAGAAGACTCCTCAGAGAAACCAGAGAAGACAATCCGCCCAAGTCCAGAAGTTGTGAAGAAACCGCCCATCGAAGAGAACCACCGCCTCCTCCGATCCACCAGCCTGATGATGATGTGGGAAACCCGGACCTTGAGGTATAACTTGAATAAATTGGTTTACATTTATCACTACGGATTGACAATGATCATTGTCAGGATGAAGCTGAGGCCAGTCATGCTTACACTATAGAGGTAATCACTCTTTCTTCCGGTTCCAATCCTTTCCCTTCACTAAGAATCCGTCGGGCAAACCGGAAAGTTAAATTCTCTCATCCTCTTGCTTACTTGGACCGAAACTTTCTTATGAAGACACAACAGCATCAAGTTTCGCACCACATTCGCAAGACAATGGGTCGTAGTGACCTCCACGCCGGTTTTAACAGTCCGGTCGAAACGCCGCTCGTGAGGTCTCTAATTGTTTCATCAATGCTTATCCTAAAGCGGGTTGTATCCGCCAACCTCTTAATCCCTCCGACCGATTATCGTGGCACTTCTCATTCTTCTTCCAAATGAAGTCTTCAGCCACCCAGCTCCCACCACTCAAGATTGTGCATGGGTGAGCCGTTTTACTAATAACTCTGCTTGATATAGTACTTTCCATATTTACTGGATTCATCTATCTTTTCTCTTTCAGGGCGAAGCCTAAGCCTAGCAAAAAAGTTCGTCTGGAGAAAGCGGCGGAAGAAGGTAACGCTCCTGAACCGGCCAGAACAATAGATCCAGAAGAACCTATCCGCGACGATGTGATGAATGATCCACCACCGCAAGACCATGATGTTGCTACTGGAAAGGTGCTTGCTGACGCTTCAGGTCCTGTTAACCAGCCCACGAGCCCTGTCCAAACTGACAAGACAGCAAGTCCCTCCAAACATACTAACAATCCGGCAACCCCAATGCGAACCGGCAAAGCCAAGGATGATGATGTCATTATTATCGGGCTTTGGTCATATTAGAATCAAAATCCTTGTCGCTTTGTCCAAGCACACCGCGAAGGATGAGTTTATGCCTTTGGTAAAGGCAAATGGAACACCGACTTGGCCACTTTTGCCACTCCGGACCCCCCAAGAACTTTATTCGGCTACCTAAATCGGCTTTATACCAGCCGTGATTGCGAAACCGGTTTGATAAAAATGATGAAGGATAAATATGCGGTAAATTCCATATGACTCTCCTTATGTACTTCAATCTGTCAACTCCAGTAGCCCCCAAGTGACGGTTTTAAGATAGGAACTTAAACCGTGACTTTTCAACTCGAACCTTTTTAGTACAATTTTTCTTTGAGATCAGAGTTTCAAGGGCCGGTTTAACGTAACCATGCTAAACCGGGACTTTGTACCGTAAGAATTCCAGTGTCACTAGAGGATAGAGCAAATATGCATTAGCCCCCAAGTACCAAGGGCATAACTTGTTGTGTGGTTGGTACTTCAATTTTGCATCATAATCTATAATCAAACGATGACCTGTATGCAGGGTGATCTGAGCAGGAAAGAACGCCAAGTTGCTGATCTTCAAGAAATCCTGAAATCTCAACAGACTGAAACCTCGAAAGCAAAAGACAAATTAACCAGCGCTTTAAGCGTCATGGAAAAGCTTAAAGAGGATTTCAGCAAGGAACTGGCAGATTGGGCCACTGACAAGACCGCTTTACTTCAGAGGGCAAAAAAGGCTGAAGCGGCACTCAAACCGGTGGTAGATGAGCTGGCCAGCGTAAAGCGGCAAGTGCATGCTATGACCGCTGCTGTCTTTGGTAAGCATTTTTATTTTCTGCAGTAACGATGTCTTCTCATTTTGTAGCCGGTTTACCAACCCTTTGAATGATTCGTGGACATGTATTGGCCACTTGGGATCGAGATGTGCGGAAGAAACCGAAAGCCACGACACATTGATAGAACAATCAGATATACAAAGACAACGGATCATCAGCACTGCTTCTCACAACAACCTGGCCCCGACCTTGATTCAGGATACCATCAAGAGGTTGTCAATGCTTCCTGCCCGTATTGAAGAATTGAAGAAATCTGCTGCTAGAACCGGCGCTATAACCACCTTAATCCGCAAAAGCGTGGGTTCCAGATTTTGATCCCGTTGAAGCGCCCAAGGCTTCCCAAGCGTGAAGGAGGACGGGACAGAATTTAGTGAAGAAGACCTCCAAGCTATAAACAGGGAAGTGCGCCCTCTGGCTTGTCAATTGGCTGAAGAGGAAAATTTGTCCCATTATCAAGCACAATATGATGGTCAAAATAAACGAGTGGCTGCACCAGTTCCTGAAGCGGAGAATCTTATCCCTCCCATCCGGAAGCATACTTACGCCCTGACATTGAACCGCCCTTGCTGATCCAATGGCGAAGTCTGTATTTCAAGCATTAATGGGAATCAACTGGACAATCAAGCTGATTTCAAAGAGCTGGGTAGGGAAATGGTTTAAGCGGGCGCAGATGACCCGCAACCATCGTGGTAATGCGACCAAGCCTAAACCGGAAGCCGGTTTACATAGCTTGTTCCGTTATGTTATGATGACAAAAACAATTATCTTATCTAGGCACCGTGTTGCCGTGTAATAGACTAGCTGCCACACTTGGTATTGATATGCCTTCGTGCATACTTATTGCAACTTATGCTTCCTTTGAATCATCAATGTTAAACCATTATCTGCAGCAAAAAGTCTTAAAATGCCGTTGTGGTTGTACCACCAGGCAGGTCATAATATTGATGTATATGAAATCAAAGATAATATCTGAGATTTAAACATATTATCAAATATAACAACATATGATACCTGCCATTGTAGGCCATGGAATTGGCTGTGCCAATCGTAAACTGGAGTGTTTAAGAAAACCACTCTGCTGGAGGAGAACAACTCCTTTGAATATAATGTCGGGTTACCAAGTAACCGCTCCGGTTTACAGAGAATACCGGTGTTACTCCATAATAAGATGTTAACAGAAAATCAAACCGGGCAAAGTTTCTCCGGATTAAAAATAGACCGTGTTCCGTCACCGACAACAAATCAAGCGTAACAATTGTTGGTATAAAAACACAACGACAGAAATACGCAAACAAGAGAAATATGTCTCAAGTAAAAACAAATAGATTTATTTGCAAAAAGAGGTTTGCTTAAACTGATCAAGTGGCATAACCATGGTCGGACACGACCAAGCCCCCAATAGGTGTAGCTATGGTTCAAGTCAGCCAGGTCCCCAAATGATGCAGTGGCATTATGCCGATCAAGAGGTGTAGCGATGGTCTGGTTTGACCAAAGCCCCAAGTGATTCTGTGGCCTTAGGCCGATCAAGAGGCGTGATTGGTTTAGACATGACCAAGTCCCCAAGTGATCTTGTGGCTTTCGTCGGTCTAAAGGTGTTGCCTTGGTTCGGATACGACCAAGCCCCCTAGAGACATCATACAAAGCTTATTTGAAAAAAGCTAACTCAAGGGGTAAACCGGAGGTCGCTTTAAGAAAAAAGAAACTCCGTGTAACCACACATGATATAAAAATAACAGAGACCCCGCTTTAGCTAGGGCTCCGGTTTATTGTATTATAATATATACATTATCATAATATGTACATGAGTAGAGCCTATGGCTCAAGTATAGTAAGGCCAAGATGAGCTATGTTCCAGGCCTGTTGGTCTCCTCCTCCGACGCGTGCGTGAGTCTTTATGCTCTTGAATGTCGATCAGATAGTATGACCCGTTGTGCAGTAGTCTTGCCGACCACAAAGGTCCCTTCCAAGGTGGGATAACTTGTGCATATCAGCCTGGTCTTGGATGAGTCAAGCACCAAATCTCCTTCTTGAAAGGTTCTCGTTCTAACTCGGCGATCGTGATATCGACGAAGATCCTGGCCGGTAAATCGCCGAACAGGCAGCGGCGACGCCACGCTCTTCGTCCCAACAGCTCCAAAGCATTTTGCCGCTTCCTCGTTGTCCGCTTCAACATACGCCGCTACACGAGGCGTAATCATGACGGATATCACTAGGGAGGACCGCCTCCGCTACATAGACACTGAAGAACGGCGTGTATCCTGTCGATCTGTTGGGCGTGGTGTTGATGCTCCATAACACAGATGGTAATTCCTGAACCCAACATCCCGGCGTTCGTTGTAAAGGAACCATAAGCCAGGGTTTGATGCCTCGTAAGATCTCTTGGTTACCCCTCTCTGCTTGGCCATTGGACTGCGGGTGACCTACCGATGATACGTCAAGCCGGATGTGCTCACGCTCACAAAACTCCTTCATAGCACCCTTGGACAAGTTGGTACCATTATCAGTAATGATACTGTGTGGAAAGCCAAACCGGAAAATCACTTTTTTAATAAATTGAACCGTCGTGGCTGCATCACACTTGCTAACGGGCTCTGCTTCAACCCGCTTTGTAAACTTGTCCACCGCCACCAAAAGGTGGGTCTTCTTATCTTTGGACCTTTTGAAAGGTCCGACCATGTCCAACCCCCAAGTCGCAAACAGCCAAGTAATTGGAATCATCCTCAACTCTTGAGCCGGCATATGAGCGCGCCTTGAGAATTTCTAATAGCCATCACACCGTCTAACTAGGTCCTCTGCATCAGCATGAGCAGTTAACCAATAGAAACCGTGGCGAAATGCCTTAGCCACCAGAGACTTTGAACCGGCGTGGTGACCACAATCTCCTTCATGGATTTCCTGCAAAATTTCACAGCCTTCCTCAGGGGACACACAGCATTGGAACGCTCCTGATACGCTGCAATGATGCAACTCGCCATTGATAATGGTCATGGATTTGGATCGCCGGACTATCCGCTCGCCGTAGTCTCATCCTCCGTAACTCGCCCCAGCTTCATGTATCGCAAGATAAGGAATTGTCCAATCCGTATGACATGCAGGGCTGCCACTAATCGAGCCTCCGGATCTGGAATTGCCAAATCCTCTTCACCGTAGAGCTTGACGACGGGTTATGCGTAACATCTAAAAGACGTTAGGCGGGACCGTTTACGCCGAGAGCCCAACCGCTTAAAGCGTCCGCCGCTTCGCTCTTCCGTCTCGTCCACATGATCCAATTCGATAACCCTTAAAGTGACCTGCAACAATATCCACCTCACGACGATAGGGCTGCCATGAGCGGATCCTTAGAATCCCAAGTGCCGAGCATACTTGTTGAGCCACCAGTCCGAAGTCATCAAGCATTTAACTCGGCTGAGATTCATCTCCTTAGCCATTCGGAGACCATGAGGTAAAGCTTCATACTCAGCTGCATTGTTAGTACAAGGGAACATTAAGCGGAGAACGTAATGTAACTTATCACCTCATGGGGAAGTTAACACGACTCCAAATTTCTCGAGCGCCTCCAATTGCCTGGACCCATCAAAATGGATAGTCCAATAAGTGTGATCCGGCTTCTCTTCAGGTGCTTGTAGCTCCATCCAATCATTGATGAAGTCGACAAGTGCTTGAGATTTGACCGCCGTCCGAGGTATGTATTTCAAACCGCGTGGCCCAAGCTCTATAGCCCACTTGGCAATCCGGCCAGTCGCCTCCCTGTTCTGAATTATATCTCCCAAAGTAGCGGAGCTGACTACTGTGATAGGATGTCCCTGGAAGTATTGTTTAAGTTTCCGGCTCGCCATAAAACTCCATACACCAGTTTACGCCAATGCGGGTACCTTTTGCTTGGACTCGATAAGCACCTCGCTGATATAATAAAAAGGACGCTGCACCGTAAAGTCCTTGCCCGCCTCTTATGCTCCACCACAATAGCCACGCCGATCAAGGCGAAAGCATTAGCCGCTACATAAAGTAGTAACGGTTCCTTGTCGACGGAGCTGCAAGAACGGGCGGATTGGCTAATCGCCGCTTTAAATCCTCAATGCCTCATCGCTAAATTTAACTCCGCATTTAATTGATCTGTCTTCTTCAAAGATTCGGTATAAAGGGATCGCTTTCTCACCGAGGCGGCCGATAAACCGCTCAAGCGGCAATCCGTCTGCCAAGCGTTGAACGCCGTTGATACACTTCGGTTTAGCTGTGGAGGTAATAGCTGTAATCTTCTCCGGATTAGCTTCAATTCCCCTGTTGGACACAAGAAAACCCAATAACTTGCCTGCTGGTACACCAAAAACGCATTTTGCCGGGTTGAGCGTCATCTTGTAAGTCCGTAGGTTATCAAAGGTTTCCTTCAAATCGTCAATCAGCGTCTCCTTCTCCCTTGACTTGACCACAATATCATCCACATAGGCGTGCACATTATGGCCGATCTGTTTATGAAGACAATTCTGTACACACCGTTGATAAGTTGCATGGGCGCTCTTGAGCCCAAAAGGCATAGATACATAGCAGAAGGCTCCAAAGGGGGTTATGAATGTTGTCTTCTCTTGGTCCTTAACTGCCATCTTGATTTGATGATAACCAGAATATGCATCCAGAAAACTCAAACGCTCACATCCCGCGGTAGCATCGATAATCTGATGAATGCGGGGGAGGGCAAAAGGATCCACTGGACAAGCTTTGTTAAGGTCTGTGTAATCCACACACATGCGCCAAGTGCCGTTTTTCTTAAGAACCAGCACCGGATTGGCAAGCCATTCCGGATGGAAGACTTCAACAATAAAACCAGCGGCTAAGAGCCTGGCCACCTCCTCTCTAATAGCTTTATGCTTTCTTCTTCATTAAACCGGCGGAGAAACTACTTCACCGGTTTGTACTTAGGATCAACATTAAGAGTGTGCTCAATGAGTTCCTCGGTACACCGGCATGTCAAGGCTTCCATGCAAAAATGTCCCGATTCTCACGGATGAACTCGATGAGCGCGCTTTCCTATTTTGGGTCCAAGTTGGCACTGATAGTGAACTGCTTGGACGAATCGCCAGGCACGAAGTCAACAAGCTTAGTCTCAGCCGCCGATTTGAACTTTAAATCCGGATCATGCTCTGTAGTTGGCTTCTTCAACGGGGTCATGTCCGCCGGATCAACATTGTCCTTGTAGTATTTTAACTCCTCCGTGGCACAAACCGACTCTGCGTAGGCCACATCACCTTCCTCACATTCCAAAGCAATCTTGCGGCTGCCATGAACCATTATCGTTCCCTTGTGACCCGGCATCTTGAGCTGTAAATAGACATAACCAGGCCGTGCCATTAATTTGGCATAAGCCGGCCGCCCAAATAGGGCGTGATACGGGCTCCGGATCTTCACCACTTCAAAAGTCAGTGTCTCTGACCGGGAGTCATGACCGTCTCCAAAGGCCACTTCCAGAGCTATCTTGCCAGCAGGATATGCTGAGTTGCCAGGCACCACACCATGGAACACCGTATTAGACGGTTTAAGATTTTTATCTGTCAGTCCCATACGGCGGAAGGTCTCATAGTATAGGATGTTAATATTGCTTCCTCCGTCCATGAGAACCTTGGTGAATTTATAACCCCCCACCTGAGGGGCTACCACCAATGCTAGCTGACCCGGATTGTCAACCCGAAGAGGGTGATCCTCCCTGCTCCATACGATTGGTTGTTCCGACCAGCGTAAATAACGTGGTACGGCCGGTTCAACAGAATTCACCGCTCGCTTATGGAGTTTCCGGTCTCGCTTATCCAAGCTAGTTGTGAAGACATGCTATTGCCCACTATTCAATTGCTTTGGATGACTCTGATAACCCGACTGCTGCTGCTGCTGATGGTTGTAACCACCATGGTTATTCTGATCATTCTGATTGTTATGTCCACCCTGATTGCCATTGAAGCCTGAACCGGAAGCTCCTCCATCGTGACCCGGCCCATGGAAACCGGATCCTGAGCCACCACCTGATCCATGATCATACCGAAAGCATTAGAATTTTTGAACTCCTGCATAATATAACAGTCCTTCCAAAGGTGGTTGGCGGTATCTCCTTCGTCCCGTGTTTTGGGCAGGGCTGGTTCAATAAATAGTTTAGGCGATCCGGGTTAGGATTCTGAGCTCCACCGGGATTCGCCGCTTTACCCTTGCATCGCTGACCCTTGTCCTGCGCCACAAAGTCCATGCTGCCATCCGCTTTACGTTTGCCTCCGTGCCCATGGCCTGCCGTGTTGTGTTGCTGCTGCTTGGAGTTGCTGTTCTTTTCTCCCTTCCCTGCCTTGTCATCATCAGACTCGGGATCCTTGGTACTATCAGAATCAACATACTTCACTAAAGCACCCATGAGGGTCCCCATGTCATTACAGTGGCGCTTCATTCGCCCCAATTTTAACTTCAGGGGTTGAAACCGGCAATTGACCTCCAGGGTTATGATCGCAGAATCAGCGTTGATACGGTCTGACGAGTGCAAAATTTCCGAGACACGGCGCACCCAATGAGTTGTCGACTCTCCTTCCTCACAGGCCGCTAAGTCCACTATGGACATGGGCTGCTTAAAGTGTCCTTGAAATTCTGGACAAACCGGGCTCATAGCTGGGCCCATGAGCAGTATAGAGTTGGGCGGCAAGCTCTTTAACCAAGTACGGGCCGTCCCTTCAAGCATCATGGTGAAGTACATTGCACAGGCGGCCTCATCCACATCTAGCATCTCCATGGCCATCTCATAACTCTCTATCCATGCTTCTGAAGCCAAATCGGCAGTATAGTTTGGCACTTTGCGCGGACCCTTGAAATCTTTGGGCAAGCGCACATTGCATAAAGAGGGGACTAGACAGGGCACCCACAAGGAACTAGAAGTGACCCCTCGCTCGACTGAGATGGTGGGACGAACCGGCGTAAGCTGACACGCCTCGTTTTGTGCTGCTAACTCAGCCTCCCTGCATGCTCGGGCCCGGTCTACCACTTCCGAAAGGCCACGAACACGGCCCGCCGGGTTATTGCCACGGGCCGCTTCACGGTTCCGTGCATTACTTGATACGGCCGGTTCATCCACACGCCTTCTTTAGCTCCGGCTTGGTCGAGGGGTGGAATGAATCCGGTCACGGCTGTATGAGTATGCTTCCTGTTAGATCAAAGCGGTCCGAAGGAGCTCCTTGACCCGGCGCGTCTCCACCGCCTGCGGAGAATCACCTTCGATCGGGATGGCCTCCAATCGTGAAGCGGTAGCGACTAGATTGTCCATAGGATTGGAATAATGACCCGAAGGTGTCTGGACCGGCTAAGGTACGTTATTGTTCTGCAGAGGAGGTTCCATTAAACGAGGTTGGACCGGCGCGCCTGGCCCAGGCGCCTCCGCCCGGTTTACCACTGGCAGATTACTGGTTCCTGCCCCTGGGGTGTGAAAGAGATTTCTGGTGTCGAAGACCGAAGGCAAGTGGGACCGGTGCTTCCGCTTCAGGACCTCATGCGACGCGTTCTGATCCAGCATAAGCTTGTAGGCCTGGGCGTCTAAAGCGGCCCGCTCTACGGCCATCTTGTCGTTTTCAGCTGCCAGGTCGGCCTTGGCCTGATTGATCTGCTCCCTCACTTTTGCAATTTCCCGTTGTGGGCATCCTGATCCACGGGTTGGCTTCCGCTTATAAGCACAGCTAAGCGCATCAAACAGATCGAGATAAGACTTGAGCCGGCGGGCGACATTGTGACCTCCTCGCCCGCCGCCACCGGGCCAAGATCCGGAGAACATTGCCGCCATGGGTCGAAGAGTGGATCGCCGCACCGTGTACCAGCCATGAATATTCCAACCCGGTTAGGCAGATCGGAGGGTCCGAATCGCCGCCATCGGAACAGCCCCCTATCCTGCCGTCTTGCAATTGATACAATGATTCGGTTTCTCCGGTCGAGGATTCATCGCCGGAATAGACGACAGTCTCACTACCATATCCCAATTCATCCTCGTAGCCCCCTCCGTGGATCTCGCACGCTGAGCCGTCTCGACGAGGTCGGTGCAGATGTCCGGCTCAGGACCCGGTTCACCGATCTTGCCAATGAAGACGTGTATGCCACCAAAGGGGACTCGGTACCCGTACTCAAATGAGCCGGCCTCGGGGCCCCATCCTGCATCGTCGATGTAGAGCTTGCCGCGACGACTCTTGGTCATCCGGCCCACAGCATAGCCCTTGAGTCCTTCGAACTTGCGCTCCAAGATCATCAAACCATCGTGCAATAGCCCCACGGTGGGCGCCAACTGTCGTGGCTTTGTCACGGCAGATGTCCTCGTGAAAGGACTTAGTCCTGGAGCCATCGCTATGGGTTAACTTGAAGGGGTTAAAGCGGACACAAGGACACGAGATTTTATACTAGTTCGGCTCCTTCGAGGAAGGTAAAAGCCTACGTCTAGTTGTGATGGAATTGATGGGGTTTCGAGGACTAGGGAGCAAACAAGCTTCGCTTAAGTCTCGAGTTGTGGTTGTCTGTCTCAAACCGCCGCCGGGTCGTCCCCTTATATACATGGGTGACGCCCGTCGGTTTACAGAGTCCCGACGCCGGTTCATAGATGTATCCGGCTCGGTATCTACTATTCCCAACTTACAATACAAGTTACATGCTGATGCCGGCTTACAACTACAGGTATAAACCGGCTATGGGCCATAAGTCCTCTATTGCCTACTTGGTCCTTAATATGTTCAACTACAGGTATAAACCGGCTATGGGCCATAAGTCCTCTATTGCCTACCGGCCTGTCCTGGTTGGTTTAACCTTAGTGGTAATATCCCCAACACCATTCGTACTCCGTGGGCGCCAAAACTACCTCTCCACCAGCCGCGAAACCCCGGCGTCCTCCGTCCGCCACCCCATCCCACCCATCAACCGCCCACCTCCATCACGCCGAGCCGATACCCGTCGTCAGTTGCCAATCGCAACCTCAAGTGCAACGCCCTCCATGGCTAGTAGTTGAAGCCGAGGCCGAGCCGTCTGCATTCGGTGCCAGTTCAACCACGCTGTCTCGCACCTCACCGCTGCCGCTCCAACTTCGCCACCCTCCACCGCACCGAGCTGTTCCTCGCACGCCGCCCTTCGCCACCTCGGATCTGCTTCCTCCGCCGACATACAGCCACGACAACACAACAACAATTTGGCCATGGGTTCGCTCCAGGCCTGCACCCTCCGTAACATCGGTTTCCCGGTAAAAACAAGAAGATCGGCGCGACATGTGGAGGTGACCACACCGCAACCAAGAAGGTACTCCTCTTCCCTTATTCGCAAATCTTACGCCTCGCTTGCACGGTATTCATCCCACGTACACACTAGTTGACCGCTTCTTCCGATACTAGATGTTCCTAGTAACTCGCGATGCACAAGGTTTCTCCTCATATACTATTTCACCTTAGCTAGAGGTCCGTCGCCCCCCTGAATTTCAATTTCTGGCCAGTTGATTCCCAATTAACGCAAGCATTCCCCGGCGTAACAGGTGCTAGTACGACTATTACATCGGGGAAGCAGCGCCTTGGTGTTTATCTTAGGGCGTCTGCTGCCCAGAAGCACCGGGCGCCCGATCTGGAGGTCGGCCGGGATTAAAGGGAAGGCTTGGGGGCGCTGCCAAGCATGGCGGTGGTGTGAGGTCGATGGGAGGGCGGGGCGGCGGAGGCACGGGTCTGGGCCGGTGGTCACTGGTGGTTCGTGAAAGTTCGTCAACAAGGATCAAGCGGGAGGTAGACGAAGGCCATCTGCCCGTTCCTTATAGATCGGACGGTTCATTCAAAAAATCGACTGACCTATTTATTTTCAGTCGACTGTTATCTTAGATATGACCACATGTGGTGGTGTGCAGGAGGAGTACCTGCATTTCCTGTGCTCATATATTACAAAAACATAAGGGGTAGAATATAATTTTGTTTTACATGCAATGTTGTAGAGCTATCATATGTCTCCGCTATTTATTTTTTAAGCCACCTGCTATCTCTGCTACTTTTACAAAGGCACTAGTTCTGCACACACTTCACCCATACTCTCACTATTGTGTTTTTATGCAAGGGTATTTCTGACTCTCCGCCGAAAGAGAAGCAGCAAAGAAAAAGAGAGAAGTCGCCCAAATTTTGGTATACGGGTAGGCAAGACACGCTACAACGTAATAAAGGGTGCGATGTCGCAGACGGAGACGGTAAACGAGGCTCAGAGTTGACGACCTCGCCGCAATGAACCACCATCCTGTGTGCTTGCTTTAACTTCATGGTGTCATATGTGGTTGCATGTTGGTGTCTAGCTTGTATTCGAAAGGTCAAGTCGGTCTTTATTAAGATAAGGAAAGATATTTTTACATGAACCACCATACCGTGAGCACCGTAAGACAAATAGCTAGTCGTATACCGGGCCGAGCCAAAGGATGACAAGCCCAAGAAAGACAGGCATCACCGAAGCCAACTAAAAAGCCGCGATGGTGGCGAAGCAGCCCGCCTCCCACCAGGCTCTCGTGTCCTAGATGATCATGTTCACCACTCCAAATTGAAGTCTAGCTTGTATTTCTTCCAATTTGGTTAAATTGCATCTCGCTTAGCTTACACATTATACCTTTGAATATGACATGCCTTTCTGCTTTTGGTACATACTAGTACATCTGTGTATTAACCATGTTCTTACATCAAACTAATGTTCTTGTGGATCCCTCATCAATCACTTATGACGAGGCAGGCAGGCAAGGACTACTCCTAATTTAAAGAATGCAGCTACGCCCTCCGGCATGATTCTCAAGAAATGTAAATGCTAGATGAAGATAGTGAACGTAGCTCAGAGTTGATTACAGCATTTCCCCTACACTAGCATTGCAGGTGCTTGCTCTAACTTGGCAGCGTGATATGTGGTTGCATGTTGCATATGGTGTCTAGATTGTAATTCTTCCAATCTGGTTAAACCGCATGTGCTAGTCTCGCTTAGCTTATACTCCCGTAAATGTGACATTATACCCAAGTAATGTGACATGCCTTCCTGTATTTAGTACATAGTACATCTGTCTATTAAGCATGTTCTTACATAAAACTATTGTTTTTTTGTATCCCGCATCAATCAATATGACGAGACACCTTTAGTATATGCAGTGCGATATTAGTTGCATCTTTCATATGATTTATAGCATGCGCTGCTTCTAATTTGTTGAAATTCCATTTATGATGGGATGCTTTTAACTTGGCAGTCATATTGGTTGCATCTTTCATGTGGTGTCTAGCTTGCATTGCTTCTTATTTGCTGGAATGGTTTCTTCTTAGTTTACACAAACAGTTGTGAACATGCCATGCCGTCCTGTTTTTCGTACATATTCCATCCCGGTATCATGTGTTTGCCTTACATCAAAGTAGTGATTGTCAGGATCATGCAAGAATGAGTTCTGAAGAGAGAATTTTATTGCTTTTTTCTTGTCGGTTTTACTTGACAATTCAAAATCAATAAAGTGGAAGGAAGTTAGCAAGGCAGCGGATAAAGGTGCTCCTTCCAAACGGAGGGCCTCTACAGTTTCTACTCCTCCACACCTCCAAGATGATTTCCAGGACAACACATGCATAGACACTCAACAAAGCTGTGTTTATGATGATCACGTCTCCCCTAGTGCAGCATCACTGGTGCTCCCTCTAACTTGGCACTGTTATAAGTGGTTGCATGTTATGTGTGATGTCTAGCTTGTATTGCTTCTAATTTTGTTGAATTCCATCTGCTTACTTTACACATTATACTTGAATAAGACACGTATTCCTATTTCTAGAACATACAATATCATCTATCACACCATGTTCTTACATCAAATTACTACTTTTGTGTAACCGCAACAATCACTTATCATAAGACACGCTTGACTTCGGAGTGTGATATAGGTTACATCTCACATTCTTTTCTAGCTAGTACTACTAATTTGTTGAAATGGCACTTATGACGCAGACAGTTTTAACTTGGTTGTGTGATCTTATTTGCATCTTTCATATGGTGTCGAGCTTTCATTGCTTCTAATTTGTTGAAATGCCTTCTCCTTAGTTTACACATCAGAAGCTGTGAATATGCAATTCGGTGAATATGCAATGGCACTAATGACGCAGAGACCTCTAACATGGTAGTGTGATGTTGTTTGCATCTTGCATATGATTTATTTCTTGTATCGCTTCACATTTGTTTAAACGCCATTTATGCCGAGACACTGTTAACTTGGCAGAGCGATATTTGTAGCATCTTTCATATGGTGTCTACCTTCCATTGCATTGCTTCTAATTTGGTGAATTGTCTTCTTCTTAGTTCTGGTTATCTCTTCCGTCCTGGTTTTCATACATATTACATCCTCCTATCATGTGGTTGTCTAACATCAAAGATTTATTCGTCTGCATCATGCATCAATTTTTTCTGAAGAACTAAATTTTATTCGTTTTTCTTGTCGGCTTGACTTAACATGGCACAGAGAAAGAGGAAGAAACAGAGAATGGCAGGGAATGAGAAGCGGATGAATCCTGCAGATTCTGGCATCGTGGTGCAATAGAAGGTGAAAGTCCAAAGGAAAATTCTACAAACACGGCATCCCATGCTACACTTAACTGCAAAAAAGCCAAACAGAAACATATAGCTGCCACCAAACAAGCAGAGACAGCCCTAGCTCTTGCAACACCTACCACAAGATTACCAGCTACCACACGACATACTGTAAGGCCAACTCGAAGCTAGCAAAGCATGTTCCCAAGCTCCTTGCCACCGACACTACTTCCCAAGCACTCTTGACACAAGACGAGTTGGCAATATCAGATGAACCTTGTGAGCTTCAACAGCAAGAAGGTAGTTGCCGGAGTCAAGTTACAGCTTGCATGCTTCTTTATATGTCATCTCACAGCTTGATGTACACTAACACTTCCTAAGTTTGTTGTTGGACTAGCACCTAGGCGCAAGAGGAAACAAACATCGTGGATAATGCTCGATAGGTTAACTAAATCTAGAGCAGAAGAATAGAGATCTGTTTTGAGGTAGGTTTAAAAAGGCCACGTGATGCTGCTGAGTCAGCCAAGTTAGTATCGAGGCAGCGGTTGCCGTTAGGTGTCATGTACGATCCTCCCAACATGGATTCAAGACAGAATGACAAAGACGAAACCCAGTTCAACACCTTCCTTGACCATTTATCTCAGAAGTATGGTTATGTATGGAAACTAGTAATATCGCCTTGCTCGTCTCCATACTTTCTAGGTTGCTGATAATGAGACTCCCATAATTTTCAACGAGATGAGGTTCAAGTTGGATAGCCAAGATGATGCAACCTGCACAAGCTTGCACTCATGTTTTCAAGTCTGCTTTCTGCGACAATATCAAGATAACCCGAGGAAAACTCACTTTGAAGGCAAGGCTAATAAAGGAACTTTCCCAAACATCTCCAAAGTGGAAAATATATCGGATGAAGACTCGAGGGGCCTTGTTAAACACCGGTCCGATCCAAGTATCGTGTACATTATATATATGTGATCGAGATCACATGTTAAAGTCCTATTGACGCATGTGCCACACAAATCTATCTTCTTGTAGGTGAACTGTTCAAAGAACAAGGCCAACTGCACGTAAAGTGAAATTCCAAATGCACGGCTGTGATCTCGTAGCTATATTGCACCTTCGCGAGGCTCTTGTAATTAGTCATTGTTTCACTCTTTTCGTTGTACCATATTATCAGATCTATATTGACTTGTTCGAAATGCAGAGGAAAGCCCGCAAGGACCAAAAAGTACCTGAACCAAATGCTGTGGAAATCTTCAAGGACCTGTCACACCAAGAAGATGAAGGGCATGACTACACCAATCAAAGCCCCTGTTGTAAGTCCTTAATCCTCATGCCTTTTAACTACTACTTACTCGACTTGTGCCTTGAACTGCATGGTTTGCAGCCAATGTCTATTACTCTTTTCAATTTTATACACAATTGTCTTAGCGTATCATTGCACCTTACAAGGTTTAAAAAGGGAGGAGTGATGTTCCTTTGATCTTGACCCAGTAATCTAGTTCTGCGGTCGACTTGCCCACACAACGTTACAATTGCCCGCTGCTTGTCCTGTTTCTCGTTGTTTTGTGATATGAATGATGTCATACTATGCTTACTGTATTATAAACTTCGTCTCTTTATCCTTAGCCCTCAATACAATGTGAAGAAATAGACAATACATTAGCGATGGTACATGGTCATATGTTTGGAACCTAGTTTTATTATGTACATTGCAATAAAATACAACTAATATTTTACATGGGTTCACCAGAATAAGTTCTCAGATATAGACCAAAGCTATTTTGTTTGGTTTTGCTGCCTCCTTAATATCTTCTGCTCGTACTACTAATGTAAAACCTCAACTTTTCAAATAGCTATGGAAAAATGGTGGAACCGCCACCTTCAAGGTGGAGAGGCAACTATAACCGCAATGTCGCCTCTTGTCAGCAAAGGTCAAGACTGTCCACCAATAAAGGCTAAAAGCACGCTCCTGCGTAATACCGGGTTTGTTGTTAAGGCAATATCGTCCAAACTGCCTCATGATCAAGATATGCAAGCTCAAAGCAATGTTGTATCTCAAGGCTCCGCACACAAGTCCATTCCCTAACAGAGGCCCTTTGTGAAACAAGGAGAAACATTGCTCAATGTCGCCAAGATATGCATGGTTTTGAAACTAGACTATAAGACATTTGCTATGTTGTTCAGAGCCTAGGGAAATGAAGGCGAGGGTTATGGTGTTCCATCGGACAATACAAAGCATGAATACGTAATGTGCCAGTCAAATGAACCGAGCTTCAACTTCGGTGGTGCATTTATCTCTAGACTGTTAAGTTTTATGCCAACCTTCCTTTTGTTATATAGTTCTAATTTGTTTTGGTGCGACACAAAATTTATTCTTAACGCTGCAGCCACCGTTGAAGAAAACAAGCAAGCCATTTTTTGTATAGTGTAGGGTGTTCCCTATATTTGCACCGGTGGCGATCTTTGATGCCGAGTGGATGTGATCTATGCAATCGCCTTAATAGCCTAGCGTTAGTTTGGGCCTTATTTATTTCCTAGTCTTCTTTTTCCCTGCTTTGCTAGTGGCCGCAACTACCCATCGGCCATATACAGGCCGAAGGATCCATGGGTCTCCTACGGGCCGTCGATAAATGGGCTCAGAATCGGTGGGCCTCGAGCCGTCGATAAATGGGCCTAGGGCCGCCGGATAAATGAGTCTACATGGGCCGTAATCGGCGTAATTGGTATCGGCCCAAGACGGTAATGGGCCGTTAGCAGCCGTCAGGGACCACAAAAGCTCAATTCTATCACGGGCATAACGGTCGTTAATGGGCCGTAATATAGATTTGGCTGGGTCTAAACGGGCAGATTTCTTGCCATGGGCCGAATTTGGCCCATTAGGGTAACAGGCCAGTAACGGGCCGGCTCTTGCCATGGGCCGAATTTGGCCCATTTGGGGAACATGCCAGTAACGGGCCGACTCTTGCCATGGGCCGAATTTGGCCTATTAGGGGAACAGGCCAGTAACGGGCCAGAAGTAATCGAGGGCCGAAAAGGATCCCAAGAACGTATGGCTCATTAATAGGCCGAAGCTAACACAGGTTGGAAACGGCCCATGTAAATCACGGGCCGTTAACGGGTAGAAAGAAAATTACTGTTCATTATGGGCTAGAGTCACCGTGGGCCTGTAAAGGGCCGAAAGATACATAGGCCTCATATGGGCCGAAAGACATCGTGGGCCATACATGGGCCGAAAGTGAAATGGCTGGTGTTATATTCGACGGGCCACATTGTTGGAAATATGCCCTAGAGGCAATAATAAAAGTATTATTATTATATTTCCTTGTTCATGATAATTGTCTTTTATTCATGCTATAATTGTATTATCCGGAAATCGTAATACACGTGTGAATACATATACCACAATATGTCCCTAGTGAGCCTCTAGTTGACTAGCTCGTTGATCAATAGATATTCATGGTTTCTGACTATGGACATTGGATGTCGTTGATAACGGGATCACATCATTAGGAGAATGATGTGATGGACAAGACCCAATCCTAAGCATAGCACAAGATCGTGTAGTTTGTTTTGCTAGAGCTTTTCCAATGTCAAGTATCTCTTCCTTAGACCATGAGATCGTGTAACTCCCGGATACCATAGGAGTGCTTTGGTGTACCAAACGTCACAACGAATCGGGTGACTATAAAGGTGCATTACAGTGTATCTCCGAAAGTGTCTGCTGGGTTGACACAGATCGAGATCGATTTGTCACCCGTGATGACGGAGAGGTATCATCGGGCCCACTCGGTAGTGCATCATCATAATGAGCTCAAAGTGACCAAGTGTTTGGTCACGGATCATGCATTACGGCATTTAGTAAAGTGACTTGCCGCAACGAGATTGAACGAGGTATTGGGATACCGACGATCGAACGTCGGGCAAGTAAAATACCGATTGACAAAGGGAATTGTATACGGGTTGATTGAATCCTCGACATCGTGGTTCATCCGATGATATCATCGAGGAGCATGTGGAGCCAACATGGGTATCCAGATCCCGCTGTTGGTTATTGCCCGAGAGCCATCTCGGTCATGTTCTGCATGTCTCCCAACCCGTAGGGTCTACACACTTAAGGTTCGTGATGCTACGGTTGTATGAATATGAGTATGCAGCAAACCGAATGTTGTTCGGTGTTTCGATGAGATCCCGGACGTCACGAGGAGTTCCGGAATGGTCCGGAGGTAAAGATTTATATATAGGAAGTCTTATTTTGGTCGCTGTAAAAGTTTCGCACTTTATCGGTATTGTACCGGAGTGCGAAAGGGGTCCGGGGTCCACCGGGGGGGTCCACCTGCCCCGGGGGGCCACATGGGCTGTAGGGGGTGCGCCTTGGCCTATATGGGCCAGGGGCACCAGCCCCAAAAGGCCCATGTGCATAGAGATAAGAGGAGGGGAGAGTCCAAAGAGGGGAAGGCACCTCAGGGTGCCTTGGGAGGATGAACCTCCTCCCCACTTGGCCGCACCCTTCCTTGGAGGAAGGGCAAGGCTGCACCCTCCCCTCTCTTGCACCTATATAAATGGAGGGAGGGAGGGTGGCCGCATCCTCGAAGCCCTTGGCGCCTCCTCCTCCTGCTACACCTCCTCCTCCCGTAGTCGCTTAGCGAAGCCCTGCCGGAGTTCTGCTGCATCCACCACCACGCCGTCGTGCTGCTGGATCATCATCAACCTCTCCTTCCCCCTAGCTGGATCAAGAAGGAGGAGACGTCATCCGCTCCGTACGTGTGTTGAACGCGGAGGTGCTGTCCGTTCAGCACTAGGTCATCGGTGATCTGAATCACGGCGAGTACGACTCCATCATCCCTGTTCCAGTGAACGCTTCCGCACGCGATCTACAAGTGGTATGTAGATGCAATCACTCTCCCATGACTCGTTGCTAGATGAACTCATAGATGGATCTTGGTGAAACCGTAGGATAAATTTTAATTTTCTGCAACGTTCCCCAACAGTGGCATCATGAGCTAGGTCTATGCGTAGTTCCCTATTGCACGAGTAGAACACAATTTGTTGTGGGCGTAGATGTTGTCAACTTTCTTGCCGCTACTAGTCTTATCTTGCTTCAGCGGTATTGTGGGATGAAGCGGCCGGACCGACCTTACACGCACGCCACGTGAGACCGGTTCCACCGATCGACATGCACTAGTTGCATAAGGTGGCTAGCGGGTGTCTGTCTCTCCCACTTTAGTTGGAGCTGATTCGATGAAAAGGGTCCTTATGAAGGGTAAATAGAAGTTGACAAATCACGCCAGGCTTTCACGTAGGTAAGAAAACGTTCTTGCTAGAACCCTATTGCAGCCACGTAAAACTTGCAACAACAATTAGAGGACGCCTAACTTGTTTTTGCAGCAAGTGTTTTGTGATATGATATGGCCAAAGTTGTGTTGAATGATGAATGATATATGTGATGTATGAGATCATGTTCTTGTAATAGGAATCACGACTTGCATGTCGATGAGTATGACAATCGGGCAGGAGCAATAGGAGTTGTCTTTATTTTTGTATGACCTGCATGTCATTGAAGAACGCCATGTAAATTACTTTACTTTATTGCTAAACGCGTTAGCCATAGAAGTAGAAGTAGTCGCTGGCCTGACAACTTCATGAAGACACGATGATGGAGATCATGATGATGGAGATCATGGTGTCATGCCGGTGACAGATGATCATGGAGCTCCGAAGATGGAGATCAAAGGAGCTATATGATATTGGCCATATCATGTCACTACTATATATAATTGCATGTGATGTTTATTATGTTTATGCATCTTGTTTACTTAGAACGAGGGTAGTAAATAAGATGATCCCTCATAACAATTTCAAGAAAGTGTTCTCCCTAGCTGTGCACCGTTGCTAAAGTTCGTAGCTTCAAGCACCACGTGATGATCAGGTGTGATAGATCCTTACGCTCACATACAACGGGTGTAAGACAGTTTTACACATGCAATACACTTAGGTTAACTTGACGAGCGTAGCATGTACAGACATGGCCTCGAACACAAGAGACCGAAGGTCGAACATGAGTCGTATGGAAGATACGATCAACATGGAGATGTTCACCGACGATGACTAGTCCGTCTCACGTGATGATCGGACACGGCCTAGTCGACTCGGATCGTGTATCACTTAGATGACTAGAGGGATGTCAAATCTAAGTGGGAGTTATTTAAATAATTTGATTAGATGAACTTTATTGTCATGAATAATAGTCTAAAATCTTTGCAAAATGTCTTGTAGATCAAATGGCCAACGCTAATGTCACCATGAACATCAACGCGTTCCTAGAGAAAACCAAGCTGAAAGATGATGGCAGCAACTATTCGGATCGGGTCCGGAACCCGAGGATTATCCTCATAGCTGCCAAGAAACAATATGTCCTAGAAGCACCACTAGGTGAAGCACCCATCCTGCAGAACCAAGACGTTATGAACGCTTGGCAGTCTCGTGCTGATGATTACTCCCTTGTTCAGTGTGGCATGCTTTACAGCTTAGAACCGGGGCTCCAAAAGTGTTTTGAGCGACACGGAGCATATGAGATGTTCGAGGAGCTGAAACTAGTTTTCCAAGCTCATGCCCGGGTCGAGAGATATGAAGTCTCCGACAAGTTCTACAGTTGTAAGATGGAGGAAAATAGTTCACAAGGAGCACATACTCAAAATGTCCTGTTGCACAACCGCCTGTCCCAGCTAGACATTAACCTCCCGGACGAGGCGGTCATTGACAGAATCCTTCAGTCGCTCCCACCAAGCTACAAGAGCTTTGTGATGAACTACAATATGCAGGGGATGGTGAAAACTATTCCTGAAGTATTTTCAATGCTGAAGTCAGCAGAGGTAGAAATCAAGAAGGAGCATCAAGTGTTGATGCTCAATAAAACCACTAAGTTCAAGAAGGGCAAGGGTAAAAAGAACTTCAAGAAGAACGGCAAGGATGTTGCTGCGCCCGGTAAGCCAGTTGCCGGGAAGAAGTCAAAGAATGGACCCAAGCATGAGACTGAGTGCTTTTATTGCAAAGGGAAGGCTCACTGGAAGCGGAACTGCCCCAAATACTTAGCGGACAAGAAGGCCGGCAACACCAAAGGTATATTTGATATACATGTAATTGATGTGTACCTTACCAGTACTCGTAGTAACTCCTGGGTATTTGATACTGGTGTCGTTGCTCATATATGTAACTCACAGCAGGAGCTGCGGAATAAACGGAGACTGGCGAAGGACGAGGTGACGATGCACGTCGGGAATGGTTCCAAGGTCGATGTGATCGCCGTCGGCACGCTACCTCTACATTTACCTACGGGATTAGTTTTAAACCTCAATAATTGTTATTTAGTGCCAAGTTTGAGCATGAACATTGTATCAAGATCTCATTTAATACGAGATGGCTACTCATTTAAATCCGAGAATAATGGTTGTTCTATTTATATGAGAGAAATGTTTTATGGTCATGCTCCGATGGTCAATGATTTATTCTTAATGAATCTCGAACGTAATGTTACACATGTTCATAGTGTGAATACCAAAAGATGTAATGTTGATAACGATAGTCCCACATACTTGTGGCACTGCCGCCTTGGTCAGATTGGTGTCAAGCGCATGAAGAAGCTCCATGCTGATGGACTTTTAGAGTCTCTCTATTATGAATCATTTGACATGTGCGAACCATGCCTCATGGGCAAGATGACCAAGACTCCGCTTCTCGGAACAATGGAGCGAGCAACCAACTTATTGGAAATCATACATACCGATGTGTGCGGTCCAATGAGTGTTGAGGCTCATGGAGGATATCGTTATGTTCTCACTCTCACTGATGACTTGAGTAGATATGGGTATGTCTACTTGATGAAACACAAGTCTGACACCTTTGAAAAGTTCAAGGAATTTCAGAATGAAGTAGAGAATCAACATGACCGAAAGATAAAATTCTTGTGATCAGATCGTGGAGGAGAATATTTAAGTCGCGAATTTGGTACACTTAAGGAAATGTGGAATCGTTTCACAACTCACGCCGCCTGGAACACCTTAGTGTAAAGGTGTGTTTGAACGTCGTAATCGCACTCTATTGGATATGGTGCGATCTATGATGTCTCTTACTGATTTACCGCTATCATTTTGGGGATACGCTCTAGAGACAACTACATTCAATTTAAATAGGGCACCATCTAAATCCGTTGAGACGACACCGTATGAATTATGGTTTGGGAAGAAACCTAAGCTGTCGTTTCTAAAAGTTTGGGGATGCGATGCTTATGTCAAGAAACTTCAACCTGAAAAGCTCGAACCCAAGTCGGAAAAATGCGTCTTCATACGATACCCTAAGGAAACCATTGGGTATACCTTCTACCTTAGATCCGAAGGCAAGATCTTTGTTGCCAAGAACGGATCCTTTCTGGAAAAAGAGTTTCTCTCGAAAGGAGTAAGTGGAAGGAAAGTAGAACTCGATGAAGTACTACCTCTTGAACCGGAAAATAGTGCAGCTCAGGAAAATGTTCCTGTGGTGCCTACACCGACTGGAGAGGAAATTAATGATGATGATCAAGGTACTTCGGATCAAGTTGCTACTGAACTCAGAGGGTCCACTAGGACACGCCCGCACTGCAGTGGTACGGCAACCCTGTCCTGGAAATCATGTCGTTAGACAACGGTGAACCTTCGAACTACGAAGAAGCGATGGCGGGCCCAGATTCCCACAAATGGTTTGAAGCCATGCAATCCGAGATATGATCCATGTATGAAAACAAAGTATGGCCTTTGACAGACTAGCCCGATGATCGGCGAGCGATAGAAAACAAATGGCTTTAAGAAGAAGACGGACGCGGATGGTAATGTTACCATCTATAAAGCTCGACTTGTCGCTTAGGGTTATCGACAAGTTCAAGGGATTGACTACGATGAGACTTTCTCTTCCGTAGCGAAGCTTAAGTCCGTCCGAATCATGTTAGCAATTGTCGCATACTATGATTATGAGATATGGCAGATTGGCGTCAAAACGGCATTCCTTAACGGTTACCTTAAGGAAGAGCTGTATATGATGCATCCGGAAGGTTTTGTCGATCCTAAGAATGCTAACAAGGTATGCAAGCTCCAAATGATCCATTTATGGGCTGGTGCAAGCATCTCGGAGTTGGAACATTCGCTTTGATGAGATGATCAAAGCGTTTGGGTTTATGCAGACTTATGGAGAAGCCTGCGTTTACAAGAAAGTGAGTGGGAGCTCTGTAGCATTTCTCATATTATATGTAGATGACATACTTTTGATGGGAAATGATATAGAACTTTTGGACAGCATTAAGGCCTACTGAATAAAAGTTTTTCAATGAAGGACCTTGGAGAAGCTGCTTACATATTAGGCGTCAAAATCTATAGGGATAGATCGAGACGCCTCATAGGTCTTTCACAAAGCACATACCTTGATAAGATTTTGAAGAAGTTCAAAATGGATCAGTCCAAGAAAGGGTTCTTGCCTGTTTTGCAAGGTGTGAAATTGAGCTCAGCTCAATGCCCCACCACGGCAAAAGATAAAGAAGAGATGAGTGTCATCCCCTATGCCTCAGCCATAGGATCTATTATGTATGCCATGCTGTGTACCGGACCTGATGTAAACCTTGCCGTAAGTTTGGTAGGAAGGTACCAAAGTAATCCCGCAAGGAACACTGGACAGCGGTCAAGAATATCCTGGAGTACCCGAAAAGGACAAAGGACATGTTTCTCGTTTATGGAGGTGACGAAGAGCTCGTCAGAAGGGTTACGTCGACGCTTAGCTTCGACACGCATCTGGATGACTCAAAGTCACAAACCGGATACGTGTATATGTTGAATGGTGGAGCAAGAAGCTGGTGCAGCTGCAAGCAGAGCGTCGTGGGGGATCTACATGTGAAGGGGAGTACATGGCAGCCTCGGAGGCAGCACATGAAGCAATTTGGGTGAAGGAGTTAATCACCGACCTAGGAGTCATACCCAATGCGTCGGAGCCGATCAGACTCTTCTCGTGACAACACTAGAGCTATTGCACTTGCCAAGGAGCCTGTGTTTCACAAGAAGACCAGGCACATCAAGCGCCACTTCAACTCCATTCGTTAAAATGTTCAATATGGGGACATAGAAATTTGTAAAGTGCATACGGATCTGAATGTCGCAGATCCGTTGACTAAACCTCTTCCGCGAGCAAAACATGATCAACACCAGAACTCTATGGGTGTTCGATTCATCACAATGTAACTAGATTATTGACTCTAGTGGAAGTGGGAGACTGTTGGAAATATGCCCTAGAGGCAATAATAAAAGGATTATTATTATATTTCCTTGTTCATGATAATTGTCTTTATTCATGCTATAATTGTATTATCCGGAAATCGTAATACACGTGTGAATACATAGACCACAATATGTCCCTAGTGAGCCTCTAGTTGACTAGCTCGTTGATCAACAGATAGTCATGGTTTCCTGACTATGGACATTGGATGTCGTTGATAACGGGATCACATCATTAGGAGAATGATGTGATGGACAAGACCCAATCCTAAGCATAGTACAAGATCGTGTAGTTCGTTTTGCTAGAGCTTTTCCAATGTCAAGTATCTCTTCCTTAGACCGAGATCGTGTAACTCCTTGACACCGTGAGGAGTGCTTTGGGTGTACCAAACGTCACAACGTAATCGGGTGACTATAAAGGTGCATTACAGGTATCTCCGAAAGTGTCTGCTGGGTTGACACAGATCGAGACTGGGATTTGTCACCCGTATGACGGAGAGGTATCACCGCCCACTCGGTAGTGCATCATCATAATGAGCTCAAAGTGACCAAGTGTTTGGTCACGGGATGATGCATTACGGTACGAGTAAAGTGACTTGCCGGCACCGAGATTGAACGAGGTATTGGGATACCGACGATCGAATCTCGGGCAAGTAAAATACCGATTGACAAAGGGAATTGTATACGGGGTTGATTGAATCCTCGACATCGTGGTTCATCCGATGATATCATCGAGGAGCATGTGGGAGCCAACATGGGTATCCAGATCCCGCTGTTGGTTATTGCCCGAGAGCCGCCTCGGTCATGTCTCATGTCTCCCGAACCCGTAGGGTCTACACACTTAAGGTTCGGTGACGCTAGGGTTGTATGAATATGAGTATGCAGCAAACCGAATGTTGTTCGGAGTCCCGGATGAGATCTCGGACATCACGAGGAGTTCCGGAATGGTCCGGAGGTAAAGATTTATATATAGGAAGTCTTGTTTTGGTCGCCGGAAAAGTTTCGCACTTTATCGGTATTGTACCGGAGTGCCGAAGGGGTCCGGGGTCCACCGGGGGTCTACCTGCCTGGGGCCACATGGGCTGTAGGGGTGCGCCTTGGCCTATGTGGGCCAAGGGCACCAGCCCCAAAAGGCCCATGTGCCTAGAGATAAGAGGAGGAGGAGAGTCCAAGAGGGAAGGCACCTCAGGGTGCCTTGGGGAGGATGGACTCCTCCCCCACTTGGCCGCACTCCCTTCCTTGGAGGAAGGGCAAGGCTGCGCCTCCCCTCTCTTGCACCTATATAAAGGGTGGGGAGGGAGGGGTGGCCGCACCCTGAAGCCCTTGGCGCCTCCCCTTCCTGCTACACCTCCTCCTCCTCCCGTAGTCGCTTAGCTAAGCCCTGCCGGAGTTCTGCTGCATCCACCACCACGCCGTCGTGCTGCTGGATCATCATCAACCTCTCCTTCCCCCTTGCTGGATCAAGAAGGAGGAGACGTCATCCGCTCCGCACGTGTGTTGAACGCGGAGGTGCTGTCCGTTCAGCACTAGGTCATCGGTGATCTGAATCACGGCGAGTACGACTCCATCATCCCTGCTCCATTGAACGCTTCGCACGCCGATCTACATGTGGTATGTAGATGCAATCACTCTCCCATGACTCGTTGCTAGATGAACTCATAGATGGATCTTGGTGAAACCGTAGGAAAAAATTTAATTTTCTGCAACGTTCCCCAACACACATGACGTTGTTGGGCCGATTTCCTTTAGTGCCTAACGGGCCGTAAAATGGGCTATTTGCGAAGAGACCGTTAACAGGCTTTTCATGGGCCAGCCCGTTAACTTTTGACCAAGTCAAATGGGCCGGCTTTGTAAGCTAAATGGGCCAGTGGTGGGCCGTGGCATGTTTTGACATATCATAGGCGCCTATCTGACCCACAGACGAGCTGACACGGGTTTCGTCCGGCCAATAAGAATTTTACACGTGGAAATTTCCCATTGGTCGGGGCTGTTAACGGGTTATCGTATCCAAAACACGACCCGATAGCTTAACGGCGTTCCGTTACGGTGGATGCCACGTGTCGGTCACCCTTGACGAAAGCACTTCTGCGGACGCCGATTTATCGTCATGGAAGTGGACACTTCCGTGATGATAATTTTGGTAATGTCATGGAACACTTCTCTTACGACATGTATGACTATCTTGATTCTGTCATAAATTTGTCATGGATGTACATGCATGACAAAAACCGCGACTCATCGTGACAAACACGTATCATCACGGAAGTGTATTTTTTTGTAGCGCATCAAATAACGCCTTCGCCCACGTGATTATTCTTGTCATCGCCTGCGGATGTAACCCTTCTTCGCCTACCCAACTAGGCAAGAACTCCCCGAGGACCCAAATGAGGCGCTGCTGCATTGTGCCGCGGTCTAAAGCCTACAAGGTCCATGAGGGAGAGCTTTATAAGAAAAGCGCCACGGAGTACTTCAAAGGTGCATCTTCAAAGAGGAAGGACATCAACTTTTGGCAGAAATTCATGTTGGACTTGGCGGCCACCACGCCGCACCTCGGCCCTTGTAAGCAAAGCCTTCCAGATAGGGTTTTACTGGTCGACGGCCCGAAAGGCATTTACAGACCTCGTTCAACGCTAAGCGTCGGTTCCCAGCTTTGCAAACCAAAGCCATATGCCACCTACCGCTCTCCAAACAATCCCCATTACATGGCCCTTTGCGATCCGGGGCTTGATATGGTCGGACCCCTTGAAGGGGGAAGCCACAAGAAAAAATACCTATTGGTCATGGTGGATAAATTCACCAAATGGATAGAAGCCAAACCAGTTAAAACGGCCGAGCCCGGACCAGTGATAGACTTTATATCCGGGGTTGTACACCGTTACGGCGTCCCCCCAGCATCATCACCAATAATGGCTCCAACTTTACAGCCGGCGAGGTAAAAGCTGTTGGAAATATGCCCTAGAGGCAATAATAAATTAGTTATTATTATTATATTTCCTTGTTCATGATAATCGTTTATTATCCATGCTATAATTGTATTGACCGGAAACCGCAATACATGTGTGGATACATAGACAACACCATGTCCCTAGTAAGCCTCTAGTTGACTAGCTCGTTGATCAACAGATGGTTACGGTTTCCTGACCATGGACATTGGATGTCGTTGATAACGGGATCACATCATTAGAAGAATGATATGATGGACAAGACCCAATCCTAAGCCTAGCACAAAGATCATAGTTCGTATGCTAAAGCTTTTCTAATGTCAAGTATCATTTCCTTAGACCATGAGATTGTGCAACTCCCGGATACCGTAGGAATGCTTTGGGTGTACCAAACGTCACAACGTAATCGGGTGACTATAAAGGTGCACTACGGTATCTCCGAAAGTGTCTGTTGGGTTGGCACGAATCGAGACTGGGTTTTGTCACTCCGTGTGACGGAGAGGTATCTCTGGGCCCACTCGGTAGGACATCATCATAATGTGCACAATGTGGTCAAGGAGTTGATCACGGGATGATGTGTTACGGAACGAGTAAAGAGACTTGCCAGTAACGAGATTCAACAAGGTATCGGATACCGACGATCGAATCTCGGGCAAGTAAAATACCGATTGACAAAGGGAATTGTATACGGGGTTGATTGAATCCTCGACATCGTGGTTCATCCGATGATATCATCGAGGAGCATGTGGGAGCCAACATGGGTATCCAGATCCCGCTGTTGGTTATTGCCCGAGAGCCGTCTCGGTCATGTCTGCATGTCTCCCGAACCCGTAGGGTCTACACACTTAAGGTTCGGTGACGCTAGGGTTGTATATATATGAGTATGCAGCAAACCGAATGTTGTTCGGAGTCCCGGATGAGATCCCGGACATCACGAGGAGTTCCGGAATGGTCCGGAGGTAAAGATTTATATATAGGAAGTCTTATTTTGGTCGCCGGAAAAGTTTCGCACTTTATCGGTATTGTACCGGGAGTGCCGAAAGGGGTCCGGGGGTCCACCGGGGGGGTCCACCTGCCCCGGGGGGCCACATGGGCTGTAGGGGGTGCGCCTTGGCCTATGTGGGCCAAGGGCACCAGCCCCAAAAGGCCCATGTGCCTAGAGATAAGAGGAGGGGAGAGTCCAAAGAGGGGAAGGCACCTCCGAGGTGCCTTGGGGAGGATGGACTCCTCCCCCCTCTTGGCCGCACCCCTTCCTTGGTGGAAGGGGCAAGGCTGCGCCCTCCCCCCTCTCTTGCACCTATATAAAGGGTGGGGAGGGTGGGGTGGCCGCACCTCAAGCCCTTGGCGCCTCCCCTTCTGCTACACCTCCTCCTCCTCCCGTAGTCGCTTAGCTAAGCCTCGCCGGAGTTCTGCTGCATCCACCACCACGCCACAGTCTGCTGGATCATCATCAACCTCTCCTTCCCCCTTGCTGGATCAAGAAGGAGGAGACGTCATCCGCTCGCACGCGTGTCGAACACGGAGGTGCTGTCCGTTCAGCACTAGGTCATCGGTGATCCGAATCACGGCGTAGTACGACTCCATCATCCCTGCTCCATTGAACGCTTCCGCATTAACGATCTACATGTGGTATGTAGATGCAATCACTCTCCCATGACTCGTTGCTAGATGAACTCATAGATGGATCTTGGTGAAACCGTAGGAAAAAATTTAATTTTCTGCAACGTTCCCCAACAGACATGACGTTGTTGGGCCGATTTCCTTTAGTGCCTAACGGGCCGTAAAATGGGCTATTTGCAAAGAGACCGTTAGCAGGCTTTTCATGGGCCAGCCCGTTAACTTTTGACCAAGTCAAATGGGCCGCTTTGTAAGCTAAATGGGCCAGTGGGCCGTGGCATGTTTTGACATATCATAGGCGCCTATCCGACCCACGCATTTAGCCGACACGGGTTTCGTCCGCCAATAAGAATTTTACACGTGGAAATTTCCCATTGGTCGGGCTGTTAACGGGTTATCGTATCCAAAACACGACCCGATAGCTTAACGGGCGTTCGTTCACGGTGGATGCCACGTGTCGGTCACCCTTGACGAAAGCACTTCCGTGACGCGATTTATCGTCATGGAAGTGGACACTTCCGTGATGATAATTTTGGTAATGTCATGGAACACTTCTACTGACGCATGTGTATGACGATCTTGATTCTGTCATAAATTTGTCATGGATGTACATGCATGACAAAAACCGCGACCTACTGTGACAAACACGTATCATCACGGAAGTGTATTTTTTTTGTAGCGCACCGAAATAACGCCTTCGGCCCACGTGATTATTGCTGTCATCGCCCCGTGGACAGAACCCTTCTTCGCCTACCCAACTAGGCAAGAACTCCCTGAGGACCCAAATGAGGCGCGCTGCATTGTGCCGCGGTCTAAAGCCTACAAGGTCCATGAGGGAGAGCTTTATAAGAAAAGCGCTACCGGAGTACTTCAAAGGTGCATCTTCAAAGAGGAAGGACATCAACTTTTGGCAGAAATTCATGCTGGACTTGGCGGCCACCACGCCGCACCTCGGGCCCTTGTAAGCAAAGCCTTCCGTATAGGGTTTTACTGGTCGACGGCCCGAGCAGGCGACAGACCTCGTTCAACGCTAAGGCCGTTCCCAGCTTTTTGCAAACCAAAGCCATATGCCACCTACCGCTCTCCAAACAATCCCCATTACATGGCCCTTTGCGATCTGGGGGCTTGATATGGTCGGACCCCTTGAAGGGGGAAGCCACAAGAAAAAATACCTATTGGTCATGGTGGATAAATTCACCAAATGGATAGAAGCCAAACCAGTTAAAACGGCCGAGTCCGGACCAGTGATAGACTTTATATCCGGGGTTGTACACCGTTACGGCGTCCCCCACAGCATCATCACCAATAATGGCTCCAACTTTACAGCCAAGTAGGTAAAAGCTGTTGGAAATATGCCCTAGAGGCAATAATAAATTAGTTATTATTATTATATTTCCTTGTTCATGATAATCGCTTATTATCCATGCTATAATTGTATTGACCGGAAACCGCAATACATGTGTGGATACATAGACAACACCATGTCCCTAGTAAGCCTCTAGTTGACTAGCTCGTTGATCAACAGATGGTTACGGTTTCCTGACCATGGACATTGGATGTCGTTGATAACGGGATCACATCATTAGAAGAATGATATGATGGACAAGACCCAATCCTAAGCCTAGCACAAAGATGCGTAGTTCAGATGCTAAAGCTTTTCTAATGTCAAGTATCATTTCCTTAGACCATGAGATTGTGCAACTCCCGGATACCGTAGGGAATGCTTTGGGTGTACCAAACGCCACAACGAATCGGGTGACTATAAAGGTGCACTACAGGTATCTCCGAAAGTGTCTGTTGGGTTGGCACGAATCGAGACTGGATTTGTCACTCCGTGCAGACGGAGAGGTATCTCTGGGCCCACTCGGTAGGACATCATCATAATGTGCACAATGTGGTCAAGGAGTTGATCACGGATGATGTGTTACGGAACGAGTAAAGAGACTTGCCGATGAACGAGATTCAACAAGGTATCGGATACCGACGATCGAATCTCGGGCAAGTAAAATACCGATTGACAAAGGGAATTGTATACGGGGTTGATTGAATCCTCGACATCGTGGTTCATCCGATGATTTCATCGAGGAGCATGTGGAGCCAACATGGGTATCCAGATCCCGCTGTTGGTTATTGCCCGAGAGCCGTCTCGGTCATGTCTGCATGTCTCCCGAACCCGTAGGGTCTACACACTTAAGGTTCGGTGACGCTTTGGGTGTACCAAACGTCACAACGTAACTGGGTGACTATAAAGGTGCACTACAGGTATCTCCGAAAGTGTCTGCGGTTGGCACGAATCGAGACTGGGATTTGTCACTCCGTGCAGACGGAGAGGTATCTCTGGCCCACTCGGTAGGACATCATCATAATGTGCACAATGTGGTCAAGGAGTTGATCACGGATGATGTGTTACGGAACGAGTAAAGAGACTTGCCGGTAACGAGATTCAACAAGGTATCGGATACCGACGATCGAATCTCGGCAAGTACAATACCGCTAGACAAAGGGAATTGTATACGGGATTGATTGAGTCCTTGACATCGTGGTTCATCCGATGAGATCATCGTGGAACATGTGGGAGCCAACATGGGTATCCAGATCCCGCTGTTGGTTATTGACCGGAGAATGTCTCGGTCATGTCTCAAGATGGTTCCCGAACCCGTAGTGTCTACTCTCTTAAGGTTCGATGACGCTAGGGTTATAAAGGAAGTTTGTATGTGGTTACCGAATGTTTTTCGGAGTCCCGGATGAGATCCCGGACGTCACGAGGAGTTCCGGAATGGTCCGGAGGTAAAGATTTATATATGGAAAGTTGTTGTTCGGGTTCCGGAAAAAGTTCGGATTTTTTCGGTATTGTACCGGGAAGCTTCCAGAAGGTTCCGGAGGATTCCGGAGGGGTCCGGAGGTCCGGAAATTGTTCCACCACGTCCAATACAGTAGCATGGTCTGTAAGGGGGCGCCCGAGTCTTAATGTTCCAGGGTCACCAGCCCCCACAAGGCCCATGCGTATGGGATGGGGAAAACCCTAAAGGGGAGGCCTCCACTTGACTTGGGAGGCACTCCTCCCCCCTTGGCCGCCCCCCCTAGATGGGATCTAGGGCTGGCCGCACCCCTTGGGGTGGTAAACCCTAAAGGGGGCGCATCCCCCTTCCCCCCTATTTATACATGAGGTTTTGGGGCTGCGAGACACATGAGAACTTCTCCCTCTATGGGTGCAGCCCTGCCTCTCCTCCTCCTCCTCTCCCGTGGTGCTTGGCGAAGCCCTGCTGGATTGCCACGCTCCTCCACCACCACCACGCCGCCAGTGCTGCTGCTGGATGGAGTCTTCCTCAACCTCTCCTCTCTCCTTGCTGGATCAAGGCATGGGAGACGCCACCGGCTGTAGGTGTGTTGAACGCGGAGGTGCCGTCCGTTCGCACTAGGATCTCCGGTGATTTGGATCACGGCAATACGACTCCTTCAACCCTGTTCTCATGAACGCTTCCGCTTAGCGATCTACAAGGGTATGTAGATGCACTCTCCTTCCCTCACTAGTTTCTCCATAGATAGATCTTGGTGACACGAGGAAAATTTTAATTTCTGCCACGCTCCCCAACAAAGGCATCATGAGCTAGGTCTATTATGCGTAGATTCTTTGCACGAGTAGAACACAAAGTAGTTGTGGGCGTTGATGTTGTTCAATATGCTTACCGTTACTAGTCCAATCTTGTTTCGACGGTATTGTGGGATGAAGCGCCCGGACCGACCTTACACGCATTTTACGTGAGACAGGTTCCACCGACCGACATGCACTTGGTGCATAAGGTGGCTAGCGGGTGCCGCCTCCCACTTTAGTCGAACGGATTCGATGAAAAGGGTCCTTATGAAGGGTAAATAGCAATTGGCATATCACGTTGTGGTTTTGCGAGGTAAGAAACGTTCTTGCTAGAAACCCATAGCAGCCACGTAAAACATGCAAACAACAATTAGAGGACGCCTAACTTGTTTTTGCAGGGTATGCTATGTGATGTGATATGGCCAAGAAGAATGTGATGAATGATATGTGATGTATGAGATTGATCATGTTCTTGTAATAGGATTCACGACTTGCATGTCGATGAGTATGACAACCGGCAGGAGCCATAGGAGTTGTCTTTATTTATTGTATAACCTGCGTGTCATTAAACAACGCCATGTAATTACTTTACTTTATTGCTAACCGGTAGCCATAGTAGTAGAAGTAATAGTTGGCGAGACAACTTCATGAAGACACGATGATGGAGATCATGATGATGGAGATCATGGTGTCATGCCGGTGACGATGATGATCATGGAGCCCTGAAGATGGAGATCAATGGAGCTATATGATATTGGCCATATCATGTCACTACTATATAATTGCATGTGATGTTTATTATGTTTATGCATCTTGTTTACTTAGAACGACGGTAGTAAATAAGATGATCCTTACAACAAATTCAAGAAGTGTTCTCCCTAACTGTACCTTGTCGCTGCTAAAGTTCGTCAGCTTCTAAGCACCACGTGATGATTGGGTGTGATGGATTCTTACGTTCACATACAACGGGTGTAAGACAGATTTACACACGAAAACACTTAGGGTTAACTTGACGAGCCTAGCATGTACAGACATGGCCTCGAACACAGAGACCGAAAGGTCGAGCATGAGTCGTATGGTAGATAATGATCAACATGAAGATGTTCACCGATGATGACTAGTCCGTCTCACGTGATGATCGGACACGGCCTAGTTGACTCGGATCATGTAATCACTTAGATGACCGTAGGGATGTCTATCTGAGTGGGAGTTCATAAGATGAACTTAATTATCTTGAACATAGTCAAAAGACCTTTTGCAAATTATGTCGAAGCTCGCGCTTTAGTTCCACTGCTTAGATATGTTCCTAGAGAAAATATAGTTGAAAGTTGAAAGTAGCGATTATGCGGTCAAGAGAAAGCTTATGTCCTTAATGCACCGCCAGTGTGCTGAATCCCAAACGTCGTTTGTGGATGTTGCGAACATCGGACGAACGCTTTGATAACTACGTGATAGTTCGCTTAAACGGTTTAGAGTTGAGGCACGAAGACGTTTTCGAAATGTCGCGGAACATATGAGATGTTTCGAGGGCTGAAATTAGGATTTCAGGCTCGTGCTCACGCCAAGAGGTATGAGACCTCCGACGATTTTCTTAGCCTACAAACTAAGGGAGAAAAGCTCAATCGTTGAGCTTGTGCTCGATTGTCTGAGTACAACAATCACTTGAATCGGTGGGAGTTCATCTTCCGTATGAGATAGTGATGTTTCTCCAAAGTCATTGCCACCAAGCAGCTAGAGCTTCGTGATGAACTATAACATATCAAGGATAGAGATGATGATCCTTGAGGTATTCGCGTTGTTTGACATCGCGAAAGTAAAAAATCAAGAAGGAGCATCAATTGTTGATGGTTGGTGAAACCACTAGTTTCAAGAAGGGCAAGGGCAAGAAGGGACACTTCATGAAACGGCAAATCAGTTGTCGCTCCAAAGGAAGAAACCCAAGGTTGAACCCAAACCCGAGACTAAGTGCTTCGCAATAAGGGGAACAGCCATCGGAGCGTAATTACCCTAGATACTTGGTAGATAAGAAGGCTGGCAAGGTCGATAGAATTATATTGGATATACATTAAGTTATAGTGTATTTTATTAGTACTCCTAGTAGCACCAGGGTATTAGATACCGGTTCGGTTGCTAAGTGTTAGTAACTTGAAATAAAAGGCTACGGAATAAACGGAGACTAGCTAAAGGAAAGCTGACGATATGTGTTGGAAGTGTTTCCAATTTTGATGTGATCAAACATCGCACGCTCCCTCTACCATCAAGATTAGTATTAAACCAGAATAATTATCATTTGGTGTTTATGCTGAGCATAGACATGACTGGATTATGTCTATCGCAATACGGTTATTCATTTAAGGAGAATAATGGTTACTCTATTTATTTGAATAATACCTTCATGGTCTTGCACCTAAATAAATGGTTTATTGAATCTCGATCGTAGTGATACACATTTTCATGCCAAAAGTATAAGATAGTAATGATAGTACCACTTACTTGTGGCACTGCCATGTAAGTCATAATGGTGTAAAACGCATGAAGAAGCTCCATGTTGATGCATCTTTGGACTCACTCGTTTTGAAAAAATTTGAGAGATGCGAACCATGTCTATTGGTGTGTACGCATGAAGAAACTCCATGCAGATGGATCGTTTGGACTCACTTGATTTTGAATCACTTGAGATATGCAAAACATATCAAATGGGCAAGATGACTGAAAAGCCTCGGTTTCAAAGAAGATGGAACAAGATAGCAACTTGTTGGAAGTAACACATTTTGATATGTGCAGTCCAATGAGTGCCGGAGGCATGCAAAGTGAATATCGTTATGTTCTTACTTCATGATGATTCGAGTAGATGTTGAGTATATTTACTTGATGAAACACAAGTCTGAATTATTGAATGGTTCAAGTAATTTCAGAGTGAAGTTTAAGATCTTCGTGACAAGAGGATAGAATGTCTATGATATGATCATAGAGATGAATATCTGAGTTACGAAGTTTTGGCACACAATTAAGACATTGTGCAAATTGTTTCACAATTAATACCGCACAGAACACCATAGTGTGATGGTGTGTCCGAACATCATAGTTGCACTCTATTGGATATGGTGCGCATTATGATATCTCTTATCGAATTACCACTATCGCTCATGGGTTAGGCATTAGAGACAACCGCACTCACTTTAATGGGGCACCACGTAATTCCGTTGAGAAGACACAGTTTGGAGAAAACTAAGTTGTCATTTCTTAAAGGTTTGGGGCTGCGACGCTTATGTGAAAAAGTTTCAGGTTGATAAGCTCGAACCCAAAGTGGATAAAATGCATCTTCATAGGACACCCAAAACGGTTGGGTATACCTCCTAATTCAGATCCGAAAGCAATAGGGATTGTTTCTTGAATCGGGTCCTTTCTCGAGGAAAAGTTTGTCTCGGAAAGTTGAGTGGGAGGATGGTGGAGACTTGATGAGGTTATTGAACCGTCACTTCAACAAGTGTGTAGCAGGGCACGTGAAGTTGTTCCTGTGGCACCTACAACAATTGAAGTCGAAGCTTATGATAGTGATCATGAAGTTTTGGATCAAGTCACTACCGCATCTCGTAGGGTGACAAGGATGCGGACTGCTTCAGAGTGGTACGGTGATCCCTGTCTTGAAGGTCATGTTGCTAGACAACAATGAACCTACGAGCTATGGGGAAGCGATGGTGGGCTCATATTCCGACAAATGGTTAAAAGCCATGAAATCCGAGATAGGATCCATGTATCGTAACAAAGCATGGACTTTGGTGGACTTGCCCGATGATCGGCAAGCCATTGAGATAAATGGATCTTTAAGAAGAAGACGGACGTGGACGGTAATGTCACCGCTTCATGAAGCTCGACTTGTGGCGAAGAGTTTTCACAAGTTCAAGGAGTTGGCTACGATGAGATTTTTCTCATCCGTAGCGATGCTTAAGTCCGTCGGAATCATGTTAGCATAAGCTGCATTTATGAAATCTGGCGTATGGATGTCAAAACGAGTTTCCTTACCAGTCTTCGTAAGGAAAGGTTGTATGTGATACAATCGTAAAGTTTTTGTCGATCCTAAGGATGCTAAAAGTTATGCTGGCTCCATGATCCTTCTAAGGACCGGAGTAAGCATCTCGGAGTTGGAATGTGCGCTTTGATGAGATGATCAAAGATTTTGGGTTTATACAAAGTTTATGAGAAACTTGTATTTCCAAAGAAGTGAGTGGGAGCACTATAGAATTTCTGATGAGTATATGTTGTTGACATATTGATGATCGTAAATGATGTAGAATTTCTGGAAAGCATATAGGGTTATTTGAAAGATGTTTTTCAATAGAAAACCTGGATTAAGCTACTTGAACATTGAGCATCGAGATCTATAAGGATAGATCAAAATGCTTAATAATACTTTCAAATGAGCACATACCTTGACATGATCTTGAAGGTGTTCAAGATGGATCACCAAAGAAGGAGTTCTTGCCTCGAGATGTAAGGTATGAAGTTAAGAGTTAAAGCTCGACCACGGCAGAAAAGAGAGAAAGGACGAAGGTCGCCCCTATGCTATAGACGTAGGCTCTACAAAGATGCTATGCCGTGTACCGCACTGATGTGTGCCTTGCTACATATCCGCAAGAGAGTACAAAGGTGATCAAGGAGTGGATCACCAGATAGCGGTCAAAATTATCCTTAGAGGAATAAGGACATGTTTCTCGATAATGGAGGTGATAAAGAGTTCGGCGTAAAGGGTTACGTCGATGCAAGCTTTAACACCTATCCGAGTGACTCTGAGTAGCAAACCGGATACGTATAGTGGAGAAACCATTTGGAATAAGCTTCAAGTGGAGCGAGGAAGCAGCATTTACAATATGACATAGAAATTTGTAAAGCACACACGGATCTGAAGGTTCGCACCCGTTGACTAAAAACCTCTCACAAGCAAAACATGATCAAACCTCGTAACTCATTGAGTCTTAATCACATGATGATGTGAACTAGTTTACGTACACTAGTAAACTCTTTGGATGTTGGTCACATGGCGATGTAACCTATCGTTGTTAATCACATGACGATGTGAACTAGATTATTAACTCTAGTGCAAGTGGGAGACTGTTGGAAATATGCCCTAGAGGCAATAATACATTAGTGATTAATATTATATTTCCTTGTTCATGATAATCGTTTATTATCCATGCTATAATTGTATTGACCGGAAACCGCAATATATGTGTGGATACATAGACAACACCATGTCCCTAGTAAGCCTCTAGTTGACTAGCTCGTTGATCAACAGATGGTTACGGTTTCCTGACCATGGACATTGGATGTCCTTGATAACGGGATCACATCATTAGAAGAATGATGTGATGGACAAGACCCACTCCTAAGCCTAGCACAAAGATCGTAGTTCGTATGCTAAAGCTTTTCTAATGTCAAGTATCATTTCCTTAGACCATGAGATTGTGAAACTCCGGATACGGTAGGAATGCTTTGGGTGTACCAAACGTCACAACATAACTGGGTGACTATAAAGGTGCACTATGTATCTCCGAAAGTGTCTGCATTGGTTGGCAACGAATCGAGATCGGATTTGTCACTCCGTGTGACGGAGAGGTATCTCTGGGCCCACTCGGTAGGAAATCATCATAATGTGCACAATGTGATCAAGGAGTTGATCACGGGATGATGTGTTACGGAATGAGTAAAGAGACTTGCCGGTAACGAGATTGAACAAGGTATCGGATACCGACGATCAAATCTCGGGCAAGTACAATACCGCCGCATAAAGGGAATTGTATACGGGATTGATTGAGTCCTTGACATCGTGGTTCATCCGATGAGATCATCGTGGAACATGTGGAGCCAACATGGGTATCCAGATCCCGCTGTTGGTTATTGACCGGAGAACGCCTCGGTCATGTTCAAGATGGTTCCCGAACCCGTAGGGTCTACACACTTAAGGTTCGATGACGCTTAGGGTTATAAAGGAAGTTTGTATGTGGTTACCGAATGTTGTTCGAGTCCCGATGAGATCCCGGACGTCACGAGGAGTTCCGGAATGGTCCGGAGGTAAAGATTTATATATGGAAAGTTGTTGTTCGGGTTAGGAAAAGTTCGGTTTTTTCGGTATTGTACCGAAGCTTCTGAAGGTTCCGGAGGATTCCGGAGGGGTCCGGAGGTCCAGAAATTGTTCCACCACGTCCAATACAGTAGCATGGGCTGTAGGGGGCGCCTAGCCTTAATGGGCCAGGGGCACCAGCCCCTGTGCCCATGCGCATGGGAAGGGGAAAACCCTAAAGGGGAGGCCTCCACTTGACTTGGGAGGCACTCCTCCCTTGGCCGCCCCTAGATGGGATCTAGGGCTGGCCGCACCCCTTTGGGTGGGTAACCCTAAAGGGGCGCAGCCCCTTCCCCCTATATATACTTGAGGTTTTGGGGCTGCCAGACACATGAGAACTTCTCCTTCTGTTGGTGCAGCCCTCCCTCCTCCTCCTCCTCTCCCGTGGTGCTTGGCGAAGCCCTGCTGGATTGCCACGCTCCTCCACCACCACCACGCCGTTGTGCTGCTGCTGGATGGAGTCTTCCTCAACCTCTCCCTCTCTCCTTGCTGGATCAAGGCGTGGGAGACGTCACCCGGTTGTACTTGTGTTGAACGCGGAGGTGCCGTCTGCTCGGCACTAGGATCTCCGGTGATTTGGATCACGACGAGTACGACTCCTTCAACCCCGTTATCATGAACGCTTCCGCTTAGCGATCTACAAGGGTATGTAGATGCACTCTCCTTCCCTAGTTGCTAGTTTCTCCATAGATAGATCTTGGTGACACGTAGGAAAATTTTGAATTTCTGCCACGCTCCCCAACAAAGTGGCATCATGAGCTAGGTCTATTGCGTAGATTCTTTGCACGAGTAGAACACAAAGTAGTTGTGGGCATTGATTTTGTTCAATATGCTTACCGTTACTAGTCCAATCTTGTTTCACGGTATTGTGGGATGAAGCGCCCGGACCGACCTTACACGCATTTTACGTGAGACAAAGTTCCACCGTGACATGCACTTGGTGCATAAGGTGGCTAGCGGGTTCCAGCCTCCCACTTTAGTCGGAACGGATTCGATGAAAAGGGTCCATATGAAGGGTAAATAGCAATTGGCATATCACGTTGTGGTTTTATGTAGGTAAGAAACGTTCTTGCTAGAAACCCATAGCAGCCACGTAAAACATGCAAACAACAATTAGAGGACGCCTAACTTGTTTTTGCAGTGGTATGCTATGTGATGTGATATGGCCAAGAAGAATGTGATGAATGATATGTGATGTATGAGATTGATCATGTTCTTGTAATAGGATTCACGACTTGCATGTCGATGAGTATGACAACCGGCAGGAGCCATAGGAGTTGTCTTTATTTATTGTATGACATGCGTGTCATTAAACAACGCCATGTAATTACTTTACTTTATTGCTAACCGTAGCCATAGTAGTAGAAGTAATAGTTGGCGAGACAACTTCATGAAGACACGATGATGGAGATCATGGTGTCATGCCGGTGACGATGATGATCATGGAGCCCCAAGATGGAGATCAATGGAGCTATATGATATTGGCCATATCATGTCACTACTATATAATTGCATGTGATGTTTATTATGTTTATGCATCTTGTTTACTTAGAACGACGGTAGTAAATAAGATGATCCCTTACAACAAATTCAAGAAGTGTTCTCCCCTAACTGTGCACCGTTGCTAAAGTTCGTCGCTTCTAAGCACCACGTGATGATCGGGTGTGATGGATTCTTACGTTCACATACAACGGGTGTAAGACAGATTTACACACGCGAAACACTTAGGGTTAACTTGACGAGCCTAGCATGTACGCAGACATGGCCTCGGAACACGAGACCGAAAGGTCGAGCATGAGTCATATAGTAGATACGATCAACATGAAGATGTTCACCGATGATGACTAGTCCGTCTCACGTGATGATCGGACACGGCCTAGTTGACTCGGATCATGTAATCACTTAGATGACCAGAGGGATGTCTATCTGAGTGGGAGTTCATAAGATGAACTTAATTATCTTGAACATAGTCAAAAGACCTTTTGCAAATTATGTCGTGAGCTCGCGCTTTAGTTCCACTGTTTAGATATGTTCCTAGAGAAAATATAGTTGAAAGTTGAAAGTAGCGATTATGCGGTCAAGAGAAAGCTTATGTCCTTAATGCACCGCCACAGTGTGCTGAATCCCAAACGTCGCTTGTGGATGTTGCGAACATCAGACGGAACACGCTTTTGATAACTACGTGATAGTTCGCTAAACGGTTTAGAGTTGAGGCACGAAAGACGTTTTGAAATGTCGCGAACATATGAGATGTTTCGAGGGCTGAAATTAGGATTTCAAGCTCGTGCTCACGCCAAGAGGTATGAGACCTCCGACGATTTTCTTAGCCTACAAACTAAGGGAGAAAAGCTCAATCGTTGAGCTTGTGCTCAGATTGTCTGAGTACAACAATCACTTGAATCGAGGGAGTTCATCTTCCGGATGAGATAGTGATGTTTCTCCAAAGTCATTGCCACCAAGCAGCTAGAGCTTCGTGATGAACTATAACATATCAAGGATAGAGATGATGATCCTTGAGGTATTCGCGTTGTTTGACATCGCGAAGTAAAAATCAAGAAGGAGCATCAATTGTTGATGGTTGGTGAAACCACTAGTTTCAAGAAGGGCAAGGGCAAGAAGGGACACTTCATGAAACGGCAAATCAGCTTGTCGCTCCAAAGAAGAAACCCAAGGTTGAACCCAAACCCGAGACTAAGTGCTTCGCAATAAGGGAACAGCCAATCGGAGCAGAATTACCCTAGATACTTGGTAGATAAGAAGGTCGCAAGGTCGATAGAAGTATATTGGATATACATTAAGTTATTGTGTATTTTATTAGTACTCCTAGTAGCACCAGGGTATTAGATTCCGGTTCGGTTGCTAAGTGTTAGTAACTTGAAATAAAAGGCTACGGAATAAACGGAGACTAGCTAAAGGAAAGTCGACGATATGTGTTGGAAGTGTTTCCAATTTTGATGTGATCAAACATCGCACGCTCCCTCTACCATCAAGATTAGTATTAAACCAGAATAATTATCATTTGGTGTTTATGCTGAGCATAGACATGACTGGATTATGTCTATCGCAATACGGTTATTCATTTAAGGAGAATAATGGTTACTCTATTTATTTGAATAATACCTTCGATGGTCTTGCACCTAAATAAATGGTTTATTGAATCTCGATCGTAGTGATACACATTTTCATGCCAAAAGTATAAGATAGTAATGATAGTACCACTTACTTGTGGCACCGCCATGTAAGTCATATTGGTGTAAAACGCATGAAGAAGCTCCATGTTGATGGATCTTTGGACTCACTCGTTTTGAAAAAATTTGAGACATGCGAACCATGTCTATTGGTGTGTACGCATGAAGAAACTCCATGCAGATGGATCGTTTGGACTCACTTGATTTTGAATCACTTGAGATATGCAAAACATACCACATGGGCAAGATGACCCAAAAGCCTCGGTTTCAAAGAAGATGGAACAAGATAGCAACTTGTTGGAAGTAACACATTTTGATATGTGCAGTCCAATGAGTGCCGAGGCATGCAAAGGAATATCGTTATGTTCTTACTTCACAGATGATTCGAGTAGATGTTGAGTATATTTACTTGATGAAACACAAGTCTGAATTATTGAATGGTTCAAGTAATTTCAGAGTGAAGTTTAAGATCTTCGTGACAAGAGGATAGAATGTCTATGATATGATCATAGAGATGAATATCTGAGATTCTGATTTTGGCACACAATTAAGACATTGTGCAAATTGTTTCACAATTAATACCGCACGGAACACCATAGTGTGATGGTGTGTCCGAACATCATAGTTGCACTCTATTGGATATGGTGCGTACCATGATATCTCTTATCGAATTACCACTATCGTTCATGGGTTAGGCATTAGAGACAACCGCACTCACTTTAATGGGGCACCACGTAATTCCGTTGAGAAGACACCGTTTGGAGAAACCTAAGTTGTCATTTCTTAAAGGTTTGGGGCTGCGACGCTTATGTGAAAAAGTTTCAGGTTGATAAGCTCGAACCCAAAGTGGATAAAATGCATCTTCATAGGACACCCAAAACGGTTGGGTATACCTCCTAATTCAGATCCAAAGCAATAGGGATTGTTTCTTGAATCGGGTCCTTTCTCGAGGAAAAGTTTGTGTCGGAAAAGTTGAGTGGGAGGATGGTGGAGACTTGATGAGGTTATTGAACCGTCACTTCAACAAGTGTGTAGCAGGCACGGGAAGTTGTTCCTGTGGCACCTACAACAATTGAAGTCGAAGCTTATGATAGTGATCATGAAGTTTTGGATCAAGTCACTACCGTACCTCGTAGGGTGACAAGGATGCGTACGGCTTCAGAGTGGTACGGTGATCCTGTCTTGAAGGTCATGTTGCTAGACAACAATGAACCTACGAGCTATGGGGAAGCGATGGTGGGCTCATATTCACAAATGGTTAAAAGCCATGAAATCCGAGATAGGATCCATGTATCGTAACAAAGCATGGACTTTGGTGGACTTGCCCGATGATCGGCAAGCCATTGAGATAAATGGATCTTTAAGAAGAAGACGGACGTGGACGGTAATGTCACCGCTCTATGAAGCTCGACTTGTGGCGAAGAGTTTTTCACAAGTTCAAGGAGTTGGCTACGATGAGATTTTTCTCATCCGTAGCGATGCTTAAGTCCGTCGGAATCATGTTAGCATAAGCTGCATTTATGAAATCTGGCGATGGATGTCAAAACGAGTTTCCTTACCGCTTCGTAAGGAAAGGTTGTATGTGATACAATCGAAAAGTTTTGTCGATCCTAAGGATGCTAAAAGTTATGCTGGCTCCAAATGATCCTTCTAAGGACCGGAGTAAGCATCTCGGAGTTGGAATGTGCGCTTTGATGAGATGATCAAAGATTTTGGGTTTATACAAAGTTTATGAGAAACTTGTATTTCCAAAGAAGTGAGTGGAGCACTATAGAATTTCTGATGAGTATATGTTGTTGACATATTGATGATCGTAAATGATGTAGAATTTCCGAAAGCATATAGGGTTATTTGAAAGATGTTTTCAATAGAAAACCTGGATTAAGCTACTTGAACATTGAGCATCGAGATCTATAAGGATAGATCAAAATGCTTAATAATACTTTCAAATGAGCACATACCTTGACATGATCTTGAAGGTGTTCAAGATGGATCACCAAAGAAGGAGTTCTTGCCTCGAGATGTAAGGTATGAAGTTAAGAGTTAAAGCTCGACCACGGCAGAAAAGAGAGAAAGGACGAAGGTCGCCCCTATGCTATAGACGTAGGCTCTACAAGTATGCTATCTGTGTACCGCACCTGATGTGTGCCTTGCTACATATCCGCAAGAGAGTACAAAGGTGATCAAGGAGTGGATCACCAGATAGCGGTCAAAATTATCCTTAGAGGAATAAGGACATGTTTCTCGATAATGGAGGTGATAAAGAGTTCGGCGTAAAGGGTTACGCCGATGCAAGCTTTAACACCTATCCGAAAGTGACTCGAGTAGCAAACCGGATACGTATAGTGGAGAAACCATTTGGAATAAGCTTCAAGTGGAGCGTGGAAGCAGCATTTACAATATGACATAGAAATTTGCCGCACACACGGATCTGAAAGGTTCGCACCGTTGACTAAAACCTCTCTCACAAGCAAAAACATGATCAAACCTCGGAACTCATTGAGTCTTAATCACATGATGATGTGAACTAGTTTACGCACACTAGTAAACTCTTTGGATGTTGGTCACATGGCGATGTAACCTATCGCTGTTAATCACATGACGATGTGAACTAGATTATTAACTCTAGTGCAAGTGGGGAGACTGTTGGAAATATGCCCTAGAGGCAATAATAAATTAGTTATTATTATTATATTTCCTTGTTCATGATAATCGTTTATTATCCATGCTATAATTGTATTGACCGGAAACCGCAATATATGTGTGGATACATAGACAACACCATGTCCCTAGTAAGCCTCTAGTTGACTAGCTCGTTGATCAACAGATGGTTACGGTTTCCTGACCATGGACATTGGATGTCCTTGATAACGGGATCACATCATTAGAAGAATGATGTGATGGACAAGACCCAATCCTAAGCCTAGCACAAAGATCGTGGTTCAGTATGCTAAAGCTTTTCTAATGTCAAGTATCATTTCCTTAGACCATGAGATTGTGAAACTCCGGATACGGTAGGAATGCTTTGGTGTACCAAACGTCACAACGTGAATCGGGTGACTATAAAGGTGCACTACAGGTATCTCCGAAAGTGTCTGGGTTGGCACGAATCGAGACTGGATTTGTCACTCCGTGTGACGGAGAGGTATCTCAGGCCCACTTTCGGTAGGAAATCATCATAATGTGTACAATGTGATCAAGGAGTTGATCACGGGATGATGTGTTACGGAATGAGTAAAGAGACTTGCGGTAACGAGATTGAACAAGGTATCGGATACCGACGATCAAATCTCGGGCAAGTACAATACCGCCGCACAAAGGGAATTGTATACGGGATTGATTGAGTCCTTGACATCGTGGTTCATCCGATGAGATCATCGTGGAACATGTGGGAGCCAACATGGGTATCCAGATCCGCTGTTGGTTATTGACCGGAGAACGCCTCGGTCATGTCTCAAGATGGTTCCCGAACCCGTAGGGTCTACACACTTAAGGTCTGGCGACGCTAGGGTTATAAAGGAAGTTTGTATGTGGTTACCGAATGTTGTTCGGAGTCCGGATGAGATCCCGGACGTCACGAGGAGTTCCGGAATGGTCCGGAGGTAAAGATTTATATATGGAAAGTTGTTGTTCGGGTTCCTAAAAAGTTCGGGTTTTTTCGGTATTGTACCGGAAGCTCTGTAGGTTCCGGAGGATTCCGGAGGGGTCCGGAGGTCCAGAAATTGTTCCACCACGTCCAATACAGTAGCATGGGCTGTAGGGGGCGCCTAGCCTTAATGGGCCAGGGGCACCAGCCCCTGTGCCCATGCGCATGGGAAGGGAAAACCCTAAAGGGAGGCCTCCACTTGACTTGGGAGGCACTCCTCCCCTTGGCCGCCCCTAGATGGGATCTAGGGCTGGCCGCACCCCTTTGGGTGGGTAACCCTAAAGGGGGCGCAGCCCCCTTCCCCCCTATATATACTTGAGGTTTTGGGGCTGCCAGACACATGAGAACTTCTCCTTCTATTGGTGCAGCCCTGCCTCTCCTCCTCCTCCTCTCCCGTGGTGCTTGGCGAAGCCCTGCTGGATTGCCACGCTCCTCCACCACCACCACGCCGTTGTGCTGCTGCTGGATGGAGTCTTCCTCAACCTCTCCCTCTCTCCTTGCTGGATCAAGGCGTGGGAGACGCCACCGGGCTGTACTTGTGTTGAACGCGGAGGTGCCGTCTGCTCGGCACTAGGATCTCCGGTGATTTGGATCACGACGAGTACGACTCCTTCAACCCCTGTTATCATGAACGCTCCGCTTAGCGATCTACAAGGGTATGTAGATGCACTCTCCTTCCCTAGTTGCTAGTTTCTCCATAGATAGATCTTGGTGACACGTGGGAAAATTTTGAATTTCTGCCACGTTCCCAACAAAGGGCATCATGAGCTAGGTCTATTCAGAGATTCTTTGCACGAGTAGAACACAAAGTAGTTGTGGGCATTGATTTTGTTCAATATGCTTACCGTTACTAGTCCAATCTTGTTTCGACGGTATTGTGGGATGAAGCGGCCGGACCGACCTTACACGCATTTCCACGTGAGACAGTTCCACTTAATCGACATGCACTTGGTGCATAAGGTGGCTAGCGGGTGCCGCCTCCCACTTTAGTCGGAACGATTCGATGAAAAGGGTCCATATGAAGGGTAAATAGCAATTGGCATATCACGTTGTGGTTTTATGAGGTAAGAAACGTTCTTGCTAGAAACCCATAGCAGCTTATCAGAAACATGCAAACAACAATTAGAGGACGCCTAACTTGTTTTTGCAGGTATGCTATGTGATGTGATATGGCCAAGAAGAATGTGATGAATGATATGTGATGTATGAGATTGATCATGTTCTTGTAATAGGATTCACGACTTGCATGTCGATGAGTATGACAACCGCAGGAGCCATAGGAGTTGTCTTTATTTATTGTATGACATGCGTGTCATTAAACAACGCCATGTAATTACTTTTACTTTATTGCTAACCGTAGCCATAGTAGTAGAAGTAATAGTTGGCGAGACAACTTCATGAAGACACGATGATGGAGATCATGGTGTCATGCCGGTGACGATGATGATCATGGTGCCCTCAAGATGGAGATCAATGGAGCTATATGATATTGGCCATATCATGTCACTACTATATAATTGCATGTGATGTTTATTATGTTTATGCATCTTGTTTACTTAGAACGACGGTAGTAAATAAGATGATCCCTTACAACAAATTCAAGAAGTGTTCTCCCTAACTGCGCACCGCTGCTAAAGTTCGTCAGCTTCTAAGCACCACGTGATGATCGGGTGTGATGGATTCTTACGTTCACATACAACGGGTGTAAGACAGATTTACACACGCCAAAACACTTAGGGTTAACTTGACGAGCCTAGCATGTACGTACATGGCTTCGGAACACAGAGACCGAAAAGGTCGAGCATGAGTCATATAGTAGATAATCGATCAACATGAAGATGTTCACCGATGATGACTAGTCCGTCTCACGTGATGATCGGACACGGCCTAGTTGACTCGGATCATGTAATCACTTAGATGACCAGAGGGATGTCTATTCGAGTGGGAGTTCATAAGATGAACTTAATTATCTTGAACATAGTCAAAAGACCTTTTGCAAATTATGTCGTAAGCTCGCGCTTTAGTTCCACTGTTTAGATATGTTCCTAGAGAAAATATAGTTGAAAGTTGAAAGTAGCGATTATGCGGACAGTAGAAAGCTTATGTCCTTAATGCACCGCCCAATGTGCTGAATCCCAACGCGTCGTTTGTGGATGTTTGCGAACATCGGACGGACACGCTTTGATAACTACGTGATAGTTCGATTAAACGGTTTAGTGGTGAGGCACGAAAGACGTTTTCGAAAGGTCGCGGAACATATGAGATGTTTCGAGGGCTGAAATTAGGATTTCAGCTCGTGCCCACGCCAAGAGGTATGAGACCTCCGACGATTTTCTTAGCCTACAAACTAAGGGAGAAAAGCTCAATCGTTGAGCTTGTGCTCATATTGTCCGAGTACAACAATCACTTGAATCGAGTGGGGAGTTCATCTTCCGTGATGAGATAGTGGTTTCTCCAAAGTCATTGCCACCAAGCTGCTAGAGCTTCGTGATGAACTATAACATATCAAGGATAGAGATGATGATCATTGAGGTATTCGCGTTGTTTGACATCGCGAAAGTAAAAATCAAGAAGGAGCATCAATTGTTGATGGTTGGTGAAACCACTAGTTTCAAGAAGGGCACGGGCAAGAAGGGACACTTCATGAAACGGCAAATCAGTTGCTGCTCCAAAGGAAGAAACCCAAGGTTGAACCCAAACCCGAGACTAAGTGCTTACGCAATAAGGGGAACAGCCACTGGAGCAGAATTACCCTAGATACTTGGTAGATAAGAAGGCTGGCAAGGTCGATAGAAGTATATTGGATATACATTAAGTTATTGTGTATTTTACTAGTACTCCTAGTAGCACCAGGTTATTAGATAACGGTTCGGTTGCTAAGTGTTAGTAACTCGAAATAAAAAGGCTACGGAATAAACGGAGACTAGCTAAAGGAGAGCTGACGATATGTGTTGGAAGTGTTTCCAATTTTGATGTGATCAAACATCGCACACTCCCTCTACCATCAAGATTAGTATTAAACCAGAATAATTATCATTTGGTGTTTATGCTGGAGCATAGACATTATTGGATTATGTCTATCGGAATACGGTTATTCATTTAAGGAGAATAATGGTTACTCTATTTATTTGAATAATACCTTCGATGGTCTTGCACCTAAATAAATGGTTTATTGAATCTCGATCGTAGTGATACACATTTTCATGCCAAAAGTATAAGATAGTAATGATAGTACCACTTACTTGTGGCACTGCCATGTAAGTCATATTGGTGTAAACGCATGAAGAAGCTCCATGTTGATGGATCTTTGGACTCACTCGCTTTTGAAAAATTGAGACATGCTAACCATGTCTATTGGTGTGTACGCATGAAGAAACTCCATGCAGATGGATCGTTTGGACTCACTTGATTTTGAATCACTTGAGATATGCAAAGCAAACCACATGGGCAAGATGACTGAAAAGCCTCCGTTTCAGTAAGATGGAACAAGATAGCAACTTGTTGCAAGTAACACATTTTGATATGTGCAGTCCAATGAGTGCTGAGGCATGCAGTGAATATCGTTATGTTCTTACTTCACAGATGATTCGAACTATGAAGAAGCGATGGCGGGCCCAGATTCCAACAAATGGCTTGAAGCCATGCAATCCGAGATTGGATCCATGTATGAAAACAAAGTATGGACTTTGACAGACTTGCCCGATGATCGTGGCGATAGAAAACAAATGGATCTTTAAGAAGAAGACGGACGCGGATGGTAATGTTACCATCTATAAAGCTCGACTTGTCGCTAAGGGTTATCGACAAGTTCAAGGGATTGACTACGATGAGACTTTCTCTCGTAGCGAAGCTTAAGTCCGTCCGAATCATGTTAGCAATTGTCGGCATACTATGATTATGAGATATGGCGATGGATCGCCAAAACGGCATTCCTTAATTCTGCACCTTAAGGAAGAGCTGTATATGATGCAGCCGGAAGGTTTTGTCGATACTAAGAATGCTAACAAGGTATGCAAGCTCCAGCGATCCATTTATGGGCTAGTGCAAGCATCTCGGAGTTGGAACATTCGCTTTGATGAGATCATCAAAGCGTTTGGGTTTATGCAGACTTATGGAGAAGCTCTGCGTTTACAAGAAAGTGAGTGGGAGCTCAGTAGCATTTCTCATATTATATGTAGATGACATACTTTTGATGGGAAATGATATAGAACTTTTGGACAGCATTAAGGCCTCTTGAATAAAAGTTTTTCAATGAAGGACCTTGGAGAAGCTGCTTACATATTAGGCGCCAAAATCTATAGGGATAGATCGAGACGCCTCATAGGTCTTTCACAAAGCACATACCTTGATAAGATTTTGAAGAAGTTCAAATGGATCACCCAAGAAAGGGTTCTTGCCTGTTTTGCAAGTTGTGAAATTGAGCTCAGCTCAATGCCCCACCACGGCAAAAGATAAAGAAGAGATGAGTGTCATCCCCATGCCTCAGCCATAGGATCTATTATGTATGCCATGCTGTGTACCAGACCTGATGTAACCCTTGCCGTAAGTTTGGTAGGAAGGTACCAAAGTAATCCCGCAAGGAACACCGACAGCGGGTCAAGAATATCCTAAAGTACCTGAAAAGGACAAAGGACATGTTTCTCGTTTATGGAGGTGACGAAGAGCCTGTCAGAAGAGTTACGCCGACGCTTAGCTTCGACACAGATCTGAATGACTCAAAGTCACAAACCGGATACATGTATATGTTGAATGGTGGAGCAAGAAGCTGGTGCATTGCAAGCGGAAAGCGTCGTGGTGGGATCTACATGTGAAGCGGAGTACATGGCAGCCTCGGGAGGCAGAGACATGAAGCAATTTGGGTGAAGAAGTTCATCACCGACCTAGAGTCATACCCAATGCGTCGGAGCCGATCAAACTCTTCTCAGGACAACACCGGAGCTATTGCACTTGCCAAGGAGCCTGTGTTTCACAAGAAGACAAGGCACATCAAGCGCCGCTTCAACTCCATTCGTGAAAATGTTCAAGATGGGGACATATAAATTTGCAAAGTGCATACGGATCTGAATGTCGCAGATCCGCTGACTAAACCTCTTCATGAGCAAAACATGATCAACACCGTAACTCTATGGGTGTTCGATTCATCACAATGTAACTAGATTATTGACTCTAGTGCAAGTGGGAGACTGTTGGAAATATGCCCTAGAGGCAATAATAAAAGTATTATTATTATATTTCCTTGTTCATGATAATTATCTTTTATTCATGCTAGAATTGTATTATCGGGAAATCGTAATACACGTGTGAATACATAGAGCACAATATGTCCCTAGTGAGCCTCTAGTTGACTAGCTTGTTGATCAACAGATAGTCATGGTTTCCTGACTATGGACATTGGATGACGTTTATAACGGGATCACATCATTAGGAGAATGATGTGATGGACAAGACCCAATCCTAAGCATAGCACAAGATCGTGTAGTTCGTTTTGCTAGAGCTTTTCCAATGTCAAGTATCTCTTCCTTAGACCGAGATCGTGTAACTCCGGATACCGAGGGAGTGCTTTGGGTGTACCAAACGCCACACCGTGAATCGGGTGACTATAAAGGTGCATTACAGGTATCTCCGAAAGTGTCTGCTGGGTTGACACAGATCGAGACTGGATTTGTCACCCGTATGACGGAGAGGTATCATTGGGCCCACTCGGTAGTGCATCATCATAATGAGCTCAAAGTGACCAAGTGTTTGGTCACGGGATCATGCATTACGGTATTTAGTAAAGTGACTTGTTTGGCAACGAGATTGAACGAAGCTATCGGGATACCGACGATCGAATCTCGGGCAAGTAAAATACCGATTGACAAAGGGAATTGTATACGCGGTTGATTGAATCCTCGACATCGTGGTTCATCCGATGATATCATCGAGGAGCATGTGGGAGCCAACATGGGTATCCAGATCCCGCTGTTGGTTATTGCCCGAGAGCCGCCTCGTCATGTCTCAGATGTCTCCCGAACCCGTGAGGGTCTACACACTTAAGGTTCGGTGACGCTAGGGTTGTATGAATATGAGTATGCAGCAAACCGAATGTTGTTCGAAGTCCCGGATGAGATCCCGGACGTCACGAGGAGTTCCGGAATGGTCCGGAGGTAAAGATTTATATATAGGAAGTCTTATTTTGGTCGCGGAAAAGTTTCGCACTTTATCGGTATTGCACCGGAGTGCCGAAGGGGTCCGGGGTCCACCGGGGGTCCACCTGCCCCGAGGGGCCACATGGGCTGTAGGGGGTGCGCCTTGGCCTATATGGGCCAAGGGCACCAGCCCCAAAAGGCCCATGTGCCTAGAGATAAGAGGAGGGGAGAGTCCAAAGAGGGGAAGGCACCTCCGAGGTGCCTTGGGGAGGATGGACTCCTGCCCCCCTCCCCACTTGGCCGCACCCCTTCCTTGGAGGAAGGGGCAAGGCTGCGCCCCTCTCTCTTGCACCTATATAAAGGGAGGGAGGAGGGGTGCACCCGAAGCCCTTGGCGCCTCCTTCCTGCTACACCTCCTCCTCCTCCCGTAGTCGCTAGCCAAGCCCCGCCGGAGTTCTCGCTGCATCCACCACCACGCCGTCAGGTGCTGGATCATCATCAACCTCTCCTTCCCCTTGCTGGATCAAGAAGGAGGAGACGACATCTGCTCCATACGTGTGTTGAACGCGAGGTGCTGTCCGCTCAAAGACTAGGTCATCGGTGATTTGAATCACGGCGAGTACGACTCCATCATCCCCGTTCCATTGAATGCTTCCGCACGCGATCTACAAGTGGTATGTAGATGCAATCACTCTTCTATGACTCGTTGCTAGATGAACTCATAGATGGATCTTGGTGAAACCGTAGGAAAAAAATTAATTTTCTGCAACGTTCCCCAACACACATGACGTTGTTGGGCCGATTTCCTTTAGTGCCTAACGGGCCGTAAAATGGGCTATTTGCGAAGAGACCGTTAACAGGCTTTTCATGGGCCAGCCCGTTAACTTTTGACCAAGTCAAATGGGCCGGCTTTGTAAGCTAAATGGGCCAGTGGTGGGCTGTGGCACGTGTCGACATATCATAGGCGCCTATCTGACCCAATGACGAGCTGACACGGGTTTGGTCCGGCCAATAAGAATTTGACACGTGGAAATTTCCCATTGGTCGGGGGTGTTGACGGGTTATCGTATCCAAAACCCGACCCGATAGCTTAACGGTGTTCCGTTACGGTGGATGCCACGTGTCGGTCACCCTTGACGAAAGCACTTCTGTGACGCGCGATTTATCGTTATGGAAGTGGACACTTCCGTGATGATAATTTTGATAATGTCATGGAGCACTTCTACGACAGCATAGGTATGACTATCTTGATTCTGTCATAAATTTGTCATGGATGTACATGCATGACAGAAAACGTGACCTACTGTGACAAACACGTATCATCACGGAAGTGTATTTTTTTTGTAGTGCACCGAAATAACGCCTTCGGCCCACGTGATTATTGCTGTCATCGCCCCGTGGACAGAACCCTTCTTGGCCTACCCAACTAGGCAAGAACTCCCTGAGGACCCAAATGAGGCGCGCTGCATTGTGCCGCGGTCTAAAGCCTACAAGGTCCACGATGGAGAGCTTTATAAGAAAAGCGCTACCAGAGTACTTCAAAGGTGCATCTTCGAAGAGGAAGGACGACAACTTTTGGCAGAAATTCATGCTGGACTTGGCGGCCACCACGCCGCACCTCGGGCCCTTGTAAGCAAAGCCTTCCGTATAGGGTTTTACTGGTCGACGGCCCGAGCAGACGCACAGGACCTCGTTCAACGTTGCGTCGGTTCCCAGCTTTTTGCAAACCAAAGCCATATGCCACCTACCGCTCTCCAAACAATCCCCATTACATGGCCCTTTGCGATCTGGGGGCTTGATATGGTCGGACCCCTTGAAGGGGGTAGCCACAAGAAAAAATACCTATTGGTCATGGTGGATAAATTCACCAAATGGATAGAAGCCAAACCAGTTAAAACGGCCGAGTCCGCACCAGAGATCGACTTTATCTCCGGGGTTGTACACCGTTACGGCGTCCCCCACAGCATCATCACCAATAATGGCTCCAACTTTACAGCCGGCGAGGTAAAAGCTTGGTGCGGCAACATGGGCATTAAGCTCGATTACGCCTCCGTCTATCACCCCCAAGCAAATGGTCAAGTCGAATGGGCAAATGGTCTCATTATGAGCGGCATTAAACCCAGATTAGTGGGATCCTTGAAGGAATGGGATACGCACTAGGTCGAGGAGCTCGACTCTGTACTATGGGGGCTGCGGACCATGCCGAATCGCTCTACCGAATACACACCATTCTTTATGGTGTACGGCGCAGAGGCGGTACTGCCCTGCGACATAATCCATGAATCACCTCGAGTGCGCATGTACGAAGAGAAAGAAGCCGATCTTGATCGGCCGGATAGTTTGGACGCCCTAGAGGAGGAGCGTGACGTGGTGATACGTCTCCAACGTATCTATAATTTTTTATTGCTCCATGGTATATTATTTTCTGTTTGGACATTACTGGGCTTTAATATTCACTTTTATATTATTTTTGGGACTAACCTATTAACCGCAGGCCCAGCCCGAATTGCTTTGTTTTTGCCTATTTCGTAGTTTCACAGAAAAAGAATATCAAACGGAGTCCAAACGGAATGAAACCTTCGGGAATGTGATTTTTGGAACGAACATGATCCAGAGACTTGGACCCTATGTCAAGCAACCAACAGGAAGCCACGAGGTGAGGCGCGCTTACTCACCCAAAGCGTGCCCTCCACCCTCGTGGCCCCCGTTATTCCACCCGACGTACTCCTTCCTCCTATATACCTACGCATTCCAAATGATCGAATACGGAGCCAAAACCTAATTCACCGCCGCAACCTTCTGTACCCACGAGATCCCATCTTGGGGCCTATTCCGGAGCTCCGCCGGAAGGGGCATCGATCACGGAGGGCTTCTACATCATCACCATAGCCCCTACGATGAAGTGTGAGTAGTTTACCTCAGACCTTCGGGTCCATAGTTATTAGCCAGATGGCTTCTTCTCTCTTTTTGGATCTGAATACAATGTTCTCCCCCTCTCGTGGAGATCTATTCGATGTAATCTTCTTTTGCGGTGTGTTTGTTGAGATCGATGAATTGTGGGTTTATGATCAAGTTTATCTATGAACAATATTTGAATCTTCTGAATTCTTTTATGTATGATTGGTTATCTTTGCAAGTCTCTTCGAATTATCAGTTTGGTTTGGCCTACTAGATTGATCTTTCTTGCAATGGGAGAAGTGCTTAGCTTTGGGTTCAATCTTGCGGTGTCCTTTCCAAGTGACAGTAGGGGCAGCAAGGCACGTATTGTATTGTTGCCATCGAGGATAACAAGATGGGGTTTTTATCATATTGCATGAATTTATCCCTCTACATCATGTCATCTTGCTTAAAGCGTTATTCTCTTCTTATGAACTTAATACTCTAGATGCATGCTAGATAGCGGTCGATGAGTGGAGTAATAGTAGTAGATGCAGGCAGGAGTCGGTCTACTTTTTCTCAGACGTGATGCCTATATACATAATCATACCTAGATATTCTCATAACTATGCTCAATTCTGTCAATTGCTCAACAGTAATTTGTTCACCCACCGTAGAATACTTATGCTCTTGAGAGAAGCCACTAGTGAAACCTATGGCCCCCGGGTCTATCTTCATCATATTAATCTTCCAACACTCAGTTATTTCCGTTGCTTTTTACTTTGCCTTTTATTTTACTTTGCATCTTTATCATGAAAATACCAAAAATATTATCTTATCATATCTATCACATCTCACTCTCGTAAGTGACCGTGTAGGGATTGACAACCCCGTATCGCGTTGGTTGCGAGGATTTATTTGTTTTGTGTAGGTGCGACGGACTCGCGCGTAGCCTCCTACTGGATTGATACCTTGGTTCTCAAAAACTGAGGGAAATACTTACGCTACTTTGCTGCATCACCCTTTCCTCTTCAAGGGAAAACCAATGCAGTGCTCAAGAGGTAGCACATGGCAAAAGCCTGCTCCGCATTCTATCAGCAACAGGCTCGAAGGTATCAAAGAAGAGAAGTACGGGCCAAAATGTATAAAATTGGCGAACTCGTTCTACGCTACCGTAGAAGAAAAAGAACAAGCTCAAGCCCAAATGGGAAGGTCCCTTCATTATTGACAAAGTTACGACCGGGGAGCGACTGCCTGCTGGATGCGCTTGACAATCAACTCGAGCCAAACCCATGGAACGTAGCGGACTCAAGGTTCTACACCTAGTGCCGGACTCTATGTTCGTCTCCTTACCTCCGTCAATTTTTTATATATCCGTTATCTGTCTTTTCTTTCTCTCTTTCTTCCCTTTTCTTCAAGGCCTTCAAAGTTTAAAATGTGTCTTTACTACAAAATCTTGACGCGCTAGGCATGCTCATTATACCTGGGGGCTTCTTATACAGAAGCTTAATATAACTATGTTTCGGCTCAGCCCTCTGCATATGTGATACATTCCACATGTACCTTTTCTTCGCCATTATATGCACAGATATGACTTAAGTTTTGGCCAAGCTGGGTTGCCTGGCTCTTGTTTTTATGTCCTACGTTCCCGTTAGTTCGGCTAGGGCATAAGGGGAGCACCTCTGCGATTGTTATTGCCGGGTCAGCCAGATGTGTACCTCAGACTGGGTGTAGCCGAAAGCTAGCATTCTTAAGGGAATATTCGGCCGGTGAACAAAAGATAACTTTTATTTATTGTAATACATGCCCCCAGATGTTTATATCCTGCGTCTCTTTTCGCAGTTCGGACATGCACATTAATGCATGTGTACCCAAGGAAAGGAACCCTTAATGGAACTATTCTACCTGGAAGATGTTTCTTACTATCCATGTATTATAACATAGCTAGTTGGGTACTTGTCTATTCAAGTACTTATGACCCCTACGCCTAGTTTCCACGCGTACCCCGGTTTTTACATAACTGAGCGAGTATTCGGATACACTCCGGACTGTCGGGTCCAGAGGTCTAAGTGAAAATATCCGCCATGACAAATGATTTACAATCCAGCTAGGGACAATATATGTCATTTGAAGTACACAGTCACTTAGACTGACTAAATTCTTCGTCTATACCATCCAACAGGCTGTGTAGCCTACAATCCTATTGGGAATACTTTGCGGCTAATTTCACTTGGTCATACACCAAACTGAACGGGATCTCTTTCCCATCAGGCCCCACAGGCCCGACCTCGGCCATGTGGTTCGGGTCGGCCTTGTTATATCGCGTCTTCACCATGGCCCAAGCATCCCTTGCACCTTGTCGGCAGGCTGATATCTTCCATAATCAAAAGCGCCGCCGCGCTCCCCTGAGCATCTCTACAAGCTCAGCCATGCCTCCGGGCAGGGACGCGGATGGCCACAAGGCTTGAGAAATGCCCTGCATCACCTGCCGTGCCTTGTTAAATGCGATTATGAGAGCTCCGCAGAAGATCACCCGTGAGACCGGGCATCTCCTCCGCAGGACGCACTCCACAAGATACCTACAGATTTTCCTCGCCGAACTCTATAAAAGTTCGTTCAAGCACTTAATAAAAATGCCGCGTCGAAGCCTCTTATTCTCCTTTACGGAGTCAGCATGCTGGGCTCGAACATCTTTCAGTTCAATGCCCAGCCGGGTATTGGCATCTTGGAGATCGTTTTTCTCCTGCCTAACCTGCGTAAGCACGCGCTCGCCAGCCTTCAGCTGTCGTTGAGCATGTCTCTCCTCCCTCACACGACCTCCGGATTCACTCCGGGGTCATCTGCAGAATCTACTGTTAGATTTGCATGCATGCCGAATAGTAACTGGTACATGTCATTATTTTCATTAGAAACAAGTATTTCCAGATGGGGCCTTCTCGGACTCCTTCATTGCGGCAACTGCGGCCCGTAGCTGGGCTTTGCACTCCTCCAACTTTTGAGACAACTGGGTATTCTTCTTCGTAAGAACCTACGAAAACAACGATCCTTAAATCAGTTGTGTCAACTGTTTCAAGTGTCAGGGGCTACTGATATACATAATTATTAGATTTTCTTAACCGTATATCGTTTACATACTGGTCCGTGGCTCTGGCTAAACCATTTTGAGCAGCTCGGATGTACGCGTCTCCTGAGTTGAAGGCATCGAACGCCTCTTGAGAGAAACATGCGTCGCGGAGTACGGCCCGACGACGTCTGTGAGTCATGGCACTCTCCACTTCGGAGTTTGTAGCGGACAGCCTATCCGCATCCTCTGTAGGATGAACATCTGGTGTTGGCCCCACGTTAGCATCTGCCTCCAAGTCTGGCTCTAGAGCCCGGGTGGTGGAGGCATGGCCGGCAGGCTCTCCGGATATGATCCGGCGAGCATTTTTTCTACCAGGAACCATGGATGTTATTACATTTTTAAAAAAGACGACAACCATGGAGCGGGGTTCTCTTTCATACCTCTGCGACGGCGTCTCAGTCCTGACCGCCTTCCTTTTAGGCCTACCCAGTTCGGTGCCCCTTGTTGGTGAGTCATTGCGGGTTCGGCATGGCGTCCCGAGGACCTTCCCTGTAAGGCACCATATGTGTGCGGTAGGTGAAGTGTGAAAAAAGGGATCCTTCTCGGAAGTTGGGACTCCGGTTTTACTTACATGCGATGCAGGGAGCAGTCCAGGATAATCGGCTATGATGGCCGCCAAGGCACCGTCGCAGCTTAATTGATAGAACGTCCTGTCGATGAGCTCCACAAATGTGTCCGGATCTTCTTCAAGTCCAGGGTCGAGGGCCCGGTCAGGGTCCTCTGGTCGTGGAGACGAGCTGTGGACCTCCCTCACAGCTTTTCGCAGTTCCTGCTATGAAATAGCAAGGTTAATACTTGTGACGAAGAATGCGAGAAGGTTCGCAGTAAAAAGTAGCAGCTCACCCAGTTTGGGGGGTTGTACATGGAGAATCCATCCCGTGGCTTAATGCGGATGAATTCCTCTTCCTCTCCTTTGTATAAATCAGACAGAATTTTCGCTAGGGCAGCGACGGAGTCCGGTCCCTTACGACCGCAGCGGGTGGCATCGTCTTCTCCATTGAAGTGCCACATGGGTTGTCCCCGATATTGCAGTGGCTGCACCCCCCGCATTATACATATTGATATAACCTCGATTATAGTCAATCCTGATTTGGCCAGCGTTCTTATCCGGCCCATCAGGTAAAGGACCTCTCTGTTATCTTCCTCCCGGGGCTCGAGGGCGCCACTGCGGCGTTTCTTCAAAGGGGCGTTGTTGAACTCAGGAAGGCCCATCCGAATAGGGTCCAGAAGGGGGACGTCCTCCATGTAAAACAACTCCGATGGCCAGTCTTCAGATGCCTTCTTCGGAGTACTGGACAGGTATCCGGTCCCGGCGATGCGCCATATCTCGGCTCCGCCCACTTGATATATTGACCCCTCACGTAATGCAGTGCGAGGCAGAATAGCCTCTTCCATAGCTTGAAATGAGCCTCGCAGCCCGAAACAGCTTCATAAAAGGCGACATAGCCAGCGATGTGTAGTATGGAGGCTGGAGTAAAGTTATGCAGCTGGAGGCCGTAGAACTCCAAGAGCCCGCGGAGGAACGGATGAATTGGAAATCCGAGTCCCCTTAATAAGCAAGGGACAAGGCATACCCGCTCCCCCATGGATGGGTTTGGAAAGCTCTCTGCTTGCTCCCCGCCATTGTAAGTGGCTAATCCATTGGGACGGGGACCATATCTGCAGGAGGGAGAAATCCACAGGTCTCAGAACTCTACTAATTGGCTGTGAGGGAGGGAACACTTCTTCCAATTGCCCGGCTTAGGGCTATGGGAGCGAGAGGAGGAGTTGCGATGGCCGTCCATGATGGGATGGACTTTTCCAGGCGCGCTCCGATGGATACTCGTGATACGTCGATTTTGCATCATGCTTTTTATATTGATATTTATTGCATTATGGGCTGTTATTACACGTTATGTCACAATACTTATGCCTATTCTCTCTTATTTTACAAGGTTTACATAAGGAGGGGGAATGCCGGCAGCTGGAATTCTGGGCTGGAAAAGGAGCAAATATTAGAGACCTATTCTGCACAACTCCAAAAGTCCTGAAACTCCACGAAAGTTATTTTTGGAAATAATAAAAAATATTGAGCGGAAGAAGTACGTCAGAGGGGGACCCACCTGGCCACGAGGGTGGGGGCGCGCCCTACCCCCCAGGGCACGCCCCCCTGCCTCGTGGGCCCCCTGTTGGCTCTCCGGTGGCCATCTTCTGCTATATGAAGTCTTTCGTCAAGGGAAAATCATAAGCAACCTTTTGGGACGAGACTCCCGGCCACGAGGCGGAACTCATGGCGGAACCAATCTAGGGCTCCGGCAGCTGTTCTACTGGGACACTTCCCTCCCGGAGGGAAATCATCACCATTGTCATCACCAACGCTCCTCTCATCGGGAGAGGGCAATCTCCATCAACATCTTCACCATCACCATCTCCTCTCAAAACCCTATTTCATCTCTTGTATCTAATTCTTGTCTCCAAGTCCGGGATTGGTACTAGTAGGTTGCTAGTAGTGTTGATTACTCCTTGTAGTTGATGCTAGTTGGTTTATTTGGTGGAAGATCATATGTTCAGATCTTTTATGCATATTAATACCCCTCTGATTATGATCATGAATATGCTTTGTGAGTAGTTACGTTTGTTCCTGAGGACATGGGAGAAGTCTTGATATTAGTAGTCATGTGAATTTGGTATTCGTTTGATATTTTGATGAGATGTATGTTGTCTAGCTCTAGTGGTGTTATGTGAACGTCGACTACATAACACTTCACCATTATTTGGGCCTAGAGGAAGGCATTGGGAAGTAATAAGTAGATGACGGGTTGCTAGAGTGACAGAAGCTTAAACCCTAGTTTATGCGTTGCTTCGTAAGGGGCTGATTTGGATCCTTATGTTTCATGCTATGGTTAGGTTTGCCTTAATACTTTTGCTGTAGTTGCGGATGCTTGCAATAGAGGTTAATCATAAGTGGGATGCTTGTTCAAGTAAGAACAGCACCCCAAGCACCGGTCCACCCACATATCAAATTATCAAAGTACCGAACGCGAATCACATGAACGTGATGAAAACTAGCTTGACGATATTCCCATGTGTCCTCGGGAGGGCTTTTCTCTATATAAGAGTTTGTCCAGGCTTGCCCTTTGCTATAAAAAGGATTGGGCCACCTTGCTGCACTTTATTTACTTTTGTTACTTGTTGCTCGTTACAAATTATCCTATCACAAAACTATCTGTTACCACTTATTTCAAGTAGATTTTGTAGAGAACACCTTGCTGAAAACCGCTTATCATTTCCTTCGCTCCTCGTTGGGTTCGACAGTCTTACTTATCGAAAGGACTACGATAGATCCCCTATACTTGTGGGTCATCAAGACTCTTTTTCCGCGCCGTTGCCGGGGAGTGAAGCGCCTTTGGTAGGTTGAATTTTGTAAGTTCAAATTTATATAGTGTGCTGAAATTTACTGTCAATTGTTACTATGGAAAGTAATCCTCTGAGGGGCTTGTTCGGGGTATCTTCACCCCAACCAGTAGAGCAAAGAGTTTCTGCTCAACCTACTGACCCTACCGAAAATGAAAATATTCCCTTTGAAGTTCCTTCGGGTATGTTAGAAAAACTGCTAGCTAATCCTTTTGCAGGAGATGGAACAAAACATCCTGATGAGCACATAATCTATGTGGATGAAGTTTGTGGATTATTTAAGCTTGCAGGTATACCCGATGATGTTGTTAATAAGAAGGTCTTCCCTTTATCTTTGGAGGGAGATGCATCGACATGGTACAGGCTATGTGATGATACGCGGTAATGGAACTACGAACGATTGAAATTGGAATTTCATCAGAAGTTTTATCCTATGCATCTTGTTCATCGTGATCGCAATTATATATATAATTTTTGGCCTCGCGAAGGAGAAAGCATCACTCAAGCTTGGGGGAGGCTTAAATCAATGTTATATTCATGCCCCAATCATGAGCTCTCAAGAGAAATAATTCTTCAAAGTTTTTATGCTCTGCTTTCTGATAACAATCGCACCATGCTCGATACTTCTTGTTCTGGCTCTTTTACGATGAAGACTATTGAATTCAAATGGAATATATTGGATAGAGTTAAATGCAACTCTGAAGATTGGGATCTCGACGAAGGTAAGGAGTCAGGTATGACACCTAAGTTTGATTCTGTTAAATCTTTTATGGATACCGATGTTTTCCTTAAATTTAGCACTAAATATGGACTTGACTCTGAGATAGTAGCTTCTTTCTGTGAATCTTTTGCTACTTATGTTGATCTCCCCAAGGAGAAGTGGTTTAAATATCATCCTCCCATAGAAGTAAAAGTAGCTGCACCTATTAAAGTTGAAGAAAAGACTGTTACTTATAATGATCCTATTGTTCCTACTTCTTATGTTGAGAAACCACCTTTCCCTGTTAGAATTAGGATCATGCTAAAGCTTCAATCAGGTTCGTAAAAAGCAATATTAGAACCTATACACCTCCTGAGCAAGTTAAAGTTGAACCTAATGTTGCTATTGTTAAAGATCTCTTGGCTGATAATATTGATGGGCATGTTATTTATTTCTGCAGTGAAACTGCTAGAATTGCCAAATCTTGTGCTAAAGATAAACATAGAACTGTGGTAGGCATGCCCATTATTTCAAGTAAAATAGGAGATCATTGTTATCATGGCTTATGTGATATGGGTGCTAGTGCTAGTGTTATACCTCATGACTTATACAAGGAAATTAAACATGAGATTACACTTGCTGAGTTAGAAGATATTGATGTTACAATTAAACTTGCCAATAGAGATACTATATCAGCAATGGGAATTGTTAGAGATGTTGAAGTCTTGTGCGGGAAAACTAAATATCTTGCTAATTTTCTTGTTCTTGGTTCCCCACAAGATACCTTTTGTCCCATTATATTTGGTAGACCTTTCTTGAACACAGTTAATGCTAGGATAGACTGTGAAAAGAATGTTGTCACTATTGGCTTGGGTGATATGTCTCATGAGTTAAATTTCTCTAAATTTAGTAGACAACACCGTGAAGAAGAATTGCCTAGTAAGGATGAAATTATTGGTCTTGCTTCTATTGCCGCATTCTCCTAGTGATCCTTTAGAACACTATTTGCTAGACCATGAAAATGATATGTTCATGAATGAAAGAAGGTTAATAGATGAAGTATTCTTTAAACAGGAACCAATTCTGCAACACAATCTGCCTGTTGAAATCCTAGGGGATCCTCCTCCACCCAAGGGTGATCCCGTGTTTGAACTCAAACCATTGCCTGCTACTCTTAAATATGCTTATCTTGATGAAAAGAAGATATATCCTGTTATTATTAGTGCTAACCTTTCAGAGCATGAAGAAGAAAGATTATTGAAAAATTGAAGAAGCACCGTACTGCTATTGGATATACTCTTGATGATCTTAAGGGCATTAGTCCCACTCTATGTCAACATAAAATAAATTTGGAAGAAGATGCTAAACCAGTTCGTGATCGTCAACGACGGCTGAATCCTAAGATGAAAGAAGTGGTAAGGAAGGAAATACTAAACCTTCTGGAGGCAGGTATAATTTATCCCGTTGCTGATAGTCAGTGGGTAAGTCATGTCCATTGTGTCCCTAAGAAGGGAGGTATTACTGTCGTTCCTAATGATAAAGATGAATTGATTCCACAAAGAATTATTATAGGTTATAGGATGGTAATTTATTTCCGCAACTTAAATAAGGCTACTAAAAATGATCATTACCCATTACCTTTTATCGATCAAATGCTAGAAAGATTATGCAAACATACACATTTTTGCTTTCTAGATGGTTATTCTGGTTTCGCTCAAATACCTGTGTCAGTCAATGATCAATCAAAGACTACTTTTACTTGCCCTTTTGGTACTTTTGCTTACAGACGTATGCCTTTTGCTTTATGTAATGCACCTGCTACCTTTCAAAGATGCAAGATGGCTATATTCTCTGACTTTTGTGAACAGATTTGTGAGGTTTTCATGGATGATTTCCCCGTCTATGGATCCTCTTTTGATGATTGCTTGAGCAACCTTGATCGAGTTTTGCAGAGATGTGAAGAAACTAATCTTGTCTTGAATTGGGAAAAGTGGCTACTTTATGGTTAATGAAGGTATTGTCTTGGGGCATAAAGTTTCTGAAATAGGTATTGAGGTTGATAAAGCCAAGGTTGATGTTATTGAAAAGATGCCATGTCCCAAGGACGTCAAAGGTATAAGAAGTTTCCTTGGTCACTGTAACATCCCAAAATTCTAAATTTTGGAATGTTATATTAAATAAATAACTATGCTTGTTGTCTGATTGATTGTTTGACTGATTGAGTGAAATTGAGTGGAATATGAAACTTTTGAAAGTTGAATGAGAGGGAATGAAATGACTTTCCCAAAACTTTCCCCTTTGTCTTTTGGGTCCCAATGAATTCAAGTTCATTCCAACACCAAACCCTAGAGTGAAGTTGACATGCCTTCTTCCATGTTGAAATGAAAAGGGTTTTGGAAAAAGATTTGAATTTCATTTGGGAATATTTCAAATTCAAAACTTTATGCAACTCAATGATTTTCATGAGGGAAGATAAAATGACTTCTTCAATTATATGAAATATGAGTTGGAAGTTAAAAAGTATCAAATTGAAAATCATTTGAAAGTGCCTTGAAACCCCTTTCAAAAATTGAGTTTTGGTATTTGAATTCAAATTTTGGCAAGTGGAATTCATTTCAAATTTATGCCTGATAAATACTTGATCAAAAGTATGAGAGGAGTAAACATGACACTCCAAAAATATCGAGGAAAACATTGCCAAAAGTTTTGGATTCAAATCTGAATTTTATTTGAATTTGAAAAAATGGATTTTTATAAAGTTTGGATTTTGCCTCTGGAAAATGTTCAAATGATAGGAATATTCCCTGATTATTTCGGTATATATATGTCCTATATAAATTATTTATATTTTATAAGTTATCTCTGTTTTTGTTTTATTAAAAAATAAATTTTAAAAAAACCCCCAGCGCCACCAGTCACCGCCCAGCTACCGAGTGCCCAAAAAGCCACCAGGCGCCAGCGGCTCCAATTAACGGCCGAGCCACCAAATGAGCCAGCCCCCCTCAACTGAACCCCTCCCGATCGGCCCACGCTCGCCTCTCTCTCTCACCGATCATGGGACCCACCCCTTCGTCTACCCCGCCCCACGCCACGCCGTCGCCGCTTGCATCGCCGGATCTCAAGGATCCGGATGCCGATCCTTCCCGATCGCCTCCCTTACTCCCCGGACGAGCCTCAGCTATTTAAGCCGCCGCACACCCCATTCCCCTAGCCCTCGCCGAACCCTCTCTCCTGCTCGAGCTCGCCGGAGCCCGAAGCTCCCGCCGCCTTTCTCGTCCGCCATCGCCGCCTAGCCACTCCCGGTCACCCCGACTCCACCAGACGCATCCCGACCTCGTCACTTTCCTTGCCATTTCGACCTCCCGACGCCTCGAACCCACGACGACTTCTCGCCCGCCCTTGCCGCCGAGCTCCGGTTAGTCGCTGAAACACCTCCCCGTCCGATTCATCTTCGATTGTAGATTAGAACCTCAAGGGTATTTCTTTTTATAAAATCCGCCCGGTTCGGCCGGTTCGTTACGGTTTAGATTAGTTAGGTTTATTTTTTTTGCCCGGCCCGTTTTAGTTTAACCCTAGGGCCCTTTAGGCTATTTTACGCTCAGGGCGTAGTTTAGGCCCATTAGGCCCTTTTTCATTTATTTTTGTTTTCTGTTTTAACAGAATAGTTCCTGTTTTGAAAAATTCATATCTTTTTATTCTGTTTAATATTTTTAGGTGATTATTTTTTTTGTTGGTTTGCAAATTTTCTATTGTTTCTGTAGAAAATATATAATTAGCTATGTTAAAATTATTTATAATTGCTTTTATTTTAGATTTAGTCAGAATAGTAAATCTGCTATAAAATGAGTTAGGAAAATTATTTTTCGGTGATTCTTTTTGTCCCAACTTAGTTTTGTCATTGCCAAACCGTAGGAATTAATTTGGGCATTTTAGATTTAATAAAAAAAATAGTTTTAATCAAAATCATGTGGTTCTTAATTATTTAACTAGCTACTGTTTTCCTATTATTTTAATTAGCAAATAAATTTGTTTTTCACATGTGATTGATTATTCTAGGATAGTTTCTGTCACTTTAGAGCATGAACTTTTATTTATAATAAATAAAACTTTTTATTTTATTTTTCTTACTAAAATTTGCTTTAGGCCTAATAGGAGTTTCATAATAGCTTTTAAATTGAATCTTTTGCTCCTAGTTGCATAATGCATTCTTTTCTGTTAAGTTAACAAAGACCCATGCTTAGGTTATGTTAAGAAAATTTTGCTATATAAAACTATTTTTAGTTGTTGCTTGAAGTAGGAAAACTTTGAGTTGGAATTCTTGAGTTTTCTTTTGGGTTTTTGATTCGTTTGTTTTGGTGTGTTATATTACTATGCTATTGTGTTATGTGATCATATGCTATGTGCTTATTATAGTTATTGTTTGCCTCGGTAGAATCTCCTGAGTGCGTAAGCTTGCTACTACTGAATCCCTAGTTTTCAAGATCGTCGGAAGGCAAGTTCACTTTGACCATACTTTCATACCTATGTTTTATCGCATTTAGTGGCATCTTTGCAACCACCCCTCAATAGTGTTATTGAATCCTTGTAGTTGAGTAGTATGCATGAGGTAGGAACCCATCACCCTGTTACCAAGCCCGGGACGTTATTTATTTTAATGCTACGCTATAGTAGACGAGGTTTGGTATGAGTGCACGAGTGGTGTGAGAATGCAGGATCTACGTCAATGACGACAACTCCATGATGGAATCTGCAAGGACTGCATCTTCAAGGCCTCAAGACTTCAAGACTCGAGACAAGAATTCAATACACACTCTTTCGGGTGAAGGACGGTTGACAGCACCCTGAGAACCCAGTGGATGGCCGGGATGCATGGAGAAGCGCCATGACATCTTGCTGGAAAGCTTCACCCAGACTCAAAGAGACGGAAGAATACTTCATGCCCGGAAGCTTACTGTGCAACCGCAAGTCATTATGGGCTCGCTTGGTTGACCTTAGTTGTGACTCTGGCCGGGCGGTGCTAGCAGATGTAGAACTACGGTAGGATGGGATGAGCACTTGACAAAGGGTCGAGGAACTCTTCGAAGACCATGTTTGGTCATCTTGTTCTCAAACACCTCAAGTGCGAGAACGTAAAGAGAGGGATCGAATCTTATGAAAAGTGTACAAACCTCTGCAGAGGGTTAAAACCTAATCGATTAGCCGTGTCCCGATTCACGGACAATTTGAGCATCTGGACTTGGATCTATCTCGGAACTCTCAACACCGGATCGATAACTTAATTGTGGGCAACTTATGATGAATTTGGGCTATGAGACATCGGTTGGCGGAACCATGTCACGATAGAAAACTCTATAGTACAGACTTCATTTATTCCTTTGATGTAGGGAAAATAAAACCAGCTTTTACGCAAACAAAACTCAGATACAGAGCCACAAAGCCATACTGCATATAGTATAGTTTATCATCTGTTTTCTCTTATTGTGATCTTGCTGGTACATTCAATGTACTGACCTACACGGCTGCAACGTATCATGTTGCAGATATTTCCTCGACGAGTAAGAGTAACGATACAGGGTTACGGTCTACACTCAACCTGCCGATGGCGTTGATGGGACTCCACACCCGATTACTTGTTTCACGAGACTTATGAGGTATATATCAGTTTTACGTTAATTATACATGTGATTGCACTTTGATATATACATTGATGTACCGTGTGTGCCAAAGATACTGATCGAGGATGGCACAAAGAACACGTAGGCTTGACCGTCACGAGGTCGGGTCGCTTCTGAATATGGTATCAGAGCACATGTTGACTGTAGGACGTGACCCTAGAAATCGGAAAGCCCCTAGGACAGGATGTCTCAAAAAACTTTATTTTCAAAAGGATCCTTTACTTCTCGTCTTTTTCTGATTTTATCAAGTAGTCACTCTCACCTCAAATAGTTAGAATATATCCCTTTTCCCTTTTGACCACATGAAGGATCAACTGAAGCCGCTCCAAGAAAGATATCGGACAGCTGATGACCTCTTCAAAGTAACCAGGATTTCACCATGCATTAGAAGAGTTGAAGCTGCAACAATTGAAGACTCAAGACTTGAAGAATTTGAAGAATCTGAAGAATTATTTGACCTTTAGAAGACCAAACCTCTGTTACACACTTACGTTAGATGCGGCGATTTGTGAGCTGTCATTTGTTTGATGTTTTCCGACAGCCACAAAATAAAACTCGTTTCTTCAAAACTATTGTTTGTATTGTGTGTGTATCCCTCCCCACCTCTCTCATATCTCATCCCAAAACTTTTGGACCCAGTAGATGATGAATGAAGTTGGACCGGTATTCTCTGGACCGAAGACTCAGCCGGAGGCAGAGCTATGGATTCAGAACATGGAGAATCACTTCGGGAGCAATGTGGTTTCAAGGAAGAATGAAGTATCGTACGCTCTTCAGTACTTTGAAGGAAGTGCTGCAACCTGGTGGAAAATGCATCAAGCCATACAAGGATTTAATGGAGCAAGAACTTTTGAGGAATTCAAGAAGACCCTGTTGAGATCACGTCTCATCCGGAAGCACCATGATACACCAAGAAATAAACCTTGTGCCTGCAAGATTTGCGGAGAAATAGGACACACCCAGGAGGAACACAAGGATGGATGCCCTCATTGTGAGGAGAAACACCCAGCTGAGGAATGCCCAACTAGTCGTGTGACTTGTTTCTTCCGTGAAGGAACCACCCACTACCGGACTCGGTGTCACATTTACCGCATGGTGCAACAAACTATTCAGGAGCAGGAAGAAGGAATGAAAGAAGCCCTCCGAGAAGTTATGAAAAACCTGTGATGAAGGAATGTGTTGAAGACCCCGATGGTGAAGGCCTAAACAGATTTTTCGCCCAAGTCTGCTATTCATGTGGGGAAGAAGGACATTTTTCAGTGTATTGCACGACGGAATGCAAAGAGGATCTCAGAGATTTCCCGACAGCAGAAGTGAAGTTTGACCCTCAGGAAATAGAAGCTCTGGTCATCACGGAGAAATCCAGGAAGAGAAAACAAAGACACCCTCAGAACAACCCAATTTCTGCAAAGAGGGACAAGAGTCATATTACCTGCTTTGAATGTAAGGACGTCGGGCATTATGCCAATCATTGTATCGAAAGGAAGCAAGGAACTCAAGGAGCAGGCACCATCTCCAAGAAGCCCCGAGACATGTCGGAAGTCTTTTGTTTTCATGCAAGGAAGCAAGACATTATGCTACTAAATGTCCCGACAAGATGAAAGCTGGAGTTGAGTAGTTGGAATTTTGATATTGGAAACAAGAGTAATAGAAAGCAATTTCATGTTTATGAGTACAATAAGTGAGTTATGTAATGGGTGCTCGAAGTTTGTAATGGATTCATGAAATCAATAAAGTTAAGGTGACATGTTTTCATATGTTTAATTGTAGGAGTTGTTACTCAGTGAACAAAGATTTTGACCATTTTCGAGGATATGAGAAATATGGTCTATGGATGGATTTGTGAATTTCATTTTTTGGGTGGTAGTACCCTGTGAAGAAGACTAGACTAATGGATAAGAAAATATATATTCCACGGACTGTAGTTGAAAAAAAAAAGTTGGAGTTTTGCTTTTGATATGATGGTATGAAGAAAGCAGTACTACCGGATTTAAAGGATGTGTAATATGGAACAAGAGAGTTACCCCAAGGATGAGTTAAAGCTGCACTAGTGTTGAAGTGGGCCATAACCCACAGGCCCAAGAATTAATAAGGATCAAGTACCCACTGGAGAAAGAAATTTTGGGAATAGACTACGATTTGATCAACCGACGATTCTATAGGAGTTTACGCAAACCTGAGAGTCATTAAGGAACGATAGATGTTTGTTTGGCCTGCAGAATCAATGGATTTTTCCGAACTTGGTTAAATGTCGACAAGAGAAATTCTGCAACGCTTGTGAGTATGTCCAAGTGTTAGAATACGTGATTCACTGCTTACGTATGTGGTAATGATTCAAGTACGGGATGGATTGGCCCCCATACCGGAGACTTCTATCATGAACTATCATATGTTGATGGAAAATCGAGAGCCTTGAAAACCTTAGAAGAGTGTCGACGCCGATAAGCCATAAAACCATAGAATGGTAGGACGATGGAACCCTTTACAGCAACCGCTGCCAATCGTAGGTTATACGCTGAGGTTCAACCCAGACCCGTTTCTGCAGGAGAAACCATAAATTGTAGACCACCATGAGTATTTCGATAGTTGTCTAGAATGGACCACGGACCTATCAGCTAAGAAGATCCAGCCTCAGATTTAACCACAACTTTGAAGAACCGACCCAAGATTTCGAGGAAAACTCTATGCTTACGATGTAAGAGCGCTAATGAAGGAGCTATTTTGAGATATGTGAAGAGACATACATTGTCAGCCCTCCAGAGGAAGTATCTGAGTTTATTGGAACCATGACCTTGTTTTTAAGTATGGTAGCACCCCTGACCTTTCTGACCAAAACATTTGCTAGAAGACCCCAACCCCTAACCTTTTCTTGCTAGCCTCTTCGAATCTCGAGGACGAGATTCATTTTAAGTGTGGTAGGTTTGTAACATCCCAAAATTCTAAATTTTGGAATGTTATATTAAATAAATAACTATGCTTGTTGTCTGATTGATTGTTTGACTGATTGAGTGAAATTGAGTGGAATATGAAACTTTTGAAAGTTGAATGAGAGGGAATGAAATGACTTTCCCAAAACTTTCCTCTTGTCTTTTGGATCCCAATGAATTCAAGTTCATTCCAACACCAAACCCTAGAGTGAAGTTGACATGCCTTCTTCCATGTTGAAATGAAAAGGGTTTTGGAAAAGATTTGAATTTCATTTGGGAATATTTCAAATTCAAAACTTTATGCAACTCAATGATTTTCATGAGGGAAGATAAAATGACTTCTTCAATTATATGAAATATGAGTTGGAAGTTAAAAAGTATCAAATTGAAAATCATTTGAAAGTGCCTTGAAACCCCTTTCAAAAAATTGAGTTTTGGTATTTGAATTCAAATTTTGGCAAGTGGAATTCATTTCAAATTTATGCACGATAAATACTTGATCAAAAGTATGAGAGGAGTAAACATGACACTCCAAAATATCAGAGGAAAACATTGCCAAAGTTTTGGATTCAAATCTGAATTTTATTTGAATTTGAAAAAATGGATTTTATAAAGTTTGGATTTTGCCTTTGGAAAAATGTTCAAATGATAGGAATATTCCCCGATTATTTGGGTATATATATGTCCTATATAAATTATTTATATTTTATAAGTTATCTCTGTTTTTGTTTTATTAAAAAATAAATTAAAAACCCCAGCGCCAGCCAAAGCACCACTCCAAATTGAGCCGACTGAAAGGCCACGACCAGCGGCCTAGCTAATAGCCAACCCGAGCCAATGAGCCAAGCCCACCTCGCTCGAACCCTCCCGATCGGTCGCCCGCTCGCCTCGCCCTCTCTCTCTCATCGACCGGGACCCACCCACTGCCGTCTACCCGCCCCACGCCACGCCGTCGCCGCCAGATCGCTGGATCCCGAAGGATCCGGATGCCGATCCTCCCGATCGCCTCTCCCTTACCCCGGGACAGGCCCCCAGCTATTTAAGCCGTCGCCCGCACCCCATTCCCCCCCACGGCCCTCGCCGAACCCCTCCCTCTCCCGTTCGAGCTCGCCGGAGCCCGAAGCTCCCGCCGCCGCCTTTCTCGTCGCCATCGCCGCCCTAGCCACTCCCGGTCACCCCCGACTCCACCAGACGCATCCCCGACCTCGTCCGCACCCGCCCGGCTACTTCCCCGACCTCCCCGACGCCCGGAACCCTCGACAAACTCGCCGCCGCGCACACATGAGCTCCGGTTAATCGCTGGAACACCTCCCCGTCCGATTCATCTTCGACGGTGTAGATTAGAACTCAAGGTATTTCTTTATAAAATCCACTTGATTCGCCGGTTCGTTCTGATTTAGATTAGTTAGGTTTATTTTTTTTGCCCGCCCGCTTTAGTTTAACCCTAGGGCCCTTTAGGCTATTTTACGCTTTCGAGATGTAGTTTAGCCCATTAGGCCCTTTTTTCATTTATTTTGTTTTCTGTTTTAATGTAATAGTTCCTGTTTTGAAAAATTCATATCTTTTATTCTGTTTAATATTTTTAGGTGATTATTTTTTTGTTGGTTTGCAAATTTTCTATTGTTTCTGTAGAAAATATATAATTAGCTATGTTAAAATTATTTATAATTGCTTTATTTTAGATTTAGTCAGAATAGTAAATCTGCTATAAAATGAGTTAGGAAAATTATTTTCGGGTGATTCTTTTTGTCCCAACTTAGTTTTGTCATTGCCAAACCGTAGGAATTAATTTGGGCATTTTAGATTTAATAAAAAAAATAGTTTTAATCAAAATCATGTGGTTCTTAATTATTTAGCTAGCTACTGTTTTCCTATTATTTTAATTAGCAAATAAATTTGTTTTTTCACATGTGATTGATTATTCTAGGATAGTTTCTGTCACTTTAGAGCATGAACTTTTATTTATAATAAATAAAACTTTTATTTTATTTTTCTTACTAAAATTTGCTTTAGGCCTAATAGGAGTTTCATAATAGCTTTTAAATTGAATCTTTTTGCTCCTAGTTGCATAACGTGCATTCTTTTTCTGTTAAGTTAACAAAGACCCATGCTTAGGTTATGTTAAGAAAATTTTGCTATATAAAAACTATTTTTAGTTGTTGCTTGAAGTAAGAAAACTTTGAGTTGGAATTCTTCGAGTTTTCTTTTGGGTTTTTGATTCGTTTGTTTTGGTGTGTTATATTACTATGCTATTGTGTTATGTGATCATATGCTATGTGCTTATTATAGTTATTGTTTGCCTCGGTAGAATCTCCGGAGTGCGAAGCTTGCTACTATGAATCCCTAGTTTTCGAAGATCGTCAGCAAGGCAAGTTCACTTTGACCACACTTTCATACCTATGTTTTACTGCATTTAGTGGCATCTTTGCAACCACCCCTCGATGAGTGTTATTGAATCCTTGTAGTTGAGTAGTATGCATGAGGTAGGAACCCATCACCCTGTTACCAAGCCCGGGCGTTATTTATTTTAATGCTACGCTATAGTAGACGGGGTTTGGTATGAGTGCACGAGAGTGGTGTGAGAATGCAGGATCTACGCCAATGGCGACAACTCCATGATGGAATCTGCAAGGATTGCATCTTCAAGGCCTCAAGACTTCAAGACTCGAGACAAGAATTCAATACACACTCTTTGGGTGAAGGACGGTTGTGAGCACCTGGAGAACCCAGGTGGATGGCCGGGATGCATGGAGAAGCGCCATGACATCTTGCGGAAAGCTTCACCCAGACTCAAAGAGACGGAAGAATACTTCATGCCCGGAAGCTTACATGCAACCGCAAGTCATTATGGGCTCACGGCTTGGTTGACCTTAGTTGTGACTCTGGCTGGGGACGGTGCTAGCAGATGTAGAACTACGGTAGGATGGGATGAGCACCGGACAGTGGTCAGAGGAACTCTTCGGAAGACCATGTTTCGGTCGTCTTGTTCTCAAACACCCTGAAGTGCGAGAACGTAAAGAGAGGGATCGAATCTTGCGGGAAAAGTGTACAAACCTCTGCAGAGGGTTAAAACCTAATCGATTAGCCGTGTCCCGATTCACGGACAATTTGAGCATCCGGACTTGGATCTATCTCGGAACTCTCAACACCGGACTGATAACTTAATTGTGGACAACTTATGATGAATTTGGGCTATGAGACATCGGTTGGCGGAACCATGTCACGATAGAAAACTCTATAGTACAGACTTCATTTATTCCTTTGATGTAGGGAAAATAAAACCAGCTTTTACGCAAACAAAACTCAGAATCTGAGCCACAAAGCCATACCGCATATAGTATAGTTTATCATCCATTTTCTCTTATTGTGATCTTGCGGTACATTCAATGTAATCGACCTACACGGCTGCAACGTATCATGTTGCGAATATTTCCTCGACGAGTAAGAGTTACGATACAGGGTTACGGTCTACACTCAACCTGCCGATGGCGTTGATGGGACTCCACACCCAATTACTTGTTTCAACGAGACTTATGAGGTATATATCAGTTTTACGTTAATTATACATGTGATTGCACTTTGATATATACATTGATGTCTGTGTGTGCCAAAGATATCTTGATCTGTGGATGGCACAGCAACACAGAGGCTTGACCGTCTGAGGTCGGGTCGCTATAGTCACGCCGGATTTTATAGGATGTTCATTAAGGACTTCTCAAAAATTTCTCGGCCTCTGACTAACTTATTACAAAAAGATATACCATTTGTCTTTGATGATGATTGTGTAGAAGCATTTGAAATACTTATGAAAGCATTGATCTCTGCACCTATTGTTCAGCCACCTGATTGGAATTTACCCTTTGAAATTATGTGTGATGCTAGTGATTATGTTGTATGTGTTGTTCTAGGGCAAAGGTTTGATAAGAAATTAAATGTTATTCAACATGATAGTAAAACTCTAGACAATGCTCAAAGAAACTATGCTACTACTGAAAAAGAATTCTTAGCAGTTGTATTTGCTTGTGATAAGTTCAGACCTTATATTGTTGATTCTAAAGTAACTATTCACACTGATCATGCTGCTATTAAATATCTGATGGAAAGAAAGATGCTAAACCTAGACTCAATAGATGGGTTGTCTTGCTACAAGAATTTGATTTGCATATTGTTGATAGAAAGGGAGCTGAGAACCCCGTTGCAGACAACTTGTCTAGGTTAGAAAATGTTCTCGATGACCCACTACCTATTGATGATAGCTTTCCTACTGAGCAATTAAATGTCATAAATGCCTCTCGCAGTACTCCGTGGTATGCTGACTATGCTAATTATATTGTGGCTAAATTTATACCACCTAGTTTCACATACCAGCAAAAGAAAAAGTTTTTCTATGATTTGACACATTACATTTGGGATGACCCACATCTTTATAAAGGAGTAGATGGTGTTATTAGATGTTGTGTACCTGAGCATGAACAGGAACAGATCGTACGCAAGTGTCACTCTGAAGCTTATGGAGGACACCACACTGGAGATAGAACTGCACATAAGGTATATCAATCCAGTTTTTATTGGCCTACTCTCTTCAAGGATGCCCGTAAGTTTGTCTTATCTTGTGATGAATGTCAAAGAATTGGTAATATTAGTAGACGTTAAGAAATGCCTATTAATTATTCACTTGTTATTGAACCATTTGACGTTTGGGGATTTGATTATATGGGACCTTTTCCTGCCTCTAATGGATACACACATATTTTAGTTGCTATTGATTACGTTACTAAGTGGGTAGAAGCTATTCCGACTACTAGTGCTGGTCATAACACCTCTATTAAAATGCTTAAAGAAGTTATTTTTCTGAGGTTTGGAGTCCCTAGATATTTAATGACTGATGGTGGTTCACATTTTATTCATGGTGCTTTCCGTAAAATGCTTGCTAAGTATGATGTTAATCATATAATTGCATCTCCTTATCACCCATAGTCTAGTGGTCAAGTAGAATTGAGTAATAGAGAGCTCAAATCAATTTTTCAAAAGACTGTCAATAGGTCTAGAAAGAATTTGTCCAAGAAACTTGATGATGCATTATAGGCCTATAGAACTGCATACAAAAATCCTATGGGTATGTCTCCGTATAAAATGGTTTATGGAAAAGCATGTCACTTACCTCTCGAACTAGAACATAAGGCATATTGGGCTATTAAAGAGCTCAACTATGATTTCAAACTTGCCAGTGAGAAGAGGTTATTTGATATTAGCTCCCTTGATGAATGGACAACTCAAGCTTATGAAAATGCCAAGTTGTTTAAAGAAAAAGTTAAAAGATGGCATGACAAAAGGATACAAAAGCGTGAGTTTAATGTAGGTGATTATGTATTGCTATACAACTCTTGTTTAATATTTTTTGCAGGAAAACTTCTCTCTAAATGGGAAGGCCCTTACATTATCGAGGAGGTCTATCGTTCCGGTGCCATAAAAATCAACAACTTTGAAGGTACAAATCCGAAGGTGGTGAACGGTCAAAGAATCAAACATTATATCTCAGGTAATCCTATAAATATTGAAACCAATGTTATTGAAACTGTAACCCCGGAGGAATACATAAGAGATACTTTCCGGAACGTTTCAGACTCCGAAAAGAAATAGGTATGTGGTACGGTAAGTAAACCGACTCCAAAACAATTTTTAAGGCAATATTTCTCCGTTTTGGAATATTTAGAAAATAGAAAATAAGAAGCAGATCGGGAAGGACACAAGGCCTCCACGAGGGTGGAGGGCGCGCCTCACCTCGTGGGCACCTCGTGTGCTCTCCGGACTCCGTTTTCTTGCACGATACGTATTTTGGTCGGTAAAAATTCATTATATAATCTCCCGAAGGTTTTGACTCCTGTATCATGTAATTATCCTCTGTTCTTGTTTCGAGCTGTTTTTCTGACAGATCTAGATTATCATGACATCTCCTAGTGCCCCCAAGGACAAGTTCTTCGAGATGGTCATCAACCCTTACCTCGCGGAGGTACTGCGACACCCTCAAACCATTGAGATGCGTGATGGGTTGCTGCACATCCGCGATGTTGAGGGACCGAAGGGGACCGGAAACGTGGAGACGAGGCTCGAAGCAATGGAGCAACAAGTTTTCAAGTTCCAGGGGATGGTGGAACATGGACTTAACTCCAACCAAATGATGATCGCGGAGTTCACCAACAAACACAAGTTGGATGCCGACAACATCGGGGAGACGATCTTCAAGCTTGATGAGAAGATCGAGCACCTTCAAGGCATAATCTATGACCTGCAAAACCAAAATTGTGAGTATGAATATAGATTCAAATGGATGAGTTTGGCTGCAGATTTGAGGATCCCGGAGACTCGATCATCCTTCTATGATGGTGAGCCTATGCCTTGGAAGATGGACGATAAGCCCGCATCATCAACAACACCTCCACCTTCTTCACCAGCAAAGGAGACATAATCACATGGGTATGGGCACTCCCCTTGGAAACTGCCAAGCTTGGGGGAGGTGCCTCGGTATCGTATCACCATCACAATCCCATCTTTACCGTTTTTGTTCTTAGTTCGACCCTATTAGTAGTATTTTGATCTAGTAGAATAAAGTTTATGGCATGTTCTATTTTTGAGTTTTGCTTTATAATCCCTCTATGTAATCGAGTCCGTGAGCTATATAATAAAGATTAGTGTTGAGTCAAGGGCTTGATTATTTTGCCATGATCTTGAGTGAATAAAAGGAAAGAGAAAAAGAATAAAAAGAAACAAAGAGTTCATATTGGTCTTATCGAGAGTAATGACTTCACATAGAAAGAGTATGATGATTAAAAATTGTTGGGAGTTGGCAAACATAGCTTTGGTCATCGTTGCAATTAATATGAAGTAATAAGGAAAGAGAGGTTTCACATATAAATATACTATCATAGACATCTTTTATGATTGGGAGCACTCATTAAAATATGACATGCTAAAGAGTTGACGATCGACAAGGAAGACAACGTAATGGGTTATGTTTTCTTATATCTGAGGTAAAGTATATTGTCATGGATCATCCAACATGTTGAGCTTGCCTTTCCCCCTCATGCTAGCCAAATTCTTAGCACCAAGTAGAGATACTACTTGTGCTTCCAAAAACCCTTAAACCAATTTTGCCATGAGAGTCCACCATATCTACCTATGGATTGAGTAAGATCCTACAAGTAAGTTGTCATCGGTGCAAGCAATAAAAATTGCTCTCTGAATATGTATGATTGATTGGTGTGGAGGAAATAAGCTTTATACGATCTTGTGATGTGGAAGAAATAAAAAGCGACGGACTGCATTATAAAGGTTCATATCACAAGGGGCAATATCAAGTGACGTTCTTTCGCATTAAGATTTTGTGCATCCAACCATAAAAGCGCATGGCAACCTCTGCTTCCCTCTGTGAAGGGCCTATCTGTTACTATCATCTTCTACCTTATGCAAGAGTCATGGTGATCTTCACCTTTCCTTTTTACATTTTATCCTTTGGCAAGCACAGGGTGTTGGAAAGATCCTGATAGATATATCTAATTGGATATAGGGGAGCATGAGTTATTATTGTTGACATTACCCTTGAGGTAAAAGGTTGGGAGGCGAAACTATAAGCCCCTATCTTTCTCTCAGATTCCGCTAAAACTCCGTAACCACAAATATTGCGTGAGTGTTAGCAATTATGAAAGACTAAGTGATAGTTGAGTATGTGGACTTGCTAGAAAGCTCTGACATAGACTCTTTCTGATGTTATGATAAATTGCAATTGCTTCAATGACTGAGATTATAGTTTGTTAGTTCTCAATAAAGTTTCTGATTCATAATTTTCATTGTGAATAGATTATTACCTGAGCATAAGAAATCATATGACAATATCCATATATGTTGCTATTATGAGAATAATCATGATGCCTTCATGTCCGTATTTTATTTTTATCGACACCTCTACTTCTAAACATGTGGACATATTTATCGTCATCGGCTCCCGCTTGAGGACAAGCGAGGTCTAAGCTTGGGGGAGTTGATACGTCCATTTTGCATCATGCTTTTCATATCGATATTTATTGCATTATGGGCTGTTATTACACGTTATGTCACAATACTTATGCCTATTCTCTCTTATTTTACAAGGTTTGCATAAGGAGGGGGAATGTCGGCAGCTGGAATTCTGGGCTGGAAAAGGAGCAAATATTAGAGACCTATTCTGCACAACTCCAAAAGTCCTGAAACTCCACGAAATTTATTTTTGGAAATAATAAAAAATATTGAGCGGAAGAAGTACGCCAGAGGGGGACCCACCCGACCATGAGGGTGGGGGCGCCCTACCCCCCAAGGCGCGCTACCTCATGGGCCCCCTGTTGGCTCTCCGGTGGCCATCTTCGCTATATGAAGTCTTCGTCAAGGGAAAATCATAAGCAACCTTTCGGGACCAGACTCACGCCACGAGGCGGAACCTTGGCGGAACCAATCTAGGGCTCGGCAGAGCTGTTCTCCGGGACACTTTCTCCCGGACAGGGAAATCATCGCCATTGTCATCACCAACGCTCCTCTCATCGAGAGAGGGCAATCTCCATCAACATCTTCACCAAAGCACCATCTCCTCTCAAAACCCTAGTTCATCTCTTGTATCTAATTCTTGTCTCCAAGTCCGGATTGGTACTAGTAGGTTGCTAGTAGTGTTGATTACTCCTTGTAGTTGATGCTAGTTGGTTTATTTGGTGGAAGATCATATGTTCAGATCCTTTATGCATATTAATAACCCTCTGATTATGAACATGAATATGCTTTGTGAGTAGTTACGTTTGTTCCTGAGGACATGCGAAAAGTCTTGCTATTAGTAGTCATGTGAATTTGGTATTTGTTCGATATTTTGATGAGATGTATGTTGTCTAGCCTCTAGTGGTGTTATGTGAACGTCGACTACATAACACTTCACCATTATTTCGGCCTAGAGGGAGGCATTGGGAAGTAATAAGTAGATGATGGGTTGTTAGAGTGACAGAATCTTAAACCCTAGTTTATGCGTTGCTTCATAAGGGGCTGATTTGGATCCATATGTTTCATGCTATGGTTAGGTTTGCCTTAATAATTTTGTTGTAGTTGCGGATGCTTGCAATAGAGGTTAATCATAAGTGGGATGCTTCTTCAAGTAAGAACAACACCCAAGCACCAGTCTGCCCACATATCAAATTATCAAAGTACCGAACGCGAATCACATGAACGTGATGAAAACAAGCTTGACGATATTCCCATGTGTCCTCGGGAGCGCTTTTCTCTATATAAGAGTTTGTCGAGGCTTGTCCGTTGATATAAAAATGATTGGGCCACCTGCTTGCTGCACTTTATTTACTTTTGCTACTTGTTGCTCGTTACAAATTATCCTATCACAAAACTATCTGTTACCACTTATTTCAGTACTTGCAGAGAATACCTTGCTGAAACCGCTTATCATTTCCTTCTACTCCTCGTTGGGTTCGACAGTCTTACTTATCGAAAGGACTACGATAGATCCCCTATACTTGTGGGTCATCAACTCGCTGTGAGGATGGTGTGATCTGGTTCTGAGGATCCCCGTCTCTTTAAATAGACGATTTACTTACATGGTTAGGGTGGCAAGTGTAAAAATGCCTCGATTTCTCGCATTCGCTCGACATGTGGAGGATAGCCATTATTAGGCGCAGGCCAAGGAGTGCAACATTCATGGGAAGCCGACACTACCGGCTGTGTACTGTGGATTTGGAGAAGAACCCTCCTTGCAATGCTGAAGATAATCTGTGCTCCGGACTCATCGTCATTGAAGCCTGGTTCAAGGGCTACTAAGGGAATCCTGGATTAGGGAGTCCTCGGACAGCCGGACTATATACTTTGGCTGGACTGTTGGACTACAAAGATACAAAATTGAAGACTTCGTCCCGTGTCCGGATGGGACTCTCCTTGGCATGGAAGGCAAGCTTGGCAATTCGGATCTGTAGATCTCCTCCTTGTAACCGACTCTGTGTAACCCCTAGCCCCCCGCGGTGTCTATATAAACCAGAGGGTTTAGTCCGTAGGACAACAACAATCATAATCATAGGCTAGCTTCTGGGGTTTAGCCTCTACGATCTCGTGGTAGATCAACTCTTGTAATACTCATATCATCAATATCAATCAAGCAGGAAGTAGGGTATTACCTCCATCGAGAGGGCCCGAACCTGGGTAAACATTGTGTCCCCGCCTCCTGTTACCATCCGTCTTAGACGCACAGTTCGGGACCCCCTACCCAAGATCCGTCGGTTTTGACACCGACAATGGCCTCAAGCCATTTTGCGGAATCTGGGCTCACCATCGCTTCTTTATAGTTTGTAGGCTCAACAGGGTCTAGTAACATACCTCCAGAATAGGATTGCCGTACCACTCTGGTGCGGATCTTACTCTGGTAGACCTACAAGGTTCAGTAACAACTTGATCTGAAGTTTCATGATCAACATCATTAACTTCCTCACTAATTGGTGTAGATGTCATAGGAACCGGTTTCTGTGATGGACTATTTTCCAATAAGGGAGCAGGTACTGTTACCTCATCAAGTTCTACTTTCCTCCCACTCACTTCTTTCGAGAGAAACTCCTTCTCTAGAAAAGATCCATTCTTAGCAACGAATGTCTTGCCTTCGGATCTGTGATAGAAGGTGTAAACAACAGTTTCCTTTGGGTATCCTATGAAGACACATTTCTCCGATTTGGGTTCGAGCTTATCATGTTGAAGCTTTTTCACATAAGCATCGCAGCCCCAAACTTTAAGAAACCACAACTTTGGCTTCTTGCCAAACCACAGTTCATAAGGTCTCGTCTCAACGGATTTTGATGGTGCCCTATTTAACGTGAATGCGACCGTCTCTAAAGCATAACCCCAAAACAATAGCGGGAAATCAGTAAGAGACATCATAGATCGCACCATATCTAGTAAATTACGATTATGACTTTCTTGACACACCATTACGCTTGTGGTGTTCCGAATGGTGGCGTGAGTTGCTTGAAACTATTCCGCATTGTTTCAAATGTAGAGCAAACTCAGAACTCAAATATTCGCCTCCACGATCAGATCGTAGAAATTTCGTTTTCTTGTTACGATGATTTTCAACTTCACTCTGAAATTCTTTGAACTTTTCAAATGTTTCAGACTTATGTTTCATTAAGTAGATATACCCATATCTTCTTAAATCATCTGTGAAGGTGAGAAAATAATGATACTCGCCGTGAGCCTCAACATTCATTGGACCACATACATCAGTATGTATAATCTCCAACAAATCAGTTGCTGGCTCCATAGTTCCGGAGAACGGCGTTTTAGTCATCTTGCCCATGAGGCATGGTTCGCAAGTACCAAGTGATTCATAATCAAGTGATTCCAGAAGTCCATCAGTACGGAGTTTCTTCATGTGCTTTACACCAATATGACGCAAATGGCAGTGCCATAAATAAGTTGCACTATTGTTATCAACTCTGCATCTTTTGGCTTCAACATTATGAATATGTGTATCACTACTATCAAGATTCATCAAAATAGACCACTCTTCAAGGGTGCATGACCATAAAAGATATTACTCATATAAAAGAACAACCATTATTCTCAGATTTAAATGAATAACCGCCTCGCATCAAACAAGATCCAGATATAATGTTCATGCTCAACGCGGCACCTGATACGTCCATTTTTCATCATGCTTTTATATCAATATTTATTGCATTATGGGCTGTTATTTCACGTTATGTCACAATACTTATGGCTATTTTCCCTTATTTTACAAGGTTTACATGAAGAGGGAGAATGCCGACAGCTGGAATTCTGGGCTGGACAAGGAGCAAATATTGGAGACCTATTCTCAAGAACTCCAAAAGTTCTCAAACTCCACGAATATCTTAAAAATAAATAAAGAAAAATTGTCGCTAAAGATGAAGGCCGGGGCCCACACCTGCCAGGGTGGGCGCGCCCCCCTGGGGCGCGCCCCCCTACCTCGTGGGCCCCATGGTGGCTCTCCGATGCCCATCTTCTCCTATATTAAGTCTTTCGATGAGAAAAAAACATGAGGCAACCTTTCAGGACGAGACTCCGCCGCCACCAGGCGGAACCTTGGCGGAACCAATCTAGGGCTTCGGCAGAGCTGTTCTACCGGGGACACTTCCCTCCGGGAGGGGGAAATCATCGTCGTCATCATCACCAACGCTCCTCTCATTGGGAGAGGGCAATCTCCATCAACATCTTCACCAGCACCATCTCATCTCCAAACCCTAGTTCATCTCTTGTATCCAATTCTTGTCCCCAAGTCCTGGATTGGTGCTAGTAGGTTGCTAGTAGTGTTAATTACTCCGGTAGTTGATGCTAGTTGGTTTATTTGGTGGAAGATCATATGTTCAGATCCTTAATGCATATTATTACCCTCTGATTATGAACATGAATATGCTTTGTGAGTAGTTACGTTTGTTCCTCGAGGACAAGGGAGAAGTCTTGCTATTAGTAGTCATGTGAATATGGTATTCGCTCGATATTTTGATAAGATGTATGTTGTCTAGCCTCTAGTGGTGTTATGTGAACGCCGACTACATAACACTTCACCATTATTTGGGCCTAGAGGAAGGCATTGGGAATTAATAAGTAGATGATGGGTTGCTAGAGTGATGAAGCTTAAACCCTAGTTTATATGCTGTTTCAGAAGGGGCTGATTTGGATCCATATGTTTCATGCTATGGTTAGGTTTACATTAATACTTTTGTTGTAGTTGGATGCTTGCAATAGAGGTTAATCATAAGTGGGATGCTTGTTCAAGTAAGAACAACACCCAAGCACCGATCCACCCACATATCAAATTATCAAAGTACCGAACGCGAATCATATGAGCGTGATGAAAACTAGCTTGACGATATTCCCATGTGTCCTCGGGAGCGCTTTTACTATTATAAGAGTTTGTCCAGGCTTGTACTTTGCTACAAAAAGGATTGGGCCACCTAGCTGCACTTTATTTACTTTTGTTACTTGTTGCTCGTTACAATTTATCTTATCACAAAACTATCTGTTACCACTTATTTCAGTATTTGTAGAGAATACCTTGCTGAAAACCGCTTATCATTTCCTTTCCGCCTCGTTGGGTCTGACACTCTTACTTATCGAAGAACTACGATAGATGCCCTATACTTGTGGGTCATCAAGACTCTTTTCCGGGCGCCGCTTCCGGGAGTGTAGCGCTTTGGTTAGTGGAATTTGGTAAGGAAAAATTTATATAGTGTGCTGAAATTTACTGTCACTTGTTACTATGGAAAGTAATTTCTCTAAGGGGCTTGTTCGGGTAATCTTCACCCTCATTCAAAGAGAGCAAAGAGTTGCCCTCAACCTACTGAACCTATTGAAAATGAAACTCCTTTTGAATTTCCTTCTGCATGATGGAAAAACTGCTAGCTATCACTTTTATAGGAGATGGAACAAAGCATCCTGATGAACATCTACTCTATGTGGATGAAGTTTGTGGACTATTTAAGCTTGCAGGTATACCCGATGATGTTGTTAAGAAGAAGGTTTTCCCTTTATCTTTGAAGGGAGACACACTGACATGGTATAGGCTATGTGATGATACGAGATCATGGAACTATAAAAGATTGAAATTGGAATTTCATCAAAAGTAGTACCCTATGCATCTTGTTCATCGTGATCGCAATTATATATATAATTTTTGGCCTCGCGAAGGAGAAAGCATCGCTCAAGCTTGGGGAAGGCTTAAATCAATGTTATATTCAGGCCCCAATCATGAGCTCTCAAGAGTGACAATCCTTCAGAATTTTTATGCTCGGCTTTCTGATAACAATCGCACCATGCTCGATACTTTGTGTGCCGGCTCTTTTATGATGAAGACTATTGAATTCAGATGGAATTTATTGGATAGAATTAAACGCAACTCCAAGATTGGGACCTCGACGAAGGTAAGGAGTCAGGTATGATACCTATGTTTGATTGTGTTAAATCTTTTATGGATACCGATATTTTCCGTAAGTTTATCACTAAATATGGACTTGACTCTGAGATAGTAGCTTCTTTCTGTGAATCTTTTGCTACTTATGTTGGTCTCCCCAAGGAGAAGTGGTTTAAATATCATCCTCCCATAGAAGTAAAAAGTAGCTGCACCAATTAAAGTTGAAGAAAAGACTGTCACTTATAATGATCCTATTGTTCCCACTTCTTATGTTGAGAAACCACCTTCCTCGTTAGAATAAAGGATCATGCTAAAGCTTCAATCAGGTTCAGAAGAGCAATATTAGAACTTATACACCTCCTGAGCAAGTCAAAGTAGAAACTAATATTGCTATTGTTAAAGATCTCTTATGTGATAGTATTGATGGGCATGTTATTCAATTCTGCGGTGAATCTGCTAAAATTGCTAAACCTAGCGTTAAAGATAAACATAGACATGTGGTAGGCGTGCCTGTTATTTCTGTTAAAATAGGAGATCATTGTTATCATGGCTTATGTGATATGGTTGCTAGTGCTAGTGTTATACCCTATGATTTATATAAGGAAATTAAGCATGAAATTGCACCTGCTGAGTTAGAAGATATTGATTTTACAATTAAACTTGCCAATAGAGACACTATATCTGCAATGGGAATTGTTAGATATGTTGAAGTCTTGTGTGGGAAAACTAAATATCCTGCTGATTTTCTTGTTCTCAGTTCCCCACAAGATAGCTTTTGTCCCATTATATTTGGTAGACCCTTCTTGAACACTGTTAATGCTAAGATAGACCGCAAAAGAATGTTGTTACTATTGGCTTGGATAATATGGTTCATGAGTTTAATTTCTCTAAATTTAGTAAACAACATCGTGAGGAAGAATTGCCTAGTAAGGATGAAATTATTGGTCTTGCTTCTATTGCCGCATTCTCCTAGTGATCCTTTAGAACACTATTTGCTAGACCATGAAAATGATATGTTCATGAATGAAAGAAGGGTAATAGATGAAGTATTCTTTAAACAGAACCTATTCTCGCAACACAATCACTGTTGAAATCCTAGATCCTCCTCCACCCAAGGGTGATCCGTGTTTGAGCTTAAACCGTTGCTGATAATCTTAAATATGCTTATCTTGATGAAAATAAAATATATCCTGTTATTATTAGTGCTAATCTTTCGTAGCTTGAAGAAGAAAGATTATTGAAAACCCTCAAGAAGCACCGTGCGTCGCTATTGGATATACTCTTGACGCATCTTAAGGGCATTAGTCCCACTCTATGTCAACATAAAATAAATTTGAAGCGGATGCCAAACCAGTTTGTGATCCTCAACGACGCTTGAATCCTAAAATGAAAGAAGTGGTAAGAAAAGAAATACTCAAGCTTCGGAGGCAGGTATAATTTATCCCGTTGTCGATAGTCAAGGGTAAGTACTTTCCATTGTGTCCCTAAGAAGGGAGGTATTATCGTTGTCCCTAATGATAAAGATGAATTGATCCCAAGCAAAGAATTATCACAAAGTTATAGGATGGTAATTGATTTCGCAAATTAAATAAAGCTACTAAGAAAGATCATTACGCCTTACCTTTTATTGATCAAATGCTAGAAATACTATGCAAACATACACATTATTGCTTTCTAGATGGTTATTCTGGTTTCTCTCAAATACCTGTGTCGGCCAAAGATCAATCAAAGACTACTTTTACATGCCCTTTTGGTACTTTTTCTTATAGACGATGCCCTTTGGTTTATGTAATGCACCTACTACCTTTCAAAGATGCATGATGGCTGTATTCTCTGACTTTTGTGAAAAGAGTTGTGAGGTTTACAGGGACGACTTTTCCGTCTATGGATCCTCATTTGATGATTGCTTGAGCAATCTTGATCGCGTTTTGAAGAGATGTGACGAAACTAATCTTGTCTTGAATTGGGAAAAGTGCCACTTTATGGTTAATGAAGGTATTGTCTTGGGGCACAAAAGTTTCAAAGAGGTATTGAAGTTGATAAAGCCAAGGTTGATGCTATTGAAAAGATGCCATGTCCCAAGGACATCAAAGGTATAAGAAGTTTCCTTGGTCATGCCGGATTTTATAGGAGGTTCATTAAGGACTTCTCAAAATTTCTCGCCCCGACTAATTTATTACAAAAAGATGTACCATTTGTCTTTGATGATGATTGTGTAGAAGCATTTGAAATACTTAAGGAAGCATTAGTCTCTGCATATGTTGTTCGACCACCGATTCGAATTTACCCTTTGAAATTATGTGTGATGCTAGTGATTATGTCAGAGGTGCTGTTCTAGGGAAAAGAGTTGATAAGAAATTAAATGTTATCCATTATGCTAGTAAGACTCTAGACAATGCTCAAAGAAATTATGCTACTACCGAAAAAGAACTTTTAGCAGTTGTATTTGCTTGTGATAAATTCAGACCCTATATTGTAGATTCTAAAGTAACTAGTCACAAAGGATCATGTCGCTATTAAATATCTTATGGAAAAGAAATATGCAAAACCTAGACTTATGAGATGGGTTCTCTTGCTGCAAGAATTTGATTTGCATATTGTTGATAGAAAAGGAGCTGATAACCCCGTTGCAGATAACTTATCTAGGTTAGAGAATGTTTTTGATGACCCACTACCTATTGATGATAGCTTTCTTGATGAGCAATTAAATGTCATAAGCACTTCTCGTGGCACTCCATGGTATGCTGATTATGCTAATAATATTGTTGCTAAATTTATACCACCTAGCTTCACATACCAACAAAAGAAAAGTTTTTCTATGATTTGCGACATTACTTTTGGGATGACCTACATCTTTATAAAGAAGGAGTAGATGGTGTTATTAGACGTTGTGTACCGTGAGCATGAACAGAACAGATCCTCACGCAAGTGCCACCTCGAGGCTTATGGAGGACACCATGCCGGGAGATAGAACTGCACATAAGGTATTGTAATCCGGTTTTATTGGCCTACTCTCTTCAAGGATGCCCGTAAGTTTGTTTTGTCTTCATGATGAATGTCAAAGAATTGGTAATATTAGTAGACGCCAAGAAATGCCTATGAATTATTCACTTGTTATTGAACCATTTGATGTTTGGGGCTTTGATTATATGGGACCTTTTCCCGCCTCTAATGGATATACACATATTTTGGTTCTTTGTCGATTACGTTACTAAGTGGGTAGAAGCTATTCCAACTAGTAGTGCTGATCATAAACTTCTATTAAAATGCTTAAGGAAGTTATTTTCCAGGTTTAGAGTCCCTAGATATTTAATGACCGATGGTGGTTCACATTTTATTCATGGTGCTTTCCGTAAAATGCTTGCTAAATATGACGTTAATCATAGAATTGCATCTCCATATCACCCACAGTCTAGTGGTCAAGTAGAATTGAGCAATAGAGAGCTCAAATTAATTTTGCAAAAGACTGTTAATAGGTCTAGAAATAATTGGTCCAAGAAACTTGATGATGCATTATGGGCCTATAGAACTGCATATAAGAATCCTATGGGTATGTCTCCAGATAAAATGGTTTATGGAAAAGCATGACACTTACCTCTCGAACTAGAACATAAGGCATATTGGGCTATTAAAGAGCTCAACTATGATTTCAAACTTGCCTAAGCGTAAAAGGTTATTTGATATTAGCTCACTTGATGAATGGAGAACCCAAGCTTATGAAAATGCTAAGTTGTTTAAAGAAAAAGTTAAAAGATGGCATGACAAAAGTATACAAAGCGTGAGTTTAATGTAGGTGATTATGTATTGCTATACAACTCTTGTTAGAGATTTTTTGCGGGAAAACTTCTCTCTAAATGGGAAGGTCCCTACGTTATCGAGGAGGTCTATCATTCTGGTGCCATAAAAATCAACAACTTCGAAGGCACAAATCCGAAGGTGGTAAACGGTCAAAGGATCAAACATTAGATGTTAGGTAATCCCATAAATGTTGAAACCAATATTATTGAAACCGTAACCTTGAGGAATACATAAGGGACACTTTCTGCACTGCTTGCATCTCGAAAGGAATAGGTATGTGGTACGGTAAGTAAAACCAACTCCAAAACAATTTTTAAGGCAATATTTCTCCGCTTTTGGAATATTTAGAAAAACAGAAAAATAAGTGGCAGTCCGGGAAGGACATGAGGGCCTCACGAGGGTGGTGGGCGCGCCTCACCTCGTGAGCACCTCGCAGCCCTCCGGACTCCGTTGTCTTGCACGATACATATTTTGGTCGGTAAAAATTCATTATATATTCTCCCGAAGGTTTTGACTCCCGTATCACGCAAATATCCTCTGTTCTTGTTTCTAGCAGTCCTACTGCAGATTAGATCAACATGTCATCCCTGTGATTCGAAGGAGAAAGCTATGTGGATGATTATCTAGCAAATCCTAAGGTCTATGGAGATGTGGAGCACGATGGTTGCACCAATGAGGAGGAATAGGACTATGAACCCAAGGGAAGGAAGAGACGAGCTCAGAAGAAGATGAAACCCCACTACCTCAACTCCTGGGACATGCATGTGGAGCTCAAAAAGTCAAGCCTCCCTGATAGGGTAAAGAAACCAAAGTTCGAGTTTATCCCTTTTCGTCTCTTGCAGGAAAATAAGCAGGTACTATGCAAGATGATATTAAACCTGGAGTGTGAGATTGATAATCTGAGGGATCAAAATGCCGTCCTAAAGCGCAAATTAAGGGAGAAGTCTATGCCATCAACTAAATCAACAACACCTCCACCTTCGCCGACAAAGAAGGAGACATAATCACATGGGTATGGGCACTCCCCTTGGCAACTGCCAAGCTTGGGGGAGGTGCCCCGGTATCGTATCACCATCACGACTCCTATCTTTATCGTTTTTCTTAGTTCGATCCTTTTAGTAGTATCTTGATTTAGTAGAATAAAGTCATGGCATGATCTAGTTTTGAGTTTTGCTTTATGATCTCTCTATGTAATCGAGTCCGTGAGCTATATATATAATAAAGATTAGTGTTGAGTCAAGGGCTTGATTATTTTGCCATGATCTTGAGTGAATAAAAGGAAAGAGAAAAAGAATAAAAAGAAACAAAGAGTTCATATTGGTCTTATCGAGAGTAATGACTTCACATAGAAAGAGTATGATGATTTAAAAATTGTTGGAGCTGGCAAACATAGCTTTGGTCATCGTTGCAATTAATAGGAAGTAATAAGGAAAGAGAGGTTTCACATATAGATATATTATCATTGACATCTTTTATGATTGGGAGCACTCATTAAAATATGACATGCTAAAGAGTTGAGGTTGGACAAGGAAGACAACATAATGAGTTATGTTTTCTTACATCTGAGATAAAGTATGTTTTCATGGATCCTCTAACGTGTTGAGCTTGCCTTTCCCCCTCATGCTAGCCAAATTCTCAGCACCAAGTAGAGATACTACTTCTGCTTCCAATTACCCTTAAACTAGTTTTGCCATGAGAGTCCACCATATCTACCTATGGATTGAGTAAGATCTTTCAAGTAAGTTGTCATCGGTGCAAAGCAATAAAAATTGCTCTAAACATGTATGATTGATTGGTGTGGGAGAAATAAGCTTTATATACGATCTTGTGATGTGGAAGTAATAAAAGCGACGAACTGCATAATAAAGGTTCATATCACAAAGGGGCAATATAAAGTGACGTTCTTTCGCTGAGATTTTGTGCATTCAACCATAAAAGCGCATGGCAACCTCTCGCTTCCTCCTCACAAGGGCCTATCTTTTATTATTATCCTCTACCTCACGCAAGAGTCACAATGATCTTCACCTTTCCTTTTTCATTTTATCCTTTGTCAAGCTCAGCATGTTGGAAAGGACATGATATACATATCTAATTGGATTTAGGGGAGCATGAATTATTATTGTTGACATTACCCTTGAGGTAAAAGGCTGTGGGGCAAAACTATAAGCCCCTATCTTTCTCTGTGTCCGATTAAAATTCCCTAACCACAAGTATTGCGTGAGTGTTAGCAATTATGAAGGACTAAGTGATAGTTGAGTATGTGGACTTGCTTTTAGGCTCTGACATAGACTCTTTCCGATGTTATGATAAGTTGCAATTGCTTCAATGACTGAGATTATAATTTGTTGGTGCTCAATAAGGTTTCTGATTCATACTTTCGCATTGTGAAAAGATCATCACTTGAACATAATAAATCATATGACAAAATCTATATATGTTGTTTTTATGAGAATAATCATGATGCCTTCATGTCCGTATTTTTATTTTTATCGACGCCTCTACCTCTAAACATGATGACATATTTATTGTTATCGGCTTTTCGCTTGAGGACAAGCGAGGTCTAAGCTTGGGGAGTTGATACGTCCATTTTGTATCATGCTTTTATATCGATATTTATTGCATTATGGGCTGTTATTTCACGTTATGTCACAATACTTATGGCTATTTTCTCTTATTTTACAAGGTTTACATGAAGAGGGAGAATGCCGGCAGCTGGAATTCTGGGCTGGAAAAGGAGCAAATATTGGAGACCTATTCTGCCAAACTCCAAAAGTCCTGAAACTCCACGGAATATCTTAAAATAAATAAAGAAAAATCGTCGCCAAAGATGAAGGCCAGGGGTCCCACACCCTGCTCACGAGGGTGGGGAGCGCGCCCCCCCTGGGGCGTGCCCCCCCTACCTCGTGGGCCCCCTGGTGGCTCTCCGATGCCCATATTCTCCTATATGAAGTCTTTCGATGAGAAAAAAACATGAGGCAACCTTTCGGGATGAGACTCCACCGCCACGAGGCGGAACCTTGGCGGAACCAATCTAGGGCTCCGGCAGAGCTGTTCTGCCGGGGACACTTCCCTCCGGGAGGGGGACATCATCATCATCATCATCACCAATGCTCCTCTCATCGGGAGAGGGCAATCTCCATCAACATCTTTACCAGCACCATCTCATCTCCAAACCCTAGTTCATCTCCTGTATCCAATTCTTGTACCCAAGTCCGGGATTGGTGCTAGTACGTTGCTAGTAGTGTTTGAGTTGCAAATATTAGCAAATGTAACTAGTGTCAATACCCAAAAGTACTCATGAGCTCGTAAGGTACACATCAATAACATGTATATCACATATACCTTTGTTCACCTTGCCATCCTTCTTATCCGCCAAATACTTGGGGCGCTTCGCTGCTTCCAAAGTAGCCTGTACCTGCTTTGCGGTAGAAGCACTCAGCCTGTGCTTAGGTACAGACTTGGGTTTCTTCTCTTGAGCAGCAACTTGTTCGATGTTCTTCTTGAAGTTCCCCTTCTTCTTCCCTCTACCCTTTTTCTTGAAACTGGTGGTCTTATTGACCATCAACACTTGATGCTCCTTCTTCGTTTCTACCTCCGCAGCCTTTAGCATTGCGAAGAGCACGGGAATCGTCTTATCCATCCCTTGCATGTTATAGTTCATCACGAAGCTCTTGTAGCTTGGTGGCGTTGATTGAAGAATTCTGTCAATGACGCTATCATCCGGAAGATTAAGTCCCGCTTGAATCAAGTGATTGTTATACCCGCACATTCCGAGTATATGCTCACCGACGTAATCTATTATCCTCCATCTTGCAGCTCTAGAACTTATTGGAGACTTCATATCTCTCAATCCGGGCATTTTCTTGAAATATTAACTTCAACTCCTCGAACATCCCATATGCTCCATGACGTTCAAAACATCGTTGAAGTCCCGGTTCTAAGCCGTAAAGCATGGCGCACTGAATTATCGAGTAGTCATCAGCTTTGCTCTGCCAGATGTTCATAACATCCGTGTTGCTCCTCCAAAGAGGTTTGGCACCCTAGCGGTGCTTCCGTGACGTAATTCTTCGTGGAAGTGATACGCTCCAACGTATCTATAATTTTGATTGCTCCATGCTACTTTATCTACTGTTTTGGACTATATTGGGCTTTATTTTCCACTTTTATATTATTTTGGGACTAACCTATTAACCGGAGGTCCAAGCCCCGATTTGCTGTTTTATGCCTATTTCAAAGTGTTTCGAGGAAAAGGAATATCGACGGAGTCAAAACGAACGAAATCAACTGGAGAAGTTAATTTTGAAGGAAACCCACTTGTTGGACTTGGAGTGCACGTCAGAGTCCTGGCTGCCCACGAGGGCGGGGCGCGACCACCCCCTAGGGCGCGCTTCTGCCTCGTGAGCACCCCCGGAGGTCCACCGACGCACTTTGCACCCATATATACCTACGTACCCTAAAACTTCCAGAAAAAAACCTAGATCGGGAGTTCCGCCACCGCAAAACCTCCAGAACCACCAAAAACCAATCGGGACCCTGCTCCGGCACCCTGCCGGAGGCGGATCCCATCACCGGAGGCCATCTTCATCACCCCGGCGCTATCCATGACGAGGAGGGAGTAGTTCACCCTCGGGCCGAGGGTATGTACCAAAGAGCTATGTGTTTGATCTCTCTCTCGTGTTCTCTCGTGTTCCTCTATGGCACGATCTTGATGTATCCCGAGCTTTGCTATTGTGGTTGGATCTTATGATGTTTCTCCCCATCTAGTCTCTTGTAATGAATTGAGTTTCCCTCTTGAAGTTATCTTATCGGATTGAGTCTTTATATGAGAACACTTGATGTATGTCTTGCCGTGTTTATCTGTGGTGACAATGGGATTTCACGTGCCACTTGATGTATGTTTTGGTGACCAACTTATGGGTTCCGCCCATGAACCTATGCATAGGGTTTGGCACACGCTTTTCTTGATTCTCCGTAGTAGCTTTGGGGCACTCTTTGAAGTACTTTTTATGTTGGTTGGATGAATCTGAGATTGTGTGATGCATATCGTATAATCATGCCCACGGATACTTGAGCCGACAATGGAGTATCTAGGTGACATTAGGGTTTTGGTTGATTTGTGTCTTAAGGTGTTATTCTAGTACTAACTCTTTTATAGATAGATCCGAAAGAATAACTTTGAGGTGGTTTCTGCATTCTACCATAATCTCTACGCTTGTTCTCCGCTATTAGTGGCTTTGAGTGACTCTTTGTTGCATGTTGAGGGATTGTTATATGATCTATCTATGTTATTATTGTTCAGAGAACTTGTACTAGTGAAAGTATGAACCCTAGGCCTTGTTTCCTATCATTGCAATACCGTTTACGCTCAGTTTTACCGCTTGTTACCTTGCTGTTTTATTTTTTCAGTTTACAAAAACCTTTATCTACCATCCATATTGCACTTGTATCACCATCTCTTCGCCGAACTAGTGCACCTATACAATTACCATTGTATTGGGTGTGTTTGGTACACAAGAGACTCTTTGTTATTTGGTTGCAGGGTTGCTTGAGAGAGACCATCTTCATCCTACGCCTCCCACGGATTGATAAACGTTAGGTCATCCACTTGAGGGAAATTAGCTACTGTCCTACAAACCTCTCGCACTTGGAGGCCCAACAACGCCTACAAGAAGAAGGTTATGCGTAGTAGACAACAAGCTCTTTTTCTCAAGCGCCGCTGCCGGGAGGTTAGCGCTTGAAGGTATATCTTTAGATCTTGCAATCGAATCTTTTTGTTTCTTGTTTTAGCACTAGTTTATTTTATAAAAGAAAACTACAAAAAAATGGAATTGAGTTTGTCTCATACGCTTCATGTTTTTAATATCTTCCGTGAGTATGATGGAAAGGAAAATTGTGCTCAAGTACTAGAAGAAGAATTACATAGAATTTTTGGCATAAAATATGTGAATGATGAGCATGATTGCAATGTCGTTAGTATGAATTCCTTGAATATCCATGCTGCTAATGATATGCAAAGCCACAAGCTTGGGGAAGCTATGTTTGAGGAAGATGATATTTTTTGTCCCCCAAGCTTTGATGAGAAAATTTACTATGATGAAAGCATGCTTCCTATCTATGATGATTATTGTGATGACACGTATGCTTTAAAGAATAATGATAACCATGAAATTTGTCATCTTGATCTTAATTTTCAATCACATGATAGTTATTTTGTTGAGTTTGCTCCCACTATTGTTCATGACAAGAATTTTGCATATGTGGAGAGTAATAAATTTTCTATGCTTGTGGATCATGAAGAGAATGCTTTAGGTGCTGTTTATATTGTCGAATTCATTCATGATGCTACTGAAAATTATTATGAGGGAGGAATATATGCTTGTAGGAATTGCAATAATATCAAGTTTCCTCTCTATGTGCTTAAAATCTTGAAGTTATGCTTGTTTTACCTTCATATGCAAGATGATTCTTGTTCCCATAAGTTGTTTGCTCACAAAATCCCTATGCATAGGAAGTGAGTTAGACTTAAATGTGCTAGTCATATTCTTCATGATGCTCTCTTTATGTTGAAATTCTTATCTTTTATGTGAGCATCATTGAAATCATAATGCCTAGCGAAAGCCATTAAAGAAAATCGCTTGTTGGGAGACAACCAATATTTATCCTTACTCTTTTTGTGTGTACACATGATTATTCTACTGTAGTAATCATGTTTTATAGCTTTTGTTTCAATAAAGAGCCAAGTAGAACCTTTGGGAAGACTTGGGTGAAGTCTATATGATCTTGCTGTAGAAAACAGAAACTTTTGCGCTCACGAGAATAGCTGCCATTTTTTACTGGAGAGTGCTTTTAGGTTGATTCTTTTTGCAGATGATTAATAGACAAATTACTCAGGTCCAGAAATTTATTTCATAATTTTTGGGGTTCCAGAAGTATACGTTTTATACAGATTACTACAGACTGTTCTGTTTTTGACAGATTCTGTTTTCTATGTGTTGTTTGCTTATTTTGATGCATCTATGGCTATTATTAAGTGGTATGAACCATAGAGAAGTTGGAATACAGTAGGCTTTACACCAATATGAATTTAGAATAAGTTCATTACAGTACCTAAGTGGTGGTTTTATTTTCTTATACTAACGGAGCTTACGAGTTTTGTTTCGAGTTTTGTGTGGTTGAAGTTTTCATGTTTTGGGTAAGGATTCGATGGACTATGGAATAAGGAGTGGAAAGAACCTAAACTTGGGGATGCCCAAGGCACCCCAAGGTGATATTCAAGGACAACCAAGCAACTAAGCTTGGGGATGCCCCGGAAGGCATCCCCTCTTTCGTCTTCGTTCATCGGTAACTTTACTTGGAGCTATATTTTTATTCACCACATGATATGTGTTTTGCTTGGAGCGTCAATTTATTTCGTTAGTTTTTTGCTTGCTGTTAGTTAGAACAGTGTTTTGCATCTTTAGTTTCAATAAAAAAGTCAAGGATAGCTGTAACATCCCAAAATTCTAAATTTTGGAATGTTATAATAAATAGATAGATTTGATTGATTGTTTGATTGATTGTTTGAAAGTGAGTGAATTCGAAACTTTTTGAAAGTTAAATGAGAGGGAATAAAAGGACTTTCCCAAACTTTCATATTTGCTTTCTGATCTCCATGAATTCAAATTCTTTTCAAATACAAGACCCTTGAGCGAAGATGATATGACTTCTTCCATTTAATTAAATGAAAGGGTATTTGAAAAATATTTGAATTTCATTTGGAAATATTTCAATTCATAAACTTCATGCAACTCAATGATTTTCATGAGAGAAGATAAAATGACTTCTTCAAAACAGATGAAATATGAGTTGAAGTTTAAAAGATCAAATTAAATCCTTTTGAAATTATCTTCAATTTGGAGTTATTTGGTTTTATTCAAATTATTTTTCTCCAAAATAAAATATACGGAAAATAGGGTAACATGATTCCTTATAAGAAAATTGGAGAGAAATAAATTTGAATTAGTTTTGGTATTTTTTAAAATGATTTTTATTGGAATTTAGTAGGGCAGTAGCACTCTTTGAATTATTTGAATTTTTCTTGATTTTATTTGACTTGACAAAAATGTCCACGTTGTAGAAAATAATTTTCTGAAAATTTTGATATATTATATACCTATATAGTTTTTTTTATTTTTGTTTGATTGTGTTTTATAAAAGAATGTTTTTTTGAAAAAGGAACTTCTTCTGGACCGACCGGACTGGCCCCAGCCAACAGTTACGCCCAGTTGCCCGACGGCTGCTCGCTTTCACTAACCGAGTTTCTCGGGATCTAATCCCGAAAGACCGCCAAGAATCACGCCACCTCGACGTCTGTGCCGCCTCTCGAGTCCTCCGCCGCCTTACCCTCCGCCACGCCTCCCCTCCACCTATAAGTACCCCGGGCCTGGCCCCATTTCTCCTCCCTTGAGCGCCGCGCCCTCGCCAAGCGCCATCAAGATCCATCACCGCCACAGATTTCGCCACGCGCGCCATCAAGGCCCGACGGAGTTCGGCTCCGTCACTTGTCGCCGCTCCTCGCAATCAGCCGAGCTAAACTGGCCCGCCGAGTCCGTTGCTAACTACCGGCCAGCTGGGTTTTCGATTTCCAGAACCGGCTAAACCTAAGTACAAACCCCAATCTTGCCACTTTTTAGGTTTTTTTTCCTTTTAGTTCGGTTTTATTTTATTAGATCGGTTTTTCTTTTTAGCCTGGTTATTTCGAGAATGTTTGCTGGTTAGGTCTTCACAGCGAATGGATTCGCTAGTTAACGTTCGGCAGTGAACGTTCGTTGTTTAGTTTTTTTTATTTTGGCCAGGGACCTATCTGTGATGATTTTATTTACAGATTAGCCCCTGGTTTTCAAACGACCATAACTTTTTGCTCGTTAGTCGGATTTCAACGAAACCAACGCCCACCTCTTCGTTTTGATCCCCTCTTTCTAGTAAAACAACTTAAACATGTTTTTGAAAGTTTTAAAATTTGAATTCAAACAGTTTAGTATTTGAACTTCGTTTGATCATAAGTTGAGTTTTATAACTCCGTTTGAGTTGATTCTTTTTGCAAATTAAAGCTCTTGACCTAAACTTTCTGATAAGACCAAATTCACATAATTTTGGTACCGTTAGAATTTTTTTTATGTTGCAAGAGTTATTTGCTTGGTTTTGATGTTTTCCGAATTGTTTCTTCGTTCTTTCCGATCTTTTCAGTGATTGCTTATGTGTGGTTACTATTGCTTGCTTACTTATAGATTGACCGGAGTGTGACGCAGTAGAACTATCAAGAGTTTTCAAGCGATTCATCTTCATCAACATTGCAGGCAAGTTCACACTTTGATCATATACTTTTCATACCCAGTGTTTATGCATTAGATCAATCCTCAAACATTGCATGATTAGGATCTAATTAAATTGTGGGATGGGAAGTAGTTTGAGGTAGTACCTATTACCTGATTTATTATCAAACCCTTGGAAGTTACTTCTACGTTTGCTTATTTATGCCATGCTATGCTCGCAGACGTGGTTTGGGTTTGAGTGAATATCCATGACAGATGTGAGATTGTTAATTAATGGTTTATCTAAGGTGGCAACTTAAACACACATCTGGGTGGATTGAGGTACCTGGCTATTCCAGGATTTGCCTATCTAGGCACCTGGGTAGACAGGATTTGCCTATTTTTTTATGGACTGCCAACCAGGCTCAAAGGGATCATAAGATTATTCATGCTAGAAACTTCCGTGTGCAGCCACATGCTACTATGGGCTCTAGCATAGTTGATTAAGTCGTGCGAACTCTTACAGTGGTAGACTAGCGAGATGTAGGGGTTGTAGGTTGGTACGTGTACCCATTCGTAAGAGTGCTAAGCGCTTCGAAAGACTATGTCTCGGCCATCCGCTTCTCAAACACCATGTAGTGCGAGAAATCAAACGGAGGAGATCGAGTCTTGTGGGCAAAGTGCACAAACCTCTGCAGAGTGTACAAACTAATTATGATTAGCCGTGTCCCCGGTTATGGACGTCTTGAGTATCTAGTTCTTGGATTATCATGTTGATCTCATCATGTTACTTTAATTAATATTGTTGGGTTTTAATGAGTACTTTTAATTGGGATTGAGAATGCTGTCAACCATTCTCAATGTTTAACAACCACCATGATAGTTAAATAAAATTTATTCCTTTGTAGTAGGGAAAAATTGGCTTTTCGCAAAAACATTATAACCATAGAGCCTCCACCAGCCAAATATGCATGTAGTGATAGCCATATTTCAAAGCATTGCTCTCTGATTAAGGAATTTGCCAAGACATTCAATGTAATCGACCCTTTGTGGCTGCAACGTCTCATGTTGCGGGATCTTCTGACGAGTAAGTGATACACTGGGGATTACGATTTCTACACACAACTTTGTCAGTTGGTGTTGATGGGAATCCACAACCTTGTTACTTCCGCTATTTGGATTGAGGTAATAGTATTTACGTTATTTATACATGTGATTTACCTCATCATAAATCCTCGAGTACTGTGGTGTGTCAAAGATACCAATCCGTGGATGACACTTTGCACACGTAGACTTGATCCATTCGGGTCGGTCGCTACAAGATGGTATCGAGCACATGTTGACTGTAGGACGTGACCCTAGAAACCCACAAGCCCGTAGGGAAAGATTTTTCTCAGACAACTTCATTTTTTTAAAGATCTTTTACCTCTCTTCTTCCGAAGTTTATTCAAATATCCCTTTTAGTGAGACCATACCCCTTTCCTTTCTCGACCACTCGAAGATTCGAATTGATGACACCACTCCAAGGAGACAAGATATCGGACAACTAAGACCATTTGGAATGAAGAGGATTTTTACCGTGTAAATGGAAACTACAACTATTGAAAACTCCGAAGACTAGGAGATTTTGAAGGCTCTGAAGAATTTCCAGATTGGTATGACCTAGGAAGGCTACTCTGATAGAGCTTGTCAGACTAAGGAAGTTGTCAATACCCGAGATCAGGGTGTATCGAAGAAAGACCAGAACATGGAGCATTAGAACTCAAAATTTTTGTCAAGAAAACCCTAGGAAAGGAGATTCAATAATGGAATGAAAGCTCATGGTAGTAACATGGGCATAGACACGGCCAACCATGGTGTTATTGCCCGCTTATGCTATTGTCACCGTGCGGAGCTAAGCATGCGGATGCATGGAAGGATTGAATGGTAGAAGGCTGATAGAGCATCCGTCAAGCAAATGATGAAGTGTTAACCATAGCTGTGTATCACTAGGATCTTGAGTATTACATCAGGAAGTTTAAGATGGACCTGCAGGAAGTATTTGATAAGGAAGCATTTGGTGAAGAACTCATGTCCCAGAAGTTGAAAGTAGCCAAGCTAGAGGAGCAAAATCTTGAGACATCAAAGATTCGTCAGGAACTGAAGGACAGTAGGATCATGGTTCATGTCGAGGTTGATGAAACCCAGATGTTTGGAACGCAACTCTAGAAATATTAAAAGACATCACGAGAGACTTTGCGACAACAGAGATGAGCTGGCAAAAAGGACTTGAGAAAGACAAGCACGATCGGAAGAAGCCATCGGAGACATGAACACGACTTGAAGAGTTTGATGACTTTGAAGATTTATTGACCTTAGAAGACCAAACCCCTGTTATATACCTACATTAGATGCGACGATTGTGAGCTGTCATTTGTTTGTTGTTTTTCTGACAGCCACAATAAAATATGTCTTTTCAAAACTATTGTTTGCATTATGTGCATTCCCCTATCTCTCTCTCTCTCTCACCCAAAGCCCTTGGACCCAATAGAGGATAAATGGACATGAGCTTATATTTTCTGGACCGATGAGTCAATTGGAGATGCAGTCGATGGATTCGTAACATGGAGGATCACATGGAGAATAACCCTATAGCCGGAAAGGATATGACCCAAAGATGCTCTTGAGTGCCTTGAAAGAGGTGCCACTACCGGTAGAGGATGTACCAAACCATCAATGGATGGCAAAAGAGTAACCACTTTGGAAAAATTTAAGTTAACTCTGCAAAGATCTCGCCTTGTGTCCCGTAAATTGAGGCCTTATGGAAAGGGATATGAAGAAACCTTGTGCATACAAGCTTTGTGGATAAATAGGACACAACCATAAAGAAAACAAGGACGAATACCCTCATAAGCGGAGGATTACCAAAGGAGTTAGCCAAGGATCTTAGGGAAGTTTGGTTGGATATTGTTCCAAAGGTTTTTTTGCAGCAATGGAAGTTCAGTGTCGGGGAGGCTGATCGGACCCACGAACACCTATGGGACCGGCGGGCCGAGTCCCTTTCGGTTCGGTGGGGGGCGGAGATCGCACGAAGAGCAGATCGAGGCGGTTAACACCAGAGCAGTTTACCCAGCTGAGCTCTCCTAGAGATAATACTCCCACTGTTGTTTGTCCGATTGTATTGTATTCTTGCTAAGGAGCTTTGAGAGCTACAAAGCCTAGCGTGAGTGTTCTCGGTTTCAATGAACTCAACTTCAACCCTTCGAACCCCCCACGCTGCACATGGGCCTCCTTTTATATGCTCAAGGGGTCACCGACAGTGGCAACATAGGTAAGGGTAAAAGTGGAAAAGAACTTATGGAATGTACAGCTACATGTAAAGAGCATCATACCCTAACCCCGACGGCAGGGGACAAAGGCAATAAATGCCCGCCTAAGTCACCCAAGCAAAGGTAAAAAAGTGATCACAGGCGCCACCGCTTGCCACAATGGCTCTTTTGTCAGCGACCGCTACCACCGCACCCTCGGCTGCCAGCCTTCTCGCCACGTCTTACCGGAAGGGTCCTGTGGCGACACGTTGTTGGATGAGCTGGAGCGGAGGAAACGAGTAATTGCCGTCATGCAAGCGCCTTGTCAGCGTCGTCATCTTGTCGCGCTTGGGAAGCTTGTCGCCATCGGGCCTTCCCGGCAAGCTCCTCTTGCCGGGCCTTGTCTTCTAAGTGCCTTGGTTGCCCTTCCCGGCAAGCTCCTCTTGCCGGGCCTTTGATTCGCCTCTTCCCCCGGCAAGCTCCTCTCCTCTTGCCGGGGCTTGAATACTTTGCTCTTGAATGGCTCCAAAGGAGCCACGGAGGATCTTGACGATCACCGGCAAGCCTTGCCGCTGGGTGCTGCTAACTGCCCGTGCACGAAGTTCGATACTAGGGTACCCCTGCTCTAGTACACCGGCAGAGCCCCGGCCCTGGGCCACACACGGTGCCGAAGCGCTGTTGGGCCAGGCCCAAAACAGGCACGGGCACACGCGCCCGGATTACGCCATAACTCACCTCGACCCACCACGTCCTCCACGAACGCACGTCGCCATTAACGCGCGTCGTGGGAGAGATCGTGGGCTAGATCGTGGGGGGGTATAATTTCTTTATCCGAAGGGCGAACGTCCGCCTCCCTCTTTATAAGCAGAGGAAACAGGGGCATTCCGCTCACCTCGCCATTTGCCGCTCGATCTCGAAAACCACCGCTGCTCCCTCGCTTCCCAAGCCGTAAGAGAGCAGCACTCCGCCCCCTCGTCGCCACCGTCACCACCAACGCCGCCGACCTCTCTTCACCGCCCGCCATGGCTCCGAAGCCCGAAGGTCGCTTAAGTCGTCCGAGGCGCAGCAGCTATGCGGTGCTGCGCAGGAGCTGCCGCTTACTTTTTCCCCGTACCGCCGGCGAGCCGAGGGAAAACTACTACCTTTTCTCGGTCGACGGAGACGCTGGCGCATCCGCCGCACCAAGGTACTCCCGCCACGCCGCTGAATTGGCCCCTGCGGGTATCCTTTCTTCGCTCTGTTCTTCTATTGCGGGCTTTGCCCGCCCTTCTCCGAGTTCTTCTGCGATATTATGAACACCTACGGCCTCCGCCTCCTTGACTTCACCCCCAACGCCGTTCTCACCATGGCAGTTTTCGCACACCTCTGCGAAAACTTTGTCGGAGTCCATCCCAACGTTGTCCTCTTCCTCCACTACATCATGCACCGAGTCGAGAGAGGAGAGCCCTTATCCGGGCGGGATCTCCCGGATCTCGAGGACCGGCAAGAAGGAGGCGATTCGAAGGAGAGCTCCGCAGCAAATGAGACGCAGTGGAGAGCCGATTGGTGTTGGATCGTCGAGGAGGAGCCGCAGCTGCTCACCGACCTCGCCAAGCCCCAAAGTGGTACGCTGGCAATGATTGAGCAGCGTGGCCCCGGAGGATGACAAGCTAAAGATCGCCACTCACCTGTGATCCTGCGCCTCGGACTTGCCGGACTCACCGTGGGGGCTGTCGGACAGATTTTTCTTCAAATCGCCCGTATCGCCCCCTTCTTTGGAGAGGAGGAGACCTGCCTGGAGTTCCAGTAACGCCGGACATCATGAGGCTGCGCCGGGCCTCAATCGGAATTTCACCGTCTTGGAGTTGACGGCGATGCTTCAGAGCTGTTCAAGTGGGATCCTCAAGATCCGGAAGTGTTCCAGCTGCCGAGGGGGTTGTTCCATTGTGCAACAACTTTTCGCTTTGACCGCATCCGGCGAATGATGTTACTGCAGCGACTTTCGGTGATGGGATTGTGCCAACCTGGCAAGAGCTCGCCGATGACGCCGTATGGTGTTCTTCGACAGCCTTTAAAGAAGTGCCAATCCGCCGACGAAAGCGTAAGAGGCTCACCCGCGACACCACCGACGCAGATGAGACGACGCCATACCAGGTTGGAAGAGGCGGCAGCAGCTGCTGCCGCTGGCGAATTTGGGTTCACCGAGGAGGAGGCGGAGGCAGCAGAGGCGGCAAGCATTGCCGAGCGTGGAGAGTTTGGCGACGAGGAAGAGCCTGCCGATGAGGAAGAGCACGCCGATCTTCAAGCCAAGCCGAGCGAGCCCGCCGAGGGTGCGGGCGAAACGGCGAGGACCGACCCCTCCACTCTCGCACCTTCCGGCAGTTCGTCGCAAGCGGAGCCCCCAGCTCCGCCAAGAAGACGTCTCCGCAGGGCCGAGGACACATGGAGCGGCGGCAGACGAGGCAACACCGGCCGCCAAGGCGATGAGCTCCACCGCGGCAAGCACGGTTGCAGCATGGAGCACCCTCACGCTGCCAGAAGAATCGGAGCGGGCCCTCCCCGACCACCGCTTGCTCCCGCCAAGCGCCTAAGGGATCCTATTTCCTCCGCCTGTCACACTGGGGTGGGCCAGATTGACTTCTCCGCTGGCCACCCGACGAGGAGGAAGAGGAGTAAGAATCTTGGCTAAGTTTAAATTCCTTCAATTCTTGCCGTGGTGTCTTGTATCCGACTTGCTTCGTTCTAAACCCTTTCCTTTGCGGGACGCTGGCCCAGAGCGTCGAAAGGGCCAAAACTCCTGTGGTAGTCATCGAGGATGATCCCGTCGTGGACCGCAGAGGATGCGCCTGAGACCACCTTGCCGGACCCGGCAATTTTTCCTCGAGCAGCCCCACAAGCAGCCCCCAAACAGTAAGTGTTGGGTTTACTTTCTGCTGTTAAGCGTGCTTGGATGCTTCTTCTTTGTTGATATCTGCTCGCTGACTTGTGTAGGAGCATAGCAGCCTCACCAAGAGGGCCCGAAGCCGCTCCCCCACAAGCCTTCGCTTTCAACTACTCCGCCAAGGGTGGATTCCCGACAAGGAGACATCTCCGCGAGGGACCGCTCTCCGACAAGGGTGACTGCCGATCCCAAAGACAGTACTCTTCTTGTCTGAAAATTTCCCTTGGCTTCTTCTAATCTTCTTTTTGAATACTTGCTTGACTTTTGTTCCTTCTTCCGGTCGCCAGGTCCTTCTGTGACGGAGCCAATGGAGACCGAAGTCGGCGGAGAAGGAGCCGGTGTTGATGAATGGCCCGGAGAGGCCGCCGAGCTGCTGCCGCAGAAGCCGGGCGAGGTCCAGCGATCGTGACTGACGCCCTGGGGCCGCAGGAGCGACAGGCGCTACACCGATCACGATCCCTCCGCCGCTACCACAGCCGGGCTCCCAAGAGCCCCAGCCAGCGCCTATTCAAGGCCGCGGGCGTCTTCATCAAACTCCCCTGGGCTTCGAGCTCCAGGGCACCGGTTGAAGGGGAAACCTTCGACGAAGAGCTGCTCGCCTCCGCCGGGCTGACGCTGGTTGACGCGCCGAGCAGCAGCAGTGGCGAGCCTGAGGAGGAGCAGCTACTGCAGAAGCTGCTGTCACTTTACCGCGCCCGGCAAGCCAAGCTGCTGGCTTCCCGAGAAGCGCTTGTCGCTTGGCGGGCGTGGACATAGAGAAGCGCCATGGAGGAGCTGCGGGCATAAATCAGGAGGCTCTCCCGCCTTGGCAGAGGAGCGGAGCGATTCGCCGAGGAGCGCAAAGCCTTCATCCTCGAGAAGGCTGAAGTCAAGAGCAACAAAGGCTTGCCAAATGGTGAAGCCGCCCACGCAAGAAGGCGGGCTGGTGCAGCGGAAGGTCAATCTTGACAGCCACGAGGAGGAGCTTGCTGCGCGCGAGCAAACGTTTGGCGATTCCCTCAAGGAAGCAAAGATTGCTGCCGCAGCTGCCGAGGCTGCCAAGAAGGAGTTGGCGACGAGAGCGACGCAGCTGGAGGCCAATCTGACGAAGAGCGGCGAGGAGCTTGCTGCACTCAAGCATGAGCGCGAGAAGGACGCCTACACTCTTGGCGAACTGCAGGGCCGTCTCGCCGAGAGGAGCAAGGAACTGAGCGCCGCCAAGGACTCCAACGCGGATTTGGAGTTGAAGCTGACCACCTCGACCAAGACGCCGGACGAGGCCGGAGGCGATCAAGGCCGACGTAAGCGCTGCCGGCGAGTGCTCATACCTAGAATACCTTCAGGATAACGTGGAGCACCGGACCGAGGGTCTTGTGGACACCGCCGCCACCATCGATAGGGAGCCGACGGAGCTGGGGATGGTGGATCTTGGATACTCCTCCATGAAAGCATCTCCAGCCCAGCCGCCAAGCTCAGCTTATTCTTCAAGGGCGTGGCAGGACGGCCCTCCAATGATTCGGGAAGAGATCCCAAAGCAGCTGGCCGAGGAGTCGCGCCAGATCTGCGCGGAGCTCTCCAAAGTGCTGATGAAGGTGGCCTCCGCAATCCAGCCTCAACCTCACCAACGCCCTCCGATCCTTGCCGCCGGATGCTGATGTAGAGGCGCTCAAGACCCTTGTCGCTCCCATCGTGGACAGGGTGAGCGGGATCAAGAGGGTTGAAGGCGACCGTGTAGATTAGGCCACCCATTTTATCTTTTCCTTGTCGCTGCTAATCATGTTAGGAGAACGATCTATTAGAGTCATGACAAGCTATCTTGTAATATATAACTCTATTTTGGGTAGTAATTGCTATGTTATTTCCTTTACTTGATTCCTTCCTTTGTATGTTTTTCCCCACGCTTTAGGGAACTCACAAGTAGGCACCTTAGCCATGAAAGGCCGAAAAAGTGACATCAGCAGCTCACTTCTTGCGGTGCATCCGGCAAGCAACCTTGTCGCAACTAATCGCAGCTCACTTAAATTGTTGAGCGGACTCGAAACAAAGTAAGGGCGCAACTAGCTACGAGTTGGTTCCTCTGCGCACAGGTTTTCCATACAAAGTGCGGTCGTTCGAGGAGAATAACTTAAAAATTTTTGAAATTGATTGCTCAAACTTTGGCAACTTAGCTTTTCTGTCTTTTCCTTCCCGGTAAGGCTTGACCTTCTCGAGCGATGCTTGGTCCATACCGTTATCTTCTCCTTCCCCCCCGGCAAACTTGTGTGCGAGGGATCCTTCCTTTCCTCGAGAAAGAGAAAGAAGAGAAAATAAAGATATGAAGCCTAATGGCTCGTTATTGCTTACCGGGTAGGTGCTGCACAAAGTGTCGATAACACATGCAACATAATGAGTAGAAAGCATGAAATTGACAAGATGTGCGGAACACATGAGCTTTACTTTATGCACGGGTCTCAGCTTCAAGCTTTGTACAAAGGATTACATGCAACATCGGCAAGACTTGTACGAAAAGTGGTTGCGGAACAGGTTCCGGCAAATCGCTGCCCCTACTGAGTAAAACTTACGAAGATGTTCAATGTTCCAGAGTTGCTCACGGAACGCCATCTTCGGGTCTCAAGGCGGATGCGCCAAGCCTAGTGACTCGTTTCACCCGGTAAGACCTTCCCACTTCAAGGCGTCAACTTGTTGGAATTCTTGGCGGATCGAACGCCGCCGAAGAACAAGGTCGCCTTCCTCGAGACTTCCGCATTAACTTTATGCGGCTATGGTAGCGGCGCAAAGCTTGTCGGGTATCGAGCAGCTAGTAATCGCAGCCTGAAGACGGTCTTCCTCAAGGAGCAGCGCGTCATCTTGTCGCAGCTGCTCTTGCTCGAGCTCATCATAAGCGAGCACTCGAGGCGACCCGTATACGAGTTCCGTGGGGAGAACTGCCTCCGCTCCATAGACTAGAGCGAAAGGTGTCCGCCGCGGCTCGATTTGGCGTCGCCCTGATCGACCAAAGAACCACCGGCAGCTCCTCAATCCAGCTTTCTTCCGCACTTGTGCAGCTCCACGAAAGTCCTGGTCTTGAGTCCGCGCAACACTTCAGCATTCGCCTCTCCGCTTGACCGCTGCTTCGGATGAGCAACAAGCGAAGCAGATCTTGGCGCCAAGATCTTGGACGATTGCATGAAGGTGCGGCTCAGAATTGGGTGCCGTTGTCGGTGATGATCCTTAGGGATCCCGGCCGCAAACAATCGACCAAGAACTTGATCTTGTTGTATGTCACCTTCCTCATCGCTTCCATTTCCGCCACTTTGTGAACTTGTCGATTGCAACGCATAAGTACTCAAAGCCCCGACAACTCGGGAAAGGGGCCGAGGATGTCGAGCCCAGGACCGAAAATGGCCGTGGATAAAGGGATTGTCTGGAGAGCTTGAGCTGGCTGATGTATCTCGCTTGGAATGGAACCGCACGCTTCACACTTGGTTACTTGTGCGATTTGCATCACGGAGGCTGTCGGCGGAAGAAACCTTGCCGGAACGCTTTCTTGCGGCAAGTGCTCTTCTTCGCCAATGTGGTGACCACATATGCCTCCGTGTATCTCACAATTTTCATCCATCTTCCCGGCAAATACACTTCAATTTCACACCGTTGAGTCTTCTTCTACATGCAGTGTCTTTGTCGACAAACTGGTACATACTTGACTGTCGGGCTACTCTTTCCGCTTCTTCTTGCTCTTCGGAAGTTCCCACATGCGAAGGAAATGAACAATCTGTTGTGCCCATGCTTTGGAGCTGCGGCTCGACAACAAGGACTAAAGGCATAACTGCTGCTGCGGGAACATCCGCTTCTCGGCAGAAGAACCTGCGGCTCACGCAGAATGATGTTCCCGGCAAGCTTGCGAGCAAAACTTGTCGGGAGCGTTTGCTTCAACGGAACAAACCCTAGGGCTTGTCGGAGCAGACTGCTCCTCGGACTCTTGGCGTTGATCTTGGGGACCTTCTTGGCGGCGGGCTTCGGGAGCTCGGCGGAAAATAGTCGCCGTAAATCAACTTCCTCTTCTTGCTCTGCCCAGCTTGATGGTGCTACAGTTGGTTGAGTCAGCTTGAGCACAAAGGTTCCTGGTTCCACACAGTAACTTAAGTGCAAGCGCACTTGACGAACCATCAAGAATATCATTCTGAGCTCTTGGAACATGTTCCATTTGTAGGCCGTCAAAGTGTTCTTCTAGCTTTCTCACTTCATCAACATAAGCTTCCATCAACGGGCTCTGATAACTCTTGTTTACTTGACGGATGACAAGCTGTGAGTCACCCCTGACAATGAGCTTCTTAATCCCAAGGTCTACCGTGATCCTGAGACCGGCAAGCAAACCCTCATACTCTGCAGTATTGTTTGTTGCTTGCTCCTTGGGAAAGTGCATCCGACTACGTGCTTGAGGTGCTCTCCGGTGGGCACGACAAGCAAAGACGCCAAGACCGGCGCCTTGCAAGCGAGAAGGCACCATCAAAGTACATTAGCCACTCTCTGCTTGCTTCCTTGACGGGATGCTCGTCTCGGAATTTCATCATCTTGTTTTGGTGTCCATTCTGCTATGAACTCCGCCAATGCTCTGCTTTGGATAGTTGAAGTGCTTTCAAACTTGAGGCCAAAGCTGACAGTTCGATTGCCCACTCGACAATCCTGCACTGTTGCTTCTGGATTTTGCAAGATCCTCTTCTTGGAAAGCGAGTGGCGATCGTGATCTCGTGTGCTTGGAAGTAATGGCGCAGCTTTCTCGAGGCCATGAGAAGGCCGAAAAGCAATTTCTGCACACCGTAGTACCTTGACCTAGCCCCACGCAAGAGGGAATCGACAAAGTAAACTGGGCGCTGCACCATTTTCCTCCTGCACATTCTCACATTCCTGCCAGATCCATCTTTGTCGGGACCCGAGCTTGTCGGTGAAGTGCCTTGCTTGTCGCCATGGATGCATCTGCCTTGGTTGCGGCTCATCTTCCGCCTCCCTCTCGCCACTAACGCATGGCGCTAACCACTTGATTGGTTGCTGCTATATATAGCAAGACCTTCTCTTGTGGCCTAGGTGCGACAAGTGTTGGAGTGGAGGACAGGTATCTTTTTAAGTCTTGCAGTGCAGCCTCAGCTTCGGGAGTCCATTTCATTGGACCTGACTTTTTCAAAATTTTGAAAAATGGCGAGGCGGCGCTCAACAGAACCTAGAGATAAACTCTTTGAGAGCAGCTACATGAAACCGGCAAGTCTTCGTGACATCCTTGACGCCGCTTTGGTGCTTCAATCTGCTCAATGGCCTTGATCTTGTCGGGATTGCCTTCAATTCCCTCAACCGAGACATTTAAGAACCCGAGAGGCTTGCGGAGGGGACTCCAAACACGCACTTCTCGGGTTGAGCTTGAGGTTGATCTTCGCGCAGATTTGCAAAAGTCTCATCTAAATCTTGAATCAGAGTAGTTTTGTCCTTGCTCTTGACCACTATGTCATCCATGTAAGCTTCTACATTTACTGTGCATTTGTGGCTCAAAAGCTTCATGGACTACTCTTGCAAATGTTGAACCAGCATTCTTTAACCCGAAAGGCATCCGTATAAAACAAGATGTGCCACATGGAGTGATGAATGCGGTTTCTCCTCATCCTCTTCTGCCATGAAGATTTGATGGTATCTCGAGTATGCATCAAGAAATGAAAGCAAATCACATCCGCTGTGGAGTCAACAATCTGGTCAATGCGCGGCAAGGGAAATGGGTCTTTGGGACAAGCTTTATTAACATCGGTAAAATCGATACAAAGCCTCCATTTCCGCTTGCTTCTGGCGACGACTACAGGATTGGCCAACCACGCACGATGGAGCACTCCTCTGACAAGGCCTGCTGCTTCCAACTTCTTGACTTCTTCTGCGATGAATTCTTGGCGCTCCACCGCTTGCTTTCTGACTTTCTGCTTGACGGGTCGCGCATGAGGACAGACAGCTAGGTGGTGCTCAATTACTCACAGGAACACGGGGATGTCGGGACGGTTGCCATGCAAACACGCGTCGACATTCGCCGCGCAGGAAAGCAACGGCCCGCTTTCCTATTTAGGGTCGAGAGTGGCACTGATGGTGAAGGTACCACCAGTGCCGTCCTCCTTGGCGGACACCTTCTTGGTTGCTGGTGGAGCTGCCATCGTCTTCTTCTTGCACTTGCCGGTGGAGCTCGATGGTGCGTCCTCGACGGTAGCGCAGCACTCCGAAGAGGTGTGCTTGCCGGAGTGGGCATCAGAACTCTTGCCGGACTTGGACTTCTTCTTCCCCCCGGGAGCTTCAGTGGCAAGTGTCTTGCGATCTGCTTCGCTGCCGCTCCGGTGAGATCTTGTCGGTGCAGATAAGAGCATCCTTCTTATCGCCGAGGATAGAGATGAAGCTTATCGGCCTGGCATCTTTAGCAAGTTGTATGCATAGTGAGAGGCCGCCATGAATTTGGCGAGTCTTGAACTGACCGAGTATCCCATTGTAAGGTAATGGGAAGTCGGCGACGCCAAAAGTGACCCTCTCAGTCCTGAAGTTCAGCTCATGCCAAATGTTACCGGTGAACGTGATCTTCCCTTCCGCTTGCTCCTTCCCGGATTAATTCCTTGGAATGTGCCGGTCTCTTCGAGCTCATTGTCGAGGATCCAGAGTTTACGGAGTACCGCTGGAGGAGATCAGGTTTAAGCCGCCCCGCTGTCAACTAGCATCTTAGTGACTTTGAGGTTGCGGATAGTTGGTGAAACCAACATCGGCAAGCACCCGACCGCAGCTTATGCGATCGTGGTGGTCCTCAATGTCAAAAGATGATAGGCGTCTTCGGACCATTTCGTGAGGTTTGCGTGACTTCGATGGATGGTTACTGCTGCATTGACTTCCGCATCCTTTGCTTGAGTTGGCGGTGGGAAGTATGCGTAGAAGCACCACCGTCAATGCACAAGACCTCGTGGCTTCTGGAACTCCCTGCTCATCGGCTTCGTCATCATCCATGTCTTCGTCATCATCTTCGCCCTTATGTCGCGGCCACGGGGAGGTCTGCCGCTCCTTGCCGCTGGCCTTGGCTATACCAAAGGCGTCCTCCCGGCCGGGCGCTTTCTTGCCAGCTCCTCCAGCACCTTCCTGGGCCTTCTCCTTGTCGCCCGCTCATACTCAGCTTTTTTGTTTCGACAAGCTGCTCGACCTTCTTGCAGCTCTGGAGGTCATGACCCTTGGTGCGGTGGATCTTGCAGTACTGTTTGCTGGAGCTGTCCTGCTTGTCGGCGACCGCCACTGCTTGGCCGTCGGTACCCGCGGCAACCTCCTTGCCGGAGCTACCAACTTTGGCTTTATTGGCGGTGCCTCCATTGCCGGACTGCTCGACAACTAGCACATCTTTGCTCTTCTTCTTTCTGTTGTTTCGCCGCCGGCTTTTCTTTGCCGGGGCAGCTTCTTCACTATCAGACCCTCCTGCTCCTACATTCTCCCCGGGGAGTCTCCTCCCCTCCTCAGCACGTGCACACTTGTCGGCCAGGGCATATAGCTCGCTGACGTCCTTGATCTTGCACATCGCCATCTCCTCCCTCATCCTGCGGTTCCGCATGTTACGATGGAGCAGCGCTGATTACCCATGGCGGGGTGGACATCCGGGATGTTGTAGTGTACCGGCTGAATCTCTGAATGTACTTGCGCAGGGGCTCTCCTTCCTTCTGGGCGAGCAGGTGAAGGTCACTTTCTTGGCCATGAGGTTTGTGGCCGCCTGTGAAGGCGCCGACAAACTGATGGCACAGATCTGCCCAAGAAGATATGGAGTTGTCCGGCAAGTGCATGAGCCAGGATCTGACATTGGGCTTGAGTACCAGCGGGAAGTAGTTGGCGAGGATCTTGTCGTCGCGTCCCCCGGCAGCTTGCACCGCAATGGTGCAGATGCTGAGGAACTCTGACGGATGCGTCTTGCCGTCGTACTTCTCTGGCACATCAGCCTTGAAATTTTTCTTGTCGGGCCACTGGACTTGCCGCAGCTCACGGGTGAACGCAGGGCAACCTACCGCGTACGACAAGTCGCCTGGTTCCCCTGGCGCATGCATGTCGACAGAGGGCCCGGTAGCGCTGGTTCTGATTGACGCCCGGCTTCTCTTCGGCGTTTCGACGCGAGTTCGAGCGTCTTCTTGTTGTCGCTCATGAAGAACTTGGCGCTGATCGTGGCGAGCTCGTGGATCCGACGATGCGGTGGAGTCGCTGTCGAGCTCGTGGATCCGACGATCCGACGATGCGGTGGATCCGGTGAGTCGGCGATCTTGGCCTTCGGGGTGGAGAGTGCATGGTGGTTGCACCTCCACGGGTTTCGTCACCACCAGCTCGTGCCTGGCAGTCTTGCCGCGGCAGCGTGTGCCTTTCGGCTGCCGTGGATTGTCGCCGTTAGCAAAGCTGATGAGACTCGAATGGTGGCCTCCATTACGTCGATCTTGTCTCGGCGTCGGAGGGTAATCCAGAGTAGCTGAGCTCGCGCCAAAGCTTACGCTTGAGAGGTGGGCGGCGATGGCGAAGGTGCGAGGCGGGATATGCTCGGACTTCTATCTATGTTAGAAGGAGCAGTCCCCGTCCGGGCGACCGTGCCTCGCTTCGCGCCCGGCATGTCGGCGTGCATGCTGGTCTTCAAGATCGCGAGATCCTCCACTACGGCCTTGGTCCAACGGCGTATGGCATTGTGCATACCATGAAGTTGTCGGTCCCGGCTCCCTGGGATGGACGCGGTGAATGTCACGGGACGCCGAGGTCTGCGCAGCCTTGTCCTTGGACTTGGCAGCATCGTGGGCTCCCTCGTCCACGTCCGTTCTTTCGCCGGTGTCTACCCCACCACCCGTTTGCTCCGGTGGCGGTGGGTTCGACGCGGACGGATCCGTTGCCGCCGAAGCCTTCTTCTTCGGTGGCATGTTGATGAAGATGATGAAGATGCGGCTCGCGTGAACGCCGGATCAGGTTCACACAGCCTCGACGCCCCCTACCTGGCGCGCCAAAGATGTCGGGGAGGCTGATCGGACCCACGAACACCTATGGGACCGGCGGGCCGAGTCCCTTTCGGTTCGGTGGGGGGCGGAGATCACACGAAGAGCAGATCGAGGCGAAGCACACGAGCAGTTTACCCAGCTTCGGAGCTCTCCGGAGAGATAATACTCCTACTGCTGCTTGTCTGATTGTATTGTATTCTTGCTAAGGAGCTTTGAGAGCTACAAAGCCTAGCGTGAGTGTTCTCTGGTTTCGAATGAACTGAACTTCGAACCCTTCGAACCCCTCTCTACGTTGCACATGGGCCTCCTTTTATATGCTCAAGGGGTCACCGACAGGTGGCAACATAGGTAAGGGTAAAAGTGGAAAAAGAACTTGTGGTTGGTACAGCTACTTGTACAAAGTGCATCATACCTAACCCCTGACGGCAGGGGACAAAGGCAATAAATGCCCGTCTAAGTCACCCAAATAGTGCAAAAGTGATCATCACAGGCGCCACCGCTTACCCACGATGGCTCTTTTGTCAGCACCACTTACCACCGCGCACCCCTGGCTGCACAGCCTCTCGCCACGTGCGCCTGGAAGGGTCCTAGGGCGACACGTTGTTGGATGAGCTGGAGCGGAGGAAACGAGTGGTAACCTGCCGCGGCAAGCGCCTTGCCGCGGTCGTCATCTTGTCGCGCACGGAAGCTTGTCGCTCATTGGGCCTTCCCGGCAAGCTCCTCTTGCCGGGGCCTTGTCTTCTAAGTGCCTTGGTTGGCCTTCCCGGCAAGCTCCTCTTGCCGGGGCCTTTATCTTCCTTCCCGGCAAGCTCCTCTTGCCGGGGGCTTGAATACTTTGCTCTTGAATGGCTCCAAAGGAGCCACGGAGGATCTTGACGATCACCTGGCAAGCCTTGCCGCGGGGTGCTACAACTGCCCATGCACGAGTTCGGGATACTAGGGTACCCCTACTCTAGTACACCGACATTCAGTCTACATTGTTGGGAAAGATCCGTGAAGCTCAGAAGGGTGACAAAGAGATTGCTGAGATAGAAAAAAAGGATGAGAAAAGCAAAGGCCAAAGGTTTTCGTAAGGATAAAAACGACACCTTATGGTTCGAGGACCGTCTATATGTGCCCAATAATGCAAAGATCAGGAAGTTAATACTCTAGGAGGCTCATGACTCACCATACTCGATTCACCCTGGAAGCACCAAGATGTATTTGGATTTGAAGGAGCGTTTCTGGTGGACTGGTATGAAGAAGGATATTGCGGAGTATGTAGTCGTATGTGATGTAAGCAAGAGAGTAAAGGCAGAGCATCAGAAGCTAGCAGGATTACAACAGCCTATGTCGATAACCGAATGGAAGTAGGATAAGCTTGGCATGGATTTCTTTACCGGATTTCCCAGAACCCGATCGGGATATGATTCTATCTGGGTAGTAGTCGATTCTCTTGACCAAAGTGGCTCACTTTATCCCAGTGAAAACCACCTATACAAGTGCGAAGTTAGCCAAGATATATATGACCAGGATCGTATGTCTGCATGGAGTTCCGAGGACCATCGTATCAGATAGAGGAACACAGTTTACCTCAAAGTTTTGGAATCAGCTGCACCAGACTTTGGGTACTAGGCTAGAGTTCAGTACAGCCTTTCATCCGCAGACAGATGGATAGACCGAGAGAGTCAAACAGATTCTGGAGGACATGTTGAGAACGTGTGTGCTAGATTATGGAACTAGTAAGGATGATAATCTACCTTACGTGGAGTTCTCATTCAACAACAGCTACCAAGTCAGTTTGAAGATGGCCCCTTTTGAAGCTTTGTATGGGAGAAGGAGCCAGACACCGTTGATGTAGGATGAAGTTGGAGACTGTCAGTTGTTTGGACCAAATGTGATCAAGGAGTGAGAAGAGAATGTTAAGATGATTCGAGATAGACTGAAGGTAACTCAGTCCAGGTAGAAGAGTTATGCAGACTCAAAAACGCAAGGAGGTAGTCTATGAAATTGGAGACAGAGCATGTCTTCATGTGTCCCCTCTACGAGGGGTTAAACGATTTGGAGTTAACGGAAAGTTAGCCCCAAGATTTGTGGGACCATACCGAGTTTTGGAGCGTATGGGAGAAGTGTCCAACAAGTTGGAGTCACCCGAAGGACTGTCAGGAGTTCATGATGTGTTTCACGTTTCCGAGTTGAAGAAGTGCCATGCAGAGATGGCCAATATTCCCCTGTAAGGACGCTTGACCCTGGAAAGGATAATGATGTTCCACGAAGTGGAGTATGGACTTCATAAGTATAAGTTTTATCTCGGTATGTGGGACATCCCACGAGGATGAAGAGATGAATTACTATTGGATATAAAGGAGGTATGATGTTGGAAATATGGATCAATGGAAATTCCATGATGAGTAATCATGTCCTAGTTTGGTGCCAATAGAAGGAAGGAAGACATTACAATTGGATGGATTTAAGAATACTAGGAAGTTGGAAGTTGGAATAATGATCAGAAGCCCGAGGATAAGTTCAAGGACTACAAGTGATGAGATGGGCCATAACCCACAGGCCCCAGGACCTGCCAAGAAGCAAGCACATTCTTGCTGAAGGAAAAACCCTGGAAGAAGTTACGATTTTATCGATAGACGATCTTATAGGAGTTACGCAAAACCTGAGAGTTGTGAAGGAACGGTAGATGTTTGCTTGGCTTGCAGAATAAATGGATTTATCCGAACTTGGTTCGTCGAGAAGAGAAATTCTGCAATGCTTGTGAGGATGACCGAGTGTTAGAATGCGAGATTCGCTAAACCATATACAAGATAATGATTTGGGTGCGGGATGGATTGATCACCATACCGACTTACTCTTATTATTCACCTTGCCATATGTGATGGTAAATCTGAGTCACTTACCTATAGTAGAGAGACGACGACCAAAACCCTGTTTAAACCTTATAATTGTATAAGAATTTTTCCCCTTGTACAAGGCAACTTTGCCAACCGTAGGTTATACGGTGAGGATCAACCAGACCCATTTCCTGCGGGACAAACCATAAACTGTTGACCACCATGAGATATCGATAGTTGTTTAGTATTGGCGCCAGACCCGTCAGCTATGAAGACCCAGTCTCGGAATAACCTTACCAAGATAAAAGGACAGAAGAAATTGAGGAAAAGGTTATGCCGCTACGAAAGAGCCAGAGAAGGAATTGTACCGAGATCTGGGAAGACACACACTGTCAACAATAAGGATGGAGTATATGAGTTTTTATGGGACCGTAACCATGCTTCTAAGGGTGGTAGCACCCGAGAACCCCGGAGACGATCGATGGATTTTTGAGAAGACCCCAAACCTAACCTATTTCTTTCTAGCCTCTTCGAATCTCGAGGACGAGATTCATTTTAAGGGTGGTAGGTTTGTAACATCCCAAAATTCTAAATTTTGGAATGTTATAATAAATAGATAGGTTTGATTGATTGTTTGAAAGTCAGTGAATTCGAAACTTTTCGAAAGTTAAATGAGAGGGAATAAAAGGACTTTCCCAAACTTTCATATTCTCTTTCTGATCTCCATTAATTCAAATTCTTTTCAAATACATGACCCTTGAGCGAAGATGATATGCCTTCTTCCATTTAATTAAATGAAAGGGTATTTGAAAAATATTTGAATATCATTTGGAAATATTTCATTTCATAAACTTCATGCAACTCAATGATTTTCATGAGAGAAGATAAAATGACTTCTTCAAAACAGATGAAATATGACTTGGAAGTTTAAAAAGATCAAATTAAAATCCTTTTGAAATTATCTTCAATTTGGAGTTATTTGGGTTTTATTCAAATTATTTTTCTCCAAAAATAAAATATACGAAAAATAGGGTAACATGATTCCCTACATAAGAAAATTGGAGAGAAATAAATTTGAATTAGTTTTGGTATTTTTTAAAATGATATTTATTGGAATTTAGTAGGGCAGTAGCACTCTTTGAATTATTTGAATTTTTCTTGATTTTATTTGACTTGACAAAAATGTCCACGTTGTAGAAAATAATTTTCTGAAAATTTTGATATATTATATGCCTATATAGTTTTTTTTATTTTTGTTTGATTGTGTTTTATAAAAGAATGTTTTAAAAAAAAGAACTTCTTCTGGACTGACCGGACCGGGCCGGCCCAGCCAGCCAAAGACGGCCCGGCCGGCTTTGGCCGTCCGCCTCACTGCACCAGCTCGGGGCCGGAGTCCGGCTGCTTCTTAGAACTGGCCGCCACCTCGGCGTCTCAGGTGCCGCCCGGAGTCCTCCGCCGCCTTACCCCTCCTCCACGCAGCCCCCTCCTCCTATAAGTACCCTGGGCCCGGCCCCGTCTCTCCTCCCCTCGGCGCCCGCGCCCCTCGCCTCGCGCCACCGCATCCATCGCGCCCTTGTGCACTTGCCGCCCGCGCGCCACCGCGCCCTCGGCTTTGAGCTCCGCCCGCCGTCCGCCGCTGCCGCCGCTCCTCGCAGTCGCCGGAGCCGCACCACCCTCACCGGAGTCCATCGCTAACCACCGCCGCCGGTTTTCGACGGCAAACCGCCACGAACCAGTACAAACCGACCCGGTTTACTTTTTAGGTTTTTTTCCTTTCAGTTCGGTTTTATTTTATTAGATCGGTTTTTCTTTTTAGCCTGGTTATTTCGAGAACGGTCGTTGGTTAGGTCTTCACAGCGAACGGATTCATTAGTTAACGTTCGGCAGCGAGCGTTCCTTGTTTAGTTTTTTTTATTTCGGCCAGGGACCTATCTGTGATGATTTTATTTATAGATTAGTCCCTGGTTTTCAAACGACCATAACTTTTTGCTCGTTAGTCGGATTTCAACGAAAACAATGCCCACCTCTTCGTTTTGATCCCCTCTTTCTAGTAAAACAACTTAAACATGTTTTTGAAAGTTTTAAAATTTGAATTCAAACGGTTTAGTATTTGAACTTCGTTTGATCATAACTTGAGTTTTATAACTCCGTTTGAGTTGATTCTTTTTGCAAATTAAAGCTCTTGACCTAACTTTCTGATAAGGCCAAATTCACATAATTTTGGTACTGTTAGAAATTGTTTTATGTTGCAAGAGTTATTTGCTTGGTTTTGTTGTTTTCCGAATTGTTTCTTCGTTCTTTCCGATCTTTTGAGTGATTGCTTATGTGTGGTTACTATTGCTTGATTACGATAGATTGACCGGAGTGTGACGAGTAGAACTATCAAGAGTTTTGAGTGCGAATCATCTTCATCAACATTGCAGGCAAGTTCACACTTTGATCATATACTTTTCATACCCAGTTTTTATGCATTAGATCAATCCTCAAACATTGCATGATTAGGATCTAATTAAATTGTGGGATGGGAAGTAGTTTGAGGTAGTACCTATTACCTGATTTATTATCAAACCCTTGGGAGTTACTTCTACGTTTGCTTATTTATGCCATGCTATGCTCGTAGACGTGGTTTGGGTTTGAGTGAATATCCATGACAGATGTGAGATTGTTAATTAATGGTTTATCTAAGGTGGGAACTTAAACACACATCTGGGTGGATTGAGGTACCTGCCTATTCCAGGATTTGCCTATCTAGGCACCTGGGTAGACAGGATTTGCCTGTTTTTTTATGGACCGCCACCTAGGCTCAAAGGGATCATAAGATTATTCATGCTAGAAACTTCCGTGTGCAGCCACATGCTACTATGGGCTCTAGCATAGTTGATTAAGTCGTGCGAACTCTTACAGTGGTAGACTAGAAGATGTAGGGGTTGTACGTTGGTACGGTCTACCCATTCGTAAGGTGCTAGTGCTTCTGAAAGACTATGTCTCGGTCATCCGTTTCTCAAACACCATGTAGTGCGAGAAATCAAACGGAGGAGATCGAGTCTTGTGGGAAAAGTGCACAAACCTCTGCAGAGTGTACAAACTAATCAAGATTAGCCGTGTCCCCAGTTATGGACGTCTTGAGTATCTAGTTCTTGGATTATCATGTTGATCTCATCATGTTACTTTAATTAATATTGTTGGGTTTTAATGAGTACTTTTAATTGGGATTGAGAATGCTGTCAACCATTCTCAATGTTTAACAACCACCATGGTTGTTAAATAAAATTTATTCCTTTGCAGTAGGGAAAAATTGGCTTTTCGCAAAAACATTATAACCATAGAGCCTCCACCAGCCAAATATGCATGTAGTGATAGCCATATTTCAGCATTGCTCTACAGTGTGAATTTGCCAGTACATTCAATGTACTGACCCTTTGTGGCTGCAACGTCTCATGTTGCAAGATCTTACGACGAGTAAGTGATACGTTAGGGTTACGATTTCTACACTCAACTTTGCCGTTGGTGTTGATGGGAATCCACAACCTTGTTACTTCCGCTATTTGGATTGAGGTAATAGTATTTACGTTATTTATACATGTGATTTACCTCTGTTATAAATCCTCGAGTACTGTGTGTGTCAGCATACCGATCCAGGGATGACACTTAAGCACAGAGACTTGATCCATCCGGGTCGGGTCGCTACAATAGCCTTTGCCATGCTTATTTTGCTAGTATACATGTTGCTGTTTGAAAAACAGAAAGTTTACCGCAGTTGCAAAAATTCCTCAGAAAAGTTAGAGCATGATATAATGTTGGAACTTTTTGCATATTGAGCTCTGATAAATTTATTACAGCGGGAATTTTATATAATAATTTTTGGAGTTAGGAAAGTATTGATACTCTTGCATTCTTTTTTACCAATTTGTACTGCTTTTGGTAGATTGCTGTTATGTTTGCATTGTTTGCATATGTTTGCTTGCTTAATGATTCTATTTAAGGATAGGAGTATTAAATATGCAGAGGCATTTAGTATGAAATGTTGAATAATAATGTTAGTGATTTGTTGCAGTAGAATATGATAAGGTTTTGCATTGGTTTATACTAACCTATCTCACGAGTTCTTGTTGAGTTTGTTGTGAATGAAGCTTTTGATAAAAAGAGAAACTATGATATGAGAGGAATTAAGGAGACACCAAAGTTCAAGCTTGGGGATGCCCAAAGGCACCCCAAGATAATATTTCAAGAAGTCTCAAGCATCTAAGCTTGGGGATGCCCTTTAGGCATCCCACCTTTCTTTTTCAACAACTACCGGTTAGTATCGGTTGAGCCTAAGTTTTTGCTTCTTCACATGAGTTGTGCTATCCTTGCAATGTAGTTTTCTTTAGCTTTGCTTGCTGTTTGAATAAAGTACCAAGATCTGAAATTATTAAATGGGAGAGTCTTCACATAGTTACATAATTATTCGACTACTCATTGATCTTCACTTATATCTTTCGGAGTAGTTTGTCATTTGCTCTAGTGCTTCACTTATATCTTTTAGAGCACAATGGTGGTTTTATTTTAAAGAAATAGATGAACTCTCATGCTTCACTTAAATTATTTTGAGAGTCATCAATAGCATGGTAAATTGCTTAATGTTAATATACTTGGTATACAAGATATGTGAAACTTTCTTTTGAGTGCGTTGAATACTAAGAAAAGTTTGATGCTTGATAATTGTGTTGAGATATGGAAGTAGTGATATTAGAGTCATGCTAGTTGAGTAGTTGTGAATTTGAGAAATACTTGTGTTAGAATTTGTGATTCCCGTAGCATGCACGTATGGTGAACCGTTATGTGATGAACTCGGAGCATGATTTATTTATTGATTGTCTTCCTTATGAGTGGCGGTCGGGGACGGCGATGGTCTTTTCCTACCAATCTATCCCCCTAGGAGCATGCGCGTAATACTTTGCTTTGATAACTTGTAGATTTTGCAATAAGTATATGAGTTCTTTATGACTAATGTTGAGTCCATGGATTATACGCACTCTCACCTTTCCACCATTGCTAGCCTCTCTAATACCGTGCACCTTTCGTCGGTATCATACACCCACCATATACCTTCCTCAAAACAGCCACCATACCTACCTATCATGGCATTTCCATAGCCATTCCGAGATATATTGCCATGCAACTTTCCACCGTTCCATTTATTATGACACGCTCCATCATTGTCATATTGCTTAGCATGATCATGTAGTTGACATCGTATTTGTGGCAAAGCCACCATTCATAATTCTTTCATACATGTCACTTATGAATCATTGCATATCCTCGTACATCACGGAGGCATTCATATAGAGTCATATTTTGTTCTAAGTATCGAGTTGTAATTGTTGAGTTATAAGAAAATAAAAGTGTGATGATCATCATTATTAGAGCATTGTCCCAGTGAGGAAAGGATGATAGAGACTATGATTCCCCCACAAGTCGGGATGTGACTCTGGACGGAAAAAAAAGGGGCCAATAAAAAAAGAGAAAAGGCCCAAATAAAAAAATAAATAAAATAAAAAAAATGAGAAAAAAGAGAGAAGGGACAATGTTACTATCCTTTTACCACACTTGTGCTTCAAAGTAGCACCAAGATCTTCATGATAGAGAGTCTCTCATTTTATCACATTCATATACTAGTGGGAATTTTTCATTATAGAACTTGGCTTGTATATTCCAATGATGGGCTTCCTCAAATGCCCTAGGTCTTCGTGAGCAAGCGAGTTGGATGCACACCCACTTAGTTTCTTTTGTTGAGCTTTCATATACTTATATAGCTCTAGTGCATCTGTTGCATGGCAATCCCTACTCACTCACATTGATATCTATTGATGGGCATCTCCATAGCCCGTTGATCGCCCTAGTTGATGTTAGACTATCTTCTCCCTTTTTGTCTTCTCCACAACCACCATTCTATTCCACATATAGTGCTATATCCATGGCTCACGCTCATGTATTGCGTGAAGATTGAAAAAGTTTTGAAAATGTTAAAGTATGAAACAATTGCTTGGCTTGTCATCGGGGTTGTGCATGATTTAAATATTTTGTGTGGGGAAGATGGAGCATAGCCAGACTATATGATTTTATCGGGATAACTTTCTTTGGCAATGTTATTTTGAGAAGACATAATTTCTTAGTTAGTATGCTTGAAGTATCATCATTTTTATGTCAATATGAACTTTTGTCTTGAATTTTCATATCTGAATATTCATACCACAATTAAGAGGATTCACATTGAAATTATGTAGCGACCCGACCTCAAACGGTCAAGCCTACGTATGTCTGTGCCATCCACAGATCGGTATCTTTGGCACACAGTACATCATCGGTGTATATATCAAAGTGCAATCACATGTATAAATAACGTAAAACTGATATATACCTCATAAGTCTCAGCGGAAACAATCGAACGGGTGTGGAGTCCCACCAACGCCAACGGCAAGTTGAGTGTAGACCGTAACCCTACGACGTAACTCTTACCCGTCGTAGAAATTCCTGTAGAATAAGACGTTGCAGCCGTGTAGGTCAGTACATTGAATGTACTGGCAAGTCACATTATAAGAATAATGAACCTATTTGTACATGCAATTTGGCTGGTGGAAAGCTTTAAGTTTAGTTTTTTTGCATAAAGCTAGTTTTTCCCTAGAATAAAAGATATTATCCTACCACTACAAGATATAGCATAGGATGAGTTGGCAAACCCAACTCAACCCATTCCCAAAGTTTCATTTAAAACCCAACTGTTTAATTAAGGGTGATGAGATCTCCCAAAGATTTCCACTACTAGATGCAAGTTGTCCGTAATGGGGACACGGCTAATCGATTAGGTTTTAACACTCTGCAGAGGTTTAGCACTTTTCCCCACAAGACTCGATCGCCTCCCTTGAAGTTCTCGCAATGCACAGCGTTTGAGAACAGGATGACCGAGACATAGTCTTTCAAAGTATTCCCCTTAACCCACGGATAGGCCGGTACACCTACTCATTCTACATCTGCTTGCCTATCCCGTAAGAGGTCATACTATCTACTCAACTAAGCCAGAGCCCATATTGGCTTGTGGCTGCACACGTAAGCTTCTAGACATGATAATACGATTGATCTCTTTGAGCACAGGCGGACGGACCACTAGTGGTGCACCACCATGGATTAACCATGCATGCTCCCAATGCATTTCTCGCCACCATTCAAACCAAACCTCCGCCTGTGTAGTTCATTAAGTTATCTTGGTTCTACTTACTACTTTGTCACTCATCTCTCACAATGAACACTTCCCAATCCATGTCTACATTGGCGAGGCAAAATTAAACTTATGTGGTGGTGACAAAGGTATATGGTTCAAACCTACCTCAATGAACTACTAGGTAACGACATACCCATCTGGCAACAATAAATCCTACCATGCAATCCTACCACAAAAGGACTAAGTGCATAATATAAACATAGGTAATTGGAAGAATGGTCAAATGTGAACTTGCCTGGTAATAGTTGCTGAAGATTATAACGCTCTTAGAAATTTACTTAATAGAACTATTCGTCACTCTCCGATGAAAATCTATAAAGTCAAACATTGCATTCGCATAAGCAATCATTTCAGAGAACCAAATAACATGCACAACAAAAAGACTCAGAAAAGACCAAATGAAAATCCAACACACTCAACTATCACAAAATTTTCTAAGCAGCGAAACAACATGTGACATGAGGTTCAAAAATGTGATGCGAACTATGGTGCATACGCGCATATGAGTAAAACTACTATGGAAAGATCCTAAGTGTGTGAAAATATTTTGAGAAAGGTCTAGGTGATAGGGTTTGGCTACAAAGTGACACGGTGCAAAAGAATTACATCAATCAGAGCTACGGTTTAAGAGATATGTCCAGTTGAAGTTTGAATTCAAATCTGAATAAAGTTCAAATTTGAATTTGGAAAAAGTTTACAAACATGATGCTACTGGATAGATCTGAACATGATGAAGAATTTGCCGCTGGTTTCATCGAGTTTGGACCTACGGTTAAAAAGTTGTGGCTATTCTAAGTTTAGGGGCTAATATGCTAATTCCAGGGACTAAACGGTGAAACAGAAAAGAAAAATAAACTGCGAACAGGCCCTTGGCCACGTGGCAGATTCCTACTGGCCAAAAGGTGTTCGCTGCAGAAGTTTATACGGCGAACGACCGCTATCTAAGCAAAACGGCGGCGGCTAACTAAAGCAAAAAAAAAAACGATCGGTTTTTTAACAAAACCCGCGGTTAACCAATCTAAACAAAAAAATGAACGTAGGGAGCGAGCGGTCGTCTTATAGAGGCGGCGGCGACGTACAGGGGTGGCAGCGCTGGCGTTGGACGGTGATGGGGCGGCGACTCGGCGCCTCGACGACGGGAAGGAGGCGAGGGTCCCACCGGCGTCCGCGATCATTCTTGGGGTTGGCGAGCGGCGGGGTGGCGGCGGCAAGCCCGGAGGGAAGCGGCGGCGTTCGGAGCTCCGGTGAGGACGCAGACGCGTCGGGCATCGTCTCCGGTGGTCCCTAAGGGCAAAGAAAATGTCAAATGGATGCTCATGGACCCGGGCAATATTTTGGTGAAGAAGAACAGGGTCGGGGCGGTTTACTGGCGGCGTTTTACTCCGGCAAGGAAGCTCCAGCTCCGGCGAGATCCAAAGCAGGAGGGCGTCGGCTACGGGTGGTGTGAGGCGAAAAGCAAGTGGCAGAATGGAGAGAGGGGGTCGAGGGCTTCTTATAGGCGCGGAGAGAGGCTCGGGAGCGAGGGATAAGCTCTACCCCGAGAGCTTCGGCCGGCAGGTTCGGGAGTGCGCGTGTGCGTGCTCATCTAGCGGGAGGTGCGGGAGGTTAGGGACGATGGGCGGGCCCCATACGTCAGCGGCAGCAGCAGGTAGCGAAGGGAGGAGCGGGCGGCTCGTGCGTCTTGCGCTGGGGCGCCAACCTCTGGCGCTGTCGGCTGCCCCTAAGCCGTGGCTGGGCCTTAGCCTCGGCCCCGGCATTGGCTGGGCCGGTGGGCTCAGCCAGCGTCGTGTGTTTTTTTACAAAAAACTTTCCAAGGCCAAAGCGAAACAAACAAAATCCTAAAAATACCACGATAATTTTCTAAAATTACCTTGGAATATCTAGAGCACAATGAACATTTATTCAACCATAGAAGAATTTGAAAATATTTTCCTAATGCATTTAATGCACTTTTTGCAAATCAAATAAATACCAAATAAGTTCTAAAAACTCCAACTAATATTCAAATGAAATTTCCATCTCTTTTATATTTTGAGGAAGTCATCTTATCCCCTCTCCTTTATTTTTCTTGAGTGGAAAATAATATTTGAACATTCGAGAAAACTCCAAAATGCAATAAATCATGAGATGCAAATGATTTCAAATATTATTTTAAAATAACATCTATTGGTTTCATAATCCATTTCCATTTTCTTCCTGATAATTGAAGGAGTCATATTTCCTTCTCTCTTTATTTTATTGGAATGAATGGAAATGTTTTTGAAACTCAAAACGAAAAACTTTCCAAAAGTGAAGCAAATGAAATTCAAAAGTGCTCCTCATCACTTCCCACTCTATGTCATATATTTTAAAGTCCTATTATATTCTCTCATGAAAATCCTTGAGTGGCATAAAGTCTCTGAGTTGGACTATTGTTCAAATGGAATTCAAATCTACTTCAAAACCACTTTTCATTTCTTTAAATGGAAGAAGTCATACTATCTCCACTCTAGGGTTTTGTGATGAAATGAAATTGAATTCATGGAGATCAAAATGCAAAATGAAAAGTTTTGGGAAAGTCCTTTTATTCCCTCTCATTCAACTTTCAAAAAGTTTCTATTTCCACTCAATTTCACACAATCAACCACACAACAATCAAACAAACAATCACAATTATTTATTTAATATAACATTCCAAAATTTAGAATTTTGGGATGTTACAAACTACCACCCTTAAAATGAATCTCGTCCTCGAGATTCAGAGAGGCTAGAAAGAAGGTTAGATTTGTGGGGTCTCCTTGAAAATCCATTCATCAACACAAGGTATGGGGTGCTACCACCCTTAGAAGCACGCTACGCTTCCAACAAAACTCATGTACTTCGCCCTTTGGGTTGATGGTGTCGGTCCTCTCATACTCCCCCGGTAACTCTTTCTTTGAGGCTCTTCCGTAGGGCATAACCTTTTCCTCAAAATCTTGAGTCCTTGCATCAAAATATGATCCTTCCGAGACTGGGTCTTCTTAGCTGACAGGTCTGTCGCCAATGCTAAACAACTATCGAAAATCTCATGGTGGTCAACAATTACTGGTTCTCCTGCAGAAAATGGGTGCTGTTGAACCTCACCGCGTAACCTACGATTGGCAACATGTGCCTGTACTGGGTTTCCATCATCCTGCCATTCTAAGGCTTTTGATTTGTCGTGTCGACACTCTTCTAAGTTTTTAAGGCTCTCTGATTTTCCATCAACATATGATAGCTCATGAAAGAAGTCTCCGGTATGGGGCCAATCCATCCCGTGCATTTGAATCATTACCACATACGCAGATAGTGAATCACGTATTCTAACACTTGGGCATCCTCACAAACATTGCATAACTTCTCTTCTCCACGACCGGGTTCGGGTAATCCATTGGTTACGCAAGCCAAACAAAACCTCTATCATCTCTTCACAACTCTTGGGTTTACGTAACCTCCTATGGAACGTCTGTTGATGAAATCACATCTTCTTCCGTAATTCTTTCTCGCAACAAGGTTGTGCTTGCTTCTTATCAAATCCTCGGTCCCGTGGGTTATGGCCCACTCCAACACTTGTATATCTTTAACTCATCCTTGGGGTTACTATTGTTCCATATTCCAACATTACATCTCCTTTAAATCCAATAGTACTTCATTCCTTCATACTCTTGGGGTAACCATCATAACTAAAACCAAACTCCAACTCATTTTTCCAAAATCCACTCTATGGAATACATTTTCTTTTCCCATTGTTCAAGTGTTCACACAGACAAGTATCGCCAGAAAAATGCACTGGTTCATCCATAATTCTCTTCATATCAAATCCTTTATTACATCCTTAACCACTACTCAAAACTCAAATTTCAAAAGTACTCTATTACAAAAGCTTCCATCCACATAGTTTGGTATGGTCAAGCATTACTTCCATCTTTATTCATTTGCCATACTTGAAGATGCTTCAGTCCCACTAGAACTGTGCGATGTGATCCTTCAAATCATCGATGTTTTGCTTCATCGTGGTGACCATGAGCTTCATGTCCATCATCTCTGCATGTACCTCCCTCGTGTATTCCCTGAGTGTGACGGAGTCTTGCTTCTAGTATTTCTCCAATCTGACGATGGTCTCCATAGCAGCTTCACGAACAGAGTCAAAGAATGTTGCTCGTGGTACTCGAGAAATGAAAAGTATTGCCCCATAGTCTTTGGGCAGACTCCTTCACACGGTGGAGGTGTACCTCCACGCACTGTTGGAGATATGCCCTAGAGGCAATCATGTATGATGATATTTCCTATGTGTTTATGAATAAAGATAGTCCTTGGACATTATCAAGGATGTGTATCAGCAAATGCGTGACTTGTTTGTGGGACTATGCATTGTATGATGATCTGTCCTAAAAGGTCCGTAGTCGAAAAGGGCTGTGTGGACGCCAAGCCGACTAGACTAGCATATGACACGGTCGATGGCTTGGTCTCACTAGCCATGGAGCATTGGATGCTAACCGGATAATATGGACTTGGAAAGGTCTGGTCGGATTCGACATAGTCGGATCCGAAGTCGAGATAAGGTCCGAGTCAGACAGACCCAACTATGAGACGCAGCGATATGTCATCTGTGAGTCTCTAGTACAACATACGTTCTATGTCCTAAGACCTGAGCTGACGCATGTACTCGAGATGGTGATAGACTTGCTTTGGGCCGACCAAACGCTACTCCGTGGATCGGGTAGTTACAAAGGCAGATTTCGGGTTTGTCCAATCCCATGCTCATGCGAGACATGGTCGTGCAAGATGGGATTTGCCCCTCGATCAGGAGAGATATACTCTGGGCCCCTCGTGTGATCTCGACCAGGAAAGCATGGCCATGCGACAAGGATTATGAGATAATTCGGATTGTGGTCAGTATCACCGAACGAGAAAGAGGTCGGGCTAGCACAAGGATGACAGTCTCACCTTGAGCCCCGACAACATATATCGTCTTGACAAAGGGGAACAGAAGTGTGACACGTTGTAAAGTTCGCCTAACCAGCTTCATAGTCAGCTTGGTGGTCGGCACGCCTTGCTAGAGGCCGCTACCAACCGTACTGGTCGGAGGTGATCCGAACTGTGACCAAGCCGACTTGAACCTAAGGGGTCGCGCGCTTAATGGAAGGAACCTACGAGGTCAGTTCGTAGGACACTGGTCGGATGTCATCCGAACTGGACTAGGAACGTGACCGAGTAGACTTTGAGCTTTAGGGTCCGTGCGAGGCCCAAGTGTTGAGCCCGCGGCGGACGCCTATATAAAGTGGAGGTGCGGCACACTCATTAGTTCGATTGCTTGATTGCTGCGACTAGGGTTTGCATGTGTTGCGAATAGCCACCTCCACTCGCCGCCGATCGTGTGATCGGACCTAGCAGTCCGCCGACGATGTTCCTCCCAGACGCCGCTGCGATACCATTAGAGGCGGTGCACTTGCGCCGCTCCGGTGAACTCGTACGTGGGATCGGACGACCGGCCGCTCGAGGGAGATCGGACGAGGAGGAGACGATCCACGCAGACGCGCTGCCCAAACTCTTCTTCCGCTGCACAAAGCATCATGCCTAGTGGTAACGAACTGTGATCCATCTCCCATAGCATGTTCCTGGATGTTCTGCGCGTAGGAATTTTTAATTTGCAGTCGACGCACCCTACCGTAGAACCCAACAGTACCAAAGTTCAACTCCATTCTCCATGAAAGGATAACCCTTGTAGACTGCATCTCCTTCAAGATGAATATGCTTCATCATGTCCTTCAGGATTTTTGGGTAATCCTGATCACTAGTCGTGGTCATGATCGCTTCGGGCCCTTGAGAAAAGACTTCGAAAAGGGCTGTCATCTGCAGCATAAAATAGAAGGGGTACTCAGGATAATGTATGTATTTCCTTGGGTGAAATGTGGTTGTTTTCCTAAAAAGTTCGGAGTCGTTGTCCATGGGTTCAAGGTTTATGTTTGAGTGAGATGTTGAGAGAGGTACTCACAATCAACAAACAACTCATAACATCTCATATGAGATCCCAACCACATCAACTATTATCGCTTCATGAGCTATTACAATTTCCATTTCATAACTCAACTCAACATCCTCATTGAAAATAAAAGTATATTCCACATTTATTACATGCTTTATTCCAATATCAAGATCTCAACTACTCTGCTCAAGCTTTCCTCGGGTCTGAACATTCTCTGGCAAAATGTCCTACTCCTTTGCAGCGTAAACAAATGACTTCAGACAAATCCAGAGGCTTCTTGGTGGCTATCTTGGTTCCTTGGGTTCTTGGCTTCCTTGCTGGGCATTCGCTAGCGTAATGACCTAAATCCTTGCACCTGTAACAAGTGATATGACTCAGGTCCTTTCCTGCAGAAATTGGGTTGTTCTGGGGACACATGCTCCTTCTCTTCCTAGACTTCTTCTTTCCGATCATTTCTTCTAACTCTTGTGGATCAAACTCCACTTCCTCTATCACAAAGTCTCCCAGATACTCTTGGATTTTCTTCATGCAATACAGTGAAAAATTTCCTTCTTATCCACATTAATAGCAAGCATTGGAGTAAAATCTGTTTAGGCTTTATCCATCGTGGTCGCCAACATCTTCCTTCATCACAGGTCCTTTAAACTTTCCCCGAGGGCTTCTTTCATTGCTCCATTCTGCTGCTTGGCAATTTCTTGTACCTTGGGGTAAATATGACATCAAGGGGTAGTGCGTAGTTCCTTCTCACAATAAACATGTTATCTGCCTTGTTAGGCATTCTTCCGCTGGGTGACTTCCTGCACAATGAGGGCATCCATCCTTGTGTTCCTCATGGGTGTGTCCTATTTCTCCGCATATCATGCAGGCACGAGGTTTCTTCATCGGGTTATCATCTTGCTTTCGGAAAAGACGGGATCCCAACAGAGTCTCCTTCAATTGCTCCCAAGTTTTTGCTCCATTATATCCTTGTATGGCTTGATGCATTTTCCACTGTGTTGCAGCACTTCTTGTAAAGTATCAAGAGCGTATTGAACCTCATACTTCCTTGCAACCAAATTGCTCCTCAAGTGATTCTCCATGTTTTGAATCCATAGCTCTGCCTCCAACTGAGTGATCGGTCCAGAGAATACAAGTCCATCTTCATTCATAATCTATTGGGTCCAAGGGTTTTGGGATGAGATACGGGAGAGGGATAGAGAGAGATACACACAATACAAACAATATAGTTTTGTAAATGGTTTTATTTGTTGTCATCGGAAAACACACACAAAATATGACAGCTCACAAATCATCGTGATCTAACGTGAGTATACAACAAGGGTTTGGTCTTCTAAAGGTCATATAAATCTTGGAATTTTTCCGTGTCTTCATATTCTTCGAAGTCTTCGATCGTCGTAGCATTAATTCTTGAATGTATGGTGAAGTCTCGATACCTTGTCCTTCTCGGAGTGGTCTCATCAGTTGATCCTCCGTGTGGTCAAAGGGAAAAGGGGTATTGTCTAACTATTTGGGGTAAAAGGAAAGATTTGATAAAGCTCGGAAAAGAAGAGAGATAAAGGATCTTTTTGAAAATAAAGTTTTAGAGAAATCATTTCCTAAGGGAATTCCAGGTTTCTAGGGTCACGCCTCATCACAACATGTGCTCGATACCATCTCTCAGAAGCGACCCGACCTCAAACGGTCAAGCTCTTCGTATCTATGCCATCCTCGATCGGTATGTCGGGCACACACAAGACATCAATGTATATATCAAAGTGCAATCACATGTATAAATAACGTAAAACTGATATATACCTCATAAGTCTCAGCGGAAACAATCGAACGGGTGTGGAGTCCCACCAACGCCAACGGCAAGTTGAGTGTAGACCGTAACCCTACAACGTAACTCTTACCCGTCGTAGAAATTCCTGCAACATAAGACGTTGCAGCCGTAGTAGGTCAAGACATTGAATGTCTTGGCAAGTCACATTATAAGAATAATGAACCTATTTGTACATGCAATTTGGCTGGTGGAAAGCTTTAAGTTTAGTTTTTGCATAAAGCTAGTTTTTCCCTAGAATAAAAGATATTATCCTACCACTACAAGATAGCATAGGATGAGTTGGCAAACCCAACTCAACCCATTCCCAAAGTTTCATTTAAAACCCAACTGTTTAATTAAGGGTGATGAGATCTCCCAAAGATTTCCACTACTAGATGCTCAAGTTGTCCGTAATCGGGGACACGGCTAATCGATTAGGTTTTAACACTCTGCAGAGGTTTGCGACTTTTCCCCACAAGACTCGATCGCCTCCTTGAAGTTCTCGTGACCTGCTCGGGCGTTTGAGAACAGGATGACCGAGACATAGTCTTTCAAAGTATTCCCCTTAACTCCACGGATAGGCCGGTACACCTACTCATTCTACATCTGCTAGCCTATCCCTAAGAGGTCATACTATCTACTCAACTAAGCCAGAGCCCATATTGACTTGTGGCTGCACACGTAAGCTTCTAGACATGATAATACGATTGATCTCTTTGAGCCTCAAGTGACGGACCACTAGTGGTGCACCACCATGGATTAACCATGCATGCTCCCACTATACTTCGCCACCATTCAAACCAAACCTCCGCCCAGGTAGTTCATTAAGTTATCTTGGTTCTACTTACTACTTTGTCACTCATCTCTCTCAATGAACACTTCCCAATCCACGTCTACATTGGCGAGGCAAAATTAAACTTACGTGGTGGTGACAAAGGTATATGGTTCAAACCTACCTCAATGAACTACTAGGTAACGACATACCCATCTGGCAACAATAAATCCTACCATGCAATCCTACCACAAAAGGACTAAGTGCATAATATAAACATAGGTAATTGGAAGAATGGTCAAATGTGAACTTGCCTGGTAATAGTTGCTGAAGATTATAACGCTCTTAGAAATTTACTTAATAGAACTATTCGTCACTCTCCGATGAAAATCTATAAAGTCAAACATTGCATTCGCATAAGCAATCATTTCAGAGAACCAAATAACATGCACAACAAAAAGACTCAGAAAGACCAAATGAAAATGCAACACACTCAACTATCACAAAATTTTCTAAGCGCGAAACAACATGTGACATGAGGTTCAAAAATGTGATGCGAACCATGGTGCATACACGGCATATGAGTAAAACTACTATGGACAGATCCTAAGTGTGTGAAAATATTTTGAGAAAGGTCTAGGTGATAGGGTTTGGCTACAGTGACACGGTGCAAAAAGAATTACATCAATCGGAGCTACGGTTTAAGAGATATGGCCAGTTGAAGTTTGAATTCAAATCTGAATAAAGTTCAAATTTTAATTTGGAAAAAGTTTACAAACATGATGCTACTGGATAGATCTGAACATGAAGAAGAATTTGCCGCTGGTTTCATCGAAGTTTGGACCTCTTGTTAAAAAGTTGTGGCTATTCTAAGTTTAGGGCTAATATGCTAATTCCGTGGACTAAACGGTGAAATGTAAAAGAAAAATAAACTGCGAACAGGCCCTTGGCCACGTGGCAGATTCCTATCTGCCAAAAGGTGTTCGCCATGTAAGTTTATACGGCGAACGACCGCTATCTAAGCAAAAACGGCGGCTAACTAAAGCAAAAAAACGATCGGTTTTTTACAAAACCCGTTAACCAATCTAAACAAAAAATGAACGAGCGAAAGCGGTCGTCAGACAAAGGCGGCGACGACATACAGGCGGTCAGCTGGCGTTGGGCGGTGATGGGCGGCGACTCGGCGCTCCTCAACGACGGGAAGGAGGCGGCGGGTCCAAGACGGCTGGCGTCCGCGATCCGCCGGTGGGGTTGGCGGCGGCGGTGGCTGGCGGCAAGCGGAGGGAGGCGGCGGCGTTCGAGCTCCGGTGAGGACGCCAGACGTCGGGCGTCGTCTCCGGTGGTCCCTAAGGGCAAAAAAATGTCAAACGGATGCTCATCGACCCGGGCAATATTTTGGTGAAGAAGAACAGGGTTGGGGCGGTTTACTGGCGGCGTTTTACTCCGGCAAGGAAGCTCCGGCTCCGGCGAGATCCAAAGCAAGAGGGCGTCGGCTACGGGTGGTGTGAGGCGAAACGAAGTGGAAGAATGGAGAGAGGGGGTCGAGGGCTTCTTATAGGCGCGGAGAGAGGGCTCGGAGCGAGGGATAAGCTCTACCCGAGAGCTTCGGCCGAGGTTCGGGAGTGCGTGGTGCGTGCTCATCTAGCGGGAGGAGCGGAGGTTAGGGACGATGGGCGGGCCCCATACGCCGTGGCAACAGCAGGTAGCGAAGCGAAGGGAGGAGAGGCGGCTCGTGCGTCTAAGTGGGCCAAGGCTGCCTCTTGGCGCTTGCCGCTGGCTGCCCTAGCGCTGTGGCTGGGCCTTGGCCTCGCTGGCCTGTGGCTGGGCCGGTGGGCTCGCGCCCGCGTGCGTGTGTTTTTTTTTACAAAAAAACTTTCCAAGGCCAAAGCGAAACAAACAAAATCCTAAAAATACCACGATAATTTTCTAAAATTACCTTGGAATATCTAGAGCACAATGAACATTTATTCAACCATAGAAGAATTTGAAAATATTTTCCTAATGCATTTAATACACTTTTTGCAAATCAAATAAATACCAAATAAGTTCTAAAAACTCCAACTAATATTCAAATGAAATTTCCATCTATTTTATATTTTGAGGAAGTCATCTTATCCCCTCTCCTTTATTTTTCTTGAGTGGAAAATAATATTTGAACATTCGAGAAAACTCCAAATGCAATAAATCATGAGATGCAAATGATTTCAAATATTATTTTAAAATAACATCTATTGGTTTCATAATCCATTTCCATTTTCATCCTGATAATTGAAGGAGTCATATTTCCTTCTCTCTTTATTTTATTGGAATGAATGGAAAAGTTTTTGAAACTCAAAACGAAAAACTTTCCAAAAGTGAACCAAATGAAATTCAAAAGTGCTCCTCATCACTTCCCACTCTATGTCATATATTTTAAAGTCCTATTATCTTCTCTCATGAAAATCCTTGAGTGGCATAAAGTCTCCGAGTTGGACTATTGTTCAAATGGAATTCAAATCTACTTCAAAACCACTTTTCATTTCTTTTAAATGGAAGAATTCATACTATCTCCACTCTAGGGTTTTGTGATGAAATGAAATTGAATTCATGGAGATCAAAATGCAAAATGAAAAGTTTTGGGAAAGTCCTTTTATTCCCTCTCATTCAACTTTCAAAAATGTTTCTATTTCCACTCAATTTCACACGATCAACCACACAACAATCAAACAAACAATCACAATTATTTATTTAATATAACATTCCAAAATTTAGAATTTTGGGATGTTACAAATTATGCCAAAGTATCACTCCGCATCAAAAATTCTTTTTTATCATTTACCTACTCGAGGACGAGCAGGAATTAAGCTTGGGGATGCCAGATACGTCTCCAACGTATCTATAATTTTTGATTGCTCCATGCTACTTTATCTACTGTTTTGGACTATATTGGGCTTTATTTTCCACTTTTATATTATTTTTGGGACTAACCTATTAACCGGAGGCCCAGCCCTGCATTTGTTGTTTTATGCCTATTTCAGTGTTTCGAGGAAAAGGAATATCAGACGGAGTCAAAACGGAACAAAATCAACTGGGGAAGTTAATTTTGGAAGGAAACCCACCTGTTGGACTTGGAGTGCACGTCAGGGGAGTCCCGGGCTGCCCACGAGGGTGGCGGGCGCGCCCACCCCCCTAGGGCGCGCCCCCCTGCCTCATGAGCACCCCGGAGGTCCACCGACGTACCCCGTGCACCCATATATACCTACGTACCCTAAAACTTCCGTATCGTAACCTAGATCGAGTTCCGCCGCAAGAAACCTCCGTAACCACTAAAACCAATCGGGGCCCCTGTTCCCAAGACTCCCACGGGAGGGGGATCCCATCACCGAGGCCATCTTCATCATCCCGGCGCTATCCATGACGAGGAGGGAGTAGTTCACCCTGGCTGAGGGTATGTACCAAAGAGCTATGTGTTTGATCTCTCTCTCTCGTGTTCTCTCTCGTGTTCCCTCTATGGCACGATCTTGATGTATCCCGAGCTTTGCTATTGTGGTTGGATCTTATGATGTTTCTCCCTCTCTATTCTCTTGTGATGAATTGAGTTTCCCTCTTGAAGTTATCTTATCGAATTGAGTCTTTATATGAGAACACTTGATGTATGTCTTGCCGTGTTTATCTGTGGGTGACAATGGGATTTCACGTGCCACTTGATGTATGTTTTGTCGACCAACTTATGGTTCCGCCCATGAACCTATGCATAGGGGTTGGCACACATTTTCTTGATTCTCCGGTAGTAGCTTTGGGGCACTCTTTGAAGTACTTTTATGTTGGTTGGATGAATCTGAGATTGTGTGATGCATATCGTATAATCATGCCCACGGATACTTGAGCTGACAATGGAGTATCTAGGTGACATTAGGGTTTTGGTTGATTTGTGTTTTAAGGTGTTATTCTAGTACAAACTCTTTTATAGATCGATCCGAAAGAATAACTTTGAGGTGGTTTCGTACCCTACCATAATCCCTACGTTTGTTCTCCGCTATTAGTGGCTTGAGTGACTCTTTGTTGCATGTTGAGGGATTGTTATATGATCTATCTATGTTATTATTGTTCGTAGAACTTGCACTAGTGAAAGTATGAACCCTAGGCCTTGTTTCCTATCATTGCAATACCGCTTACGCTCACTTTTACCACTTGTTACCTTGCTGTTTTTATATTTTCAGTTTACAAAAACCTTTATCTACCATCCATATTGCACTTGTATCACCATCTCTTCGCCGAACTAGTGCAATTCCATAAAATTTACCATTGTATTGGGTGTGTTGGGGACACAAGAGACTCTTTGTTACTTGGTTGTAGGGTTTCTTGAGAGAGACCATCTTCATCCTACGCCTCCCACGGATTGATAAACCTTAGGTCATCAACTTGAGGGAAATTTACATCTTGTCCTACAAACCTCTGCACTTGGAGGCCCAACAACGTCTACAAGAAGAAGGTTGCGTAGTAGACATCATGCAGCAATGAGGATAATCCACAAGTTACGGACCCAGTCCGTGGAATTGCCACCATCATCTTCCAACTTTGCTTTCTCAAGGAACGCATTAAAATTCAACGGAACAACAACACGAGCCATCTATCTACAACAAACATAGACATGCAAAATACTATCAGGTACTAAGATCATGATAAATTTAAGTTCAATTAATCATATTACTTAAGAACTCCCACTTAGATAGACATCCTCTAATCATCTAAGTGATCACGTGATCCAAATCAACTAAACCATAACCGATCATCACGTGAAATGGAGTAGTTTTCAATGGTGAACATCACTATGTTGATCATATCTACTATATGATTCACGCTCGAGCTTTCGGTCTTAGTGTTCCCAGGCCATATCTGCATATCTAAGCTCATCAAGTTTAACCTGAGTATTCTGCCTGTGCAAAACTAGCTTGCACCCGTTGTAGATGGACGTAGAGCTTATCACACCCAATCATCACGTGGTGTCTGGGCACGATGAACTTTGGCAACAGTGCATACTCAGGGAGAACACTTTTATCTTGAAATTTAGTGAGAGATCATCTTATAATGCTACTGTCAATCAAAGCAAAATAAGATGCATAAAAGATAAACATCACATGCAATCAATATAAGTGATATGATATGGCCACCATCATCTTGTGCTTGTGATCTCCATCTCCGAAGCACCGCCATGATCACCATCGTCACCGGCGCGACACCTTGATCTCCATCGTAGCATCGTTGTCGTCTTGCCAACTATTGCTTCTACGACTATCGCTACCGCTTAGTGTTTATGTAAATCAATTGCAGCGTGATTGCATTGCATACAATAAAGCGACAAACATATGGCTCCTGCCACTTGCCGATAACTTGCTTACAAAACATGATCATCTCATACAATAAAATATAGCATCATGTCTTGACCATATCACATCACAACATGCCCTGCAAAAACAAGTTAGACGTCCACTACTTTGTTGTTGCAAGTTTTACGTGGCTGCTACGGGCTGAGCAAGAACTGTTCTTACCTACGCATCAAAACAACAACAATAGTTCGTCAAGTTAGTGTTGTTTTAACCTTCTCAAGGACCAAGCGTATGCACACTCAGTTCAACTAAAGTTGGAGAAACTGACACCCCACCGCCGATTGTCAAAACCGGCGGATCTAGGGTAGGGGGTCCCGAACTGTGCGTCTAGGCGGATGGTAACAGGAGACAAGGGACACGATGTTTTTACCCAGGTTCGGCCCTCTCGATGGAGGTAAAACCCTACTCCTGCTTGATTAATATTGATGATATGGGTAGTACAAGAGTAGATCTACCACGAGATCAAGGAGGCCAAACCCTAGAAGGTAGCCTATGGTATGATTGTTGTTCGTCCTACGGACTAAAACCCTCCGGTTTATATAGACACCGGATAGGGTTAGGGTTACACAGAGTCGGTTACAGTGGTAGGAGATCTACATATCCGTATCGCCAAGCTTGCCTTCCACGCCAAGGAAAGTCCCATCCGGATACGGGACGAAGTCTTCAATCTTGTATCTTCATAGTCCAGGAGTCCGGCCAACGGTGATAGTTCGGCTATCCGGACACCCCCTAATCCGGGACTCCCTCACCCCTAGTGATGACCCACAAGTGTAGGGGATCTATGGTAGTCCTTTCGATAAGTAAGAGTGTCGAACCCAACGAGGAGCGTAAGGAAATGATAAGCGGTTCTCAAAGAAGGTATTCTCTGCAAGCACCGAAATTATAGGTAATGAGATAGTTTTGTGATAAGATAATTTGTAATGAGCAACAAGTAACAAAAGTAAATTAAGTGCAGCAAGCTGGCCCAATCCTTTTTGTAGCAAAGGACAAGCCTGGAAAAACTCTTATATAGAGGAAAGCGTTCCCAAGGACACATGGGAATTATCGTCAAGCTAGTTTTCATCATGTTCATATGATTCGCCTTCGGTACTTTCATAATTTGATATGTGGGTGGACCGGTGCTTGGGTGTTGTCCTTACTTGAACAAGCATCCCACTTATGATTAACTCCTATTACAAGCATCCGCAACTACAAAAGAAGTATTAAGGTAAACCTAACCATAGCATGAAACATATGGATCCAAATCAGCCCCTAACGAAGCAACACATAAACTAGGGTTTAAGCTTCTGTCACTCTAGCAACCCATCATCTACTTATTACTTCCCAATGCCTTCCTCTAGGCCCAAATAATGGTGAAGTGTCATGTAGTCGATGTTCACATAACACCACTAGAGGAACGAATACCAAACGAATACCAAATTCACATGACTATTAATAGCAAGACTTCTCCCATGTCCTCAGGAACAAAGGTAACTACTCACAAAGCATATTCATGTTCATAATCAGAGGGGTGTTAATATGCATATTGGATCTGAACATATGATCTTCCACCAAATAAACCAACTAGCATGAACTACAAGGAGTAATCAACACTACTAGCAACCTACTTCTACCAATCCCAGAATTAGAGACAAGAATTGGATACAAGAGATGAACTAGGGTTTGAGAGGAGATGGTGCTGGTGAAGATGTTGATGGAGATTGGCCCCCTCCTGATGAGAGGAGCGTTGGTGATGACGATGGCGATGATTTCCCCCTCCCGGAGTGAAGTGTCCCTGGCAGAACAGCTCCGCCGGAGCCCTAGATTGGTTCCGCCAAGGTTCCTCCTCGTGGCGGCGGAGTCTCCTCCCGAAAGCTTGCTTATGATTTTTTCTCGGACGAAAGACTTCATATAGCAGAAGATGGGCACCGAAGGGCCACCAGGGGGCTCACGAGACAGGGGGGCGCGCCCAGGGGGGTAGGGCGCGCCCCCACCCTCGTGGCCAGGGTGTGGGCCCCCTCTTCTATTTTCTTCGCTTAGTATTTTTTATTATTTCCAAAAACAACTTCCGTGGAGTTTCAGGACTTTTGGAGTTGTGCAGACTAGGTCTCTAATATTTGCTCCTTTTCCAGCCCAGAATTCCAGCTGCCCGTATTCTCCCTCCTTATGTAAACCTTGTAAAATAAGAGAGAATGGGCATAAGTATAGTGACATAATGTGTAATTACAGCCCATAATGCAATAAATATCGATATAAAAGCATGATGCAAAATGGACGTATCAACTCCCGCAAGCTTAGACCTCGCTTGTCCTCAAGCGGAAGCCGATAACGATAAATATGTCCACATGTTTAGAGGTAGAGGTGTCGATAAAATAAAATACGAACATGAGGGCATAACAGCAACATATATGGATATTGTCATATGATTTCTTATGCTCAAGTAATAATCTATTCACAATGCAAAGTATGAATCAGAAACTTTATTGAGAACTAACAAACTACAATCTCAGTCCTTGAAGCAATTGAAATTTATCGTAACATCAGAAAGAGTCTATGTCAGAGCTTGTCAACAAGCCCACATACTCAACTATCATATAGTATTTCATAATTGCTAACACTCACGCAATACTTGTGGTTACGGAGTTTTAATTAGACACAGATAAAGATCGGGGCTTATAGTTTCGCCTCCCAAGCTTTTACCTCAAGGGTAATGTCAACAATAATAGTTCATTCTAACTTACACCCAATTAGATATATATATCAAGATCTTTCCAACACACTGTGCTTGCCACAGGATAAAATGTAAAAAGTAAAGGTGAAGATCACCTAGGGATGGCAATGGGGACAATCCCATATGGGGATACCTACAACATCACCATCCCGATCTATTCCCTATCATCCCATCCCCATCCCCGTTTACATGACTGGGGATGAAATTTCCCCAGACCCATGCCCCACTGGGGAACAGGGCCCCATTAGGGTCCCCATCCCCATAAACAAATACTCATATACATAATATGACACCCTATGATCAACACACATACATGGTGTTGTCCTTGTCCTGCTAATGCCTATCTAGGTCCTATTGACTTCTTGGTCATGGTGGCAGCTGAGGTGAGGATGTGAGATAGGTTTATGGTTTTTACAGAGCTTTTTTTGTTTTCGCAAGTTTGTTTGTGAATATTTTAATATTGACCGCAGTGTCACGGTTACTAACCGGGTCCCCGATGGTATTGGGTCTGGTGAATAGGATATCGTCCCCATACCCATTATACCCTATGGGGAATAAATTAGTTTGGCAAATATCCCCATGGGGATGTTTTTCGCCCATCCCCACCCCCTAATAGATGAAATCCCCACGGGTTTGGCGGGTATGGGGCCCCGTTGCCAACCCTAAGATCACCATGACTCGTGCATAAGGTAGAAGATAAAAGTAAAAGATAGGCCCTTCGCAGAGGGAAGCAGAGGTTGCCATGCGCTTTCAGAGTTGGATACATAAAATCTTAATGTGAAAGAACGTCACTTTATATTGCCACTTGTGATATGGACCTTTATTATGCAGTCTGTCGCTTTTATTTCTTCCACATCACAAGATCGTATAAAGCTTATTTCCTCCACACCAATCAATCATACATATTTAGAGAGCAATTTTTATTGCTTGCACCGATGGCAACTTACTTGAAGGATCTTACTCAATCCATAGGTAGGTATGGTGGACTCTCATTGCAAAACTGGGTTTAATGGTATTTGGAAGCACAAGTAGTATCTCTACTTGGTGCAAAGAATTTGGCTAGCATGAGGGGGAAAGGCAAGATCAACATGTTGGATGATCCATGGCAATAACATTTATTTTAAATATAAGAAAACATAACCCATTACGTTGTCTTCCTTGTCCAACATCAACTCTTTAGCATGTCATATTTTAATGAGTGCTCATAATCATAAAAGATGTCCAAGATAGTATATTTATATGTGAAACCTCTCTTTCTTTATTACTTCCTATTAATTGCAACGATGATCAAAGCTATGTTTGTCAACTCTCAACAACTTTTAATCATCATATTCTTTCTATGTGAAGTCATTACTCTTCATAAGATCAATATGATCTCTTTTTTTATTCTTTCTCTTTTCTTTTATTCCCTCAAGATCATAGCAAAATAATCAAGCCCTTGACTCAACACTAATCTTTATTATATATAGCTCACAGACTCGATTACATAGAGGGGTCATAAAGCAAAGCTCAAAACTAGATCATACTAAAATTTTAATCTACCAGATCAAGATATTACTAAAAGGATCGAACTAAGAAAAACAGTAAAGATAGATATGTGATGGTGATACGATACCGGGGCACCTCCCCCAAGCCTAGCAGTTGCCAAGGGGAGTGCCCATACCCATGTGATTATATCTCTTTCTTCGGAGGTGCTGATGATGGGGTTGTTGATGATGTAAATTGTGCTTTCAGCTTCTTCATATTGTAATTGAGGAGAGCAATTTCCTCCTTTAAATCATCGACCTCCGATTCCAGCTTCAAGATCTTGTCACATAAATCTCCTTTGTTCTTCTGCCGAAAACGAGAAGGAATAGATCGATTGTTAGATAGTTTAGCCCTCTTAGGGAGTCTAGACTTCTTGAACTTCACGTGGATATCCCCAGGTTGAGGTAGAGGGACATCCTCCTCCTCTGAGCTTGAATCGTTAATCCTAATCAAATGGGCATCCTCCTCCTCATCCATAGTTCGACCACATAGAGATAGATCCCCATAGGTATTTGGGTCAGCAATGAGGTGTGAGACATATCTCTCTCCGTCGGAATCCTGAGATGACATCTTGCTCCAAATCTGCTACAGAAACAGCTCGAAACGAAAACAGAGGATATTTGCGTGATATAGGAGTCAAAACCTTCGGGAGATTATATATGAATTTTTACCGACCAAAATACATATCATGCAAGAAAACGGAGTCCGGAGAGCGCACGAGGTGCCCACGAGGCAGGGGGCGCGCCCTCCACCCTCGTGGAGCCCTCGTGTCCTTCCCGGACTGCTTCTTATTTTTCTATTTTTCTAAATATTCCAAAACAAAGAAAAATTGCCATTAGAACTGTTTTGGAGTCGGTTTACTTACCGTACCACGTACCTATTCCTTTTCGGAGTCTGCAATGTTCTGGAAAGTGTCCCTTATGTATTCCTCCGGGGTTACGGTTTCAATAACATTGGTTTCAACATTTATAGGATTACCTGAGATATAATGTTTGATTCTTTGACCATTTACCACCTTCGGATTTGTGCCTTCGAAGTTGTTGATTTTTATGGCACCAGAACGATAGACCTCCTCAATAACATAAGGAACTTCCTATTTAGAGAGAAGTTTTCTGCAAAAATCTTAAACGAGAGTTGTATAGCAATAAATAATCACCTACATTAAACTCACGCTTTTGTATCCTTTTGTCATGCCATCTTTTAACTTTTTCTTTAAACAACTTGGCATTCTCATATGCTTGGGTTCTTCATTCATCAAGTGAGCTAATGTCAAATAACCTCTTCTCACCGGCAAGTTTGAAATCATAGTTGACCTCTTTAATAGCCCAATATGCCTTATGTTCTAGTTCGAGAGGTAAGTGACATGCTTTTCCATAAAGCATTTTATATGGAGACATTCCCATAGGATTTTTATATGCAGTTCTATAAGCCCATAATGCATCATCAAGTTTCTTGGACTAATTCTTTCTAGATCTATTAACAGTCTTTTGCAAAATTAATTTGATTTATCTATTACTCAATTCTACTTGACCACTAGATTGTGGGTGATAAGGGGATACAATTCTATGATTAACATCATATTTAGCAAGCATTTTATGAAAAGCACCATGAATAAAATGTGAACCACCATCAGTCATGAAATATCTAGGGACTCCAAACCTCAGAAAAAATAACTTCTTTAAGCATATTAATAGAGGTGTTATGATCAGCACTACTAGTTGGAATAGCTTCTGCCCACTTAGTAACGTAATCAACATCAACTAAAATATGAGTATACCCATTAGAGGCAAGAAACGGTCCCATATAATCAAAGCCCCAAACATCAAATGGTTCAACAACAAGTGAATAATTCATAGGAATTTCTTGACATTTACTAATATTGCCAATTCTTTGACATTCATCACAAGATAAGACAAACTTACGGGCATCCTTGAAGAGAGTAGGCCAATTAAAACCAGATTGCAATACCTTATGTGCGCTTCTATCTCCAGCGTGGTGTCCTCCATAAGCTTCGGAGTGACACTTGCGTAGGATCTGTTCCTATTCATGCTCAGGTACACAACGTCTAATAACACCATCTACTCCTTTATAAAGATGTGGGTCATCCCAGACGTAATGTCTTAAATCATAGAAAAAGTTTTTCTTTTGTTGGTATGTGAAACTAGGTGGTGTGAATTTAGCAACAATGTAATTAGCATAATCAGCATACCATGGAGCAGTACGAGAAGCATTTATGACATTTAGTTGTTCATCGTGAAAGCTATCATCAATTGGTAGTGTGTCATCTAGTACATTTTCTAACCTAGACTAGTTGTCTGCATCGGGGTTCTCAGCTCCCTTTCTATCAATAATATGCAAATCAAATTCTTGTAGCAAGAGAACCCATCTAATAAGTCTAGGTTTAGCATCTTTATTTTCCATAAGATATTTAATAGCAGCATGATCCGTGTGAATAGTTACTTTAGAATCAACAATATAAGGTCTGAACTTATCACATGCAAATACAACTGCTAAAAATTCTTTTTCAGTAGTGGCATAATTTCTCTGGGCATTGTCTAGAGTTTTACTAGCATATTGAATAACATTTAATTTCTTATCAACTCTTTGCCCTAGAACAACACCTACAGCATAATCACTAGCATCACACATAATTTCAAAGGGTAAATTCCAATCGGTGGCTGAACAATAGGTGCGTAAATCAATGCTTTCTTAAGTATTCCAAATGCTTCTACACAATCATCATCAAAGACAAATGGTATATCTTTTGTAATAAATTAGTCGAGGCCGAGAAATTTTTGAGAAGTACTTAATGAACAACCTATAAAATCAAGCGTGACAAAGGAAACTTCTTATACCTTCGATGTCCTTGGGACATGGCATCTTTTCAATAGCATCAACTTTAGCCTTATCCACTTCAATACCTCTTTCAGAAATCTTATGCCCCAAGACAATATCTTCATTAACCATAAAGTGGCACTTCTCCCAATTCAAGACAAGATTAGTTTCTTCACATCTCTGCAAAACTCGATTAAGGTTGCTCAAGCAATCATCAAAAGAGGATCCATAGACAGAGAAATCGTCCATGAAAACCTCACAAATCTTTTCACCAAAATAAGAGAATATAGCCATCATGCATCTTTGAAAGGTAGCAGGTGCATTACATAAATCAAAAAGCATACGTCTATAAGCAAAACTACCGGAAGGGCAAGTAAAAGTGGTCTTAGCTTGATCATCAGCTGACACAGGTATTTGAGAGAAACCAGAATAACCATCCAAAAAGCAAAAATGTGTATGTTTGGATAATCTTTCTAGCATTTGATCTATAAAAGGTAAGGGGTAATGATCTTTTTAGTAGCTTTATTTATTTGAGGAAATCAATTACCATCCTATAACCTGTAATAATTCTTTGCAAATTCAATTCATCTTTATCATTAGGAACGATAGTAATACCTCCCTTCTTAGGAACACAATGGACATGACTTACCCACTGACTATCAGCAACGGGATAAATTATACCTGCCTCAAGGAGCTTTAGTATTTCCTTTCTTAACACTTCTTTAATCTTAGGATTCAGCCGTCGTTGATGATCAATAACTGGTTTGGCGTCTTTCTCCAAATTTATTTTGTGTTGACATAGAGTGGGACTAATGCCCTTAAGATCATCAAGTGTATATCCAATAGTAGCACGGTGCTTCTTTAGAGTTTTCAATAATTTTTCTTCCTCCTTCTCTAAAAGGTTAGCACTAATAATAATAGGATATATCTTCTTTTCATCAAGATAAGAATATTTAAGAGTATCAGGCAATGGTTTAAGCTCAAACACGGGATCACCCTTGGGTGGAGGAGGATCCCCTAGGATTTCAACAGCAAGTTGTGTTTCAGAATAGGTCCCTGTTTAAAGAATACTTCATCTATTTCCCTTCTTTCATTCATAAACATATCATTTTCATGGTCTAGTAAATATTGTTCTAAAGGATCACTAGGAGGTACGACAATAGAAGCAAGACCAATAATTTCATCTTTACTAGGCAGTTCCTCTTCACGGTGTTGTCTATGAAATTTAGAAAAGTTAAACTCATGAGACATATCGCCTAGACCAATGGTAACAACATCCTTTTTGCAGTCTATCTTAGCATTAATAAAGTGTTTAAGAAGGGTCTACCAAATATAATGGGACAAAAGCTATCTTGTGGGGAACCAAGAACAAGAAAATCAGCAGGATAATTAGTTTTCCCACACAAGACTTCAACATCTCTAACAATCCCAATTGGTGAAATAGTATCTCTATTGGAAAGTTCAATTGTAACATCAATTTCTTCTAACTCAGCAGGCGCAATATCATACATAATTTCTTTGTATAAATCAATAGATATTGCACTAGCACTAGCACCCATGTCACATAAGCCATGATAACAATGATCTCCTATTTTAACAGAAATAACAGTCATGCCTACCACCGGTCTATGTTTATCTTTAGCACAAGGTTTAGCAATTCTAGCAGTCTCATCACAGAAATAAATAACATGCCCATCAATATTATCAGCCAAGAGATCTTTAACATTGCAATATTAGGTTCAACTTTAACTTGCTCAGGAGGTGTATAAGTTCTAATATTGCTTTTACGAACCACAGTTGAAGCTTTGGCATGATCCTTTATTCCAACAGGGAAAGGTGGTTTCTCACCATAAGCAGTAGGAACAATAGGATCATTACAAGTGATAGTCTTTTCTTCAACTTTAATAGGTTCAAGTACTTTTACTTCTATGGGAGGATGATATTTAAACCACTTCTCTTTAGGGAGATCAACGTGAGCAGCAAAAGATTCACAAAAAGAAGCTACTATCTCAGAGTCAAGTCCATAGTTAGTGCTAAATTTACGGAAAACATCGGTATCCATAAAAGATTTAACACAATCAAACTTAGGTGTTGTCGTGGTTCTAAGCCTGACAGTAGAATGGGGGTAGGTATGGAGAGGCAAGGTACTAGCTATGGAGTAGTTGTATATGCACAAGTTTGACGAGTTCAGGCCCTTCTCGGAGGAAGTAACAGCCCTACGTCTCGGAGCCCGGAGGCGGTCGACTGGATTATATGCGTATGAATTACACAGGTGTGAACGCTTCTACCTGTGGAGGGGGGTGGCTTATATAGAGTGCGCCAGGACCCCAGCCAGCCCACGTAGCGAAGGGTTAAAGGTACATTCAGGCCAGGCATTACTGGTAACGCCTTACATAAAGTGTCATCAAGACCATAAAGACTACTTAATTACAGACCGCTTGGACACCGGTGGTTCTTGAACTCCTGGTGGTCGAGTGGGTCTTCATGGTCGAAAGTGTCCTTGAGTCTGCCGAGTGGAATCCTACCAGTCGATCGGAAGGCAGTTTATTCTAAGGATGTCCTTGGGGAGGGTATCTTGGACAGGTCCATGACCCTACCCTAGGTACATGACTTCATCATTAGCCCCCGAATGGATCGAGGTTTGAGTGAGGAAGGAGTTGATAATCTTTCCGACCTGTTTTTTTGTGCTGCGAGTGTGTCTTACCCTGGATCAGTGAACTTTTGGTGATGGTGTCAACTTCTCTTTCAGTCGCCTTGATCCATTCTTTACATATGTCGAGTGAACTTTATGAACTTGGAGATTTCCGAGCGACGGATCGGAGGAAATCTGTCGTCTGACAAGTTGCTCTGCTGTTAGCGGATTTAGCGGGATCCGAATTTCGGAAGCGCCGGAGAAGGCCGCGGCACTCGGATGGGATGAGGCAAGGACGCCTCGATCTCCGCGTCACCTTTTTCGCCACGTATCGCGCGCGCGGCTGTTGCGGGATTTGACAGGATTGCCCGGGCCTACCAGTCAGCCACTCGGAAGCGACTTCATATAAGGCACCGGGCGGGGGTCTTTTGAACAGTGCGCCCTCATTTTCCCCTCCCTCGTCCTCAGATTCATCTGCCGCGCCCGCAACCTGCTCAGTGCGGCTGCTCCGTTCCTGCTTCGCCGGCGACAATGGTGAAGGAGAAGACGGCGGCCTTGGAGCGGGCGAAGAAGGCGACGGCGAAGGCGAAGGGGAGAGCGACCAGTCGGGGCGGATCCTCATCGCGGTCCAGCCTGCCGCAAGGTTGGGTCCAGGGAGATTGGATCCGCTCGACCATCACCCAGAAGGACCTCGACGACCTAGCCAATGAGGGATTGATCCCCCATGGGTCAGCACGGCTTCCGGGGACGGAGTGGCAGCCGCAGCCTCACGAGGGTGAGTGCGTCCTTTTAGCCACCCACGTTGATCGCGGATTTTCTCTACCGCCGAATCTTTTCTTTCGGGGTTTTCTGAACTTCTTTGCAGCACAACTCCATCACTTCACACCCAACTCCATTGCCTATCTTGCTGCTTTCGTGTCTTTGTGTGAAAACTTCTTGGGGTACATCGGCCACACTGGGCCTCTTCAAACACATATTCACTTGTCGCTCACAGACGGTGAAAAAGGCTAGTCCGAATGATGAAAGAACCCAAGTAATCCAGATGTGTGGGGGTCTTGGGGTCCAAATGAGGGGTAAGAGTGCTTTCCGGCCATGATTCTTCCCGATTCTGTTAGAGGGTGGCAGTCGACCTGATTCTATCGCCAAGACCGATCGACGCCTTGCAATGACCGACTCCCTCCTTTCTCCATGGATCGAGTGAACAAGCCTTCCTCTCTGAAGGTGCTTCCGGAGGAAAAGGTCCAGGTTAAATTGTTGATGGAGCGTGTAGTCCAGCTCATTCGCGACGGAGTGACCGGCATGGATCTTCTGGAGATTTTCCTTCGACGGCGCATTCAACCGCTGCAATACCGAGGCCACCCGATGTGGTTGTATTCTGGTACCGAAGACACCACCCGGGTCCACCCAGAGGAGGTCGACGACGCCACATTGGAGAGGTGGACGACTGCCATCACAGGGAACAAAGATAACCCTCGTGGAGCTAGGAGGATCCCACCACTCGACCAATCTTACCAACCAGACAAGGTATGACCACTTATCTCCGACTGTGATCCTGTTGCATTCGCTCTGTTCCGCTGCGAATCGGCCGATTGACTTTTGTCTTGTTTTGCTGTCTTCTAGGTCACCACTGAGATGTACTCGATGCCCAACGGGGCGCAAGAACAAGTCAAAGAAGAATAAGGAAGCGGAGGCGAAAGCCAGGAGGAATGGAAGTCCGACGGTGAGGAGGGCGAGGGAAACAACAGCTCTGATGAAGAGGAGGAGGAGGAGGAAGAGGAGGAAGACGTGGATCCTCCCCACTTGTAAAGGCGGTCCATGCTGACGCATGATCCGGTCGGCCTTGATAAGGCTGTCGCGCCCGTTGGCTGATCGACGGCCCTCGGACGACTTCCCAACGATCGAGAAACCGACGTAGCAACCCCGAGCAGTGTCATCAAAGCGACGAAGGCCCTGCCCAAGATGAGGATGGTCATTCCCACCATTTCCGGGTAATCAGCAGAACTTGTGTTTTCTTGTTTATCATGGGAGTACTTTTGGTCGACTCGTTTGACTGATCAACTGATTTCTGAAATCTGCAGTGCTGCCACCTCCGAGACCTCAGCTAGGCATGAAGATCAGGACATGGAAGATGCCGCCACCTCCAACCTTGGTATGATCTCTGCAGTTTCGCTTTATGGTCGATTGGATTTCTGTTTTTACCTTTGAATCTTTCCTGTAGTTCCACCTCATGTCATTGATCTCCCTGACGACGACGATGAAACACTGCTGAGGAAGAGGAAGGACAAAAGGGTGCCTGCTGGCAAGGCTACTCAAGTTGTTGTTGGAAATATGCCCTAGAGGCAATAATAAATTAGTTATTATTATATTTCCTTGTTCATGATAATCGTTTATTATCCATGCTATAATTGTATTGATAGGAAACTCAGATACATGTGTGGGTACATAGACAACACCATGTCCCTAGTAAGCCTCTAGTTGACTAGCTCGTTAATCAATAGATGGTTACGGTTTCCTGACCATGGACATTGGATGTCATTGATACCGGGATCACATCATTAGGAGAATGATGTGATGGACAAGACCCAATCCTAAGCCTAGCACAGATCGTGCAGTTCGTATGCTAAAGCTTTTCTAAATGTCAAGTATCATTTCCTTAGACCATGAGATTGTGCAACTCTAGGATACCGTAGGAATGCTTTGGGTGTACCAAACGTCACAACGTAACTGGGTGGCTATAAAGGTGCATTACAGGTATCTCCGAAAGTGTCTGCTATTGGGTTGGCACGAATCGAGATCGATTTGTCACTCCGTGTGACGGAGAGGTATCTCTGGGCCCACTAGGTAGGACATCATCATAATGTGCACAATGTGACCAAGGGGTTGATCACGGGATGATGTGTTATGGGACGAGTAAAGAGACTTGCGGTGCGAGATTGAACAAGGTATCGGGATACCGACGATCGAATCTCGGGCAAGTACAATGCCGCTAGACAAAGGGAATTGTATACGGGATCGATTGAGTCCTTGACACGGTTCATCCGATGAGATCATCGGGGAACATGTGGGAGTCAACATGGGTATCCAGATCCCGCTGTTGGCTATTGACCGGAGAACGTCTCGGTCATGTCTGCATGGTTCCCGAACCCGTAGGGTCTACACACTTAAGGTTCGATGACGCTAGGGTTATAAAGGTACTTTGTATGTGGTTACCGAATGTTGTTGAGTCCCGGATGAGATCCCGGACGTCACAAGGAGTTCCGGAATGGTCTGGAGGTAAAGATTTAGATCTAGGAAGTCTTATTTTGGTCGCCGGAAAAGTTTCGCGCATTATCGGTATTGTACAGGGAGTGCTGAAAGGGGTCCGGAGTCCATCGGGGTCCACCTACCCTGGGGGCCACATGGGATGTGAAGTGCGCCTTGGCCCATATGGGCCAAGAGCACCTGCCCCAAGACGCCCATGCGCCAAGGGAGAGTTGGGGAGGAAGAGTCCAAAGGGGGAAGGCACCTCAGGGTGCCTTGGGGAGGATGGACTCCTCCCCCTCTTGGCCGCACCCCTTCCTTGGAGGAAGGGGCAAGGCTCGCCCTCCCCTCTCTTGCACCTATATAAAGGGAGGGAGGGAGGAAGCCACACACGAGTCCCTGGCACCTCCCTCCCTCCCATGACACCTCCTCCTCTCCCGCAGGTGCTTGGCGAAGCCCTGCAGGATTGCCACGCTCCACCACCACCACCACGCCGTTGTGCTGCTGGTGGATGGAGTCTTCCTAAACCTCTCCCTCTCTCCTTGCTGGATCAAGGCATGGGAGACATCACCGGGTTGTACGTGTGTTGAACGCGGAGGTGCCGTCCATTCGGCACTAGGATCATCGGTGATTTGAATCACGACGAGTACGACTCCATCAACCCTGCTTCACTTGAACGCTTCCGCTTAGCGATCTACAAGGGTATGTAGATGCACTCTCCTTCCCTCGTTGCTGGTTTCTCCATAGATAGATCTTGGTGACACGTGAGAAAATTTTGAATTTCTGCTACGTTCCCCAACAGTGGCATCATGAGCTAGGTCTATTGCGTAGATTCTTTGCACGAGTAGAACACAAAGTAGTTGTGGGCGTTGATTTTGTTCAATATGCTTGCCATTACTAGTCCAATCTTGTTTCGACGGTATTGTGGGATGAAGCGGCCGGACCGACCTTACACGCACTCTTACGTGAGACAGGTTCCACCGGTGACATGCACTTGGTGCATAAGGTGGCTAGCGGGTGCCGATCTCTCCCACTTTAGTCGGATCGGATCACGATGAAAAGGGTCCTTATGAAGGGTAAATAGCAATTGGCATATCACGTTGTGGTTTTGCGTAGGTAAGAAACGTTCTTGCTAGAAACCCATAGCAGCCACGTAAACATGCAAACAACAATTAGAGGACGTCTAACTTGTTTTTGCAGGGTATGCTATGTGATGTGATATGGCCAAGAAGAATGTGATGAATGATATGTGATGTATGAGATTGATCATGTTCTTGTAATAGGAATCCACGACTTGCATGTCGATGAGTATGACAACCGGCGAGCCATTGGAGTTGTCTTTATTTATTGTATGACCTGCGTGTCATTATACAACGCCATGCAATTACTTTACTTTATTGCTAACCGGTAGCCATAGTAGTAGAAGTAATAGTTGGCGAGACAACTTCATGAAGACACGATGATGGAGATCATGATGATGGAGATCATGGTGTCATGCCGGTGACGATGATGATCATGGAGCCCGAAGATGGAGATCAAAAGGAGCAAAATGATATTGGCCATATCATGTCACTATTTGATTGCATGTGATGTTTATCATGTTTATGCATCTTATTTGCTTAGAACGACGGTAGTAAATAAGATGATCCCTCATTGAAATTTCAAGAAGGTGTTCCCCCTAACTGTGCACCGTTGCGAAAGTTCGTCGTTTCGAAGCACCACATGATGATCGGGTGTGATAGATTCTTATGTTCACATACAACGGGTGTAAGCCAGATTTACATACGCAGAACACTTAGGTTAGCTTGACGAGCCTAGCATGTACAGACATGGCCTCGGAACACAAGAGACCGAAGGTCGAGCATGAGTCGATAGTAGATACGATCAACATGAAGATGTTCACCGATGATGACTAGTCCGTCTCACGTGATGATCGGACACGGCCTAGTTGACTCGGATCATGTAATCACTTAGATGACTAGTGGGATGTCTATCTGAGGGGGAGTTCATGAGATGAACTTAATTATCCTGAACATAGTCAAAAGATCTTTGCAAATTATGTCGTAAGCTCGCGCTTCAGTTCCACTGTTTAGATATGTTCCTAGAAAAATATAGTTGAAAGTTGACAGTAGCGATTATGCGGACAGTAGAAAGCTTATGTCCTTAATTGACCGCTCAGTGTGCTGAACCCCAAACGTCGTTTGTGGATGTTACGAACACCAGACATACACGTTTTGATAACTACGTGACAGTTCAGTTAAACGGTTTAGAGTTGAGGCACCAAAGACGTTTTTCGAAACGTCGCGGAACATATGAGATGTTTCGAGGGCTGAAATTGGGATTTCAGGCTCGTGCCACGTCAAGAGGTATAAGACCTCCAACGATTTTCTTAGCCTGCAAACTAAGGGAGAAAAGCTCAATCATTGAGCTTGTGCTCAGATTGTCCGAGTGCAACAATCACTTGAATCGAGTGGGAGTTGATCTTCCGGATGAGATAGTGATGTTTCTCCAAAGTCATTGCCACCAAGCTGCTAGAGCTTCGTGATGAACTATAACATGTCGTGATAGATATGATGATCCTTGAGGTATTCACGATGTTTGACACCGAAAGTAGAAATCAAGAAGGAGCATCAATTGTTGATGGTTGGTGAAGCCACTAGTTTCAAGAAGGGCAAGGGCAAGAAGGGACACTTCATGAAACGGCAAATCAGTTGCTGCTCGATGAAGAAACCCAAGGTTGAACCCAAACCCGAGACTAAGTGCTTACGTAATAAGGGGAACAGCCCTTTGGGAGCAGAATTACCCTAGATACTTGGTAGATCGTATAGGCTGGCAAGGTTGATAGAAGTATATTGGATATACATTATGTTAATGTGTACTTTACTAGTACTCCTAGTAGCACCAGGGTATTAGATACCCGTTCGGTTGCTAAGTGTTAGTAACTCGAAACAAAAGCTACGGAATAAACGGAGACTAACTAAAGGTGAGCTGACGATACGTGTTGGAAGTGTTTCCAAGGTTGATATGATCAAGCATCGCACGCTCCCTCTACCATCGAGATTGGTGTTAAACCTAAATAATTGTTATTTGGTGTTTGCGTTGAGCATAGACATGATTAGATTATGTCTGTCGCAATACGGTTATTCATTTAAGGAGAATAATTGTTACTCTGTTAATTTGAATAATACCTTCAATGGTCTAGCAGCTAAAAGGAATGGTTTATTGAATCTCGATCGTAGTGATACACATTTTCATGCCAAAAGATATAAGATAGTAATGATAGTACCACGTACTTGTGGCCGCCATGTAAGTCATATTGGTATAAAAGCATGAAGAAGCTCCATGTTGATGGATCTTTGGACTCACTCGTTTTTGAAAAGTTTGAGACATGCAAACCATGTCTATTGGTGTATACGCATGAAGAAACTCCATGCAGATGGATCGTTTGGACACACTTGATTTTGAATCACTTGAGATATGCAAATCATACCACATGGGCTAGATGACTGAAAAGCCTCGGTTTTGAGAAGATGGAACAAGGTAGCAACCTGTTGGAAGTAACACATTTTGATGTGTGCAGTCCAATGAGTGCTGAGGCATGCAGTGAATATCGTTATGTTCTGACTTCATAGATGATTCGAGTAGATGTTGAGTATATTTACTTGAAGAAACACAAAGTCTGAATTATTGAATGGTTCAAGTAATTTCAGAGTGAAGTTAAAGATCATTGTGACAAGAGGATAAAATGTCTATGATATGATCATAGAGATGAGTATCTGAGTTACGAGCTTTGGTACGCAATTAAGACACCGTGGAAATTGTTTCACAATTAATACCGCCTGGAACACCATAGTGTGATGGTGTGTCCGAATATCATAGTTGCACCCTATTGGATATGGTGCGTACCATGATGCCGCTTATCGAATTACCACTATCGTTCATGGGTTAGGCATTAGAGACAACCGCACTCACTTTAATAGGGCACCACGTAATTCCGTTGAGACGACACCGTTTGAACTATGGTTTGGAGAAACCTAAGTTGTCGTTTCTTAAAGGTTTGGGGCTGCGACGCTTATGTGAAAAAAGTTTCAGGTTGATAAGCTCGAACCCAAAGCGGATAAAATGCATCTTCATAGGACACCCAAAAGCGGTTGGGTATACCTCCTAATTCAGATCCGAAAGCAATAGGGATTGTTTCTAGAAACGGGTCCTTTCTCGAGGAAAAGTTTCTCTCGAAAGAATTGAGTGGGAGGATGGTGGAAACTTGATGAGGTTATTGAACTATCACTTCAACCAGTGTGTAGCAGGGCACGGGAAGTTCCTGTGGCACCTACATCAATTGAAGTAGAAGCTTATGATAGTGATCATGAAGCTTCAGATCAAGTCACTACCGAACCTCGTGAGATGACAAGGACGCCAGCATCGCTTGAGTGGTACGGTGATCCTGTCTTGAATGTCATGTTGCTAGACAACAATGAACCTCTGCGAGCTATGGAGAAGCAATGGTGGGCCCATATTCCAACAAATCGTTAGAAGCCATGAAATCCGAGATAGGATCCATGTATCAGAACAAAGCATGGACTTTGGTGGACTTGCCCATTGATCGGCAAGCCATTGAGATAAATGGATCTTTAAGAAGAAGACGGACGTGGACTGTAATGTCACCGCTTCATGAAGCTCGACTTGTGGCGGCATTTAGTTTTCACAAGTTCAAGGAGTTGACTACGATGAGATTTTCTCATCCGTAGTGATGCTTAAGTCCGTCGGAATCATGTTAGCATTAGCTGCATTTATGAAATCTGGCAGATGCATGTTGTCGGTGTCAAAACCGGCGGATCTCGGGTAGGGGGTCCCGAACTGTGCGTCTAGGCGGATGGTAACAGGAGACAAGGGACACGATGTTTACCCAGGTTCGGGCCCTCTTGATGGAGGTAAAACCCTACGTCCTACTTGATTGATATTGATATTGTGGATGTTTACAAGAGTGGATCTACCACGAGATCAAGGAGGCTAAACCCTAGAAGCTAGCCTATGGTATGATTGTAACGGTTGTTGATGTTCTAGTCCTACGGACTAAAGCCATCCGGTTTATATAGACACCGGAGAGGGCTAGGGTTACATAGAGTCGGTTACAATGGTAGGAGATCTACATATCCGTATCGCCAAGCTTGCCTTCCTCGCCAAGGAAAGTCTCATCTCGACACGGGAGAAGTCTTCAATCTTGTATCTTCATAGTCTTGGAGTCCGGTCGATGATGATAGTCCGCCAATGATAGTTCGGGCCGATGATGGTAGTCCGCTATCCGGACACCCCCTAATCCAGGACTCCCTCAGTAGCCCCTGAACTAGGCTTCAATGACGATAAGTCCGGCGCGTATATTGCTTGGCATTGCAAGGCGGGTTCCTCCTCCAAATGATAGAAGATTGTGAACACCAGGATAGTGTCCGGCTCTGCAAAATAAATTCCACATTCCAATCGTGAGAGAGAATAATAATATATACACAAGTTCAATCTGTCGACGTTTTTTGTGGCATGACGTCACACCACTACCAAGCCATTACTCGAATTGTTTTTTACTTTACCACCTCGGTAGCATTTAGCGGCGGTTTCATGCACGCGTCTTGTCGAAGCGGAGATCGTGTTTCCCTTAATCCGGGATTCTCATCAATACGGACGCAGAATTAACCCAACCGCCGCCGTTGCTCGCCACGCCCTCTATCGGCGAAGTCCCAAAACGGTCACGGAGACGGCTCTTGGTATTCTTCCTCTTTATAACGGGACCAAGGCTCGTTCCTTTTCTTCAATCCTCCATCGAATCTTCTCCTGCTCCAAGTTCCAGCACCTCGAGCTCCAGATTCGAGCGCTTTGGACTTTCAACGATGTCCGGTTCTGACCTCCAGGGCCGGTGGATGCCCTCCTCCATCACGGAGGAGGACGTGCTAAAGCTGTGGGAGGCCAAGTACCTGGCTTATGAGATTTCGCACAGGTTGCCTGCCGAAGGGCAGACCATCCCCACCCCCGAGCCCCATGAGTATGTCGCTTTTTATATCCCACCTCCGTCCGGGTTTAGGCTTCCCGATGGATCTTTTGTGAGAGGGCTCATGTTTTACTATGGGTTGGAATTCCACGATTTGGCTCCGAGTCTATCCTCCATATTTCCGCATTTATTATCGTCATGCGAGGCCTTCCTCGCGTCACCCCTCACTTGACCTGTGGCTAAAGACCTTCAATGTGGCGCCGAAGATGATCGGGGCGTCGAGCGGAAATCTTGGCCGGCCATAAGTAGGAGAGCCGACGCCCGTGGCCCATGGGCTCCTTCCAAGAGGAGCTCGGCCCGTGGCAGCAAGAGTGGTTCTATATTACCATTCCGAGGGGCCGCAGGCAAAAGCCGCCGCCCTTATTCCGCCCGGGACCTCCATGACGGTTGATGTCGTGGGTGAACCAAGGGCTCAACTGGGGTCGTCAAAGGACGTGCCCCTACTGCAGGGCCGGATTCGAGATCTCCAAACGAGGGAGGTCGATATGGTGGTGGTGATGCAGGTTATGCTGATTAGGCATCTCCCGCCCTGCAAACGCCGCCCTCTCCGGCTATGGGAGTTTAATCCGGAGGGCCCACGGATTCTTCAACACTTCATGGGTATGACACCCCTAGAGATATACAAATTATTCTTCGGATCGTAAGAGGTGCGTGCGGAGTTGACCGAGGATGCTGGCCTAAGCTGCAATCGCCCAGATAGTCAAGTAAGTAGTTCCGAGTCCGGACATACCATTTGTTTGCCTTTCAATGATTCGCCTTATGACCAACTTCCTTCTACACAGGAGTGGATAGCGGAAGCAAAATTGATACGGTGTCCGGCCCCCCTCCCGGAGACCGAGCCGGATCCCGTGCTGATCCGGATGCTTGAGGTTGCGCCTTCAGAGGATGACGAAGGGGAAAGCGGGAAAGCTACTACCTCGCCTAAGGAGGCTCTTGAAAGAGGGGGGATTGAGAATCCCTCCCTCCAAGGGGAGAACAGGACTGCCACCGAGGACCCGGGGGCAAAAGCCCCTAAACGGGGGAAGAAATCTTCGCCAAAGGGTCCTGCGTCCGGGGAGGCCTCGGCCGCACAATATCCCTTAAAGAGTCAGCCCTCCAACGAGCCGTAAGTAGAAAAAAAGGAGTTTTACCTTGTAGTTCGGATCTCCGTCCTTCGCAGATGAGCTCGTCTTCGGGGGACCTTCGTCCGGAGATGATAGAGAGCGAGACGCCTCCGTCCGGGGCGCCGTCAGATAGGGCGGACGAGCCTGAAGTGTCGTCGTGGAGGGAGCCCCCGGGTTTGGCAAAGCCGGATAGTTCGGCGCCAGCTGGTGTACGGCTGAAGGATCTGCTTGAGAAGGCGTCTATCTCAGAAGATCACCACGCATTGATGAGCATGGTGATTGAAAGGATTTCGTCCGCCGAAGGCGGGTTGCACGATGCCGTCAGGAGTTTGCTGGCGGGGTTTGAGGTACGTAAAATGACACACCTTTTAACAGTTTTGCATATAGAATGCGCCCTGTATAGATAGTAGCCCCTAAGACTCGGTAGGTTGTCGAAATCGACAGCGTGCCGAGGATCAAAATCGCAGTTTAAATTCCCGTCATGCCGATGCAGGTGGCAGGTCGTCCGGGGCCAGCCGGACTGATGGAGTTGCTGAACTAAGCGGCAACTCGATGTTATGATGCGGACATCACGCTGATCAACAGGCGACTTGATGAGTCGCAAGGTAAGTGTTATCTTGGCGGTCACTTGGTAAGGCAGCGAAGCCCTCCTTACAATATGTGTGTGAAATGCAGATAGTGCCGCTGCTGTGGAGAGTCTTCGAGCCGAACTTGCTCAAGCCAAGGAGCGGGCCGTAGAAGTAATGTCTGGCGGCCTCAAGGGCGGCGGATGAGTTAGCGGCGAAGTGCGCTGCTTGCCGGAGCAGGGAAGAGATGGCCGCAATGGCCCTGAAGTTAAAAGATGCTACCGACCGCAATGAGGCTCTTGAGAAGGAGCGCCTAGCGGGGCAAGAAGACCTGCGGAAGGCCACCGCCGAAGCCGAGGATGCCCGCTCTGCAATGCGGGCTATAAAGGAAGAGCTGCGCCAGGCCGGAGATATTGTAGCTGGCAAGCCTTTTCTGCTGCGCTGAAGGTTTACGGATCCAAAATATGCTCAGCTGGGCCAACTGTGGGGTTCAGAGGACCCTTATATGGACTTAGCAGCGAGTGCGGCAGATGCCGTTATGCATTTTCGAGGCCAGAAGGATCACAAGACGGAAGAGTTGTTTTGGTCTCAATTCCATAGTCCGGGGTGTTCACTTCCGTTGGCCGACCGTTTGGCTGAGTGGGCTGAGCTAAATAGGTTTTCGGGCTTGCTATGACGGATATAGTGACCCATATCCGGCCGGATAGGCCCCGGCCGAAGAGTTACTTTGGCTTATTGCAGCAATTTCTTGGGGCGGTGCCGCATATCAAGGCGATGAAGCGGTCGGCCTGCATAGAGGGTGCGCGGATGGCGCTCGCCCGTGTGAAGACACATTGGACAGAGATGGATGCCACCGCTATTGCGACCCCGGGTTCGGATGATGACCGGTTACCCGCCGAGCACTATTTTGGCGAAGTGCTGCGTGGTGCTCGTGTAATAGAGTCGCAGTGCTCAAAAAATGTTACGTTCGAATGGACGTTTATATGATGTAAAGCGATATTTATGATCTAAGCGCCATTTATACTTGTGCGAACAAGTAATAGAATATCTCCAATGCGGCCGTTCAAGTATACGAGTCTATAACCAGAAAGATGGCGAGTCGTCGGCTTTCAGCCCCCCACGCACAAGGTGCGGGGTGTTCGCATAAAAAATAGCGCGCTTTTCACACTTAATCCGACGTCTCGGTCCTGTAAAGGAGGTGGTAGCGTAGCAAACGAGGCAACCAGACTATAATGCTTTATCACTTTCACTTAGCCATGGAGTTCGAGGGTGGGGCTACGACATAGCCCCTGGGGGCACCGCGCTCTCCGAATTTGGGGCGCGGATGTGCCTGGCCGGGAAACGGCCCTTCGTCAAAGCGGAGGAATCCTAAACATTCCCATAGTCGATCGAGTGGTTGACCAGTCTCTCGCTGTATCATCATGACAATTTTGGCTTTCATCTCGAGGTGCTCGCTTGACGGAACTGGGGCACAATCGTAGTAGTTCTCCACGGAGCCGCGTTAGCCGATGATACGGAACGTAAGGCAGCAAAACAGGAGGCGGGCAAACCCAACATTTGACCAAAGACATGATTCGAGCTGATGCATATAAGGCCTAACTCGAGACGCCAACACTCCGAAGGTGTTCGGTCTTTATAATAGCGGGCAAAACAAAGCCCTAAGCCCCTTGTGTCCAGTGCACGGCAGGTTCTTACAGCGCGGCCGATGCCAAAACGCCGATCTCCACTCTGGTTATAATGATAAACCAGGGGATTATAGCAACAAGAGACAGAAGAAAGGTTTACGTAGGGTCTTAGTCTCGAAAAGAGTCCTTGCAACGGGTCCCTACTGCACGTCTGCTACTGTGGTCTCCGTTGCAGCCGTATCCTCGACGGGTGTGCACGCTGTTCATCTGTAAAAAAAGGAACTTGGTTGGAAAAGAAATCGAAATGCGAGAAGGTGCATAAAAAATTGAAATATAGATTAATAAAGCTGAGCCTATGCTAGCTCATTGTGGCTTATATGTGCAAACCCTTGTGAAGGGGTGTGCGGCTAGGTAGCCCTAGTTTATTTATCCCGGACTCGTCCAGCCGTGTCCGGGTCTCAAAGCGACCTTATAATGAAATGATGCCACGTTGATCGGGCATTTTAAGCGTAAGAGACGCCAGTAATGTGGTATTGCATTGAAGCGGACGAAGCTTCCCCTGGCCCCAAAGGATGCTTGATAGCTACTTTTAAATGGGGCGACATGAAAGGTTAGCTTTTCTCGTCGGAAGTTGTCAGGTGACTCGAACACAACTTCTAGTAATAATGAAACTGTGCACCTAGCGTAAGGGCCTGGCGCCACTCCATTGAAGGAAGTGCGGCTATGCCGAATTGTAGTATGGTCTATCCCAACTTGCGGATTGTGTCCGGATATGGCAGGTTTAAGTCACTGCCTCCGTCCATCAAAACCTGCGTGAAATGCAGTCCGTGCATTATGGGATCCAATATCGTGGCAGTCTATCCTGCGTTCGATACTTACGGAATAATCCAGATGGTCGAAAGTGATTGGTTTTGACATCCAATCTCGGTGTTCCACTGAGGTGGACCGTGCGACACTTGTCTTAGCGAGTGCCGTGTTGGTTTTCCGTACTATCACGTGAAGCGAGTTTACTGTTTTGACTTCTTGTGGGAAAGTCTTTTGACTTCGGTGCTCTGCTGGTGGGGTTCGTCATCGTTCTCGCTTGGCTTGACGAGGCCCTTGTGTCCGGCGTTGTGTCCGCCGGACTTTTAAAACCCAACAATTTCGGTTGGTGTGGTTTGCGTAGCCTTCCTGAGGTATCGTGGATTTGACATATCCGATCTAAAATTTTGTTTAAATTTGATAGCTCATCTCTCGTTGTCCTTAAGAGGCCGTGTTTTTATTGTTTGGCATGAAGCTTTTGAATCCGGCGTTGACCGCCGTGCCCTTTAGGCTTTTTTTTTCTTTATTTGCTACCGATCCTTCCTGCGCTGCGTGACTTTCTGTTTCCATATCTGATCTCGGATGTACTCGGGTCGCTGGTGCTGCATCTTGCTAGCCAGCTGTCTTCTCCTGCGCAAAAGCGCGTCATGAGGCTAGTTAGCGCGGCCATTGTTCTTGGCTTCTCTTGGCCGAGGTGTCTGGCGAGCCATTCATCTCGGACGTTGTGTTTAAAAGCTGCTAAGGCTTCCGCTCCCGACAATGACTATTTGGTTCTTTTTGGTAAGGAACCTGTTCAAGAATTTGCGCTGACTCTCCGGGCTGTTGGGTTATATGACTCAGATCGTCTGCATCCGGAGGGCGGACATAAGTCCCTTGAAAATTTGCTCTAAACGCGTCCTCAAGCTCTTCCCAACTTCCAACAGTGTTTTCTGGGAGGCCTTTGAGCCAGTGCCGGGCTGGCCCTTTGAGCTTGAGGGTAGGTATTTTATGGCGTGGAGATCATCTCCTCTAGCCATGTGTATATGTAGTATGTAATCTTCTATCCAGACTCCGGGGTCTGTTGTGCCGTCGTATGCCTCTATGTTCATGGGTTTGAACCCTGCTGGAAATTCATGATCCAGCACCTCATCGGTAAAACATAGCGGGTGTGCGGCGCCCCTGTATTTGGGTGTGCCACTGTCTTCGAACACTTGTTGTGTTGTGTTACTTCCTGGGGCCTTCTTTTTTGGCCCGTAGATGGACCTAGTTGGGCCGTCCGTTTTCCCAGGATTATAAGTCGGCTTGTGCGTGGCCCCGCTTGTCGCTTTTGGCCTGTCATCTGGCCGTCTATCCGGCCAGGTGGCCTCTTTATTTTTTGACCGTGAAGGCTCTATGGCTTCCTCGTCAAATTCTGGCAGCAACTTGCGCTTCGGGTAGCTCTTCGTTTGATGGCCATTGCCATATTTGTTCTGCAGTCTTGAATACTTTGCTCCACTTCATTCTCGAAAGCGTCTTCTCGCTGTTTTGAGCTTTCGTTTCTCCTTCTTCAAACTTCTTGCGTGGCGACGGAGTCTTTTGTGTATGCTCTTATGCTCCGGTGTTGTGTCCGGACTGTTGATTGCTCCGTGAAGGGGTTGATTATCCGGCTCGTCTGTTCGTCGTCTGCCGCTAGTTTGCCCTGCTCTATCGCTGGGTCGTTAGGGAAGGCTGCTTTGATCGAGGCGGGACTTAGGGCGGCGCTTACGCCGCCGTTTTGGTTGTTTATCGGGATTATCCTCTGTCGCGTCCCGTTGTTCCTTCTTATCGCTTCCCTTTGGGGTGTCCACCATGTATATGTCGTATCACGAGGTGGTCTTCCAAAGTGTCCTCGTGAGGCATCGGTTCTTGGTAGTTCTCGGCATCGTCGCCCAAACCGTCGATGTTTTCGGAGTCGTAGTCATATCGCCGGTTAAATAAATCGACGGTGGCTACGAAGTGGGTGGTGGGTGGGCTCTGAATTTCTTCGTCGTCTGCGTCCCAACCGCCCTGGCCGTAGTTTCGCCAGGCTCTCCTGATAGCGAGAGATGCTTTAGTGAATTTATGATACCGCCGAAGAAGGTGCGAAGGAAAGATGTCCGCAGCGGTGAATTCCATGATCGGCGCCAATCGGATTCGACCGGCAGGGCGCAGGAGGTTCGAGTCCGCAGAGAGACCGCACCTCGGAGTCATGAGCTTTATGCGGGACAAGGTAAGTGTTCGGCTCTATCGCCAAAAGTTGCGCTCCCGAGGCGGTGTCCAGCCATCCGTCCTCGATCCGAAGCGATCGGCTCCGGACTATGAGTCGGAGCGGATTCATGTCGCGCCTCCAAGGTGCTGTCCGCGGCAGAGTTAGGTCATGCCCATCGCGATAGCGGCACGCTTCGGCGTGGCTCAGATCCATCGAAGATCAAGTCCCGCGGATATCGCCCGTGAAGTTTAGGCTTCCAAACCTGACTGACGGTCCGGCGAAGCTTCGATCTGCTCCAGATGGCCAAGTGAGTTGGCCCGATGCGAAAGCCGCCCGAATACGAAGATCTGTCCGGGGAGAAAAGTCTCACCCAGGACTGCGTCGTTGTTGATTGAAGAGGCCATCAAGTTTATCGCTGATTTGGCGACAGAGGAACTCTCAAAGGAAAGCACCAATGTCGGTGTCAAAACCGGCGGATCTCGGGTAGGGGGTCCCGAATCGTGCGCCTAGGCGGATGGTAACGGAGACAAGGGACACGATGTTTACCCAGGTTCGGGCCCTCTTGATGGAGGTAAAACCCTACGTCCTGCTTGCTTGATATTGATATTGTGGATGTTTACAAGAGTGGATCTACCACGAGATCAAGGAGGCTAAACCCTAGAAGCTAGCCTATGGTATGATTGTAAGGGTTGTTGATGTTCTAGTCCTACGGACTAAAGCCATCCGGTTTATATAGACACCGGAGAGGGCTAGGGTTACATAGAGTCGGGTAAAATGGTAGGAGATCTACATATCCGTATCGCCAAGCTTGCCTTCCACGCCAAGGAAAGTCCCATCCGGACACGGGGAGAAGTCTTCAATCTTGTATCTTCATAGTCTTGGAGTCCGGTCGATGATGATAGTCCGCCCAATGATAGTTCGGCTGATGATGGTAGTCCCGCTATCCTGAAACCCCTAATCCAGACTCCCTCGGATGTCAAAACGAAGTTTCCTTACCAGTTTTGTAAGGAAAGGTTGTATGTGATACAATCAGAAAGTTTTGTCGATCCTAAGGATGCTAAAGGTATGTCTTTGGCTCGGCGATCCTTCTAAGGACTGGAGTAAGCATCTCGGAGTTGGAATATACGCTTTGATAAAATGATCAAAGATTTTGGGTTTATACAAAGTTTGTGAGAAACTTGTATTTCCAAAGAAGTGAGTGGAGCACTATAGAATTTCTGATGAGTATATGTCGTTGACATATTGATGATCAGAAATGATGAAGAATTTTCTTAAAGCATATAGGGTTATTTGAAAAGTGTTTTCAAGTGAAAACCTGGATTAAGCTTACTCAAACATTGAGCATCAAGATCTATGAGAACAGATCGAAACGCTAAATGATACTTTCAAATGAGCACATACTCTTGACATGATCTTGAAGCTGTTCAAGATGGATCAGTCAAAGAAGGAGTTCTTGCCTGAGATGTAAGGTATGAAGTTAAGACTTAAAGCTCGACCACGGCAGAAAAGAGAGAAAGGACGAAGGTCGTCCCCTATGCTTCAGACGTAGGCTCTATAGTATGCTATGCTGTGTACCGCACCGGAAGTGTGCCTTGCTACATATCTGGCAAGAGGGTACAAAGGTGATCAAGGAGTGGATCACCAGATAGCGGTCAAAATTATCCTTAGAGGAATAAGGATATGTTTCTGCTATGGAGGTGATAAAGAGTTCGACGTAAAGAGTTGCGTCGATGTAAGTTAACACCTATCCCGGATAGCTCTGAGTAGAGATACCGGATACGTATAATGGAGCAACAATTTGGAATAGCTCCAAGTGGAACGTGGTAGCAGCATCTATGATATGACATAAAGTTTTGCGAAATGCATAGGGATCTGAATATTGCAGACCCGTTGACTACAACCTCTCTCACAAGCATAAACATGATCAAACACAGAACTCATTGAGTGTTAATCACATAGTGATGTGAACTAGATTATTGATTCTAGTAAACTCTTTGGATGTTGGTCACATAGCGATGTGACCTGTGAGTGTTAATCACATGGCGATGTGAACTAGATTATTGACTCTAGTGCAAGTGGGAGACTGTTGGAAATATGCCCTAGAGGCAATAATAAATTAGTTATTATTATATTTCCTTGTTCATGATAATCGTTTATTATCCATGCTATAATTGTATTGATAGGAAACTCAGATACATGTGCGGGTACATAGACAACACCATGTCCCTAGTAAGCCTCTAGTTGACTAGCTCGTTAATCAATAGATGGTTACGGTTTCCTGACCATGGACATTGGATGTCATTGATAACGGGATCACATCATTAGGAGAATGATGTGATGGACAAGACCCAATCCTAAGCCTAGCACAGATCGTGTAGTTCGTAAGCTAAAGCTTTTCTAAATGTCAAGTATCATTTCCTTAGACCATGAGATTTTGCAACTCCCAGATACCGTAGGAATGCTTCGGGTGTACCAAACGTCACAACGTAACTGGGTGGCTATAAAGGTGCATTACAGGTATCTCCGAAAGTGTCATTGGGTTGGCATGAATCGAGACTGGATTTGTCACTCAAATGTGACGGGAGAGGTATCTCTGGGCCCACTCGGTAGGACATCATCATAATGTGCACAATGTGACCAAGGGGTTGATCATGGGATGATGTGTTACGGATTTGAGTAAAGAGACTTGCCGTGATACGAGATTGAACAAGGTATCGGGATACCGACGATCGAATCTCGCAAGTACAATGCCGCTAGACAAAGGGAATTGTATACGGATCGATTGAGTCCTTGACATCGTGGTTCATCCGATGAGACCATCGTGGAACATGTAAGTCAACATGGGTATCCAGATCCCGCTGTTGGTTATTGACCGGAGAACGTCTCGGTCATGTTTGCACGGTTCCCGAACCCGTAGGGTCTACACACTTAAGGTTCGATGGCGCTAGGGTTATAAAGGAAGTTTGTATGTGGTTACCGAATGTTGTTCGGAGTCCCGGATGAGATCCCGGACGTCACGAGGAGTTCCGGAATGGTCCGGAGGTAAAGATTTATATATAGGAAGTCTTATTTTGGTCGCAGGAAAAGTTTCACAAGACATCGGTGTATTGCACGGAGTGCCGAAAGGGGTCCGGGGTCCACCCGGCGGGTCCACCTGCCCGGGGCCACATGGGCTGTAGGGGTGCACCTTGGCCCATATGGGCCAAGGGCACCAGCCCCAAGAGGCCCATGCGCCAAGGAGACTTGGGAGGGAAGAGTCCAAAGGGTGGAAGGCACCTCAGGGTGCCTTGGGAGGATGGACTCCTCCCCTCTTGGCCGCACCCTTCCTTGGAGGAAGGGCAAGGCTGCACCCTCCCTCTCTTGCACCTATATAAAGGGAGGGAGGGAGGGAAGCCACACCTGAGTCCCCGCACCTCCCTCCCTCCCGTGACACCTCCTCCTCTCCAGCAGTGCTTGGCGAAGCCTGCAGGATTGCCACGCTCCTCCACCACCACCACGCCTGTCTTCTTTGCTGGATGGAGTCTTCATCAACCTCTCCCTCTCTCCTTGCTGGATCAAGGCATGGGAGACGCCACGGGCTGTACGTGTGTTGAACGCGGAGAGGTGCCGTCCGTTCGACACTCAGGATCATCGGTGATTTGAATCACGACGAGTACGACTCCATCAACCCCGTTCACTTGAACGCTTCCGCTTAGCGATCTACAAGGGTATGTAGATGCACTCTCCTTCCCTCATTGCTGGTTTCTCCATAGATAGATCTTGGTGACACGTCTGAAAATTTTGAATTTCTCTACGTTCCCCAACAGCTTGTATCACTTTGCACGAGATGCTTTGGTTCACGAGGGAGGCGACACCACTCGGGCTTCGTGACTTTATTTGTGCTGTCCGACGAGTGTCCGCCTTCGTCGTCGACCGCTGACTCGCTTCTTCCTTTTTCCACACACCACGTCCGGGAAGACCAAGTGAGTGCTGCTAAGGAGGCCATACGCCAAGGTGAATCATGATGGAGCAAGTGAAGGTGGTCTGAGGCCAGCCAGCGACTTATGATGCAAGCTCACTCTTGAGCAATGTCCAAGTAAGTTGGTCGCTGCTTATTCTGTTAGGATTTGTTACCTGAAATTTCTTCTTTTTGAAGATTTCCATATCTATATTTGTACACCCACTGGGCGGGTGGGTCGATTGAATTTTTGTACTGGTGGGGGCACGCTGAGTGCACCCACTGGGTGTAGTCCCCGAGGCTATGGTGGACTGCGGGCAGTCGACTATAGTCTTAATACTTTGAACTTCTTAAGTAGGTCTGGACGGGCCAAGACGATTGGATCTTAGGAACCGTGGGGGCATCGCTGAGTGCACCCACCGGTGTAGTCCCGAGACTTTGATGGATCGTTGGCGATCGACTATAGTCTTAGGAACTGTTTTTTGCCTCTTTCTTGGTAATCGGCGAACCGAATTGGTAAAACGAGTGGGGCACGCTGAGTGCACCCAATCGGTGAAGTCCCGAGACTACCGCCGAATGTTTTGATTCGACTGTAGTCTTAGAAATGCTACGATTTTTCTTTAGTCACCGGAAGTGACCTCGTCTTTGATGTTTTGTCGATTGACTCTTCAGAAATCTTGCGAGCTCGTGGCCCGCTATACCGAATTGGAGAACAAACAGATCCAGCTCAACCTTGACTTGAAGCTTGCTCGTGAGAACTTGCAAAAGGCGAGAGACGAAGCCAAAGGTATGGCTGGTGAGAGCTTTGACGATTGTCTTTGTCTTTCTACCCATTCTCGACTCGGGATTATTGTTATTTTGCGCATAAACTGGAGGAGACTCAAGAAGAAAGACCCACGACCTTGCAGAGGAGATGAAGGCGGCTTTGGAGAAAACAAAGCTCGCGGAAGAGAAACTGGTCTCAGTCGACAAACTCGAAGAGGAGAACACCAAACGGAAGGCTGCTCTCGACGCAGCCAACTAGGAGGTTAGCCGACTGAAGAACGACAAAGTTGCTATGACTGACAAGGCCGGCGAACTGGCGGGAAAGAGGAATGATCTGGATGCTTATCTGGGAGGGCTCGCCAAAAAGTTATTCCTCATGCTCGAAGGTAATCTCTTTTACCGATCGCCTAGTTATCACCGATCGATCATAGAACTGTTAATTTGAACCCGAGTTGCATTTACAGAATTATGTCGAACTTCAAGAAGAGACCCGGTCAGTGGAGACAAGCCTGGACCCCATCAACTCTCCCGTGAAGGATGAAGCCGGCTATGAACGTGTTTCGGATTGGAGTCTCGCATTGCCGGTGTGGTGGACTATCTCGCATTTAATCGAAAAGCTGCGGTGTCGCGGATCGACTCAACACTCTGGCCAGACCAGACGCTTCAGAATGACCTTGAATCCTTAATGACTCGACTGAACGAGGTTCCAAGTCGAGTGCAAGAATGGAAAAAGTCTTCTGCCAGGTGTGGTGCTGATGTCGCTCTATCTCTGGTTCGTGTCCACTGCAAGGAGGCTGGAGGAAAAGTGGCGTCCCTCAAAGTTGCCAATACCAAGAAGTATGATTTCGATCTTTCATGAAGACTTTCATCGCCGCTGCCACCCGGATTGCTGATGGGATCGACCTTGACCAGTTTGTGGCTCCTTCCAAATTCCTCCACCCGAGGGAGTAAAAACTTCTATGCTCTACCTTAAATTTGCATCGAATGCCGAGTGGTTTTTGTAACCGATAAACTTTAACGGGCTTAACGCTGGCCCGAGCACTTTCGAATCCGTAGGGACGCGTTTATCCGAACTTGGTTTATCATCGAGCGTGCTTTTATTTGCCTTCGATCACGAACTTTGCTTTTCGCTCGAATATACTTCAATGCTTGAGCAGCATCCTTGAGGTGAATATCCAAATGACCGGCACTTCATCGATTTTGCGAGTAGGGATGAAGCATGTGCTGCGGCCGACCTCGTCGTCCTTGCGGATCGGGATGGACCGCACGTGGTAATTGTGGTGCAGCTCTGAAGGAGAAGGTAGCAGTCGATCTGCACCTCGTCGTCCTTTCGGATTGGGATGGAGTGCACGTTGTACTTGTGGCGCAGCTCCGAAGGAGAAGGTAATTGTCGAACTGCCTCTCGTCAGCCTTGCGGATCAAGATGGATTTCTTACTTAGGCGAGTACTAGACTGCAACTAAGCCCCCGAGTGGGAGGTTTGCTCTCCACTCGGTAGGATTTTTCAATACTTAGGCGAGTCTTTGATCAAGAGCTAAGCCCCAGAGTTGGAGGTTTGCTCTCCACTCGGTAGGATTTTTTAATACTTAGGCGAAATCTTTGGACTGCAGCTAAGCCCCGAGTGGGAGGTTTGCTCTCCACTGTAGGATTTTTCAATACTTAGGCTAGCATCGACTGCAGCTAAGCCCCGAGTGGGAGGCTGGCTCACCACTCGGTAGGATTTTTAAAACACTTAGGCGAGTACTGTGGATCGCAGCTAATCCCGGGTGGGAGGCTGGCTCACCACTCGGTGGGATTTTAAAACACTTAGGCAAGTACTGGATCAGTTAGTTGACTAAGCCCCCGAGTGAGAGGCTTGCTCAGCACTCGGTAGGATTTTAAAATACTTAGGCGAAACGGATTCAAGAATAAACCCCCGAAAGTGAGAGGTCGGCTCGCCACTCGGGTGAGGATTTTTTACAAACTTAGGCAAAGCGGATTCGCAGCTAAGCCACCCAATCGGGGGAATTTTAACAAAAAGTAATAACAATCATGGAAAATTATAACCTTCTTGATTTAGATAAACAAACTACAGAGGAACTTTTTATTACATCTCATCCGAGTGAGTACTTAAGTGTAAAAGGGCGGAGCAGCTCCGCATTCCAGGCTCGAGGCTCATCGATCTGGCGTTCGACGTTGTAAAGATGGTAAGCCCCATTGTGGAGAACTCTGGTGACGATGAAGGGACCTTCCCAAGTGGGAGCAAGCTTGTGTGGTTTCAGTTGATCCACTCGGAGGACCAGATCCCCTTCTTGAAAGGCTCGGCTCTTCACATTTCTAGCGTGGAATCGACGCAAGTCCTGCTGATAGATGGTCGAGCGGATCAGGGCCATCTCTCTCTCCTCTTCAAGGAGGTCGACTGCATCTTGCCGGGCTTGCCCCGCTTTAGCTTCAGAGTAGAGTTCGACTCGGGGCGCATTGTGAAGCAGGTCACTTGGCAGAACTGCTTCAACTCCATAGACCATAAAAAATGGAGTTCTCCCAGTCGACCGATTAGGAGTGGTCCTCAATCCCCAAAGAATCGACGGAAGTTCTTCAACCCACGCTCCTGCTGCATGCTTGAGATCACGCATCAATCGAGGTTTCAGTCCTTTGAGAATTAAACCATTTGCTCGTTCTGCTTGTCCATTCGACTGGGGTGAGCGACTGAAGCATAGTCGACTCGCGTGCCCTGAGAGGCGCAAAAGGCTTTGAACTTGTCAGAATCGAAATTTGACCCATTGTTAGTGATGATACTGTGCGGAACTCCATATCTGAATATCAGCTCTCTGATGAAACTGACAGCAGTGCACGCATCAAGGTTCTTGATAGTTTTAGCTTCGATCCACTTCGTAAACTTGTCGACTTCCACAAGCAAATGAGTGAAACCACTCCTGCTAGCTCTTAGCGGTCCAATCATATCCAACGCCCAAATAGCGAAAGGCTAGACGAGGGGAATGGTCTTCAATGCTGAGGCGGGTTTGTGTGACATATTGGAGTAGAACTGACATCCTTTACACTTGTCGACTATTTCCTTTGCCATTTCATTTGCCTTTGGCCAGTAAAATCCCGCTCGGTATGCTTTAGCCACGATGGTCCGAGAGGACGCATGGTGACCACAGGTCCCTGAGTGGATATCATCAAGAATTATCTGACCTTCTTCTGGCGTTATGCACTTCTGGGTGACTCCAGTCACGCTTTCTCTGAATAACTGTCCCTTGATCACAGTGAAGGCCTTGGATCGGCGGACGATCTGTCTAGCCTCTTCTTCATTCTCCGGGAGCTCTTTCCTCAGGATATACGCGATGTACGGTACTGTCGAGTCGGGAGTGATGACCACGACTTCCATGATCGTGTCGACCACCGCTGGGACCTCAACTTCAATCGGATCGGTAGCACTTTTGGCTGTGGAGCTTCTTCGGTGAAAAAGATCCTCTTGAATCGACGGTGTGCGGATGTGCTCCAAACACACATCACTGGAATGGCTTCCTCTTGGACCCTATTTTCGCCAAATCATCGGCAGCTTGATTTTTCAGGGGTATATGATGGAGCTCTAACCCTCAAACTTCTTCTCTAGCTTCCTCAATCGTGACATAAAGAGCTTACCATGGCTGGACTTCTGACGTGCTCCTCCTTCATCACCGATTAACCACCAGATCTGAGTCGCCATAGACCATGAGGCTTACCTGGACGCCGAAAGTGAAATGGCCATACGCAACCCATACAACAAGTGCCAGATTTTGCTTCATTGTTGGAACAATCAAAGTGAATCGAGCACATATCCGAGCTTATCTCCTCGGGGAAACCAACACTACCCCAAAGCACGTAACCATTCAACATCTTGGAACCATCAAAGAACATAGTCCGATTGCTCGAGTGAACTTGAGCTCAGTAACTATTGTTCAATCCACTCGGCGATGAAATCTGCTATTTCTTGGGACTTGATGGCTTTCTTTACCTCAAACTTGATATCAAGGGGAAGAAGTTCAATCGCCCATTTCGCCACTCGACCAGTTGCGCCTCTCACAGGCTGAGAATCTCCGAAATGGGGTGTCACGACGGATCAGTAATGGAATGATCGAGAAGTAATGAGCAACCTTCTTCGTGGTCATATAAATCCCATACACAAGCTTACGATAATGAGGGTATCTTTGCTTTGACGGGTTAATACTTGTAAAGATAATATACTGCGCTACTGAACTTTGAAGGCCTTTCCTTCCTCTTCCGGCTTGGACCGTAAGTATCAGATCGACGACTTGTCCTGTGGCTGCAAGGTAAAGCAACAATGGCTCCTTGCTGATTGGGGCAGCAAGCACCAGCTGGGTGGAGAGCAGAGCTTTGAGCTCCGCAAAAGCTGCATCAGCTTCAGGAGTCCACTCAAACTTGTCTGACTTCTTCATCAGTCGGTAAAGAGGCAATGCCTTTTCACTGAGGCGAGAGATGAATCGACTTAAAACGGCCAAGCATCCAATAAGCTTCTGGACATCGTGCACACGCACAGTATGCCTTCATCTCGGAGTATAGTGCCAACTTTTTCGGGTTAGCATCGATTCCTCGCTCGAAACGAAAACCGAGTAACTTTCCGCCAGAACTCCGAATAAGCACTTTGATGGATTAAGCTTGATATCATACCTCCCGAGATTGGAAAATGTTTGGCAAGGGTCACCAACAGGTCGTAACCTTTCCGTGACTTGACCACAATGTCACCCATGTATGCTTCCACATTCACTGATTTGAGTGAGTAAACACTTCTGAATCATCCTCATGAACGTGGCTCCGGCATTCTTGAGGCCGAATGGCATGGTGACATAACACAGGCACCCGAATGGAGTGATGAAAGCTGTTTTGATCTCGTCGGGTCCATACAGATGGATCTGATGGTATCCGGAATATGCGTCTAAAAAAGACAACCGCTCACATCCCGCAGTCGAGTCGATTGTTTGGTCGATGCGGGGGAGAGGAAAATGATCTTTCGGGCAGGCCCGATTTATATGTTTGAAGTCGATGCACATGCAAAGTGACTTATCTTTCTTAGGGACCATGACAACATTGGCGAGCCACTCGGAGTGGTAAATTTCTCGGATAAACTCTGCTGCTAAGAGCCGAGCCACCTCCTCACCTATGGCCTTTCTCTTCCGGACGGCAGACCGTCGAAGATGTTCTTTGACAGGTTTGACTTTTGAGTCGACTCACAGACGATGCTCAGCCAGTCCCCTCGAACACAGCATGTCGTGAAGCTTCCATGCAAAGATGTCCCGGTTCTCACGGAGGAACCGGATGAGCGCTTCTTCCTATTTGGAGTCGAGTGTTGTTGAGATGTGGGTCGAGCAACATTGGGATCAGTCGGATGAATATGAATCGGTTTCGCTTCCCGGACGATCAAATGCTTGACTCAAGTAATGGCTTCTTGGTTCGCAACAAATCACTTTCCTCTGCAGCTTTTACGGTACTCTTGCAGCTCAACCATCGCCATCTCGAGCATCGGCGATCTTAGAGCCTTCTCAAAACACTCATCTGCGCTTTTTCCGATTGCCAAAGTGATGTTGATCACACCTTTGGGACCTGGCATCTTTAGCTTGAGGTACACATAACATGGTCGAGCCATGAAAGCAGCGCATATGCTGGCCTCCCGAATAGCGTGATAAGCGCCTGGAAATCCATTTACGACCTCAAAGGTCAACTTTTCCTCATTTAAAATTCTTGCTGTCACCCAAAACAACATCGAGAGCAATTTGGCCGAAGTGACTCAGCCTTCTTTCCGTGAATGACTCCATGGAAGCTCATGTTGTCTTTGGGGCTGAGTGGACATCGGAATGCCCATCCCTTTCAACGTCTCTGCATACAAAATGTTCAAACCATCGCCACCATCCATCAAAACTTTGGTCGGTCGAGTAACCCGACGATCGGATCGACCATCAACGCTTGCCTCCTAGGGGTGGCAATGTGTGTCGGATGATCGATCGGTCGAATGTGATGGCGGTGCAGGACCATTTCAGATAATTAGGCGTCGCCGAGCGACCATGTTCACTTCTCGGTTGATAACTTTCAATCGACTTTTGCTTTCAACGTCGTAAAAAATCATCAGTGGAATTGACCTCGGGGTATCCACCATCACTATCTTCCTTGTCCTCAACTTTGTCCGACACCTTTTATTTATCCTTGGGCTGCTTCCTTGGGCTATGCTGAATCAAGAGCCGACACTTTGTCGAGTGGTATACTTCAGATAAATGAGTTTACCCTCTTCATCTTTCTTCGTGTGAATGTGACATGGCAAATCCAACACATCATTCCCATCCTGGTCTTTCATCTTCTTGGGGTTCCACGGACCCTTGGGTTTCCCCTTAAACTTTCCTAGGGTCACAGCCAAGGCTTCTCCGGGAGCGGCTGGCTCGGCTTTGCGCTTCTGCTTTCGACTGGAGTTCCCTCCGCCAGCTTCATTAGCGGCTGACTTGTACTTACCACTCCGGAGCCGATCCTCTTCTTCACCATTAGCATACTTGGTGGCAATCTCCATCATCCGACTCAGGGTCATATCTCCTGTCCGACCGAATTTCAAACTCAACTCTCTATTCTTGACACCTTCCTTGGAAGCACAAATCGCACAGTGATCGGACACATTCTCAAGCTGTGTGATGTAAGGTAATCCATCTCTGGATGTAATCTCTCAAAGTTTCATTCGACTTACTGTACACACCCTGTTGCAGCTCTGTCAGCCACCCTTTGGTGGCTTGCAAGTCCCTTCAAATGTCTGACAAACACTCGGGCAAGATCTTCCCAAGTGTAAATCTTTCATTGGGTGCTAACCAGTTCAACCATGCTCCGCCGAACCCTCCAACATAAGGGAAAATGCTTCATAGCTACCTCATCGTTGCCGCCGCCAATCTGGACAGCCACTCGGTAGTCCTCAAGCCAAGTGTCGCTTGGACTCACTGGTGAACTTATCGACTCTAGTCGCCAACCTGAAGTTGGGAGGAATCACTGCTGACTCGATGGCCCTACTAAAACATTACATGCCTGAGACATGAACTCTGCTGCTGGAGGAACATCTCTGTCATGACCTTCCGGTGAGCTCTGTTCCTGTCGACCAAGCCTTGAACGATAATGGATCTCGCATCAAAGCTCGGCTCTGGGGTCGATTTGGAACCCTTCGCCCAACCTTTGTCAAGGCGTCATCATCTTGTTGCCGAGGCGTATGATCCACCTTGGGGAGGGTGGGCACTGGCGTCGATCATTGTGATCGAATCGGTGCTCATCTGCTCAAAGTTCTTGTATCGATCATCGCGCCCGGCCTCCATGTTCCTCATGCCTCGGGGCGATCTTGGACTATGGGCCGACCGGATCGAATTCGCAGTAGTGACGGATCTCCTGTGAATCCTGTTCCGTGACTGTGATACGACCGAATTTTGATCTCCTGCTGCCCAGAGTAAATCTCTGATCTGTTGCAAACCTCTACTCGCCTCCGACTGGGAAGGCTAAATCGATTCTGCTATACGGGCTGCAGCTGCTAAATTCTGAATCGGAGTTCGATATACCTGAGTTGGTTGTGGAAAGAATTGACGTTGACTGGATTCTGGAACCCGTGATCGCGTGCGCTCGTCGAGAACTCGCTGGAGGTTCTCTAGTCGAGTGCGCCAGGCCGAGTTAATGGCCGCATCCTCCAAGGCACAAGCCTCGGGGTTTCTCCAACGATAGGGAATGTGAAGCGCATCCATGTTTCGATGGCAAAGTTCCTCCTCTGCAGCCAAGTGAGGGGCTCGGGTTGGTACTCTTCGTGAGCTTGCGCTGATCGCTTCCACCGCCGCCTCCGCTGGTGGGGAATCAGGAGGACTGTGTGGTCCGTCGACCATCAGAACCTCTGCTGCCGGATCGCTGCTATTGCACTCGGATGCAGTCTCTGCGGAGCCAGTCGACAGATCGAACAGGCCGTAGAGAGATTCGTCGGACTCGATTGCCGCAACTTGGGAAGTGGCCGACTGGCGAGCCACCGCATGCCTTCACCCATCGCTAAAGCCTTGACCGGACCGGAGCGCTTTGCACCGGGAGGCCCAGGAGTGAGGGCAGCACAAGAAGCCCATATCTTGGGTCGACGGTTGTCTGCAGGAGGACGACGCGCGAAGTCGTTGCCCGTGTGCCGGGCCGGGAGCGCGTCTCGTCGAGAGGAGCCTCCTGAAGCCAAGTGGAGTAAATCGGCGATGAACGTGAGCGCACCGAGACGCATCTCGCTGCCCTCGACAAAACTCCACCTGAAACCATGATGTAGGAGATCGAAGGAATCCCAACTTCTCCAACAAATCGCTAGAACACCGCCCCCACCGGTGGGCGCCAAGCTGTCGTGGTTCTAAGCCCCGACAAAGAGAATGGGGGGTAGGTATGGAGAGGCAAGGTACTAGCTATGGAGTAGTTGTATACATACGAAGTTTTACGAAGTTCAGGCCCTTCTCGGAGGAAGTAACAGCCCTATGTCTCGGGCCCGAGGCGGTCGAATGGATTATATGCGTATGAATTACAGAGGTGCGAACCCTTCTACTTGTGGAGGGGTGGCTTATATAGAGTCGCCAGACTGTACCAGCCCACATAGTGAAGGGTTAAAAAAAGGTACAATTAAGGCCAAGCGTTCTTGTAACGCCTTACATAAAGTGTCATCATGACCAAAAGACTACATAATTACAGACCGTTTGGACACAGGGTGGTTCTTGATCTCCTGTTGGTCGAGTGGGTCTTCATTGTCGTGTGTCTTTGAGTCCAGCGAGTGGAATCCTACCAGGTCGATCGGAAGGCAGTTTATTCTAAGGATGTCCTTGGGAGGGTATCTTGGACAGGTCCATGACCCTACCCTAGGTACATGACTTCATCAGGTGTTACACCTGACTCCTTACCTTCGTCGAGGTCCCAATCTTCAGAGTTGCGTTTAATTCTTTCCAATAAATCCCATTTGAATTCAATAGTGTTCATCATAAAATAACCAGTACAAGAAGTATCGAGCATGGTGCGATTGTTGTCAGAAAGTCGAGCATAAAATTTTTTAATAATCATTTCTCTTGAGAGCTCATGATTGGGGCATGAATATAACATTGACTTAAGCCTCCCCCAAGCTTGAGCTATGCTTTCTCCTTCGCGAGGCCAGAAATTATATATAATTACGATCACGATGAACAAGATGCATAGGATAAAACTTCTGATGAAATTCCAATTTCAATCGTTTGTAGTTCGATGATCCCATATTATTACATAGCCTATACCATGTCAATGCATCTCCCTTCAAAGATAAAGGAAGACCTTCTTCTTGATAACATCATCGGGCATACACCGCAAGCTTAAATAATCCACAAACTACATCCACATAGATTAGGTGCTCATCAGGATGTAATGTTCCATCTCCTGCAAAAGGATTGGCTAGCAGTTTCTTTATCATACCCGAAGGAATTTCAATGTAGACATTTTCATTTTCAGTAGGTTCAGTAGGTTGAGGAGCAACTCTTTGCTCTGCTAGTCGGGGTGAAGATACCCCGAACAAGCCCCTCAGAGGATTACTTTCCATAGTAACAAGTGACAATAAATTTCAGCGCACTTTATAAATTTTTCCTTACCAAATTCCACCTACCAAAGGCGCTTCACTCCCCGGCAATGGCGCCAGAAAAGAGTCTTGATGACCCACAGGTGTAGGGGATCTATCGTAGTCCTTACGATAAGTAAGAGTGTCGAACCCAACGAGGAGCAGAAGGAAATGATAAGCGATTTTCAGCAAAGTATTCTCTGTAAGCACTGAAATTATAGGTAATGATAGTTTTGTGATAAGATAATTTGTAACGAGCAACAAGTAACAAAAGTAAATAAAGTGCTTGACAAGGTATTTAATCCTTTTAGTAGCAAAGGACAAGCCTGGACAAACTCTTATATAGAGGAAAGCGCTCCCGAGGACACATGGGAATTATTGTCAAGCTAGTTTTCATCATGTTCATATGATTCACGTTCGGTACTTTGATAATTTGATATGTGGGTGGACCGGTGCTTGGTTGCTGTCCTTACTTGAACAAGCATCCCACTTATGATTAAGTCCTATTGCAAGCATCCGCAACTACAAAAGAAGTATTAAGGTAATCCTAACAATAGCACGAAACATATGGATCCAAATCAGCCCCTTACGAAGCAACGCATAAACTAGGGTTTAAGCTTCTGTCACTCTAGCAACCCATCATCTACTTATTACTTCCCAATGCCTTCCTCTAGGCCCCAATAATGGTGAAGTGTCATGTAGTCAACGTTCACATAACACCACTAGAGGAGAGTCAACATACATCTCATCAAAATATCGAATCGAATACCAAATTCACATGACTACTAATAGCAAGACTTCTCCCATGTCCTCAGGAACAAACGTAACTACTCACAAAGCATATTCATGTTCATAATCAGAAGGGTATTAATATGCATATACGATCTGAACATATGATCTTCCACCAAATATACCAACTAGCATCAACTACAAGGAGTAATTAACACTACTAGCAACCTACAAGTACCAATCCCAGACAAGATGAACTAGGGTTTGAGAGGAGATGGTGCTGGTGAAGATGTTGATGGAGATTGGCTCCCTCCTGATGAGAGGAGCGTTGGTGATGATGATGGCGATGATTTCCCCCTCCTGGAGGGAAGTGTCCCCGGCAGAACAGGCTCCGCTGAGCCCTAGATTGGTTCGCCGCTGGGCGGCGGAGTCTCGTCCAAAGCTTGCTTATGATTTTTTCTCGGACTAAAGACTTCACATAGCAAAAGATGGGCACCGAGGGCCACCGTGGGGGCCATGAGGCAAGGCGCGCCCGGGGAGTTCTGGCGCCCCCATCCTCGTGGCCAGTGGTGTGGCCGCCTGTATTTTTGTTTGCTCAGTATTTTTATTATTTCCAAAACAACTTCATGGAGTTTCAGGACTTTTGAGTTGTGCAGAATAGGTCTCTAATATTTGCTCCTTTTCCAGCCTGTGAAATTCGGTATGCCGGCATTCTCCGTCTCTTATGTAAACCTTGTAAAATAAGAGAGAATAGGCATAAGTATTGTGACATAATGTGTAATAACAGCCCATAATACAATAAATATCGATATAAAAGCATGATGCAAAATGGACGTTAGCCGATTGTCAAAACCGGCGGCTCTCGGGTAGGGGGGTCCCGAACTATGCGTCTAGGGCGGATGGTAACAGGAGACAAGGGACACGATGTTTTTACCAGGTTCGGCCCTCTCGATGGAGGTAATACCCTACTCTGGCTTGATTAATATTGATGATATGGGTAGTACAAGAGTAGATCTACCACGAGATCAAGGAGGCTAAACCACAAGCTAGCCTATGGTATGATTGTTGTTAGATCCCTCACGGACTAAAACCCTCCGGTTTATATAGACACCGGATAGGTTAGGGTTACACAGAGTCGGTTACAATGGTAGGAGATCTACATATCCAGACGCCAAGCTTGCCTTCCACGCCAAGGAAAGTCCCATCCGGACACGGGACGAAGTCTTCAATCTTGTATCTTCATAGTCTTGGAGTCCGCCGTGGCGATAGTTCGCTATCCGGACACCCCTAGTCCGACTCCTCGGTAGCCCCTGAACCAGGCTTCAATGACGACGAGTCTGGCGCGCATATTGTCTTCGGCATTGCAAGGCGGGTTCCTCCTCTAAATACTTCATAGAAGGTTTTGAACACAAGGATAGTGTCCGGCTCTGCAAAACAAATTCCACATAACACCGTAGAGAGAATAATTTTTGCACAGATCTGCTGACGATCCAGTAGCGTGACATCACACCACGGCCAGGCCTTTATATGAATCGCTTTTTCGTTTCACCTCAGCGTGCTTAGCGAGGCGGTTTCCTTGGCACGCCTTATCAAAGCATAGATCGTGCCCCCTTATTCCGGATTCTCATCAATACGGACGTGGGTAACCCATCCACGCCATTGATTACGGTGCTTGGGAAATAAGCGAGTTTTACCAGTCGGTGGGGGACGATAGCTTCGTTCGTCCATATAAGGGGATAAGCATCCACCTTTTCACCTACGCCTTCTTCCTCCTTTGCTTCTCCATTTCCGCGGACTCGAGCTCCAGCGCCCAAGTCCGCACATCCCACCTCGACCTTTCTCCAACCATGTCAGGAGCGGGAGGCAGGTGGATGGTCTCCTCCGTCACGGAGGGCACATCACAAGGCTGCGGGAGGCCGGATACTTGTCCCAACATATCGCCAGACAGCGCTGCCCGATGCTTGGGGCAGCTTATTCCAACCCCGGCCCCTTGTGAGGGTAGTGTTTCTACCCCACTTCCTACGCTGGCTAGGATTTCCACTTCACCCATTTGTCCGGGGCTCATGTTCTACTACGGCCTGGACTTCCACGACCTGGCCCGAATTTCATCCTCAACATCTCGGCGTTTATCGTTGTGTGAGGCCTTCCTTTGCATCCAGCCCCACTTCGACTTATGGCTGAAGATCTTCAACGTCCGGCCGAAGGTAGTGGGCGTCAAGCTGTCTTGAGTGCGGAGGCGCCATGGTTGGCAAGATGGCCAAGATCCTATGGCTCGAGGGCGCCTTTGTGGAGACAATAAAGGGGTGGCAATCGGGTGGTTCTACATCACCGAGCCACGCGACCCGAATGGGTGGCGGCCCCGAATTCAGATTCTGGCTTCCCCCACACGGCTCTCGTCATGGAAAGAGACGGGCCTGACGTGGGGAATTCATAAGAGCTATCCGGACTCCAGACATGCGTCCGAAACTTGGTGGACAAGAATCTCAGGCTTGTCGACGTAATCCAGGTGATGCTCATCCGCCGGATTCTCCCATGCCAACAACGGGCCTTCAATTTGTGGGAGTTCGATCCGGCACAGCACCGAGCCTTGAGCCGGCTCTTCGACACTACGTACGAAGATGCCTGGAAGGTGTTGTTCAAGGGCGGCTTCAAATCATCCGCTACCAAAGATCGCGGATATAGCTCGCGGCGCCCAGCCGGCGAGGTAAGTTATTTTACCCTTTTACGGGACTCTTTTTCATAGATTGACTCTCTACGGCGGGATCTAAAACTCCCTAATCTTTTGACAGATCGTCAGACGCCCGGACAGTATTAATCGTCTGCTCCTTTGCCGAAGATCTGAGGACGCTTGGGATTAACAGGGGCTGCTTGGCTCCGGCGCCCATGTGGTGCCGGAGAAGAAGGCCAGAAAGGAGGCCACGGAACTCGATGGAGCTCCCGACGCCAGGTGCCGCCGCTGATTCTCAAGCAGTAATCTTTCTTGAGGACGAGGAGGAAGAAGAAGAAGCTCCTTCCCCCGGGCCGGGGAGGAGAAGAAAGGGAAGGCCGCCTAACGGGGAGGCCGGGGTCCAAGAAGGAAGAACCCTTCCTCCGGACTTCTCCACCAACGCCGACAACGATGAGGAGGATTGGCCAACAAGGGCCAAGCCTGGCCGAGATCGTAAGTGTCCTGATACCCACGGCTTTTTCATAATTGCATAGTGTTCTCTAATGCCGAACAATCATGCAGCCCGCCCAAGGGCGAAGTTCGCCGATTCGTCGAGCGGGTCCTGGGCTCATCCGGAAATGGAGAGTACTTGCTTCCAAACGCCTCCTCGCCTCACGCTCATGGACGATGTCAGCGGTGGGGCCCCAAGGGGGGCTTGGTCAAGAGGAGGTAAGCGGGGAGGTGCCACAAGGCGACCTCCCGGACTCAGCGTCGCATGGGCAAGACCCCAGGGCTCTAAGCTCGACCATCGTCCGGACTCCATGCGGAACCATCAGCGGTTCAAGTCCGGACAGCCGGATCCTTCGCAAGAAGGGTAAGACGCCGTGTCCTCCGGCCCAACCGAGAGGCACCGATAGCTTCTTGAGGCGCCAACGGAGCCTCCATCGAGGAGGAGCACCATACTTTATTATGAGTGCGGTGATCCAGACGATTCACCCGCCAAGAGCGGACTGACTGAGGCCTGCACCAGCCTTCTAACAAAGCTTTGAGGTAAGTTTAAAACATATAAAAATATTACCGCGCACAGACAGTAGCCCCTCGATGCTTAGTTCGGTGTTCGGAAAGAAAAGACGGACTAAGGATCTAAAAAGATATACTGTGAGGAGTCTAACATAAGTATGTCAATATGGGAATGCAAAAGGTCGTGTGCCGACCTTCCGCCAGACCGGATCGTGGAGGTCAATGTGATTGAAGCAGTAACTCTGGGCCAAATGTTCGAGAACGAGCTCGGACAAGCCAAGAAGAAGCTCGAGGGCAAGGAAGGTAAGTAGTACCTTATTAAAGAAATACCTTATAGAAAAGGTTTTGGTTGCAAAAAATAATAGGAATAACATGGAGTAACGGGGGCCACTTAACGCAGGTGGAGACCACGAAGGCGGTGTTCGTGGCCAGAAAACAAAGCGGCTGGAACGCACTGCACCGAGCGAGAGAAGGAGAGGCACAGCTGGCCAAGGTAACGGCAAGAGCTCCAAGCTCTCGTGGAAAAACACGAGGGTTTGGAGCGTGACTCGAGGACTTCGAGTCCGAGCTCGCCTCGGCTCTTGAGAGTGCCAAAGCTACTAAGGCCGAGGCCAAAAAAGCCCTCCAAGAAATGGAGTCTTTAAAGAAGAGAGCGACGGGTAAGGCATTCTTTATGCAAAGCAAGAATGTAAGAGTCAATTACCTATTACTTACCCGGATTCGGAGCTCTCTAGGAGCATTCGCAGATTTGCCCGTCAGAAAAGTCGCCCGATGCTGCCGTATTCTACCGCGCCCGAGGGGAGCTCCACGGAGAAGGTGTTACGGTCTCAATATGCCGAGGCGGACATCCGGTGCCCCTAAGCGACCAAACCGAAGCAGCTGGTTGAGCTCCACAAGGTCGCCGAACAGGCCATGAAGGGCCTTATAAGCGCTGTGTGGCCATCGGAGGCCATGCCCGGAGCTACTTCGGCTTGGTGCAGCTGGTGGGCCGCCTGTCCAGCGGCTTGAAGTCATCAAGCGCTCCGTCTGCATTGAAGGGGTCCGTCGGGCCCTTGCCTGTGCTAAAGTGCACTGGGGCAAGCTGGATGCGGAGAAGGTCGTGACGGACGGGCCACCGAAGGGCCATGAGCATCGCACGCCCAAAATGTACTATGAGGGCCTCCTGAAGGGTGCCCGCCGAATAGCGGATGAGTGCTCCAAGGATGTAATTTTTGAATAGGCTCGCGTTTGTTATCCTGTACGCTGAAAACTTGTTCACATGCGCTTAAGCAACACTTATTAATTTAAAATATTACCTTACATGCGGCCGTTTATCAAATTTGAGAGATGGCAAGTCGTTGGCTTCAGCCCCCATGCCACAGTCTTTGGGGTGTTCGGGATAAACTTGAGCACTCTTGTTCCCATTCTTGGGTCCATCTAGGGAGGCGCTCAACACAACGAACAAGGCAACCGGACTTATAATGCTTGAACACTCTCGCTTAGCCATAGAATTCTATAATTTTAAATTTCGGCGAAGCCCCTAATATTCAGAAAACCGAGTTCGGGGCGCTATCCACGCCTTGGCCGGACAATTCCGGTTCCTCGCCCTAAGCGGCATAAGTCTTTAGGGACCCGAAAAAACCTCTCGAACAGCGACCGGCTCTCGCCTTATCATGACGGTCAGTTTTAGCTTTCTCTCCAGAGGTGCTCGACCCAGCATAACTGGGGCACAATCGCATGGTTCTCCGGTGCTACCTTAGCCGATATAGCGGAACGTAAGGTACCAAAACGCAGGGAGCCGGGCAAACCCAACTATTGACCCAAGACATGATTCGAGCCAATTCATATAATGCTATAAGTTCGGGTGCCGCACTTGTGAAAGTGTTCGACTTATTACACCATAATTTTGGGATACTTAAGCCCCTGGTGTATTGGGCCCATTTAAAGTGTACTACAGTTGCAACATGTCGTGAAATGAACAGATGTATATATAAAGGAAGTAGAGCAATAATAAGCAAAAGCAATGTATTATTCAAAAAGGTACTCCAATGGAAGCAGAACGATACAAGTAATGCGATAAGCAAGGGATGGGACTATCTAACATGTCCCCCTCCAGGGGTAAGCTGCGGGATGGTATGTAAAATAGGTATAATGCTAAATAATGAGACCACCTGAACACTCGACGTGGCTTTCCGCTTCCCTGGTTGTTGCATCGTGAGTTCGGCGATTCAAGTGCCGGACAGGACTTCTCAAAGACGTAGTCCTGAAGTTAAGAAAAAGGAAGAAAAAAGGAAATAGAAGAAAAAGAAATGACACAAATGGGAGCCCCTGGTGCGGTCGAGCCGCATTCTTGGCGTACCGTTGTCTTGCCCCTCCCCATATGCCCATGGTATCTCCAGAGCATAATCATGTACGCGTAATACTAGCTTCGCAATTTCGCGAGGGCTGGGGTTGAGGGCCGATTGCTACTGTGCTTGAATCGTGCCGTGGTCTTGTTGCGAGGTTACTCGGCGCGCTTGGCGGTGTCCGGACGCTTAGTGGCCGGACTCGAGAATTGCCGTGAGAGGCTGCTTTGCACCTCCGCCGCGAGGGCCGCCGTATGCTCCTCCGTTCGGAGAGAGCGTTCGGTGTTTCCATTGACCGTGATTTCTCCTCGAGGGCCTGGCATCTTGAGCTTAACGTATGAGTAGTGCGGCACCGAATTGAACTTTACCGTCACGGTTCGCCTGGCGATGCATGATAGCCGCTGCGGAATGGGGACGATGTCGAAGATTAACTCTTCGCGGAAGTTATCCGGGGATCCGAAGACCACTTCGAGTGTAACTGAGCCCATAACTGGCCTCTACACCCGGTATGATGCCTTTAAAGGTCGTCTTTGTAGGATTAATCCTTGAGGGTCAATGCCCATTTTGGCGACTGTATCCTGATAAAGCAGGTTCAGGTTGTTGCCGCCGTCCATCAGGACTCTGGTGAGGTGAAATCCGTCGATAATTGGGTCAAGAACCAATGCAGTGAAGCCGCCGTGACGGATGCTAGTGGGGTGGTCCCTTCGATCGAAGGTGATCGGGCAGGAAGACCATGGGTTGAACTTTGGGGCGACTGGCTCCATCGCATATACGTCCCTTAGTGCACGCTTCCGCTCCCTTTTGGGTATGTGGGTTGCGTATATCATGTTCACCGTCCGCACTTTCGTAGGAAAACCCTTCTGTCCTTTATTGTTCGGCGGCCGGGGCTCTTCCTCGTCATGGCTATGCAGCCCTTGTCATTGGGTTCGCACTTAACTTGCCTGCTTGCTTGAACACCCAACAGTCCCTGTTGGTGTGATTGGCTTCAGTTTTCGGGGTGCCATGTATCCGACACAAGCGATCGAGTATTCGGTCCAAGTTGGACTGGCCACAGGTATTTCTTTTGAATGGCTTCTTCCGCTGACGGGTTTAGAGCCACTTGAATCCGGCATTGGCAACCGTATCTTCAGTATTATCGCCGTTAATGCGGCGCTTGTTCTTATTGCGACGCCGACCTGCCATTGCTGTCCTTGGTATCCAGACTATCGGGATGTTTGGCCAAGTTTTGCTTCGAGCTAGCCAGCTGTCCTCTCCGCATAAAAGCGAAGTCATGAGGGTTGTGAAGGCTGCCATAGATTTCGGCTTTTCCTGTCCTAGGTGCCGGGCAAGCCACTCATCGCGGATGTTATGTTTGAAGGATGCAAGGGCCTCTGCATCCGGACAGTCAACGATTTTATTTTTCTTTGTGAGGAACCGTGTCCAGAACTGTCTGGCCGATTCTTCTGGCTGCTGAATTTTGTGGCTAAGGTCATCGGCGTCCGGTGGTCGCATATATGTGCCCTGGAAGTTATCAAGGAATGCGGCTTCCAGGTCCTCCCAACAACCAATTGATTCTGCTGGCAAGCTATTGAGCCAATGTCGAGCCGGTCCTTTAATCTTGAGTGGGAGGTATTTGATGGCATGTAGATCATCACCACGGGCCATGTGGATATGGAGGAGATACTCCTCGATCCGCATCGCCCGGATCTGTGGTACCATCGTATGATTCGATGTTTACGGGCTTGAAGCCCTCGGGATTTGATGATCCATTACTTCATTTGTGAAGCATAGTGGGTGTCTTGGCGCCTACATGTTGGGCTATATCACGGCGTAGCTCATATGAGCTTTGTCTACTATGTTCGGCCCGGCCGGTTTTGCTGTATCCGGCGCGACGGTAATTGTCGGGGAAGCTGATCGGACCCACGAACACCTATGGGACCGGCGGGCCGAGTCCCTTTCGGTTCGGTGGGGGGCGGAGATCGCACGAAGAGCAGATCGAGGCGAAGCACACGAGCAGTTTACCCAGCTTTGGAGCTCTCCGGAGAGATAATACTCCTACTGCTGCTTGTCTGATTCTATTCTGTTTTTGCTAGGGAGCTTTGAGAGCTACAAAACCTAGTGTGTGTATGTTCTCTGGTTTCGAATGAACTGAACCTCGAACCCCCCCCTTACGTTGCACATGGGCCTCCTTTTATATGTTCAAGGGGTCACCGACAGGTGGCAACATAGGCAAGGGTAAAAATGGAAAAGAACTTGTGGTTGGTACAGCTACTTGTACAGTGTATCATACCTAATCCTGACGGCAGGGGACAAAGGCATTAAATGTCCGTCTACGTCGCCCCAAACAGTGCATAAAGTGATCATTCACGGGCGCCCGCTTACCCGCGATGGCTATCTTGTCAAGACCGCTTACCACACCGCACCCTGGCTGCCTGACCTCTCGCCACGTCTTTGGAAGGGTCCTGTATGGCGACACCGTTGTTGGATGAGCTGGGCGCTTGGTCTGAAGTGGATGCCTGCGCGGAAAAGCGCCTTTGCATGATGGGGTCTTGTCGCGGTCCGGAAGCTTGTCGCTTTCGCCGGGCCTCGCCGGGGAGCCAGCGCCAGCAGCGTCGCGGCAAGTTCCTTGGGGTGCCTTGGTTGGCCTTCCCAGCAAGCTCCTCTTGCCGGGTTCTTGGTCTGCCTTCCCGATAAGCTCCTCTTGCCGGGGGCTTGAATACTTTGCTCTTGAATGGCTCCAAAGGAGCCATGGAGGATCTTGGCGGTCACCCGGCAAGCCTTGCCGCTGGTGTTGTGCAATCGCCCTGCGGCACAAGTTAGGGATACAAGGGTACCCCTACGCTTGTACAATCGGTCAGAGCCCTGGCTGGGCCATACACAGTGCCTTGAAGCGCGTTGGGCGAGCCCAAAGCAGGGCACGGCACACTGCGACTTGGGTTACGCCAAGCACCTCACTCCGCAACCACCCGCCCTCCCGAGCAACTTCAGCGTAGTTTGCGGCGTCGTGGGAGTGATCGTGGGTGGCTTCTTTATTCGGAAGCGGGCGTCCGCCCCCTCCCTCTTTATAAGCAGGGAAGCAGGGCCGTTCGCCCATCTCGCCAGTTATTGCTCCCATCTTGAAAACCTCCGCCGCTCCCCCTTCTTCTCAAGTCGAAGAGAGCAGCGCTCCTCGCCCTCGCCACTGCCGTCGGCACCAGCAACGCCGACCTCCCTCACCGCCTCCGCCATGGCTCAAAGCCCGAAGGTCGTCAAGTCGGCCGCGCCGGCTGCGGCCGCGTAAAGGCGGGCCACTTTTCCCCCTCATTTCGGCGAGGGACCTGAGGGAAAACTACTACCTGTTCCAGTCGACGGAGACACAGCGCATCCGCGCACCAAGGTACTCCCCGCCGCCGCCACTTGTTGGCGGCCCCAAGTGGGTATCCTTTCTTTGCTTTCTGTTCTTCTATTGCGGGCTCTGCCGCCTTCTCCGGAAGTTTTTCTGCGATATCATGAACACGTCACGGCCTCCGCCTCCTTGACTTCACCCCCAACGCCCGTTCTCACCATGGCAGTTTTAGCACACCTCTGTGAAAACTTTGTAGAGTCCATCCCAACGTTGCCCTCTTCCGCCACTTCTTCATGCCCCCGAGTCGAGAGAGGAGAGCCCTTATCCGTGAGGATCGCCTTGGATCTCGAGGACCGGCAAGAAGGAGGCGTATCTGGAAGGAGAGCTCCACAAAGAAATGGGGCCAGTGGAGAGCCGATTGGTGTTGGATCGTCGAGGAGGAGCCGCAGCCATTCACCGCCCTCGCGCCAAGCCCAGCAGTACGCCGCAATGATTGGAGCAGCGTGGCCCCGGAGGATGACAAAGCTAAAGATCGCCATCACCGGGATCCTGCGCCTCCCGGACTTGCGGGCTCACCGTGGGGGCTATCGGGCGGATTTTCTTCGCCCGCGCCGCCCTTGCGGGAGAGAGGAGGAGACCTGCACAGGAGTTCGAACGCGGCCCGGACATCATGAGGCTGCGCCCGGGCCTCAACTTCAATTTCATCGTCTTGGAGTTGACTGGCGATGCTTGAGGAGCTGTTCAAGTGGGATCTCGGCATCCGGAAGCGTTCCAGCTGCCGAGGGGAGTTGTACCATTGAGCAACAATTCGTCACTTGACAGCATCCGCGCAATGATGCCGCTGTGCGACTCGCATGGGATTGTGCCAACCTGGCAAGAGCCTGCAGATGACGTCGTGCGGGTGTTCTTCGAGAGCTTGGAAGAAGTGCCGATCCGCGCCGACGAGCAGAAGAGGCTCACTCGCGACACCACTGATGACGAGATGCAACGCGCCATACCAGGAGTTGGAAGAGGCGGCAGCAATGCGCCGCTACCGGGCGAATTCAGGTTCACCCGAGGAGGAGGCGGAGGCAGCGAGGCGGCAAGCCTTGCCGGCGTGGAGAGCTTGGCGGCGAGGAAGAGCCTGCGGTGAGGAAGAGCACGTCGATCTTCAAGCCGAAGGCGAAAGCGAGCCCGCCGAGGGCGGGGGCGAAACGGCGAGGATCGACCCCTCCACTCTCGCACCTTCCGGCGGTTAAATGCCATGGCGAGCCTCCAGCTCCGCCAAGAAGACGTCTCCCGCGAGGCGGTGACGCCGGAGCGGCGAGCAAAGGCAGCAGCCGCGCGCGCGGCCTTGAAACTCCACCGCCCGGCAACGCGGTTGCCGCGGGAGCACCTCACGCTGCTGCAGCAACCGGAGCGGGGTCCTCCCGGACCATCGCTTCTGCTCCCGCCAAGCGTCCAAGGGATCCTACTCCTCCGCCTCATCGCGCTGGGGGCGGGCCAGACTTCGACTTCTCCGCGCTCAGCTCCGACGAGGAGGAAGAGGAGTAAGAATCTTGGCTAAGTTTAAATTCCTTCAATTCTTGCTGCTGTGTCTTGTCTTTGACTTGCTTGACTCCGAATCTATTTTTTTTTCACGGGACTCGGCGGAGAGCGGCAAAGAGAGCCAAGACTCCGGTGATTGTCATCAAGGGCGATCCCATCATGACGGCGAGGGGCATGCCGAGACCATCTTGCCGGACCCGGCAACCACTCTCCAAAGCAGTTCCAACGCAGCCCCCCAAACAGAAGTATTTAATTTACTTCCTGCGTGAGCGCACTTGGGTGTTTCCTTATTTGCTGATATCTGTCTGTTGACTTGTGTAGGAGCAGAGCAGCCTCACCAAGAGGGCCCGGAAGCCGCTCCCGACAAGCCTTCTGCTTCAACTACTCCGCCAAGGGTGGATTCCCCGACAAGGGAGACATCTCCGGCAAGGGACCGCTCTCCGACAAGGGTGACTGTCGATCCCAGCACAGGTACTCTTCTTGTCTGAAAATTTCCCTTGGCTTCTTCTGATCTTCTTTTTTGAATACTTGCTTGACTTCTGTTCCTTCTTTTTCCGGCCGCCAGTCCTTCTTCCACGGAGCCAATGGAGACCAGAAGTCGCCGGAGAAGGAGCGGTGTTGATGAATCCGCTTGGCGGAGTGGCGCCAGGCTGCTGCCATGAAGCCGGGCGAGGGGTCTGCAGCGATCGCAGCCACAGGCCTCAGGGCCGTGAGCGACAGCGCTACACCGTGCCGATCCTCCGCTGCTGCTACCACTGTCGGGCTCCGAAAGAGCCCCGACCGGCGCCTCTCGAAGGCCCGGCGGAGGCGTCTTCATCAAACTCCCACAGGCTTCGAGCTCCATGCCGCCCGGTTGAAGAAACCTTCGACGAAGAGCTGCCTCGCCTCCGCCGGTGGACGCTGGTTGACGCGCCGAGCAGCAGTGGCGAACTGAGGACGAGCGACTATCGCAGGCTTCTTTGTCACTTTACCGCGTGCCCGGCAAGCCAAGCTGGCCTCCGAGAAGCGCTTTGTCGCGGCGGTAGGTGTGGACATAGAAGCCTTGCGGAGGAGCTCCGGGGCACTAAATCGGGGAGGCTCTCCGGTCTTTGGCGGAGGAGCGGGAGGCGATTCGCCGAGGAGCGCAAAGCCTTCATCCTCGAGAAAGGCCGAAGGAAAACAACAAAGGCTTGCCGCCAAGAAGGCTGTCGCACAAGAAGGCAAGCTAGTGCAGCGGAAGGTCAATCTCGACAGCCACGAGGAGGAGCTTAGCGCGCTGGCCGAGCAATCATTTAGCGATACCCTCAAGGAAGCAAAGGATGCCGCCAAGAATCGCCGAGGCCGCGGAAGGAGCCTGGAGACGAGGCGACACAACCGAGGCCAACTGAAGAAGAGTGGCGAGGAGCTTGCTGCACCCAAGCATGAGCGCGAGAAGGACGCCTACACTCTTGGCGAGCTGCAGGCCGTCTCGCCGAGAGGAGCAAGGAGCTCAGCGCCGCCAGGACTCCAATGCAGATCTCGAGTGAAGCTGACCACCCGACCAAGGCCTTTGGGCGAGGCGGGGAAGCGAGATCAAGGGCTAATGACGCTGGCGGCCGAAAGTGCTGCAGCTTACGAATACCTTCGAGGATAATGTGGAGCACCTTGGACCGAGGGTCTCGTGGATCTTGCCGCCCGCCATTGATAGGGAGGCGGCGGAGCTGGGGATGGTGGATCTTGGATACTCCTCCGTCGAGCATCTCCACCCAGGCGCCAAGCTCAGCTTATTCTTCAAGGGCATGGTGGCGGCTCTCCAGCGACTCGGGAAGAGATCCCAAAGCAGCTGGCCGAGGAGTCGCGCCGGATCTGTGGGAGCTCTCAAAGGTGCCGATGAAGGTGGCCTTCCGCCAATCCGAGGCCTCAACCTCACCAACGTCCTCGTGTCCTTGCCGCCGGATGCTGATGTAGATTCGCTCAAGACCCTTGTCGCTCCCATCGTGGACAGGGTGAGCGGGATCAAGAGGGTTGATGGCGACCGCGTAGATTAGGCCGCCCATTTTATCTTTTCCTTGTCGCTGCTAGTCATGTTAGGAGAACAATCTATTAGAGCTGCGACAAGCTATCTTGTAATATATAACTCTATTTCGGGTAGTAATTGCTATGTTATTTCCTTTACTTGATTCCTTCCTTTGTATATTTTTGCCCTACGCTTTTAGGGAACTCACCGGCGCAGGCACCTTAGTCAATGAAGCGCCTGAAGTGCAGGGCGTCGGACCTGCTGGCGGTGCCAAGATCGGCAAGCAACCTTATCGCAACCAATCGCAGCTCACTTAAATTGTTGAGCGGACTCGACACAAAGTAAGGCGCGACTAGCTACGAGTTGGTTCCTCCGCGCACAGGTTTTCCATACAAAGTACTTATCGTTCGAGGAGAATAACTTAAAAAATTTTAAAACTGACTGCTCAAACTTTGGCAACTTAGCTTTTCTGTCTTTTCCTTCCCGGTAAGGCTTGACTTCCTCGAGCGACGCTTGGTCCACACCGTTATCTTCTCCTTCCCCCCTGGCAAACTTGTGTGCGAGGGATCCTTCCTTTCTTCGAGAAAGAGAAAGAAGAGAAAATAAAGATATGAAGCCTCATGGCTCGTTAGTGCTTACGGGATAGGTGCTGCACAAAGTGTCGAGATAACACATGCAATATAATGAGTAGAAAGCATGAAATTGACAAGATGTGCAGAACACATGAGCTTTACTTATGCAGGGTCTGCAGCGGCTTTGTACAAAGGATTACATGCAACATCGGCAAGACTTGTACAAAAGGTGGTTGCGGAACAGGTTCAAAACCGCCTCTGAGTAAAACTTACGAAGATGCTCAATGTTCTAGGAGTTGCTCACGGGCGCCATCTTCGGTCTCCAGCGGACAGCGCCAGGCCTAGCGACTTCGTTTACCCGGTAAGGACCTTCCACTTGGCGTCAACTTGTTGGAATTCTTGGCGGATTGAGCGTGCGAAGAACAAGGTCGCCTTCCTCGAGACTTCTAGCATTAACTGCGGCTATGGTAGCGGCGCAAAGCTTGCTGGTATCGAGCAGCTCTTCTGATAGCTGAAGACGGTCTTCCTCAAGGAAGCAATGGCGTCATCTTGTCGCCAGCTGCTCTTGCTCGAAACTCATCATAAGCGAGCACTCGAGGCGACCCGTATCTGAAGTTCCATGGGGAGAACTGCCTCCACTCCATAGACTAGGCGAAAGGTGTCTAGCCGATTGGCTCGATTTGGTGTCGTCCTGATCGACCAAAGAACCACCGGCAGCTCCTCAATCCAGTTTCTTCCGCACTTGTGCAGCCTGTCGAAAGTCCTGGTCTTGAGTCCGCGCAGCACTTCAGCATTCGCCCTCTCCGCTTGACCGTTGCTTCTCGGATGAGCAACAGAAGCGAAGCAGACCTTGGCGCCAAGATCTTGGATGTACTGCATGAAGGTGCGGCTCGTAAATTGGGTGCCGTTGTCGGTGATGATCCTGTTAGGGATCCCGAAACGGCAAACAATCGACCTGAAGAACTTGATCACGATTGTGCTATCACCTTCCTCCTTTGCTTCCACTTAGGCCACTTTGTGAACTTGTCGATTACCAGCGTACAAGTACTCAAAGCCCCAAACAGCTCGGGAAAGGGGCGAGGATGTCGAGCCCAGCATCGAAAATGGCCGTGGATAAAGGGATTGTCCGGAGAGCTTGAGCTGGCTGGTGTATCCGCTTGGAATGGGCCGCACGCTTCACACTTGGTTACTTGTGCGGTTGCATCTGGAGGGCTGTCGGCCAAAAGAAACCTTGCTTAGGAATGCTTTCTTGAGCAAGTGCCCTTACGCCAATGTGGTGACCACATATGCCTCCGTGTATCTCTGCCAGCGCCTTCCATCCATCTTCCGGTGAATACACTTCAATTTCACACCGTTGAGTCTTCTTACATAGCAGGTGTCTTTGTCGACAAACTGGTACATACTTGCCTGCTGGCTACTCTTTCCGCTTCTTCTTGCTCTTCGGGAAGTTCTCCTGTCTGAAGGAAATGAACAATCTGCTGCGCCCATGCTGGAGCTTGCGGCTCGACAACAAGGACTAAAGGCACATCTGCTACTGCGGGAACATCTGCTTCTACGGCAAGAACCTGCGGCTCAGTTGGATCTTGATGTTCCCGGCAAGCTTGCGGAGCAAAACTTGTCGGGGCGTTTGCTTCAACGAAACAAACCCTAAGGCTTGTCGGAAGGCATCGCTCCTCAGCACTCTTGGCGTTGATCTGGGGACCTTCTTGGCGGCGGACTCGGGGAGCTTCGGCGGGAAAATAGTCGCCGTGAAATCAACTTCCTCTTCTTGCTCTGCCCGATTGATGGTGCCTCTGATTGGTTGAGTCGACTTGAGCACAAAGGTTCCTGGTTCCACGAGTAACTTAAGTGCAGCGACTTGACGAGCCATCGGCGATATCATTTTGAGCTCTTGGAACATGTTCCATTTGTAGGCTGTCAAAGTGTTCTTCTAGCTTCCTCACTTCATCAACATAAGCTTCCATCAACAGGCTCTGATAAATCTTGTTTACTTGACGGATGACAAAGCTGTGAGTCACCCACGACAATGAGCTTCTTAATCCCAAGGTCTACCCGATCCCGAGACCGGCAAGCAAACCCTCATACTCTGCAGTATTGTTTGTCGCTTGCTCCTTGGGAAAGTGCATCTGGACTACGATACTTGAGGTGCTCTCCGGTGGAGTGCGACAAGCAACACGCCCCTTACCGGCGCCTTGCAGTAGAAGGCACCATCAAAATACATTAGCCACTCTGCTTGCCTCCTTGGCGGGGATGCTCGTCTCGAATTTCATCATCTTGTGTTGACGTCCATTACGCTATGAACTCCGCCAATGCTTTCGCTTTGGATAGTTGAAGTGCTTTCAAACTTGAGGCCAAAGCTTGATAGTTCCGGTGCCCATTCGACAATCCTGCCTGTTGCTTACGGATTTTGAAGTATCCTCTTCTGGATAGTGAGTGACGACTGTGGATCTCGTGTGCTTGGAAGTAATGGCGCAGCTTTCTCGAGGCCATGAGAAGGCCGAAGCAATTTCTGCACACCGTAGTACCTTGACCTAGCCCCTCGCAAGAGGGAATCGACAAAAGTAAACTGGCGCTGCACCATTCTCTTACGCACATTCTCACATTCCTGTAGCAGATCCATCTTTGTCGGGACCAGAGCTTGTCGGTGAAGTGCCTTGCTTGTCGCTGGATGCATCTGCCTTGGTTGCCGGCTCATCTTCCGCCTCCCTTTCCGCCACTAACGCAGCACTAACCACTTGATTGGTTGCCGCTATATATAGCAGCAACTTTTCTTGTGGCTTAGGTGCGACAAGTGTTGGAGTGGAGGACAGGTATCTCTTTAAGTCTTGCGGTAGCCTCCGCTTCGAGAGTCCATTTCATTGGACCTGCCTTTTCAAAATTTTGAAAATGGCAGTATGTCAATGAGACCTAGAGATAAACCTCTTTGAGAGCAACTCACGCCAAACCGCAAGTCTTCGTACATCCTTGACGCGTGCTTTGCTGCTTCAATCTGCTCAATGGCCTTGATCTTGTCGGGATTGGCTTCAATTCCCAGCTGAGACCACGAAGAACCCGAGAAGCTTGCCGGAGGGGACTCCAAACACGCACTTCTCGGGGTTGAGCTTGAGGTTGATCTTGCACAGATTTGCAAAAGTTTCATCCAAATCTTGAATCAGAGTAGTTTTGGCCTTGCTCTTGAGCACTATGTCATCCATGTAAGCTTCTACATTTCTGTGCATTTGTGGTTCAAAAGCTTCATGGACTACTCTTGCAAATGTTGAACCAGCATTCTTTAACCCGAAAGGCATCCGTATAAAACAGTATGTGCCACATGGAGTGATGAATGCGGTTTTCTCCTCATCCTCTTCTGCCAAGAAGATCTGATGGTATCCTGAGTATGCATCAAGAAATGAAAGCAAATCACATCCGGCCGTGGAGTCAACAATCTGGTCAATGCGCGGCAAGGGAAATGGGTCTTTGGGACAAGCTTTATTAATGTCGGTAAAATTGATACAAAGCCTCCATTTCCTGTTTGCTTCTTGCGACGATTACTGTGATTGGCCAACCACGTAGGATGGAGCACTCCTCGACAAGGCCTGCTGCTTCAACTTCTTGATTTCTTCTGCGATGAATTCTTGGCACTCCACCGCTTGCTTCTCGACTTTACGCTTGACGGGTCGCGCATGAGGACGCAGACAGCTAGGTGTTGCTCAATTACTTTCACAGGAACACTGGGATGTCGACGGTTGCCATGCAAACACGTCGACATTCGCCCATGAGGAAAGCAATGAGGCGCTTTTCCTATTTAGGGTCGAGGAGTGGCACTGATGGTGAAGGTACCACCGGTCTGCGTCCTCCTTGGCGGACACCTTCTTGGTCTCTGGTGGAGCTGCCATCGTCTTCTTCTTGCACTTGCCGGTGGAGCTCGATGGTGCATCCTCGACGGTAGCGCAGCACTCCGAAGAGGTGCGCTTGCCGGAGTGGGCATCAGAACTCTTGCCGGACTTGGACTTCTTCTTCCCCCCGGGAGCTTCAGCGGCAAGTGTCTTGCGATCTGCTTCGGCTGCTGCTTCCGGTAGATCTTGTCGGCGCAGATAAGGGCATCCTTCTTGTCGCCGAGACGGAGATGACGGCTTATCGGGCTGGCATCTTTAGCAAGTTGTATGCATAGTGAGAGGCCGCCATGAATTTGGCGAGTCTTTGGGCGGCCGAGTATCCCATTGTAAGGTAATGGGAAGTCAGCGGCGTCAAAAGTGACCCTCTCGATCACGAAATTCAGCTCACTGCCAAATGTTACGGCAGCGTATCTTCCCCTTGACTTGCTCCTTCCCGGATTGATTCCTTGGAATGTGCGGTCTCTTCGAGCTTCATTGTCGGGGATCTGAAGTTTCTGGAGTACCGCGGAGGAGATCAGGTTTCGCCGGCCCGCCGTCAACTAGCATCTTAGTGACTTTGAGGTTGCGGATAGTTGGTGAAACCAACATCGGCAAGCACCGACAGCAGTTATGCGATCAAGGTGGTCCTCAATGTCAAAGATGATAGGCGTCTTTGGACCATTTCAGAGGTTTGCGTGACTCGATGGATGGTTACCTGCTGCATTGACTTCCCGCATCCACCGCTTGAGTTGGCGGTGGGAAGTATGCGTAGAAGCACCGCCGTCAACGCACAAGACCTCTGTGGCTTCTGGAACTCCCTGCTCATCGGCTTCGTCATCATCCATGTCTTCGTCATTGTCGTCATCTTCGTCCTTATCGGGCCGCGGGAGGTCTGTCTCCTTGCAGCTGCTTGGCCTTGCCACAGCGTCCTCCCGACGGGCGCTTCTTGCCGCCTCCTCCGGCACCTTCCTGGGCCTTCTCCTTGTCGCCTTTTCATCGTACTCAGCCTTCTGCTGCTCGACAAGCTGCTCGACCTTCTTGCAGCTCTGGAGGTCATGGCCCTTGGTGCGGTGGATCTTGCAGTACTGTTTGTTGGAGCTGTCCTGCTTGTCGGCGACCGCCACTGCCTGGCCGTCGGTACCCGCGGCAACCTCCTTGCCGGAGCTACCAACTTTGGCTTTATTGGTGGCGCCTCCATTGCCGGACTGCTCGACAACTAGCACATCTTTGCCCTTCTTCTTTCTGTTGCTTCGCCGCCGGCTTTTCTTTGCCGAGGCAGCTTCCTCACTATCAGACCCTCCTGCTTCTACATTCTCCCCGGGAAGTCTCCTCCCTTCCTCAGCACGTGCACATTTGTCGGCCAGGGCATATAGCTCACTGACGTCCTTGATCTTGCACATCGCCATCTGCTCCCTCATCCTGCGGGTTCCGCGTTCGATGGAACGCGCTTATTACCGCAGGGTGGACATCTGGGATGTTGTAGTGTACTGTTGAATCTGCGAATGTACTTACTTGGCGAGGGCTCTCCTTCCTTCAGGCAAGCAGATGAAGGTCGCTCTCTTGGCCATGGGGTTTGTGGCGCTTTGTGAAGGCACGGACAAACTGATGGCACAGATCTGCCAAGAGGATATGGAGTTGTCCGGCAAGTGCATGAGCCAGGATCCGACATTGGGTTTGAGTACCGTAGGGAAGTAGTTGGCGAGGATCTTGTCGTCTCGTCCCCAAAGAGCTTGCACCGCAATGGTGTAGATGCTTTGAGGAACTCGACGGATGCGTTTTGCCGTCGTACTTCTCTGGCACATCAGGCTTGAAATTTTTCTTGTCGGGCCACTGGACTTGCCGCAGCTCACGGGTGAACGCAGGGCAACCTACCGCGTACGGCAAGTCGCCTGGTTCCCCTGGCGCATGCATGTCGACAGAGGGCCCGGCGCTGGTGCGAGTGACGGCGCTTCGTTCGGCGCTTCGATCTGATTCGAAAGCGTCTTCTTGTTGTCGCTCATGAAGAACTTGGCGCTGATCGCGGCGAAGCTCGTGGATCCGGACGATGCGGTGGAGTCGCTGTCGAGGTGGATCCGGTGAGTCGGCGATCTTGGCCTTGAGGTGGAGAGAGTGCATGGTGGTTGCACCTCCACGGGTTTCGTCGCCACCAGCTCGTGCCTGGCAGTCTTGCCGCGGCACCGATGTGCTCGGCTGCCGTGGATTGTCGCCGTTGGCAAAGCTGATGAGGCTCTGAATGGTGGCCCTCCATTCGTCGATCTTGTCTGACGTCGGAGGGTAATCCAGAGCAGCTGAGCTCGCGCCAAAGCTTACAGCTTTCGAGTGGTGGGGCGGCAGTGGCGAACGGTGCGAGGAGCGGGATATGCTCGGACTTCTATCTATGTTAGAAGGAGCAGTCCCCCGTCCGGGCGACCGTGCCTCGCTTGCGCCAGCATGCTGACGTGCATGCTGGTCTTGAGCACTGCGAGATCTACCAGCTCGACCTTGGTCCAACGAGCGTATAGTATTGTGAATACCATGACGCTTTCGGTCCCGAGCCTCCTGAGATGGGCGCGGTGAATGTCTGGACGCCGAGGTTTGCGCAGCCTTGTCCTTGGACTTGGCAGCGTCGTGGGCTCCCTCGTCCACGTGCGTTCTTCCGCCAGTGTCTACCCCACCACCCGTTTGCTCCGGTGGTGGCGGGTTCGACGCGGACGGATCCGTCGCCGCCGAAGCCTTCTTCTTCGGTGGCATGTCGATGAAGATGATGAAGATGTAGCTCGTGTGAACGCCGGATCAGGGTCACACAGCCTCGACGCCCCCTACCTGGCGCGCCAAAGATGTCGGGGAAGCTGATCTGACCCACGAACACCTATGGGACGGCGGGCCGAGTCCCTTCGGTTCGGTGGGGGCGGAGATCGCACTGAAAGAGCAGATCGAGGCGAAGCACACGAGCAGTTTACCCAGCTTCGGAGCTCTCCGGAGAGATAATACTCCTACTGCTGCTTGTCTGATTCTATTCTGTTTTTGCTAGGGAGCTTTGAGAGCTACAAAACCTAGTGTGTGTATGTTCTCTGGTTTCGAATGAACTGAACCTCGAACCCCCCCTTACGTTGCACATGGGCCTCCTTTTATATGCTCAAGGGGTCACCGACAGGTGGCAACATAGGCAAGGGTAAAAATGTAAAAGAACTTGTGGTTGGTACAGCTACTTATACGATGTATCATACCTAATCCTCGACGGTAGGGACAAAGGCATTAAATGCCCGTCTCGTTGCCCCAAACAGTGCATAAAGTGATCGTCACGGGCGCCACCGCTTACCACGATGGCTATCTTGTCATACCGCTTACCATCAGCGCACCCCGGCTGCCTGACCTCGCCACGTCGCTGGAAGGGTCCTGTGGCGACACGTTGTTGGATGAGCTGGAGCGCAGTACGAAGTGGATGCCTGCCGCTGACAAGCGCCTTGCCGCATGATGGAAAGTGTCTTGTCGCGTCCGGAAGCTTGTCGCCGGGGCCTCGCTGACGCAGTATGCGGTCATGACAAGTTCCTTGGGGTGCCTTGGTTGGCCTTCCGGCAAGCTCCTCTTGCCGGGTCTTGTTCTGCCTTCCCGGCAAGCTCCTCTTGTCGGGGCTTGAATACTTTGCTCTTGAATGGCTTCAAAGGAGCCACGGAGGATCTTAGCGGTCACCCGCAAGCCTTGCCGCTGGTGTGCTGCAACTGCCCGTGGCACGAAGTTCGGATACAAGGGTACCCCTACTCTTGTACACCGACAGTAATCATCCAACGCTGTCTTTGGCGCCACGCCGATCCGTGAGATCGATCTTGTATGTTTGCCTTTATCCTCCAATATATCTCGCAAGTCCGGGCGCTTTTTCCGTGCCTTGGTACTTTTGAGCAGCGTCGGGTGTGGCTTGAGCGGAGGGCCGAGAGGCTTCTCTGTCGCTGACCCACGGGTGGCCGGTGTGCCATGTCGTCTTGTTGGCGACTTGGGTGCTTCCTCCTCTAGTCGAGGCAACGGCCCGCGTTTGGGGTAGCTTTGAGGGGCGTTCGAAGTTCATACTCTTTGGCTGCAAGGACTTCATCCATCTGTTAGCTAGCAGGTCTTGATCAGCTCTAAGTTGTTGCTGCTTTTTCATGAGGCTACTTGCCCTGGCTATAAGCCTGCGTTTGAAACGCTCCTGTTCGGCGAGATCCTCGGGCACGATGAATTCGTCGTCGTCGAGCCTTGCCTCATCTTCGGAGGGAGGCGCATAATTATCGTCCTCGACCTCTCTTTACCTTGCCGACCTTGTCGTGCGGACTTGCTTCTCCCTCCTCCTGTCTTTGAGTCCTGCTAGAGGGTTCTCTTAACCGTCCGGTGTTATTATCTCCCCGTGCCGGAATCACCGCTTTTATTGTGGCGGGATTTCGAGCGCGCCACCGACGCCGGTGCTTTTGCTGTTTCTTGAGGGGTCATCCTCCGTTGTTCCATCGCTGTTCCCATCTTTTGGGATGTCCACCATGTATATGTCATATGACGGTGGCCTTCCGCGCTCGTAGAGCGCTGGGTCTTGGTTGTCTCCGGCGCCGCTGCCTATACCGTCGATGTCTTCGGGCGTCAGAGTTCAGCATGTCGGTTAAATCATCGACAAAGGGTGGCTACAAAGTGGGTGGTGGGTGGGCGTTGAATTTCTTCGTCACGTCTGCATCTCAACCTTCCCGTCCGTAGTCCGCCAGGCTCTTCGGATAAAGAGATAGACTTTAGTGAATTCAGGATGTCGCCAAAGGGCGAAAGTGCCGAAGATGTCCGCGACAAAGTGAACTCCATGACCGGCGCCCAATCGGATTCGATTGGCAGGGGCGCTGAGGGTTCGGAGTCTAGAGAGGAGTCCGGCACCACAGGTCAAGGTCTTCGCAAAGGACAAGGATGGAGTTCGCCCGATCACCATAGAGATTGTAGCCCCCGATGGCGTCCAACCACTCGCCCTCGATCGAGAATCCGGCTCCGATTAAGGGTCGGAGCAGAATCTTTAGTGCGGCCTCCGTGGCAATCGCTTGGCTGCAGAGCTAGATCATGCCCATCCAGACAGTGCGGCTCGAATCCGTCGAAGATCAAGTCTCCGCGAATGTCGGCCGTATAGTTCAAACTCCCAAATCTGACCTGATGGCCAGGGGCGTAGCTTCGATCTGCTCCGGATGGCTGCTTAATTGGCCCGCAGCGGTAAAGCCGCCCGAACACGAAGATCTGTCCGAGGAGAAAAGTCTCACCCTGGACCGCGTCGTTGTTGATGTTCAAGGAGCCATCAATTGTCGGTGGCGACGCAGGAACTCTCAATGAAAGCACCAATGTCGGTGTCAAAACCGCGGATCTCGGTAGGGGGTCCCGAACTGTGCGTCTAGGCGGATGGTAACAGAGACAAGGGACACGATGTTTTTACCCTGTGTTCGGGCCCTCTCGATGGAGGTAATACCCTACTCCTGCTTGATTAATATTGATGATATGGGTAGTATAAGAGTAGATCTACCACAAGATCAAGGAGGCTAAACCCTAGAAGCTAGCCTATGGTATGATTGTTGTTCATCCCACGGACTAAAAACCCTCCGGTTTATATAGACACCGGATAGGTTAGGGTTACACAGTAGTCGGTTACAATGGTAGGAGAGCTACATATCCAGACGCTAAGCTTGCCTTCCACGCCAAGGAAAGTCCCATCCGGACACGGGACGAAGTCTTCGATCTTGTATCTTCATAGTCTTGGAGTCCGCCGTGATGATAGTCAAGCTATCCGGACACACCCCCTAATCCGGGACTCCCTCAGGCCGTATCACCATGACCACTGTAGTGCAAAAGCACGTCGGTAGAACCAGGTCTCAGCGTCTGTCTGCGTAATGTCGGTCCGGGCCGCTTCATCCAACAGTACCGCCGTACCAAAGTATGACATGCTGATAAGCAGTATAACTTGTATCGCCCACAACTCACTTGTGTTTTACTCGTGCATATAACATCAATGCATAAAACCTGGCTCTGATACCACTGTTGGGGAACGTAGTAATTTCAAAAAATTTCCTACGCACACACAGGATCATGGTGATGCATAGCAACGAGAGGGGAGAGTGTGTCCACATACCCTCGTAGACCGAAAGCGGAAGTGTTAGCACAACGCGGTTGATGTAGTCGTACGTCTTCACGATCTGACCTATCAAGTACCGAATGTATGGCACCTTCGAGTTCTGCACACGTTCAACTCGATGACGTCCCTTGAACTCCGATCCAGCCGAGCTTTGAGGGAGAGTTCCGTCAGCACGACGGAGTGGTAACAATGATGATGGTGCTATAGACGCAGGGCATTCCCTAAGCACCGCTACGATATTATCGAGATGGACTATGGTGGAGAGGGGCGCCGCACACGGCTAAAAGATCCAAGAGATCAATTGTTGTGTCTATGGGGTGCCCCCTCCTCCGTATATAAAGGGGGGAGGAGGAGAGGGTCGGCCTAGAGGAGAGGCGCGCCCAAGGGGGGGCAATCCTACTCCAAGTAGGTTTGGCCCCCCCTTTCCTATTCCAAGTAGGAGAAGGGGGAAGGAGGAGGTGGAGAGAAGGAAGGAGAAGGGGGCCGCCTCCCTTCCCTTCCCCAATTCGGATTGGGGCAAGGGGGTCACAACACCTCCCCGGCCTCCCCTCTCTCTCCTTTCCACTAAGGCCCATAAGGCCCAATAGCTTCCCGGGGGTGAGGGAGTCCCTGATTAGGGGTTTTGATAGTCAACTATCACCGTTGGCCGGACTCCTGGGCTATGAAGATACAAGATTGAAGACTTCGTCCCGTGTCCGGATGGGACATTCCTTGGCGTGGAAGGCAAGCTTGGCAATACGGATATGTAGACCTCCTACCATTGTAACCGACTCTGTGTAACCCTAACCCTATCCGGTGTCTATATAAACCGAGGGCTTTAGTCCGTGAGGGATCTAACAACAATCATACCATAGGCTAGCTTCTAGGTTTAGCCTCTCTCGATCTCGTGGTAGATCTACTCTTGTACTACCCATATCATCAATATTAATCAAGCAGGAGTAGGGTTTTACCTCCATCGAGAGGGCCGGCACCTGGGTTAAAACATTGTGTCCCTTGTCTCCTGTTACCATCCGCTTAGACGCACAGTTCGGGATCCACTACCCGAGATCCGCCGGTTTTGACACCGACATTGGTGCTTTCATTGAGAGTTCCTCTGCGTTGCCACCGCCGTGAAGGATGCCTCATCCCGCCTTTAAAGATGACATTATCGCCAAAGGAGCCTTTGGCCGCCGCCGCACTCTTCGCCAGGTAGTTTCCTTATGACCACCGGTTCGGCCGCTATACCGACGATGACTTCTCGGGTCATCGAAACCAATCTTCGTGTTAACTCGGAACTTGCCGAGCAGCTAGATCCGATCGAGCTCTCCTCCGTGAACAAGCTCTTGGATCGCATCGCCGCCCTGGGAGTCGCCACTGACTATGATCAGATCGGGCCTAAAACCGATCTGAGAGAGATTAACTCTCCCCAGGCTACCCACCATGTTGCTGTGGTAGAGGAACAATGCGGCGACTCTTCTTCTATCTTAAGGACTAGCTACGCCCGGATTCCCACGGAGGGACGAACGACGATCAAATCCTAAACTTAAAGTCAGGCGGCGGGTTGGATTCAGTGGATAACATCCAAAAATCCAAACCTCCGAGTTCGGAAACTTCTCGCCCCCGAGTCTTAGATTAGACGGGGTTCCGGATTTAGTTCCACCCGCCCACCCAAACATTAGCGATCTATCCCGAATTCGCAAGAGCCCGCTGAAACAAAGACATCATTATCGGGCCAGATTCCTCCCGGTTATGGACAGGATAAAGGATCGCCGAGAGGAGGACACAATCTCACTCTTCCGCAATAATTGCACGGACGAAGGAATCCTAAACACCATAAGTCGTCAGGAAATTACACGCTTTTGCCGGTTTACTTGGTAACCATAGTACAAAAGTACTTTGCGATGGAGAGTGCTTGGAAAACCGAAAGTAAATTTTGGGATAATCCGCCCCGAACAAAGCCCCAAATTCAAATAAAAGGGTGTATTATCACCAACCACCGGTTAAATACCAAAAACAAAGACCCCTAAAGGGCATGGAACCGTCATCGAGGGATGGCTCAACGGACCTCGCAAAATTCATAGCACAGAGGACGCCTCTCCAACTCATAGCCTTCGAAAGCATGTTGGATACTACGGCAGGTGGCCAAAAGTGGCGAAGAGCTTCTAGCTTCGTAATCCCACCCCAATAATACCAAGACAAGATTAATACCTTGAGACTTTCAGATCAAATAACATGCGAAGCGAACACTCGCAACCTTGCCAAGTCTACCAAGTAGCAAAAATAAATCCATGGAGGACACGGCTATTACCTTTAATGCCGCGATTTAACCCAAATTCCGAACAGCCCGAGCACCAGCCGCTCTGGTCCTCAGTCCAATTGTGGACGGCCTTCGCCTTACTAAGGTACTCATGGATGGCGGCAGCGGATTAAACCTCATCTATGAGGAAACCCTTCGAAAAATGGAAATAGATCGAACCGCATTGACGATCAAGCAAAGACAACCTTCAGAGGAATAATCCCTAGCCGAAGCATGCTGCATAGGAAAAATCACATTGGACGTAGTGTTCGCTCACCGGACAATTACAGGTCCGAGGAGGTCACATTTCAAGTGGCCCTTTCAGCAGCGGATATCACGCTATATTAGGGCGAGAGGCATTCACAATTTTTCAAGCTATACCCCATTATGGGTACATGAAGCTTAAAATGCCCGACCTAACGGAATCATCACTCTCGCTAGTGATCCGAGCATAGCGCCCGCCACGAAAACAAGATGTAGCCACACTAGCCCTCGAGGCACTATCCGAAGCCCTAGCGTCGAGCAACTAATCATGATGCGCTCCACGGTGAATAGAGACGATGTGATACTTGATAAAAGATCCAAGTCCACCTCTTTTTAAACCAGCGGATCAAATAGTCAAATTCCAAGTCCACCCAACGGATTCGCAAAGACGGCCTCCATTGGGGCATAGTTAAACCCTGATGTAGACGCCGACTACGAGAATTTCTACGAGAAATCGACATTTTGCTCGGCACCCTTCGGACATGCCAGAATCCCACGCCGGTTGGCCGAGCACACCCTAAATATCCTAAAAGGATTTAAGCCAGTCAAGCAAGCTCTTCGGCATTTTTCCGAACCCAAGAGACAGGCCATGGGAGAGGAGCTAGCCAAACTTCTAGAAGCCGGATTCATCAGAGATATAAAACATCCGGACTGGCTAGCAAATCTGGTGATGGTACCAAAGAAGGACAAATCCTGGCGCCTATGTGTCGATTTCAAAGACCTTAATAAGGCTTTCCCAAAGGATCCCTTCCCCCTCCCTTGCATTGATCAAATTATCGATGCCATAGCAGGACACAATTCATTGTGTTTCCTCGATGCATACTCCGGCTACCACCAAATTAAGATGGCGGAGCTAGACCAAGCCGCAGCGGCATTCATTACTCCATACGGCCCATTCTGCTTCAACACAATGCCCTTTGGGCTCAAAAACGCCGCAAGCAACATATCAAGGCATGATTCGTATATGTCCGCAAACCAGATCGGCAAAACAGTGGAGGCATATGTAGATGACGTGGTCGTCAAATCCAAGCATGTCGAAACTCTAGTAGACGACTTGAGGCTCACATTCGACAATCTCCAAAAGTTCGACATTAAGCTCAATCCGGAAAAATGCGTCTTGGCTCCAAATTCGGAAAGCTCTTGGGCTTCACTGTGTCCTAGAGAGGAATTGAGGCAAACCCAGCCAAGATCCGAGTCTGTCACAATTGGATATTCCAAAAGACCTCAAACAAATACAAAAATTATTTGGATGCGAGCGGCTCTAAGCCGCTTTATTTCCCGCTTGGAAGAAAAGGCGCCACCCTTTACCGCCTCCTCCGTAAGACCGAACACTTCGAGTGGACGGATGCCGCCACGGCCGGACTCGAAGAAATAAAAGCCATATTGGCAAAAAATACGGTCCTGGCCGCGCCCAACACGGGCGAACCAATGTTATTATATATTGCTGCAACACATCAAGTTGTTAGCGCGGTGCTTGTCGTCGAACGAGAAACGGACGGATACAGGTTCCCTCTTCAAAAACCAGTTTATTACGTGTCCACTCTCCTAACTCCATGCAAGTCCCGGTACCCACATTATCGTAAGATAGCATACACGGTGTTCATGGCATCCCGTAAGCCGCGACACTACTTTCAAGAGTGTTCGATTACGGTAGCACAAGCAAGTACCTCTTAACGACATTATAAACAACCGCGACGCGACAGGCCGGATTGCCAAATGGGCCATCGAGTTCCTCCCATTCGACATAACCTACAAGCCACGACGAGCTATTAAGTCACAAGTGTTGGCGATTTCATTGCCGAATGGACCGTCGAAGCGAACTACCTAAAGAGTACGGGCGCATATTTCAATTGATCATGCACTTGACGGCTCCAAAATGCTGGCGGCACTGGCTGGCATCGTCTCGACGTCTCCCGGACCGGGACACAGTCCAATACGTTCTTTAGATAATGTACACGGACTCCAACAACGCAGCCGAATACGAGGCCCTTCTGCATGGCCTCCGGATGGCAGTCTCCATGGGCATTAAACGCCTAGAGGTGCGCGGGGATTCAAACCTTGCGGTATTTCAGATAAACGGAGACTTTGATGCCAAAGATCCGAAAATGGCAGCATACCGCAACGCGGTTCTAAAAATGTCAGCACGGTTCGAAGGTCTCGAATTTCATCATATAGCCCGGGATAACAACCAGGCGGCGGACGTATTGGCACTCATCGGCGCAAAACGCGATGCCGTCCCGCCGAACATCTTCCTTGAACGGCTGTTCAAGCCATCCGTACTCTGGGAAGGGAGTCCGAAATAACAATCCGACCCAACCGCACCGCCTCGACAATCGAACACTCTAACACAATCGGAGGCTCGCCAACGAGATAACACCCTCGCCCCACGAAATAATGGCAGTTATTGCCCCGTGGATGGAGCCCTACCTAGCCTACCTAACTAGGCAGGAACTCCCCGAAGACCAAAATGAGGCTCGCTGCATAGTGCGGCGATCCAAAGCCTATAAAGTCCATGAGGGAGAGCTTTATAAGAAAAGCACAACAGGAGTCCTTCAAAGGTGTATCTCCGAAGAGGAAGGGCGAAACCTCCGGGCTGAAATTCATGCCGGACTGGGTGGGCACCACGCCGCAGCCCGGACCCTTGTAGGCAAGGCCTTCCGTACAGGATTTTATTGGCCGACGGCCCGAGCAGATGCGCAGGATTTAGTCCAACGATGCGTCGGATGACAGCTTTTTGCTCACCAAAGCCACATGCCACCCACCGCCCTCAAAACTATACCCATCACCTGGCCTTTTGCGGTCTGGGGGCTTGACATGGTTGGACCCCTTAAGGGAGGAACCCACAAGCAAAAAGCCCTATTGGTCATGGTGGATAAATTCACCAAATGGATAGAGGCCAAGCCTGTTAAAACGGCCAAATCCGGACCGGTGATAGACTTCATATCAGGGGTAGTGCACCGTTACGGTGTCCCCCACAAAGATCATCATCGATAACGGCACCAACTTCACAGCCGATGAGGTCAAATTATGGTGCAACAACATGGGCATTAAGCTCGACACGCCTCGCCTATCACCCTCAAACTAACGGTCAAGTCGAGCGGCAAACGGTCTAATCATGAGCGGCATTAAACCCAGACTAGTGCGGTCCCTTAAGGAATCTAATACACACTGGGTAGAGGAGCTCGACTCCGTACTCTGGGGGCTGCGGACCACGCCAAACCGCACTACCGGATTCACACAATTTTTATGGTGTACGGCGCAGAGGCAGTTTTGCCCCGCGACATAATTCATGACTCACCTCGCGTGCGCATGTATGAAGAAAGAGAAGCCGAACTCGATCGGCAGAACAGTCTGGACGCCTTGGAGGAGGAGCGCGACGTGGCAAAAGCTCATTCCGCATTTTATCAACAAAGAGGCTCGAAGATATCAAAGCAGTAGAAGCACGAGCCAAAGCTTACAACGCGTTGGCGAACTAGTTCTACGCCACGGACAAGAAAAAGGACAAACTCAAGCCCAAATGGGAAGGTCCCTTCATCATCGACCAGGTCCTGACCGGCGGGCATACCGTCATAAACGACGGATAACCGACTCGAGCCAAACCCATGGAACGCAGCCCGCCTCACGAAGATTCTACGCCTAGTGCCGGACTCGGGTTCGTCTCCTTCCTCCGCCCAAAATTTATACTTTAGTTGTCTTTATTTCTCTCCTTCCTCCTTCCTTTTCTTGAAGACTTTAGAGGCTCACTTGGCGCTTTGTTCGCACATACTTGACACGCCACTCGCTCATTATTATACCTGGGGCTTCTTTAATGTGTTTATTTATACGGGTTTTATGCCCAACACATGTGTCAAACTTCCGCATGTACCTTTTATTCACCATTATATGCATCGATATGACTTAAGTTTTGGCCAAGCTGGGTTGCCTGGCTCCTGTGCTTACCCCTACATTCTCGATTGTTCGGCTAGGCGGTAAAGGGAGCACCTCTGCGATTGTTACTGCCGGGTCAGCCGGATGTGTACCTCAGAACTTCGGTGAAGCCGAAGCTAAGCGTTCTTAAGGGAATATTCGGTCGGTGAACTGAAAGATGATTTTTAAACTATTTATCCATCTACCCTCGTAGATGATTTTCTGCTTTCTTAGCAGTTCGGACATGCACTTTAGGGCATGCCTCCTGTGGAAAGGAACCCTTAACGGAACTATTCTCCCTGAAGATGTTTCTTACTATCCATGTAATATAACATAACTAGTTGGGCACTTATGCGATACAGCAATAATGACCGCTACGCCTTTGTCTCCATGCATGCCCCGGTTCTTACATAACCGTGAGGGTATTCGGACACACCGGACTATTGGGTCCCGAGGTTGAAGTGAAAAGGTCCGCCACGCATAAAAATGATCTACAATCCGCTAGAAGGCATTTTACATGTCACTTTAAATTACATAGTCAACTTGACTGATCGTATTCCTGTTCAATATCATCTAATAGGCTGTCTAGTTTACATTCCTGCTGGGTATAGTTTGCTGCCAATTCTACTTGGCCGTACACTAAGCTTACAGGATCTCCTTCCCATCGTGCCCCACAGGTCCGACCTCGCCATGTGGTTTGGGTCACGCAACCGTGTGCAGCGTCTTTACCATGGCCCAGGCCTCCTCGGGCGCCTTGACATCTGCAGATGACTTCCATAGCGGAAGCGCCAGCCGTGCTCCTCAAGCCGCTCGCCAGCTTCCAATGCCTTCGGTAGGGAGATAGATGGCCACAAGGCTGGCGATGCCTTCATCACCGCCGAACTCGTTCGCGTGCGGCTGATGCAGTTCGGAAGAAGATCATCAAGAACTGGGCATCTCCTCCTCAGGACGACTTGTGAGCAAACCTACATACATGTTTATGTTAGTCGCCTTCCTCGCCGAACTCTTTCAAAGTTCGTTTCAGCACTTACTGAAAATGCCGCGACGAAGACGTCGATTCTCCTTTACGGAGTCGGCTAACCGGGCACGAACATCCTTTAGTTCCTCTCCCAGCTTGGGTGTTGGCGTGTTGGAGGTTATTTTTCTCCTGCCGCACCCTTGTAAGCACGCAGCCTTTAGCCGGGCGCAGAGCTGTTGCTTGTCCGGATCCACAAGCGCCATCTGCAGATATCATTATTGTCGACGTATACACACGCCGCACTTCACAAACTACTTATTTTTCAAAGTATATATTACCGGAGGGGTTTCCTATGGCTCCCCCTGTGGCGGCTAGTGCGGCCTCAAGCTGGGCCTTGCACTCTTCAAGCTCCTGGGACAGTCGGGTATTCTTTTTCGTAAGATCCTCAGATAACAAATGATCCTTAAATCAATTATCCTAACTATTTTAAGTCTCGGGGGCTACTGGCATATACAACTGTCAAAATTTCTTACCCGTATGTCCTTTACATACTGCTCCGTGGCTCTGGCTAGACCATCTTGAGCGGCACGGAGGTGCGGATCTCCCGAATTGAAGGCATTCAATGCCTCCTGGGAGAAACATGTGTCACGAAGGACTGTCCGGCGGCGCTTCATGGCACTCTCCACCTCAGAGTTGGTGGCGGACAATCTGTCGGCATCCTCTGTCGGAGGAGCATCCGGCCTTGCGCCTCGTGTTTACCTCCGCTTCCGGACCCGGCGTTGGAGCCTGGCTGGCGGAGGCTCGATTGGCAATCTCCCGGGACACAGTCCGGCGAGCGCTCTTTTTCCTGAAAAGAGCACTGGTGTTAGTACGCCTTCCAGGAATCAATCCAGGGGATATGGTGGCACGCCTTACCGTTGCGGCGGCGTTTTGACCCGAACCGCACTTCTTTTTAGCCTGCAAGGCCGCGCTGCCCTTGTTGGTCAGCCCATGGGCACCGGCCTCTGCCTCGAAGGAACCCCTGCGAAACACCATCAAATCTGGCGGTGGTTAGAAATAAAGCACGGGTGGGTCATGGGATCCGGACTTCGTCACGGTTACAGGAGGCCGGAAATAGTCCGGGGTAGTCGGCCGTGATGGCAACCAAAGCATTGTCGATGCTAAGTTGATGGAACACCCCGTGGATCAGCTCCACCTTTATATCCGGGTCCTCTTCGGAGGCCGGATCGAGGGACCGTTCCGGATCCTCGAGTTGTGGAGGCGGGTTGTGTATCTTCTCCACGGCCCGGCGCAGTTCCTGCGTAGAAACCATAAAATGAGATATTTAACCACGGGAACATGGATCGGACAGGCCGCAAAGATATTCGCTTACCCAACTTCGAGGATTAATCGAAGAAAACCCGCTCAGCGGACTGACGCGGAGAAAATCCTCCTCTTCTCCTTTGTACATAGCGGACAAGGTCTTCACCAGTTCGGTGACCGATCCCGGCCCTTTGCGGCCATGGCAGGTGGCATCATCCTCCCCGTTGAAATCCCACATGGGGTGGCCCCTATATTGGAGCGGCTGCACTCCCCGCATTATGAATGTGTCCATGACACCAATCATAGTCAGTTCGGAATGAGCCAACAATCTTATTCGGCTCATCAGGGAAAGGACGTCCCTGCCGACTTCCCCACAGGGCTTCATGAGGCGCCAACTTAGGCGTTTCTTCAAAGGAGCATTGCTGAACTCCGGAGACCGATCCAACAGGATCCGGCAGCGGGACGCCTTCTATATAAAACCATTCCGAAGGCCAGTCTTGGACGCCTTCTTCGGGTTCCGGATAGATATCCGTCCCGGCGATGCGCCACAGTTCGGCTCCGCCCACTTGATATATTGACCCCTCACGAGAACGGGGCACAAGGCAGAACAATCTCTTCCACAGATCGAAATGGGCCTCAACACCCAGGAACAGCTCGCAAAGGGCCACGAAGCCCGCTATATGCAAGATGGAGGCAGGCGTAAGGTTGTGCAGCTGGAGGCCGTAGAACTCCAGAAGCCCCCGGAGAAACGGATGGACTGGAAATCCGAGTCCTCTCATTAGATGAGAGACGAAGCATACCCGCTCTCCCTTAGAGGGATCGGGAACGCTCTCCGCTTGCTTCCCGCCCTTATAAGTGGCGAGTCCGGAACGCACCGGAACCAGGAAGGCCGGGGGAAGGAATCCCTTGGTTTGAAGCGCCACCAATTCGCTGTGCGGGACTGAGCATCTCCCCCAATCTCCGGGCTGAGGGATGGGAGCGCGAGAGGAGGAGCCGCGTCGACTGTCCATGGTGGAATGGATTTTTTGTCGAAGGCGCTCTAATGACGGCTCGCGAGGGGAGGATGGTGCGATCCGGATCTGGATCCCCATCTCTTTTATAGACGACTCATTTGCACAGCAAGGGGGTAAATGTAAAGATACCCTAACTTCTCACGTTCGTTCGACACGTGGAAGATGGCCATTATTGGGCGTAGAAGCCAAAGGAGTGCAGCACTTATAATCACAGCATGGGAGTATTTCATCTCCCAAGGCATGAAAGATAGTGCCAATCACCTCTAAATAGATTGGCGAGAATAGCTTCACACTGTAATACTGCAAAAATATTGGCATGTGATCCAGAAACTTTGGACCGACGGCACGAGCGAGAGCACAAGTGGCGAGCGCTGCTTTATCACGTGCGGTAGAGCAGTCGCAGGTCAGGACACGGCAAAACTGAAGCAACATAAACGGAGCAGACTCCCTAACCTTGTCCGGGTGAAGTGAATTGCGGAGTTTCTTGATTATGGCGTGCAGTACGTCACACAGCAACGCCTGAAGATTGTGCTTGTTAGTCTTGTCATCTGATGAAATTGCCTTGGCATCAAGCGCGGTGTTTAATCTTCTCATGACACAATGCATTAAAACTATAATAGCTAGTACAGCTTCCAAATCGCATATGTTGCTTACTCTCACAACCTCAATCAATGCTTCATAAGCAGATGCAGATGCTGGAAGCCCGAAAGGGGTTTTCTTATCAAGTTCTGAAGCAGAAAGGAGAGCATCGATAACACCACCAAGAAAAGGTGAAAGCTCAGATGAGATTTTCTTTTTTGAATGGTCTAACTCAGATGAGATTGACTCATCATAACCTCGGGCAAGAAAATATATAGCTCCACAGACCTCCTTGAACACTTGTGGAACATCTTTACCACTCTTTGACAACACAACCATGATGCGAGGGAAGTCTTCATTTGTGAAAAATGTCTAATGCAGAAGCTCAAACGCCTGCCCAAGAGTGCATGCAGCGGTGCCTCTTACCTCCATGTGTGGGTCTTCCATCCCGTCCATCAACAAACCGACCACGGGAGCGAGTTTCTCAATAGAGGGTCCTTCAAGGATAACACCTAGTACAGAAATAGCTGTCTTGCGACTCCGCCAATCTGCCACTTTGATGTTACCCTCGATAAACTGCATTGCAAGTGGGACAATTGAATCCCCGATAGTTCTAGCCACAAGGCCTAGGCATGTCGTAGCACTCATGAAGATGTTCAGTTCATCGACATCTTTTTCTTGGTGTAATGACAGAGTTTCTAGCAGAAGTAGAACAAGTGAACAAAGGGGATTCTCAAGGAAGTGACAAACTGCGGTCAAGATAACACGAGGAAAACGCTTTTTTTGTTCTCGGAGTTCAATCACTTCTCCACAAGTGGCACTCCAGAACTCGATGCATCCGAGCGCAACTGTTTCGTCCGCACCTCCTTCCAAGTCCAAAGCCTGAGTTGTAAGGCTGAGTATGGTTTCCACGTAAGGTTCTAACTCCATATTATAGTTGGATGCAATCGCAGCAAGGCAGTCGAATGCTGCATGCTTGACCTCCGCTGCTTCATCGGATTTCGCTGCATCAGAGATTGCAGTCACTATACGATTTCTGCAATCATCATCATTTGCAAAGTTAGCAAACTTATGAACATTCTGTAGAGCTTTAACCGCCGCAAGACAGACTTGAAAACTTTGCTCTTCCCGAACACCATCAATTGTTTCCTTGTCGAACCTCAAGGTCTCCTCAAAATCATACTCCAGCGCCTCTAGATTTGCTTGCTTTAGTGGAGGAGATGCGCCCTGCTGTGCCATGTTGCCCAGCAATCTGGCAATGAGGTCTAGCCATCCCCGGGAGGGTATCTCATTGTATGCCAGCCTGCCAATAATCTGTCATGATGCGTGCCTCGCCTGAGGAGCGGAGGATCCTAGTGTCATCAGCAATGACTCCTTAATCTCAGTTTTGATGCGTGGATCCAGGATGATCCATTGTTTGATGAGTATGTTGTCATGTTCAGAATACTTTCCTTCAACTGAATTCTGTAGGATAGTCCCAGCGAGGCATCTGCACTCGGGTGGACTTGCCTCACTCGGGAGCTCTGCTGATAAAAATAGGAGGAAGTTGGGACGATTACGCTCCTCGGGCTGCTTGAGTTTGGCTTCTGCTTCTAACCTTACGTTGTCATCCGGATCCTGAGCATCTTTTAGAATCTGGGTGATATTATCCATGGCTAGCCTGGCTGTATCAGCTGTCCGTCCTGGAAAACATGCACCAAATTAGGAGAACAAGGAAGAAGAGCCGAATATACCTTTCATTTTTATTAGGACGATGATCAACATTTGGTGATTATGATTCTTATGTCACAAAAATGCATCTGCTGATTACCCTAGCCGACGTAATTTCCAGCCATGTAGTGTTACAGAGCCATCCAATCTGAGACGTGGGGCTTGCTATTGTCGAGGCACCAGTCGCAGCTACTATCGGGCTGCACCATATGTTGGGTTAGCCTATCGCATGCCCGCAATGCCATGGTGCCACTTAGGGTTACCGATGGTCAACCTGCGTAGTTCGCTCTGTGGAGATTCAAAGGCAGCAGAGGAAAGAGGTCGGGAAGAAGCCGCATGGATCATTTTAGATTGGACTATTGCGTGAAGACAGTAGAGAGGACGGGAGATGGATGGGAACAAATCTGATGGACACGGTCAAAATTATAAGAGTCTGCAATCATCACATAGAGAAAATGAATGAACTGACTAAAGGAAGATGTATAGATGTCTGTTTGATAGAAAAAATTACAATTGCAGAGTCCATATTAGATGCTTACCGGATTCACTATGCATCAAATACGATGGCCGTCCTCAAACCTTGCGGCTGCTGGGTTGTCCACCTGGAATCCAAGCCTGCTTTAAGTCCTTGCTTTACGTCTTGTTGGGTGCCGCTGCAGTCAGATCCGATTACATGCCTATGATCCAGTATTTGGCGACCTCAATCTTGCCGCTTGTGGAGGCGCATGAGCACCAGAAGACGGCGGTATGGCGAATAAATTGGATGTATGAGGCGACGTTTTCCTTTTATGTGAGGATATGAAGAGGAGAGTCCATCTCTTTTACTTGAGGAGGTGAGTAGGTTTCCATATCTCGCGCGTGAAGTTGTGGTCCAACCATCATCTCACGGCCATTGATCAATCATAAATAAATCCAATGGATATTATTCTTTTGTCTCGAGGATTAACGTGAAGTCTTGTATGGTGCTTCCAATTAGTAAATATAAGATTGATGGACTAGTTGCAAAAAAGGAAAGCAGTTACACAAACTTTTTAACAAAGAAAATGGTGAGAAACCATCCTAAGAAAGGGCCACTGGACAAATTTGAAATAGCTTAACTAGTCAGATGTGTAGCAAATTATAAGATGGATGGATGGCACCAATAGACTACGATTGCTAGGCTAGTTAATTAATAATACCCTGTCCGGCAAATAGAGATATAGCTATATATATCCCAAATTAATATATCCTGGCGGAACAAAGAGAGCTCACCATGTACATATATATAGCCGGCCTGCTGAGTTAAGTTATAGTACTAGCTAGCTAGTACATTAGTATGGTTTCTTAAGCTAAAGAGCGTAACAAGAAAATGCAAGTAAGACTAAGAAAAGTGGTTTCTTAATTTCTTTCAAAATGAAAGTAAAAATTACGCTGAACCGGAAGATTAATTAAGAAACAAGCTGACTATAAGTAGGTATATGCGCAGACATATATTATACATACATACATACATACATACATACATACGTACATACATACATACATACATACATCCATACATACAAAGGAAGAATGGATTCAACCGATGACGAAACCAATCGAAATCCAAGTGTGTTTCCTTATATGTACTAGTACACACATTGTCAGCGGCTCTGTACCTATTATCCCTGAAGATACTGAAGAAGGTACTGTAGCTGATCAAGACCGTGCCGGCAAGAGCGAAACGTCAACTCAGAAAAAACCAAGGCCCAAGTCCAACCGGCCCAAGGGGCTTCCCCAGTGGTTTGCTAGCCCAAACTGGGCCCGCTGAGCGGGTGTACCGTTATATAGCTACAGGAGTTGTTACGTTTGTCTTCGGCTAGGATTTGGACGGCTCTGGCCGTGGCTTGTAACTCGCTTATCCGAACAGAGGTGTGGGTGGTTGGGAGGAATCCCTCTCTTGAAATTCAAATCCTAGTTCCTCTTCGCCATGAAATCCCTAGATCAAGAGAGTTTTTTTTGACAGAAAGACTGTAAGGGAACCCCTTACAGTATAATTGGTGCAACAAACCCAAATAGCAATTACCATGCCTTGAACCTAGGTGTGTGGGATCGAGAGAGTTGCTAGAGAGAACCTCACATATGGTAATCACAGCCTCGTCACCCTTGAGTTGCCGCCCCATCACTACGCGACGCGTTTCGGCGAACTGCGACGGATCCAGGCCATGGAGGAGCTCAGCGAAGACAGCTGCACCGTCTACGAACTCCTCCGCCATGAGTTCACTAGCGACATGGACAACAAGCTCCGGACCCATGGTGAGTCACTCCTCAAATCGATGAGCAAGATGATCGAAGCGAACAACGCGACACTCGACAGCCTCATGTCGGCTCGGGCGGATGCGATCCGCGATGAAATTGCCCTCGACCTCGAGCAGATCAGGACGGATTTCTACAAGACGGAGCCGCCGGAGCCGGATCCCAAGGCCGACAGAACTTCATCTTCGCGCAACGCTGGGCCGGGTCGTGGCGCTGCTGCGACCAGCGCCCTTGGCGTCGACAACGAACACCGGGGGAAGGCACATAACATTTATGTCCCTCCTCCGGTCAGAGGTGCGCGCGATTCAGTTTTCTCTCCCAGAAATTTTTCTCCCCGTGATCCTCATGTGATGGATACTGCTGAGTACTCCTCGTTTTCCATGCATTTGGAGATCCCCAAGTTCGATGGCTTGAACCCGAGATTATGGCAAAATCATTGCGAAGACTAGTTCAGACTGTGGAGCACGCCTCCATATAGATGGTTATCGTTAGCCACGACTCATTTCGAAGGTGCTGCTGCACGGTGGCTTGAATCTATGCAGAGGCGCATGCCGAATACCAACTGGTCAGAATTCTGTGCTGCATTACGAAGTCGTTTTAGGCGCAACCAACACCAGACCCAGCTCAGGAAGTTGTTTAGAATTGCTCAAACAACGACAGTGGAAGACTATGTTGAACGCTTTGCGGTGCTCTATGACCAGTTAACAGCATATGAAGATACACCTAACTCCTTGCATTACACCACCAGGTTTTTGGATGGTTTGAAGCCTGGGGTGCGGATGGCTGTTGCACTGCAGAAACCCAAGGATTTAGATGCAGCATACGAACTTGCTCTATTGCACGAGGAGTTAGGTGAGACGTACTCTTCTACCAGCTGTTTTGCTCCAAGGAAATCAGTAACAACTTCTAGCTATACCAGTTCAAAGGTTCATGTGTGCAAGACCGACGAAATTCAGATTCTGTCAGCAGTGTAGCTCAGGAAGATAAGTGGACAGCGCTTAGAAATTACAGGAAACCCAAGGGGCTATGTTTTGTTTGTGGAGAGAAATGGTCTAAAGATCATGTGTGCAAGGCCACAGTTCAACTACATTTTGTGCAAGAAATGATAGAGCAGCTACAATCTAATTCCAATGAAGAATCTGATTCTGATAGTGAACAGCATGAGCAGTCTTAAGTTCATTCCATCACGTTATCTGCTGCAGCTATGGGAAAGGAACCAGAAGCCCCAGTTTTACAATTAGAGATTGATTTGCAAGGCCACAAATTTCAATTCCTAGTTGACTCGGGCAGTACACACTCATTCTTGGATTTGCAACACAGTTCCTTGGCAGGGGTCATCCCAATTAAAACACTCACTGTTACAGTAGCTGGTGGCTCAACGATTCAGAACAAATCAAAAATTGTGTGTGGCAGTGCAATGGTGCTAAATTCATTTCAGATTTCAAGTTGTTGCCCATGCAAACCTATGATGGCATATTGGGGTTGGACTCGCTGGCCCAACACAGTCCTATGTATGTCGATTGGGTTGAAAAATGTTTATCATTTAACAAGGAGGGACAGACAGTCACTTTACATGACATTGGATTTGAAGAGTGTTCTTACACCTGTGTTTCCATATTTGCAATTCAAGCTGAAAGACAAGCTGCTATCACTCTAGAAATTCAGTTGTTGTTGGAAGAATTTGCTGATGTGTTTGAAACTCCTACTTAGTTACCTCCTAGAAGAGATTGTGACCACAAGATCAATTTAATTCAAGGAGCCAGACCAGTAACAGTTAGACCATACAGAATAGCACCACAGTTAAAGAATGAACTTGAAAAACAAATTGCAGAGATGTTGAAGTCAGGTGTCATCAGGCCCAGCTAAAGCCCTTTCTCTTCTCCAGTAATTCTGGTTAAGAAAAAAGGGGAGAATGGAGATTAGTAGTGGACTACAGAATGCTAAATGCTATCACAATCAAAGGGAAATTCCCAGTACCTGTGATTGATAAACTTCTGGATGAATTAGCTGGTGCTGCTTGGTTCACTAAAATAGATGTGAGGGCTGGTTATCATCAGATCAGATTGGCTGCAGGGGAGGAATATAAAACAGCTTTCCAAACTCATCTGGGTCACTATGAGTTCATAGTTTTAGCTTTTGTTCTTAGTGAATCCCCAGGAACATTTCAGGGAGCCTTAACACCACATTGTCTCCAGTTAATAGGAAGAATACCTTGGTTTTCTTTGATGACATTTTAATTTTCAGTAAGTCCTATAAGGAGCATTTGAAGCATGTCAGAGAAGTTCTTGCCTTGCTGAGAGCTGATCAGTGGAAAGTTAAGATGTCAAAATATGCATTTGCTCAACAACAAATTGGTTACTTGGCACATACAATAACTACTCAAGGAGTTGCAACAGATCCTAGCAAAATCCAAACAATGGAGCAATGGCCTACTCCAACTAATGTCAAAGAAGTCAGAGGTTTTTTGGGTCTGAGTGGTTATTATAGAAAATTTATCCAGCATTATGGAGTAATCAGCAAGCCCCTGACTGAACTGCTTAAAAGGGAGTTCCATTTGTCTGGACTGAAGTTACAGAAACAACTTTTGCAACCTTAAAGAAAGCCTTGATTGAAGCCTCAGTTCTAGCCCTCCCTCAGTATGATAAACCCTTTGTCATAGAGACTGATGCCTGTGATTTGGGCATTGGACCTGTTCTAATGCAAGAAGGACATCCTCTAGCTTATATTAGTAAGGCCTTGGGTCCAAAGAACAGAGCTCTTTTAGTTTATGAGAAGGAATATATGGCTATCCTACTAGCTGTAGATGAATGGAGACCTTATTTGTAGTTCCAGAAATTCACAATTAGAACTGATGAGAAGAGCCTTGTGCACTTGCAAAATCAGAAACTACACACTGTTTGGTAGCAAAAGGCCTTAACTAAGCTCATGGGTTTGAATTACACTATTTTGTATAAAAAGGGGGTCGAAAATTCTACTGCAAATGCTCTTTCTAGCAGGCCTCATTCTCTTCAAATTCCACATCTCAAGATCATGTCCTGTTTGGTTGGAAGATATTGTAGCTAGCTACTATGCTGATGACAAGGCCATTGAATTACTGCAACAGTTAGCTGTGGATCCATCTGCTAGACCTAATTTCCAACTACTGCAGGTGTTGTTGAGATACAAAGGCTGCATCTGGGTAGGAAACAATGTGGAGTTGCATGACAAGATTTTCTCTGCCTTCATGATAGTCCTATTGGTGGTCATTCTGGGTTTCCTGTCACCTACCACAGAATCCACTCCTTGTTCAGACGGAATGGCATGAAAAAGTTTATTAAGGATAAGGTGCAATGTTGTTTAGTTTGTCAACAAGCTAAGCCAGAGAGAGTAAAGTATTTGGGCTGTTATCTCCCTTGCCAGTTCCAAATAAAGCATGGGAAACTGTTACAATGGATTTCATTACTGGACTACCTCCTTCATATAAGATTGACTGTATCTTGGTGGTCATAGATAAATTTACAAAATATGGCCATTTCATGCCTCTCAAGCATCCTTTCTCTGCTCAGAAAGTGGCTGAAGTTTTCCTTGACAATGTATATAAACTGCATGGGATGCCCGAGTACATTGTTTCAAACAGAGATCCTGTGTTCACGAGTAATTTTTGGCAAACACTAACTCAGAGGACTGGCACCCAGTTGAATATGAGTTCTGCCTACCATCCTGCTACTGATGGGCAAACTGAGAGAGTTAACCAACAAGTTGAATGTTATCTCAGGAGCTTCATCGATTCCGATCCTCTAAGTGGAGTAAGTGGTTGTCAATGTGTGAGTTCTGGTATAATACTAATTGGCATTCAGCAGTGGGCAAGTCACCCTTTGAGGTGCTATATGGCCATTCTCCCAGATATTTTGGTATTTCTGTCAGTGATAGAGTAGCCCAAGTGGATATTCAACAGTGGATGCAGGACAGAGAGGTGGTAGAAGCTTCTGTCAAACATCATTTGCTTCGAGCCCAGCAACGGATGAAACATATGGCAGATAAAAAACAGAATCGAGATCTTTCGAAGTTGGAGATCAGGTTTTCCTCAACTTACAACCTTATGTGCAATCATCAGTCGTGCATAGAGCTAATCAGAAATTGGATTACAAGTACTACGGCCCATACACCGTACTCGATAAAATCAGTGAAGTCGCCTACAAGCTGCAATAACCCTCCGACAGCAGAGTTCACCCTGTTTTTCATGTATCCCAGCTGAAAAAGGTGGTACTCCCTGTTGGGGAACGTAGTAATTTCAAAATTTTCCAACGCACACGCAAGATCATGGTGATGCATAGCAACGAGAGAGGAGAGTGTTGTCTACGTACCCTTGTAGACCGTAAGCGGAAGCGTTATGACAACGCGGTTGATGTAGTCATTCATCTTCACGATCGACCGATCCTCAGTACCGAACGTACGGCACCTCCGCGTTCAGCACACGTTCAGCTCGGTGACGTCCCGCGAACTCACGATCCAGTAAAGCTTCAGGGAAGAGCTTCGTCAGCACGACGGCGTGGTGATGGTGTTGATGAAGCTACCGACGCAGGGCTTCGCCTAAACACCGCTACGATATGACCGAGGTGGATTATAGTGGAGGGGGGCACCGCACACGGCTAAGAGAGATCAATGATCAACTTGTGTGTCCATGGGGTGCCCCCTGCCCCCGTATATAAAGGAGCAAGGGGGAAGGTTGGCCGTCCTTAGCAGGGTGCGCCAGGAGGAGTCCTACTCCCACTAGGATTAGGATCCCCCCCCTTCCCTAGTTGGACTAGGAGAGAAGGAAGGGGGAGAGAGGGAGGAAGGAAAGGGGGGCACCGCCCCCCCCCCTCCTAGTCCAATTCGTACCAGAGGGGGAGGGGGCGCGCGGCCTGCCCTGGCCTCCTCTCTCTGTCCACTATGGCCCATTAAGGCCCATACAATTACCAGGGGGTTCCGGTAACCTCCCGGTACTCCGGTAAAATCCCGATTTCACCTGGAACCATTCCGATGTCCAAATATAGGCTTCCAATATATCGATCTTTATGTCTCGACCATTTCTAGACTCCTCATTATGTTCGCGATCATATCCGGGGCTCCGAACTACCTTCGGTACACCAAAATACAAAAACTCATAATACCGATCGTCACAGAACTTTAAGCGTGCGGACCCTACGGGTTCGAGAACTATGTAGACATGACCAAGACATGTCTCCGGTCAATAACCAATAGCGGAACTTGGATGCTCATATTGGTTCCTACATATTCTACGAAGATCTTTATCGGTCAAACCGCATAACAGCATACGTTGTTCCCTTTGTCACCGGTATGTTACTTGTCCGAGATTCGATCGTGGGTATCTCAATACCTAGCTCAATCTCGTTACTGGCAAGTCTTTTTACTCGTTATGTAGTGCATCATCCCGTAACTAACTCATTAGATACATTGCTTGCAAGGTTTATAGTGATGTGCTTTACCGAGAGGGCCCAGAGATACCTCTCCGACAATCGGAGTGACAAATCCTAATCTCGATCTATGCCAACTCAACGAACACCATCGGAGACACTTGTAGAGCATGTTTATAATCACCCAGTTACGTTGTGTTGTTTGGTAGCACACAAAGTGTTCCTCCAATATTCGGGAGTTGCATAATCTCATAGTCATAGGAACATGTATAAGTCATGGAGAAAGCAATAGCAGTAAACTAAATGATCAAGTGCGGTTAACTAAATGGGTTTATGTCAATCACATCATTCTCCTAATGATGTGATCCCATTTATCAAATGACAAGTCATGTCTATGGTTAGGAAACTTAACCATCTTTGATAAACGAGCTAGTCAAGTAGAGGCATACTAGTGACACTGTATGTCTATGTAATCACACATGTATTATGTTTCCGCATAATACAATTCTAGCATGAATAATAAACATTTATCATGAAATAAGGAAAAAAATAATAACTTTATTATTGCCTCTAGGGCATATTTCCTTCAGTCTCCCACTTGCACTAGAGTCAATAATCTAGTTCACATCGCCATGTGATTTACACCAATAGTTCATATCACCATGTGATTAACACCCATAGTTCACATCGCCATGTGACCAACACCCAAAGAGTACTAAGGTGTGATCATGTTTTGCTTGTGAGAGAAGTTTAGTCAACGGGTCTGCCATATTCAGAACCGTATGTATTTTGCAAATTTCTATGTCAACAATGCTCTCCACGGAGCCACTCTAGCTAATTACTCCCACTTTCAATATGTATCTAGATCGAGACTTAGAGTCATCCAGATCGGTGTGAAAGCTTGCATCGACGTAACTCTTTACGACGAACCTTTTCTCACCTCCATATTCGAGAAACATATCCTTATTCCACTAAGGATAAGTTTTGACCGTTTTTCAGTGATCTGCTCCTAGATCACTATTGTACTCCCTTGCCAAACTCAGTGTAGGGTATACACTAGATCTTGTACACAGCATGGCATACTTTATATAACCTATGGCTGAGGCATAGGGAATGACTTTCATTCTCTTTATATCTTCTGCCGTGGTAGGGCTTTGAGTCTTACTCAATCTCACACCTTGTAACACAGGAAAGAACTCTTTCTTTGACTGTTCCGTTTTGAACTACTTCAAAATCTTGTCAAGGTATGTACTCATTGAAAAAACTTATCAAGCGTCTTCATCTATCTCTATAGATCTTGATGCTCAATATGTAAGTAGCTTCACTGAGGTCTTCCTTTCAAAAACTCCTTTCGAATACTCCTTTGTGCTTTCTAGAAAATTCTATATTATTTCCGATCAACAATATGTCATTCACATATACTTATAAGAAATGTTGCAGTGCTCCCACTCACTTCCTTGTAAATACAGGCTTCTCCAAGAGTCTGTATAAAACCATATGCTTTGATCAACTCATCAAAGCGTATATTCCAACTCTGAGATGCTTGCACCAGTCCATAGATGAATCACTGGAGCTTGCGCATTTTGTTACCACCTTTAGGATCGACAAAACCTTCTGGTTTCATCATATACAACTCTTCTTTAAGAAATCCATTAAGGAATGTAGTTTTGACATCCGTTTGCCATATTTCATAAAATGTGGCAATTTGCTAACATGATTCGGACAGACTTAGGCGTCGCTACGAGTGAGAAAATCTCTTCGTAGTCAACACCTTAAACTTTGTCAAAAAACTTTTTCGACAAGTCTAGCTTTGTAGATAGTAACACTACTATCACGTCTGTCTTCCTCTTGAAGATCCATTTATTTTCTATGGCTTGCCGATCATCGAGCAAGTCAACCAAAGTCCATATTTTGTTCTCATACATGGATCCCATCTCAGATTTCATGGCCTCAAGCCATTTCGCGGAATCTGGGCTCATCATCGCTTCCTCATAGTTAAGAGGTTCATCATGGTCAAGTAACATGACCTCCGAACAGGATTACCGTACCACTCTAGTGCGGATCATACTCTGGTTGACCTACAAGGTTCGGTAGTAACTTGATCCGAAGTTACATGTTCATCGTCATTAGCTTCCTCACTAATTGGTGTAGGAGTCACAGGAACAGATTTCTGTGGTGAACCACTTTCCAATAAGGGAGCAGGTATAGTTACCTCATCAAGTTCTACTTTCGTCCCACTCACTTCTTTCGAGAGAAACTCCTTCTCTAGAAAGGATCCATTCTTAGCAACAAATGTATTGCCTTCGGATCTGTGATAGAAGGTGTACCCAACTGTCTCCTTTGGGTATCCTGTGAAGACATATTTCTCCGATTTGGGTTCGAGCTAATCAGGTTGAAGCTTTTTCACATAAGCATCGCAGCCCCAAACTTTAAGAAACGACAGGTTAGGTTTCTCACCAAACCATAGTTCATACGGTGTCATCTCCATGGATTTAGATGGTGCCCTATTTAACGTGAATGTAGCTGTCTCTAATGCATAAGCCCAAAACGATACTGGTAGATCGTTAAGAGACATCATAGGTCGCACTATATCTAATAAAGTACGGTTACGACGTTCGGACACACCATTGCGCTGTGGTGTGCCAGGTGGCATGAGTTGCGAAACTATTCTGCATTGTTTCAAATGAAGACCAAACTCGTAACTCAAATATTCTCCTCCATGATCAGATCGTAGAAACTTTATTTTCTTGTTACGATGATTTTGCACTTCACTCTGAAATTATCTGAACTTTTCAAATTTTTCAGCCTTATGTTTCATCAAGTAGATATACCCATATCTGCTCAAATCATCTGTGAAGGTTAGAAAATAACGATACGCTCCGTGAGCCTCAACACTCATCGGATCACATACATTAGTATGTATTATTTCCAATATCTGCTCAAGTCAGTTGCTCGCTCCATTGTTCTGGAGAACGGAGTCTTAGTCATCTTGCCCATAAGGCATGGTTCGCAAGCATCAAGTGATTCATAATCAAGTGATTCCAAAATCCCATCAGCATGGAGTTTCTTCATGCGCTTTACACCAATATGACCTAAACGGCAGTCCCACAAATAAGTTGCACTATCATTATTAACATTGCATATTTTTGGCTTCAATATTATGAATATGTGTATCACTACGATCGAGATCCAACAAACCATTTTCATTGGGTGTATGACCATCGAAGGTTTTATTCATGTAAATAGAACAACAATTATTCTCTAACTTAAATGAATAACCGTATTGCAATAAACATGATCAAATCATATTCATGCTCAACGCAAATACCAAATAACACTTATTTAGGTTCAACACTAATCCCGAAAGTATAGGGAGTGTGCGATGATGATCATATCAATCTTGGAACTACATCCAGTACACATCGTCACCTCGCCCTTAACTAGTTTCTGTTCATTATGCAACTCTCATTTCTAGTTACTACTCTTAGCAAATGAACCAGTATCAAATGCCGAGGGGTTGCTATAAACACTAGTAAAGTACATATCTGTCGGTGGGAACGACACCTATGGGATCACAAGAATCCCTACTACGGTCGCGGGGCGCGGGGTCGTGAGAAGAGCGGATCAAACAGATAGCACACGGTTTCCTTATCCAGGTTCGGGCCGCGAGGATGCGTAAAACCCTACTCCTGCTTTGGTGGTTTGTTTATCTGTGTTCTTGAACTAACAATGGGGCGTGAGGAGCTCCAAAAAGCCGAATCCTTTGAGGGTCCGAACAGATCCCCCCCTTCCACAGTACGCCTCGGGCCTCCTTTTATATGTCAAAGGGGTCGCCACAGTGGCACACAGGAGGTGGAAGGTATCTACAGTGTACAAGCTTATCGCCTGACATCACAGGACAAACGCATTCAATGCGCCGCTTATGCGTCCTCTTGCTTTATCGGGGACGGCAAGGAAGCTCGTCCCAGCTGTCGCTGCCTCGCCTGGCCTTGGCGCGCGTCCGAGCTGACGAGGCGTTGTAGCGCCACGTTGGCTGGTTGCTGGGCTGGCGCGGGTGGTGGAGTCTTCAGGAAGACTTGCATGCCACCACGCAGGAGCTTGCTGGATCGCTGTGGAGACCGCACGTCGCCACGCGGGCGCTTCTGCTCGGCTGGTCGAAAGCAACCGCATGGGGACGGCGGTGGAGTCTTGGTAGGTGTGGGCTTGGCTGCGGCCCCGCTGAAGTCCTCGGCAAGGGCTTGTCGCGGTCTTGCGTATCTTCCCGGCAAGGGTCTTTCCGGGGCCTTGCGGCCGTCTTCGGCAAGGGGCTTTGCCGGGGCCTCATGGGCATCCTCGGCAAGGAGCCTTGCGCTCATCTTGTCTTTTGGTTCTCAGGCTTGGCTGCTTCTTTTTGCCTTGTATCTGTCCTTCCCGGCAGGGCAGGATGCTCCTTGCCGGGAAGGTGGCTTGAGTCTTGCTTGACGATGTAGCGCTTGTCGGCGAAGATGGATCCTCTTTAGTGTAATTGCATACAGTCGTGGCCCATGCCCGGCGGTTAGTGTAGCCCTGGTTTTCACTACACCGACAGTAGCCCCCGGGCCTGGCTGCAGCGGAGAACTTCATGAATTCGACGCTGGAGACGGGACCAAGCTTGGCATGGGTCACGGTTGTTGTTGCACTCAAAGGAGCTGCCAGCCCCCGAGCCTACTTCCATGGAAATTTTCTGGCAGAGAACTCTATAGATCTCGATGCCAGAGTGTGGTTTTTTTTTCCTTTCTTGCTCCCGGCAAGGCTGTTGCCGCTTTGTTTCTCGCGGAGACCTTTGACATTCTCGACGCCAGCTTCCGGCAAACTTGTTGCCAGGAAGGCTTTTATCTTCAGCAGAGAACTTTGACGTTCTCGATGCCGGCTTCCAGCAAGCTCATTGCCAGGAAGGCTTTTATCTTCAGCAGAGAACTTTGGCGTTCTCGATGCTGGCTTCCGGCAAGCTTGTTGCCGGGAAGGATTTTATCTTTAGCAGAGAACTTTGACGTTCTCGATGCTGGCTTCCGGAAAGCTCGTCGCCAGGAAGGCTTTTATCTTCAGCAGAGAACTTTGACGTTCTCGATGCCGGCTTCCGACAAGCTTGTTGCCGGGAAGGCTTTTATCTTCAGCAGAGAACTTTGACGTTCTCGATGCCCGAATTCAGTGGAGAACTCCGGAGTTCTCGACACCGCTAGGAAGGTTTATGGTGAAGAACTTCGTCGTCCTTGACACCGGCCCCCGGCAAGATCGTCATCGGGAAGGCTTATGGCGAAGAACTTTGTTGTTCTTGACACCGGCTCCCGGCAAGATCGTTCTTAGGAAAAGGCTTATGGCGAAGAACTTCGTCATTCTTGACACCAAGAAGATTGGTCCTAAGGGCGTTGCCAGCCCCCGGGCCATAACTGTGTTTAAACATGACAAGTGATTAGCATCTGAAGTGCACTTAACTCACTTGTAAATTTTGACTTCTGCTACATATTCCCTATGCTCTTTGGAATGCTTTCCGGTCGCGTCTGATCCAGCCTACCAAGCGCTTGAGGAACGGGCCCTTAGCGGTTATTCGGGAACGTCGCCTCCGGAAAGGTTTACCTTCTTGGCTCTAAGCGCAACCGCACAAGTTGCAGCGGACTCGGGGCAACATGGAGCGTAATTCAACCCGAGAAGGTTCCTTGGCATACAGGTCTATGCAAAAATCTCAAATAAATAGTGCATGCTATCTTCCTGTTCAACCTCTCTTTGTACGTCCACCCTCGTTTATCGGGTAGGCTTGCCGCGCCAGAAACCTGTGGCGGTGTCTTGGGGAAGGATCCCCAATGGCCTGCCGGGTGTGCTTGCCGCCGGGCGAACCACCTTACCGCCCTTAACGCGGCCGCTCGAGCTGTCGAGCTTGACTCGAGTCAGAATCGAGAGCTTTCCCAATTGCGGAAGGCTACCCTGCCACTCTCGACGCAGCCGCTTGAGCTGTTGAGCGGACTCGAAACAGAACAAGGGCGTTGCCAATTGCAGGAGGGCCCCTTTGCGTGTAGGTTTTCCATACAAAGAACGAGATCTCCGAGGGAAATAACCTTATATAAAAGGAAATATCTAAAGTTTCGCATGACTTAGCTTTTCTTTTGCCGCACTGGCGTCGTTCATTTGGCCGTCTTCTTCTTAGGAGCCATGGCGATGAAGAACAGCCCGGTCAACTGCTAGACCGGATTCTCACAACTGCGCCCCCTACCTAGCGCGCCAAAGATGTCGGTGGGAACGACGCCTATGGGATCACAAGAATCCCTACTACTACGGTCATGGGGCGGCGAAGTCGTGAAGAAGCGGATCAAACAGATAGCACACGGTTTCCTTATCCAGGTTTGGGCCGCGAGGATGCGTAAAACCCTACTACTGCTTTGGTGGTTTGTTTATCTGTGTTCTTGAGCTAGCAATGGGGCGTGAGGAGCTCCACAAAGCCGAATCCTTTGAGGGTCCGGACTGATCCCCCCCATTCCACAGTACGCCTCGGGCCTCCTTTTATATGTCAAAGGGGTCGCCACAGTGGCACACAGGAGGTGGAAGGTATCTCTGATTAGGTACAAGCTTATCTCCTGACATCACAGGACAAACGCATTCAATGCGTCGCTTATGCGTCCTCTTGCTTTATCGGGGACGGCAAGGAAGCTCGTCCCAGCTGTCGCTGCCTCGCCTGGCCTTGGCGCGCGTCCGAGATGACGAGGCATTGTAGCGCCACATTGGCTGGTTGCTGGGCTGGCGCAGGTGGTGGAGTCTTCAGGAAGACTTGCATGCCACCACGCAGAAGCTTGCTGGATCGGTGTAGAGACCGCACGTCGCCACGCGAGCGCCTGCTCAGCTGGTCGAGCTGGCAACCGCATGGGGACGGCGGTGGAGTCTTGGCAACTTGCTTGCCGTTCTTCTTGAAGTTCCCCTTCTTCCCTTTGCCCTTTTCTTGAAACTAGTGGTCTTGTCAATCATCAACACTTGATGCTTTTCTTGATTTCTACCTTCGTCGATTTCAGCATCACGAGAGCTTGGGAATCGTTTCCGTTTATCCTCTGCATATTATAGTTCATCACAAAGTTCTAGTAACTTGGTGATAGTGACTACAGAACTCTGTCAATCACTATCTTATCTAGAGGATTAACTCCCAATTGATTCAAGTGATTGTAGTACTCAGACATTCTGAGCACATGCTCACTAGCTGTGCTATTCTCTTCCATCTTGTAGGCAAAGTACTTGTCAAAGGTCTCTTACCTTTCGACATGGGCATGAGTTTGAAATACTAATTTCAACTCTTGGAACATCTCATATGCTCTGTGGCGTTTCGAAAACATCTTTGAAGCCCCGAGTCTAAGCCGTAAAGCATGGTGCACTAAACTATCAAGTAGTCATCATATCGAGCTTGCCAAACGTTCATAACGTCTGCATTTTCTCCTGCAATCGGTCTGTCACCTAGCGGTGCATCAAAGACATAATTCTTCTGTGCAGCAATGAGGATAATCCTCAGATCACGGATCCAATCCGCATCATTGCTACTAACATCTTTCAACTTAGTTTTCTCTAGCAACATATCATAAATAAAACGGGGAAGCTATTTGCGGGCTATTGATCTACAACATAGATATGCAAATACTATCACGACTAAGTTCATGATAAATTTAAGTTCAATTAATCATATTACTTAAGAACTCCCACTTAGATAGACATCCCTCGAGTCATCTAAATGATCACGTGATCCATATCAACTAAACCATATCCGATCATCACGTGAAATGGAGTAGGTTTTAATGCTGAACATCACTACGTTGATCATATCTACTATATGATTCACGTTTGACCTTTCGGTCTCAGTGTTCCGAGGCCATATCTGCATATCCTAGCCTCGTCAAGTTTAACCCGAGTATTCTGCGTGTGCAAAACTGGCTTGCACCCGTTGTATAAGAACGTTGAGCTTATCACACCCGATTATCACGTGGTGTCTCGGCATGACGAACTTTGGCAACGGTGCATACTTAGGAAGAACACTTGTACCTTGAAATTTTTGTGAGAGATCATCTTATAATGCTATCGTCAATCAAAGCACAATAAGATGCATAAAGGATAAATATCACATGCAACCAATATTTAGATATATTAAAACTGAGCATTCTCCCAGCCCTCTCAGGCCATCAGCATTTCTAACCGTTAAATCCTTATTTTTAGTCGTTTTTGGCCATCAGATTTGCTGTTAGTCGCACCTAAATCTCGACCGCAGGTTAACTCGCGCGTCACGCTGCGCTGGCCTTTTCGGGCCGCTGCTCCGGTGGCTTTTTTGGGTCTCTCACGTTCAATTGGGCCTACTGGGCCTTTTCTACCATGCTGGCCTTTTCTATCATCCTATCCAACACAAGACGAAGCCCTAAACCACGTTCGCGACCCTGCTCTGTTCCGATTGCGCCGCCTGACATGGCCTCGGATTGCATTGGCGGCTGCGCGCCGACGCGAGCGGCGCGGCCGGATGGGAGGGACCGCGAGCGAGGCGCGTAGTGGAGCGGTGCACAATGGAGAGGAGTGGCCGGTGTGCGTTGGTTGATTGGATCCACCGAGGTGTGTGCGGAGAGATGGGATGGGATGCGTCCGCCGTCCCAGATCGATCGATCGTTGTCCCTCCTGTAAAAATTCGCTCAGCGCCAGGGGAAGGGATCCGTCGCCGCAGGCTATTCTGATCGACGCCACGGCTGCTCGTTCAAGCAAAAGTGCTCCGGTGAAGTTGTGCCGCCGCCGGCACTGCCACCAGAACCACTACCGCTCGAGGTCGATGGATCTCTGAGGCAACCCCATGGCCCGATCCAAGCGGGACGGCTGGACTGCGCGGCGGTGGACGACGTCGCCCAGGCCAACAACATCGTCCAGCGCCTCAACGACTTCTCCTCCATTGCGCACATCCCTAGGATGGGCCTCAAGGTGGTGCCGATGATCGCGGCCTTCTCCAACCTGCACACAGTCAACCTCTCTGGCGCGGATGATGAAATAATTTCTTCCATCGCTGCATTACTACATCCTCCGATTGCTCATATATCATGCTGTGTAGGATATTTTCCTTTCTTCATTCCTTGTAGTCATTTGTCAGACATGTTTATTCATAGTTTCCATTTTGCTTGGCATCTTGCTCACTCCCCTTATTATGCATCTGACTTCTTGTTAACTGTTGCTTGTTATAGGAACTGCCCTGCTCGTTCGCTCGAAGGTTCTGTATCCCAGAGTGTATGTATCAGTCAGAACTGAGAATTTGCTCCTGGACAGGTACAATTGTTTTCCAGTACCTACATCTTATATCTATGCACCATCGAGGATCTGAAATCAGTTGTCCAGTTTGTCCCTCAAAGAATGTAGTCAGTCCTATTCCTATGATGTATAAGGACATTCGTTTCGTATACATGATTTCCCAGCAGCAATTTATACACAAGCTAACTCCAAAGAGACGACTGATCAGGCTAATCGCAAAGCTATTCAGGGAGTAAAGGGGGTGGTACTAGAAGAGGAAAAAACGTATACAGTGTTAGCCTATAAGAACATTAGTTGTCCTGTTTATTTTCGTCAATGAACAACAAAGATTTCACTGCAAGAAAAAAAAAGATATGGGTTAGTATCCCTCGACAAATAAGAAAATGCTACGGCTTCAAGGATTTCAGTCATCCTTGCGGCTTTAGGAACTGTATAACAACATCGTCCATATGTATTTTTATACAATTTTTTCTTCTGTAGTTAAGATTTTCTTGTGCAAAGTATCTAATATCAATCATGTACATCTTTTTGGCCATGCTTATACCTTGAAATAATAGATCCATTTTTTTGAAAATTCACTCATGATTTTACTCTTTTTTCTGAATAAGTTTAACTGTGTTAGTCGTACAATTCACCGAGCAAGACCAAATTCAACAAGGCAATAAAACAAAGCGTGGAGCACCTAAAGAACATCCAATATTCCCAGGGCATTCGAGGAGGTACTGCTCTTTTACTGAAGAACATGGTCACATTTTTTACTGAGAGAAGCATGCTCACGTTGAGGCATCCTGAATTTTTGTGCGGCCATGTATGACGTTGTGATAGTCTTATGCTGATTTTTGCGAGATATAGGTACCTTGACTTTGAATATCAGTTGTAAATAAGACGAGAAGTTGTATCGATAGCATCGGTTTTATTCCCTTGCATCAAAATGAAGAATTTCCTCGCTAGATTTTCATCACATAAATATACCACCCAGATCGCTGCCAAAGGGTCTGCACTCACTGGATATGTCGTGGAAGAAGATCGCAAATGTCGAGGGGCTCTGGGAACTGATGAACCTACGCGTGCTCAACCTCATCTACAACTGGATTTCATGCACCGGACTGGGTAAGTCGCAGCCTTTTCAGACTCAGGATTCTTGCATTCCGCTGCACATCTTCAGTAAATTCCTTAGATTTATGTAGTAATTCCACAAATAAGAACAGTTTGATTCATATTTTTCTCGTGCAAAAATACAGCATACTTAATTCTATGGGTAACATTCATAAATCAGTATGTGTTTGCAACAACATAGAGGGATAATATCACGATTGCCATTTTGCGGATCAGGTACATACTTGGAGATAACATGATGGTAAGAAGGCAAGAAGCAGGTACATGTATGGGTGGGTTTCTGGAGTCTTAGGGGGCACATATGAAGTATCCACACCAAAGCATGTTGAGTACCTGATGGCTTGTATCAGTGCCCAGCATGACGGCCAACTATTCTCTGAAAAGCTTGCTAATGAATCTCTGTTCAATGGTACGTGAAAAGGAACACTGATTTGGTCTGAGATTTTGGTCTGATCATGTATTGTTGTGCCAACAGGGGCTACATTCCTTCTAAACTTCTGTGGCGTTATCAACACAATCTTAAAGTGCAGGGTGTGTGCGCACATATAACACTTAGCAGATTATTGTGAATCTTAAGGAAGGAGCACATCTCAATGCTCTCTGTAAGCATTTTGTGCTCTTATCATGGGTAATGTCCATTCTTTAATATACAAGAAGTTCAACTCTGAGTGCTTCTCAGGACATGATTAATGTCTTTTGCAGTGTTGATAGTTGTCAGAAAACAAAGATCTTAAGTCAAGTAAGGTAGTAGTATGTATGCGTCTTCAGTCACTATTGTTGCGGCATGTTTGAAGGTAAAAGTAGCAGCCTGATACCATGTATAGTAAGGTTAAGATACTTATTTTGAGATGGAGGGAGTACAACACTACAAAACGAAGGGTTTTCCAGCTGTTCTTTTGTCACATAACCAGGAGTAGCTGGAGGTGCAAATCAAGCAAATTGCATACTGTAAGGTGTGCTCCTTCAGGTAGCTACATTTTCTTAGTTAAGTAAATTCTCAAATGAGTGTTTGCTGAAATTCTCATGTAGATTTAAATATTGGCTTTGAATCATGTTCCAAAAACCAGGATATAGGCAGCCTTGAAAGTGATCATGAGAACCTGCAAGGGCATTATTCAACGTTCTAAATATTACATCGGCAAAAAAAACGTTCTAAATATTACATATCATATAGTTTCGTGATGCCCTTCAATCTTGAGCTCCTTTTGCTCAAAGTTGGGGAATTTGTGAGGCCATTTTGGACGCCATGTGTTCGTGGTGTATATTTTGTATAGTGATTGGTCTTACTACTCAAGCAGACATATTTAGTCTCCTATGTCTATTGTTTATTGTTCTTTTATGAACAAGTATATTGATCAGTGCTATCTTCTCTTAATTGAAAAGAGTTCAATTCGTTAATGTTCTTAAAAGACAAAAACTTGTTTAGTATTTAATTTTTCACATTTCATGCCACTACTTGTTAGCAGGAAATTCTATTACCAATGTTGTTCTTAAAAGACAAAAAAAGTGGTATTACAATTGTCATATTTCATGCCACTATCCATTAGGTGGAGTTTGCATTATTATACAGAAAAATTGGGCGCGCATAACAACACATACCACACTACTTTCTTGCTAACCAGTCCGATTACTTTTCATTTACATACCACTATATTGGAAAATAAAGATGATAAGAACAAACCACAAGAAAAACATAATATACTTACACATACAAATGTATGCAAATTACTTTATATCCCTAACAACTATGAGTCAAAATAGACCGGCGCAGCAACGCGCGCCATCAATGATCTAGTAAGTGATATGATATGGCCATCATCATCTTGTGCCTTTGATCTCCATCTCGAAAGCACTGTCATGATCACCATCGTCACCGGCGCGACACCTTGATCTCCATCGTAGCATCGTTGTCGTCTCGCCGACTATTGCTTCTACGACTATCGCTACCGCTTTGTGATAAAGTAAAGCAATTACATGGCGATTGCATTTCATACAATAAAGCGACAACCATATGGCTCCTGCCAGTTGCAGATAACTCGGTTACAAAACATGATCATCTCATACAATAAAAAAATAGCATCATGCCTTGACCATATCACATCACAACATGCCCTGCAAAAACAAGTTAGATGTCCTCTACTTTGTTGTTGCAAGTTTTACGTGGCTGCTACGGGCTGAGCAAGAACCGTTCTTACCTACGCATCAAAACCACAACGATATTTCGTCAAGTTAGTGTTGTTTTAACCTTCCCAAGGACTGGGCGTAGTCACACTCAGTTCAACTAAAGTTGGAGAAACTGACACCCACCAGCCACCTGTGTGCAAAGCACGTCGGTAGAACCAGTCTCGGCGTAAAGCGTCTGGCGTAATGTCGGTCCGGGGTGCTTCATCCAACAATACCGCCGATCCAAAGTATGACATGCTGGTAAGCAGTATGACTTGTATCGCCCACAACTCACGTGTGTTCTACTCGTGCATATAACATCTACGCATAAACCTGGCTCGGATGCCACTGTTGGGGAACGTAGTAATTTCAAAATTTTCCTACGCACACGCAAGATCATGGTGATGCATAGCAACGAGAGAGGAGAGTGTCGTCTATTTACCCTCGTAGACCGTAAGCAAAAGCGTTATGACAACGCGGTTGATGTAGTCGTATGTCTTCATGATCGACCGATCCTCAGTACCAAACGTACGGCACCTCCGCGTTCAGCACACGTTCAGCTCGTTGACGTCCCGTGAACTCACGATCCAGTAGAGCTTCGGGGAAGAGCTTCGTCAGCACGACGGCGTGGTGACGGTGTTGATGAAGCTACCGACGCAGGGCTTCGCCAAAGCACCGCTACGATATGACCGAGGTGGATTATGGTGAAGTGGTGCACTGCACACGTCTAATAGAGATCAATGATCAACTTGTGTGTCCATGGGGTGCCCCCCTGCCCCCGTATATAAAGGAGCAAGGGGGAAGGCCGGCCGGACCTAGCAGGGCGCGCCAGGATGAGTCCTACTCCCACCGGGAGTAGGATTCCTGTTGGGAAATGTAGTAATTTCAAAAAAATTCCTATGCACACGCAAGATCATGGTGATGCATAGCAACGAGAGGAGAGTGTTGTCCACATACCCTCGTGAGACTGAAAGCGGAAGCGTTAACTGTAGCGGTTGATGTAGTCGTACGTCTTCACGATCCGACCGATCAAGTACCGAACGTACGACACCTCAGAGTTCAGCACACGTTCAGCCCGATGACGTTCCTCGAACTCCGATCCAGCCGAGTGTTGAGGGAGAGTTTCGTCAGCACGACGGCGTGGTGACGATGTTGATGTTCTACCGACGCAGGGGTTCGCCTAAGCACCGCTACAGTATTATCGAGGTGGACTATGGTGGAGGGGGGCACCGCACACGGCTAAAAGAACAAACGATCAATTGTTGTTGTGCCTAGAGGTGCCCCCCCGCCCCCGTATATAAAGGAGCAAGGGGGGAGAGGCGGCCGGCAAAGGAGGGCGCGCCAAGGGGGGAGTCCTACTCCCACCGTGAGTAGGATTTCTCCTTTCCTTGTTGGAGTAGGAGAAGGGAAGGAAAAAGGAGAAGGAAGGAAGGGGGCGCCCCCCTCCCTAGTCCAATTTGGAACAGTCCATGGGGAGGGGTGCGGCCACCCTTTGAGGCCTTTTTCTCCTTTCCCGTATGGCCCATTAAGGCCCAATACGAATTCCCGTAACTCTCCGGTACCCCCGAAAATACCCGAATCACTCGGAACCTTTCCGATTTCCGAATATAGTCGTCCAATATATCGATCTTTACGTCTCGACCATTTCGAGACTCCTCGTCATGTCCCCGATCTCATCCGGGACTCCGAACTCCTTCGGTACATCAAAACTCATAAACTCATAATATAACTGTCATCGCCACTTTAAGCGTGCGGACCCTACGGGTTCGAGAACTATGTAGACATGACCGAGACACGTCTCCGGTCAATAACCAATAACGGAACCTGGATGCTCATATTGGCTCCCACATATTCTACGAAGATCTTTATCGGTCAAACCGCATAACAACATACGTTGTTCCCTTTGTCATCGGTATGTTACTTGCCCGAGATTCGATCGTCGGTATCTCAATACCTAGTTCAATCTGCTACGGCAAGTCTCTTTACTCATTCCGTAATACATCATCCCGCAAGTAACTCATTAGTTGCAATGCTTGCAAGGCTTAAGTGATGTACATTACCGAGTGGGCCCCATGATACCTCTCCGACAATCGGAGTGATAAATTCTAATCTCGAAATACGCCGACCCAACAAGTACCTTCGGAGACACCTGTAGAGCACCTTTATAATCACCCAGTTATGTTGTGACGTTTGGTAGCACACAAAGTGTTCCTCCGTAAACGGAGTTGCATAATCTCATAGTCATAGGAACATGTATAAGTCATGAAGAAAGCAATAGTAACATACTAAACGATCGAGTGCTAAGCTAACGGAATGGGTCATGTTAATCACATCATTTTCCTAATGATGTGATCCCGTTAATCAAATGACAACTCATGTCTATGGTTAGGAAACTTAACCATCTTTGATCAACGAGCTAGGCAAGTAGAGGCATACTAGTGACACTTTGTTTGTCTATGTATTCACACATGTATTATGTTTCCAGTTAATACAATTCTAGCATGAATAATAAACATTTATCATGAAATAAGGAAATAAATAAAAACTTTATTATTGCCTCTAGGGTATATTTCCTTCAGTCTCCCACTTGCAGTAGAGTCAATAATCTAGTTCACATCGCCATGTGATTTAACATCAATAATTTACATCACCATGTAATTAACACTCATAGTTCACATCGTCATGTGACCAACACCCAAATGGTTTACTAGAGTCAGTAATCTAGTTCACATCGCTATGTGATTAACACCCAAAGAGTACTAAGGTGTGATCATGTTTTGCTTGTGAGATAATTTTAGTCAACGGGTCTGCCACATTCAGATCCGTAAGTATTTTGCAAATTTCTATGTCTACAATGCTCTGCATGGAGCTACTCTAGCTAATTGCTCCCACTTTCAATATGTATCTAGACCGAGACTTAGAGTCATCTAGATTAGTGTCAAAACTTGCATCGATGTAACCCTTTACGATGAACCTTTTGTCACTTCCATAATCGAGGAACATATCCTTATTCCACTAAGGATAATTTTGACCGCTTGTCCATTGATCTACTCCTAGATCACTATTGCACTCCCTTGCCAAACTTAGTGGTAGGGTATGCAATAGATCTGGTACACAGCATGGCATACTTTATAGAACCTATGTCTGATTCATAGGGAATGACTTTCATTCTCTTTCTATCTTCTGCCGTGGTCGGGCTTTGAGTCTTACTCAATTTCACACTTTGTAACACAGGCAAGAAACTCTTTCTTTCTTTACATTCATTTTGAACTACTTCAAAATCTTGTCAAGGTATGTACTCATTGAAAAAAAAACTTATCAAGTGTCTTGATATATCTCTATAGATCTTGATGCTCAATATGTAAGCAGCTTCACCGAGGTCTTTCTTTGAAAAAACTCCTTTCAAACACTCCTTTATGCTTTGCAGAATAATTCTACATTATTTCCGACCAACAATATGTCATTCACATATACTTATCAGAAAATGCAGTAGTGCTCCCACTCACTTTCTTGTAAATATAGGCTTCACCGCAAGTCTGTATAAAACTATATGCTTTGATCAACTTATCAAAGCGTATATTCCAACTCCGAGATGCTTGCACTAGTCCATAGATGGATCGCTGGAGCTTGCATATTTTGTTAGCACCTTTAGGATTGACAAAACCTTCTAGTTGCATCATATACAACTCTTCTTTAATAAATCCATTAAGGAATGCAGTTTTGTTTATCCATTTGCCAGATTTCATAAAATGCGGCAATTACTAACATGATTCGGACAGACTTAATCATAGATATGAGTGAGAAACTCTTTGAACTTGTCGAAAACCTTTTGCGACAATCTAGCTTTGTAGATAGTAACACTACTATCAGTGTCTGTCTTCCTCTTGAAGATCCATTTAATCTCAATGGCTCGCCGATCATTGGGCAAGTCAATCAAAGTCCATACTTTGTTCTCATACATGGATCTCATCTCAGATTTCATGGCCTCAAGCCATTTCATGGAATCTGGGCTCACCATCGCTTCTTCATAGTTCGTAGATTCGTGATGGTCAAGTAACATGACCTCCAGAACATGATTACTGTACTACTCTGGTGCAGATCATGCTCTGGTTGATCTATGAAGTTCTGTAGTAACTTGATCCGAAGTTTCATGATCATCATCATTAACTTCCTCTCTTGTTGGTGTAGACATCACTGGAACTGATTTCTGTGATGAACTATTTTCCAATTCGGGAGCAGGTACAATTACCTCATCAAGTTCTACTTTCCTCCCACTCACTTCTTTCGAGAGAAACTCCTTCTCTAGAAAGGATCCACTCTCAGCAACAAAGATCTTGCCTTCGGATCTGTGATAGAAGGTGTACCCAACTGTCTCCTTTGGGTATCCTATGAAGACACATTTCTCCGATTTGGGTTCGAGCTTATCATGTTGAAACTTTTTCACATAAGCATCACAGCCCCAAACTTTAAGAAACGAGAACCGTGGTTCCTTGACAAACCACAGTTCATAAGGCGTCGTCTCAACGGATTTTGATGGTGCCCTATTTAATGTGAATGTAGATGTCTCTAATGCATAAGGCCAAAACAATAGTGGTAGATCGGTAAGAGACATCATAGATTGCACCATATCTAATATAGTATGGTTACGACGTTCAGACACACCATTACACTGTGGTGTTCCAGGTGGCATGAATTTGTGAAACTATTCCACATTGTTTTAATTGAAGACCAAACTCGTAAATCAAAATATTCGTCTCCACGATCAGATCGTAGAAACTTTTTTTCTTGTCACGATGATTTTCCACTTCACTCTAAAATTCTTTGAACTTTTCAAATGTTTCAGACTTATGTTTCATCAAGTAGATATACCCATATCTGCTCAAATCATCTGTGAAGGTCAGAAAATAACTATACCCGCCATGAGCATCAACACTCATCAGAATGCATACATCAGTTTTTATTATTTCCAACAAATCTGTTGCTTACTCCATTGTTCTGGAGAACGGAGTCTTAGTCATCTTGCCCATGAGTCATGGTTCGCAAGCATCAAGTGATTCCAAAAACCCATTAGCATGGAGTTTCTTCATGTGCTTTACACCAATATGACCTAAACGGCTGTGCCACAAATAAGTTGCACTATCATTATTAACTTTGCATCTTTTGGCTTCAATATTATGAATATGTGTATCACTATGATCGAGATCCAACAAACCATTTTCGTTGGTGTGTATGACCATAGAAGGTTTTTATTCATGTAAGCAGAACAACAATTGTTCTCTAACTTAAATGAAAAACCGTATTGCAATAAACATGATCAAATCATATTCATGCTCAACGCAAACACCAAATAACACTTATTTAGGTTCAATACTAATCCCGAAAGTATAGGGAGTCTGCGATGATGATCATATCAATCATGGAACCACTTCCAACACACATCATCACTTCACCCTTAACTAGTCTCTGTTTATTCTGCAACTCCCGTTTCAAGTTACTAATCTTAGCAATTGAACTAGTATCAAATACTGAGGGGTTGCTATAAACACTAGTAAAGTACACATCAATAACATGTATATCAAATATACCTTTGTTCACTTTGCCATCCTTCTTATCCGCCAAATACTTGGGGCAGTTCTGCTTCCAGTGACCAGTCCCTTTGCAGTAGAAGCACTCAGTCTCAGGCTTAGGTCCATACTTGGGCTTCTCCACTCGAGCAGCAACTCACTTACCGTTCTCCTTGAAGTTCCCCTTCTTCCCTTTGCCCTTTTCTTGAATCTAGTGTTCTTGTCAACCATCAACACTTGATGTTTTTCTTGATTTCTACCTTCGTCGATTTCAGCATCACGAAGAGCTTAGGAATATTTTCCGTTATCCCTTGGATATTATAGTTCATCACGAAGTTCTAGTAACTTGGTGATAGTGACTAGAGAACTCTATCAATCACTATCTTATCTGGTAGATTAACTCCCACTTGATTCAAGTGATTGTAGTACCCAGACAATCTGAGCACATGCTCACTGCTTGAGCTATTCTCCTCCATCTTTTTAGCTATAGAACTTGTTGGAGACTTCATATCTCTCAACTCGGGTATTTGCTTGAAATATTAACTTCAACTCCTGGAACATCTCATATGGTCCATGACATTCAAAATGTCTTTGAAGTCCCGGTTCTAAGCCGTTAAGCATGGCGCACTAAACTATCAAGTAGTCATCATATTGAGCTAGCCAAACGTTCATAACGTCTGCATCTGCTCCTGCAATAGGTCTGTCACCTAGTGGTGCATCAAGGACATAATTCTTCTGTGCAGCAATGAGGTTTATCCTCAGATCACGGACCAAGTCCGCATCATTGCTACTAACATTTTCCAACTTATTTTTCTCTAGGAACATATCAAAATATAAATGGGGAGCAACAACGTGAGCTATTGATCTACAACATAGATATGCTAATACTACCAGGACTAAGTTAATGATAAATTAAAGTTCAATTAATCATATTACTTATGAACTCCCACTTAGATAGACATCCCTCTAATCCTCTAAGTGATCACGTGATCCATATCAACTAAACCATGTCCGATCATCACGTGAGATGGAGTAGTTTCAACGGTGAACATCACTATGTTGATCATATCTACTATATGATTCACGCTCGACCTTTCGGTCTCCGTGTTCCGAGGCCATATCTGTTATATGCTAGGCTCCTCAAGTTTAACCTGAGTATTCCGCGTGTGCAACTGTTTTGCACCCGTTGTATTTGAACGTAGAGCCTATCACACCCGATCATCACGTGGTGTCTCAGCACGAAGAACTTTCGCCACGGTGCATACTCAGGGAGAACACTTATACTTTGATAATTTAGTGAGGGATCATCTTATAATGCTACCGTCAATCAAAGCAAGATAAGATGCATAAAAGATAAACATCACATGCAATCAATATAAGTGATATGATATGGCCATCATCATCTTGTGCTTGTGATCTCCATCTCCGAAGCACCTCCATGATCACCATCGTCACTGGCGCGACACCTTGATCTCCATCATAGCATCGTTGTCGTCTCGCCAATCTTATGCTTCCACGACTATCGCTGCCGCTTAGTGATAAAGTAAAGCATTAGAGGGCGATTCCATTGCATACAATAAAGCGACAACCATATGGCTCCTGCCAGTTGCCGATAACTTCGGTTACAAAACATGATCATCTCATACAATAAAATATAGCATCACGTCTTGACCATATCACATCACAACATGCCCTGCAAAAACAAGTTAGACGTCCTCTACTTTGTTGTTGCAAATTTTACATGGCTGCTACGGGCTTAGCAAGAACCGTTCTTACCTGCGCATCAAAACCACAACGATAGTTTGTCAAGTTGGTGCTGTTTTAACCTTCGCAAGGACCGAGCGTAGCCACACTCGGTTCAACGAAAGTTGGAGAAACTGTCACCCGCCAGCCACCTGTGTGCAAAGCACTTCGGGAGAACCGTTCTCGCGTAAGTGTACGCGTAATGTCGATCCGGGACGCTTCATCCAACAATACCGCCGAACCAAAGTATGACATGATGGTAAGCAGTATGACTTATATCGACCACAACTCACTTGTGTTCTACTCGAGCATACAACATCTACGCATAAAACCAGGCTCGGATGCCACTGTTGGGAAACGTAGTAATTTCAAAAAAATTCCTACGCACATGCAAGATCATGGTGATGCATAGCAACGAGAGGGGAGAGTGTTGTCTAAGTACCCTCGTAGACCGAAAGAGGAAGCATTAGCACAACGCAGTTGATGTAGTCGTACGTCTTCACGATCCGACCAATCTGTGGCGACCGGTTTTCCGGTATTAATTTCCAGAAAATGGCTGTCGTGCTCACGAGCCCCAGGGTTACTGCTAGCTGATGAGGCATCAACTTGATACAGAAATTCCAAGCAAACATACAAACTATGTAGCACAAGACCATTCTGGCCTGTGAGTACATCATAGGGTTTCTAGTGGTTGATGGCGGAAGCGGTTTGAGAATCATCAGTGTCCGTGGAACTCCATTTCCCACGGGAACAGCTCACTAGGTTAACTCTTATCCTCGCGGGGCTGCTATTGCCGTTGCTTAGTTCCGGGGCTGTCTTCTCAACGTCCCTCTCCATGCAGGAAATCTGGCCAAGACAATAGCCAGGGACAAGCCAGTGAGTACTTTGAATGTACTCGCAAACATTATGAACACCGAATAATATAAATCAAGTACTGATATAGTCCATGACCACGTCATTAGTCATAAATAAGAGTTTTCTATGCATGCGAGCAGGTGGTTATATGTGACATGAATGTGCAACAACAGAGTATAAATAAAATGCCACAGTTGGGCGTCTGAGCGACGCCACATAGAGGGCTTATAAGAGAAAATAAAAACAAACAATGCCACGATACAGGCGTGAAAGCGACACCACATAAAGGGCTTATAAACGAAAAATAAAACAAACAATGCCACGATCGAGGCGTGCGAGCGACACCACATAAAGGGCTTATAAACAAAAATAAAACAAACAATACCACGATACGAGGCGTCGAGCGACACCACATAAAGGTCTTATAAACGAAAACAAAAAACAAACAATGCCACAGTCGGGCGTCTGAGCGACACCACATAGAGGGCTTATAAACGAAAACATAAACAAACAATGCCACAGTCGGGCGTCTGAGCGACACCACATAAAGGGCTTATAAACGAAAATAAAACAAACAATGCCACAGTCGGGCGTCTGAGCGACACCACATAGAGGGCTTATAAACGAAAACATAAACAAACAATGCCACAGTCGGGCGTCTGAGCGACACCACATAAAGGGCTTATAAAAGAAAAATATTCCCAATGAATATCCCGGAGGTAGAACCATCCCAGAGATACTCGTTAATTCAAATAATGTAACGGGTTAGTCCATAACAGAAATAATAACCATGGTCCTCACAAGTCACTAGTCGGTATCCGAGTTTATATTAACCGCGTCTCCTCCGTAGACCGATACTAGGACCAATCCTTGACCCATCCCAGACTGTAATCCTTAACCATGGACACGGCTTTACGAATAGGTTTAATCTCTGCTGATGGTATATTCTTTACCCATAAGTAACGGATTCCTTTAGTCCATCAGGACTAATTCCCTCTACGGTCTTTTAATTGAAAACACACCTGACTTGCACACACCAGCTTAACTTACCTGTCGTGAATCACCCACGACACTTGTTAAGCAAACTCTAAGTGGGGAGGCTACAACCTCGCGTAGCATGGGATCAAATTTATATCGTGCGCTCTAAGGGGTGGCCTCCCCTCTCGGTCTCAACCGGAAACACCCATACCCCCGGACCAGATGGCATGCCTACCAGCTACAACCGTATCTTCCGCCGTGGCCTCTCTCAGACGGTGTGTGCTTGAAAGGGGTTGACGATCGACCGAATCGCACCTCACCTGTGGCAGGGACAAGTGGTAGTACGAGGGAAGTATGGGAGTTACTGGAACAGGACTCGATCTACGGTCGACTCAGGAGGTTTATAGCTTCCCTGTATGACATGAGTAACAAATATATCCACCAACAAAATCAACACTCATCATACCTTACTATACCATACCGGACATAACCGTCCCATCGGAGATCGGCGACAAACTCATGCCTACCCAAGGCAGGGGTTTTTCCCGGATTCCTTACCGGTATGCATGCAAGGCACATGAGGATGATTTCCATCACATGTACATTCATTTCGAACAGCAAGGAGATCACTAATATGCATCCATGCAGATGACCATATCACATGAAATAACGAGCTCTTCGAAATGAGGTGGTGTTATAAACGTGTCGAATAACACACCAAAATTATTATGCGGGGGTTGAGAATGCTTGCCTTTAATATGTGGAAAGGCAGGGTGCACTCCAGAACTTTTGAAAGTTTGCTTCTCTCTCTCCAAAGTCCTATTTTAAAAAGAATTGAATTAACACACAAATTTAAAACAGCACAAAAAGTTGTCTTGAAATTTTTTCAAATAAATCTTAAAATAAACTAGATCAAATTTGAGAGAGGTAGGAAAAAGAATCAACTCATTTGGAGTTGTATTTAAAAAGTTATAGACAGTCAAAGTTCTGGTCAAAATCTGTTATTTAAAAAAATAAAACAGAAAAAGAAAAACGTTTCGAACTGACCACGTCGAAGGCGTATTCTGGAAAATACGCTTCCACTTATTCAGCGTGGATCGGCACTGGGTCACTGACGGTGGAGCCGCCTGGCCCACTGGTCAGGTTTGACTAGTCTACGCGCGCGTCGCCTCCTCCGGCCGAAACAGAGGCGGAGCTCCGGCGATGCTCGCCGGCGAATGACAGCACCGTTCGGAAAACGTAGGCCATCCGCGGGCTCAGGGGATCATGGCGGTCACTCCGGTGGTCGCTTTGGTCTCTGGGGTTGACGAGGCTGCCGGCGGCGAGCTTCGCAGCGGCCGGTGGCCGTCGGGCAAAGTGATTTTTCTCCCGCGGCGAGTCCCGGTCAAAATCGAGTAGGGGGATGGATTCACTAGGGGGAGAGGGAGTTCCTGGTGAAGAGAATGGAGAGGGGGAGGCCCTGGTGGCGCCGGAATGGCCGGGGCAGTGGCGGCGGCTGCGGTTGCCGGAGATGGAGAAGAAGACCTCCCCGGGTCGATTGCGAGCTAGGGGAGGGCCAGTGGGGTGGCCTGAGGTTGCCTGCATTTTGGAACGCGCTCGGGGCTCCCTTAAATAGGCAAGTCAAGGCGGTTCCGCGGCAGCCGTGGATAAGGTCGCCGGCGACCGTCTTTCTGTAGCTAGGGCGACGTGGCGGCGACGTGTGCTATAGGACATGTTTGTGGATGAGCTCATACTGTTCAAGGGGCGGTGGCGGCTGGCGGCTTGGGTGGCACCGACCTGGCGGAGACGCGCCGCGGACGCCGGCGTGCCGCCAAGGGCTCTGACGGCGGTGCTGTAGGGCACTAGGGGTGCTTGGCGTGTTGCGGGGAGAAGGTGAGTGCGTGGCGTGGCTCTGCAGGGCGGGCAAGGCCAGGGGCGTGATGCGTCGGCTCGGGCGCAGCACGTGCAAAACGCGTGCTCTGCTCGCGCCCAGAGCACGCACGGAACGTGCTCGGTGAAAAGCCAGGGCGTGTTAGAGGTATCGGGTGAGGCTGGCAATCAGCAGAACTAGGTTACGAGTAGCTAGGAGTCTATTGGACATGGTGGTTAGGCAAGACAAGCAAGATCATAGTGCAAGCTAAGACTCATGTCAAAACTGGTCATGCCCATTGTGGTGTTCGATGTAATGCCACATGCACCTAGGCATTTCTTGAAGTGGTCAAATCTTCCAGAGTGGGGTCTCTTTAGATGCAAGAGAGGGTGGTGAGGTTAGTTAGTCCAAGGCACAAATTGCTAGTGCAAGTTTTGCAAAACTTCAATTCTGGACAGGAGATAAATGGCATCATTATATGGACTAAAAATGATCCAATGGGTGCATGCTCCTGGAATTAGGGGTTTGGCAGGGAGGACTACAAGTAGGGAAAAGAATCAAGGATAAAGGAGCAACTAAAAATGTGGTTGCTGTACAAATCCTCTAGTTGGACCAGAATAGAAATGAGGTTGGTTCACTCAATTTTTCCAAAGAACATCTTTAGGTTATTGCATAAAGTGGAATAGTATGCTCCTACTAACATCCCAAAATTTTGGTAGAAGTTTTAAGGAAATATTTAAATAGGTTGTAGTGTAAAAATGCTCTCTGGACCAGATTTGAAAATATGGTGTAGAGCTCAAAATATCCAAAGAATGAAGTATCTTTTTGCATAAAAGTGATTTTAAAACATCACATGACATCTCCAAATTTTGGTAGGATTTTTGAAGGAATTAATAAGAGGGTTGTAGTACAAAAAGGACCACAAAAATCATGGGAAACCATTTTTCAAGATAGTCAAGATTATTAGGAATAAATTATGTAATTAATTCCACTGATGAAAGAAAAGTTTTTCTTGAGAGGATACACAAGTCTAATAACATTTTTTTTGAAAAGTTTTCACTGAAGGAAACAACTCCATGATAAATAGGAAGGAAATGTTTAAAGAAAATCAAAAGGGAGCCCAGAAAGCAAAAGTTTTAAAACCTGGCAAAATTTTAAATTAACAAAATAAGGTTAAAATTTTGGGGTGTCACAATACTACCCCCCCTAAGAAAAATCTCGTCCTCGAGATTTGTTAAGAGCTATGTTAATGAAAAGAAAGCATTAAAACAATTGCGGCTACAGTGAGAGGGCAATAAGTGGTGCAAAAAATACAGTGTGGGACACTGGCGTGGCGTGGAGAATTCCACGGTTAGGGGCAAAATCGAGAGGTTTCTACGCCGGATATAAATTTAGAATAAATCCTAAATTTTAAAAAAATTACGCTGGTCGTACCCGAGAGCACAGTGCTCCCTCTGGCTGACAGGTGGACCTGGGTCCACTGTCGGCCTCTTCTCCTTCCTCCGGCTCTTTCTTCTTCCTCTCTCCCGCGCGCTTTCCCGCGCTTTCTCCATCGGCGACGTCTAGCGCGTAGGGTATCTCGGCCAGACACGGTAGTGCGCGGGCGTTAGCTGCCCTGCAGCGTGCACTCACCTCGCTGGCCAGCCTGCTGTCAAGATCGCCATGATTCGCCTCCGAACACCGGCGGTCGGGCGACGAGCGGCGCTGGTGGACCTCGCCCACTGTACACCGATCTCGAGCTATAAAACAATCGGGGTCCTCCCTTCTTCTTCCTCACACCTGGCCTCGCTCCTCCTTCTCCTTCCTTCTCCTCTGTTTCCGTTTACCGAAGCTCGAGGCGAGGCTCTTTTGGTGCCCGACTGGTACGTGATCCTGTTGTGCGGGGGGTTGGCAGCGGTGTTGGGGCTCTCTGTGCTCCTGTGCGCGATGATCCTCGACAATCGTCGCGATACTGCTGCTCGGGTGGTGGCTCTCCGCGGTGGTGGTGATCACGAGGATTAGGTGGGTGTGTCGGGTGTTGACTGTTGCTCGGAGATACTCAGTTGATGTAACACTATTGCAAAGATTTGCAAGTAGTGTATACGTTCGAATGATTATGGTTGTGAGTATGCTGCCGTGGTGCTGCGTGAAATCAAAATAATCCACGTTGTGAGAAGGTGTAAATGCAGCATCTCAGGGGGAAGAAATCTCACTCCAGGATTTTTCGCGAGACAAACAGTAATACATTAGAGTCGAACCGCAACAAAACTACTCACACTATTAGAAACTAAAAGATTTACTTGCTGCGCAAACTCGGGGTACCGCGCATAAGTTACAACTTATAAATAATTGATGCAATAATTAAACACAGCAGCGACGGCTAAAATGCAAACGGTAACTGGACGGGGTCCCGAGAAAATGTCTCTCTGATCGGATACACTCTTCCTCTATCGGGAAAGTGGATTGACCCGATCGATGAATGTGTCTTTCCTGCTCGCCTCAAAGATTCGCCGATGGCGATCTAAGGATTTAAATCGAGACTCGGTGATACCCCATCACACGTTGGGTTAAACGCTCTTGAGCGGCGACGATCGGGCAAGGTTGGCCAGGACTGGGTCTCTCTCAATTAGCCCACCGGAAAGGATGTTACTCCTCGCAATCGCACGGCTCGGAAAGTAATAATACCCTCGTCATTGGCATACGGCATGCACCGCTAATCGAAGGCAAGCAAGCGCCAGACGCAGCAGCTTCTACGGCCATATGTGGGGTCGGCATAGATTTCCCACGAAGGAGACCTCTGTTGGGTCTTGGTTTGGGTTCTGGGAGGAATGTGCGCTGCTGCCCAGTATCTCGAGGTGGAATGAGTGATTCTTGATTTGAACAGCTCGTACTGGGGTGGCTGGGTAGTGCCCATGGTACTGCAGGTAAAATCCCACAATATCTTGACAAAACTACCCGGGGTTGCCTCTGGAGTTCTCAGATTGATACTAGGGCTCGGCATGGCAAGAAATGGTTGTGAGGGTGGTACACAAGGTGAGGGTTGCTTGGCAAGGTCACGCGGTGGCCTATTTATAGCACCGGAGTTGGGACATTTTACCGCGGTGAAAGGTAATGTATTTGCCCGCTCAGCTCCAAGGGTCGGGGTCAAAGCTACAGTTACATATCTCACCAAAGTGACGTATCACTGTGGGGGTTGTCGGGGTGGTTTTTGGTAGTTGCGCCAAGGATTAGCACAAATTACACTGCATGCTGACATATCTGGGCAAGGCTACTATTTTAAACTGAGGCACGCATTTATTAGTGCTGCACTTATTTACAAGGTCACCGATTACAACGCTGGGGATACATCGGGACTTGACACTACTTGAGTGACTTAGTTCACCTTGTTTACATCCAAACGGGCGTGCCTTGTGGATGTCGAGGTTCCTCCACCGTCTCACCATCGGAATTAGCCGGAGAGGGTTGAGGGGCTGCAGGCTCGGGTAGTGATGATGACTATCGCGATTGTTGTTGGCCACAACCCCGCTGGACTGTGCTCCCAAGAGGCTGACATTTAAGCACTTCCAGGGTCATCAAAGCACCTTGGTCGACGGGTCGGGCTGACCTCGTGGTCTCGATCGGTGCCCGAACAACACGATCGGGTTGTCGGTGTTGGACTCGTTCTTCTCTTGCCGGGCTCGCGAACCAGCTCTCCACGAGCTGCGATCAGATCAATGGTGATTTGATCGAACAGTTCCTCTAGTACACCTACATAGCGCACTAGGTGCAACAATGCAGGATCTATCTCGTGATCTCCATTGGCAACTTGGGGTGGTCTACCATACCCTTCACGTCTGGGGTAGTAGTGGAACGAAATGACAGCTAACTCAGGCGACAAGTGCCGGAGATGAACTATAGCCTCTCGAGCAGCTAGTTGGATGGCTTGTGGCTCAAAGGAAGTTGTTCTTCCGGTGAACCTGTAGGGGTCAAGCTTTCACCAGACCCCTACCGTAGATGTGTACAGTGGCCCAGAATTGACGGCTCTCACCGCTCATGGGTCCTTGGTACACAACATATTCTGGAGGCTCTTCTAACGCATAGGCACGGCGGGTGAGGTTTGCGAGTATGGTCACAAAGCCTCCAAGGTTGGTTGCTGTGGTCTCATTGTGCACGACGGGGCCAGGCATTGTGGCTCAGTTTGGGGTAGCGGCTGTGCTGTGCTGGGTTGGGGCTAGCGTGCCTTTTTATAGTAAAAGGAACGGAGTCTTCCTTCGCACGCCATGTAATGAGACATCTTAGGTGCTGGTCACTAGCGCGAGATCGACGGGGCTAGGTTGATAGGTTGGGCACCGACTGCCAAAAGTGTCGGGGTCACGGTGCGGCTATCTTGTACGAGAAGCTTGGCTGGGGTTCGGTTAGGGTCTGGTGGGTTGGTTTGCCTAAGTTTATTTACTTGGCTAAGATGGGATTAGCCAATGGTCATCCCGGCTCGATACCAAGTCTGTGGGCGACCGGTTTTCCGGTATTAATTTCCGTAAAATGGCCGACGTGCTCACCAGCCCCAGGATTACTGTTAGCTGATGAGGCATCAACTTGATACAGAAATTCCAAGCAAACATACAAACTATGTAGCACAAGACCATTCTGGCCTGTGAGTACATCATAGGGTTTCTAGTGGTTGATGGCGGAAGCGGTTTGAGAATCATCAGTGTCTGTGGAACTCCATTTCCCACGGGAACAGCTGACCAGGTTAACTCCGATCCTCGCGGGGCTGCTATTGCCGTTGCTTAGTTCCGGGGCTGTCTTCGCAACGTCCCTCTCCATGCAGGAAATCTGGCCAAGACAATAGCCAGGGACAAGCCAGTGAGTACTTTGAATGTACTCGCAAACATTATGAACACTGGAATAATATAAATCAAGTACTGATATAGTCCATGACCACGTCATTAGTCATAAATAAGAGTTTTCTATGCATGCGAGCAGGTGGTTATATGTGACATGAATGTGCAACAATAGAGTATAAATAAAATGCCACAGTCGGGCGTCTGAGCGACGCCACATAGAGGGCTTATAAGAGAAAATAAAAACAAACAATGCCACAGTCCGGCGTCTGAGCGACACAACATAAAGGGCTTATAAACGAAAATAAAAAAAACAATGCCACTGGAAGGCCCGAGCGACACCACATAAAGGGCTTATAAACGAAAATAAAACAAACAATGCTATACAAGCGCCCGAGCGACACCACATAAAGGGCTTATAAACTAAAACAAAAAAAATAATGCTACGATCGGCGTCTGAGCGACACCACATAGAGGGCTTATAAACGAAAAACATAAACAAAAAATGCCACAGTCGGGCGTCTGAGCGACACCACATAAAGGGCTTATAAACGAAAATAAAACAAACAATGCCACAGTCGGGCATCTGAGCGACACCACATAGAGGGCTTATAAACGAAAACATAAACAAACAATGTTACCATCAGGCGTCTGAACGACACCACATAAAGGGCTTATAAAAGAAAAATATTCCCAATGAATATCCCGGAGGTAGAACCATCCCAGAGATACTCGTTAATTCAAATAATGTAACGGGTTATTCCATAACAGAAATAATAACCATGGTCCTCACAAGTCACTAGTCGGTATCCGAGTTTATATTAACCGCATCTCCTCCGAAGACCGATACTAGGACCAACCCTTGACCCATCCCAGACTGTAATCCTTAACCATGGACACGGCTTTACGAATAGGTTTAATCTCTGCAGAGGGTATAATCTTTACCCACAAGTAACGGATTCCTTTAGTCCATCAGGACTAATTCCGCTTCACGGTCTTTTAATTGAAAACACACCGACTTGCACACACCAGCTTAACTTACCTGTCGTGAATCACCCACGACACTTGTTAAGCAAACTCTAAGTGGGCAGGCTACAACCTCGCGAAAGCATGGGATCAAATTTATATCACGCGCTCTAAGGGGTGGCCTCCCCTCTCGGTCTCAACCGGAAACACCCATGCCCCCGGACCAGATGGCATGCCTACCGGTTACAACCGGTATCTTCCACCATGGCCTCTCTGTACGGTGTGTGCTTGAAAGGGGTTGACGACTGACTGAACCGTACACAATCTGTGGCAAGGACAAGTGGTAGTACGAGGCAAGTATGGAAGTTATCGAACAGGACTCGATCTACAGTCGACTCCAAGAGGGTTTATAACTTCCCTGTATGACATGAGTAACAAATATATCCACCAACAAAATCAACACTCATCATACCTTACTATACCATACCGGACATAACCGTCCCGACGGAGATCGGCGACAAACTCATGCCTACCCAAGGCAGGGGTTTTTCCCGGATTCCTTACCGGTATGCATGCAAGGCACATGAGGATGATTTCCATCACATGTACATTCATTTCGAACAGCAAGGAGATCACTAATATGCATCCATGCAGATGACCATATCACATGAAATAACGAGCTCTTCGAAATGAGGTGGTGTTATAAACGTGTCGAATAACACACCAAAATTATTATGCCAGGGTTCAGAATGCTTGCCTTTAATATGTGGAAAGGCAGGGTGCACTCCAAAACTTTTGAAAGTTTGCTTCTCTTTCTCCAAAGTCCTATTTTAAAAAGAATTGAATTAACACACAAATTTAAAACAGCACGAAAAGTTGTCTTGAATTTTTTTCAAATAAATCTTAAAATAAACTAGATCAAATTTGCGAGAGGTAGGAAAAAGAATCAACTCATTTGGAGTTGTATTTAACAAGTTATAGACAGTCAAAGTTCTGGTCAAAATCTGTTATTTTAAAAAATAAAACAGAAAAAGAAAAACGTTTCGAACTGAACACGTCGAAGGCGTATTCTGGAAAATACGCTTCCACTTATTCAGCGTGAATCGGCACTGGGTCACTGACAGTGGACCCGCCTGGCCCACTGGTCAGGTTTGACCAGTCTACGCGCGCGTCGCCTCCTCCGGCCGAAACAGAGGCGGAGCTCCGGCGATGCTCGCCGGCGAATGACGGCACCGTTAGGGAAACGGAGGCCATCCGTGGGCTCGAGGATCGTGGACGGTCACTCCGTGGTCGCTTTGGTCTCCGGGTGGACGGGCTGCCGTGGCGAAGCCCAGAGCCGGCCGGTGGCCGTCGGGCAAAGTGATTTGTCTCCCGCGGTGAGTCCCGGTCAAAATCGAGTAGGGGGATGGATTCACTAGGGGGAGAGGGAGTTCCTGGTGAAGAGAATGGAAAGGGGGAGGTCCTGGTGGCGCCGGAATGGCTGGGGCAGTCGCGGCGGCTGTGGTTGCCGGAGATGGAGAAGAAGACCTCCCCGGTCAATTATGAAAGCTAGGGGAGCGCCAAGGGGTGGCTTGAGGTTGCTGCGTGCGGGGATGCGCCGGGGCTTCCTTTTAAATAGGCGAAGTCAAGGCGGTTCCATGGCGGTCGCGTGGATAAGGTCGCCGGCGACCGTCTTTCTGTAGCTAGGGCGACGTGGCGGCGACGTGTGCTATAGGACATGTTTGTGGATGAGCTCGCGCTGTTCAAGGGGGCAGGTGGCGAGCGCTGGCGGCTTGGGTGGCACCGACCTGGCGGAGACGCGCCGCGGACGCCGGCGTGCCGCCAAGGGTCCTGACGGCGGTGCAGAGGGTACCAGGGTGCTTGGCACGCTATGGGAGAAGGTGAGTGCGTGGCGTGGCTCGCAGGCAGGCAAGGCTGCGTGACGCTGTCGGCTTTCGGCGCAAGCAAGACGCGGTAAAAACGCTGCGTAGCTCGCCGCCAGAGCACGCACTTTTAACGTGTTTCGACGAAAAGCCGTATGCAGTTAGAGGTATCGGGTGAGGCTGGCAATCAGCAGACCTAGGTTACGAGTAGCTAGGAGTCTATTGGACATGGTGGTTAGGCAAGACAAGCAAGATCATAGTGCAAGCTAAGACTCATGTCAAAACTGGTCATGCCCACAGGGTGTTCGACAGAATGCCACATGCACCTAGGCATTTCTTGAAGTGGTCAAATCTTCCAGAGTGGGGTCTCTTTAGATGCAAGAGAGGGTGGTGAGGTTAGTTAGTCCAAAGCACAAACTTGCTAGTGCAAGTTTTGCAAAACTTCAATTTTGGACAGGAGATAAATGGCATCATTATATGGACTAAAACTGATCCAATGGGTGCATGCTCCTGGACTTAGGGGTTTGGCAGGGAGCACTACAAGTAGGGAATAGAATCAAGGATAAAGGAGCAACTAAAAATGTGGTTGCTCTACAAATCCTCTAGTTGGACCAGAATAGAAAAGAGGTTGGTTCACTCAATTTTTCCAACGAACATCTTTAGGTTATTGCATAAAGTGGAACAGTATGCTCCTACTAACATCCCAAAATTTTGGTAGAAGTTTTAAGGAAATATTTAAATAGGTTGTAGCGTAAAAATGCTCTCTGGATCAGATTTGAAAATATGGTGTAGAGCTCAAAATATCCAAAGAATGAAGTATCTTTTTGCATAAAAGTGATTTGAAAACATCACATGACATCTCCAAATTTTGGTAGGATTTTTGAATGAATTAATAAGAGGGTTGTAGTACAAAAAGGACCATAAAAATCATGGGAAACCATTTTTCAAGATAGTCAAGATTATTAGGAATAAATTATGTAATTAATTCCACTGATGAAAGAAAAGTTTTTCTTGAGAAAATACACAAGTCTAATAACATTTTTTTTTGAAAAGTTTTCACTGAAGGAAACAACTCGATGATAAATAGGAAGGAAATGTTTAAAGAAAATCAAAAGGGAGCCCAGAAGGCAAAAGTTTTAAAACCTGGCAAAATTTTAAATTAACAAAATAAGGTTAAAATTTTGGGGTGTCACACGATCAAGTACCGAACGTACGGCACCTCCGAGTTCAGCACACGTTCAGCCCGATGACGTCCCTCGAACTCCGATCCAGCCGAGTGTTGAGGGAGAGTTTCGTCAAGACGATCAAGCGTGGTGACTATGTTAATGTTCTACCGGCACGCAGGCTTCGCCAAGCACAGCCTACAAAGATTATCGAGGTGGACTATGGTGGAGGGGGGCACCGTGACACGGCTAAAAGATCAAACGATCAATTGTTGTTGTGTATAGGTGCCCCTGCACCGTGATATAATGGAGCAATGGGGAGAGGCAGCGGCCAAGGAGGGCGCGCTGTTGGGGGAGTCCTACTCCACCGGAGTAGGATTCCTCCTTTCCTTGTTGAGTCACGAGAAGGGAAGGAAAAAGGAGAAGGAAGGAAGGGGCCCCCCCTCCCTAGTCCAATTCGGACCAGTCCATGGGGAGGGGTGCGGCCACCCTTGAGGCCTTTTCTCTCCTTTCCCGTATGGCCCATTAAGGCCCAATACGAATTCCCGTAACTCTCCTGCACTCGAAATACCCGAATCACTCGGAACCTTTCCGATGTCCGAATATAGTCGTTCAATATATCGATCTTTACGTCTCGACCATTTCGAGACTCCTTGTCATGTCCCCGATCTCATCCGGGACTCCGAACTCCTTCGATACATAAAAACTCATAAAACCATAATATAACTGTCATTGAAACTTTAAGCGTGCGGACCCTTCGAGAACTATGTAGACATGACCGAGACACGTCTCCGGTCAATAACCAATAGCGGAACCTAGATGCTCATATTGGCTCCCACATATTCTTAGAAGATCTTTATTGGTCAAACCGCATAACAACATACGTTGTTCCCTTTGTCATCGGTATGTTACTTGCCCGAGATTCGATCGTCGGTATCTCAATACCTAGTTCAATCTCAAGTATCGCAAAGTCTCTTTACTTGTTCCGTAATACATCATCCCGCAACTAACTCATTAGTTGCAATGCTTGCAAGGCTTAAGTGATGTGCATTACCGAGTGGGCCCGGAGATACCTCTCCGACAATCGGAGTGAAATATCCTAATCTCGAAATACGCCAACCCAGCAAGTACCTTCGGAGACACCTGTAGAGCACCTTTATAATAACCCAGTTACGTTGTGATGTTTGGTAGCACACAAAGTGTTCCTCCGGTAAACGGGAGTTGCATAATCTCATTGTCATAGGAACATGTATAAGTCATGAATAAAGCAATAGCAACATACTAAACGATCGGGTGCTAAGCTAGTGGAATGGGTCATGTCAATCACATCATTCTCCTACTGATGTGATCCCGTTAATCAAATGACAACTCATGTCTATGGTTAGGAAACTTAACCATCTTTGATCAACGAGCTAGTCAAGTAGAGGCATACTAGTGACACTTTGTTTGTCTATGTATTCACACATGTATTATGTTTCCGGTTAATACAATTCTAGCATGAATAATAAACATTTATCATGAAATAAGGAAATAAATAATAACTTTGTTATTGCCTCTAGGGCATATTTCCTTCAATTCCCCCCCTTCCCTAGTTGGACTAGGAGAGAAGGAAGGGGGAGAGAGGGAGGAAGGAAAGGGGGAGCTGTCGTGGTTCTAAGGCTGACAGTAGAATGGGGGTAGGTATGAGGAGGCAAGATCCCAGCTATGGGGAAGTTGTACACACTAGATTTACGAGTTCAGGCCCTTCACGGTGGAAGTAATAGCCCTCACGCCTGCGTCTTGGGAGGCGGTCGACTGGATTATATGTGTGTGGAGTTACAGGGGGTGCGAACCCTTTTCCCTGAGGAGGGGGGTGGCTTATAAAGAGTTCGCCAGGCCCCTCTCGCCCTCAGTTACACAGGGTTTAAGGTACATAAATATGGGGCATTTCTAGTAACACCAATAATAAGGGACATAAATGACCATTAAGTCTACGGAGTAAATGTCCGACCGTTGCTGTGCAGAGTAGCTTTAGATCTTCTGTCCGTCGAGTGATTTCTGTTTCAGTCGAGTGACATTGAATCTTCCGAGTGGAATGCTTCTAGTCTAGTGGATGATGCTATCCCTTGAATCCTTCTGACTTTAGGGTGATGTCCTAGGGGAGGATGTATAGGTCAGGCCTATGACCCTACCCTAGGTACATAGCTTCATCATTGGCCCTCGAATGGTTCAGGGTTCGAGTGGGGAAGGAGTGGAAAATACTTCCGACTCAATTTTTGCGCTTCGGAAGCGTCTTGCTGGGATCAATGAACAACACGGTGACTTCAACTTCTTTTTCAGTCGCCTTGATCCATTCTTAGTTTGTCGAGTGAACTTTTACTGAAAAGCTTCGAGTGTTGATATGGAAAAAAATCTTCAGTCTGACAGGTTGCTCTGCTGCTCGCGGATCTTGTGGGATTCGAATTTTCGGGAAGCGCGTGAGGCGGAGGATGCCGCGGTAATTGGATAGGATTACGCAGGGGCGCCTCGATCCCCGCGCCACCTTTTTTGCCACGTACTGCGCGCGCGACTATTGCGGGATTTGACGGGATTGCTTGGACCCACAAGTCAGCCACTCGGGAGAAGACCTTATACAAGGCGTTGCGGCTGGGGTTTTCTGCACAGTGCGCCTCATTCTCCCCCTTTCTCTCCTGTTTCTCCACTTCACCCACTTCTGCTTTCGGCGCTGCCGGCTCGCTCGAGCTCCGTCCGCTGCAATGGGGAAGGAGAAGACGGTGGCCTTGGAGCGCGTGAAGAAGGCGACGGCGAAGGCGAAGGGGAAGAAGGCCAACCGGGGCGGATCTTCGTCGAGATCCGGCTTGCCGCGCGGCTGGATCCAGGGCGATTGGATTCGGTTGATGATCCAGCAAGTCTACTACGCAACCTTCTTCTTGTAGAGGTTGTTGGGCCTCCAAGTGCAGAGGTTTGTAGGACAGTAACAAATTTCCCTCAAGTGGATGACCTAAGGTTTATCAATCCATGGGAGGCGTAGGACGTAGATGGTCTCTCTCAAACAACCCTGCAACCAAATAACAAAGAGTCTCTTGTGTCCCCAACACACCCAATACAATGGTAAATTTTATAGGTGCACTAGTTCGGCGAAGAGATGGTGATACAAGTGCAACATGGATGGTAGATATAGGTTTTTGTATCTGAAAATATGAAAGCAGCAAGGTAACTAATGATAAAAGTGAGCACAAACGGTATTGCAATGATAGGAAACAAGGCCTAGGATTCATACTTTCACTAGTGCAAGTTCTCTCAACAATAATAACATAATTGGATCATATAACTATCCCTCAACATGCAACAAAGAGTCACTCCAAAGTCACTAATAGCGGAGAACAAACGAAGAGATTATGGTAGGGTACGAAACCACTTCAAAGTCATTCTTTTCGATCAATCCATTGGGCTATTCCTATAAGTGTCACAAACAGCCCTAGAGTTCGTAGTAAAATAACACCTTAAGACACACATCAACCAAAACCCTAATGCCACCTAGATACTCCAATGTGACCTCAAGTATCCGTGGGTATGATTATATGATATGCATCACACAATCTCAGATTCATCTATTCAACTAACTCATAGAACCTCAAAGAGTGCCCTAAAGTTTCTAAGAGAGTCAAGACGAAAACGTGTGCCAACCCCTATGCATAGGTTCATGGACGGAACCCGCAAGTTGATCACCAAAACATACATCAAGTGAATCAATAGAACAACCCATTGTCACCACGGTTATCCCACGCAAGACATACATCAAGTGTTCTCAAATCATTAAAGACTCAATCCGATAAGATAACTTCAAAGGGAAAACTCAATCCATTACAAGAGAGTAGAGGGGGAGAAACATCATAAGATCCAACTATAATATCAAACCTCGCGATACATCAAGATCGTGCTGAATCAAGAACACGAGAGAGAGAGAGAGAGATCAAACACATATCTATTGGTACATACCTCAACTCCAAGGGTGAACTACTCCCTCCTCGTCATGGAGAGCGCCGGGATGATGAAGATGGCCACCGGTGAGGGATCCCTCCCAGCAGTCAGGTCGTAAACAGGTCCCGATTTGGTTTTGGTGGCTATAGAGGCTTGCGGCGGTGGAACTCCTGATCTATTCTATTCTCGATGGTTTTTAGGGTTTGGTATATATAGGAGGAAGAAATACGTCAGGGGAGCCACGAGGGGCCCACGAGGGTGGAGGGCGCGCCCAGGGGGGTGGGCGCCCCCCTGCCTCGTGCCCTCCTCGTTGATCCCCTGACATGCACTCCAAGTCTCCCGTATTGCTTTCTTTCCAAAAATAACTTTTCCGAAGGTTTCATTCCGTTTGGACTCCGTTTGATATTCCTTTTCTCCGAAACACTAAAATAAGGGAAAAAACAAAAACTGGCACTCGGCTCTGGGTCAATATGTTAGTCCTAAAAGTAATATAAAAGTGCATAGTCAAGCCCATAAAACATCCAAGATGGATAATATAATAGCATGGAACAATAAAAAAAATTATAGATACGTTGGAGACGTATCAGCATCCCCAAGCTTAATTCCTGCTCGTCCTCGAGTAGGTAAATGATAAAAACAGAATTTTTGATGTGGAATGCTACTTGGCATAATTTCAATGTAATTCTTCTTAATTGTGGTATGAATATTCAGATCCTAAAGATTCAAGATAAAAGTTCATCTTGACATAAAAGTAATAATACTTCAAGCATTCTAACTAAGCAATTATGCCCTCTCAAAATAATATGGCCAAAGAAAGTTCAGTCCTACAAAATCATATAGTTTAGTCATGCTCCATTTTCGTCACACAAGAATGTTCTCATCATGCACAACCCCGATGACAAGCCAAGCAATTGTTTCATACTTTAGTAATCTCAAACTTTTTTAACCTTCACGCAATATATGAGCGTGAGCCATGGATATACCACTATGGGTGGAATGGAATATAATGATGGGGGTTATGTGGAGAAGACAAAAAGGGAGAAAGTCTCACATCAACGAGGCTAATCAATGAGCTATGGAGATGCTCATCGATTGATGTTAATGCTCAGAGTAGGGATTGCCATGCAACGGATGCACTAGAGCTATAAATATATGAAAGCTCAACAAAAGAAACTAAGTGGTTGTGCATCCAACTTGCTTTCTCATGAAGACCTAGGGCACTTGAGGAGGCCCATTGTTGGAATATACAAGCCAAGTTCTATAATTAAAAATTCCCACTAGTATATGAAAGTGAGAAAACTAGAGACTCTCTATCATGAATATTATGGTGCTACTTTGAAGCACAAGTGTGGTAAAAAGGATAGTAACATTGTCCCTTCTCTCTTTTTCTCTCATTTTTTGGGCCTTCTTTTTTTTATGGCCTTTCTCTTTTTTTATTTTTTTCCTCACTTGGGACAATGCTCTAGAAAATGATGATCATCACACTTCTATTTATTTACAACTCAATGATTACAACTCGGTTCTAGAAATGCAGTATGACTCTATATGAATGCCTCCTACATGTGTACCAGATATGCAATGAACCAAGAGTGACATGTATGAAAGAATTATGGACGGTAGCTTTGCCACAAATACTATGCCAACTACATCATCATGCAAAGCAATATGACAATGATGAACGTGTCATGATAAACGAAATGGTGGAAAGTTGCATGGCAATATATCTCGGAATGGCTATGAAAATGCCATAATAGGTAGGTATGGTGGCTGTTTTGAGGAAGATATAAGGAGGTCTATGTGTGAAAGAGCGTATCATATCACGGGGTTTGGATGCACCGGCGAAGTTTGCACCAACTCTCAATGTGAGAAAGGGCAATGCACGGTACCGGAGAGGCTAGCAATGATGGAAGGGTAAGAGTGTGTATAATCCATGGACTCAACATTAGTCATAAAGAACTCGCATACTTATTGAAAAAATCTACAAGTCATCAAAAACCAAGCACTATGCGCATGTTCCTAGGGGGATAGATTGGTAGGAAAAGACCATCGCTCGTCCCCGACCGCCACTCATAAGGAGGACAATCAAAGAACACCTCATGTTTCAAATTTGTAACATAATGTTTACCATACGTGCATGCTACGGGACTTGCAAACTTGAACACAAGTATTTCTCAAATTCACAACTACTCAACTAGCACAACTTTAATATTACTACCTCCATGTCTCAAAACAATCATCAAGCATCAAACTTCTCTTAGTATTCAACGCACTCATAAGAAAGTTTTTACTAATCTTGAATACCTAGCATATTAGGATTAAGCAAATTACCATGCTGTTTAAGGCTCTCAAAATAATATAAGTGAAGCATGAGAGTTCATCTATTTCTTCAAAATAAAACCACCATTGTGCTCTAAAAGATATAAGTGAAGCACTAGAGCAAACAACAAACTAGTCCAAAAGATATGAGTGAAGATCAATGAGTAGTTGTATAATTATGTAACTATGTGAAGACTCTCTAACATTTAATGATTTCATATCTTGGTATTTTATTTCAAAAGCAAGCAAAGCAAAAGAAAATGAAATGACGCTCCAAGCAAAACACATATCATGTGGTGAATAAAAATAAAGCTCCAAGTAAAGTTACGGATGAATGAAGACGAAAGAGGGGATGCCTTCCGGGGCATCCCCAAGCTTAGGCTCTTCGTTATCCTTTAATATTACCTTGGGGTGCCTTGGGAATCCCCAAGCTTAGGCTCTTGCCACTCCTTATTCCATAGTCCATCGAATCTTTACCCAAAACTTGAAAACTTCAGAACACAAATCTCATCAGAAAATCTCATGACCTCCGTTAGCGAAAGAAAACAAAACACCACTTCAAGGTATTGTAATGAACTCATTATTTATTTTTATTGGTGTTAAATCTAATGTATTCCAACTTCTCTATGGTTTATAAACTATTTTAATAGCCATAGAGTCATCAAAATAAGCAAACAACACACGAAAAACAGAATCTGTCAGAAACAGAACAGTCTGTAGTAATCTGTAACTAACGCAAACTTCTGGAACTACAAAAATTCTAAAATAAATTGGTGGACCTGAGGAATTTGTCTAGTAATCATATTCAAACATAATCAACTAAATATCACTCTCCAGTAAAAAGTTTTAGCTAATCTCGTGAGCGCTAAAGTTTCTGTTTTTTACAGCATGATCATAAAGACTTCACCCAAGTCTTCCCAAAGGTTCTACTTGGAACAAACACTAATTAAAACATAAAACCACATCTTACAAGAGGCTAGATGATTTATTTATTACTAAACAGGAACAAAAATCAAGGAACAAAAATAAAATTGGGTTGCCTCCCAACAAGCGCTAACGCTTAACGCCCTAGCTAGGCATGACGATTTCAATGATGCTCACATAAAAGATAAGAATTGAAACATATAGAGAGCATCATGAAGAATATGACTAGCACATTTAAGTCTAACCCACTTCCTATGCATAGGGATTTTGTGAGCAAACAATTTATGGGAACAATAATCAACTAGCATAGGAAGGCAAAACAAGCATAACTTCAAGATTTTCAACACACAGAGAGGAAACTTGATATTATTGCAATTCCTACAAGCATATGTTCCTCCCTCATAATAATTTTCAGTAGCATCATGAATGAATTCAACAATATAACTATCACATAAAGCACTCTTTTCATGGTCTACTTGCATAGAAATTTTACTACTCTCCACATAAGCAAATTTATTCTCATCAATAGTAATGGGAGCAAACTCAACAAAATAACTATCATGTGAGGCATAATCCAATTGAAAATTAAAATCATGATGAAAAGTTTCATGGTTATCTTTATTCTTTATAGCATACGTGGCATCACAATAATCATCATAAATAGGAGGCATGCTTTCATCATAATAAATTTGCTCATCAAAACTTGGGGGACTAAACATATCATCTTCATCAAACATAGCATCCCCAAGCTTGTGGCTTTGCATATCATTAGCATCATGGGTATTCAAAGAATTCATACTAACAACATTGCAATCATGCTCATCATTTACATATTTTATGCCAAGCATTCTATGTAATTCTTATTCTAGTACTTGAGCACAATTTTCCTTTCCATCATTTTCATGAAAGATATTAAAAAGATGAAGCATATAAGGCACCCTTAATTCCATTTTTTTTGTAGTTTTATTTTATAGACTAAACTAGTGATAAAACAAGAAACAAAAAGATTCGATTGCAAGATCTAAAGATATACCTTCAAGCACTCACCTCCCCGGCAATGGTGCCAGAAATGAGCTTAGTTGACGGGGTGTGAGTGCCGCAAACCTAGCCTCCCCGGCAACGGCGCCAGAAATGAGCTTGATGTCTACTACGCAACCTTCTTCTTGTAGACGTTGTTGGGCCTCCAAGTGCAGAGGTTTGTAGAACAGTAGCAAATTTCCCTCAAGTGGATGACCTAAGGTTTATCAATACGTGGGAGGCGTAGGATGAAGATGGTCTCTCTCAAACAACCCTGCAACCAAATAACAAAGAGTCCCTTGTGTCCCCAACACACCCAATACAATGGTAAATTGTATAAATGCACTAGTTCGCCGAAGAGATGGTGATACAAGTGCAATATGGATGGTAGATATAGGTTTTTGTAATCTGAAAATATAAAAGCAGCAAGGTAACTAATGATAAAAGTGAGCACAAACGGTATTGCAATGATAGGAAACAAGGCCTAGGGTTCATACTTTCACTAGTGTAAGTTCTCTCAACATTAATAACATAATTTCATATAACGATCCCTCAACATGCAACAAAGAGTCACTCCAAAGTCACTAATAGCGGAGAACAAACGAAGAGATTATGGTAGGGTACGAAACCACCTCAAAGTTATTCTTTCCGATCAATCCATTGGGCTATTCCTATAAGTGTCACAAACAACCCTAGAGTTCGTAGTAAAATAACAACTTAAGACAGACATCAACCAAAACCCTAATGTCACCTAGATACTCCAATGTCACCTGAACTATCCGTGGGTATGATTGTACGATATGCATCACACAATCTCAGATTCATCTATTCAACTAACTCATAGAACCTCAAAGAGTGCCCTAAAGTTTCTGCCGGAGAGTCAAGACAAAAACGTGTGCCAACCCCTATGCATAGGTTCATGGGCGGAACCCGCAAGTTGATCACCAAAACATACATCAAGTGAATCAATAGAATAACCCATTGTCACCACGTTTATCCCATGCAAGACATACATCAAGTGTTCTCAAATCATTAAAGACTCAATCCGATAAGATAACTTCAAAGGGAAAACTCAATCCATTACAAGATGGTAGAGGGGGAGAAACATCATAAGATCCAACCATAATAGCAAAGCTCACGATACATCAAGATCGTTCCGAATCAAGAACACGAGAGAGAGAGATCAAACACATAGCTACTGGTACATACCCTCAGCCCTGAGGGTGAACTACTCCCTCCTCGTCATGGAGAGTGCCGGGATGATGAAGATGGCCACCGGTGAGGGATCCCCCCTCCGGCAGGGTGCCGGAACAGGGTCCCGATTGGTTTTTGGGGGCTACAGATGCTTGCGGCAGTGGAACTCCCGATCTATTCTGTTCTCGATGGTTTTTAGGGTATATTGGTATATACAGGAGGAAGAAATACGTCAGGGAAGCCACGAGGGGCCCACGAGGGTGGCGGGCACGCCCAGGGGGGTGGGCGCGCCCCCCTGCCTCGTGGCTTCCTCGTTGATCCCCTGACGTGCACTCCAAGTCTCCCGTATTGCTTTCTTTCCAAAATAACTTTGCCGAAGGTTTCATTCCGTTTGGATTCCGTTTGATATTCCTTTTCTTCGAAACACTGAAACAAGGGAAAAACCAAAAACTAGCACTGGGCTTCGGGTCAATAGGTTAGTCCCAAAATTAATATAAAAAGTGCATTGTAAAGCCCATAAAACATCCAAGATGGATAATATAATAGCATGGAACAATAAAAAATTATAGATACGTTGGAGACGTATCACAAGACGACACCGATGATCTGGTCGAGGGGGGACTGATTCCCCACTAATCGGGGTGGCTCCTGGAGGACGAGACCGAGCCGCGGCCGCAGGAGGGTGAGTGTGTCCTCCTCGCCAGCCAGGTCGACCGCGGTTTTTCTTTGCCTCCCCATCCTTTCTTTCGAGGCTTTTTGAACTTCTTTGGAACACAACTTCATCACTTTTCCCCCAACACCATCGTGTACCTCGCTGCATTCGTGTCCATGTGCAAGAATTTCCTGGGTTGTTGACCACACTGGGGTCTCTTCAAACACATTTTCACCTATCGTTCTCAGTACGTCAAAAAGGCCAATCCGAGTGACGAGAGGACGCATGTGATCCAGATGTGTGGGGGTCTTGGGATCCAAATGAGAGGTAGGAGTACTTTCCCAGCCATGATTCTTCCCGAGTCAGTTAGAGGGTGGCAGTCGACCTGCTTCTACTTCAAAGACCAGCCGACTCCAGGCCAGTCGACTGGGCTTCCCCCCTTTTCCATGGCTCGAGTCGATAAACCCTCTGCCTTGAAAGTGACTCCGGTGGAGAAAGAGGAGGTGAAGGTGCTGGTCGAGCGAGTGGTCCAGCTCGTTCATGATGGCATGATTGGCATGGATCTACTGGAAGTCTTCCTCAGACGATGCATTCAGCCGCTTCAAGCTCGTGACCATCCGATGTGGATGTATTCGGGCATCGATGATACCACTCGGATCCACCTAGAGGAAGTCGACGAGGATACGGTGGAGCAAAGGGTTGAGGGCATCACCGGGCAACAAGGATAACCCCAGGGGGTCTAGGAGGATCCCTCCACTCGACAACTCGTATGAACCAGACAAGGTCCAACTCTAAATTTCCGAGGGTTTTTGTGATCTTATCATGTAATTGCTTCTTGCCAACCGACTGACTTTTGTTCCACTTGTTGTCTTTCAGGCCCTCACTGAGATGTACTCGATGCCCAACGGAGAGCAGGAGCAGGATCCTAAGGGGAGGCGGCGGAGGCGAGAGCGGCGAGTGGCACTCTGATGGGGGAGAAGACGACGAAAGCGACGACTCTGATGATGGTGAAGAAGTCGTCTCACCCCCTCGCACCGAAAGGCGATCCAAACAAACTCACGACCTGGCAAGTATCCGTGGTAAAGTGACTACGCAGACTGGACGGACCTCAAAGCAACTCGGATGCCTTCCCCAGTGCCGACTAAGAAGGCCCCGAAGCAATCAAAAGCTACGCCGTGAAAATCGCAGAAGGCCTTGCCCAAGACCAAAGTAGTCATTCCCATTGCTTCCGGGTAATAGATGGACTTGATTTCTTGGTTTGGCATGATTTGAGCTTTGGTCGGCTTATTTCGGCAAACTTGACCGACTGAATCTTGAGATTTGCAGTGCTGCTACCTTTGGGACTTCTACTTACAGGAATGAAGACGAGGAAATGGAAGATGCAGTCACCTCTAACCCGGGTATGACTCTCTTAATCTTGTCTTTACTTTCTCGGCCGTTTTGTTGGTCGACTGAATTCTGGTGATTGATTCTTTTTGCAGCTCCTCCCAATGTCATTGACCTTCCAGACGACGACGAGGATGTGCCGCTGAGGCCTATGGGAAGAAGAAACAGGAAGACTTCAACTGGCAAAGCGCCTCAGTCGACGCCGGTGACGGAACCAGTAATCCAGGAGGCCGGCGATGCCAATCGACTTCTCGTGACTTTTGCTCTACCAATCGCCGAAAGTGCCCAACCCTCAGCGATCATTGCTTGAGACTCAACCGATCCACCTTCACTCTTTACTGCACATCATGTTCCAGAGGACTATGTGGGTGCTGCCAAGGAGGCTATATGCCAAGCGGACATCATGATGGAGCAGATGAAGGTGGTCCGGGAAGCCAGCCAAGTTGCTTACGATGCCAGCTCAGCTCTCTAGAGCAATGTCCAGGTAGGCTTATCACCGACTGATTCTTTTAGCTTGTCGCTTGTTTTGTTAGGATATGCTACCTGAAAACTTTCCTTGAGGGATCTTTTCTATCAATCTGCGTTTTGCATTTGTACACCCACTGGGTGGTTTGACTTGCCATTGAGTAAATTTGTATCTTTAGTCGACTAAGTTGTGTCGATTGAGTCTTTGAACTAGTGGGGGCACCAGAGGCGGAGGCAGGGGGTGCGAGCAGGGGTCAGACACCCCCCATCGTCTCGCCCCCTGTGAATGTTCGCTGGGTATTCGTACACTGGTAACGCAAATATACGTATAGACATGGCCGGGCTGAAGTACTATTTTAGAGTTAAATGATCCAATAATCCTGCCCAAAGGCCCAACACACAGAATCTACCTACACATAAGGAAACTAGGCGTACTTACAGCCGCAGCCATCGGTCGAGTAGTCAGTTTTCTTCCTAGGTTTATTCGTCGATGCTGGAGCACCGCGTATTCATTCAGTGCTTCTAATCTAGCGGTTGAATTAGGGCTGTTTCATCAACTGATTTTGGCACAACTTAAGGTACGTCACTGGTATTATCGCAATACAACAAACTCCGAGTAGATTTTTCAGATTAGAGAGACATATGATGAACTAGTCCAACTACATATAAAAATAGTTTGATCTACCTATTAGATATGGCAAGGTTACAATTTAGAATTCTAATTCTAGACTCTGTTCAATATTTCAATGGTTGAAGTATGAAGAAGAGGAATATAACAAAAATATATTTATTTTTAAGAGGCATGCTTCCAGCTCCAATATGCATGCTACCCAAAATACATATCTACCTGACGTATTCATAGAGTTAAATTTAAACTAATAGAGATGTAACATTTTGTACTGTCAAATATTTGTTTCCAATGCTTTCGTATCAATGCTACTTTTGAGACTAAATTTATGTATTGGCTCTATCAAGTATGTTATCTCTCTCGCCCCCCTCATGTCTAAATCCTGGCTCCGCCCCTGGGAGGCACGCTGAGTGCACCCACTGGGTGTAGTCCCCGAGATCATGGTTGACTGCGGGTAGTCGACTGTGGTCTGAGAATCGGAATTTCCTCACTCGGCCTTGATGGACCATGTCGAGTGGATCTTGAACCAGTGGGGGCACGCTAAGTGCACCCACTGGCTATAGTCCCCGAGACCATGGTTGACTGCGGGCAGTCGACTATGGTCTGAGAACAACCTCCTTCTTTTTTTTACACTCGGCCTGGACGGATCGTGTCGAGTGGAAAACTGGACCAGTGGGGGCACGCTAAGTGCACCCACCGGGTGTAGTCCCCGAGACTACTGTTGGATGTTTGATTCGGAAGTAGTCTTAGAACTTGTTGAATTTATCACTCTATTGCTCTGAAGTAACCAATCTTTCCATCCGTCGACTAACTGTCTTTTGATTACAGAAATCTTGTGAGCTTGGAGCCCGTTTTGCTGACCTGGATCAAAAGCAGATTCAGCTCAATCTTGACCTGGAGCTAGCCAAGACAAACTTGCAAAAGGCCAAGGATGAAGCCACTGGTACGAAAAACTTGTCGACTGATTTGTTTCTGATCCGGGTGTTATTTGTTTTTTCTGAATCAAGCGTCCTTTCTTTCAGAAACAATGAACCAGGCTCTGGCGCAGAAGGATCTGGACCTCGCAGCCACGCAGAAAGCAGCCGAAGAGAAAACTGCACTCACTGACCAGAAGCTAGCTTCAATAGGCAAACTGGAGGAACAGAATGCCAAGCTGAAAGCTGCCCTTGATCAAGCCAACAAGGAGGCGACTCGTCTGAAGAAGGACAAGAACAATCTGACCGAAAAGATGGAAGGCATTGCTCTCAAGCGGGACGATTTGGAGAACTATCTGGGAGGGCTTGCCAAGAAGCTGTTCATCATGCTTGAAGGTGCTTTCTTTTGTCCGACTGACTTGTTGTTGTTGACTCGATATATAACCATTGACTCATCATTGTATTGTCCGTGCAGAATTTTGCCAGAATGTTGGACCCCATCCTCTCTCCTGTGAAGGACGAAGCTGCCATGAACGTGCTCCAACTAGAATCCTATGTCGCTGGTGTTGTCGACTACCTTGCTCGACTGAAAGTTGCAGTGTCGCGAATCGACACAGCACTCTGGCCAAGGGCGACGCTCCAAAATTACCTCGAGTCTCTGATGGCTCAACTTAACGAGGTTCCTGGTCGAGTGCGGGAATGGAAGGAGTCTTACGCTCGATCACGGTGCTGATGTGGCTCTATCCTCGTTCGTGTCCGACGGTGTCCTGAGTAGGGGTACTCACCACGCCATCTCCCGATCTGTTAGATTGGGCCGAGGACCCCCATGGCCGTATACTCATGGGCCAGTCCGGACAGCTGACGCATACAAGGAAGATTCCACAAGACTTGATGATCAAGACAAGGACTCCTCCCCCACCGGCGTATTCGGCTAGGACTCTTGTTATCCTAGGCCTCTGGTGCATTATATAAACTAGGGCCAGGCTAGTTGGTAGATCATGATCACAATCATAATCATCATAGGCTAGCTTCTAGGTTTTAGCCTCTACAATCTCATGGTAGATCTACTCTTGTACTACTCATATCATCAATATTAATCAAGCAAGAAGTAGGGTTTTACCTCCATCGAGAGGGCCCGAACCTGGGTAAACATTGTGTCCCTTGCTTTCTGTTACCATCAGCCTAAGACGCACAGATCGGGATCCCCTACCCGAGAATCGCCGGTTTTGACACCGACATTGGTGCTTTCATTGAGAGTTCCGCTGTGTGTTCGGCGAAAGCTCGATGGCTCGCTCAGATCAACCGCGACTTCGCATTTTCGCTACCAGCTCGACTAGTCACCTTGGTTCGACTAAGGACTCGCGCCTACCTCCGATCGTCATGTTCGGATGAGGGCCTTCATCAACATCAAACTCCGATCTCTATCAAGATCATGAAGGAATCATCCAGGGAGCCCGGGGGCTCAACGTCAACATTGCCCTCACGCGACCGTGCTGTTTTTTTGGACAGCGAACTTGTATCCGCCGCCACCGCCTCCTCAAGCATCGTTTTAACGATTGCTTCGATGGAATTGTGCGGAATTGAGTCTACAACAACCCTAGAAAATTTCGTCGAGTTCCGATGGAGGAATCTCTGGCAATCCACGATATACCAGAGCCGTGTCAAATCTGGACGAGAATCTGGACGAGTTAAGGGCGTGTTGTCCAGCTTCTAGCTCGGACTTCCTTTGGAAGATCCAACCATTGATCGGCTGCGAAATTCCTATATCTACCACCCCTCAAAATTTTAGCTCGATCCGACCGTCCAAACTCCGGGAACCTTCCGATTAGTGCCTCACTTTTCGGATCTGTTTGTAGCGCAAAACGAATCCGACCCGAAGTTCGTCTTTTTTATGAACGGAATTTCGGACATCCTTTTTGAAGGAAGTTTTGTATGGGGTATTGTGTTTTGTTCCCGAACACACCCCACTAACTTTAAAATCATTTGAACATGATCTTCAACATTATGCTGGTGTCAAACCAGTCCGGCAACATTGCTCCACGGCTGCCGACCTGCGCTAGACACGTTGTCACTTTGTTGAGCCGAGCTCAACTTCTTCAGATCATCATCTCGGCAAGCCGAACAAGAGTTCGGTATCACAAAGAATAAATCATCACCAACATCACCGCCCCACGGATTACACGGAGCGGGCATACCGGCATCGCCGCACGGGCACTCCATCAAGCCGGCATTGACCACGTCACGACCTCCATCGGCAGGGCCGCACTGTTGCTCCTTCAAGCCGGTGTCCATCATGCCGACCTACTTCGACTCATTGGCTGACATCGAGGCTTCGACGTCTCAACTGGACCAGGGGCTTCGCCATCTCTTCATCAACCTATACTCCAGAGACTTCGGCGTCACTAGCCGACCAGCTCCGTCACGTTAGCTGGACCGAGGGCTTTGCCTCGGCGAGCCAACCTTTGCCAGCATTGCCATGCCGTCGCTTTATCGCCCATCGGGCAATGGGTGTGCGGATCGAGTCCCGATATTGGGAATCACCTTTCTTCGGATTGCTACAACAAATAAACCAGGTGCTATTAATCCTAGTATTTTTTGCTTGTTTGGGTTCATTTTTCTCAAGGAATTATTACTCTAGTTTGTCCATCATATGTACGCAAGTCTATCAAATGGTGGCCGTGATTAACGATTTATCGCATGGTGGTTCGGGTCAATTTCCAGACATAGTCCAGCTTAACGCCGCATCCGAACTTCGGATCGACCTGTGAATTGTGCTTGCCTTTACCGCACCACGCTGACGCCCTGCATCGACATTGACTTCGGCGCCAGGCCATATTTCTTTTATTACTCACTTTGCATAAATTATTTATTATGCAATGATTTTTTATTATTATTACTATTATCTTGAACTATTTTTTGTGCACAGGAAAATGATCCAGTCGGACTATATCCTTTGGCGTCACCTCCGCTGGACGGGGGGCTTCATCAACACTTCATCACCCCATGCAGGGGACTTCGGCATCAATCTGCCAGCCTGATTAACCGTGCTATGTCACCACTTCAGAGTGCCGAGCTCTTTGCTCCGCCACCTCGGGACCGACTTGGGGGATGGAACCTTGTCCCGTATCAAGCTCGGACCGCGTCATCAATACCGAGCACATTAACCAGCTAAGTTGCCTTCATGCTCAAAGTTCTAAATTTTTAACTTGTGTTCGGTCCGACCAAGCATTATACTTTTTTGAAAAAAAAGTTCCTTGTCCAAACTTTGTTTGCGACGCACAAATTCAAATACCCCATTTACTTGGGGGCTTCCTTTATGAAGCTTTTCCTCTTGCATATGATTATACTTGTACGGCTTCGTTCCTTGTTCGTGTATTACGCCACAATATCCACCATATTGACTTGAGCGATTTGTAAGCTGGGTTGCCTCGCTCCTGTGTTTACCTCTACGTTCCCGATTGTTCGGCTAGGGAGTAAAGAGAGCACCTCTGCGATTGTCACGATCGGGTCATCCGAGCCGGACCTCAGACTGGGTTAAGCAGAAAGCTAGCGCTCTTATTGTTTTCAATTATGGTCGGCACACAATGGAACTCATGAGTAAAAAAAATCTATTGCACAACTCTCATAGTAACAATGAGCACCGAAGAAAGGTATCAGTGGGGGTACTATTTTCTTCGAAGATGCTTCTTACACTTTATTAGTAATATAGCATAAGTTCCCTGAGCGCGCTTTGTCTGTTACAGCCTTATGGCCTGATTGCCTGGTTATTGGAAACACCGTCGATATTCTCGATAGGTGGAGTACATAACACTTTTCGGTCCTTGACCGAAGAGGGAGAAGCCGACGGTCGGTTAAGACGCGTTTAAAGTTCGGGTGAACATAGATATGACATAAGTACTTCAGTACATATGATCATTCTTTTACCCAAGTCACTTGGGGGCTCTTAAGTTTATTTGAGCCGTTTTATAATAAGTGTTTTTTTAGTCGTTGCAAAGTTTTTATTATTATTACTATTTATCACTCCTTTTTTCGACACGAGTGTGTGGTCACTAGCCAGGGAGCCTAATTTCTCTCTCAAAACCGCTAGAGTTTAGTTTGCTAAACTGGCCTAATGAGAAGTACTCTGCCTTCAGGATAGGAGATTGAAGCCGTAGGCTGACCCGCTTGAAGTCTTGAGATAGGATGTGTCATGTTAAAGCACGGCAGACGCACCTTTTTTTTAAGTCCAATTTTCGGATTGTCACCGAACAATTGATCTAGTTCGGACATTAAACTTTTGAATATGTATTTTGGATTTTCGAGCCTATGGCACTTTTAAACTATTTGTGTGTTTTCCGCATAAGTCTCGCAGTGCAATGCCGGACACCTTTAGGGATTCGGGAAAAATTCTCGGTTATTGCTATATATGCATCAGTTTCAAATTGTGTCTTCGGTCAATAGTTGGGTTGTCTGGCTCTTGTTCTTAACTCCTATGTTCCTCTTTGTTCGGCTAGGTGTGCAACGGGAGAACCACTGCGATTGTGCTTCCAGCTCGCATGGTTAAGCACCTCAGTGGAGAAAGCCGAAAACTGACTGTCACAATAAGCGCACACTAGTCAGCGATCCGATGACCGTGTTAAATGATGGGCCGTTCATAACATTGGCCAAAGTGTTTACGGCTTGACCTCAGCTACCGCCGAACACTAACCGGGGGCTCGTAGCTAGCTTCCCCAGTTTAAAGCTCCTATGACTAAGTGAAAGTTATAAAGCCAAGATATCTGATTGCCTCGTTTCCGCTAACACAACCGCCTCCGGGCACCGAGACGTCGGCTAAGGGTTGTCCGGTTATTGCGTAAACACCTACGTAGTATCTACAAAGGGGCAGAAGCCGACGATGGGCCACTTTCAACTGATAAACGGTCACAATGGAGTCAAAATAAGTATATATCATCAGCATTTGTATTTATTATACAAAGCGTTGCCTTCCGTAATTATCGTTATATAAAGCCATAAATATGCATCAATTTGACTTATGATTTTGGCCAAGCTGTGCTGCCTGCTCTGTGCTTACTCCTCACGCTCCCGATTGTCTTGCTTAGGCGATAAAGGAGCACCTCTGTGATTGCTACTACCGGGTCATCCGAGTTAGTACCTCAGATTGGGTGAAGCCGAAAGCTAGCAATCTTAAAGGATCACATTGGTCGGCAACAACAGAAGTAAAAAAAATGGTTCATTAATACCATAGAGTTCGGGAACTTTCCCCAAACTAAATCCTCAATATTTTCCCACCACATTGATGGGAGCTGAAGTTTCATGATCATGCTTAGCATGACAACCCAAAGAAAGGAACCGATAGTGGGACTATTTTCTTTGGAAGATGTTTCTTACGTCAAAAAGTAATATAACATATCTCTCCGCGTACCTTTGTTTATAAAACCGTATGGCCGGATTTCCTTGTTTGCCGTAAATCCTTGCCCTCATAAATGCTTTATAAAGTAGGACAAACACTCCTCGGCTACTGGCTGAGGAGGTTGAAGCCGATGGTCGGTCAACAAAGATTTGTACAATGCGGATCCGAGCATTAATGATGTAGAGTACTTGGATACATAGAATCATTACACATACTTTGTGATTTTACTCTGGATATCGATCCTTAATTCGGCCACCCGTGCCCACATTAAGGCTCGGGGGATACTGGGCTTTGCGCTCATTATTTATAAATATTAAAGAGGCACATCGATCCCCTGATCTGGTGTTGCCACGAGACCAGTGTCTCGGGGGCTACTGCATTGCCTATTCAATGCAGAAAATTCAAAGGGCTCAGTGTTCGGCTTGATCGAACTATGGGAAGCGTGTCTTCGGACAGCAAAAAGTACCATCTAGACCTATCTGGCATCAAGCTATATATCACGGCGACTTCTCACGACCCTCTCTCTGGGGCCCGTTCGCCGATCACTATTATCTCTAATATATTGCACTGCGTTTTTATTCCTATGTATGTTGCCGAGCTAGGAGTTGATCCTCAGGCCGATTTCGCACATCGACCTGAGTCTCAGGGGCTACTAGGAACAGTGGTTTTATGCTTGCCTTCAAGAGCATCTCGAGTTTTAGACAAATACAAACCCCTAAGGGCTACTGGATATACATCGGCAGAGAATAAACTGCACCAGTTAAAAATATTCACAAGAAATCAGCCCGCGGTCGGGGTGGTGCACCACCTTGGAAGCAGTCCTATAAAGCTTCCGGGCGCTAGCGGCTAGCACCATAGAGGGCATTTCCGCATTAGGCTCGGCTAAACTCCTTCAACTTTTTTGGACCAAGATGATCTATGACTTCTTGGATATAGTCCGGCGTTGGAGCTTGGACACAATCCGGTGTTGGAGCTCGGATACATTTCGGCGTTGGAGCTCGGAAGCGGTCCGTCATTGGTGCTCGGCTACAAAAGATACCTCGAATTTAGTCCGGCGTTAGAGCTCGGATGCAAGAGGACACTGCCTCCCGGGAACAACTTCAAACCCGAGGTGTGGCATAAAAATAACAAGGCATTGATAAAGGCCGAAAACTTAGAGGGGCTCCTCGGATGCCCGACGCGTAAACTCTTCGGATGCACTTCGGCGATCCTCAAGATCGATGATGAGAAGATTTGTTGAACCAGTTTTCAAGACCGACGACCGAAGATGAAGAGCAGCTCGGAAGAATCGAGGAGCGTTCCTTACTTCAAGACCGGTTCAGGGGGCTACTGACGGTTTCCTGGACTAGGGGGTACTCACAGCGTCATCTCCCGATCTGTTAGATTGGGCCGAGGACCCCCATGGCCGTACACTCATGGGCCAGTCCGGACAGCTGCCGCATACAAGGAAGATTCCATAAGACATGATGATCAAGACAAGGACTCCTCCCCCACCGGCGTATTCGGCTAGGACTCTTGTTATCCTAGGCCTCTGGTGCATTATATAAACCAGGGCCAGGCTAGTTGATAGATCATGATCACAATCATAATCATCATAGGCTAGCTTCTAGGGTTTAGCCTCTACGATCTCGTGGTAGATCTACTCTTGTACTACTCATATCATCAATATTAATCAAGCAGGAAGTTTGGTTTTACCTCCATCGAGAGGGCCCGAACCTGGGTAAACATTGTGTCCCTTGCTTTCTGTTACCATCAGCCTAAGACGCACAGATCGGCCCTACCCAAGATCCACTGGTTTTGACACCGACAGTGTCCACTACAAGGAAGCAAGAGAAGAGAAGCTAGCAGCAATCAAGGTTGCCAATACCAAAAGGCACGACTTCCAATCTTTCATGGAAACCTTCATTGCTGCCGCCACTCGGATTGCTGACGGAATCGACCTAGACGAGTTCGTCGAGCCCACTATCCCACCTCCTGTAGAGTGAACAAACTTTATGCCTCACCTTAAATTTTCCTCGGGATGCCGAGTGATTTTGTAACCGTTAAACTCGTCCGAGCTTGGTGTCCGAGTACTTTAATCCGTGATCTGGAACCTTAGGATTCATCTAAACTTGGTTTATCTCTGAATATGCTTGTGTTTGTCTTCGAGTGGAACATGTTCTTCACTCGGAATAGTCTTTATACTTGTGATGCAGCTCTGAGGAGAAGGTAACGGTCGACCTGCACCTCGTCGTCCTTGCGGATCGGGATGGAGTGCATATTGTACTTATGGCGCAGCTCTGAGGAGAATGTTGCAGTCGACCTGCGGCTCGTCTTCCTTGCGGATAGGGATGTGTTTCAAACTTAGGCGAGTACTGGACTGCAGCTAAGCCCCCGAGTGAGAGGGTTGCTCACCACTCGGTAGGATTTTTCAAACTTAGGCGAGTACTGGACTGCAGCTAAGCCCCCGAGTGAGAGGATTGCTCACCACTCGGTAGGGTTTTTCATAGTTAGGCGAGTACTGGACTGCAGCTAAGCTCTCGAGTGAGAGGATTGCTCACCACTCGGTAGGGTTTTCCAAACTTAGGCGAGTACTGGACTGCAGCTAAGCCCCCGATGGAGAGGATTGCTCACCACTCTGTAGGATTTTTCAAACTAAGGTGAGTACTGGACTGCAGCTAAGCCCCCGAGTGAGAGGATTGCTCACCACTCGGTAGGGTTTTTAAAACTTAGGCGAGTACTGGACTGCAGCTAAGCCCCGAAGTGAGAGGATTTTCTCACCACTCTGTGGGATTTTTTCAAACTTAGGCGTAGCATCGAATGAAGGTAAGCTCCCGAGTGAGAGGATTGCTCACCACTCGGTAGGGGTTTTCAAACTTAGGCGCAATCTTGGACTGCAGCTAAGCCCCCGGGTGAGAGGATTCCTCACCACTCGGTAGGATTTTTCAAAGTTAGGCGAGTACTGGACTGCAGCTAAGCCCCCGCGTGAGAGGATTGCTCACCACTCGGTAGGGTTTTTCAAACTTAGGCGAGTACTGGCCTGCAGCTAAGCCCCCGAGTGAGAGGATTGCTCACCAATCGGTAGGGTTTCTCAAACTTAGGCGAGTACTGGACTGCAGCTAAGCCCCCGAGTGAGAGGATTGCTCACCACTCGGTAGGATTTTTCAAACTTAGGCGAGTACTGGACTGCAGCTAAGCCCCCGAGTGAGAGGATTTCTCACCACTCGGTAGGATTTTTTGAACTTAGGCGAGTACTGGACTGCAGCTAAGCCCCCGAGTGAGAGGATTGCTCACCAATCGGTAGGGTTTATCAAACTTAGGCAAGTACTGGACTGCAGCTAAGCCCCCGAGTGAGAGGATTGCTCACCAATCGGTAGGGTTTTTCAAACTTAGTAGCATCGATCAAGCAGCCTAAGCCCCCGAGTGAGAGTATTGCTCACCACTCGGTAGGATTTTTCAAAGTTAGGCGAGTACTGGACTGAAGGTAAGCCCCCGAGTGAGAGGGTTGCTCACCACTCGGTAGGGGTTTTCAAACATAGGCGAGTACTGGACTGCAGCTAAGCCCCCGGGTGGGAGGATTGGTCACCACTCGGTAGGATTTTTCAATGTTAGGCGTAGTCTTGGATTGCAGCTAAGCCCCCCCGTGAGAGGATTGCTCACCACTCGGTAGGGTTTTTCAAACTTAGGCTAGTACTGGACTGCAGCTAATCCCCCGAGTGAGAAGATTGCTCACTAATCGGTAGGGTTTCTCAAACTTAGGCGAGAACTGGACTGCAGCTAAGCCCTCGAGTGAGAGGATTGCTCACCACTTGTAGGGTTTTTCAAACTTAGGCGAGTACTCGGACTCAGCTAAGCCCCGAGTGAGAGGATTGCTCACCACTGGTAGGATTTTTCGAACTTAGGCGAGTACTGGACTTCAGCTAAGCCCCTGAGTGAGAGGATTTCTCACCACTCGGTAGGGTTTTTCGAACTTAGGCAAGTAGTGGACTGTAGCTAAGCCCCCGAGTGAGAGGATTCCTCACATCTCGGTAGGGTTTTTCAAACTTAGGCGAGTACTGGACTGCAGCTAAGCCCCCGAGTGAGAGGCTTGCTCACCACTCGGTAGGATTTTTTAAACTTAGGCGAAACGGATTCGCAACTAAGCCCCCGAGTGATAGGATTGCTCTTCACTCGGCAGGATTTTCTTTTTTGAAACTTAGGCGAAGCGGATTCGCGTCTAAGACACCCACTGGGGGATTTTAGAACATATGAAAAAGGAACAACCATCATTTAGGAGACTGAAAAACTGTGTCTTTGATAATCAAACTAGAAGGTATTTCTTATTACCTCTCAACAGTTTGAATGCTTAAGTAGGAAAGGGGTGGAGTAGCTCCGCATTTCGAGCGTGTGGCTCATGTTTATTGTTCTCAACGTTGTAGAGGCGATATGCTCCGTTGTGGAGCACTTTGGTGACGATGAAGGGGCCTTCCCAAGCAGGAGCGAGCTTTGTGTGGTTTCTGCTGATCCACTCGAAGAACCAAGTCTCCCTCTTGAAATGCTCGACCCCTCATGTTTCGGGCATGGAATCGACGCAGGTCTTGCTGATAAATGGTCGACCGGATTAGGGCCATCTCTCTTTCCTCTTCCAGGAGATCAACTGCATCTTGCCGAGCCTGTTCTGCTTCATCTTCTGAGAAAAGTTCGACTCGGGGTGCATTGTGAAGCAAGTCACTCGGAAGCACGGCTTCAAATTTCCCCATAGACTAAGAACAATGGAGTTCGGCCAGTCGACCGATTAGGAGTTGTCCTCAATCCCCAAAGTACTGATGGAAGTTCATCGACCCAGGCGCCTGCTGCATGCTTGAGGTCACACATCAATCGGGGTTTCAATCCTTTGAGAATCAATCATTTTGCTCTTTGAGCTTGTCCATTCGACTGTGGGTGGGCAACTGAAGCATAGTCGACCCGAGTGCCTTGGGAAGCACAGAAAGCTCTGAATTCATCTGAATCGAAGTTTGATCCATTATCCGTGATAATGTTGTGTGGGACTCCATATCTGAAAGTTAACTCTCTGATGAAGCTGACAGTGGTACTCGCTTCGAGGTTCTTGATGGGCTTAGCCTCAATCCATTTGGTGAACTTGTCGACTGCTACGAGTACATCAGTGAAACCACTTCTCCCCAGCCTCGTGGCCCAACCATATCTAATCCCCAAACAGCGAATGGCCAGACGAGTGGAATGGTCTTCAAGGCTGATGCGGGTTTGTGGGACATGTTGGAGTAGAACTGACAGCCTTCACATTTGTCTACTATTTCTTTCGCCATCTCATTGGCATGTGGCCAGTAAAATCCGGCTCGGTATGCTTTGGCCACGATGGTCCGAGAGGACACATGGTGACCATAGGTCCCCGAGTGAATATCATTGAGGATCATTCGGCTTTCTTCTGGCGTGATGCATTTCTGGCTGACTCCAGTTGCACTCTCTCTGAACAGCTGTCCTCTTATCACAGTAAAGGCTTTGGATCGACGGACGATCTGTCGAGCCTCTTCTTCATCCTCTAGTGGTTCCTTCCTAAGAATGTATGCAATGTATGGCACTGTCCAGTCAGGAGTGACGACCAAAATATCCATGATCAAGTCGACCACAGCTGGGACCTCAACTTCAGTCGGATCATCGGCACTCTTAGGCAGTGGGGGCTCTTCAGTGAAAGGATCTTCATGAACTGAAGGTGTGTGAATATGCTCCAAAAACACATTGCTTGGAATAGACTCTCTCTTGGAACCTATCTTTGCCAAGTCATCAGCAGCTTGATTTTTTAGTTGGGGTATATGGTGGAGCTCTAACCCCTCAAACTTCTTTTCCAGTTTTCTCACTGCATTACAATAACCAGTCATAGTCGGGCTTCTGACATCCCACTCCTTCATTACTTGATTAACCACCAAATCTGAGTCGCCGTAGACCATTAGGCGACGGACGCCGAGTGAAATGGCCATACGCAACCCTTACAGAAGTGCTTCATATTCAACTTCGTTGTTGGAGGAATCAAAATGAATCTGAAGAACATACGTGAGTCTGCCTCCTCGGGGGGATACCAATACCACCCCAGCACCTGAACCATTCAGCATCTTGGATCCATCAAAGAACATGGTCCAATGCTCCGAGTGAATCTAAGTCAGTTGTTGCTGCTCAACCCACTCGGCGAGGAAATCTTCTATTGCTTGGGACTTGATAGCTTTCTTTGCCTCAAACTTGATATCCAAGGGAAGGAGTTCAATCGCCCACTTTGCCACTCGACCAGTTATGCCTCTCGTTGTTCGCAATTTACGACAATGGTGCGTCGTTGACGACTGTAACGGAGTGATAAGAGAAATAATGCGCAACCTTCTTCGTGGTCATGTAAATTCCATAGACAAGCTTCTGATAATGTGGATATCTTTGCTTGGATGGAGTCAAGACTTCAGAAATATAGTACACTGGGCGCTGAACTTTATAGGTTTTTCCTTCTTCTTCCCGCTCGACCGTGAGCACTGTACTGACAACTTGTCCAGTGGCTGCAATATAAAGCAGTAAAGGCTCTTTGCTGATTGGGGCAGCAAGCACCGGCTGGGTGGAAAGCAGAGTTTTGAGTTCTGCAAATGTTGCGTCAGCTTCAGGAGTCCACTCGAACTTATCAGATTTCTTCATCAGTCGGTAAAGAGGCAATGCCTTTTCACCGAGGCGAGAGATGAATTGACTCAAGGCGGCCAAGTAACCAGTAAGCTTCTAAATGTCATGCACACGCATTGTATGCGTTTCATCCGGAGTATGGCCCCAACTTTCTCTGGGTTCGCGTCGATCCCTCGTTCAGAGACGAGAAAACCGAGTAACTTTCCTCCTGGAACTCTGAATGTGCATTTCGACAAGGTTTCAGCAAGGTCAGTCAGCAGGTCGGAACCTTTACGCGACTTGACCGTACAATGTCATCCATATATGCTTCCACATTCCGACTGATATGAGTGAGCAGACACTTCTGAATCATCCTCATAAATGTGGCACCAGTGTCCTTGAGACCGAATGGCATGGTGACATAACAAAAGCACCAGAATGGAGTGATGAAAGCTGTTTTTATCTCATCGGGTCCATACAGTCGGATCTGATGATACCCGGAATAGGCGTCCAGAAAAGACAAACGCTGACACCCGCAGTCGAGTCGACGATTTGGTCGATGCGGGGGAGAGGAAAATGATCTTTCGGTCAGGCCCGATTGATATGCTTGAGGTCAATGCACATGCGAAGTGAGTCGTCCTTCTTGGGGACCATGACAACATTGGCGAGCCACTCGGAGTGGTAAATCTCTCGGATGAACTTCAGCTGCCGAGCCGAGCCACTTCTTCACCAATTGCCTTTCTCTTCTTCAGACGGCGGACCGTCGAAGATGTTCCTTGATCGTTTCACTTTTCGGTCGACTCAAAACGGTGCTCACCAAGACTTCGGTACACCCGGCATGTCAGAAGGTTTCCATGCAAAGATGTCCTAGTTCTCACAGAGGAACTGGATGAGCGCTTCTTCCTATTTGCTGTCGAGTGATGTTGAGATATGAGTAGGAGCAGCATTAGGATCGGTCGGGTGAATATGAATCGGCTTTGTTTCACCGGACGACTGAAATGCAGAATCTGTGGCAGGCTTCTTGGCTCGCAGCAAATCACTCGGATATGCATTCTTCTTGTATTCTTGCATTTCGACTGCTGTCATCTGTGCATCGTCGATTTTTGAGCTCTTCTGGAGACACTCTTCCGCCTTCTGCCGATTGCCAGTGACTTTGATCACTCCTCTCGGACCAGGCATCTTCAATTTGAGGTACACGTAACATGGTCGAGCCATAAAACGTGCATAGGCAGGCCTACCCAGAATAGCATGATAAGCACTCTGGAAATCTACTACTTCAAATGTCAACTTTTCCTTATGATAATTCTTGGAGTCACCGAAAAACACATCAAGAGCGATCTGGCCGAGTGATTCGGCTTTCATTCCAGGGATAACGCCATGGGAACTCATGTTGCTTTCGCTAGGATTAGACATCAGAATGCCCATCCCCTTCAAGGTTTCAGCATAAAGGATATTCAGGCCGCTACCACCATCCATTAGCACTTTGGTCAGTTGAGTGCCTCCAACAACTGGGTCGACCACCAACGCTTGCCTCCCAGGGGTGGCTACACGTGTTGGGTGATCAGACTGGTCGAACGTGATGGCATTCTAGGACCACTTCAAATAACTGGGTGTTGCCGGAGCAACCATGTTTACTTCTCTGTTGATAACTTTCAGTCGACTTTTGCTCTCAACATCAGCAAAAATCACCAGAGTGTTATTGACGTTGGGAAAACCATCATCGTCTTCTTCCTTATCCTCATCCTTGTCCGACTCTTTTTCCTTCTCATTGGGTTGCTTTTCTCGGAACTGCTGGATCAGAACTCGACACTGTCGAGTGGTATGTTTAGGATAAATCAGATTACCTTCTTCATCCTTCTTGGTGTGAATGTGGCATGGTAAATCCAACACATCATTTCCGGCTTGATCTTTCACTTTCTTAGGGGTCCAGGGCCCTTTGGGCTTCCCCTTGAACTTTCCTTGAGCCACGACTAAAGATTCACCAGGAGCAGCTGGCTCGGCTTTTGCATGCTTCCGACCCCTCCGTTGTCCTGGGCGATCGGCTTGCCCTTTCCATCGCGTGAGTCGATCTTCTCCTTCTCTTCTCACATGCATCGAAAGTGGCTATTTCCATCATCCGAGTCAGAGACATATCCCCCGTCCGACCGAATTTCAAGACCAGCTCTCGATACTTAACGCCTTCCTTGAAGGCACAAACTGCTTGATGTTGGGACACATTTTCCACTATGTGATGCAAAGTGGTCCACCTCTGAATGTAATCTCTCAGAGTTTCATTCGGTTTTTGCACACAATGCTGCAATTCTGTTAACCCTGCTGGCCGCTTGCAAGTACCCTCAAAAGTTCTAACAAACACTCGGGCGAGTTCCTCCCAACTGAATATACTGCCAGGTGCTAACTGAGTCAACCATGCTCTGGCTGATCCTTCCAACATCAGGGGCAGGTGCTTCATGGCCACTTCATCATTACCGCCACCAATCTGTACAGCCACTCGGTAATCCTCAAACCAAGTGTCAGGCTTGGACTCACCAGTGAACTTGCTGACTCCAATCGCCAACCTGAAGTTGGGAGGAATCACTGCGGCCCTGATGGCTCTGCTGAAACATTGTAGACCTAAAACATGAACTCTGCTGCCAGTCAGGTGATCTCTGTCAAGGCCCTCTCTGTGTGCTATGTTCCTGTCAACTAGACCTTGACGAGAATGGATCTCGCATCAAAGCTTGGCTCCCTTGGGTCGAATGGTATTCTTCGCTCGCCACTGTGAGGGCATCTGTCATCATTTTGCCGAGGCGCATATGATCCACTCCTCGGAGGAGGTGTGGGCACTCGACGACGGTTATCATGGCCGAGTCGGTGATCATACTGCTCGTGGTTCCTGTACTGATCCTACCGGTGCCCATGTCCCTCACGCCGCGGAGGCGATCTTGGGCTGTGGGCCGACTGAACTGTATCTGCCATCACAGATATACTATGAATCCTATTCCGTGGATCGAGACATCGCTAGGTTCTCGCTTCTCCTGCTGCCGTGAGTAAGGCCCGGATCTGCATCAAACCTCTGCCGACTGATCGAAGGCTAGATTGACTACTGCGATACGGGCTGCAGGCTGTGAGATTTTGAATCGGAGTGCGGTATACCGAGGTTGAGGCGGAAAAAAGCTATCGCCGACCGGACTCAGAATCATTTGCCGAAAGCACGCTCGTCAGTGCATGCTGAACGTTCTCGGTCGAGTGAGCTCAGCTAAGTTGGCCAGGCGCGCCTCCCCCAAGGCCCGGGCCTCGGGGGTTTCTCCAACGATGGGCGTGTGGAGTGCATCCATGTTGCGGCGGCGAAGCACTTCCCTCTACTGCGAAGAAAGGGGTTCGGGGCGATACTCCTCATGGGGATCGTAACGTCACCATCACCGTCATCATCGCGGGGGAAGCCAGGAGGACTACGTGGTCCATCGACCATCAAGACTTCAGCTGCAGGATCGCTGTCGCACTCGGATGCGGTCTCGATGGAGCCAGTCGACAGGTCGAGCAGGCCATAGAGAGTTTCGTCTGGCTGGATAGCCGCGACATGTGGGGTGGCCGACTGACGGGCCACCAGGTGTCTCACCCACCGCTGAAGCCGCGACCGACCGGATCGCTTGCGTCGGCGAACAACGGGACGCGAGGACACCACAGGAGCCGACCAATACTGGGTCGACGGCTGCCGGAGAAGGATGCCGCGGACGGGGAGCGCCTCGACGTCGAGGGGAGCTTCCTGAAGCTAGGCAGAGTCATCGACAACAAAGACGAGCGCGCCAAGACGGATCTCGCGGCCCTTAGCCAATCCACCGCCGGAAACCATGATGATGGGAATCGGAAAAATCGCAACTTCACCAAAAAGTCACTAAGACACCTGCCCCACGGTGGGCGCCAACTGTCGTCGTTCTAAGGCTGGTAGTAGAATTGGGGGTAGGTATGAGGAGGCAAGATCCCAGCTATGGCGAAGTTGTACACACAAGATTTACGAGTTCAGGCCCTTCACGGTGGAAGTAATAGCCCTACGTCTCGGTGCCCGGAGGCGGTCGACTGGATTATATGTGTCTGGAATTACAGGGGGTGCGAACCCTTGTCCCTAAGGAGGGGGTGGCTTATATAGAGTTCGCCAGCCCCTCCGCCCTCGCCATACAGGGTTTAAGGTACATAAAGATGGGGCGTTTCCAGTAACGCCAATAATAAGTGACATAAATGACCATTAAGTCTATGTAGTAAATGTCCGACCGTTGCTGTGCAGAGTGGCTTTAGATCTTCTGTCCGTTGAGTGATTTCTGTTTCATTCGAGTGACATTGAATCTTCTGAGTGGAATGCTTTTGGTCAAGTGGATGATGCTATCCCTTGAATGCTTTTGACTTTAGGGTGATGTCCTAGGGGAGGGTGTATAGGCCTGGCCTATGACCCTACCCTAGGTACATAGCTTCATCAGGCGCCACCCCCCTCCTAGTCCAATTCGGACCAGAGGGGGAGGCGGCACGCGGCCTGCCCTGGCCTCCTCTCTCTCTATACACTATGGCCCATTAAGGCCCATTCAATTACCGGGGGGTTCCGGTAACCTCCCGGTACTCCGGTAAAATCCCGATTTCACTCGGAACCATTCCGATGTCCAAATATAGGCTTCCAATATATCGATCTTTACGTCTCGACCATTTCGAGACTCCTCGTTATGTTCGTGATCATATCCGGGACTCCATCTACCTTAGGTACATCAAAACACAAAAACTCATAATACCGGTCGTCACAGAACTTTAAGCGTGCGGACCCTACTGGTTCGAGAACTATGTAGACATGACCGAGACATGTCTCCGGTCAATAACCAATAGCGGAACCTGGATGCTCATATTGGTTCCTACATATTCTACGAAGATCTTTATCGGTCAAACCGCATAACAGCATACGTTGTTCCCTTTATCATCGGTATGATACTTGCGCGGGATTCGATCCTCGGTATCTCAATACCTAGCTCAATCTCGTTACTGGCAAGTCTCTTTACTCGTTCTGTAGTGCATCATCCCGTAACTAAATCATTAGTTACATTGCTGGCATGGCTTACATTACCGAGAGGGCCCAGAGATACCTCTCCGACAATCGGAGTGACAAATCCTAATCTCGATCTATGCCAACTCAACGAACACCATCGGAGACACCTGTAGAGCACCTTTATAATCACCCAATTACGTTGTAAGGTTTGGTAGCACACAAAGTGTTCCTCTGGTATTCTGGAGTTGCATGTCAATCACATCATTCTCCTAATGATGTGATCCCGTTTATCAAATGACAACCCATGTCTATGGTTAGGAAACTTAACCATCTTTGATAAACGAGCTAGTCAAGTAGAGGCATACTAGTGACACTCTGTTTGTCTATGTATTCACACATGTATTATGTTTCCGGTTAATACAATTCTAGCATGAATAATAAACATTTATCATGAAATAAGGAAATAAATAATAACTTTATTATTGCCTCTAGGGCATATTTCCTTCACTCCCTAACTGCTCTGTTGCTAGTAAACTTCCGTCGTCCTTTCCTTCCGCTTCCAAGTTCTCAGAGCGTGTTCTTTCAAAGAAGCTGCAGCGCCTAACACGGCAAGTGTCACGATCGCTCAAGGATTGATAAATTAGGAGTGGATCATCTCCAAGAGGCGACACGAAGACTCTGGACTCTCTCCGCCAACAATTCCCTCGTTCGGCGGCTTGGGGTCAAGCCGTTTCTCATTGAAGGGGGGATGTCAGCGGCACTGTACCTGTTATCCCTGAAGATACTAAAGAAGATACTGTAGCTGATCAAGATCGTGCCGGAAAGAGCGGAATGCCAACTCAGAAAGAACAAAGGCCCAAGTCCAACCGGCCCAAGAGGCTTACCGAGTGGCTTGCTAGCCCAAACTGGGCCCGCTGAGCGGGTGTACCGTTATATAGCTACAGGAGTTGTTACGTTTGTCTTCGGCTAGGATTTGAACGGCTCTGGTTGTGGCTTGTAACTCGCTTATCAGAACAGAGGTGTGGGTGGTTGGGAGGAATCCCTCTGTTGAAATTCAAATCCTAGTTCCTCTTCGCCATGAAATCCCTAGATCGAGAGAGTTGCTAGAGAGAACCTCACACACATTGAGAAAATAAACAAGTTCCTTGGGCTTACCAGAGAGACGGACGGAGGTCTTCTGGGAGGGGAGCTAGCTAGCGTCACTCGAGCTTCTCTTCTCTTCTTTTCTGGGATCTCAACAAGGTAACAGGCTAACAACAGCTACCAGGAGATTGGGGCGGCGGCTAGGGTTACGGTTAGGGATGGAGCGAGAGCCTGAGCCGAAGCCGAGAGAGAGAGAGAGAGCGGTGGCGGGATGAGGACGGAGCAGATCGATCTTACCAGAGGGGCAGGATCTCCGCTCCGGTGGACAAGATGCGGCGGTCGCAGGGCGCCCCTATACCTCGCCTAACGCAATGTTGTTGGAGGCGCCTAATGAATGGACTCAATGTAAAGTATGTCTTCTCTCATGTTTTCTCGTCAATTCGCTTTTTGTTTTATTTCTTATTTTCCAAATATTGTAAATACTACATGCGCGTGTTTCAAATCATAGACGACAAATAAAAATTTCAAATCATGAATTTGAATTTTTTTTAACACATTGCAAACCAATTGTTAGCTTAATTCAAACAAAGTGTTGATAGCATGTTAAAAAAATGTTTGTGGCATTTTAAAAATGTTCATGTGTTACAGAAAATGCGTGTGACATTAGAAAAAAAAACTGTTGATCATGTATTTGGAGAAAATGGTAAAAGTATATGAAATAATTGTTTCAGATGTATATGAAGAATGTACAATCTTTATGAAAAGACAATGCATCAAACTTGTATTTGAAAGAAAAAGTTAATAACTGTATTTTAAAAATGCAATCATGTATTAAAAATATTAAACGTGTACAAAAAGGTTCTTGATATATATGAAAAATGTAGACATAAATTAAAATTGCAAAAATAGTTGCGTGTTCTCAAAGTATAAAGTAATTTTGCACATTTACATGAAAATTTTACATAGAACACTGAGGAATAATGATACACTCAACAAATAGAAAGCAAAGAAAAAGTAAATTCAAAAAGGTTCTAAAACCAAAGAAAAAATAAAAATCATAAAGTAAAACACACAAAAAAACAAAGAAAAGCGGTGAAAATAGACAAATGGAAAAATGTTGAAAAAGAAACGAAAAATTAAGTAAATTGAAGAAACAAACAAACAAAAATGAAGAAAAACAAACAATTTTTTTATGGCCACCATCCAGGTTAAAGATAGCCCCACTTCTTCCAGATAAAGGCTCTCAACATTCTTTCAGTAAACTTGCACTTAACAAAAATATGGCCACCATCCTCATCCAAACGTGAACAGACTGGGCACTTGGTACTGAAATCAATATGTCTCTCATGCATGTTATTATCCATCCGCAAAGGGATGCTATTATGTGCAGATCTCCATAGAAATATGCACACCTTCCCCAGCAGTTTGACATCCCATAGTCTCTTCCAAGACAATTGAAGTGCACATACCGCTTTAGAGGAACTCACATCATAGTGAGTAGTAGCATCTTGAACCCACACCCCAAGCCGATAGGCTTATTTGACTGAAAATACCCACTTGACGGTGTCCTTGTCCAGGGGGTGTTAACGACATCGGCCCCTTTATAGTGGGTTGGGCCGAGGACCCCTGAATCATGAACGAATGGGCTAAGACTGACATGCCCTCTGGCGTGGTAAAGCTGGAATCCCTCCGGAGACTTGCGCATACTCCAAGACACGTTTAAATCTTTGGCATGTTTATCCCTAAATGTAACCAGCCTCATATAAACCCTAGGTACCCCCAGTCTGTATATAAGACGAGGGGTTTTAGCTTGTAGGGTAGAGAATCATACATTCACATACGATCTTGAGGTAGATCATCATGCACTACAAAAAAATACACTTCCGTGATGATACGTGTTTGTCATAGTAGGTTGCGTTTTTTGCCATGCAAGTACATCCATGAAAAATTTATGACAAAATCAAGATAGTCATACATGTGCTGTCGTAGAAGTGTTCCATGACATTACGAAAATTATCATCACGGAAGTGTCCACTTCCATGACGATAAATCGCGTCAAGGCCATGTAAGTGCTTTCATCAAGGGTGACCGACACGTGGCATCCACCGTAATGGAACGCCGTTAAGCTATCGGGTCGGGTATTGGATCCGATAACCCGTTAATGCCTTCAACCAATGGGAAATTTCCACGCAAAATTCTTATTGGCGGACGAAACACGGTCAGCTCGCTGCTGGGGTCGAGATAGGCGCCTATGATATGTCGTGACATCGCGCACGGCCCACCATCGCCCATTTAGCTCACAAAGCCGCCCGCTTGACTTGGTCAAAGTTAACGGGTTGGCCCATGGAAAGCCTATTAACGGTCTCTTCGCCAAATAGCCCATTTTACTACCCGTTAGGGCCCTAAAGGAAATCGCCCAACAACGCCATGTGGGCCGTCGAATATAACACCAGCCCATTTCACTCTTCGCCCATGTATGGCCCACGACGCCTTTTTCGCCCATATGAGGCCTTTCGTATCTTTCGCCCTTTACAGTGCCCAATGATGACTCTAGCCCATAATGAACAGTAATTTTCTTTGTACCCGCTAACGTCCCGGTGATTTAGATGGGCCATTTCCAGCCCGTGTTAGCTTTCCACCTATTGACGGCCCATACGCTCTTGGGCTCCTTTTCGTCCCTCGATTACTTCGCCGTTCTTGGCACATTCCCCCTAATGGGCCAAATTCGCCCATGGCAAGAGTCGGCCCATTATCGGCATGTTCCCTAATGGGCCAAATTCCGCCCATGGCAAGAGCCTAGTTCATCGGCTCATTACCCTAATGGGCCAAATTCGCCCATGGCAAGAGTCGGCCCATTTCCGCCCGTTAACCCGCTGCTCGCTTTCCAACTTCGGCCCCTATATTCTCGCCCATTAACGACCCAATAGGGCTCGTGATGTATTAATCCTTCATAGTCCCACGGCTCTGTTAACGGCCCGTTACCGCGTCTTGGGTCGATACCACCACGCCCGACACGGCCCATGTAGACCCATTTATCCGACGGCCCGAGGCCCACTGGACATAGCCCATTTATCGACGGCCCGAGGCCCACCGATTATAGGCCCATTTATTGACGGCCCGTAGGATACCCATGGATCCTACGGCCCATATATGGCTCATGGTAGTTGCGGCCACTAGCAAACCGGGGAAAAAGAAGACTAGGAAATAAATAAGTCCGAAACTAATGCTAGGCTATTAAGGCGATTGCACAGATTAAATCCACTCAGCATCAAAGATCGCCACTGAAGGCAAAAATATAGGGAACACCCTACACTATACAAAAATGGCTTCATTGCTTTTCTTCAACCGTGGCTGCATCGTTAAGAATAAATTTTGTATTGCACCAAAACAAATTACAACTATATAACAAAAAGGAAGGTTGGCATAAAACTTAATGATCTAGAAGATAAATGCACCACGAAGTTCGTAAGCTTCCGATTCATTTGACCAGATCACACGTTTTCATGTCAGATTGTCCGATGGAGCACCATAACCGTCGCCTTCATTTCCCTAGGCTCTGAACAACATAGCAAATGTCTGATAGTCTGGTTTCAAAACCATGCATATCTTGACGACATTGAGCAATGTTTCTCCTTGTTTCACAAAGGGCCCCCATTAGGGAATGGACTTGTGTCTGGAGCGCAGATACAACATTGCTTTGAGCTTGCATATCTTGATCATGAGGCAGTTTGGATGATATTGCCTTAACAGCCAACCCAAGATACACAGAACGTGCTTTTGGCAATCTTTAGTGCACCGCACTCCTTGACCCACCGCAACAAGAGTCGACATTGCGGTTATAGTTGCCTCGCCACCTTCGTAAGGTGGCGGTTCCACCATTTTTTCCATAGCTCGCTAAAAAGTTGAGGTTTTACATTAGTAGTACCAAAACAAGAAGATATTAAGGAGGCAGCAAAACCAAACAAAATATCTTTGGTCTATATACGTAACTTAATTCTGTGAACCCATGTAAAATATTAGTTGTATTTTATTGCAAAGTACATAATAAAACCAGGTTCCAAACATATGACCATGTACCATCGCTAATGTATTGTCTATTTCTTCACATTGTATTGAGGGCTAAGGATAAAGAGACGAAGTTTATAATACGATAAGCATAGAATGACATCATTCATATCACAAAACAATTGAGAATGTACAAAACAGGCAATTGTAACGTTGTGTGGGCAAGTCCAGCACGGAACTAGATTACGGGTCAAGATCAAAGGAACATCACTCCTCTCTTTTAAACCTTGAAAGGTGCAATGATACGCTAAGGCAATTGTGTATAAATTTGAAAAGAGTAATAGACATTGGCTGCAAACCATGCAGTTCAAGGCACAAGTCAGAGTAAGTAGTAGTTAAAAGGCATGAGGATTAAGGACTTTACAATGGCTTTGACTAGTGTAGTCATGCCCTTCTTCTTCTTGCTGGTGTGATAGTCCTTGAAGATTTCCACATCATTTGGTTCAGGTACTTTTTTGGTCCTTGCGGGCTATTCTCTGCATTTCAACAAGTCAATATAGATCGATAATATGGTACAACGAAGAGTGAAAGCAAAGAGCTAATTACAAGAGCCTCGCAGTTGTGCAATACAGCTACGAGATCACGCTGTCCCTGTTGGAATTTCACTTTCAGACGGTTGGCCTTCTTCTTTGAACAGTTCACCTACAAGAAGATAGATTTGTGTGACACACGCCAGAATAGGACTTCAACATGTGATCGATCACATATATATAATGTACCGATACTTGGATCGACGAAGTGTTTAACAAGGCCCCTCCGGTCTTCATCCGATATATTTTCCACTTGAGATGTTTGGGAAAGTTCACCGTTAGCCTTGCCTTCAAAGTGAGTTTTCCTCAAGTTATACCGATATCAGCAGAAAGGCATTTGAAAACATGGATGCATGCTTGTCCTGTTTGCATCATCTTGGCTATCCAACTTGAACCTCATCTCGTTGAAAATTATGGAGTCTCATTATCAAAGAACCTAGAAAGTATGGGATGTAGCAAGAGCGATATTACTAGTTTCCATACATAACCATACTTATTACAGATAAATGGTCGAGGAAGGTGTTGAACCTGGTTTCGCTTTTGTCATTCCCTGCATCGAATCCATGTTGGGAGGATACGTACATGACACCTAACGGCAGCCGCTGCCTCTCGATACTAACTTGGCCGACTCAGAGCATCACGTGGCCTTTCTAAACCCTGCCTCAAAACGGATCTCCATTCTTCCTCCTCTAGATTTAGTTAACCTATCGAGCATTATCCCCGATGTTTGTTTCCTCTGCGCCTATGGTAGTCCAACAACAAACATAGGAAGTGTTAGTGTACATCAAATGTGAGACTACATATAAAGAAGCATGGAACCAGAATTTGACTCCAAAGAACTACCTTCTTGTTGTTGAAGCTCACAAGGTTCATCTGATATTGCCAACTCGTCTTGTGTCAAGAGTGCTTGGAAGTAGTGTCAGGTGGAAAGGGAGCTTGAGAACGTGCTGCTAGCTCAGTTGACGCATGAGTATGTCGTGCAGCTAGTAGTACTGTGGTAGGTGTTGCAAGAACTAGGGTTGTCTCTGCTTGTTTGGTGGCAGCTATTTGTTTCGCTTGGCTTTTTTGCAGCTCGTGTAGCATGGGATGCCGTGTTTGTAGAATTCTCCGCTGGACTTTGACCTTCTATTGCACCATCAAGACAAGGAATCTGCAGGATTCATCCGCTTCTCATTCCTCGCCATTCTGTGTTTCTTCCTCTTTCTCAGCGCCATGTTAAGTCAAGCCGACAAGAAAACGAATAACAATTTAGTTCTTCGTAACAAATTGATGCGTGATGCATTTAACTGAACTTTGATGTTAGACAACCACATGATAGGAGGATGTAATATGTATGAAAACAGACTAAGAGATAACCGTAACTATGATGTGTAAACTAAGAAGAAGACATTTCACCAAATTAGAAGCAATGCAATGGAAAGTAGACACCATATGAAAGATGCTACAAATATCGCTTCCGCCAAGTTAATAGTGTCTCATCATAAATGGCATTTAAACAAATGTGAAACAAGACAAGAAATAAATCATATGCAAGATGCAAACAACGCCACACTACCATGTTAGAGGTCTCTCATCATTAGTGCCATTGCATATTCACAGCGTTGCATATTGCATATTCACAGCTTATGATGTGTAAACTCAGGAGAAGGCATTTCAACAAATTAGAAGCAATGAAAGCTAGACACCATATGAAAGATGCAATTAATATCACTCTACCAAGTTAACACTGCCTCGCCATAAGTGCCATTTCAACAAATTAGTAGTACAAGCTAGAAAAGAATGTGAGATGTAACCTATATCACACTCAAGTCAAACGTGTATTATGATAAGTGATTGTTGCGGGTTACATAACAGTAGTAATTTGATGTAAGAACATGGTGTGATAGGCCAGATATTGTATCTTCTAGAAACAGGAACACGTGTCTTATTCAAGTATAATGTGTAAAGTAAGCGGTGAATTCAACAAAATTAGAAGCAATACAAGCTAGACATCACACATAACATGCAACCACATATAACAGTGCCAAGTTAGAGGGAGCACCAGTGATGCTGCACTAGGGGAGACGTGCTCATCATAAACACAGCTTTGTTGAGTGTTTATGCATGTGTTGTCTTGGAAATCATCTTGGGGGTGTGGGGAGTAGAAATCAGTAGAGGCCCTCCGTTCGAAGGAGCACCTTTATCCGCTGCCTTGCTAACTTCCTTACGCTTTATTGATTTTGAATTGTCAAGTAAAACCGACAAGAAAAAGCAATAAAATTCTCTTCGTAACTCATTCATGCATGATAATCGACAATCACTACTTTGATGCAAGGCAAACACTAGATAACAGGATGGAATATGTACGAAAAACAGATTTACATGGCATGTTCACAACTGCTTGTTTAAACTAAGGTAAACCATTCCAGCAAATAAGAAGCAATGCAAGCTAGACACCACATGAAACATGCAACCAATATGACTTTCGCCAAGTTAAAAGCGCCCCATCATAAATGGAATTTCAACAAATTAGAAGCAGCGCATGCTATAAATCATATGAAAGATGCAACTAATATCGCACTTCATATACTAAAGGTGCCTAGGCCATATTGATTGATGCGGGATACAAAAAACAATAGTTTTATGTAAGGACATGCTTAATAGATGTATGTACTATGTACTAACATCTGGAAGGCATGTCACATTAATAGGTATAATGTCACATTTACAGGAGTATAAGCTAAGCAGACTAGCACATGCAGTTTAACCATATTGGAAGAATTACAATCTAGACACCATATGCAACATACAACCACATATCATGCTGCCAAGTTAGAGCAAGCACCTGCGATGCTAGTGCAGGGGAAATGCTGTAATCAACTACAGAGCTACGCTCACTATCTTCATCTACCATTTCTGTTTCTTGAGAATCATGTCGGGAGGCTGACGCTGCATTCTTTAAATGAGGAGTAGTCCCTTGCTCGCCGCCTCTGCCATAAGTGAATTATGAGGGATACACAAGAACATTAGTTTGATGTAAGAACATGGTTAATACACAGATGTACTAGTATGTACCAAAAACAGAAAGGCATGTCATATTCAAAGGTATAATGTGTAAGTTAAGCAGATGCAATTTAACCAAATTGGAAGCAATACAAGCTAGACATCCGGCTGGAGTGGTGAACACGATCATCTAGGACCTGAGAGCCTTGTGGGAGGCGGGTTGCTTCGCCACCATCGCTGCTTTTAGTTGGCTTCCCTGATGCCCGCCTTTGCCGGGCTTGTCACTGCCTTGCTTAGTGCCCCGACTAGCTATTTGTCTTCCGGTGCTCACGGGATGGTGGTTCATGTAAAAATATCTTTCCTTATCTTAATAAAGACCGACATCGCCTTTCAGATACAAGCTAGAAACCATATGGAACATGCAACCACATATGACAACCGCGAAGTTAAAGCAAGCACAGGATGGTGGTTCATTGCGGCGAGGTCATCAACTCCAGAGCTACGTTTACTGCCTCCATCTGCTGACACTGCACCCTTTATAGCGTTGTAACGTGTCTTGCCTATCAGCATGCGAAGCTGGAGCGACTTCTCTCTTTTCTTTTTGGCTTCTCTCATGGCAGCAAAGTCTAAAATACCCTTGCATAAAAACACAATAGTGAGAGTAAGGGTGAAGTGTGTGCGTAACTAGTGCAATCGTAAAAGTAGCAGATAGCAGGTGGCTGAAAAATAAATGACAGGAGACATATGATAGCTCTACAACATTGCATGGCAAACAAAATTAGATTCTACTCCGTATGATTTTGTAATATATGAGCACAGTGAAATGCAGTACTCCTCCAAAGACACCACCACCATGGTCATATCTAAGATAACAATGATCGAAAATAAATAGGTCGATCAATTTTTTAATAAACCGTCCGACGAGTAAGGAACGGGCAGATGGCCTTTGTCTACCTCCCGCTTGATCCACGGTTGACGATCTTTCTCGAACCGCCAACATGATTAATCGACTCCACACCCGCGTGCCTCCACCGCCTGCCCTCCCATCGACCTCACACCACCGCCGCTTCTTGGCAGCGCCCCAAGCCATCCCTTTAATCCTGGCCGATTTTCCGGATCGGGCGCGCCAGAGTCTAGGGCCGCAGACGCCTTTAAAATAAACACTACAGAGCACCGCTTCGGCGTAATTAGTCGCATTTAGCACCACATACGCTGGGAATGCTTCCGCTAATTGGGAATCAAGCGGCCAGAAATTGAAATTGAGGGGCGACGGACCTCTAGATAAGGTGAAATACTATATGATGAGAAACCATATGCAACGCGAGTTAATATGAACATATAGTAACAAGAAGAAGCGGTCAACTAATTAATGTACTTGTGGGATGAATACCGTGCAAGGAGACGTAAGATTTGCACGAATAAGGGAAGAGGAGTACCTTCTTCGGTTGCGGTGTGGTCACCTCCACATGTCGCGGCGATCTTCTTCTTTTTACCGGGAAACCGATGTTACGGAGGGTGCAGGCTTGGACGAACCCATGGCCAAATTGTTGGATCGGTGTTTCGTACGATGTCGGAGGAGGAAGCAGATTCGAGAAGCGGCGAAGGACGGCGAGCAGAACAGCCGGTCAGGCGGTGGAGGGTGGCGGTTGAGCGGCAATGGCGTGAGGCGCAGGACGGTGTGGTTGAACTAGCGCTTCCGAATGCAGACGGCTCGGCCTCGGCTTCAACTACTATTCGTGGAGGGCATTGCGGTTCAGGTTGCGGTGGACGACGACGTCGAGTATCGGCTCCGGCGTGATGGAGGAGGGCGGCGGTTGATGGATGGGATGGGGTGGCGGACGGAGGACGCCGGGGTTTCGCGGCTGGTGGAGAGGTAGTTTTGGCGCCCACGGAGTACGAATGGGGAATCGGACGGGTGGGGGGGAACCATGTTTCGGTCTGGGACGCGCTTGTTTTTGGCTTTTTTGAATAGATGGGAGCCATTGTTTGAAATTTGGGAAAGTACAAACTTTGCCCCCTCTTAAATTTCGGACCCATCATGGGTCGGGGTAGGATGGTAATCCCAGGTGTCCCAAATAGTGGGCGGAGCGATTTCGGCCAAGACATGTGTGCTTAGGCGGCCATTGTGTATGAATGTTTTTCGGAGGCGGTTATGTGGCGTCTAGATGAAGCTACAAACCTACCCCGGTTTGGACCTTTGGACGTCGGGCGGTAGGTTTCACAGGTCGAGTTATTCAAAAGTGATTTTTGTACTACCAAACATTGGTCTCCACGCGGTTTCAAGTAGTAGAGGCTCTTTTGGCGCTTCGCTCGATATTTTGAAACACAAGCATTCACGTTTAGATTACTCTTGAACTAAGAGGATTGACCTAAATAGACAACGTTATATTTGACCTTGTATGTTTGAAAACCTCATTAAATTATCCGCTTCCTTTTGAAATTTTGACACTTGAAAATCCTATAACTATGATTATTTTGGAACGGAGGAGCTTAAATTTGAATCTATTTTGTACACGACTACATATGCTATTATGTACAAAATCAGAAAGCAAAGATTGGTACGCCCATAGTTTAGGTATGGTTTACAAATGCCATGATATCAAATTCAAATAATTGAATGGACTTCATGTTGAATTCGATTTTTTTAAACCACCTTAGGTTGAATTCAAATGTATGCTAGTTCATAGGTAGCTATTTATAAATGTCCATTGTGTAACTTTCATATGTATAATGTGCTTTACGCACAACATGAACTATACTCACGTTTATATTCGATTGCTAAAGCGATGCATTGTCGGGAGTTCAAAATACTAACTATGTGGATCAATTGTGTCGAATAATAACATAGACATGCTCAAATTCGATAGAATCTAGATGCCTGATGGATCAATGACCGCTCCTTGCGTGAATTGGAAATATCATGATCCCATCCTAATATTTGGATACAATTTATATCTTTAATCAATGTGTAGAGCAGTCTTCTACGTGTAGTTTCACTCTCCAAAGTGGTCTCTCACACATGCTCACACACTCTCTCCCGAGGTGTCTTTCTCGCACACATGCTCTAGATATAACCCTCCCTCCCTCTCGTAACCATTTACAACTGTTTTCACTAACATTTATCACAAGCACTCTTCCTCTCGCAAACATACACACGCACAATCCTCGTCGACCCTTTCTATATACATGGACCGCCTACGTGTCTCATGTACGCACATTAGCTTTACGCCTGTCTCACGCATTATCTCACACCTCTCTTCCTAATCGACGAGTATGATTCTAGCAGAGCATTTTGTAGGATGCCCCTTAAAGTTAGGTTGGATGAATAGTAATATCAGAGATAAAGGGGTTACCTTAGTCCAAGAACCTAGGGTTACAAATCCTAGCCGGCTTTGTCAAGGGACACAGAGTCCTTCACAATTCTGCTATCTTTGTCTTGTACGACTAGTCATCCATGGGTCTTCCTAAATGTGTCAAGGGTCGACCAATGTGGCGCAGGATGGAACCGGAATCTAAGGGCCTCACCTCGCCCAACGGACCTCACGCTGTGACACACCCTCCGCCCCCATGTCTCATTATCTTCTCACACCCACACATACCAACAGAAACACCACACACACGTAAAATTTCTCCCGGTGCCTCTATTCCCTCCCCCTTGCATATACACACTCAAGGGAATGGAATCTCTTGTCGTGATGTCATATTCGCCCCTCTCTCTCTAGACCACTCTCATTTCTCATGCTATCTCTCCCACGCCTGGCCGGCCCCTCTATCCATGCCTCTCTCGAATCGTAAACAAACACATACCTCTCTAGGCCCCACCAAATGCATCAACTACACATTCACACATGTTACATCACGTACCCCATTGATCTAAAGCCCTCTCTTCACGCTTATTTCAATACAACATTCCTTTTGAATAAAAGTGTGGCCAAGAAATTTATTTTAGAGTTTCTACATATATAAAACATTACAAAGTTATATGGAGGAGTACGAATGCTAATTTGCATTGCATGGTGCCCACAATGATATTTATTCCAAGACTGTGAATTTGTATATTTTTATACTATATACAAAGTTAGTCATAATAAAGAGAAACGAAGAGCATCTCTCTCTCCATCGTGATACCCCCTATACGCCCCTTTCACGTATGCACACAAAACTATCTCCAGGTCCTCTAAAAGTAAGCCCCCGGAAAATTCACGCGTGTTTCATCTTTCTCTCGCGATATATGTAATGACGATCATTGTATTTGAAGCGAAAGCACCATACATACATTGGACTTCATAATCCACTCATTACGGTCAACGCGTTTATGTTTAGTGGTTATTATACGATCACGAGCTCACCGTATACAACTTTGTATTTGCTCATGACATGACTAGTTGACCAGCTTAAATGCTCCACGTGGCACCTCTAGTGTTGCATCACATTATCTCACTAACATCGTGCCCACCCGCTTAATTTGTATCTACTCTACATCTACACTATTATAAAATACATAAAATACACTATTATAAAAAATAGAGTTGGTGATGATGGTGTGCCTGCCATCCTGCCATATAGGCCGTCCGATTTATATCTGACGGATAGGAAAGAAACTATGGAGATTTTGCAAAAAGGTACCCACAGACCACTCCACATTTGCAAATAAGGCCTTCCCTCGTTCATCCTTTTCTCTCACAAGATAAATAAGTCATACAAATGCATCTTGATGTTACGTGCAACGCACGGGCATCTTGCTTGTAAGAATGAAAACAAACGACAAAAAATATTTTGACGGTGGTTCGAAGTCATGATCGCGGGCACAACGAACAAGGTGGCCTTGTATTGGTATGCTGAGCCGTCTGTTTTAACACACATGAGCTGGTGTGGTGATTATACACACGTGAACGCATGCACACGAACTCCATCCACACAACACTCACACAAACACATGCACCCACGCACGCACGCAACACTCACATGTACACACGCAGCTACGCACGCACGCAACACTGATGACCCAAAAGTATAGGGGATCTATCGTAGTCCTTTCGATAAGTAAGAGTGTCGAACCCAACGAGGAGCAGAAGGAAATGATAAGTGGTTTTCAGCAAGGTATTCTCTGCCAAAGCATCAAACAAGTGGTAACAGATAGTTTCGTGATAAGATAAATTGTAACGAGCAACAAGTAACAAAAGTAAATAAAGTGCAGCAAGGTGGCCCAATACTTTTTGTAGCAAAGGACAAGCCTGGACAAACTCTTATAATAGGAAAAGCGCTCCCGAGGACACATGGGAATATCATCAAGTTAGTTTCATCACGCTAATATGATTCACGTTCAGTTCTTTGATAGTTTGATATGTGGGTGGACCGGTGCTTGGGTGCTGTTCTTACTTGAACAAGCATCCCACTTATTATTAACCTCTATTGCAAGCATCCGCAAATACAACAAAAGTATTAAGGTAAACCTAACCATAGCATGAAACTTATGGATCCAAATCAGCCCTCATTTAAGCAACGCATAAACTAGGGTTTAAGCTTCTGTCACTCTAGCAACCCATTATCTACTTATTACTTCCCAATGCCTTCCTCTAGGCCCAAATAATGGTGAAGTGTTATGTAGTCGACGTTAACATAACACCACTAGAGGCGAGACAACATACATCTTATCAAAATATCGAACGAATACCAAATTCACATGACTACTAATAGCAAGACTTCTCCCTTGTCCTCGTGAACAAACGTAACTACTCACAAAGCATATTCATGTTCATAATCAGAGGGGTAATAATATGCATAAACGATCTGAACATATGATCTTCCACCAAGTAAACCAACTAGCATCAACTACAAGGAGTAATCAACACTACTAGCAACCTACTAGCACCAATCCCGGACTTGGAGACAAGAATTGGATACAAGAGATGAACTAGTGTTTGGAGATGAGATGGTGCTCAGAAGATGTTGATGGAGATTGCCTCTCCCGATGAGACGAAGCGTTGGTGATGATGATGACGATGATTTCCCTCCTCCGGAGGGAAGTGTCCCTCGCAGAACAGCTCACGGAGCCCTAGATTGATTCCGCCAAGGTTCCGCCTGGGTGGCGGCGGAGTCTCGTCCTAAAGGTTGATTAATGTTTTTTCTCATCGAAAGACTTCATATAGGAGAAGATGGACGCCGAGAGCCACCGGGGCCCACGAGGTAGGGGCGCGCTTGTGGGGCGCCCCACCTCGTGAGCAGGTGGTGGGCCCCCGGCCTTCATCTTTGTTGATGATTTTTCTTTATTTATTTTAAGATATTCCGTGGAGCTTCAGACTTTTGGGGTTGCGCAGAATAGGCCTCCAATATTCATTCCTTTTCCGGCCGCATTCCATTTGCCGGCATTCTCCTCTTCATGTAAACCTTGTAAAGTAAGAGAGAATAGCCATAAGTATTCGGACATAACGTGAAATATTAGCCCATAATGCAATAAATATCGATATAAAAGCATGATGCAAAATGGACGTATCAACTCCCCCAAGCTTAGACCTCGCTTGCCCTCAAGCGAAAAGCCGATAACAATAAATATGTCCTCAGGTTTAGAGGTGAGGCGTCGATAAAAATAAAATACGGACATGCAGGCATCATGATTATTCTCATAACAGCAACATATATATAGATTTTTGTCATATGATTACTTATGTTCAAGTGATGATCTTTTTCACAATGCGGAAGTATAGAACCGTAAACCTTATTGAGCACCAACAAATTATAACCTCAGCCATTGAAGCAATTGCAATTTATCATAACATCGGAAAGAGTCTATGTCAGAGCTTAAAAGCAAGTCCACATACTCAACTATCACTTAGTCCTTCATAATTGCTAACACTCATGCAATACTTGTGGTTACGGAATTTTAATCGGACACAGAGAAAGATAGGGGCTTATAGTATTACCCCACAACCTTTTACCTCCAGGGTAATGTCAACAATAACAATTCATGCTCCCCTACATCCAATTAGATATGTATATCATGTTCTTTCCAACATGCTGAGCTTGCCAAAGGATAAAATGAAAAAGGAAAGGTGAAGATAACCGTGACTCTTGCATAAGGTAGAGGATAATAAAAGATAGGCCCTTCGCAGAGGGAAGCAGAGGTTGCCATGCGCTTATAAGGATGGATGCACAAAATCTCAATGCGAAAGAACGTCACTTTGTATTGCCCCTTCTGATATGATCCTTTATTATGTACTCCGTCGCTTTTATTTCTTCCATATCACAAGATCGTATAAAGCTTATTTCTCCCACACCAATCAATCATACATATTTAGAGCAATTTTTATTGCTTTGCACCGATGACAACTTACTTGAAGGATCTTACTCAATCCATAGGTAGATATGGTGGACTCTCATGGCAAAACTGGTTTAAGGGTATTTGCGAGCACAAGTAGTATCTCTACTTGGTGCTGAGAATTTGGCTAGCATGAGGGGGAAAGGCAAGCTCAACACGTTAGAGGATCCATGACAACATACTTTATCTCAGATGTAAGAAAACATAACTCATTATGTTGTCTTCCTTGTCCAACCTCAACTCTTTAGCATGTCATATTTTAAGGAGTGTTCCCAATCATAAAAGATGTCAATGATAATATATCTATATGTGAAACCTCTCTTTCCTTATTACTTCCTATTAATTGCAACAATGACCAAAGCTATATTTTCCAACTCCCAACAACTTTTAATCATCATACTCTTTCTATGTGAAGTCATTACTCTCAATAAGATCAATATGAACTCTTTGATTCTTTTTATTCTTTTTCTTTCATTCACCCAAGACCATGGCAAAACAATCAAGCCCTTATCTCAACACTAATCTTTATTATATAGCTCACGGACTCGATTGTAAAGAGGGATCATAATGCAAAACTCAAACTAGATCATGCTATAACTTTATTCTACTAGATCAAGATACTACTAATAGGATCGAACTAAGAAAAACGGTAAAGATAGGAGTTGTGATGGTGATACGATACCGGGGCACCTCCCCCAAGCATGGCAGTTGCCAAGGGGAGTGCCCATACCCATGTGATTATGTCTCCTTCTTTGTTGTTGGTGAAGGTGGAAGTGTCGTTGACTTAGTTGATGGCATAGACTTCTCCCTTAATTTGCGCTTGAGTACGGAATTTTGGTCTCTCAAAGCATCAATCTCCCACTCCAGGGTTAATATCTTTTTGCATAAGTCCTGCTTATTTTCCTGCAAGAGACGAAAAGGGATAAACTCGATCTTTGGTTTCCTTACCCTATCGGGGAGACTTGACTTCCTAAACTCCACATGCATGTCCCCAGGTTGAGGTAACGGGGCTTCATATTCATCTGAGCTCGTCTCCTCCTTCCCCTTGGGTTCATAGTCCTCTTCTTCCTCCGTAGTCCAACCATCGTGATCCACGTCTCCATAGACCTTAGGATTTGCTACGTAGTCATCCACATAGCTTTCTCCTTACGAATACTGGGACGACATGTTGATCTAATCTGCAAAGAACAGCTTTGAAACAAGAACAGAGGATATTTGCGTGATACAGAGGTCAAAAACTTCGGGAGAATACATAATGAATTTTTACCGACCAAAATACGTATCGTGCAAGAAAACAGAGTCCGGAGGGCACACGGGGTGCTCACGAGGTAGGGGGGCGCGCCCAGGGGGGTAGGGCGCACCCACCACTCTCGTGGGGCCCTCGTGTCCTTCCCGGACTGCCACTTATTATTCTATTTTTCTAAATATTCCAAAACGGAGAAATATTGCCTTAGAAATTGTTTTGGAGTCGGTTTACTTACCGTATCACATACCTATTCCTTTTCGATTCTCGAAACGGTGCAGAAAGTGTCCCTTATGTATTCCTCCAGGTTACGGTTTCAATAATATTGGTTTCAACATTTATAGGATTACCTGAGATATAGTGTTTGATCCTTTGACCGCTTACCACCTTCGGATTTGTGCCTTCAAGTTGTTGATTTTTATGGCACCTAATGATAGACCTCCACGATAATGTAGGGTCCTTCCCATTTAGAGAGAAGTTTTCCTGCAAAAAATCTTAAACGAGAGTTGTATAGCAATACATAATCACCTACATTAAACTCACGCTTTTGTATCCTTTTGTCATGCCATCTTTTAAATTTTTCTTTAAACAACTTAGCATTTTAATAAGCTTGGGTTCTCAATTCATCAAGTGAGCTTATATCAAATAACCTCTTCTCACCGGCAAGTTTGAAATCATAGTTGAGCTCTTTAATAGCCCAATATGCCTTGTGTTCTAGTACAAGAGGTAAGTGACATGCTTTTCGATAAACCATTTTATACGGAGACATGCCCATAGGATTCTTATATGCAGTTCTATAGGCCCATAATGCATCATCAAGTTTTCTGGACCAATTCTTTCTAGACCTATTAACAGTCTTTTGCAAAATTAATTTGAGCTCTCTATTGCTCAATTCTACTTGACCACTAGACTAAGGGTGATATGGAGATGCAATTCTATGATTAACGTCACATTTAGCAAGCATTTTACGGAAAGCACCATGAATAAAGTGTGAACCACCATCAGTCATTAAATATCTAGGGACTCCAAACCTCAGAAAAATAACTTCTTTAAGCATTTTAATAGAAGTGTTATGATCAGCACTACTAGGTGGAATAGCTTCTACCCACTTAGTAACGTAATCAACAAAGCAACTAAAAATATGTGTATATCCATTAGAGGCAGGAAAAGGTCCCACATAATCAAAGCCCCAAACATCAAATGGTTCAATAACAAGTGAATAATTCATAGGCATTTCTTGGCGCCTACTAATATTACCAATTCTTTGACATTCATCACAAGACAAGACAAACTTACGGGCATCTTTGAAGAGAGTGGGCCAATAAAATCCAGATTGCAATACCTTATGTGCAGTTCTATCTCCAGCGTGGTGTCCTCCATAAGCTTCAGAGTGACACTTATGTAGGATCTGCTCCTGCTCATGCTCGGTACACAACGCCTAATAACACCATCAACTCCTTCTTTGTAAAGATGTGGGTCATCCCAAAAGTAATGTCGCAAATCATAGAAAAACTTTTTCTTTTGCTGGTATGTGAAGTTAGGTGGTATAAATTTAGCAAAAATGTAATTAGCATAATCAGCATACCATGGAGTACTACGAGAAGTGCTTATGACATTTAGTTGTTCATCAGGAAAGCTATCATCAATAGGTAGTGGGTCATCAAGAACATTCTCTAACCTAGATAGGTTATCCAAGCAGGGGTTCTCAGCTCCTTTTCTATCAACAATATGCAAATCAAATTCTTGCAGCAGGAGAACCCATCTAATAAGTCTAGGTTTAGCATCTTTCTTTTCCATAAGATATTTAATAGCAGCATGATCAGTGTGAATAGTTACTTTAGAATCAACAATATAGGGTCTAAATTTATCACAAGCAAATACAACTGCTAAAAAGTTCCTTTTCGGTAGTAGCATAATTTCTTTGAGCATTGTCTAGAGTCTTACTAGCATAATGGATAACATTTAATTTCTTATCAACTCTTTGCCCTAGAACAGCACCTACAAAGATAATCACTAGCATCACACATAATTTCAAAGGGTAAATTCCAATCAGGTGGCGGAACCACAGGTGCAGATACTAATGCTTTCTTAAGTATTTCAAATGCTTCTACACAATCATCATCGAAGACAAATGGTACATCTTTTTGTAATAAATTAGTAAGAGGCCGAGAAATTTTTGAGAAGTCCTTAATGAACCTCCTATAAAATCCGGCATGACCAAGGAAACTTTTTATACCTTTGATGTCCTTGGGACATGGCATCTTTTCAATAGCATCAACCTTGGCTTTATCAACTTCAATACCTCTTTCAGAAACTTTGTGCCCCAAGACAATACCTTCATTAACCATAAAGTGGCACTTTTCCCAATTCAAGACAAGATTAGTTTCTTCACATCTCTCGCAAAACTCGATCAAGAGTGCTCAAGCAAGAGGATCCATAGACGGAAAAAGTCGTCCATGAAAACCTCACAAATCTTTTCACAAAAGTCGAGAATATAGCCATCATGCATCTTTGAAAGGTAGCAGGTGCATTACATAAACCAAAAAGGCATACGCCTATAAGCAAAAGTACCAAAGGGCATGTAAAAGTAGTGTTTGATTGATCTTTAGCCGATACAGGTATTTGAGAGAAACCGAATAACCATCTAGAAAGCAATAATGTGTATGTTTGCATAATCTTTCTAGCATTTGATCAATAAAAGGCAAGGGGTAATGATCTTTCTTAGTAGCTTTATTTAATTTGCGGAAATCAGTTACCATCCTATAACCTGTGATAATTCTTTGCGGGATCAATTCATCTTTATCATTAGGAACAATAGTAATACCTCCCTTCTTAGGGACACAATGGACAGGGCTTACCCACCACTATCGACAACGGAATAAATTATACCTGCCTCCAGAAGCTTGAGTATTTCTTTTCTTACCACTTCTTTCATTTTAGGGTTCAAACGTCGTTGAGGATCACGAACTGGTTTGGCATCCGCTTCCAAATTTATTTTATGTTGACATAGAGTGTGACTAATGCCCTTAAGATCATCAAGAGTATATCCAATAGCGGCACGGTGCTTCTTCGTAGTTTTCAATAATCTTTCTTCTTCATGCTTCAAGGGTTAGCACTAATAATAATAGGATATATTTTCTTTTCATCAAGGTAAGCATATTTAAGATTATCGTGCAACGGTTTAAGCTCAAACACGGGATCACCCTTGGGTGGAGGAGGATCCCCTAAGATTTCAACAGCAAATTATGTTGCGTAATAGGTTCCTGTTTAAAGAATACTTCATCTATTTCCCTTCTTTCATTCATGAACATATCATTTTCATGGTCTAGCAAATAGTGTTCTGAAGGATCACTAGGAGGTACTGCAATAGAAGCAAGACCAATAATTTCATCCTTACTAGGCAATTCTTCCTCACGATGTTGTTTACTAAATTTAGAGAAATTAAACTCATGAATCACATCATCCAAGCCAATAGTAACAACATTCTTTTCGCAATCTATCTTAGCATTAACAGTGTTCGAGAAGGGTCTACCAAATATAATGGGACAAAAGCTATCTTGTGGGGAACCAAGAACAAGAAAATCAGCTGGATATTTGGTTTTCCCACACAAGACTTCAACATCTCTAACAATTCCCACTGGTGAAATAGTATCTCTATTAGCAAGCTTAATTGTAACATCAATATCTTCTAACTCAGCATGTGCAATTTCATGCATAATTTATTTGTATAAGTCAATAGGTATTACACTAGCACTAGCACCCATATCACATAAGCCATGATAACAATGATCTCCTATTTTAATGTAAATAACAGAACACGCCTACCACAGGTCTATGTTTATCTTTAGCACACGGTTTAGCAATTCTAGCAGTTTCATCGCAAAACTGAATAACATGCCCATCAATATTATCAGACAAGAGATCTTTAACAATAGCAATATTAGGTTCTACTTTCACTTGCTCAGGAGGTGTATAAGTTCTAATATTGCTTTTACGAACAACAGTTTAAGCTTTAGCATGATCCTTTATTCTAAGAGGGAAGGTTGGTTTCTCAACATAATAGGTAGGAACAATAGGATCTTTATAAGTGACAGTCTTTTCTTCAACTTTAATAGGCGTAGCTACTTTTACTTCTATGGGAGGATGATATTAAAACCACTTCTCCTTGGGGAGATCAACGTAAGTAGCAAAAGATTCACAGAAAGAGGCTACTATCTCAGAGTCAAGTCCATATTTAGTGCTAAACTTACGGAAAATATCGGTATCCATAAAAGATTTAACACAATCAAACTTAGGTGTCATACCTGACTCCTTACCTTCGTCGAGGTCCCAATCTTCAGAGTTGCGTTTAATTCTATCCAATAAATTCCATCTGAATTCAATAGTCTTCATCATAAAAGAGCCAGCACAAGTATCAAGCATGGTGCGATTGTTATCAGAAAGCCGAGCATAAAAACTTTGAATAATTATTTCTCTTGGGAGCTCATTATTGGGGCTTGAATAACATTTATTTAAGCCTCCCCCAAGCTTGAGCGATGCTTTCTCCTTCGAGAGGCCGAAAATTATATATATAATTGCGATCACGATGAACAAGATGCATAGGATAATATTTTTGATGAAATTCCAATTTCAATCTTTTGTAGTTCCATGATCTCGTATCATCACATAGCCTGTACCATGTCAATGTGTCTCCCTTCAAAGATAAAGGGAAAGCCTTTTTCTTAACAACATCATCAGGTATACCTGCAAGCTTAAATAGTCCACAAACTACATCTACATAGAGTAGATGTTCATCAGGATGCTTTGTTCCATCTCCTGTAAAGGTGTTTGCTAGCAGTTTTTCCATCATACCCAAAGGAATTTCAACAGGAGTTTCATTTTCAATAGGTTCGGTAGGTTGAGGAGCAACTCTTTGCTCTCTTGTCTGGGTGAAGATACCCGAACAAGCCCCTCGTAAAATTACTTTCCATAGTAACAAGTGATGTAAAATTTCAGCACACTATATAAATTTTTCCTTACCAAATTCCACCTACCAAAGGCGCTACACTCCCCGGCAACAGTGCCAGAAAAGAGTCTTGATGACCCACAAGTATAAGGGATCTATCGTAGTCCTTTCGATAAGTAAGAGTGTCGAACCCAACGAGGAGCAGAAGGAAATGATAAGCGGTTTTCAGCAAGGTATTCTCTGCCAGAAATCTTGAAACAAGTGGTAAAAGATATTTTTTTGATAAGATAAATTGTAACGAGCAACAAGTAAAAAAAGTAAATATATTGCAACAAGGTGGCCCAATCCTTTTTGTAGCAAATGACAAGCATTGACAAACTCTTATAATAGGAATAGCGCCCCGAGGACACATGGGAATATCATCAAGCTAGTTTTCATCACGCTCATTTGATTCGCGTTCGTACTTTGATAGTTTGATATGTGGGTGGACTGCGTTTGGGTGCTGTTCTTACTTGAACAAGCATCCGACTTATGATTAACCTCTATTGCAAGCATCCACAACTACAACAAAAGTATTAAGGTAAACCTAACCATAGCATGAAACATATGGATCCAAATCAGCCCCTTACGAAGCAGCGCATAAACTAATGTTTAAACTGCATATACTAAAGGTGTCTCGTCATATTGATTGATGCGGGATACAAAAAAACAATAGTTTTATGTAAGGACATGCTTAATAGACAGATGTACTATGTACTAAATACAGAAGGCATGTCACATTAACTTGGTATAATGTAATCGTAAGCTAAGCAGACTAGCACATGCAGTTTACCCGCATTGGAAGAATTACAATCTAGACACCATATGCAAAATGCAACCACATATCACGCTGCCAAGTTAGAGCAAGCACTGCGATGCTAGTGTAGGGAAATGCTGTAATTAACTACAGAGCCACGCTCACTATCTTCATCTAGCATTTCGCTTCTTGAGAATCATGTCGGAGGCCGACGCATCCTTTAAATGAGTAGTCCCCTTGCCTGCCTCGTCATAAGTGATTGATGAGGGATATAGAAGAACATTAGTTTGATGTAAGAACATGGTTAATACACGTATGTACTAGTATGTACCAAAAAACAGTAAAGGCATGTCATATTCAAATGTATAATGTGTAAGCTAGCGTATGCAATTTAACCAAATTGGAAGCAATACAAGCTAGACATCCGGCTGGAGTGGTGAGCATGATCATCTAGGACCCGAGAGCCTTTGTGGAGGCGGCGGGCTGCTTACCACCATCGCAGCTTTTAGTTGGCTTCCAGTGTGATGCCTATCTTTGTTGGGCTTGTCATCGGCTCGGCCAAAGGCCCTCGACTAGCTATTTGTCTTATCGTGCTCCCGGGATGGTGGTTCATGTAAAAAATATCTTTCCTTATCTCTATAAAGACTGACTTCGGCCTTTCGAATACAAGCTAGACACCATATGCAACATGCAACCACATATGACACCGTGAAGTTAAAACAAGCACCTGGGATGGTGGTTCACGGCGAGCGAGATCATCAACTCCAGAGCTACGTTCCCCGTCTCCATCTACCGACACTACGCCCTTTAAAGTCTTGAAACGTGTCTGGCCTAGCCGCATACCACGCTAGAGTGACTTCTCTCTTCTCTTTCCTGCTTCTGTGAAGGCAGGGTCCAAAATACCCTTGCATAAAAACACAATAGTGAGAGTATGAGTGAAGTGTGTGCAAAAGTAGTGCACTGTAAAAGTAGTAGATAGCAGGTGGCTGAAAAGAAAATGACAGGAGACATATGATAGCTTTACAATATTGCATGGCAAACAAAATTAGATTCTACTCCGTATGATTTTGTAATATATGAGCACAGGAAATGCAGGTACTCCTCCAGCACACCACCAGATGTGGTCCTATCAAGATAACGATGACTAAAAATAAATGGGTCACGATTTTTTATGAACCGTCTGATCTATAAGGAACAGACAGATGGCTCGTCTACCTCCCGCCATCACCCTGATTTATCTTTCTCGAACCGCCAGCGACCACCGGCCTGCACCCACGCCTCCGCCGACCCGCCCCTCCCATCGACCTCACACCACCGCGTGCTTGGCAGGCGCCCAGTGCCATCCTTTTCATCCCGGCCCGACCTCCGGATCGGTGCCAGTAGCTCTAGGCCGCACACGCCCCTAAGATAAACACCAAGGCGCTGCTTCCCCGGCATAATAGTCGTACTAGTGCCTATTACGCCGGGGAATGCTTCCGTTAATTGGGAATCAACTGGCCAGAAATTGAAATTCAGGGTGCTGACGGACCTCTAGCTAAGGTGAAATAGTATATGAGGAGACACCTTGTGCATCGCGAGTTACTAGGAACATCTAGTTTCAAGAAGAAGCGGTCAACTAGTGTCTTCTGGGATGAATACTGTGCAAGCAGAGACGTAAGATTTGCACGAATAAGGGAAGAGGAGTACCTTCTTCGGTTGCCGGTGTGGTCACCTCCACATGTCGCACCGATCTTCTTCTTTTTACCGGGGAAACCGATGTTCTGGAGGGTGCAGGCTGGGACGAACCCATGGCCAAATTGTTGACTGTGTTGCCATAGCCGTATGTCGGCGGAGGGCAAGCAGATCCGAGGCGGCGAAGGGCGGCGTAGCAGGAACAGCTCCAGTGCGGTGGAGGGTGGCGAAGCGGGCGGCGGCAGCGGTGAGGCGCAGGACGGCGTGGTTGAACTGGCTTTCGCACGGACGGCTCGGCCTCTCGGCTACAACTACTAGCCGTGGAGGGCGTTGCGGCTGAGGTTGCGGTGGACGATGACGTCGGGGTATCGGCACCGGCATGATGGAGGAGGGTGGCGGTTGATGGGTGGGATGGGGTGGCGGACGGAGGACGCTGGGGTTTCGCGGCTGGTGGAGAGGTAGTTTTGGCGCCCACGGAGTACGAATGGGGAATCGGACGGGTGGGGGGGGGAACCATGTTTCGGTCTAGGACGCGCTTGTTTTTGGCTTTTTTGAACAGAAGATGGGACGCGCTTGTTCGAAATTTGAGGAAAGTACAAACTTTGCCCCCTCTTAAATTTCTCGGACTCATCATGGTCTGGGGTAATGCGATGGTAATCCCAGGTGTCCCAAATAGTGGTATGGAGCGATTTGATTTAGCGCATGTGTGCTTAAGCGGCCATTGTGTATGAATGTTTTTTGAGGCGGTTGCTGGCGTCTAGATGAAGCTACAAACCTACCCCGGTTTAGACCTTTGGACGTCGGGCCGGCGGGTTTCACGGGTCGGAGTTATTAGAAAAGTAATTTCCTTGTACTACCAAACGTTGGTCTCACGCAGTTTCGGGCAAGTAGAGGCTCTTTTGGTGCTTCGTTCGAAATTTTGAAACACAAGCATTCACGTTTAGAGTACTCTTGAACTATGAGGATTGACCTAAGACAATGTTATATTTGACCTTGTATGTTTGAAAACCTCATTAAATTATCCGCTTCTTTTTGAAATTTTGACACTTGAAAATCCTATAACTACGATTATTTTGGAATGGACGAGCTAAATTTGAATCTATTTTGTACACGACTACATATGCTATTATGTACAAAAATCAGAGCAAAAGATTGGTGCTCCCATAATTTAGGTATGGTTTACAAATGCCATGATATCAAATTCAAATAATTGAATGGACTTCATGTTGAATTCGATTTTTTTTAAACCACCTTAAGTTGAATTCAAATGTATGCTAGTTCATATGTAGCTATTTATAATGTCCATTGTGTAACTTACGTATATATAATGTGCTTTACATAGACAACATGAACTATACTCACGTTTATATTCGATTGCTAAAGCGATGCAGTGTCTCGACTTCAAAATACTAACTATGTGGATCAATTGTGTCGAATAATAACATAGACATGCTCAAATGCGATAGAATCTAGATGTCTGATGGATCAATGACCGCTCCTTACGCGAATTGCAAGTATCATGATCCCATCCTAATACTTGGATACTATTTATATCTTTAATCAATGTGTAGAGCAGTCTTTTTCGTGTAGTTTCACTCTCCATCGGTGGTCTCTCACACATGCTCACACACTCTCTCCCGAGGTGTCTTTCTCGCACACATGCTCTAGATATAACCCTCCCTCCCTCTCGTAACCATTTACAACTGTTTTCACTAACCTTTATCACAAGCACTCTTCCTCTCGCAAACATACACACGCACAATCCTCACCGACCCTTTCTATATACATGGACCTGCCTACGTGTCTCATGTACGCACATTATCTTTACGCCTATCTCTCACGCATTGTCTCACACCTCTCTTCCTAACCGACGAGTATGATTCTAGCGGAGCATTCTGTAGGATGCCCCTTAAAGTTAGGTTGGATGAATAGTAATATCAGAGATAAAGGGGTTACCTTAGTCCGAGAACCTAGGGTTACAAATCCTAGACGGCTTTGTCAGTGGACATAGAGTCCTTCACAATTCTGCTATCGTTGTCTTGTACGACTAGTCATCCATGGGTCTTCCTAAATGTGTCATGGGCCGACTGTCAGAGTAATGGGCCACGGGTAGGCAAACCCGAGCCCCCAGACCTTTCAAAACATCGGGGCAGGCTGGGCCCCTCGAGACCTCAAGACGGAGGTCCGCTTTTTGAGACTCGGCGGCAGAGCCGCTGACTGCCCCTCACGGCCGAGTCCCAGAGACGGCCTTGAGGAAAGCCGACTCCCAACTGGCGATCTCCAGAGAAGCCGGCTATGGGGAGTCGGCCCGCGACTCCAACCACCTTCGACCTACGCAACTACGGACGGGATGGGGTGCGGCCCACGCCGCCCATCCTCGCCCGTTCACGGCGGCGCATATGGCCCTGTGGCGCCAGACGACGGAGATCGCCGTCCGACGCGGCACTGTAGCCACGCCGGCCCTGACATCAGCCCCGTGGGCAGACCCCTGTGCCCACGACGGCCTGTTTGTATGACCCGGAGACGGCGAGACCCGCCTGTCGGCAGAGGTGCCGAAGACGGCGAGAGCGCCACAAGACGGCCGAGTCCCAGAGTCGGCCCCGTGAGTCGGCCGACCCTCCCATGAGTCCCGCGCCATTAACTAGACAAGACGGGAATGGCGGCGGTGATCGCCCGTCGGTGGCGGCACTGCTGCCATGACCCGACCCACCAAGCCAGCGTCGCCATCAAGCGCGGCTACAGTAATACGCAGCCGACAAGACCCGCCCGCGGCGGACAAGGCCTGTTGGCCCCACGCTAGGCCGTTGGCGGGGTCCGCCAGTCGGGCCCTAGCAACAGCCGGAGAAGACGGCGACCCTAAGAGACAGAGGGTCAGTGGGGCCCGCGCCGGATTACCATTGTACCCCCGGGGTAGGCCTATAAACTCCCCCCGGGCACCCATGCAAGAGGTTGGAACCTAATAGATTTAGATGACAGATAGAGGGAAGAGAAGAGCTAGCAGGCCCTTCTCCTTCCTCACCTCGAACAGCTCAAGGAGCAACCTTGTACCCGCTTTGACATAGTGATCATGCAGAGACCCCAGCAGAGCAGCAGAGGGGTATTATCTCCACGGAGAGCCCTGAAGCTGGGTAAGATTCGCCGGCGTGCATGCCTTCGCCTCATCCCGTTTCCAGGCACCGGTGATGTTCTACTCGCCCCCACCATGATAAGCCATCCTTTGGCATATGTGGCGCAGGACCCCGCCAACGGGGCACCCACCGGACCTCACGCGGTGACCCACCCTCTGCCCGCACGTCTCATTATCTTCTCACCCACACATACCAACACAAACACCACACACACAGAAAATTTCTCATGGTGCCTCTATTCTCTCCCCCCTTGCATATACACACTCAAGGGAATGGAATCTCTTATCGTGACGTCATATTCGTCTCTCTCTCTAGACCACTCTGATTTCTCGTGCTATCTCTCCCACCCCCGTCGGCCCATCTATCGATGCCTCTCTCAAAATCGTAATACACACGCATACCTCTCTAGGCCCCGCCAAATGCATCAACTACACATTCACACATGTTACATCACGTAATTCCCATTGATCTAAAGAGCCCTCTCTTCACGTTTATTTCGCATACAACATTCCTTTTGAATAAAGTGTGGCCAAAATTTGTTTTAGTTTGTACATATATACAACATTACAAAATTATATGGAGGAGTACGAACGCTAATTTGCATTGCATGCATGGTGCCCACAATGATATTTATTCCGCACTGTGAATTTGTATATTTTTATATTATATACAAAGTTAGTCATAATAAAGTGAAACGAAGAGCATCTCTCTCTCCATCGCATACACCCCCACCCCCCCGTGTACGCCCCTTTCACGTATGCACACAAAACTATCTCCAGGTCCTCTAAAAGTAAGCCCCCGGAAAATTCACGCGGGTTTCATCTTCCTCTCGCGATATATGCAATGACGATCATTGTATTTGAAGCGAAAGCACGATACATACATTGGACATCATAATCCACTCATTACGGTCACCGTTTAAGTTTAGTGGTTATTATATACCACGGGCTCACCGTACAACTCCTCAGATTTGCTCATGACATGACTAGTTGACCGCTTAAACGCTCCACGTGGCACCTCTAGTGTTGCATCACATTATCTCACTACTATCATGCCCACCTGTCGACTTGTATCTACTTTACATCTTCACTTTTATAAAATACATAAAATACACTCTTATATAAAACAGAGTTGGTGATGATGGTGTGCCTGCCATCCTGCAATATAGGCCATCCGATTTATATATGACGGATAGGAAAGAAACTATGGAAATTTTGCAAAAAGGTACCCACACACCACTCCACATTTGCAAATAAGGCCTTCCTCGTTCATCCTTTTCTCTTACAAGATAAACACGTCATACAAATGCATCTTGATGTTACGTGCAACACACGGGCATCTTGCTAGTAAGAATGAAAACAAACGACAACAAAATATTTGGACGGTGGTTCGAAGTCATGACCGCGGGCACAGCGGACAAGGTGGCCTTGTATTGGTATGTTGAGCCGTCTGCTTAACACACAGGAGCTGGTGTGGTGATTATACACACACGCACGCATGCACACGAACTGCATCCACGCAACACTCACACAAACACATGCACCCATGCACGCACACAACACTCACACGTACACACGCAGCCACGCACACACACAACACTCACACGCACACACGCACGCATGCATGCACACACCAGTAGACCACACGACCAACACACACTCTCACGCTCAAGTGCTCAACCTACATGTGCATGCGCACACATCAGGCCCCTGATGCATACATACACAACCAGGTGATTCCTCACAAGAGGTTGGAGCCTTGTCGCGCTGCGTAAATTTGTGTTTATCTCGAGCTTTTCCCTATGCGAATCGGCTGTGGGACCCACAAGGAACATGGTCAATTTAACTAGTCAACATGGAGCCACGCAGACTATTTGGCCGTCAACAGAGTGCAATCCGATGCTGAACTGTGAGCAAGTGACCGGATAATCACCGCAAAACGTATATAGTGATTTGTAATCAGCTTATTCTCAAGTTCGATGACCGTGACACGCTTTTTCTCTCAGAGGTCCCTCCAAAACTACATCTCTACACATTCTCGCATGTTACATCTAACAACTATGCAATACATCACTACTACTACACTCTAACACAATAAATCATATGTGTTTTTAGTTTTACTAGATATCATATTGTTACTTGTAATTATTCAGTTTGCATACATTAAAATTGCCTTTGAAATATGTGGCCAGTATCATCTACCGCGCGGGAAAAATCCCGCCTTTTCCTGTTTAATCGGGTTTGTATCGATGGATCGTGCGAAACAGCAAAACTTTAGTACTATACAGTACAAGGGACAATTCAATGGGCCGTCGTGTTGTCTACTCCTCCATCGTAAGAGTGGAGCGCTCGCTTTCATAAATCTTCTAATCCCTTTCGCTGCTATGTGGGACATCAAGCTACCGGGTCCACGTGCCATACCGGAATACGATGCGAGCAGCGGGGTGAAGCACCCACCATGGCGCGGCGTAGTAATGAGCAATGAGGCGTCAAATCACAAAGCTGCACCTTTCCACTTGATTAAGTTGGAGGGACAAAGTAATAATGCTAAAAAAAGAAGTTGGAGGGACGAAGCAACCATCATTTCACTCGTTGCTGAATCTGCTTCTCCCTCATCTTCTTCAAGTTAACCACGTGTTGCTTCTGCCGTTGTTCTGCCTCATGTGGGACGCGGATCGGCTTGGTAAAGCAATCGACCGTGGGACCGCATGTTAGCAAACCGCCATCCGCTCCAAGGCGCGTAAATCACTTCACCTGTTTACTAATCTTGATTCTATAGTTTTTAGATCAATATAATTGAGATTTGTATAGATAGCACACAGGAGCAAAAACCAAGTGAATGCAGTTAAGGGCATCCAAAATGTGTAGCCAAATGTGAAAATAGCTTTTGGCATCGTGGGAACCATTGTGACAAGTGTTGCCAAAGCCAAAAAGATGGAACCAAGCTCCACTGATTGATTGATTGAAGGAATAGAAAAATGCAACGTCTCTCCTCTTTCTCCCATGCTTGACGAATGTAATGTAGTACAGTATAGAGCATGTAGTCTACTCCTGTCCTTCCATCACAAATCACAAAGCAAAGTTGAGGCATCAAATCACAAAGCACGGACTGAAGTAACCATCATTTCACTCTTCGCTGACTCCGCTTCTCCATCGCCTTCTTCGAGAAACCATCTCACTGCACTAGTACTCCTAGTAGTAGTACTAGTAAAGGACTTCCGGATGCAAATAAGGCGGTTGTCTCGGCTTGCAAAGCGGCACTTCGTAATGACTTACCGTGGTCTCCCTCAATGGTGTTCTCCGTCGAACGCACTTCGCCAAACCACAAAAAAAATCGTCGACGTCACCGCAATGGGGAAGGAAGTCAAATATAGTTACTACCTCCATTTTTTTGTACACAAGGCCAGTATTATCAAAATTACAATTCTCAATGGGCCACTAACACTAATCGAGGCAAAATTGATGGGGTTAGCAACCAAGAACATTAATATCCCCTGCATGCATGCAGAAGTGAGAAGGTTGGTTCGCATGGCGCTGCATTAATCAAGCGGTGAGGAGTGAGATGGTTAGCTCTTTGGTCTTTCGAAAAAAATACGCATTAATTGACACGTGAAACGAGGATTTGCATCGATTAAATCCTGAAGGAAAAACCCCGCCTTTCTTTTTTAACACTAGTACTCCTAGTACGTACATACTTATCCTGTTTGGGTCTAGGCCTTGCATTGCCAAACTTCGCCACACATTTTTGCCAAGCTTGCCTGAAGTTTTCAAAATGAGAAGGAGGTACACTTACAAGACGGGCTGTCGCGTCGCATCAAGCACTCCTCACACGGTCGCTTCCTGCACACCGCATGGTCGCACCGCACCCCTCACTGATCGCCTCCTGCACGTCATAAACCCAACCAAGGGAACGCACCCTCACTGACACGAGCTGTCGCATGTGAACAAACCAAACTCAGCCATCCTATCGCTGACACATAATTTTCGTTCATAGAGTATGTTTATCCAACCGCATGTTGGGGAGTATCCGTAAGGCCCGTGTGGTGGTCCCTTGGGGAAGAAAGAAGAGGTGAGGAAGAAGGAAAGAAGGGTTAGAGACGAGGATATTCATCCAACCGCCTGAAATGGTAGACTGCCCCAAGTCAGGCGACTTGCATAACAAATATAGTACAGTATGTTTTTACACCGCAAAAGATCCATAAAAACAACAACATAAAGAAAAACTATCACTGCTCGCGGAAAGAGACGGCCTCGTCGTCTTTGGCTGCCGGCGCGAACCAGCCGTCGCTGGCGACGTGTGTCTCGGCACCGTGGTTGTCCCTCGGCCTCCAGCCTACTCGTTCAAGCGGAGGCAAGGGCGCCTGCACGGACGAGCACAACCAGTTCAAGTCGAGGATGTCCGTTTCCGCCTGCAGGAGGGCCTCGATGGTAGCGGCATCCGCGCGCTCCACGTCGAGTCGAGCCTCCGCCGCCCGGTTCAAGTCCAGGATGTCCGGTTCCGCCTACAGGAGGGCGTCGATGAAAGCGGCATCCGTGCGCTCTGTGTCGAGTCGAGCCTCTACCGCCCGGTTCATGTCCAGGACGTCCGGTTCCGCCTGCAGGAGGGCCTCGATGGCAGCGGCATCCACGCGCTCCGCCTCAAGTTGAGCCTCCGCCGCTCGGTTCACATCCACGACATCCGGTTCCGCCTGCAGGAGAACCTCGATGGCAGCAGATGCACGCACTCCGCGTCAAGTTGAGCCTCTGCCTGCCGGTCCTCCTTTAGTATCACCATGTTGAACCGCTAGTCCGCCTGCAACATGGGGGACTCGAACGCCGGCACGAAGTCGACGTCCATCGTCTCATACCCATCAGGGGCCTTTTGCGCCGCGACCTCCGCAGTGAACATTGGATCGGCTTCCTCCTCCTCCTAGCTAGGCTCCAGAGAACTCGGGGATTGGCCCGCCGCAAAGTGAGAGGAACGGAGGTCTGTGGCGCCGACCGCCGCCGCGATTTCTGCGCGGCGCTCCGGCGTCAGCATCTTGTAGTAAGTGATCTTGCGGCGCACCATGGCTTTCCGGCGAACTAGGGGACGCTTGATGCGGGCTAGGCGATTGAAAGGTGGGGGACTGGGCTGGAGATTTGGTGTTGTTTTAGGGCAGTGGCTGGGCGAGGCGGCGGCGAAAGGTTCTGGTGTGAATAGTGGTTTCGGTGACGACCGGTCAATCAGTTTTGACTGTACATCGCTCTTGTCGTGTTCGTGTTGCAGGCCGGCATGCTGGACCCTCCACGTCGCTCACCGAATGGAACGCGCTTTGTCTTGCATTTTCTCTCGCTTGTGGGACCGCAGTTGAGAGCAAACCGACGCCCCTCCCTCTCTCCTGCCTGCGTCATTTATTATACCACCACTCCCTCCGTTTTATGCGGAGTAAAGAAAAATATAGGGAGTATACTACGGATGAGGATCCCCTGACGTGGCCGAACCCATTGAGTAACTGACATACGGGGCCTAGCAAGCATGGGGTCCGCCAGTAAGTGACCGAAACGGAGGGTAAGGCAGGGATACCTACGTCAGAGGATCCACTTCCACTATACTACTTTGACCAAATGTTAGAGTAATAATATATGACATGCAACTTACACAAATGTTAGAGTAGTTATATATGACATGCAACTTACACAAAGCATACAAGGTCTAATCGTTTTTGAGGCTAACTGACCAAATGTTAGAGTAATAATATATGACATGCAACTTACACAAAGCATACGGTCAATTTTGTATGTGAAAGGAGTTTCCAATGATATAATTTTCACATTATACATCTCATGTACTATTAATCTTGTCAATAGTCAAATTGGAAACCATCTCGAGTACAAATCTAGGAGTACGCATTTAAATCTAACAATATTGATTGGGCGTTGTAGAATGTTCATACCTTTTTGATCATAGTAGAGATACTTTGACTACACATAAAACTTATATGTAAAGTAGAAAGGATAGGAGGGAGTATATTGTACATTCAAAAACGAAACGAACATTGAATACCCTTTATATATGATTTGCGGATGCTATGATCACCGGTTCAAAATTTTGAATCCCGCCTTAGGTATCACGTGCCTCCACTCATTCCCTCTCGATTTCTTCTCGGGATCCGGAGATCTATTGAAAGAAGACTAGGGTGGGTACATGCGAATGATACTCGGCGGAATGTTCAAATGAGGCATGCGGGAGGATGGACTCTCGACCGGAGGGCGAAACGATCGATGGAGAAGAGGGTTGGAGAGGAATGAGAAATAAGCAAACGCCACATGATTACACTTGCACGGCTCAAATAAACAATAAGTTGTCTTGCTTGGCCTACATAGTGAAAGGCCCTAATGCGCAACGTGAGCAATCGACGCTCGAATATGGCCGGGAAAACAGGGGAAACCGACATGTATGGGGCACACCCCGTGGGACGGCGTAGTGCAGAGTAGTCCAATGGAGGGCTGGCCCACGACCTCCTCGCCACCGACAACCATTCATGTGGGCCGTTAGCCAACAACAGGCACAACCTGACACCGGCACCGCCTTTGGACACGGCGACCGTGGTGAGCGACACACTCATATCGTCGCTAGACACGGTCGGTTTCAGTGTGCCGAGGGTGGCGTTAGTGCTGTGGCACGACCAACGGTATTGGTTGCCCATGATTTGGCCGACATTGGCAAGAAAAATGAACTAGAGTTGGCTAGAGTTCATTGGCATGCCAATGAAATGGCAACCATCCAAACAAAGACCAATCTTTGGGTCATGACCAAAATTTTGGTTGAGGTATTGGTTGCCCATGATTTGGCCGACATTAGCAAGAAAAATGAACAAGAGTTGGCTAGAGTTCATTGGCATGCCAAAGAAATGGCAACCATTCAAACAAAGACCAATCTTTGGGTCATGACCAAAATTTTGGTTGAGGTATTGGTTGCCCATGATTTGGACGACATTGGCAAGAAAAATGAACTAGAGTTGGCTAGAGTTCATTGGCATGCCAAAAAAATGGCAACCATCCAAACAAAGACCAATCTTTGGGTATGACCAAAATTTTGGTAAGGTGCACTTTGGGAATAATCCAAACACAACCCAACACCCGGCTCGTCGTGTAGGAGATATGCCCTAGAGGAAATCATGTATGATGATATTTCCTATGTGTTTATGAATAAAGATAGTCCTTGGACATTATCAATGATGTGTATCAGCAAGTACGTGACTTGTTTGTGGGACTATGCATTGTATGATGACTGTCCTAAAAGGTCCCTAGTCGAAAGGGCTGTGTGGACGCCAGCCGACTAGACTAGCATATATGACACCGGTCGATGGCTTGGTCTCACTAGCCATGGAGCATTGGATGCTAACCGGATAATATTGACTTGGAAAGGTCTGGTCGGATTCGACATAGTCGGATCCGAAGTCGAGATAAGGTCCGAGTCAGATGACAGACCCAACTATGAGACGCAGCGATATGTCATCTGTGAGTCTCTAGTACAACATACGTTCTATGTCCTAAGACCTGAGTGGACGCATGTACTCGAGATGGTGATAGACTTGCTTTGGGCCGACCAAACGCTACTCCGTGGACTGGGTAGTTACAAAGGTAGGTTTCGGGTTTGTCCAATCCCGTCTTTGAGACATGGTCGTGCAAGATGGGATTTGCCCCTCCGATCGTGAGAGATATACTCTGGGCCCTCGTGTGATCTCGACCAGGAAAGCATGGCCATGCGACAAGGATTATGAGATAATCCGGATTGTGGTCAGTATCCTTTGGAACGAGAAAGAGGTCGGGCTAGCACAAGGATGACAGTCTCGCCTTGAGCCCGACAACATATATCGTCTTGACAAAGGGAACGAAGTGTGACATGTTGTACAATTTTGCCTAACCAGCTTCATAGTCAGCTTGGTGGTGGCACGCCTTGCTAGAGGCGGTACCAACCGTGCAGGTGTCGGAGGTGATCCAACTGTGACCAAGCCGACTTGAACCTAAGGGGTCGCGCTTAAGGGAAGGAACCTACGAGGTCGGGTTAAGAGGACACAGGTCGGATGTGATCCGAATCGACTAGGAAACGTGACCGAGTAGACTTTGCTTTAGAGTCCGTGCGAGGCCCAAGTGTTGAGCCCGCAAGCGGACGCCTATATAAAGTGGAGGTGCGGCACACTCATTAGTTCGATCGCTTGGCGCTGCGACTAGGGTTTGCATGTGTTGCGAATAGCCACCTCCACTCGCCGCCCGATCGTGGTGATCGGACCCAGTGCCTGCCGTGACGCATGCGGCGTTCCTCCCGCACGCGCGGATACCGTTAGAGGCGGTGCACTTGCGCCGCTCCGGCGAACTCGTACGTGGGATCGGACGACCGGCCGCTCAAGGGAGATCGAACGAGGATGAGACGATCCACGCAGATGCGCTGCCCCAACTCTTCTTCCGTTGCACGGCACTGCGCGTCTAGTGGTAACGAACTGTGATCCATCTCCCGTAGCATGTTCCTGGATGTTCTGCGCGTAGGAATTTTTAATTTGCAGTCGACACACCCTACCGTAGAACCCAACAGTGGTATCAGAGCCTCTGCTATAGGATTTGGATTCAGATCGTATGCATATTAGATATGTGCAGGCGGCAAATGAGATCTGCTGTCCTTGAAGAGATCGGATATGTGCACGGTTGATGTGATCAACTCCACATGGGGATCGTTGAGGCTATGTTTTCTGTCAATCGGGATCGATGAGGTCGTGACCACGATCTACCCCTACCGTCGGTCATCCGCCATCGGGTTAACAGTGAAATGTAAATCCGAATCAGATTCGCGATGATCGATAAGATCGGTCGGATCGTAGAATTCGGCGTGATCGGAGTTCGGATGGGACCGCCCGTTAATGCGTGAAGCGCCGTGTATTCGTACCGACACACAAACCGGTAGAATGCGATTCTATGCATAACTTTGTTTTGCAGGTTTGATGTGAATAGTATGGCTCATGTGTATGTGATGCATGTGTGTAATTTATACGTGGCTCTGCGTGTCATGTTTGTCGCCGGCGGGTGAGCCAAAGTGCTGTCATTATAATGTATAACGACCTGCGTGTCGACTTGTGACTCTATGTAAATTCATTACTAGTTGTAGTAGTTGGATAATAGAGATCAGGTTGGTGGCTTGGCGTCTCGGCATGACAAACAAGATGGAGTTCGTAGATGGTCATCGGAGTCGGAGCCGACCTAGAACAACGTCCATGAAGGAGCCATACTATTTCACAATATGCGTTATATTTGTGATTGTTATGCTTCTTTGTTTCTATGCATATTAAAATGATAGAATGATCCCTCATGAATATCAAGCTTAATTGCCATCCTCGATGTTGCACCTTCGCACGCCAAGTACGCCTAGTAGTGGGCTCATAAAATTGGGGTGCTTTGGTGTCCTTGAACTGAAGGGTTCGTGGACACGGACATGCACCGCATCAAAGTTAACTTGACAAGGCTATCAAAACGGTTTTGGGTCTTGTGGCAAAAGAAGGTTGGGAGCAGGTATGAGATACCTTCCCGACCAACGAGAGTCGATAGAGATCACGATTAGCAAGGAGTTGCTTACTGTATAGGTATGTTGGCTAGCATTGATGCTAAAGCTCACTAGTCGTATGCGCTAGTCGGATCCTGAATCACTGAGAGTTTGCGGAGGGATGCCAACTTCAGTGGGAGTATTTCTTTTTAGGCTAGAATTACTCTACATGAACACATTGCTTAGTGATTGCATATTTTCTGTTGTAGATCAATGGCACCACCTGCTCAACCCAACTTTGCACTGAAATCAATTCTGGAAAAGGATAAAATGAATGGAACAAACATTAACACCTGGTCTAGAAAATTGAGAATTGTTCTCAAGCACGATAAAAGGAACATGTTCTAGAGGATCCACTTCGAGAGGAACCTGCCGATAATGCTAGTGACATAGCTAAGAATGCCTACGTAAACTTCGTTGATGAATCAATGAGATCACCGTCGATGCTGGCTTGTATGGAGCCCGATTTGCAACAACATTTGAAAATGTTGAGGCTTACGATATGATCGAGAGTCTCGTGAGCATGTTTCGCATACGTGCTAGGACCGAAGGTTAAACGTCTGGCGATCCTTGATGGATTGCAAGCTGAAGGAAGGTGATCCACTGAGCCCACATGTGATCAAGATGATCGGATATGTGCAAGCTTTGGATCGTTTGGGCTTCCGGCTCTTGGATGAGCTGGCTACTGATGCTGTTCTGGGTTCTCTTCCGCCCAGCTATGGGACGTTCATCTCGAACTACCATATGCATGGCATGGATAAGAAGCTCACTGAATTGCATGGGATGGTCAAAGTGGCAGAGCAGGATATTAAGAAAGGCACGCATCAAGTGTTGATGGTGCTGAAATCGCTAAGTTCAAGAAGAGTTGGTCCAAGAAAAGGCTAAGGCAAAGGGCACGAGAGGCGGTAACCTCGCCGCTACCAAGTCTGGACGGACTCAAGACCGTTGCTTTCACCGCAAGGAGACCGGTCACCGAAGAGAAAGCGTAGCAAGTGGCTTTGCAGAGCATGGCAAGAAGGCGTAAATGCTTCTTCAGTGCAAAGGTACACTTGTTGCATATGTTATAGACATTTACCTTGCTGATATACCTAGTAGCTCTTGGGTATTTGATACGGATCGGTTGTTCATATTTGCAACTCGATGCAGGGCTGGTAAGAACTAGGCGTGTGGCACAAGGGGAGATTGACATCGTGGTCGGCAACAAAGCAAGAGTTGCTGCGTTGGAGGTCGACGCGATGCAGCTCCAGCTTCCTTACTGATTCATAATGGAATTGAATAATTGTTATTACATTCCTGCTCTTAGTCGGAACATTATTTCTGCCTCATGTTTGATGAGTCAAGGTTATGAATTCAATTTAAAGTACAATGGTTGTTAGATATTTTGAATGGTATGTTCCATCTATGCACCCATTGTTGATGGGCTATTTATATTGAATCTAGAACAGGAACCGGTCTATAACGTGAATGTCAAGAGGCATAAGCCAAATGAGATAAATCCGACATACTTACGGCATTGCCGGCTTGGACACATTAGTTCTGAAACGCATGAAGAAGCTCCATGATGATGGGCTCCTAACTTCGTCCGACTTCGGGTCGTTCGAGACATGTGAATCATGCTTGCTCGGCAAGATGACTAAGTCTCCTTTCTCAAAGAGTTGCGAGAGGGCGTCCGAGCTATTGGAGCTTATACACAGTGATGTGTGTGGTCCAATGAGCTCAACTGCCAGAGGTGGCTATGAGTACTTCGTGACTTTTACCGACAACTTGAGTAGATATGGATATATCTATTTGATGAGGCACAAGTCGGAGACTTTGAAAAGTTCAAAGAGTTTCAAGACGAGGTTGAGAATCAGCTCGGTAAGACTATAAAGCTTCTGCGATCTGATCGTGGAGGTGAGTACATGAGCCAGGAGTTCGATGATCATCTGAAAAGTCGAGGTATAGTACCTCAGCTCACACCTCCAGACGCATACGGAGAAACGGGCGTGTCGAGCGGAGGAATAGGACCTTGTTGGACATGGTCCGGTCTATGATGAGCAAATCGGATTTACCCTTGTCATTTTGGGGATACGCTCTAGAAACTGCAGCTTTCACACTTAATAGGGTACCATCAAAATCCGTAGACAAGACACCGCATGAGATGTGGACTGGGAAGAGTCCTAGTTTGTCTTTTTCTAAAGCTTTGGGGTTGTGAAGCATTTGTCAAGCGACTTATGTCGACAAGCTTACACCCAAGTCGGATAAATGTATATTCGTGGGATACCCGAGGAAACCTTGGGATATAGCTTCTACAACCGGAAGAGAACAAAGTGTTTGTTGCTTGAACGGGCAGGGTTTTCCTTGAGAAAGAGTTTCTCAGTCGGGAGGCCCGGTGGGAGGACGGTTCGACTCGAAGAAATTCGAGGACCACTCGAGGACGGCAGCTCGGCTGGTGATGAAATCATACCGAGTCGGTCGGGGAACCCGTAGAGGAAGCGGCACCGAACCACGGAGGTCGGAAAGATTGCGCAGAGTGCGCGATGTATTGTTTCTAGAAAGCGACAGGCGGCCCGCATTATGCGAAGCGATGGTGAGCCCAGATTCCGAGGCATGGCTAGAGGCCATGAAATCCGAGTTAAAGTCCATGGATGAGAATCAAGTATGGGACTTGGTTGATCCGCCACCTGGCGTAACTGCCATTGGTTGCAAATGGGTCTTTAAGAAGAAAACCGATGTGGATGGAAATGTTCAGATCTACAAAGCTCGGCTTGTCGCTAAAGGTTATGGACAAGTTCAAGGAATTGACTACGATGAGACTTACACGCCGGTAGCGATGCTGAAGTCGGTGAGGATCATACTAGCTATAGCTGCATATTTCGATTACGAGATATGGCAGATGGATGTCAAAACGGCTTTCCTTCACGGAAATTTAACCGAGGGCGTGTATATGATACAGCCCGAGGGTTTTATCGATCCGACTAGCACTAGTAAGGTATGCAAGCTCAAGATATCCATTTATGGGTTGAAGCAAGCATCTCGGAGTTGGAACATTCGTTTTGATGAGGTAAATCCAATGGTCTCGGTTTCATCCAAAGCGAAGAGGACTCTTGTTTATACAAGAAGTTAAGTGGGAGCTCGATAGTGTTTTTGATCTTGTATGTGGGCGACATACTACTGATCGGGAACGATGTTTCGATGTTAAACTTCGGTCAAGGGATCATTGAATGGCAAGTTTTCGATGAAGGACCTTGGTGAGGCAGTCTATATTTTAGGCATTAAGATCTATAGAGATAGATCGAGGAGGCTGCTCGGCTTAAGCACGTACATAGATAAAGTGTTGAAGCGGTTCAACATGAGTGAGGCGAAGAAAAGGGTTCTTGCCGCTCTCACATGGTATAAGGCTAAGCGAGACTCGAGTCCTTCGACATCCGATGAGCGAAGCAGATGAGTAGGATTCCGTATGCCTCAAGAATCGGATCCATCATGTATGCCATGATATGTACAAGGCCTGATGTTGCTTTTGCAATAAGCCTAACAAGTAGATACTGGGCAACCTGTGTGAGAGAGTCAATTGGGCAGCGGTAAAGACTATTTTGAAGTACACGAAAAGGACTAAAGAGATGTTCCTAGTTTATGGAGGTGAGGAACAGCTCATCGTGAGGGGTTACGTCGATGCTAGTTTCCAAACCGGCAGAGATGATTGTCGATCACAGTCCGGATTCGTGTATGCGTCTGAGCGGAGGAAGCAGTGGATGAGTTCCAAGCAGGATCTGATGGCGATTGTACCACGTGAAGCGAATACATTGCGGCTTGTGAAGCTGCAAAGGAAGGTGTTTGGATCCGGCATTTTCTGGATGATCTTGGTATTTTTCCAGCCTCGGTGAAACCGTTGGACCTTTATTGTGATAATTCTGGTGCCATCGCACAAGCCAAGGAGCCGAGGAATCACCACAAGGTCAGACACATAGACCCAAAATATCACGATACGAAAGATCGTAAGAATGGTGATGTAGAGTTATGCAAGATTCACACGGATGCAAATGTTGCAGATCCGCTTGACTAAGCCTCTTCCACAACCCAAGCATGAGGGGCACGTTAGAGCCATGGGCATTCGATGTCTATTTGATTGACTCTAGTGCAAGTGGGAGACTGTTGGAGATATGCCCTAGAGGCAATCATGTATGATGATATTTCCTATGTGTTTATGAATAAAGATAGTCCTTGGACATTATCAATGATGTGTATCAGCAAATGCATTGACTTGTTTGTGGGACTATGCATTGTATGATGACTATCCTAAAAGGTCCCTAGTCGAAAGGGCTGTGTGGACGCCTTGACCGACTAGACTAGCATATGACACGATCGATGGCTTGGTCTCACTAGCCATGGAGCATTGGATGCTAACCGGATAATATGGACTTGGAAAGGTCTGGTCGGATTCGACATAGTCGGATCCGAGTCAAGATAAGGTCCGAGTCGGACAGACCCAACTATGAGACGCAGCGATATGTCATCTGTGAGTCTCTAGTACAACATACGTTCTATGTCCTAAGACCTGAGCTGACGCATGTACTCGAGATGGTGATAGACTTGCTTTGGGCCGATAACGCTACTCCGTGACTGGGTAGTTACAAAGGTAGGTTTCGGGTTTGTCCAATCCCATGCTGCGAGACATGGTCGTGCAAGATGGGATTTGCCCCTCCGATCAGGAGAGATATACTCTGGGCCCCAAGCAAAAATACCTATTGGTCATGGTGGATAAATTCACCAAATGGATAGAGGCCAAGCCTGTTAAAATGGCCGAATCCGGACCGGTGATAGACTTCATATCAGGGGTAGTGCACCGTTACGGTGTCCCCACAAAGTATCATCATCTAATGGCACCAACTTCACAGCTGATGAGGTCAAATTATGGTGCAAAAACATGGGCATTAAGCTCGACTACGCCTCAGTCTATCACCCTCAAACTAACGGTCAAGTCGAGCGGGCAAACGGTCTAATCATGAGCGGCATTAAACCCAGACTAGTGCGGTCCCTTAAGGAATCTAATACGCACTGGGTAGAGGAGCTCGACTCCGTACTCTGGGGCTGCGGACCACGCCAAACCGCACTACCGGATTCACATCATTTTTTATGGTGTACGGCGCAGAGGCAGTTTTGCCCTGCGACATAATTCATGACTCACCTCGCGTGAGCATGTATGAAGAAAGAGAAGCCGAACTCGATCGGCAGGACAGTTTGGGCCTTGGAGGAGGAGCGCGACGTGGCAAAAGCTCGTTCGCATTTTATCAACAGCAGGCTCGAAGATATCAAAGCAGAGAAGTACGTGTTGGAATTATGCCCTAGAGGCAATAATAAATTAGTTATTATTATATTTCCTTGTTCATGATAATCGCTTATTATCCATGCTATAATTGTATTGACCGGAAACCGCAATACATGTGTGGATACATAGACAACACCATGTCCCTAGTAAGCCTCTAGTTGACTAGCTCGTTGATCAACAGATGGTTACGGTTTCTGACCATGGACATTGGATGTCGTTGATAACGGATCACATCATTAGAAGAATGATGTGATGGACAAGACCCAATCCTAAGCCTAGCACAAAGATCGTAGTTCGTATGCTAAAGCTTTTCTAATGTCAAGTATCATTTCCTTAGACCATGAGATTGTGCAACTCCCGGATACCGTAGGAATGCTTTGGGTGTACCAAACGTCCTGGCAACGTAATCGGGTGACTATAAAGGTGCACTACAGGTATCTCCGAAAGTGTCTGTTGGGTTGGCACGAATCGAGACTGGATTTGTCACTCCGTGTAAACGGAGAGGTATCTCTGGGCCCACTCGGTAGGACATCATCATAATGTGCACAATGTGACCAAGGGGTTGATCACGGATGATGTGTTACGGAACGAGTAAAGAGACTTGCGGAAACGAGATTGAACAAGGTATCGGGATACCGACGATCGAATCTCGCAAGTACAATACCGCTAGACAAAGGGAATTGTATACGGGATCGATTGAGTCCTTGACATCGTGGTTCATCCGATGAGATCATCGTGGAACATGTGGGAGCCAACATGGGTATCCAGATCCCATTGTTGGTTATTGACCGGAGAACGTCTCGGTCATGTCTGCATGGTTCCCGAACCCGTAGGGTCTACACACTTAAGGTTCGATGACGCTAGGGTTATAAAGGAAGTTTGTATGTGGTTACCGAATGTTGTTCGGAGTCCCGGATGAGATCCCGGACGTCACGAGGAGTTCCGGAATGGTCCTGAGGTAAAGATTTATATATGGAAAGTTTTTGTTCGGGATCCGGAAAAAGTTCAGGTTTTTTCGGTATTGTACCGGGAAGCTTCGAAGGTTCCGGAGGATTCCGGAGGGGTCCTGAGGTCCCGGAAATTGTTCCACCACGTCCAATACAGTAGCATGGGCTGTAGGGGGCGCCCTAGCCTTAATGGGCCAGGGGCACCAGCCCCCTCAAGGCCCATGCGCATGGGAATGGGAAAAACCCTAAAGGGGGAGGCCTCCACTTGACTTGGGAGGCACTCCTCCCCCTTGGCCGCCCCCCCCCCCAAGATGGGATCTAGGGCTGGCCGCCCCCCGTGGGGTGGGGAAACCCAAAAGGGCGCAGCCCCTTCCCCCTATATACTTGAGGTTTTGGGGCTGCCATACACATGAGTTTTCTCCCTCTATTGGTGCAGCCTGCCTCTCCTCCTCCTCCTCTCCCGTGGTGCTTGGCGAAGCCCTGCTGGATTGCCACGCCTCCACCACCACCACGCCGTTGTGCTGCTACATGGATGGAGTCTTCCTCAACCTTTCCCTCTCTCTGGCTGGATCAAGGCATGGGAGACGTCACCAGGCTACGTGTGTTGAACGCGGAGGTGCCGTCCGTTCGCACTAGGATCTCCGGTGACTTGGATCACGCAGTGCACGACTCCTTCAACCCCGTTCTCATGAATGCTTCCGCTTAGCGATCTACAAGGGTATGTAGATGCACTCTCCTTCCCTCGTTGCTAGTTTCACCATAGATAGATCTTGGTGAGACGTAGGAAAATTTTGAATTTCGCTCGTTCCCCAACAAAGGCATCATGAGCTAGGTCTATTGCGTAGATTCTTTGCACGAGTAGAACACAAAGTAGTTGTGGGCGTTGATGTTGTTCAATATGCTTACCGTTACTAGTCCAATCTTGTTTCGACGGTATTGTGGGATGAAGCGCCCGGACCGACCTTACACGCATTTCCACGTGAGACAGGTTCCACTGATCGACATGCACTTGGTGCATAAGGTGGCTAGCGGTGCCGCCTCCCACTTTAGTCGGAACGGATTCGATGAAAAGGGTCCTTATGAAGGGTAAATAGCAATTGGCATATCACGTTGTGGTTTTGCGTAGGTAAGAAACGTTCTTGCTAGAAACCCATAGCAGCCATCGTAAAACATGCAAACAACAATTAGAGGACGTCTAACTTGTTTTTGCAGGGTATGCTATGTGATGTGATATGGCCAAGAAGAATGTGATGAATGATATGTGATGTATGAGATTGATCATGTTCTTGTAATAGGATTCACGACTTGCATGTTGATGAGTATGACAACCGGCAGGAGCCATAGGAGTTGTCTTTATTTATTGTATGACCTGCGTGTCATTAAACAACGCCATGTAATTACTTTACTTTATTGCTAACCGGTAGCCATAGTAGTAGAAGTAATAGTTGGCGAGACAACTTCATGAAGACACGATGATGGAGATCATGATGATGGAGATCATGGTGTCATGCCGGTGACGATGATGATCATGGAGCCCCGAAGATGGAGATCAATGGAGCTACATGATATTGGCCATATCATGTCACTAGTATATAATTGCATGTGATGTTTATTATGTTTATGCATCTTGTTTACTTAGAACGACGGTAGTAAATAATATTATCCCTTACAACAATTTAAAGAAGTGTTCTACACTAACTGTTCACCTTTGCTAAAGTTCGTCGCTTCTAAGCACCAAGAGATGATCGGCAGTGAAGGATTCTAACGTTCACATACAACGGGTGTAAGACAGATTTACACACGCCAAACACTTAGGGTTAACTTGACAAGCCTAGCATGTACGGACATGGCCTCGGAACACAGAGACCGAAAGGTCGAGCATGAGTCGTATAGTAGATACGATCAACATGAAGATGTTCACCGATGATGACTAGTCCGTCTCACGTGATGATCGGACACGGCCTAGTTGACTCGGATCATGTAATCACTTAGATGACCAGAGGGATGTCTATCTCGAGTGGGAGTTCATAAGATGAACTTAATTATCTTGAACATAGTCAAAGACCTTTTGCAAATTATGTAAATAAGCTCGTGCTTTAGTTCCACTGTTTAGATATGTTCCTAGAGAAAATATAGTTGAAAGTTGAAAGTAGCGATTATGCGGACGGTGAAAGCTTATGTCCTTAATGCACCGCCAAGTGCTGAATCCCAAAGCGTTGTTTGTGGATGTTGCGAACATCGGACAAACACGCTTTTGATAACTACGTGATAGTTCGCTTAAACGGTTTAGAGTTGAGGCACGAAGACGCGTTTTCGAAATGTCGCGGAACATATGAGATGTTTCGAGGGCTGAAATTAGGATTTCAAAGCTCGTGCCCACGCCAAGAGGTATGAGACCTCCGGACGAGTTTTCTAGCCTACAAACTATGGGAGAAGATCTCAATCGTTGAGCTTGTACTCAGATTGTCCGGGTACAACAATCACTTGAATCGAGTGGGAGTTAATCTTCCGGATGAGATAGTGATGTTTCTCCAAAGACATTGCCACCAAGCTACTAGAGCTTCGTGATGAACTATAGCATATCAGGGATAGATATGATGATCCTTGAAGTGTTCGCGATGTTTGACACCGAAAGTAGAAGTCAAGTAGGAGCATCAATTGTTGATGGTTGGTAAAACCACTAGTTTCAAGAAGGGCAAGGGCAACAAGGATACTTCATGAAACGGCAAAACAGTTGCTGCTCTAGTGAAGAAACCCAAGGTTGAACCCAAACCCGAAACTAAGTGCTTCAGAATGAGAGGAACGGACACTGAAGCGGAACCACCCTAGATACTTGGTAGATGAGAAGGCTGGCAAGGTCGATAGAAGTATATTGGATATACATCATGTTAATGTGTACTTTACTAGTACTCCTAGTAGCACCAGGGTATTAGATATCGGTTCGGTTGCTAAGTGTTAGTAACTCGAAATAAAAGCTACGGAATAAACGGAGACTAGCTAAAGGTGAGCCGACGATATGTGTTGGAAGTGTTTCCAAGGTTGATGTGATCAAGCATCGGACGCTCCCTCTACCATCGAGATTGGAGTTAAACCTAAAATTGTTATTTGGTGTTTGCGTTGAGCATAGACATGATTGGATTATGTCTATCGCAATACGGTTATTCATTTAAGGAGAATAATGGTTACTCTATTTATTTGAATAAATACCTTCAATGGTCTTGCACCTAAAATAATGGTTTATTGAATCTCGATCGTTGTGATACACATTTTCATGCCAAAAGATATAAGATAGTAATGATAGTACCACTTACTTGTGGCACTCCCATGTAAGTCATATTGGTGTATACGCATGAAGAAGCTCCATGCTGATGGATCTTTTTCACTCGTTTTTGAAAAGTTTGAGACATGCGAACCATGTCTATTGGTGTATACGCATGAAGAAACTCCATGCAGATGGATAGTTTGGACTCACTTGATTTTGAATCACTTGAGATATGCAAAACATACCACATGGGCAAGATGACCGAAAAGCCTCGGTTTCAAGAAGATGGAACAAGATAGCAACTTGTTGGAAGTAACACATTTTGATATGTGCAGTCCAATGAGTGCCGAGGCATGCAAAGTGAATATTGTTATGTTCTTACTTCACAGATGATTCGAGTAGATGTTGAGTATATTTACTTGATGAAACACAAGTCTGAATTATTGAATGGTTCAAGTAATTTCAGAGTGAAGTTTAAGATCTTCGTGACAAGAGGATAGAATGTCTATGATGTGATCATAGAGATGAATATCTGAGTTATTTAGTTTTGGCACACAATTAAGACATTGTGCAAATTGTTTCACAATTAATACCGCTGGAACACCATAGTGTGATGGTGTGTCCGAACATCATAGTTGCACCCTATTGGATATGGTGCGTACCATGATGTCTCTTATCGAATTACCACTATCGCTCATGGGTTAGGCATTAGAGACAACCGCACTCACTTTAATAGGGCACCACGTAATTCCGCTGAGATGACACCATATGAACTATGGTTTAGAGAAACCTAAGCTGTCATTTCTTAAAGGTTTGGGGCTGCGGCGCTTATGTGAAAAAGTTTCAGGTTGATAAGCTCGAACCCAAAGCGGATAAAATGCATCTTCATAGGACACCCAAAATGGTTGGGTATACCTCCTAATTCAGATCCTAAAGCAATAGGGATTGTTTCTTGAATCGGGTCCTTTCTCGAGGAAAAGTTTGTCTCGAAAAGTTGAGTGGGAGGATGGTGGAGACTTGATGATGTTATTGAACCGTCACTTCAACTAGTGTGTAGCAGGGCACAGGAAGTTGTTCCTGTGGCACCTACACCAATTGAAGTAGAAGCTTATGATAGTGATCATGAAGTTTTGGATCAAGTCACTACCGTACCTCGTAGGGTGACAAGGATGCGTACTACTTCAGAGTGGTACGCAATCCTGTCTTGAAGGTCATGTTGCTAGACAACAATGAACCTACGAGCTATGGGGAAGCGATGGTGGGCTCATATTCCGACAAATGGTTAAAAGCCATGAAATCCGAGATAGGATCCATGTATCGTAACAAAGCATGGACTTTGGTGGACTTGCCGATGATCGGCAAGCCATTGAGATAAATGGATCTTTAAGAAGAAGATTTGACGTGGGACGGTAATGTTACCGCCTATGAAGCTCGACTTGTGGCGAAGAGTTTTTCACGTGTTCAAGGAGTTGACTACGGTGAGATTTTCTCACCCGTAGCGATGCTTAAGTCTGTCGGAATCATGTTAGCATTAGCTGCATTTATGAAATCTGGCAGATGTATGTCAAAGTGAGTTTCCTTACCAGTCTTCGTAAGGAAAGGTTGTATATGATACAATCAGAAAGTTTTTGTCAATCCTAAGGATGCTAAAAGGTATGCTGGCTCCAGCGATCCTTCTAAGGACTGGAGTAAGCATCTCGGAGTTGGAATGTACACTTTGATGAGATGATCAGAGATTTTGGGTTTATATAAAGTTTATGAGAAACTTGTATTTCCAAAGAAGTGAGTGGGAGCACTATAGAATTTCTGATGAGTATATGTTGTTGATCAGAAATGATGTAGAATTTCTGGAAAGCATATAGGGTTATTTGAAAAGTGTTTTTCAAGTGAAAACCTGTATTAAGCTACTTGAACATTGAGCATCAAGATCTATGAGGATAGATCAAAAATGCTTAATAATACTTTCAAATGAGCATATACCTTGACATGATCTTGAAGGTGTTCAAGATGGATCAGTCAAAGAAGGAGTTCTTGGCTGAGTTGTAAGGTATGAAGTTAAGACTTAAAGCTCGACCACGGCAGAAAAGAGAGACAGGACGAAGGTCGTCCCCTATGCTTCGTACATAGGCTCTATAGTATGCCATGCTGTGTACCGCACCGGAAGTGTGCCTTGCCATGAGTCAGTCAAGGGGTACAAGAATGATCCAGGAATGGATCATTGGACAGCGGTCAATAATTGTCCTTGGAGTAAATAAGGACATGTTTCTCGATTATGGAGGTGATAAAGAGTTCGGCGTAAAGGGTTACGTCGATGCAAGCTTTAACACCTATCCGAATGACTCTGAGTAGTAAACCGGATACGTATAGTGGAGCAACCATTTGGAATAGCTTCAAGTGGAACGTGGAAGCAGCATTTACAATATGACTTAGAGAATTGCGAAGTAAATAACGGATCTGAATGTTGCAGACGCATTGACTAAAACCTCTCTTACAAGCAAAACATGATCAAACCCCAGAACTCATTGAGTCTTAATCACATGATGATGTGAACTAGTTTACGTACACTAGTAAACTCTTTGGATGTTGGTCACATGGCGATGTGACTTATCGTTGTTAATCACATGACGATGTGAACTAGATTATTGACTCTAGTGCAAGTGGGAGACTGTTGGAATTATGCCCTAGAGGCAATAATAAATTAGTTATTATTATATTTCCTTGTTCATGATAATCGTTTATTATCCATGCTATAATTGTATTGACCGGAAACCGCAATACATGTGTGGATACATAGACAACACCATGTCCCTAGTAAGCCTCTAGTTGACTAGGTCGTTGATCAACAGATGGTTACGGTTTCCTGACCATGGACATTGGATGTCATTGATAAGGGATCACATCATTAGAAGAATGATGTGATGGACAAGACCCAATCCTAAGGCTAGCACAAAGATCGTAGTTCGTATGCTAAAGCTTTTCTAATGTCAAGTATCATTTCCTTAGACCATGAGATTGTGCAACTCCCGGATACCGTAGGAATGCTTTGGGTGTACCAAACGTCCACAACGTATCGGGTGACTATAAAGGTGCACTATGGTATCTCCGAAAGTGTCTGCATTGGGTTGGCAACGAATCGAGATGGATTTGTCACTCCGTGTAAACGGAGAGGTATCTCTGGGCCCACTCGGTAGGACATCATCATAATGTGCACAATGTGACCAAGGGGTTGATCACGGGATGATGTGTTACGGAACGAGTAAAGAGACTTGCCGGAAACGAGATTGAACAAGGTATCGGGATACCGACGATCGAATCTCGGGCAAGTACAATACCGCTAGACAAAGGGAATTGTATACGGGATCGATTGAGTCCTTGACATCGTGGTTCATCCGGATGAGATCATCGTGGAACATGTGGGAGCCAACATGGGTATCCAGATCCCGTTGTTGGTTATTGACCGAGAACGTCTCGGTCATGTCTGCATGGTTCCCGAACCCGTAGGGTCTACACACTTAAGGTTCGATGGACGCTAGGGTTATAAAGGAAGTTTGTATGTGGTTACCGTATGTTGTTCGGAGTCCCGGATGAGATCCCGGACGTCACGAGGAGTTCCGGAATTGTCCGGAGGTAAATATTTATATATGGAAAGTTGTTGTTCGGGTTCCGAAAAAGTTCGGGTTTTTGGTATTGTACTGGAAGCTTCCGGAAGGTTCCGGAGGATTCCGGAGGGGTCCGGAGGTCCGGAAATTGTTCCACCATGTCCAATACAGTAGCATGGGCTGTGAGGGGCGCCCTAGCCTTAATGGGCCAGGGCACCAGCCCCCAAGGCCCATGCGCATGGGAAGGGGAAACCCTAAAGGGGAGGCCTCCACTTGACTTGGGAGGCACTCCTCCCCCTTGGCCGCCCCTAGATGGGATCTAGGGCTGGCCGCACCCCTTGGGGTGGAAACCCTAAAGGGGGCGCAGCCCCCTTCCCCCCTATATATACATGAGGTTTTGGGGCTGCCATACACATGAGTTTTCTCCCTCTATTGGTGCAGCCCTGCCTCTCCTCCTCCTCTCGCTCCTCCACCACCACCACGCCGTTGTGCTGCTGCTGGATGGAGTCTTCCTCAACCTCTCCCTCTCTCCTTGCTGGATCAAGGCATGGGAGACGTCACCGGGCTGTACGTGTGTTGAAATGCTGTTAGAAGAGGGCTATGTGATGTTAGTTTCAGATTCTTATCAGAACATGCACTTTTGTCATTTTTGCTATGATTGATGTGTGCACCCTATGAACTTGAGTCCTACATGTGTTTTGTAATATGCCATGCCATCTTTACAGGGGTGTATTCCATGTATTTTTGTGATCTCTTTGGTGACTAGCACAAGCATGCAAACTAGGCTTCATGATGTTGCTGATTTCAGCCCCTGTTCTGCTGATATTTTTATTCCATGTAAACTTGATGCTACAGAGAGATCCATGCTTATTGTGAGATACTTCAGTAAGGATGTTTTGACCATATGGTTATTCTCTATCCATACATGCCCTTTTTTGCAATTTTGGAGTGCCATTGCTTGAGTCAATCGAGCTCTACTTTCGCTATAAAATGTTTCCTGGCAGGTTGTTTACATGTTATTCAATTTTGCCAAGGTTGTTGTAGTTGATCCGTGTACGCTATGATATTGTTCTTGTCATGTATAGCTTCTATGCCATGTCTTCTTACTGTGAGTTGCCTTGCCATGCCATGTATTGCTCTGTGGTGAGTGGTTCAAGCTCGCCAACATGCCTACTTATTGTTGTTCCTGCCATGTATGAATCTGTAATATAACTTGCCATGTTTACATGGATGCCATCATATTTTGTGTACCCTTTTGGCTTATGGTCAGTAAGGGACTTTTGTTCTATGTATTTGGTAGATTCATGCCATGCCTTTGTTTGCCATGATAAGTTCCTGTAACATGTTTTTTGATAGCCCTAAACATTGCAACCTGATGTTATTTCTGCAAAGTCTGAAGCTGTTAGTATTTGCAATCTTGCCATGTCTTTTTGAGCATGTTCTAGTGATTTCTGGAGTTAGCTCAGTGTTCATGTTTTGTCATGCTTTACCTGTAAATCATGCCCATGCCTTTTTTTATCATGTGGAGATTCTGTAGCATGTTGTTTTGATGCTTGCAATATGTGTTGAACCGTTGCTCCGTTTTGAGTGTGCTCTATATGAAACTTGCTTAGAATTGCATGTAGCTTCATATTATCATGTTGCATCCTTGTTTTGAGGTGTTTGCTTGATGTTTGTATGCATTTTGCATCAATGCCATGTTTAACTTGTTTTGCTCATATCTTCTAGGCCGTAGCTCGAATCTAATGAACTTTATATGTAACTTGACTAGAATTTCGTGTAGATCATCGTGGTGCATCTTAACTTGCTGTTTAACAACTTGAACTTAAGGTTTATTCAGATCTGGACCAATTTCGAAATTTGCATATGAGGACTTACCGAATTGTTATATGTTGCTTCCGGCCTCATTTAAACTTGCTTTGATGTGTTGCTCTTGTTTGCATCATCTCTTGCCATGAGTAGCTTCATCTAGATTTGTCATACATCATGCTTTGTTGTGCATCATGCCTTGTTCATGTGTGCTTCTTCTTGTTAGTTCTGTTTGTTCGTTGCATCCGGTGTGAGGATTCGCTCGCTCACGCTTGGTTCGGCTTCATCCATTCATCTTCTTCATGGACTCGTTCTTCTTCCTAGCGGGATTTCAGGCAAGATGACCGCTACCTGGATCTCACTACTATCATTGCTATGCTAGTTGCTTCGTTCTTTCGCTATGCTGCGTTACCTATCACTTCTTTGCTGCTCAAGCCTCCCAAATTGTCATGAACCTCTAACTCGTTGTCACCCTTCCTAGCAAACCGTTGTTTGGCTATGTTACCGCTTTGCTCAGCCCCTCTTATAGCGTTGTTAGTTGCAGGTGAAGATGAAGTTTGTTCCTTGTTGGAACATGGAGATGTTGTTCCTTGTTGGAACATGTTTACTTGTTGGGATATCACAATATATCTTATATTATTAATGCATCTATATACTTGGTAAAGGGTGGAAGGCTCGGCCTTATGCCTGGTGTTTTGTTCCACTCTTGCCGCCCTAGTTTCCGTCATATCGGTATTATGTTCCCGGATTTTGCGTCCCTAACGCGGTCGGGTGATTTATGGGACCCCCTTGACAGTTCGCTTTGAATAAGACTCCTCCAGCAAGGCCCAACCTTGTTTTTACCATTTGCCTCACCTAGACCTTTTTACCTTGGGCTTAGGAGTCGAGGGTCATCTTTAATTTAGCCCCCGGGCCGGTGCTTCTCTAAGTGCTGGTTCGAACCAAAACCCTTTCTTGGGGACCACCACGAGGAAACTTGAGGCCTGGTTTTACTGGTAGCCTGTCTCATCCGGTGTTGACCTGAGAACGAGATATGTGCAGCTCCTATCTGGATTGTCGGCGCATCAGGCGGTCTTGCTGGTCTTGTTTTACCATTGTCGAAATGTCTTGTAGCCGGATTCCAGACCGATCGGTCTTCCCGGGAGAAGGAATATCCTTCGATTGATCGCGAGAGCTTATCATGGGCTAAGTTGGGCCACCCCTGCAGGGTTTGAACTTTCGAAAGCCGTGCCCGCGGTTATGTGGCAGATGGGAATTTGTTAATATCCGGTTGTAGTAAACTTGAAGCAAACTCTTCTAAAATACACCAACCGTAATGCGTAACTGTGAGTGTCTCTTTTCGGGTTGATCGAGAGGAGAACATGGTTCTTGGGTTATGTCGGCGTAAGTAGGAGTTCAGGATCACTTCTTGATCATTACTAGTTGACGACCGTTCCTTTGTTTCTCTTCTCGCTCTCATTTGCGTATGTTAGCCACCATATATGCTTAGTCGCTGCTGCAACCTCACCACTTTACCCCTTCCTTTCCCATTAAGCTTTGCTAGTCTTGATACCCATGGTAATGGGATTCTTTGAGTCCTCGTGGCTCACATGATTACTACACCAACAGCTGATTTAGGTACAGGTTTCGCGATGATCATGACGCGAGGCGATGTTTACTTGTTTTGGAGTTCTTCTTCTGCTTCTTCGATCAGGGGATAGGTTCCAGGTCGGCAGCCTGGGCTAGCAGGGTGGATATTGTTTGAGCTTCTGTTTATGTGACATTGTATGTATTGGATGCCTGGGCTAGCAGCCTGTTTTGTTGTATTCATGTGACATTGTATGTATTGGATGTATCCCCACTATTATGTAATGTTGATGTAATGATATCCACCTTGCAAAAGCGTTTCAATATGCGGGTCTATCCTTGGTGGGACCGTCGAGTTCCTTTTGGATAGAGTCGCATATTGGGCGTGACACATCTCCTCCTCAGGACGACCTGTGAGCAAACCTACATACATGTTTATGGTAGTCGCCTTCCTCGCCGAACTCTTTCAAAGTTCGTTTAAGCACTTACTGAAAATGCCGCGATTTAAGACATCGATTCTCCTTTACGGAGTCGGACAAGCTGAGCACGAACATCCTTTTGGTCCTCTACCAGTTGGGTGTTGTCTTCTTGGAGGTTATTTCTCTCCTTCCGCAGCCTTGTAAGCACGCTCTCGCCGGCCTTTAGCTGGCGCAGGAGCTGTTGCTTGTCCGGATCCAGTCCGGCGCCATTTGCAATATCATTGTCAGACTTATACACACGCCGCACTTCACAAGCTACTTATTTTTCAATGTATATATTACCGGAGGGGGTTTCTGTGGCTCCCCCTGTGGCGGCTAGTGCGGCCTCAAGCTGGGCCTTGCACTCTTCAAGCTCCTGGGACAGTCGGGTATTCTTTTCCGTAAGATCCTGCATAACAAATGATCCTTAAATCAGTTATCCTAACTATTTTAAGTCTCGGGGGCTACTGGCATATACAACTGTCAAAATTCCTTACCCGTATGTCCTTTACATACTGCTCCATGGCTCTGGCTAGACCATCTTGAGCGGCACGGAGGTGCGCATCTCCCCAATTGAAGGCATTCAATGCCTCTTGGGAGAAACATGCGTCATGAAGAACTGTCCGGCGGCGCCTGTGATTCATCGCACTCTCCACCTCGGAGTTGGTGGCGGACAATGTGTCGGCATCCGTTGTCGGAGGAGCATCCGACATGACGCCTCAATGTTTACCTCCGCTTCCGGACCCGGCCTTGGAGCCCTGGCCGGGCGAAGGCTCGATTGGCAATCTCCCGGACATAGTCCGGCGCGCTCTTTTCTGAAAAGACCTTTGGTGTTAATGCGCCTTCTAGGAATCAATCCACAGGGATATGGTGGCACGCCTTACCGTTCTTGGCGGCATTTCAATCCGAACCGCACTTCTTTTTAGCTCTGCGTGGCAGCGCTGCCCCTTGTTGGTTAGCCGCGCATGCTCGGCCTCCTGCCTCGAAGGAACCCCTGCGAAAACACCATCAAGTATGCGGTGGTTAGAAATAAAAGCACGGGTGGGTCATGGGATCCAATTTCGGTCACGGTTACAGGAGGCCAGAAATAGTCCGGGGTAGTCGGCCGTGATGGCAACCAAAGCATTGTCGATGCTTAGTTGATGGAACACCCCGTCGATCAGCTCCACCTTTATATCCGGGTCCTCTTCGGAGGCCGGATCGAGGGACGTTTCCGGCTCCTCGGGTTGTGGAGGCGGGCTGTGTATCTTCTCCACGGCCCGGCGCAGTTCCTGCGTAGAAACCATGAGATGAGATATTTAACCACGGGAACATGGATCGGACAGGCCACAAAGATATTCGCTTACCCAACTTCGTGGATTACTCGAAGAGAACCCGTTCAGCGGACTGACGCAGAGGAAATCCTCCTCTTCCCCTTTGTACATGGCGGACAAGGTCTTCACCAGTTCGATGACCGATCCCGGCCCTTTGCGGCCGGGTGGCATCATCCTCCCCGTTGAAATCCCACATGGGGTGGCCCCTATATTGGAGCGGCTGAACTCCCCGCATGATGCATGTGGCCATGACACCAATCATGGTCAGTCCGGAATGAGCCAACAATCTTATTCGCTCATCGGTAAAGGGCGTCCCTGCCGACTTCCCCCTGGGGGCTCCGCGGGCGCCAACTCAGGCGTTTCTTCAAAGGAGTATTGCTGAACTCCGGGAGGCCGATCCGAAAAGGATCCGGCAGCGGGACGTCTTCTATATAAAACCATTCCGAAGGCCAGTCTTCGGACGCCTTCTTCGGGGTTCCGGATAGATATCCGGTCCCGGCGATGCGCCACAGCTCGGCTCCGCCCACTTGATATATTGACCCCTCATGAGAACGGGGCACAAGGCAGAACACAGATCGAAATGGGCCTCAACACCCAGGAACAGCTCACAAAGGGCCACAAAGCCCGCTATATGCAAGATGGAGGCAGGCGTAAGGTTGTGCAGCTGGAGGCCGTAGATCTCCAGAAGCCCCCGGAGAAACGGATGGACTCGAAATCCGAGTCCTCTCATTAAATGAGAGACGAAGCATACCCACTCTCCCTTAGAGGGATCGGGGATGCGCTCACTTTGCTTCCGCCCTTATAAGTGGCGCGAGTCCGGAACGCACCGGAACCCGGGAAGGCCGGGGAAGGAATCCCTTGGTTTGGGCGCCACCAATTCGCTTGCGGGACTGACATCTCCCAATCTCCGGGCTGAGGGCTGGGAGCGCGAGAGGAGGAGCCGCGTCACGATCGTCCATGGTGGAATGGATTTTTTGTCAAGGCGCTCTAATGACGGCTCGCGAGGGAGGATGGTGCGATCCGGATCCGGATCCCGTCTCTTTTATAGACGGCTCATTTGCACAAACAAGGGGGTACATGTAAAGATACCCTGACTTTTCACATTCGTTCGACACGTGGAAGATGGCCATTATTGGGCGTAGAAGCCAAGGGGCGCAACATTTATCAGAAGCCAGACACTATTCGACAAGTATATGGAATTTGGAGAAGAACCCGCCTCGCAATGCCGAAGACAATCTATGCGCCGGACTCATCATCATTGAAGCCTGGTTCGGGGGCTACTGAGGTAGCCCCGTAGTAGGGGTTGTCCGGATAGCCGAACTATCATCGTTGGCCGGACTCCTGGACTATGAAGATACAAGATTGAAGACTTCGTCCCGTGTCCGGATGGGACTTTCCTTGGCGTGGAAGGCAAGCTTGGCGATACGGAAATGTAGATCTCCTACCAATGTAACCGACTCTGTGTAACCCTAACCCTATCCAAGTGTCTATATAAACCGGAGGGTTTTTAGTCCGTGGGGCGAACAACAATCATACCATAGGCTAGCTTCTAGGGTTTAGCCTCTACGATCTCGTGGTAGATCTACTCTTGTACTACCCATATCATCAATATTAATCAAGCAGGAGTAGGGTTTTACCTCCATCGAGAGGGCCCGAACACAGGTAAAAACATCGTGTCCCTTGTCTCCTGTTACCATCCGCCTAGACGCACAGTTCGGGACCCCCTACCCGAGATCCGCCGGTTTTGACACCGACACCCACCATGCTAGCTGGGACCCACCATAGTGGGAGGATGACTTGTGGGCCAACTAAGTTGACGGGGACGGAGGGCTTTGTCAACTTAGTCAATATGAATGATTCTAGCTCCAGTGACCATACGATGTCCATCCAACGGCCGTAGTGCTTCTTCAACCTCTGGTCTTCTTGCTCCAAATTACCAAAGCAGCGCCGGGTCGTGCCACATGCTCCTACCTCCGTGGCCGGGCTGTGCTGCCGTGGAGGCCTCACCGCCCTACTATTCCCACTTTGCTGGCCGGGACTGCAGCGGCGGCAGCCTCACACCGCAGCTGAACTAGTGAACCCTCGTGACTCCTCTCCATGGCGGGCTTCCCCGCCGCGTCTTTCCCAGCTCCGCGTCATCCCCTTCCTAGGCCTCGCCGTCGTCCCACCGCCGTGGTGCTCTCGTGTGACCTGGTCAACGTGGTAAAGGAACGACTTCCATCGGACGTGGATCAGTCGTGGAGAGGCCGACAGCTGGGTCCACGGCCTGCAAAGAAGGGAAGTGCCTCCTTGTTACGCGGAAAATAATGATTCCTCCACCTGACAGCTGGGACCCACCGGACGGGCCTTTGTATTTCGCGGAAAAAATGTTACCCCCTGACTGCTGGGACCCACCAGCTTCATCTTCGCACGCAAGGAAGTGCGTCCGGGCAAAAAAACGATTCGCCCCTGTCGGTGTCAAAACCGGCGGATCTCGGGTAGGGGGTCCCGAACTGTGCGTCTAGGCGGATGGTAATAGGAGACTAGGGACACGATGTTTTTACCCAGGTTCGGGCCCTCTCGATGGAGGTAAAGCCCTACTCCTGCTTGATTAATATTGATGATATGGGTAGTACAAGAGTAGATCTACCACGAGATCAGAGAGGCTAAACCCTAGAAGCTAGCCTTTGGTATGATTGTTGTATGTCCCTATCGACTAGCCTGGCCTCGGTTTATATAATGCACAAGAGGCCTAGGATAACAAGAGTCCTAGCCGAATACGCCGGTGGGAAGGAGTCCTTGTCTTGATCGCCAAGTCTCGTGGAATCTTCCTTGTATGCGGCAGCTGTCCGGATGGCCCATGAGTATACGACCATGGGGGTCCTCGGCCCAATCTAACAGATTGGGAGATGACGTGGTGAGTACCCCCTGTTGGAGATATGCCCTAGAGGCAATCATGTATGATGATATTTCCTATGTGTTTATGAATAAAAGATAGTCCTTGGACATTATCAATGATGTGTATCAGCAAGTATGTGACTTGTTTGTGGGACTATGCATTGTATGATGATTGTCCTAAAAGGTCCATAGTCGAAAGGGCTGTGTGGACACGCAGCCGACTAGACTGGCATATGACACGGTCAATGGCTTGGTCTCACTAGCCATAGAGCATTGGATGCTAACCGGATAATATGGACTTGGAAAGGTCTTGTCGGATTCGACATAGTCGGATCCGAGTCGAGATAAGGTCCGAGTCGGACAGACCCAACTATGAGACGCTTGGCGATATGTCATCTGTGAGTCTCTAGTACAACATACGTTCTATGTCCTAAGACCTGAGCTGGCGCATGTACTCGGGATGGTATGAGACTTGCTTTGGGCCGACCAAATGCTACTCCGTGGTGGGTAGTTACAAAGGTAGGTTTCGGGTTTGTCCGGTCCATCTTTGCGAGACATGGTCGAGCAAGATGGGATTTGCCCCTCCGATCGGGAGAGATATACTCTGGGCCCCTCGTGCGATCCGACCGGGATAAGCATGGCCCTGCGACAAGGATTATGAGATAATCCGGATTGTGCTTTCGAGTATCCTTTGGAGCGAGAAAGAGGTCGGGTTAGCACAAGGATGACAGTCTACGCCTTTAGCCCGGCAACATATATCGTGTGGCAAAAGGAACAGAAGTGTGATGTACAGGTTAGCCTAACCAGCTTCATAGTCTGCTTGGTGGTGTGCACGCCTTGCTAGAGGCCGCTACCAACCCGTGCAGGTCGGAGGTGATCGAACTGTGATCAAGCTGACTTGAACCTAAGGGGTCGCAGCTTAAGGAAAGAACCTCTGAGGTTGGTTCGTGGGACACAGTCGGATGTGATCCGAACTGGACTAACAACGTGACTGAGTAGACTTTGGGCTTTAGGGTCCGTGCGAGGCCCAAGTGTTGAGCTCGCGACGGACGCCTATATAAAGTGGAGGTGCGGCACACTCAGGAAGAAGAACGCCTCGGCCTCAGGAGGTTGATCGCTTCGGCCTCAGGAGGTTGATCGCTTCGGCCTCAGGAGGCTGATCGCTTCGGCGCTGCAACTAGGGTTTGCATGTGTTGCGAATAGCCACCTCCACTCGCCGCCGACTGTGTGATCGGACCTAGCAGTCCGCCGCGGTGTTCCTCCACCTGCAGCGGATACCGTTAGAGGCGGTGCACTTGTGCCGCTTCTGGCGAACTTGTACGTGGGATCGAACGGCGGCTGTTCGAGGAGATCGAGCGAGGAGGAGGCGATCACACGCGACGCTGCCCCAACTATTCTTCCGCTGCACGGCACTGCGGCGTCTAGTGGTAATGACGAACTGTGATCCATCTCCGTGTAGCATGTTCTTGGATGTTACTGCTTGGCGTGGGAAGATTTTAATTTGCAGTCAACGCACCCTACATAGAACCCAACAGTGGTATAAGAGCCTCGGTTATAGGATTTGGATTCAGATCGTATGCATATTAGATATGCGGAGGCGGCAGATGAGATCTGTTGTCCTTGAAGAGATCAGCTATGTGCACGGTTGATGTGATCAACTGCACATGGGGATCGTTGAGGCTATGTTTTCTGTCAATCGGGATAGATGAGGTCGTGACACGATCTGCCCCTACCGGTCGGTCATCCGCCATCGGGATAGATGAGGGACCGCCGTATGCGTAGCGCCGTGTATTTCGTACCCAACACACAAACCGGTAGAATGCGATTCTATGCATAACTTTGTTTTGCAGGTTTGATGTGAATAGTATGGCTCATGTGTATGTGATGCATGTGTGTAATTTATACGTGGCCTGCGTGTCATGTTTGTCGACGGCGAGAATAAAGTGCTGTCATTATATTGTATAACGACCTGCGAGTCGACTTGTGACTCTATGTAAAATTCATTACTAGTTGTAGTAGTTGGATAATAGAGATCAGGTTGGTGTCTTGGCGTCCCGGCGTGACAAACAAGATGGAGTTCCTAGATGGTCATCGGAGTCGGAGCCGGCCCAGAAGAACGTCCATGAAAGGAGCCATACTATTTCACAATATGTGTTATATTTGTGATTGTTATGCTTCTTTGTTTCTATGCATGTTAGAATGATAGAATGATCCCTCATGAATATCAAGCGAATTGCCATCCCCGATGTTGCACCTTTCGCACGTCAGAAATGCGTCTAGTAGTGGGCTCATAAAATTGGGGTGCTGCTAGGTGTTCTTGAACTGAAGGGTTAAATGTCGGACACGGACATACCTTTGCATCGAGTTAACTTGACAAGGCTATCAAAAGCGGTTTTGGGCCTTGTGGCAAAGAAGGTTGGGAGCCGGGGTATGAGATACCTTCCCGACCGACAGGAGTCATATAGAGATACGATTAGCAAGGAGTTGCTTACCGGATAGGTATGTTGGCTAGCAGTGATGCTAAAGCTCACTAGTTGCATGCGCTACTCGGATCCTGAATCACTGAGAGTTTGCGGAGGATGCTTTGACTTGATTGGGAGTATTTACATTTAGGCTAGAATTACTCTACATAAACACATTGCTTAGTGATTGCATATTTTCTGTTGTAGATCAATGGCACCACCTGCTCAACCCAACTTTGCATTGAAATCAATTCTGGAAAAGGATAAACTGAATTGAACAAACTTTACCACACAGTATAGAAATCTGAGAATAGTTCTCAAGCATGATAAAAAGGAACATGTTCTAGAGGATCCACTTCCAGAGCAACCTGCCGATAATGCTAGTGCCACAGCTAAGAATGCCTACGAGAAACTCGTTGATGAATCAACGGAGATCAGCTGTCTGATGCTGGCTTGTATAGAGCCCGATTTGCAACAGCATTTCGAAAATGTTGAGGCTTACGATATGATCGAGAGTCTCAAGAGCATGTTCCAGACACAGGCTAGGACCGAAAGGTTCAACGTCTGGCGATCCTTGATGGATTGCAAGCTGAAGGAAGGTGATCCACTGAGCCCACATGTGACCAAGATGATCGGACATGTGCAATCTTTGGATCGTTTGGGCTTCCTGCTCTTGGATGAGCTGACTCTTGATGCTTACGGGTTCTCTTCCGCCCGATTATGGGACGTTCATCTCAAACTATCATATGCATGGCATGGATAAGAAGCTCACTGAATTGCATTGGATGCTCAAGGTGGCGAGCAGGATATTAAGAAAGGCACGCATCAAGTGTTGATGGTGCAGAAATCGGCTAAGTTCAAGAAGAGTTGGTCCAAGAAAAAGGCTAAGGCAAAGGGCACGGAGATGGTAACCTCTGCTGCTGCACCGAAGTCTGGACTGGACTCGAAGACCGTTTGCTATCACTGCAAGGAGACCGTTCACTGGAAGAGGAACTGTAGCAAGTGGCTTGCGGAGCATGGCAAGAAGGCCGGGAATGCTGCTTCAGGCAAAGGTACACTTGCTGCGTATGTTATAGACATTTACCTTGCTGACATACCTAGTAGCTCTTGGGTATTTGATACCGGATCGGTTGTTCATATTTGCAACTTCGATGAGGGGCTGGTAAGAACTAGGCGTGTGGCACAAGGGGAGATTGACATCCGAATTCGGCAACAAAGCAAGAGTTGCTGCGTTGGAGGTCGACGCGATGCAGCTCCAGCTTCCTTCCGGATTCATAATGGAATTGAATAATTGTTATTACATTCCTGCACTTAGTCGGAACATTATTTCTGCCTCATGTTTGATGAGTCAAGGTTATGAATTCAATCTAAAGGACAATGGTTGTTCGATATTTTTGAATGGTATGTTCCACGGCTATGCACCCATTGTTGATGGGCTATTTATATTGAATCTAGAACGAGGAACGGTCTATAACGTGAATGTCAAGAGGCATAAGCCTAATGAGATAAATCCGACATACTTACGGCATTGCCGGCTTGGACACATTAGCACGAACGCATGAAGAAGCTCCATGATGATGGGCTCCTAACCCGTCCGACTTGGTCGTTCGAGACATGTGAATCATGCTTGCTCGGCAAGATGACTAAATCTCCTTTCTCAAAGAGTTGAGAGGCGTCCAGAGCTATTGAACTTATACATAGTGATGTGTGTGGTCCAATGAGCACAACCGCCGAGAGGTGGCTATCTCGATTGCCGTGACTTTTACCGGCGACTTGAGTAGATATGGATATATCTATTTGATGAGGCACAAGTCGGAGACTTTTGAAAAAGTTCAAAGAGTTTCAGAGCGAGGTTGAGAATCAGCTCGGCAAGACTATAAAGCTTCTGCGATCTGATCGTGGAGGGAGTAAATGAGCCAGAGTTTGATGATCATCCCGAAAAGTCGAGGTATAGTACCTCAGCTCACACCTCCGGGTGCATGCCACGGAGAAAGCGGCGTGTCGGAGCGGAGAAATAGGACCTTATTGGACATGGTCCGGTCTATGATGAGCAAATCGGATTTACCCTTGTCATTTTGGGGATACGCTCTAGAAACTGCAGCTTTCACTTAATAGGGTACCATCAAAATCCGTAGACAAGACACCACATGAGATGTGGACCGGGAAGACTCCCAGTTTGTCTTTTCTAAAGATTTGGGGTTGTGAAGCATTTGTCAAGCGACTTATGTCAGACAAGCTTACACCCAAGTCGGATAAATGCATATTCATGGGATATCCGAGGGAAACCTTGGTATATAGCTTCTACAACCGTGAGGAGAACAAAGTGTTTGTTGCTCGGAATGGGGTTTTCCTTGAGAAAGAGTTTCTCAGTCGGGAGGCCAGTGGGAGGACGGTTGGACTCGAAGAAATTCGAGGACCACTCGGGGGCAGCTCGGTGGTGATGAGATCATACCGAGTCGGTCGAGGAACACAGTAGTGGAAGCGGCACCGGAACCACGGAGGTCGGAAAGATTGCGAGAGTCGCGATGTATTGTTGCTAAAGCGACAGGCCGCCACATATCGCGGAAGCGATGGTGAGCCCAGATTCGAGGCATGGTGGAGGCCATCGAGATCCGAGTTAAAGTCCATGGATGAGAATCAAGTCTAGGACGTGGTTGATCCGCCACCTGGCGTAACTGCCATTGGTTGCAAATGGGTCTTTAAGAAGAAAACCGATGTGGATGGAAATGTTCAGATCCACAAAGCTCGTGTTGTCGCTAAAGGTTATGGACAAGTTCAAGGAATTGACTACGACGAGACTTACTACTACCGGTAGCGATGCTGAAATCAGTGAGGATCATACTAGCTATAGCTGCATATTTCGATTACAAGATATGGCAGATGGATGTTAAAACGGCTTTCCTTCACGGAAATTTAACCGAGGATGTGTATATGATGCAGCCCGAGGGTTTTGTCGATCCGACTAGCACTAGTAAGTTATGCAAGCTCAAGAGATCCATTTATGGGTTGAAGCAAGCATCTCAGAGTTGGAACATTCGTTTTGATGAGGTCAAATCCTTTGGTCTCGGTTTCATCAAAAGCGAAGAGGACTCTTGTTTATACAAGAAGTTAAGTGGGAGCTCGATAGTGTTTTTGATCTTGTATGTGGATGACATACTACTGATCAGAAATAATGTTTCGATGTTAAACTCGGTCAAGGGATCATTGAATGGCAAGTTTTCGATGAAGGACCTTGGTGAGGCAGTCTATATTTTAGGCATTAAGATTTATAGAGATAGATCGAGGAGGCTACTCGGCTTAAGCCGAGCACGTACATAGATAAAGTGTTGAAGCGGTTCAACATGAGTGAGGCGAAGAAAGGGTTCTTGCCCTCTCACATGGTATAAGGTTAAGCGAGACTCGAGTCCTTCGACATCGATGAGCGAAGCAGGATGAGTAGGATTCCGTATGCCTCGGCAATCGGATCCATCATGTATGCCATGATATGTACAAGTCCTGATGTTGCTTTTGCAATAAGCCTAACAAGCAGATACCAGGCCAACCCAGGTGAGAGTCACTGGGTAGCGGTAAAGACTATTTTGAAGTACCTGAAAAGGACTAAAGAGATGTTCCTAATTTATGGAGGTGAGGAAGAGCTCGTCGTAAGGGGTTACGTTGATGCTAGTTTCCAAACTGACAGAGACGATTGTCGATCACATTCCGGATTCGTGTACTTCCTGAACGGAGGAGCAGTGCACTGGATGAGTTCCAAGCAGGATACGGTGGCCGATTCTACTATTGTCCGAAGACATGTATGCGCATAGTTCGTTCAAGCCGAACACTGAGCGCTTTGAATTCTCATCATTGAATAAGCAATGCAATAGCCCCCGAGACACTGGTCGGGTGGCAACACTAGATCAGGGGATCAATGTGCCCCTTTAATATTTATAGATAATGGCGCCAAAGCCCGGTAGCCCCGAGCCTTAATGTGGGCACGGTGGCGAATTAAGGATCGATATCCGTGAGTAAAATCACAGATTATGTGTAATGATTATATGTATCCAAGTACTTTACATCATTATTTTGACTCCATTGCGACCGTTTATCAGTTGAAAGTGGCCCATCGTTGGCTTCTACCCCTTGGTAGATACTACACAGGGTGTTTCCGCACTAACGAAACAACCCTTAGCGGACGTCTCGGTGCCCGAAGGCGGTTGCGTTAGCAGAAACGAGGCAATCAGATATGCGGGCTTTATTACTTTCGCTTAGTCATAGGAGCTTTAAAGCGGGAAGCTAGCTATGAGCCCCGTTAGTGTTGGCGACATCCGAGGTCAAGCCGTAAACACTTCTCGCCAATGTTATGAATGGCCCGTCATTCAACATAGTCATCGGATCGTGACCAGTTTTCGCCAATTGTGACGGTCGGTTTGACTTTCTCCAGAGGTGCTTAACCCACGCGAGCTGGAAGCACAATCACAGTGGTTCTCTCTTTGCGCCCTAGCCGAACAAAGCGGAATGTAGGAGGCAAGCACGAGGCCGGGCAACCCAACTATTGACCAAGACACAATTGAAACCGATGCATATATAGCTATATCCGAGAATGTTTTTGCGAATCCCTAAAAGGTGTCGCATGATTTACGCTGCGAGACTAATGCTGAAAGCATAAAAATAGTTTAAAAGTGCCATAGGCTCAAAAAGCCAAAAACTTATTCAAAAGTTTAATGTCCGAACTAGATCAAGTGTTCGGTACCAATCCGAAAATTGGACTTTAAAAAAAAGGTGCTTCCGCCGTGCTTTAACATGACACATCCTATCTCAAGACTTCAAGCGGGTCAGCCTATGGCTTCAACCTCCTTATCCCGAAAGCGGAGGGCTTCTCCGAGGCTAGTTTAGCAAACTGCACTTTCGGCGGATTTAGAGAGAAGCAAGGCTATCCGGCTATTAACCACACACTTGCATCGAGAAAGGAGTGATAAAAAAAGACTTTGCAACGACTAATAAGAAGAACACTTATTATAAAACAGCTCACATAAATTTAAGAACCACTGAGTGACTTGGGTAAAAGAATGATTGTATGGACCGAAGTACTTATATCATATCTATGTTCACCCGAACTTTAAACGCGTCGTAACGGACCGTCGGCTTCTCCCTCTTCAGTCAAAAGACCGAAAAGTGTTATGTACTCCACCTATCGAGAATATCGACGGTGTTTCCGATAACCAGGCAATCAGGTCATAAGGCTGTAACAGACAAAGCGCGCTCAGGGAACTTATGCTATATTACTGATAAAGTGTAAGAAGCATCTTCGAAGAAAATAGTACCCCCAGCGATACCTTTCTTCGGCGCTCATTCTTAATATGAGACTTGTGCAATAGAGTTTTTGTACTCATGAGTTCCTTTGTGTGCCGACCATTATTGAAAACAGTAATAGCGCTAGCTTTAGGCTTCACCCAGTCTGAGGTCCGGCTCGGGTGACCCGATCGTGACAATCGCAGAGGTGCTCCCTTTATGTAGCGACCCGACCTCAAACGGTCAAGTCTCTGTGTTTCCGTGTCATCCCTGGATCAGTAATGCTGACACACACAGTACTCGAAGGATTTATAACAGAGTAGCAATCACACACTTATTACATCGAATGTCTCAAAACTGAACTATTACAACAATATGGCTTAAGGCCATCTAATACGATAACAGCGGAAGGCTTGGAAGATAAAGTGAGTCCATCAACTCCAACGGCATAGCTGAGCTGCCGCGGCAATGACCTATCGAGACCTTACTCCTCGTCACGAAAAAGTCTGCAACATAATACGTTGCAGCCCGAGAATGGGTCGACACATGGAATATCTTTGGCAATGTAACACAATAGAGCAATAACAGAATAATGCTATCATTACATGCATATTTGGCTGGTGGAAAGCTCTCGATTACACGGTTTTTTTCTTGGAAAGCCAATTTTTCCCTACAAAAAAGGAATAAATTTTAGTTTAAATATCATGGTGGTTGAAACATCATTGAGAAGGTATAACCCCAACTCAATCCCAATTAAAGTAATTATCAACCCAGCAATATTAATTAAGAGTGATTAGATTGTCCATAACCGGGGACACGGCTAACCATGATTAGATTGTACACTCTGCAGAGGTTTGCGCACTTTTCCCCACAAGACTCGATCGCCTCCGCTGATTTCTCGCACTGCATGGTGTTTGAGAAACGGATGACCGAGACACGATCTTTCGAAACATTAACTCTTTACTCGGGTAGACCATACCAAACCTACAAAACCCACTACACCCGCTGATCTACCTCTTCAAGAGCTTCACGTAACTTACTCAACTATGCTAGAGCCCATAATAGCTTGTGGCTGCACGGAAGTTTCTAGCATGAATAATCTCGATTCCCTTTGAGCACAGGTGGCGGTCCATAGGAAGATCACACGGGTACCCCGGGATTTCCAAAACAAAACAGAGAACACTGGGTTCCCCAGGTGCCTCAATCCACCCAGATGTGTATTAATTAACAATCTCACATCTTTCATGGATAACTCTCAAACCCAACCACGTCTACGAGCATAGCATAGAAATATAAGCAACACGTAGAAGTAACTCCCAAGGTTTTGATAATAACAGGGCAATAGGTTCTACCTCAACTACTACTTCCCAACCCACAAGTTGATGACATCCTAATCATGCAATGTGTGAGGGTTGAAGCTAATGCATAAAAAATGGGTATGAAAAGCGTATGATCAAAGTGTTACTTGCCTTGCTGACGATCCGGGAATCCTAGAGATTCGTAGTAACGCTTAGCACTCCGAATTCTATCGCAAGAAAACAATACATACATAAGTAAACAAACAAAGATGCACAAAGCGAAACTTCAAGCGAAAAAGGTTGACGAGAGAGTTCAACTTAAGAACTCCGGTTCACAAAAAATATTCAAACCAAGCGAACAACAAAACTCAAGCGGCGAAAGAAACAAGGTTAGTTTACTAATCTGAACTAGGGTCAAATTTTATAGAGTCAAAACTTGTTTGAGTTGGCTATTCGGAAAGAGGGTTTCGAGATGAAACTCGGTAGCGCTTGAATCGCCTGATTCCGATAAAAGAGCGAAAAAGTTAAACTAGAAGCGAAAATCAGATCGTAAGTCGTGATCGGGAAAATCGCGGAATAAATCCGATAAAAGAAAAAGCAGCGAGCGGCTAAGCGAGCGAGCGTTCGTTAGCAAAAACTTGAAATCTGAACACGTTACGTTAGAAAGAAACGAACAAGCGGCTTCGCTAAGCAAATAAACCGAAAAAATAAAACCGATCTATAAAAAAAAAAATGAGCGAGGGTTTTCTTTTTTTAAACCGAAGGGTTTTCCAAAAAAACAGGCGTGAGGCGGCTACCTCCGGCGAGTCGTCCGTGAGCTCAGGCCAAGAGGCGGGCCGAGGCGGCGAGGGTGGCCGAGGCGCGGACCAAGGGCGTGGCCAGCGACTTCAGCGGGGCTCGGGCTCGGGAGGCTCGGGGTGGTGGCGGCTAGGGGGGCGGCGGTATTTAAAGGGGCGGAGGGGCGACTTGGAGGAGGCAAGGCGTGAGCCTGTGAGGCGGGCGGCGGGCGGCTGGGCCTTCTTGCTCGGTTGGGCCTTTGGCCCAGTCGGGCGCGGTCTCTTTTTTTTTAAACGTTCCGCCGAAACTTAGAAAAATCCTAGAAAAATAAATAAAAACCTAAAAATTCCAAAACCAGTTTTCTCCGTCTAAATGAAATATTTAGAACAGGATGAACTTTTCTGTCCCCCTAAAATGCAATTTTTTAAAACATGCAAATTTTTCTAGGGCGAATAAAATTCCAAAATAAATCCAATAAAACCAAATAATGATTTTAACATTTTTCCTCCGATATTTCAACTATTTTGGAGAAGTCATATTATCTCCCCTCATTTACTTATTTTAAAATGTAATATTTTCCGGAGACAAAAATAATTAAAACCAAAAATCCTCGTCTTCACTAGTTGATAAAAATCAAATAGGAAAAATCGAAAAATCCCCAACTCTCTCCGAGGGTCCTTGAGTTGCTTAGGATTTCGAGGATTGCAAACAAAAGGCAACAAAATATGATATGCATGGATGACCTATGTATAACATGCCAAATTGAAAATTTGGGATGTTACAAACCTACCCCCTTAAGATGAATCTAAGCCCTCGAGATTCGGGTTAACTAGAAAATAGAGTCTTGAGGATGGTCCTTGCGAATATCCTCTTCTGGCTCCAATTGGCTTCCTCCTCGGTATGGTGGCTCCACTGAACTTTGCAAAACTTGATAACCTTGCTGCGAGTGACTCGACTGTCGAAATCAAGAATCTTTATTGGCTTCTCCTCATAAGTCAGATTACTATCCAGCTGAATCGCCTCTAAGGGCACTGTATCATTTAACGGTATATCGGCCATTTCAGCATGGCACTTCTTAATGATGACACGTGAAACACATCGTGAACTCTGAAAATCCTTGAGTAACTCCAACTTGTAGGCAACTTCTCCCATCCGTTCCAAAACACGATATGGTCCTACAAATCTTGGGGCTAACTTTCCTTTACTCCAAAACATTTTACTCCCCTCAAAGGGTGATCTTTGGCAGATAGGCTCTGTCTCCAATTTCATAGGTTACTTCCTTGCGTTTTGAATCTGCGTAACTCTTACATCTAGGCTGAGCAATCTTTGAGTCATCTCGATCAGTTTAACCTTCTCCTCCTGATTCCTTGATTAAATCTGGTCCAAACAATTGGCGGTCTCCAACCTCATCCCACATTAATGGTGTTCTACATCTGCGTCCATACTGAGCTTCGAGAGCAGTTGCCATCTTCAAAGCGGCACGGTAGCTGTTGTTGTATGAGAACTCTGCGTCTGACAAATTGTCATCCCAACTAGATCCACAATCTAAGCGCGCAGGCTCTCAACATGTCCTCCAGAATCTGATTGACTCTCTCTGTCATCCATCCGTCTGCGGGTGGAAAGCGATCTTGAACTCAATCTGGTACCCAAAGTCTGGTGTAGCTGATGCCAAAACTTTGAAGTAAAGCTACGTTCCTCTATCTTATCTGATGCTCCTCGGAACTCCATGCAAACATCTGATCCTGGTCATATATATCTTGGCCAACTTTGCACTTGTATAGGTTGTTTTACTTGGGATGAAATGAGATACTTTGGTCAAGCGATCCACAACTACCCATATTGAATCATATCACCTGCCTTGGTTACGGGTAATCCGGTATTAAAGTCCATGCCAAGCTTGTCCCACTTCCATTCGGGTATTGGCATAGGCTGTAACAATCCTGGCTGACCGATGCTCTGCCTTCACTCTCGACATACATCACATACGGCTACATACTCGGCAATGTCCTTTTTCATACCAGTCCACCAGAAACGTTCCTTCAAGTCCAAATACATCTTGGTGTTTCCGGGGTGAATCGAGTATGGTGAGTTATGGGCCTCCTGAAGTATTAACTTCCTGATCTCTGAATCGTTGGGCACATAAATCTGGTCCTCAAACCACAAGGTATCGTGCTCATCCTCGCGAAAACCTTTGGCTTTTCCTTCGCCCATCTTTTCTCTTATCTCAGCAATCTCCTTGTCCTCCTTCTGGGCTTCTCGAATTTTGTTCAACAACGTTGGTGAACCTCCATTGTTGCAAGAAAACCTCTTGGAACAATCTCCAATCAGTTCCATGATCTCTAAAGCCTAACTCCGTTGGCAATCCTTTGCTTTCAAGGATATTAGCATAACTCTTCCGACTCAAAGCGTGCACTACGACCTTGGCCTTTCTGGATGATAGTGTAGCTTTATGTCGTAATCTTTTATAAGTTCGAGCCATCTCCTGCATGCGAGGTTTAACTCCTTCTGTGTGAAAATGTACTTCAAACTCTTATGATCCGTGTACACATCACAACGGTTTCCAATAAGATAATGTCTCCAGGTCTTCAGCGCATGTACTACAGCTGCTAACTCCAAATCATGCGTGGCATAGTTCAACTCATGTGGCTTTAGCTGTCGTGAGGCATACGAAACAACTTTTCCGTCCTGCATAAGAACACATCCAAGTCCCAAGCAAGAGGCGTCACAATACACTTGAAACTCCTTATGTATATCTCGCAATGTCGACTGAGGGCTGTAGTCAACCGTTCCTTCAACTCACGAGAAAGCTTGTCTACTTAATCCTCTGTCCATTTGAACCTAGTATCCTTGTTTAGTAATTCAGTCATTGGCTTAGCAATATTGGAGAAATTCTCAATGAACCTCCGATAATATCCTGCCAGTCCAAGGAAACTGCGGATCTCGCCAACTGAAGTGGGTGACAACCAATCAGTGACTGACTGAACCTTACTGGGATCTACTGCTATACCCTCTCCCGATATAACATGCCCAAGAAATCCAACTTCCTTCAACCAAACTCGCATTTGCTGAATTTGGCGTATAGCTGATGTTCCACGAGTTTCTCGAGAACCAAGCGCAAGTGTTCTGCGTGCTCCTCTTCGCTCTTCGAGTATACCATAATATCATCAATAAACACCACAACAAACTTGTCCGGATACTCCATGAACACCTTGTTCATCATACTCATGAAATAAGCGGGGCGTTAGTCGGTCCAAATGACATGACCGTATACTCATATAATCCATACCGTGTGGTAAATGTTGTCTTTGGTATATCCTTCTCTCGGAACTTCAAGCGATGATATCCTGATCGTAGATCAATCTTCGAAAACATCTTAGCTTCTTGCAACTGATCAAACAGATCATTGATCATCGGTAAGGGATACTTGTTCTTTATCGTTACTTCATTCAGAGCTCGATAATTAACAACCATCCTCAGGGATTTATCCTTCTTCTCCACCAAAAAAATCTTGGGGCTCCCCAAGGTGATGAACTTCTATGAATGTAACCTTTCTCCAATAACTCCTTGATCTGCTTCTTAATTTCCTCCAGATCATTTGCGGGCATCCGATAGGGTCTCTTGGATATTGGTCCTGTACCTGGCAATAACTCTATCAGAAATTCGATGTCTCGATCCGGTGGCATGCCTGGTAATTCCTCTGGAAAAACATCCGGGTAATCCTTTACTACAGGTACTTCCTCCTGTACAACTCCCGTGAGGGCATTCACTTGGCTCCTCCTAGGCACATGCCTAGATACATACTTAATCCTTTTTCCCTCTGGGGTGGTAAGATAAATTGACTTGCTAGCACAGTCAATACTTCCTCCATACTTTGACATCCAGTCCATACCTAATATCGCATCCAATCCTTGCGACTCCAAGATAAGTAGGTCAGAACGGAAAACATGTGTGCCAATGATTAGGGGTATCTGGGTGCACCATCACGCTAGCCATGTACTCAGCTCGAGCTGAGCTCACTAAAAGAGGGGTCCCTAAGGGTTTGGGTTGGTAACTTAAGCTTTTCCACAAATCCCCTCGATATGTATGAATGCGATGCACCAGTATCAAAAAGAACAAGAGCGGTAAATGACTGAACCAAAAACTTACCTATTACCGCGTCTGGCTGCTCTTCAACTTCCTCCACGTTAACGTGGTTCACTTGTCCTTCGTTGAATGGATTGGGCTTCTTCCAGGCGCTCCCATTTCGTTTCCATTCCTTCCTTGAGGCGATCATTGGCATAATGCCTGTCTTCCCCTTATAAAGAAAATAACTTGGCTTAAGTCCCTCTTGGCAGGTGTAGCTGGGTTAGAAGCGATTCTGATTATTGTTGACTCCATTCCCATTCCCGTTCTTCGCACCATTTTGATTATGCGATCCTCCTCCAGTATGGTTATGACCTCCATGGTTATGAACAGGTCCTCCCGAGTTCGGGGTTAAGCGAGGCTTCTGATGAGGTCCTGAGTTATACTTCCCTTGTCCATACTTCCTCTTACGGTTCTCGATTTGCTGTTGCTTATTTTCAATCATTAGGGCCTTATCTACCAACTCCTGGTAGTTGTTGAAAGTTGCCACCATCAACATACTCATCTCATCATTCAGCCCTTCCATAAACTTCTCACCTTGTGCATGCGTGGCCACATCATCGAGGCATAACGTGATAACTTGCTAAACTCATCCACGTCTTTGGGCCATAAATGCGGTTCCCCTGGCTTAGGTTGCGAAACTCACGCTTCTTCATCTGCATGGCTCCAGTTGAGACATGGGCCGTGCGAAAAGCTTGTTGGAACTGGTCCCAAGTTACATTGGCTATAGGGAAGGTAGCCGTGTAATTCTCCAACCATGCGGCTGCTGGTCCGTCCAATTGATGTGCGGCAAAGCGCACCCTTTCAGCATCCGTGCATCCTGCGGTAGTTAACTCCCTTCCAATACGGCATAGCCAATCATCAGCAACTATTGGCTCGGTGCTCTTTGGAAAACACCGGCGGTTGTAACCTCGAAATGGGCTAAGATTGTCCACTAGCGGTGGGTTATTGTTGTTGTTGTTGTTGCCACAGTTACGAACTAGCAATTGCATCAAGGTATTTTGCTTCTTTGGATCAATTGGGTGAGTTCCGTGGAAAAAGCAAAACGGTGTCACATCTCGGAGGCATCTGAGGGTTTAGATGGAAGAGATTAGAATAGAAAAAGGGTCTAATGAGAAAACACTACCCATATGCATATGAGACAAACACAATCATTTCACTCAATCAATCAAGCAAGGCATACAAATGGTCTAGGACTATCGTAAAAGTGCTCAACTACTACTAGATACATGGGGGAAGTACTACTAATATTTGGTGGTCATCTAGAAATTTTGATCGGTGGAAGACTCCATGATGTCTGCTCCAGCTTCGTCTTCGTAGTCATCATCACTTGGATCAGAATCGGTGTCGTCGATGATGATGTAGTTGTCAGGGCAAGTGGGATCTTCCTCCTCTTCTTCCGGTGCTGATCCTCCCATGAATACTCCGATCTTCTTAACTAGGTCGTCATTCTTCTCCAGTAGTGTCTTGATTTCTTCCTCATATCCGTCGCGTGTAAACTTGAGTTCTTCCTCCAGTTCGATGATCCTAGTTTTCGCCTTCTTCAACTCCATCATGTCTGCGCACATCTGGTTCTCCTGACGTCTAATGTGCTGGTTTAGCTCCTGGATGTAAGCTGCAATGGATCTATCCTTCTTGGTGCTGATTACTTCCCATTGCTTGTCTCGGCGACCACATATTTGATATATGGTGTCTTTAAGCTCTCTGTTGTAGACTTCTCCAATGCGTCCTATGGTAATGTGAGCTGCCATACTCTTGCCAATGCTCCAGGTGGGTGCTTCGAAAGAAAACTCTATGGGCTTGGAAGTTGGCGAAACGTCCTTCCTGGAACTTGTACTTGAATCATCCAAAGCACTCCTCTTACGGTAGAGTAGCGTTGTATGTCCCGGTGAAGCTCGGTATTCCAATATTCAGGTACCTAGTGACTTACTTCAAGTGGCGTCCAAAAGGTGTGTCTTCATCCGGTTGTGCAAACTTGTTCTTCATCTCTGTCATCCTAAAGAGTGGGAAAATGGAGAGGAGTCAGAAATGAGTAGAGAAGGGTGACCTATGGTTTATCTTAGTGGTCGTGTCCTACACTCAACGTGTGCTCTGATACCATCTTGTAGCGACCCGACCTTAGACGGTCAAGTCTCTGTGTTTCCGTGTCGTCCCTGGATGAGTAATGCTGACACACCGCGAGTACTCGAAGGATTTATAACAGAGTAGCAATCACACACTTATTACATCGAATGTCTCAAAAGAGAACTATTACAATAATATGGCTTAAGGCCATCTAATACGATAACAGCGGAAGGCTTGGAAGATAAAGTGAGTCCATCAACTCCAACGGCATAGCTGAGCTGCACGGCAACGACCTATCGAACCTTACTCCTCGTCTGAAAAGTACGCAACATAATACGTTGCAGCCGAGAATGGGAATTGACACATGGAATATCTTTGGCAATGTAACACAATAGAGCAATAACAGAATAATGCTACGACTACATGCATATTTGGCTGGTGGAAAGCTCTACGGTTATAGTTTTTTTTTGTGGAAAGCCAATTTTTCCCTACAACAAAGGAATAAATTTTAATTTAACTATCATGGTGGTTGAAACATCATTGAGAAGGTATAACCCCAACTCAATCCCAATTAAAGTAATTATCAACCCAGCAATATTAATTAAGAGTGATGAGATACATGTGAATACTCAAGTACTAGATACTCGAAATTGTCCATAACGGGGACACGGCTAACCATGATTAGATTGTACACTCTGCAGAGGTTTGTGCACTTTTCCCCACAAGACTCGATCGTCTCCACTGATTTCTCGCCTTTGCATGGTGTTTGAGAAAGCGGATGGCCAAGGACACAGTCTTTCAGAAACATTAACTCTTTACTCCGGGTAGACCATACCAAACCTACAAAACCCACTACCTGCGGATCTACCTCTTCAAGAGCTTCACGTAAATTACTCAACTATGCTAGAGCCCATAATAGCTTGTGGCTGCACACGGAAGTTTCTAGCATGAATAATCTCAGTTCCCTTTGAGCACAGGTGGCGGTCCATAGTCGAGATCACCACGGGTACCCAGGATTTCAAAACAAAGCAGACAACACTTTGGGTTCCCCAGTGCCTCAATCCACCTAGATGTGTATTAAAGTTGCCACCTTAAGTTAACCATTAATTAACAATCTCACATCTGTCATGGATAACTCTCAAACCCAACCACATCTGAGCATAGCATAGCAATATAAGCAACACGTAGAAGTAACTCCCAAGGGTTTGATAATAACAGGCAATAGGTTCTACCTCAACTACTACTTCCCAACCCACAAGTTGATGACATCCTAATCATGCAATGTGTGAGGGTTGAAGCTAATGCATAAAAATGGGTATGAAAAGCGTATGATCAAAGTGTTACTTGCCTTGCCGACGATCCGAATCCTAGAGATTCAGTAGTAACACGCGCCGCACTCGGGAATTCTATCGCAAGCAAACAATACATACATAAGTAAACAAACAAAGATGCACAAACGAAACTTCAACTGAAAAAGGTTGAATAGAGAGTTCAACTTAAGAACTCCGGTTCACAAAAAGATTCAAACCAAACGGAGCAACAAAACTCAAATGGCGAAAGAAACAAGGTTCGTTTACTAATCTGAACTAGGGTCAAATTTTATAGAGTCAAAAACTTGTTTGAGTTGGCTATTCGGAAAGAGGGTTTCGAGATGAAACTCCAGGCGCTTGAATCGCCTGATTACGATAAATGGCGAAAAGTTAAACTAGAGCGAAAATCGGATCGGAAAGTCGCGATCAGTAAAATCGCGGAATAAATCCGATAAACGAAAAACGACGAACGGCTAAACGAACGAACGTTCGTTAACAAAAACTGAACGACGAACACGTTCGTTAGAACGAACGAACAAGCGAACGCTCGCTAAGCAAATAAATCGAAAAAAAATTAAAACCGATCTATAAAAAAACGAACGAGGGTTTTTTCTTTTTTTTTTAAAAACCGAAGGGGTTTTCCAAAAAAAACCGGGCGGCGGGCCGGCTACCTCTGGCGAGGTCGTCCGGCGAGGCGGGCGGCTCCGGCGGGGCAGGCGAGGGGCGGCGGGGTCGGCGAGGTGGTCGGCGAGGCGGCGGCCAAAGCGGCGGCGGCAACTCGGCGTGGCCGGGGCTCAGGCTCGGGGCTCGGAGTGGTGGCGACTAGGGGGTGGGCGGCCCGGTATTTAAAGGGGTGGGGCGACTTGGAGGAGGGCAAAGGCGGCGAGGCGGAGTCCGGCTCGGACTCGGTGTCCGGGTCGGCGGCGGCGAAGATGTGTGGAGGCGCCAGCGGCGGCCGGGCCCGGCTTTCTCGGCCGGGCCTTTGGCCCGGTCGGGTCGTCTCTTTTTTTTTAAAGCGTCTACCGAAACTTAGAAAAATCCTAGAAATATAAATAAAAACCTAAAAATTCCAAAACCAGTTTTCTCCGTCTAAATGAAATATTTAGAACAGGATGAACTTTGCTTGGCCCCTAAAATGCAATTTTTTAAAACATGCAAATTTTTCTAGGGCGAATAAAATTCCAAAATAAATCCAATAAAACCAAATAATGATTTTAACATTTTTCCTCCGATATTTCAATTAGTTTGGAGATGTCATATTATCTCCCCTCATTTACTTATTTTAAAATGAAATATTTTCCGGAGACAAAAATAATTAAAACCAAAAATCCTCGTCTTCACTACTTGATAAAAATCAAATAGGAAAAATCGAAAAATCCCAAATCTCTCGAGGGTCCTTGAGTTGCTTAGGATTTGAGGATTGCAAACAAAAGGCAACAAAATATGATATGCATGGATGACCTATGTATAACATGCCAAATTGAAAATTTGGGATGTTACACTTTACTCCCTAGCCGAACAATCGAAAATGTAGGGGTAAACACAAGGCAACCCAGCTTGCAAATCGCTTAAGTCAAAATGGTGCATATTGTGGCGTAATACACGAAAAAGGAACGAAGCAAGGAAGTGCATCCGGGCAAAAAAACAAAACGATTCGCCCCCCTTACTGCTGGGACCCACCAGCTACATCTTCGCAGGCAAGGAAGTGCCTGACAGTCGGGACCCACCTGGTTGAAGCGTACGTAGCGTTGTCATCCTGGTCGCGAATGTGTACGTACATACTGGTCGATATAGAGGTGCGCACGTGTCGTAGTAGAGGCGCGCACGTATCGTAGTAGAGGCGCGCACGTAGCATGTACACGTACGTACAGCGGCCAGGGTGCAAGAAAGAAAATACGGCCACGTATGTGTACATACGGGCCGGGTCTCGAACGCCTACTCGCGCATACGTACGGCCAGGGCTTGTGTACATGGCTGGGTCGGAACAGAGAAAGAGCGTCATCATCGTGTTCACGGGGAGGCAACGGAGTGCGTTGTGTTCATGGGGAGGCAACGGAATGCGTCATCTTCATCGGGAGGCAACGGAACGCGTGGGAGCCAACGGCTTGGGCCGGAACAGAGCGATGGAAAGCGAGGCTGGCGTGCCGCGAAGCGGAGAAGCGGACCTCCCTACGTTGAGCAGGGTCTTGTTGATCGGGAGGGGTGTGGCGTACCGCAAAATGGAGGAAACGGACCTCCTACGGTCGAAACGAGGTCCTGTTGATGATCGGGAGGGTGTGTCGCATCGCAAAAGCAGGCATTTAAACGGACCTCCTATGGTGAAACAGGGGTCCTGTTGATCGGGAGGGTGTGGCGTACCACAAAAGCGGATGAAACGGACTTGTGTTGGGCGCTTCACGGTCAAAGCAGGGGTCTGTCCATCGGGAGGGTGTGGTGTACCGCAAAGCAGGACTCCACGGGATACTGTTCATCTCCACAGTCGACCTCCACCAGCCTCCACGGGCTACCGTCGACCTCCTCCAGCCTCCACGGGCTCATGTTCATCCAGCCTCCACCATGCGCTACTCCACCGGCTACTGTTTAACCACCCCTCCATGGTCACCCCTCCACGGGCACCCCTCCACCGTCTACTGTTCATCCAGCCCTCCACACCACGGGGTCCTGTTCATCCAGAGGCAAACGCCACCACTAACTATTCATCCAACCCCCCCATAGCGCTCATTGTTCATCCCAGAGGCAGCATCGATCGGCTTGATTAGCAGCGAGTATGGCGAAGGAATCGCTCGATCGGGTTCGGTTAACAGCCATTGATCGATCGCTCGGGTTCAGTAACGCGTAGCCTGCAGTGCAATCGCTCGGGTTCAGTTAGAGCCCAACGCCTCGCTCGGGTTCAGTTAGAGCCAACACCTGCGCGCCAGCAAGCGTGCGTGTCACGAGAGAAAGCAGCTTCGCTCGGCCCCAGACCTCCCACCGTAACTGGCAACTCCCTGAAATTTTCCTCGCCCTTGCTTCTACCACGGTTTTTTCCGTCATGGACGGCCGAAAGAATGTCATGCAGCTGCGTCTCCGGCCCGCCCAAGACGAAAAGCCCATTTTCTGTAATGATTTTTTGTCATAGAAGTCGGAGCCCACCACATCTATGATGATACCGGGTTTTTTCACAATTATCGTCATAGAAGTGTCATATGTATGACAGAAAAAAATTTCGTTCGGCCCAAAATGTCACGGATGTGTCTTTTTGTAGTGATGTACTCTGTACTCCAACACAATCAGTACAAACAGAAGTAGGACATAGGGGTTTACCTCTTCGAAAGGGTCCGAACCTGGGTAACCTCATGCCCTTATTCATCCATTATTATCTAGCTAAGATCACTAGCTCGTGACCCCCTACCCGAGATTTGGCGGATTTAACCCCGACACCCCTTACTGTCATAATGTCATGCAACATGATCCTCCATACCGCCTCTATGAGGAATCGCCAGAATATGTGCCGCATCATCCAAGACGTAAATGTCAAGAACAAGTTCTCCGTCCAAATTTTCAAACACTGGGCCCCGACCTTGTTTTTAATAGTCTGGCCTTGGTTGCTTGAAGGACGTCTCATACTTCCCCCTCGAATCCATGTACCCTTCTAGGCATGAATCCAAGTACCATTGCCCACCCTGCATATAATACCCTCCTTTATAAGCTCGAGTCCTCGCAAAATACTATGTCCCATATATGACAAGCCTGGATTTGCTTCAGCTTGGAGGACCGATGTGCTTGGAATTTATTTTTCTTTCGAAACCTGACCGCACAAGGATTCTGGAAACTGCAGGAACTGTTGGGGAACGTAGTAATTTCAAAATTTTCCTACGCACACGCAAGATCATGGTGATGCATAGCAACGAGAGGGGAGAGTGTTGTCCACGTACCTGTTGGAAATATGCCCTAGAGGCAATAATAAAATGGTTATTATTATATTTCTTTGTTCATGATAATTGTCTGTTATTCATGCTATAACTGTGTTATCCGGAAATCTTAATACACGTGTGAATACATAGACAACAACATGTCCCTAGTAAGCCTCTAGTTGACTAGCTCGTTGATCAACAAATAGTCATGGTTTCCTGACTATGGACATTGGATGTCATTGATAACGGCATCACATCATTAGCAGAATGATGTGATGGACAAGACCCAATCCTAAGGATAGCACAAGATCGTGTAGTTCGTTTGCTAGAGCTTTGTCCAATGTCAAGTATCTTTTCCTTTGACCATGAGATCGTGTAACTCCCGGATACCGTAGGAGAGCTTTGGGTGTACCAAACGTCCTGGCAATAACTGGGTGACTATAAAGGTGCACTACAGGTACCTTCGGAAGTGTCTGTTGGGTCTTGTGGACACTGCCGCCGCCATCGATAGGGAGCTGACGGAGCTGGGGATGGTGGATCATGGATACTCCTCCGACGAGCATCTCCAGCCCAGCGCCAAGCTCAGCTTATTCTTCAAGGCGTGGTGGCGGCTCTCCAGCGACTCGGAAGAGATCCCAAAGCAGTGGCCGAGGAGTCGCGCCGGATCTCTGCGGGAGCTCTCCAAAAGCTGGCGATGAAGGTGGCCTTCCGCAATCCAGGCCTCAACCTCACCAACGTCCTCCGATCCTTGCCGCGGATGCTGATGTAGGCGCTCAAGACCCTTGTCGCTCCCCATCGTGGACAGGGTGAGCGGGATCAAGAAGGGTTGAAGGCGACCGCAGCGGATTAGGCCGCCCATTTTATCTTTTCCTTGTCGCTGCTAGTCATGTCGGAGAACAATCTATTAGAGCTGCGACAAGCTATCTTGTAATATATAACTCTATTTCGGTAGTAATTGCTATGTTATTTCCTTTACTTGATTCCTTCCTTTGTATGTTTTGCCCTACGGTTTTAGGGAACTTCATTGGCGCGGGCACCTTATGGCCATGGCGAGTCTTGGGCGTCGGCCAGCCTGGCTGGCGGTGCCGCCTCCGACAAACAACCTTAACCATAACTAATCGCAGCTCACTTAAATTGTTGAGCGGACTCGAAACAAAGTAAGGCGCAACTAGCTACGCGTTGGTTCCTCCAGCGCACAGGTTTTCCATACAAAGTGCGGTCGTTCGAGGAGAATAACTTAAAAATTTGAAACTGATTGCTCAAACTTTGGCAACTTAGCTTTTACATCTTTTCCTTCCGGTAAGGCTTGACCTCCTCGGCGGCCTTGCCCGCACCGTTATCTTCTCCTTCCCCCACAGCAAACTTGTGTGCGAGGGATCCTTCCTTTCTTCGAGAAAAGAAAGAAGAGAAAATAAAGATATGAGGCCTCATGGCTCGTTAGTGCTTACGGGGTAGGTGCTGCACAAAGTGTCGATAACACATGCAATATAATGAGTAGAAAGCATGAAATTGACAAGATGTGCGGAACACATGAGCTTTACTTATGCACGGGTCTGCGCCCGGCTTTGTACAAAGGATTACATGCAACATCGGCAAGACTTGTACAAAAGATGGTTCTGAACAGGTTCCGGCAACCCGCGTCTGAGTAAAACTTACGAAGATGTTCAATGTTCGAGTTGCTCACGAACGCCATCTTGATCTCAAAAGCCGACGGCGCCGAGCCCTAGTGACTCGTTTCACCGTAAGGACCTTCCCACTTTGGCGTCAACTTGTTGGAATTCTTGGCGGACTGAGCAGCGAAGAACAAGGTCGCCTACCTCGAGACTTCGGCATTAACTGCGGCTATGGTAGCGGCGCCAAAGCTTGCTGGTATCGAGCAGCTCGTCTGACAGCTGAAGACGGTCTTCCTCAAGGAGCAAAGCGTCATCTTGTCGCAGCTGCTCTTGCTCGAGCTCATCATAGCGAGCACTCGAGGCGACCCATATACGAAGTTCCGTGGGGAGAACTGCCTCCGCTCCATAGACTAGAAGCGAAAGGTGTACGGCCAAAGGCTCGATTTGGCGTCGTCTGATCGACCAAAGAACCACGGCAGCTCCTCAATCCGGTTTCTTCCGCACTTGTGCAGCACAGCCGAAAGTCCTGGTCTTGAGTCCGCGCAGCACTTCAGCGTTAAGCCCTCTCCGCTTGACCGTTGCTTCTCGGATGAGCAACAGAAGCGGCGAACCTTGGCGCCAAGGTCTTGGGCGTCTTTGCATGAAGGTGCGGCTCAGTAAATTGGGTGCCGTTGTCGGTGATGATCTGTTAGGGATCCCAGTGGTAAACAATCAACACGAAGAACTTGGTTATGGTGCTCTCACCTTCCTCACTTTGCTTCCACTTCCGGCCACTTTGTGAACTTGTCGATTGCAACGCATAAGTACTCAAAGCCCCGATAGCTTCGGGGAAAGGGGCCGAGATGTCGAGCCCCAGACCGAAAATGGCGAGGATAAAGGGATTATGCGGAGAGCTTGAGCTGGCTGGTGTATCTGCTTGGAATGGAACTGGCACGCTTCACACTTGGTTACTTGTGAAGTTGCATCCTGGAGGGCTGTTGGCCAAAAGAAACCTTGCCGGAACGCTTTGCCGGCAAGTGCTCTTGCGCCAATGTTGTGACCACATATGCCTCCGTGAATCTCTGCCAACAGCTTCTGTCCATCTTCCCGGCAAATACACTTCAATTTCACACCGTTGAGTCTTCTTACATGCGATTGTCTGTCGACAAACTAGTACATACTTGACTCGCCGGGCTACTCTTTCCGCTTCTTCTTGCTCTTGGAAGTTCTCCTATGTCAAGGAAATGAACAATCTGCTTTGTGCCCATCTTTGGAGCTTGCGGCTCGACAACAAGGACTAAGGGCACAATCGCTGCTGCGGGAACATCCGCTTCTCACGGCAGAACCTGCGGCTCAGCCGGAGCTTGATGTTCCCCGGCAAGCTTGCCGGAGCAAAACTTATCGGGAGCGTTTGCTTCAACGAAACAAACCCTAGGGCTTGTCGGAGCAGACTGCTCCTCAGCACTCTTGGCGTTGATCTGGGGGACCCTCTTGGCGGCGGACTCAGGGAGCTCGGCAGGAAAATAGTCGCCAGAGATCAACTTCCTCTTCTTGCTCTGCCCAGTTGTTGGTGCTACATTGGTTGAGTCGGCTTGAGCACAAAGGTTCCACAGTTCCACGGGTAACTTAAGTGCAGCGCGCCTTGACGAACCATCAGCTATATCATTTTGAGCTCTTGGAACATGTTCCATTTGTAGGCCGTCAAAGTGTTCTTCTAGCTTCCTCACTTCATCAACATAAGCTTCCATCAGCGGACTCGATAACTCTTGTTTACTTGAAGGATGACAAGCTGTGAGTCACCCACGACAATGAGCTTCCTAATCCCAAGGTCTACCGCGATCCACGAGACCGGCAAGCAAACCCTCATACTCTGCAGTATTGTTTATTGCTTGCTCCTTGGGAAAGTGCATCCGGACTACGTGCTTGAGGTGCTCTCCGGTGGAGTGCGACAAGCAGCACACCCGCCTTTGGCCAGCGTTGCAGCGAAGGCACCATCAAAGTACATTAGCCACTCTACGCTTGCTTCCTTAACGGGGATGCTCGTCTCTGGAATTTCTTCATCTTGTGTTGGCGTCCATTCTGCTATGAACTCCGCCAATGCTCTGCTTTGGATAGTTGAAGTGCTTTCAAACATGAGGCCAAAGCTTGACAGTTCCAGTGCCCACTCGACAATCCTGAATGTTGCTTCTGTATTTTGCAATATTCTCTTCAGTGGAAAGAGAGTGACGACTGTTATCTCATGTGCTTGGAAGTAATGGCGCAGCTTTCTTGAGGCCATGAGAAGACCGAAAAGCAATTTACGCACACCAGTGCGTTGACCTAGCCCCTGCAAAAGGGAACCGACAAAATAAACTGGCGCTACACCATTCTCTTACGCACCTTCTCACATTCCTGCGCAGATCCATCTTTGTCGGGACCAGAGCTTGTCGGTGAAGTGCCTTGCTTGTCGCTGGATGCATCTGCCTTGGTTGCCGCCTCATCTTCCGCCTCCCTCTCTGCCACTAACGCAGCACTAACCACTTGATTGGTTGCTGCTATATATAGCAGTACCTTCTCTTGTGGCCTAGGTGCGACAAGTGTTGGAGTGGAGGACAGGTATCTTTTTAAGTCTTGCAGTGCAGCCTCCGCTTCGGGAGTCCATTTCATTGGACCTGCCTTTTTCAAAATTTTGAAAATGGCAGGGCGCGCTCAGCAGACCTAGAGATAAACCTGCTGAGAGCAGCTACGCAACCGGCAAGTCTTCGTACATCCTTGACGCGCTTTGGTGCTTCAATTTGCTCAATGGCCTTGATCTTGTCGGGATTGGCTTCAATTCCCCGCTGAGACACGAAGAACTCGAGAAGCTTGCTGGAGGGGACTCCAAACACGCACTTCTTGGGTTGAGCTTGAGGTTGATCTTGCGCAGATTTGCAAAAGTATCATCTAAATCTTGAATCAGAGTAGTTTTGTCCTTGCTCTTGACCACTATGTCATCCATGTAAGCTTCTACATTTACATGCATTTGTGGCTCAAAAGCTTCATGGACTACTCTTGCAAATGTTGAACCAGCATTCTTTAACCCGAAAGGCATCCGTATAAAACAGTTTGTGCCACATGGAGTGATGAATGCGGTTTTCTCCTCATCCTCTTCTGCCATCAAGATCTAATGGTATCCTGAGTATGCATCAAGAAATGAAAGCAAATCACATCCGGCCGTGGAGTCAACAATCTGGTCAATGCGCGGCAAGGTAAATGGGTCTTTGGGACAAGCTTTATTGACATCGGTAAAATCGATACAAAGCCTCCATTTCCCGTTTGCTTTGCGCACGACTACAGGATTGGCCAACCACGTAGGATGGAGCACTCCTCTGACAAGGCCTGCTGCTTCCAACTTCTTGATTTCATCTGCGATGAATTATTGGCGCTCCACTGCTTGCTTTCTGACTTTCTGCTTGACGGGTCGCGCATGAGGACAGACAGCTACGTGGTGCTCAATTACTTTCCTGGGAACACCGGGGATGTCAGACGGTTGCCATGCAAACACGTCAACATTCGCCCGCAGGAAAGCAACGAGCGCGCTTTCCTATTTAGGGTCAAGCGTGGCACTGATGGTGAAGGTACCACCAGTGCCGTCCTCCTTGGCGGACACCTTCTTGGTTGCTGGTGGAGCTTACATCGTATTCTTCTTGCACTTGCTGGTGGAGCTAGTTGGTGAGTCCTCGTCTGTAGCGCAGCACTCCGATGAGGTGCGCTTGCCGGAGTGTGCATCTGAACTCTTGCGGTACTTGGACTTCTTCTTCCCCGGGAGCTTCAGCGGCAAGTGTCTTGCGATGCGCTTCTTTGCTTCCGGTAGATCTTGTCGGCACAGATAAGAGCATCCTTCTTGTCGCCAGGGACAGAAATGACGCTTATCGGGCCTGGCATCTTCAGCAAGTTGTATGCATAGTGAGAGGCTGCCATGAATTTGGCGAGTGTTGGACGACCGAGTATCCCATTGTAAGGCAATGGGAAGTCGGCGACGTCAAAAGTGACCCTCTCAGTCCTGAAGTTCAGCTCGCTGCCAAATGTTACCGGCAACGTGATCTTCCCCTTCGGCTTGCTCCTTCCCGGATTGATTCCTTGGAATGTGCCGGTCTCTTCGAGCTCGCTGTCAGGGATCTGGAGTTTCTGGAGTACCGCGGAGGAGATCAGATTTAAGCCGGCCCCGCCGTCAACTAGCATCTTAGTGACTTTGAGGTTGCGGATAGTTGGTGAAACCAACATCGGCAAGCTTACCCGACCGCATGATTATGCTATCGTGGTGGTCCTCAATGTCAAAGATGATAGGCGTCTGGACCATTTCGGAGGTTTGCGTGACTCGATGGATGATTCTGCTGCATTGACTTCCCGCATCCACCTTTGCTTGAGTTGGCGGTGGGAAGTATGCAGAGAAGCACCGCCGTCAACGCACAAGACCTCTGTGGCCTTCTGGAACTCCTGCTCATCGGCTTCATCATCATCCATGTATTCGTCGCTGTCGTCGTCTTCGTCCTTCTCGCGGCCGCGGGGAGGTCTGTCTCCTTGCCGCTGCTTGGCCTTGCCGCGGCGTCCTCCCCGGCCGGGGCGCTTCTTGCCAGCTCCTCCAGCACCTTCCTGGGCCTTCTCCTTGTCGCGCCGCTCGTACTCAGCTTTTTGCTGCTCGACAAGCTGCTCGACCTTCTTGCAGCTCTGGAGGTCATGACCCTTGGTGCGGTGGATCTTGCAAATCTTGTTTGTTGAGTAAATCCTGTTTTTTGGCGACCGCCCTTGCCTAACCCGTTGGAACCAGCGGCAACCTCCTTGCCGAGCTACCTACTTTGGATTTATTGGCGGCACCTCCATTGCGGACTGCTCGACAACTAGCACATCTTTGCCCTTCTTCTTTACATTGTTTACATACCGGCTTTTTTCTTTGCAGTGGCAGCTTCCTCACTATCAGACCCTCCTGCTTCTACATTCTCCCCGGGGAGTCTCCTCCCTTCCTCAGCACGTGCACACTTGTCGGCCAGGGCATATAGCTCACTGACGTCCTTGATCTTGCACATCGCCATCTCCTCCCTCATCCTGCGGTTCCGCACGTTCTGATGGAACGCGCTTATCACCGCGGCAGGGTGGACATCTGGGATGTTGTAGTGTACACGGCTGAATCTCTGAATGTACTTGCGGGGCTCTCCTTCCTTCTAGGCAAGCGGATGAAGGTCGCTCTCTTGGCCATGGGTTTTGTGGCCGCCTGTGAAGGCGCCAACAAACTGATGGCACAGATCTGCCCAAGAGGATATGGAGTTGTCCGGCAAGTGCATGAGCCAGGATCTGACATTGGGCTTGAGTACCAGCGGGAAGTAGTTGGCGAGGATCTTGTCGTCTCGTCCCCCAGCAGCTTGCACCGCAATGGTGTAGATGCTGAGGAACTCCGACGGATGCGTCTTGCCGTCGTACTTCTCACAGCCGCGTCAGGCTTGAAATTTTTCTTGTCGGGCCACTGGACTTGCCGCAGCTCACGGGTGAACGCAGGGCAACCTACCGCGTACGGCAAGTCGCCTGGTTCCCTTGGTGCATGTATGTTGACAGAGGGCCCGGCGCGCTGGTCTGATTGACGGCGCGCTTCTCTTCGACGCTCGATGCGAGTTCGAGCGTCTTCTTGTTGTCGCTCATGAAGAACCTGGCGCTGATCGCGGCGAGCTCGTGGATCCGACGATGCGGTGGAGTCGCTGTCGAGGTGGATCCGGTGAGTCGGCGATCTTGGCCTTCGGGGTGGAGAGTGCATGGTGGTTGCACCTCCACGTGTTTCGTCACCACCAGCTCGTGCCTGGCAGTCTTGCCGTGGCAGCGATGTGCTCGGCTGCCGTGGATTATGCGCCGTTAGCAAAGGCGATGAGACTACGAATGGTGGCCCTCCACTGCGTCGACCTTGTCTCGGCGTCGGAGGGTAATATAGGAGCAGCTGAGCCCGCGCCAAAGCTTCTGCTCGAGTGGTGGGCGGCAGTGGCGAACGGTGCGAGGAGCGGGATATGCTCGGACTTCTATCTATGTTAGAAGGAGCAGTTGCCCGTCCGGCGGCGTACCTCGCTTCGCCGCCCGGCATGTCGATGTGCATGCTGGTCTTCAAGATCGCGAGATCCACCAAGACGGCCTTGGTCCAACGGCGTATGGTATTGTGAATACCATGGCGGCTGTCGGTCCCAGCGGCTCCACAGGATGGACGCGGTGAATGTCTGGACGCCAGTTCTGCGCAGCCTTGTCCTTGGACGTGGCAGCGTCGTGGGCTCCCTCGTCCACGTCCGTTCTTCCGCCGGTGTCTACCCCACCACCCGTTTTCTCCGGTGGCGGTGGGTTCGACGCGGACGGATCCGTTGCCGCCGAAGCCTTCTTCTTCGGTGGCATGTCGATGAAGACGATGAAGATGCGGCTCGTGTGAACGCCGGATCAGGTTCACACAGCCTCGACGCCCCCAAATGATCGGACAAAATGGGCGCGCCAAAGATGTCGGGGAGGCTGATCGGACCCACGAACACCTATGGGACCGGCGGACCGAGTCCCTTTCGGTTCGGTGGGGGGCGGAGATCGCACGAAGAGCAGATCGAGGCGAAGCACACGAGCAGTTTACCCAGCTTCGGAGCTCTCCGGAGAGATAATACTCCTACTGCTGCTTGTCTAATTGTATTGTGTTTTTGCTAGGGAGCATTGAGAGCTACAAAACCTAGCGTGAGTGTTCTCTGGTTTCGAATGAACTGAACTTCGAACCCCTCGAACCCCTCTCTACGTTGCACATGGGCCTCCTTTTATATGCTCAAGGGGTCACCGACAGGTGGCAACATAGGTAAGGGTAAAAGTGGAAAAGAACTTGTGGTTGGTACAGCTACTTGTACAGTGCATCATACCTAACCCTGACGGCAGGGGACAAAGGCAATAAATGCCCGTCTAAGTCGCCCAAACAGTGCAAAAAGTGACCGTGACGGGCGCCACCGCTTGCCACGATGGCTCTTTTGTCAGCACCGCATACCACCGCGCACCCCTGGCTGCACGACTTCGCCACGTCTTTGGAAGGGTCCTGAAGCGACACGTTGTTGGATGAGCTGGAGCGGAGGAAGCAGTGGTAACCTGCATGGCAAAGCGCCTTTGCCGCATGGAATTATCTTGCCGCGCCTGAAGCTTGTCGCTCATCGGGCCTCCCCGGCAAGCTCCTCTTGCCGGGCCTTGTCTTCTAAGTGCCTTGGTTGGCCTTCCGTCAAGCTCCTCTTGCCGGGCCTTGATCTGCCTTCCGGCAATCTCCTCTTGCCGGGGCTTGAATACTTTGCTCTTGAATGGCTCCAAAGGAGCCACGGAGGATCTTGACGATCACACGGCAAGCCTTGCAGCGGGTGCTACAACTGCCCGTGCATGAGTTCGTGATACTAGGGTACCCTACTCTAGTACACCGACATATATATATATATATATTTATATATATATATATATATATATATATATATATATATATAGTTTATGTCCTCTGACATTCATTATTGCTAATTCTTCATGTTGCTTTTTCTGCTAAGTGAATGTGATCGGACCCTTCCCCCTCTATGCTAAACTCAACCCAATCTATTCACAAACTCTTCATGTGTGTTCTATTTGAAACTCGTTCAAAATCTTCACTGTGTCCTTGTCAGCTGAAGAATTTGCGAATGGAACTTTTAACTTATCTTATCTAAATTTTCGGCTTTGCCGCTCAAACCATTCCACGTCCCACGATAATACTTATCTATTCACCCATGATCTCGCACGATCGCCACCTCTCAGTACGTGGGTGACACATGTTAAGAGAATGAGAAGGGTCAGGGGCACGTTTGTCCAATTTCTTCGGGCGAACAGTTTTTCACCGTGGCTATAAATACCCCTCCCTTTCCTTACTTCTCTTTTATTTCGCTCGACCTCACTCCAGCTCGAGCTTCTCAAACCCTAGCACCGCCGCTACTTCATAAATCGCCCGGTGAGGAAGAGCTTCCTTTGCCTCGACCTCATCGCCATGCGTTGTACTTTCAGCGCCCGGCTCAGATTTCTTCACTCCGCCGCCGCTGTAGTTGTCTTCCTCAGCCGAGTTAGGGCGTGGAAGATCTGAACTGACGAACTTCACATCTACACTTCCCAGTTCATCGTGTTCTTCGTCCAGGGTAATTAAAAGTTACTTTTACTGCCCTCTTTGATTCAAATGATTTCTACAAAATCTTCAAAGGTGTTTTTCTTCAAATCCTCACACACTAAACACCTCACATGTCATCTGTTCTTGATTCATTTCTCTAAGCAATATTTTTCTTCATGATTCCTCAATTGTGTGGATTTTTTATCTGTACAACTCTGGAACCTAAGACAAAGAACGCTTAGTGAAATTCTTCAGGACTCATCTGGTCAAATTCCTCAAACTTGTTCTTTTTAAAAAACTTTCAGAGAACGCATATGACCTCTCCAAATTCCTCACAACTATACTCTGTTCAAAGGTACACATGTCCGCTGCTGAATCACTAGGTTCTCATCAACTTTACTCATTTGCAGCGTTCCTCGAAGAAAAGTTGCATACATCTTCAGAGAATTCAATTGTCCAAATTCCTCAACTGAAGAAAATGGTTGATGGAAAGAAGCCGTAGAAAGGAGGAAAGAGGCCTAAGGTCAATACTGCCTTTGAGATCCCTGATGACATATACAAGGACTATTGCACTCCTGATGAGGCCAATTTTGGCAAGGAGGACAAAAATCAGCTCAAGGTGCGCATCCAATGGATAGAGAGGAGATGGGCACGGGAATGGAGGGAGTACAGGTATGTTACTCCCATGTATATGAAGAAATGCGCCCTAAATCCTTCATGCCCAAGACCTCCATTGGCACCTGGCCAAATAACAGATCCCACCAGCCTCAAGTGCGGTGAGGACTATCCTAATGAATGGGCCAAGAGCCAGGCCAAATTGGCCAGACAAGCAAGAGAAGCAGTGAGGAAATTCAACAAAGACTGCTACTGCTGCTGCCACTGCTGAAGCCTCTGCAAGCAAGCTGAAGAAGGCCCTGACAAAGAAGCCTGCTCATAAGCCAAGTGCTTCACCCTTAATGCCCTCACGGCCAAGTTCCTCCGCAATGCCCTCATGGCCAGAATCTTCAAAGCCCTCACGACCAACTCCTCATGCTGCTCCCGCTCCTCCAAAGTCCTCAGCTCCTCCTCCAAAGTCCTTAGCTGCTCCGACCAAATCCTCTGCACCTGTGCATATTGCCACGTGCCAAAGGACAACAGGCATCTCTATTTCCTCAGGAGCTTCTGCTAGTTCCTCAGCTGCACCAAATTCTTCAACGGGACCCTCTCTGCTGAAGACAAAGGCCACTGCTGGACGTGGATCTTGCCCGAGTCCTCAAAAGAAGCAGGTCGCCTTCCAAGTGTCGTCTGATGAAGACGAAGCTGATGATGAGGAACTTGCCGAAATCATCAGAGACAGGCAGCTCAGGGCCGCTAGAGCCAAGGGCACAAATGTGCCACTGCTTTTGGATCCTAAGTTGATCCTTGATTACATCGATCTCTGGCACAAGGACCCCAACACTCCTATGCCTGATTTCAAGCTGACTCCTGGCCAAAGTCATATGCTGACTGTGACACCCCAAAATTTTTAACCTTGTTTTGTTAATTAAAATCTTGCCAGGAAATTTAACTTTCCTTTTCTTGGTTTTTCTTGATTTCAGAACCATTCTTTTCTTGGTTATCTTGAAGTTGTTTCCTAAGATGAAAACCTTTCACTTATGATATTGGACTTGTTTACCCTCTCAAGAAAATCTTTTCTTTTATCAAAAGAATTAATTATATAATATTCTTCCTGGTCTTTATTTTCTTGAAAAATGGTTTTCCATAGTTTTATGGTTCCATTTGTACTACAACCCTTTTATAAGTTCATTCAAAAATCCCACCAAAATTTGGAGATGTCATATGGAGTATTTGAACCACTTTTGTGCAAAAATATCTTCTGCCCTTTGAATATTTTGAGTTCTACTCCTTATTTTCAAATCTGTTCCAGTGGGCAGATTTGCACTACAACCTATTCAAATATTTCTTTAAAACATCCACCAAAATTTCGGGATATCAGTAGTAGCATAGTATTCAACTTTATGCAATGACCTAATGATGTTCTTTGGAAAAACTGAGTGAATCATCCTCTTTTCTATTCTGGTCCAACTTGAGGTTTTGTTCAGCAACCACCTTTTTAGTTGCTCCTTGATCCTTGATTCTTTTTCCTACTAGTAGTCCTCCTTGCCAAACCCTTAAGTCCAGGAGAGTGGACCCATTGCATGATTCTAAGTGCTTGCAACAGTGCCCTTTGCTTTCTGTCCAGAACTGAAGTTTTGCAAAACTTGCACTAGCAAGTTTGTGCTTTGGACAAACTAACCTTACCACCCTCTCTTTTATCTAAAGAGACCTCACAATGGAAGTTTTGGTCACTCCAAGAAATGCCTAAGTGCCCTTGGCATTTTGTCAAACACCGTATGGGCATGATCTGTTTTGGCATGAGTTTTTGCTTACACTGTGAACTTAATCCCCTGACTAGACCAGCATGTCCAATGATTTTGCCCTAGCCCATAACCCCACCCTGCTAACCCTCCTGTGGTTTGGAGCCGCCTAACAAGCCATAGCATTTCGTCGAGCACGTCCCGTGCGTGCTCTGGGCACGAGTAGAGCACGCGTTTTGCACGTGCCGCGCCCGAGCCGACGCGTCGCGCCCCTGGTTTCTGCACGCCCTGCGGAGCCACGCCACTCACTAACCTTCTCCCCGCATCACACCAAGCAGCCCCTAGCGCCCTACGGCACCGCCGTCAGAGCCCTTGGCGGCATCGCCCGGCGTCCATGCAGCGTCTCGGCCAGGTCGGTGCCGCCCAAGCCGCGGCCTTTCGCCACCTGCCTCCACCAGGCGGTGCGAGCTCATCCACAAGCTTGTCCTATAGCACATCGCCGCCACGTCGCCCAAGCTACAGAAAGACGGTGGCGGTGACCTTATCATGGCGCCGCTGAACCGCCTCGACTCGCCTATTTAAGGAAGCCCCGAGCCCGTCCCCGCACGCAGGCAACCTCAGGCCACCCCAATGGCGCTTCCCTAGCTCGCAATCGACCCGGGGAGGTCTCCGTCCCCATCTCCGGCAACCGCAGCCGCCGCTACTGCCTCGGCCATTCCGGCGCCACCAGGGCCTCCCCCACTCCACTCTCTTCACCAAGAAGTCCCCCTCCCTCTCAGGAGTCCATCCCCCTATCCAATATTGATCGGGACTCGCCGCTGGCAGAAATTCACTTTGCCCGACGGCCACCGTCCGCCGCGAAGCTCGCCGCCGGCAGCTCCGTCCACCCCTAAGGCCAAAACGACCACCGGAGCGACCGCCTCGGCCCCCTGAGTCCGTGGGTGATCTCAGTTTCCCGAACGGTGCCACCGTTCGCCGGCGAGCGTCGCCGGAGTTCCGCCCCCTCTCGGGCAGAGGAAGAAGAGGGGAGGCGGACTAGTCAAACCTGACTAGTGGGCCACCTGGACCCACTGTCAGTGACTCCCCGCGCCGTCCACGCCGGATAAGTGGAAGCGTACTTCCCAAATACGCTTTCGACGTGTACGTGTTTATTTGAAACGTTTTCTTTTCTGTTTTATTTTAAATAACAGATTTGACTAAACTTTGACTGGCTGTAACTTTTTAAATACAACTCCAAATGAATTGATTCTTTTTCCTACCTCTCTCACATTTGATCTAGTTTATTTTAAGATTTATTTGAAAAAAATTCAAAACAACTTTTTGTGCTGTTTTGAGTTTGTGTATTAATTCAAATTTATTTTAAAATAGGACCTTGGAGAGAGAGAAGAAAACTTTCAAAAGTTTTGGAGTGCACCCTGCCTTTCCACACCTTGAAGGCAAGCGTTCTAAACCCCGGCATGATATATTTTGGTGTGTTAGCTGACACGTTTATAACACCGGTTTATTTCGGAGTACTTATTATTTCATGTGAAAGGATCATTTGCATGGATGCATATTAGTGATTCCTTGCTGTTGGAAATGCATATACTTGTGATGGTAATCACCCCATGTGCCTTGCATGTATGCGGAAAGGAACGGAGAAACTCTGCCTTGGGTAGGCATAAATTTTATGCGCCGGTCTCCGTCGGGGACGGTTATGTCCGACGGCATGGTCGAGCATAATGGGTGTTGATTTTGTTGGTTGATATATATTTGTGATACATGTCATGCAGGGAATTCATAAACCTCCTGAGTCAACCGCAGGTCAAGCCTGTTCTAGCAACCCCATACTTGTTTCGTACTACCACTTGTCCCTACCGCAAGTAGGGTACGGTTCGATCGATCGTCAACCCCTTTCGGGCAAACACCGTCTGAGAGGCCACGGTGGAAGATACGGTTGTAACCGGTAGGCATGCCATCTGGTCCGGGGGCATGGGTGTTTCCGGTTGAGACCGAGAGGGGAGGCCACCACTTAGAGCGCGCGATATAAATTTGATCCCATGCTACGCGAGGTTGTAGCCTCCCCACTTAGAGTTTTGCTTAACAAGTGTTGTGGGTGATTCCAGACACCGGTAAGTTAAGCTGGTGTGTCAAGTTAGGCGTGTTTTCAACTAAAAGGCCGTAGACGGAATTATTCCCGATGGACTAAAGGAATCCGTTACTCGTGGGTAAAGAGTACACCCTCTGCCGAGTATAAACCTATTTGAATAGCCGTGTCCGTGGTTAAGGATTACAGTCTGGGATGGGTCAAGTGTCGGTCTTAGTGTCGGGTCTTGGAGGTGAAATCATAAAACCAGAACTGGAATTATGACTTGAGACTTGAGATGTTTATGATTATTATTTTGTTATGCACTAACCCGTTATATTGTTGGTAATATTGAATATCCTTGGGATGGTTCTACCTCCCGGATATTCACTATCATTTTTATAAGCCCTTTATGTGGTGTCGCTGAGACGCCCGACTGTGGCATTTTATTTTTATAAGCCCTTTATGTGGTGTCATTTGAGGCCTGATCGTGGCATTTTATTTTTATAAGCCCTTTATGTGGTGTCATGAGACGCCTGACTATGGCATTTTATTTTATAAGCCCTTTATGTGGTGTCATTTGAGGCCTTGACTGTGGCATTTTATTTTTATAAGCCCTTTATGTGGTGTCATTTGAGGCAGCATTTGTAACATTTTATTTTTATAAGCCCTTTATGTGGTGTCATTTGAGGCCTTGATCGTGGCATTTTCTTTTTATAAGCCCTTTATGTGGTGTCATTTGAGGCCTTGCATTATGACATTTATTTTTATAAGCCCTTTATGTGGTGTCATTTGAGGCGCCATTTGTAACATTTTATTTTTATAAGCCCTTTATGTGGTGTCGCTGAGACGTAGCATATCGTTGTTATGTTATGCCCGTGTTCATAATGTTTGCGAGTACATTCAAAGTACTCACTGGCTTGTCCCTGGCTATTGTCTTGGCCAGATTTCTTGCACGGAGAGGAGCGACGCGATGACGGCCCCGGAACCTAAGCAACGGTGATAGCAGCCTCGTGAAGATAGGAGTTAACACAGTCGTCATTGTTCCCATGGGAAATGGAGTTCCATAGACACTGATGATCCACAAACCGCTTCCGCCATCAACCACTAGAATCCATTTGATGTACTCACAAGCCAGAATGGTCTTGTGCTACATAGTTTGTATGTTTGCTTGGAAATTTCTATATCAAGTTGAGGCCTCATCAGCTAACAGTAATCCTGGGGTTGGTGAGCACGACGGCCATTTTCTGGAAATTAATACCCGGAAAACCAGTCGCCACACTAACTGCCTTCATCCAAGAAGGCCAGGAAAATCAAGAAAGCGCAGTACAGAAACGAGCGCTTACTGAAGAAAAACGTTGTCTCAATGACATCTGAAGACCTTGTCAACATTCAATCTGAGATCAAGAACCTTAGTGATGAATTTGACATATACAGAGCTGACTGTCTTGGAGCCAAAGTCAGGTTTGTGAAATTGACTGAAAAGTTCACTTTCAATGTTGCAGCCCCAACGCAACAAGAAAATCCTCAGGCTGAAGCATCTGCGTCGGCCGGTGAAAAAATGCCAAAGACCGCTGATGACATTTGGGCTGCTGAAGAAACTCAAAGTACCAGGGCTGACGACTGCATTACAGCCGCTAATGAAATTGCCAGGGCATCCACTAGTGGTGCGCCTGAAGAAAATGAAGAAATCGGGGCAATGCTACGTCTTGAGCTTGCGTTGGTTTTCCTTGAAGAGGAGAGGGTGATGCAGCAAGTGTAGCATAAGTATTTCCCTCAGTTTTTGAGAACCAAGGTATCAATCCAGTAGGAGGCTCCTCAAAAGTCCCACGCACTTACACAAACAAACTGAGAACTTCATAACCAACGCAATAAAGGGATTGTCAATCCTTCACCACCACTTCAAGTAAAGTGAGATCTAATAAAGATAGTATGATAAGATAAATATATTTTGATATTTTTATAATATAGATGCAAAAAGTAAAGATGCAAGTAAAAGTAGATTGAAAGCAAATATGATAAAAGATAGACCCGGGGGCCATAGGTTTCACTAGTGGCTTCTCTCAAGATAGCATAAGTATTACGAAGGGTAAACAAATTACTGTCGAGCAATTGATAGAAAAGCGCATAGTTATGAGATTATCTAGGCATGATCATGTATATAGGCATCACGTCCATAACAAGTAGACCGACTCCTGCCTGCATCTACTACTATTACTCCACACATCGACCGCTATCCAAAGCATGCATCTAGAGTATTAAGTTCATAAGAACGAGTAACGCATTAAGCAAGATGACATGATGTAGAGGGATAAACTCATGCAATATGATATAAACCCCATCTTGTTATCCTCGATGGCAACAATACAATACGTGCCTTGCAACCCTTTCTATCACTGGGTAAGGACACCGCAAGATTGAACCCAAAGCTAAGCACTTCTCCCATGGCAAGAAAAACCAATCTAGTAGGCCAAACTACACGGATAATTCGAAGAGACTTGCAAAGATAAGTTAATCATAAATAAAAGAATTCAGAGAAGATTCAAATATTATTCATAGATAAACTTGATCATAAACCCACAATTCATCGGATCTCGACAAACACACCGCAAAAAGAGATTACATCGAATAGATCTCCACAAGAGGGGAGAACATTGTATTGAGATCCAAAAAGAGAGAAGAAGCCATCTAGCTAATTACTATGGACCCGTAGGTCTATGGTAAACTACTCACAACTCATCGGAGGGGCTATGGTATTGATGTAGAAGCCCTCCGTGCTTGATTCCCCCTCCGGCAGAGTGTCGGCGAAGGCTCCAAGCACTACAAAAAAAAGACACATCCGTGACATTTTGGGCCGAACGAATTTTTTTTCTGTCATACATATGACACTTCTATGACGATAATTGTGACAAAACCCGGTATCATCATAGATGTGGTGGGCTCCTACTTCTATGATAAAAATCATGACGAGAAAATGGGCTTTTAAGTCACAGGCGGGCCGGGGCGCAGCTGCATGACATTCTTTGGGCCATCCATGACGGAAAAAACTGTGGTAGAAGTGAGGGGAGGAAAATTTCGGGAGTTGCGGTTCACGGTGGCAGGTCGGGGCCGAGTGATGCAGCGTTTCTCTCTCGTCTGTGCAGCAGCGTGTGTGCGGCGTTGGCTCTAATCGAACTGAGCGAGGCGTTGGGCTCTAACTGAACCCGGCGATTGCTGCAGGCTACGCGTTCTTGAACCCGAGGGATCGACCGATGGATGTTAAGCCCGAACCCGATGGAGCGATTCGCCCGCTCTGCTGCTAACTAAAGCCGATGGATTGGATGAGCAGTGAGCCTTTGCGGGGGTTTGGATGAGCGATGTGGCGGTGGCGTTGCCTCTGGATGAATAGGACCCGTGGTGTGGAGGGCTGGATGAACGATGAAGCCGGTGGAGGGGTGGCCGTGGAGGGGTGGTTGAACAGGACCCCGTGGTGTGGAGGGCTGGATGAGCAGTGACGGTTTGGGGTGCCCGTGGAGGGTGGCTGAGCAGTGGCCGGTGGAGTGTAAGCGGTGGAGGCTGGATGAGCAGAGCCGTGGAAGCTGGAGGAGGTCGGCGGTAGCCCGTGGAGGCTGGAGGAGGTCGACGGTGGAGATGAACAGATATCCTGTGGAGTCCCGTTTGTGGTGCGCCACACCTCCCGATGAATAGGACCCCGTTTAGTAGTGGCGCTCCAACACAAGTCCGTTTTCGTCCGCTTTTGCGATGCGCCACACCCTTCCCGATCAACAGGACCCCGTTTACGACCGTGGGAGGTCCGTTTCCTCCGTTTTGCGGCACGCCACACCCCTCTAGATCAACGGGACCCCGTTTTGGCTGGCAGGAGGTCCGTTTCCTCCGCTTTGCGATGCGCCACACCCTCCCGATCAACGGGACCCGTTCCGAGCGTGGGAGGTCCGTTTCCTCCGTTGTCGCCGATGCAGCGGACCTCGTTTCCATCACCTGTTCCGTCCAAGCCCTCCCGATGAACACGACCACGCATTCCGTTCTGACCCAGCCGGTTGGCTCCCCATGAACACGACGACGACGCTGTTTCTCCTTTCCGACCCAGCCATGTACGTATGCGCGAGTAGGCGTTCGAGACCCTGCCCATATGTACGTACATGGCCGTATTTTCTTTCTTGCACCCTCGCCGCTGTACGTACGTGTACATGCTACGTGCGCACTGTTGGAAATATGCCCTAGAGGCAATAATAAAAGCATTATTATTATATTTCCTTGTTCATGATAATCGTTTATTATCCATGCTATAATTGTATTGACCGGAAACCGCAATACATGTGTGGATACATAGACAACACCATGTCCCTAGTAAGCCTCTAGTTGACTAGCTCGTTGATCAGCAGATGGTTACGGTTTCACGACCATGGACATTGGATGTCGTTGATAACGGGATCACATCATTAGAAGAATGATGTGATGGACAAGACCCAATCCTAAGCCTAGCACAAAGATCGTAGTTCGTATGCTAAAGCTTTTCTAATGTCAAGTATCATTTCCTTAGACCATGAGATTGTGCAACTCCCGGATACCGTAGGAATGCTTTGGGTGTACCAAACATCACAACGTAACTGGGTGACTATAAAGGTGCACTACAGGTATCTCCGGAAGTGTCTGTTGGGTTGACACGGATCGAGGCGAGGATTTGTCACTTCGTGTTACGGAGAGGTATCACTTGGGCCCTTTCGGTAGTGCATCATCATAATGAGCTCAAAGTGACCAAGTGTCTGTCACGGGATCATGCATTACGGTACAAGTAAAGTGACTTCTTTGGTAACGAGGACTGAGCGAGGTATTGGGATACCGACGATCGAAGTCTCGGGCAAGTAACATACCGTCGACAAAGGGAATTGTATCACGGGATTATTTGAATCCTCGACATCGTGGTTCATCCGATGAGATCATCGAGGAACATGTAGAGCCAACATGGGTATCCAGATCCCGCTGTTGGTTATTGCCCGAGAGCCGTCTCGGTCATGTCTCGTGTCTCCGAACCCGTAGGGTCTACACACTTAAGGTTCGGTGGCGCTTAGGTTGTATGAATATGAGTATGCAGTATATCGAATGTTGTTCGAGTCCGGATGAGATCCCGGACGTCACGAGGAGTTTGGAATGGTCCCGAGGTAAAGGATTGTATATAGGAAGTGGTATTTGACCATCGGGAAAATTTCAGGGTCACCGGTATTGTACTGGGACCACCGGAAGGGTCCTGGGGTCCACCGGGTGGGGCCACCCATCCCGTGAGGGGCCCATGGGCTGAAGTGGGGAGGAACCAGCCCATAGTGGGCTGGTGCGCCCCTTGGCCCACCCCCTGCGCCTAGGGTTGGAACCCTAGGGTGGGGGGGGCGCCCCACTTGCCTTGGGGGGCACTCCACCCCCCTTGGCCGCCGCCCCCCTTGGGAGATGGGATCCCCAAGGGCCGGCGCCCCCCCTGGGGACTATATAAAGGGAGGGGGGGAGGGGGGCAGCCGCACCCTGTACCTTGGGCGCCTCCCTCTCCTCTGCTACACCTCTCCTCCTCCGTCACGTGCTTGGCGAAGCCCTGCTTGAGAATCTTGCTTCTCCACCAACACCACGCCGTCAAGGCTGCTGCTGGAGCTATCATCATCAACCTCTCCTTCCCCTTGCTGGATCAAGAAGGAGGCGTCTCCGTCCCGTCTGCAGTGTGTTGAGCAGCGGAGGTGCCGTCCGTTCGGCACTTTCGGTCATCGGTGATTTGGATCACGGCGATGCGACTCCATCATCCACGTTCTAGTGAACGCTTCCGCACTCGATCTACAAGTGGTATGTAGATGCAAAATCACTCCCTTGACTTGTTGCTTAGATGAACTCATAGATGGATCTTGGTGAAACCGTAGGAAAAATTTTAATTTTCTGCAACGTTCCCCAACACGCACCTCTACTATGACACGTGCGCGCCTCTACTACGACAAATGCACGCATCTACAACGACCAGTATGTACGTACACGTTCACGACCAGAATGACAACGCTACGTACGCTTCGACCAGGTGGGTCCCGGTATGTCGAGCACTTCCTTACTGCGAAGATGTAGCTGGTGGGTCCCAGTGAGTCGTGGGGGCTAATCGCTTTTTTGCCCGGACGCACTTCCTTGCGTGCGAAGATGTAGCTGGTGGGTCCCGGTCGAAGCGAATCGTTCTTTTTTTCCGGACACACTTCCTTGCGTGCGAAGGTGTATTAGCTGGTGGGTCCCAATGATCGAGGCGAATCGTTTTGTTTTTTTGCCCGGACGCACTTCCTTGCGTGCGAAGATGTAGCTGGTGGGTCCCAGCAGTCAGGGGGAAACAATTTTTTCGCGAACTACATTGGCCCATCCGGTGGGTCCCAGCTGTCAGGTGGAGGAATCATTATTTTCCGCGTAATAAGGAGGCACTTCCTTGCTGCGGCCGTGGACCGGTATCGGCCTCTCCACGTCTGATCCATGTTCGATGGAAGTCGTTCCTTGACCACAGCGACCACGCGCGCCGAGAGCACCAGGCCGGTGGGACGGCGGCGAGGCCTAGGAAGGGGACGAGGGGAGCCGAGGAAGATGCGGCGATGGAAGCCGTAGCGGAGAGAATCTGAGGTTCACTGGTTAGGCTGCGGTGTGAGGCTGCCGTCGCCGCGAGAACTGGATAGCGATTGGGAATAGTAGGGGCCGTGAGGCCTCCGGCAACCTGACCCGGCCACGGGAGGGAGGAGCATGCAGCACGACCGGCGCTGCTTTGGGCGGCTGGAGCAAGAAGACCAGAGGTTGAAGAAGCACTACGGCCGTTGGATGGACATCGTACGGTCACTTGAGCTAGAATCGTTCATATTGACTAAAGTTGACAAAGGCCCCCATCCCAGTCAACTTAGTAGGCCCACAAGTCAGCCTCCCACCATGGTGGGTCCCAGCTAGCAAGAGGAGTATTCATTCTTTTGTGCGTAATGAGGATGCACTTCCGGTGGGTCCGAGCTGACAGCACGGGGAACGTTTCTTTTCGCGAAATACGCTGGCCCATCCGGTGGGTCCCCCAATCGGGAAAGCGTTTTTTAGCGAAATAAGGTGGCCCATCTGGTGGGTCCTCGCTGTCGAGTGGAGGAATAATTATTTTGGCGTAATAAGAAGGCACTTCCTTGCGGCCGCTGGACCCAGCTATGCGCCTCTCCGCGTCTGATTACTCTTCCGATGGAAGTCGGTCGTTGACCACGTTGACCACGCCAGCGCCCGAGAGCACCAGGCGGTGGTGCAGACTGACGGCGAGGCCTAGGAAGGGGACGACAGGAACCGGGAAAAGGCAGCGGTGGTAGCCAGCGTGGAGAGGAGCACGAGGGTTCACTTGGTTCGGCTGCGGCGTGAGGCTGCCGTCGCCCTTGAATAACGAGGTGTGGGTGACTAGAGGGATACCACAGGCCAGCGATGGGAGTAGTAGAGGCGGTGAGGCCTCCACGGCATCTGACCCGACCCACGAGAAGCAGGAGCATGTGGCACGACCGGCGCTGCTTTGGTATTTTGGAGCAAAAGACCAGAGGTTGAAGAAGCACTATGGCCGTTGGATGGACATCGCACGGTCACTGGAGCTAGAATCGTTCATATTGACTAAGTTGACAAAGCCCTCCATCCCCGTCAACTTAGTTGGCCCACAAGTCATCCTCCCACTATGGTGGGTCCCATCTAGCAGGGTGGGTATTCATTTTTTTTGTGCGTAATAAGGAGGCACTTCCCTGCGTGCTAAGATATAGCTGGTGGGTCCGACATGTCAGCGGGGGGAACGTTTTTTTCGCAAAATACGGAGGCTCTTCCGGTGGGTCCCAGCTATCAGGTGGAGCAATCATTATTTTACGCGTACAGTCCACGGCCGATGGATGTCGTTCGTTGACCACGTTGACCAGGCAGCGCCGAGAGCACCATGGCGGTGGACGGCGAGGCCTAGGAAGGAACAACACGGAGCCGGGAAGACTCGGCAATGGTTGCGCTGTGGGGATTGAGTACGAGGTTCTTGAGTCCGGCTCCGTCGCCGGAAAATAACAGGAGGTGTGGGTGAGTAGAGGAATGGCACAGCCAGACAATGAAGTAGGGTGGGCGGTGCGGCTTGCGGCAAAGACAACCGGCCACGGAGGCGGGAGGCGAGCAGTCCACCGAGCAGGTTTGGGCGGCTGGAGCAAGAAGATCAGATATTGAAGAAGCAGCACGGCCGTTGGATTAACATCCAACGGTCACTGCTGCTAGAATCGTTTGTGGACTAAATTTGAATCGTTTGTGGACTAAGTTGACAAAGCCAAAGTACACGTCAACCTAGTAGACCCACAAGTCTGTCCCAAACAGCATACAACCCGAAATTTCTAGCCAGATTCAAATTAATTTTAAATCTAAATATACCTTAATTTAAATTCAATGAAATTTTACCCGCACAAAAACAATGAAATTGAAAATATCAAAATCCGAAAGAAAACAGTATTTGGGAACTAATTGCGTGTTTGCTGTATTTTTCTTCATTTTACAGCCCATTTATTATTACTTATAGCCCATTTCTTATTACTTATAGCCCATTTATTATTACTTATAGCCCATTTCTTATTACTTATAGCTCATTTTATGGGGAAAATGCTTCCCTCCTCGTCTTCAAAGATTTCCGGCCCAGCAGGGCGTAGAAAAGCAAGTAGGTCTATGTTGGTTATTCTGCAAAAAGCAAAATAGCTGGCTAGCCATTTTTCAGAAAGGAAAAAAAACAAACTGGGATGGTCATGTGCTAAACATATGAAATAAAAGCCTGGGCTAGGCAGGGCCATGGGTCCCTTTAACCCAGTTGGTACCCTTCTCCGTCCCGAAAAAACAAAATTACTACGCACACAGCTGGGTCCCTACTGTCATCCTCACCATGTAAAGTCATCTCCTTATTCCTCTCGGTTGTTGACCAAGTTGACAACACAGGAGGGTGGCACCGCGGCGAGCGAACCAAGGCGGAGGACGATGGTGAGGCCTGACGAACGAAACGAGCAGGGAAGATCACTGACCAGCCGTGGGAGGCGGTAGCGAGCGGTCCACTTGGCCGGGTTTGGCTTTGGCGGCTCGAGGAAGAAGAGGCGAAGAAACGCGACAGACGTTGAATGTCAATCGAGCAGTCAACGTTGGCACAATTGTTTTTGACTAAGCGGACACCAAGTAGCATACTTTTTATATATAGGAAGAAAACTTGAGGAAAATGCGTTAGTCTGCCGTCCTCCTCACGAGGGGAACGTTCGCCACATAAGTGACTAGCACCCTTGGTTTTCAACCGAGAGGTCTTGGGTTCGAGTCCGAGGAACTCTCAATTTTGACCTCCTTCCTTCCTTGCAAAAAAAAGGGAAAGAAAATCAAAGACTTGGGAAGGCGTACGAAACAAGCTAGTGTACCAGTAAAGAGACGTTGCTGAGTTTTAGAAAAAAAGGAAGACATGCTCCTGTAGCTGGTTCGAATCCAAACCTAGACTATGACTATATATGGTGCTATGCTACTACGCAAGTAATGAACCGACATATCCAACGTTCGCTTCTCCTCTTCTCTACTTACTGCCTAGCATCGAAGCTCGCCGCAAAGCAACCATGTCCGGCTGGCTGGTCGTCCACCTGCTCTTCCAGTAACAACCAGATATGTGCCAAGTCGCAACCCGTACCATAGCCTGTGGGTCTCATCACACCCTCGCCGGCACGCGCACCGCAGCCGATTGCTCATCGCAACCCGCTACCGTTGGTGTGGTGCCACTGCTGCAAATCACGCAGAGTCATCCGTCGCGTCTCAACCACAATCCGCAACCCTGGCCGAGTCTTCTACAAATGCCCGAATCATGGGGTAATAATATGTTTAAGTGTTGTTCTGCTGCTTTCAGTTGCTGATTTTTTTAATAGTTTGGTTGATGATCTTCCAATTTGATTCGTGCAAAAAAGGGAAGATTCGTGTGATTTGTATTTACGGGAAGTTCTTGATGTGGGGGAATGCAACTACGCTGATTATTCGGTTAGCCGAGGAATCCCAATACCAGCAGGTTGGGGTGTTGGACAAATGGCGGAAGGAGCGAGTAATGTGAAGATGCAGAAGCGAAGGTTAAAGATGCAGTTCCTCTTATCAAGGCCAAGCAACAGCTGCTGAACGGCCTTGATAGCAATGAGGAGATGAAAGAGCTTGTGAAGATAATGGGCAAAATCGATGTGCTTTGTAGGATGATTGTCTCTTTATTTGCGATTAGGTAGCACTCGTGATGTATTCATTGGCTACGACATGAGCACTTTGCTGAAACTAGTAATGAATGAAACACATGTAGCGGCTGGGCGTAGTGTTGTGAACATCTAATGATTTCTATTAATGTAAATCAGGGGTATCCTTTTGCTCATATAAATAAATAAATAGCGAGGCCACAGCCGGCTCAGCTTTGTTCTCATTCGAAGGCGTCGAGCAAATTGCAGTCCAACAGCAAACTATGTCATCAAATTCAAGTTTCACAGCCAAATATGAGTACAACTAAACAACAATGTCATCATGTTTTAGTTGTCATACAATCACCAAACACAAATCAGCATAGATAACAAGTGATGCTCTCACAGCAAAATACTAAACAACATGTTCATCAGGTTTTAGTTGTCATAGCAAACACAATTTCACATAGTAGATAAAAAAGCGTCTTCTGACTGGCAAATACGACAAAAGCAATGTAATCATCGTCCGCAGCAACGGCGTCAACATCTTCGCCATGTGTATCAGTCTGAATCGTAATTCCCCACGGTGTCATCTTCTTCTTCGTCCTCAACGTCCTCGATCGTTGGCTTCTTCTTGATCAACTCTTGTATGTCCACCGCGACAGGTAATCTTTTCGCCGGCATCATTGACGTGATGGTTCTCAAAGATATTAGGAACATCTATGTTATCTTGTACATCAGGAGCAGTGTAAGCATCATCTTGTTGTGCAACTTCATTAAACGAATCCCTCTGCTCAAACCTTTGCAATACTCTCCAATCATCGCTACGTGCAAATGTGTCTTCCAAGAAAAATTTGCCAAAAGAAAAGGCTCGTTGGTCTGGTACGCCGCGTTGACATTGATGGATTTGAAATAATCATCAACCTTTGGGTTTTGCGATCACGGAAAACAGGTTATACCAACAACGGCACTGTGAGACACACACCGATGATCCTCGAAGCGGAGATATCTTGCAAGCTGAACAATGTACATTATGTTAGCATACATTTCAGTTGTCTCTTTGTCATCACGTGATCCGTCTTGATGATGGCACTGTTTTGTGTCTTCCTGCCTTCGTCTCTCGTGCAAGGGTGTTGTAGCACACATCTCCAACAACACAAGATTCATAATGTCTTACCCGAGTATCGTGACCCATTGCTAGTGAGTAAAGGGCATCATCAAGCGCCTGCCCATCCTCCCGCATCTTCTCAACCTATGGTTAGAAAATGAACAAGCTGATCATCTTATGTACTCAATATATTAAAAAAGCGGCGGTGCACTTCAAAAGCTTACATGGTTATTGAACCATTTCGCAAATCCTGCCATAACCCGTTTGTCAATGTTTCTTGGATTTTGCGGCAGTAACTCCTCTTTGTAGATGCTGCTCAACATAGTGATCGCGTCAAACATCTAAATATATAAGAATGTGCTGCAGGTTTAGTAGATTACGATGTATAAGCTGCAGTACTGCACTTACTTGATATAAGGTAGTATCTCAGGACAGTTATTCAACACATACCAAACCATTTTTCCCAAATCTTTAGGTTTGTCCTCTTGTCGGCTCTTCCCTGTAACTCGAACAGAATAATTGAAAACATTGAGCCCGGGATTGTCTTCACCCACCTCTTTGCTAACTCGATCAATTTGTTTCAATGTATTTTGAGCAGAATGTCAACGCTTCTGTAGCAATGTAGGCCTCTACAATGGAACCCTCGGGTCTACCTCTGTTCCTAACATAGCCCTTGAAAGTGTCTAGCCGCCTTTCAATAGGGTACATCCAGCCATACTGTTCTGGCACTCTAAGTAGTGCCTCATCAGGTAGATGAACAGCCAAATGCACCATCACATCAAAGAAGGCTGGAGGATATATCTTCTCAAGGTCGCATAGGATAGTTGGTATCTTGTCTCTAAGATGCTCCAAAGCATCTATCCCGATATTTGTAATCTTTGAGTTCCCACGAAGAATTGTCCCAACTCTTGCAAGCTGCTTCAGATAAGTCGTGGCAGCCCAATCCTCTCAGATAATAGGTAAAACCCTTTGAAGTAGGGCGTGGCAGTCATGAGTTTTCAACCCTTGTACCTTGTTTCCATCTGCGACCGACTCTCCTTTCAGGTTTGGAAGCAAATCCATGTGGGAATCTCTGCGTGACAGGACCTCACAGAATTCTTTTCTTTTTACCTTGTCCAAGACGTACACAGCTGGTGCCATATCCCGTGGTTTACCTTCATCTTGCACCTACAAATCCTTTCTGATACCCAGGTGTGTCAAAAATCGATCCTAGATTTTAAGGTATGTTTCTTCTTGCCTTCAATGTTCAGAAGTGTGCCGATAATGCTGTCACACATATTTTTCTCGATGTGCATCACATCAAGATTACGCCGCAGATCCAAATCTTTCCAATACTCCAAGTCCCACAAAGTGGACCTGCGGGTAAACAATAATCTCTCTTCTACTGTGCCACGCTTCCTTTTCCGCTACCATTACCGGGATGGTTTCACGGTGTAATATACGACCTTCTCTAATTCCACTTGCAACTCATCGGGCGGCGAGCCTCTTTGGCGCATCACGGTTTTCATGCTTTGCATTGAACACATGTCTTGATATTTTCTAGGATGCGGCTTGTCCTTGGCAAGAAGCGGTGGTGTCTAATGTAACAGATCTTGCTAAGTATTGCGTATGACAAGAGATTCTGTCACATGAACACATGCATTGTAACCATGTGTCGTTACCGCGACATAGTGCCCAAAGCGGATAATCATGGATGCACCAAATTACAACAACCTTGAGAAAAGAAATCAGCTGGTGGGCTGATATATAGGTCTCAGTGAGAACACCCTTCCATAGCTGTTGAAGTTCCTCCACAAGAGGCTCCATGAACAAATCAAAATCCTTTCCGGGACTTTTTGGACCTGGGATGAGCAAAGGCCATCATGTAGTTTGATTCTTTGATGCGGAACATTTGGAGGCATCTTTGTAAGGGATAACAAGCACTTACATGCTATATGTGGCGCTCACAGTGTCAGCAAATGGGTTAAATCCATCTGAAGCTAAGCCAAGTCTAATGTTTCTCGGGAATTGACAGCAAACTCTTTGTGTTTATCATTGAAGCTTTTCCACTCACTACAATGAGATGGATGGATCATTACATTACGATCTCTGTACTCCTGGTTCCTAGAATGCCACAAGTCTGACCTCTCTTGTTTCAGCATCATGAAACAACCTCTGCAATCTTGGTGTAATTGGAAAATGTCTCGGAACATTATGAGGAACCCTCTTCACAAAGACGCCATCTTTCCATCTTGATGATTTGCATTTGGGCATTCACTTAAGTTGGCATAATCCTTCGGAGCGAACACAATTATTCTTACAAACATGGATCATATCATATCCAATTCCAACTGCATGAAGGAAATTCTTCATTTCTTTGTGTAGGTGCGTGGCGGCCTGACGCCTTATCTGGGAAAGATTTGCGGAAAGCAGCCAACAGCGCATCGAATTTGTTGGTCATCCGCTCAGATGTCTTCACCTGAAGAAAGGTGACCATAGCTGAGAATAAGGATAGCTTATTTCCTGGGGTGACAGCAATGTTGTATTGTTCCAACATGCGAGCCCACCATTTTTCTTCTGCAGGTGAAAGTTCACGGAATGCACGAGCATTTCGTACCATTGTTTCAATGTTGGTCAAACTCACTGGCTCCGCCACCACCACCTCCTCCTCCTCTTCCACACGAGCATTAGGCGAGATCAAGATGGTGATCTGCTTTGCTTCCACGTAGTCAATAACATTGACGTTCACAGCTTCACCATGATGAACCCACCTAGTATATGTGACCGACATCCCATACAAGTGTAGATGATTTTGCACAGTTGACTGGGGTCTTGTAACTGAATTCATACAACTGCTACACCAGCAGAGCACATCTGATTTCAGACCACCGTACTCAGCTCTGATAAGTTCATGATGTTTTCAACCCCTCGACATATGCAGCAGAGAATCTTCGAGCAGAAGTTATCCAAATCCTGTCCATCTGTTAGACATAAAAATTAGTTCTTCTACTAGATATTACAGGAAAAACATATATGCTTTTTTATGAAGTCCAGAAAAAAAACCTAGGTTGATGTCTAAAGCTATGGCAAGATATTTGGACGAGCAGATCTAAATAACGAAATATATGTAAAGTTATTTCAGCAAACAGATTTGAGTGCTAAATTATGGCAGGCTGTTTCAGCAGTCAATGAGGCCGAGCACACAGCCATCGAACTATCGAAGGCCATCGCAGCAACAAAGATCGAGTATAAAACGGTCTAGAGCTATTTCACCTAACAGATTGGCTACTAGACCATGGCAATCTACGTCACAATAAATATATGGTAGGATATTTTAGCAACTAATCGGCCTTGGCATGCCATCTCAACTAAGCAGATTGAGTGTAGAACAGGGCAAAGAAGCTTCTTAAGCAGAGCATATTGACAGTAAACTACTTCGGCAAACAGTGAGATTAACAGCGTCTATCAGCTAACATTCAGCGCTACACCGACATGAACGGGGCCTCGATCTAGAATGTGCGTCTTGTGGGAGAAAGTTGACCGCCGTGCGTCTCCACACGAACGCCGCCAGCGGTGATGCCGGGCGCTGACACCGTGGCGCCTCCACAAGAACGTAGCGAGGTGGCGGCGCGGCTAGAGGACGGCAGTTCACGAGAGCGTCTTGTGGGGCGAGAGGATCCACATGTCGTCCCCTCGACGAACCAGCGCGCCCACGTATCGGCGGCGGGGAGGGTGGCTGGCGGAGCGAATGGAGTGGAGGGGGACGGGGGAGAGGGGGGTTTGGGGAATATTTGGCCGAAGGGCGATTGAATCGAATTTGGGGGGAAATTTTGTGTGTGCGTGTGGGGGGGGGGGGGGGAGGATTTTTTTCGCGCGGTGGGCGGGGGGAGTTTGGCGCATGGTCGTTTTAACCAATTGCATACCCACGTGTCAGTGAAGAGGCAAGCCACGCAGCGTTCCGTTTGCGTGAGCCGTGTGCAGGACCGAACGTGTGTGGGGTGGAATGCGACCGCGACAGGAGTGCTGTGAGTGTACCGCCTTTTTTCCTTTTAAACTAGGTGCTTCGCCCCTTCAAAAAAATGTTGCTTCGCGCGATCCATCGATACTACTACTAGTAATCCGGTAATCCCGACTAAAACGGCGCGGCCGGGTCTTTTTCCAGCGATATCTTTGGGGAGGTTGGCTTAGTTGGGTTTTTAGATTTGTCTCGTTCAATAAAAAGCAGAGTTGGTGATGATGGTGTGCCTGTCATCCTGCAATATAGGCCGTTCGATCTATATCTAACGGATAGGAAGGAAACTATGACAATTTACCCGAACTCCTCTCCACATTTTCTGATAAGGCTTTCCCTCGTTCATCCTTTTCTCCCACAAGATCTTGATCTTCCGTGCAACACACGGGCATCTTGCTAGTACTCCTACAATATGTATATTATTGTTAAAGTTCATATACACTGGCCGAAATTAATGCAAACACAACAGATTTTCATTAAATTTCGAACTTTTATAGGACAGAAAAATAAAAGAAACCCTACCCTAAACCTATTCTACGGCGGCGACCGACGTCCATGTCTTGAGGCGAGGGTTCAAGACCCGTGAAGTGAAGGTGCGGTCTCCGGCGAGGAAGAGTAGAACATGAGATACGGACCGGCCAGTTGGCACACCATGCCCTGCCGCCTCCATTGCCCTACTCATCCTCGGAGGAGTCCCCGACCTCGGCGGTGCGGGACGTTGGACGGCGGCAAGTAGGACGGTGGCTGACAGTGCTCCCGTCGTCGGCCGCTAGCGTGGCCACCACTTGTACGGTCGCGTCCGCTTCCGGCTACGCCGCTATTGCGTCGCGAGAGGCGACTTGAGCGAGGGCGGTGACCTCGAGCTTCATCCCCGAAGAGAAGCTCTCCCATAGAGCGTTCGCACTTGCGGTCATCGCGGATGTGGTGCCAGGTAGGAGGACGATGCGCTATGGTGTGGAGGTTAGCTGGGCGTTGCCGCTTTAAGTAGCGCATTCCGGTGAGGCCAAGCGTCCGGGTGCATCATTAAGTTGCTGGAGTTGGTTCCTCGGGCACCGAGCCTCTTAACGACGACATACGAACGGACGGCATGAATGCAGGCAGCTGGGCGCCCGGCTGGGAACGCACATGCGATGGTGCGAGGGACGAGGGCTTTGGTGTGCCGGTAGTGAGCTGTGGTCGTGGCAACGCGTTGGAGATGCCCTTTGCTCAAATGCGATCCCCGCATGTCATTGAAAAAAGCAAGGCGACCGGCATGGTCTCAGGTCCAGAGGATGCGCTTGGCGCTACACCACTCCGCGGACGCGTCGCGGCGCCCCGTGCATCCTTGACGAGCCGGGTGTTGGGGTGTGTTTGGATTGTGGCCAAAGTGCACCTTACCAAAATTTTGGTCATGACCCAAAGATTGGTCTTTGTTTGGATGGTTGCCATTTCTTTGGCATGCCAATGAACTCTAGCCAACTCTAGTTCATTTTTCTTGCCAATGTCGGCCAAATCATGGGCAAACAATACCTAAACCAAAATTTTGGCTACCCAATGCTTTGATGGGGCAACCTTGGGCACAAACCAAACATACCGTTGGTCGTGCCACAGCACTAATGCCACCCTCGGCACACTGAAACCGACCGTGTCTATCGACGATATGAGCGTGTCGCTCACCGCGGTCGCCGTGTCCAGAGGTGGTGCTGGAGCTGCGCCCTGTTGTTGGCTCCAACGACCCACATGAACGGTTGTCGGTGGCGAGGAGGTCGTGGGCCAGCTCCTCCATTGGACTAGTGTGCGCTATGTGATACGTATCTATAATTTTTGATTGCTCCATGCTATATTATCTACTGTTTTGGACAATATTGGGCTTTATTTTCCAGTTTTATATTAATTTTGGGACAAACCTATTAACCGGAGGCCCAGCTGTTTTTTGCCTATTTCAGTATTTCGAAGAAAAGGAATATCAGACGGAGTCAAAACGGAACGAAATCAACTGGAGAAGTTATTTTTGGAAGGGAAGCCACCGGATAGACTTGGACTCGACGTCAGAAGATACGGGAGCTGGCCACGAGGGTGGGGGGCGTGCCCACCCCCCTAGGGCGCGCTCTCTACCTCGTGGGGCCCCCGAAGCTCAACCGACGTACCCCTTGCACCCATATATGCCTACATATCGTCAAACTTCCAGAATAGAAGATAGATCGGGAGTTCCGCCGCCGTAAGCCTCCAGAGCCACGAAAAACCAATCAGGACCCTGTTCCGGCACCCTACCGGAGGGGGGAACCCTCACCAGTGTCCATCTTCATCATCCCGGCACTCTCCATGACGAGGAGGGAGTATTTCACCCTCGGGGCTGAGGGTATGTACCAGTAGCTATGTGTTTGATCTCTCTCTCTCTCGTGTTCCCTCTATAGCACGATCTTGATGTATCCCGAGCTTTGCTATTGTAGTTGGATCTTATGATGTTTCTCCCCCTCTACTCTCTTGTGATGAATTGAGTTTCCCCTTTTGAAGTTATCTTATCGATTGAGTCTTTTATGAGAACACTTGATGTATGTCTTGACGTGCTTATCTGTGGTGACAATGGGATATCATGTGCCACTTGATTTATGTTTTGGTGACCAACTTCCGGGTTCCACCCATGAACCTATGCATAGGGGTTGGCACACGTTCTTGACTCTCCGGTAGTAGCTTTGGGGCACTCTTTGAAGTACTTTGTGTTGGTTGGATGATTCTGAGATTGTGTGATGCACATCGTATAATCATGCCCACCGGATACTTGAGGTGACAATGGAGTATCTAGGTGACATTAGGTTTTGGTTGATTTGTGTCTTAAGGTGTTATTCTAGTACGAACTCTTGAATAGATTGATCTGACAGAATAACTTTGAGGTGGTTTCGTACCCTACCATAATCTCTACGTTTGTTCTCTGCTATTAGTGGCTTTGGAGTGACTCTTTGTTGCAAGTTGAGGGCTTGTTATATGATCTATCTATGTTATTATTGTTGAGAGAACTTGCACAAGTGAAAGTATGAACCCTAGGCCTTGTTTCCTATCATTGCAATACCGTTTACCTCACTTTTATCCTTAGTTACCTTGCTGTTTTTATTATTTCAGATTCCAAAAACCTGTATCTACCATCGATATTGCACTTGTATCACCATCTCTTCGCCGAACTAGTGCACCTATACAATTTACCATTGTATTAGGTCTGTTGGGGACACAAGAGACTCTTTGTTATTTGGTTGAAGGGTTGTTTGAGAGAGACCATCTTCATCCCTCGCCTCCCTCTGGATTGATAAACCTTAGGTCATCCACTTGAGGAAATTTGCTTGCTGTCCTACAAACCTGTGCACTTACTTGAGGCCCAACAACGTCTACAAGAAGAAGGTTGTGTAGTAGACATCAAGCTTTTTAAACACCGTTGCCGGGAGGCTAGGTAAAGGGCACTCACTCACCCGTCAACTAAGCTCTTTTCTGGCGCCGTTGCCAGGGAGGTGAGTGCTTGAAGGTATATCTTTAGATCTTGCAATCGAATCTTTTTGTTTCTTGTTTTATCACTAGTTTAGTTTACAAAAGAAAACTACAAAAAAAATGGAATTGAGTTTGTCTCATACGATTCATCTTTTTAATATCTTTCGTGAGTATGATGGAAAGGAAAATTGTGCCAAAGTGTTAGAAGAAGAATGCATTAAATTGTTTGGCACTAAATCTTTGAATGATGAACATGATTGCAATGTTGTTAGTATGAACTCCTTGAACATCCATAGTACTAATGATGATTGCACTAGTTATGATGAAAATATCTCTTATAAGCATGTCAACTTTTGTGGAGTGCATGTTTGCATGAACACACCAAATAGAGAAGATATATATTGCAAGAGGAATAAGCATTTAGAAACTAGAAGGTTGCAAGAAAGGCTAAATGTGAGTGCTGAAAATTTAAATTTCCTTTGCCGTACTTGTGAACTTTGCAATGAACGTGGTCATCTACATCTCCTATGCAAATTGTTTCATGATCGAATCGTGTCGAGAAATTGTGATGATTTGATTTCCCTTGCACATTACAATGAACTTAATTTGCTTTTGGTTTATGAAGAATTGAAACGTTTACTTAAGGACCTTCCAGAATTTGCCCAAAAGAAATTCCTTGATATTGATCTAGAAAAGATTTATATGTTTTGTGCGGAGAATTGCCTTGAAAATCCTTATATTGCCAATTACCTAAATAAAAGAAAGCAAATAGAAGATGATGAGAATACTAATGGAAGGAAGAGACTTTAATATCCTCCTATTATTTCTTATGATGAATTAGGTAACGAGGAAGAGCTTTCTATTCAATCAATCTCATCAATAAGGAGCTCAAAGAGGAAGGTTGAACCCACACATAATGTGAAGAAGAAAAAGAAAAGAAGGAGTAACAAAGGTAAAAAGGTATCCCTCCCAAATGATGTTGCTCCTACTACTCATTGTGATGATGGTAATTGCTTTACTATTGGTGCTATCCATATTTTTAATGATGAGAGTGATTATGCTTATGATATGGAAGGGCCCAAGCTTGGGGAAGTTATGTTTGATGAGGATGAAATATTTCTGAATATATTTGCTGAAATTAATGATTTTCCCAAGCTTGGGGATGCTATGTTTAATGAAGATGATATTTTTAGCATCCCAAGTTTTGATATGCAAAGTTGTTATGATGATAGCATGCATCCTACTTATGATGATTATATTGAAGAAAGTGGGTTTGGAAGAGTGTCAACTTTAGGAATTAGTGATCCCACTATTTTGGAGGATGTTGAATCTTATTGTGATAAATATGAAAGTGGATTTGGAAGAGTGTCAACTTTATTTAGTGATTCCACTATCTTGGGAGAGGTTTCAATCGATTATGACGAGAACGAAGTTGCTACTTATGATGATTATTGTGATGAAACTTATGCTATAAAAAGTAGTGATGATTATATTTACAAATCTTGTCATGATTATGATTACCATTTTTCTGAACATTACTCTTTTAATGTGGAAACAATTTTTAGTGTTCAAGTCTCTTATGATACTCCCACTATCCCGAATGAGAAGAAATTTGCTTGTGTGGAGAGTAGTACATTTTCTATGCAAGTAGATCATGAAAAGAATGCTTTAGGTGCGGGTTATATTGTTGAATTCATTCATTATGCTACTGAAAATTATTATGAGGGAGGAACATATGCTTGTAGGAATTGCAATAATATCAAGTTTCCTCTCTATGTGCTTAAAGTTTTGAAGTTATGCTTGTTTTGTCTTCCTATGCTTGTTGATTATTGTTCCCATAAGTTGTTTGCTCACAAAATCCTATGCATAGGAAGTGGGTTAGACTTAAATGTGTTAGTCATATTCTTCATGATGCTCTCTTTATGTTTCAATTATTATCTTTTGTGAGCATCATTGAAATCATCATGCCTAGCTAGGGCGTTAAACGATAGCGCTTGTTGGGAGGCAACCCAATTTTATTTTAGTTTCTTGCTTTTTGGTTCTGTTTAGTAATAGATAATCCATCTAGCCTCTGTTTAGATGTGGTTTTAGGTTTTAATTAGTGTTTGTGCCAAGTAGAACCTTTGGGAAGACTTGGGTGAAGTCTTTATGATCATGCTGTAAAAAAACAGAAACTTTAGCGCTCACGAGATTAGCTAGAACCTTTTACTGGAAAGTGCTATTTAATTGATTCTTTTTTCAGATGATTACTAGAAATATTCCTCAGGTCCACCTATTTATTTTAGAATTTTTGGAGTTCCATAAGTTTGCGTTAGTTACAGATTACTACAGACTGTTCCGTTTTTGACAGATTCTGTTTTTCGTGTGTTGTTTGCTTATTTTGATGACTCTATGGCTAGTAAATTAGTTTATAAACCATAGAGAAGTTGGAATAAAGTAGGTTTAATACCAAATAAATAAAGAATGAGTTCATTACAGTACCTTGAAGTGGTGTTTTGTTTTCTTTCGCTAACGGAGCTCACGAGTTTTCTATTAAGTTTTGTGTTGTGAGGTTTTCAAGTTTTGGGTAAAGATTCGATGGACTATGGAATAAGGAGTGGCAAGAGCCTAATATTGGGGATTCCCAAGGCACCCCAAGATAATATTCAAGGAAAACCAAGAGCCTAAGCTTGGGGATGCCCCGGATGGCATCCCCTCTTTCGTCTTCGTTCATCGGTAACTTTACTTGGAGCTATATGTTTATTCACCACATGATATGTGTTTTGCTTGGAGCGTCATTTTATTTTGTTAGTATTTGCTTTCTGTTAATTAGATTAATGTTTTGCATCTTTAGTTTCAATAAAAAGCCAAGGATAGCCTTTGCCATGTTTATTTTGCTACTATACATGTCGCTGTTTGAAAACAGAATGTTTACCGTTGTTGCAAAAATTCCTAGAAAAGTCAGAGAGAATGGTATAATGTTGAATCTTTTTGCATATTGAGCTCTGATAAATTTATTACAGTGGGAATTTTAGTTCATAATTGTTGGGGTCAGGGAAGTATTTATACTCTTGCATTCTTTACAGACTCTACTATTTTGGCAGATAGCTGTTATGTTTGCATTGTTTGCATATGTTTGCTTGCTTAATGATTCTATTTAAGGATAGGAGTATTAAATATGCAGAGGCATTTAGTATGCAATGTTGAATAATAATGTTAGTGATTTGTTACAGTAGAAAATGATAAGGTTTTGCATTGGTTTATACTAACCTATCTCACGAGTTCCTGTTGTTGTGAATGAAGCTTTTGATAAAAAGAGAAACCATGATATGAGAGGAATTAAGGAGACACAAAAGTTCAAGCTTGTGGATGCCCATGGCACCCCAAGATAATATTTCAAGAAGTCTCAAGCATCTAAGCTTTGGGATGCACCGGTAGGCATCCCACCTTTCTCCAACAACTATCGGTTAGTATCGGTTGAGCCTAAGTTTCTGCTTCTTCACATGAGTTGTGCTATCCTTGCAATGTAGTTTTATTTAGATTTGCTTGATGTTTGAATACAATACCAAGATCTGAAATTATTAAATGGGATATTCTTCACATAGTTACATAATTATTCGACTACTCATTGATCTTCACTTATATCTTTCGGAGTAGTTTGTCATTTGCTCTAGTGCTTCACTTATATCTTTTAGAGCACAGTGGTGGTTTTATTTTGAAGAAATATATGAACTCTCATGCTTCACTTATATTATTTTGAGAGTCGTTAATAGAATGGTAATTTGCTTAAAATTAATATACTTGGTATTCAAGATATGTGAAACTTTCTTTTGAGTGCGTTGAATACTAAGAAAAGTTTGATACTTGATAATTGTTTTGAGATATGGAGGTAGTGATATTAAACTCATGCTAGTTGGGTGATTATGAATTTAAAGAATGCTTGTGTTGAAGTTAGCAAATCCGTAGCATGCACGTATGGTTAAAGTTGTGTAACAAATTTGAAACATGAAGTGTACCTGGCTTGTGCATCCTTATGAGTGGCGGTCGGGGATGAGCGATGGTCTTTTGCTACCAATCTATCCCCCTAGGAGCATGCGTGTAGTACTTGATTTTTGATGACTTCTAAATTTTTTCAATAAGTATATGAGCTGTTTTGACTAATGTTGAGTCTATGGATTATAATGCGACTTTTATCTTTCCGCCTTTGCTAGCCTCTTGATTGCAGTGCATTGCCCTTTCTCACCTTGAGAGTTGGTGCAAACTTCGCCGGTGCATCCATACCTCGTGATACGATACGCTCTATCACACATAAACCTCCTTATATCTTCCTCAAAACAACCATATATATTGCCATGCAACTTTCCACCGTTCCGATCATCATCATGACATACTTTACTTTTGTCATATTGCCATTGCATGATCATGTAGTTGACATCGTATTTGTGGCAAAGCCACCATGCATTATTTTTCATACATGTCACTCTTGATTCATTGCACCATCCCGGTACACCACCGAGGCATTCATATAGAGTCATATCTTGTTCTAGTTTGAGTTGTAATCCTTATGTTGTAATCAATAGAAGTGTGATGATCATCATTATTAGAGCATTGCCCAATCAAAAAAAAAAGGGAAAGGACAAAAAGAAAAAAGAAAGGCCCAAAAAAAAGGGCAATGTTACTATCTCTTTTTCCACACTTGTGCTTCAAAGTAGCACCTTGTTCTTCATGTAGTAAGTCTCATATATTATGCTTCAAAGTAGCACCTTGTTCTTCATGTAGTGAGTCTCATATATTGTGGTTCAAAGTAGCACCTTGTTTTTCATATATTGAGTCTCATAAGTTGTCTTTTTCATACTAGTGGGAATTTTTCATTATACAACTTGGCTTGTATATTCCTATGATGGGCTTCCTCAAATGCCCTAGGTCTTCATGAGCAAGCAAGTTGGATGCACACCCACTAGTTTTGTTTTGTTGAGCATTCATTTATAGCTCTAGTGCATCCGTTGCATGGCAATCCCTACTCCTCATGTTGACATCAATTGATGGGCATCTCCATAGCCCGTTGATTATCCTCGTCAATGTGAGACTTTCTCCTTTTTCTCTTCTCCACACAATCCCCAATCATCATATTCTATTCCACCCATAGTGCTATATCCATGGCTCACGCTCATGTATTGCGTGAAGGTTGAAAAAAGTTTGAGATTATTTAAGTACGAAACAATTGCTTCGCTTGTCATCGGGGGTATAGAAGTTGGGAACATCTTTGTGTGACGATAATGAAGCATGGCCTAACTATATGATTTTGTAGGGATGAACTTTCTTTTGCCATGTTATTTTGAGAAGACATGATTACTTTGATTACTATGCTTGAAGTGTTACTATTTCTTTTATCAATATGAACTTTTATTTTGAATCTTGGATCTGAACATTCATGCCACAATAAAGAAAATTACATTGAGAATTATGCTAAGTAGCACTCCGCATCAAAAATTCTTTTTATCATTTACCTACTAGAGGACGAGCAGGAATTAAGCTTGGGGATGCTTGATACGTCTCCAACGTATCAATAATTTTTGATTGCTCCATGCTATATTATCTACAGTTTTGGGCAATATTAGGCTTTATTTTTCACTTTTATATTACTTTTGGGACTAATCTATTAACCGGAGGCCCAGCCCAGATTTGCTTTGTTTTTGCCTATTTCGATTATTTGAAGAAAAGGAATATCGACGGAGTCAAAAGCGGAATGAAATCAACTGGAGAAGTTATTTTTTGGAAGGAAAGCCACGGATAGACTTGGACTCTCACGTCGGAAGATCACGGGAGCTGGCCACGAGGGTGGGCGCGCCCACCCCTAGGGCGCCCCCTACCTCGTGGGGCCCCCGAAGCTCCACCGACGTACCCCTTGCACCCATATATACCTACGTATTGTAAAACTTCCAGAACAGAAGATAGATCGGGAGTTCCGCCGCCGCAAGCCCCCAGAGCCACGAAAAACCAATGGGAACCCCTGTTCCGCACCCACTCACGGAGGGGGGGGAACCCTCACCGGTGGCCATCTTCATCATCCCGGCGCTCTCCCTGACGAGGAGGGAGTAGTTCACCCTCGGGGCTGAGGGTATGTACTAGTAGCTATGTGTTTGATCTCTCTCTCTCTCGTGTTTTCTCTCTCGTGTTCCCTCTATGGCACGATCTTGATGTATCCCGAGCTTTGCTATTATAGTTGGATCTTATGATGTTTCTCCCCCTCTACTCTCTTGTGATGAATTGAGTTTCCCCTTTTGAAGTTATCTTATCGATTGAGTCTTTTATGAGAACACTTGATGTATGTCTTGCCATGCTTATCTGTGGTGACAATGGGATATCATGTGCCACTTGATGTATGTTTGGGTGACCAACTTGCGGGTTCCACCCATGAACCTATGCATAAGGGTTGGCACACGTTCTTGTCTCTCCGGTAGTAGCTTTGGGGCACTCTTTGAAGTACTTTGTGTTGGTTGGATGAATCTGAGATTGTGTGATGCATATCGTATAATCATGCCCACGGATACTTGAGGTGACAATGGAGTATATAGGTGACATTAGGGTTTTGGTTGATTTGTGTCCTAAGGTGTTATTCTAGTACGAACTCTTGAATAGATTGATGCGAAAGAATAACTTTGAGGTGGTTTCGTACCCTACCATAATCTCTACATTTGTTCTCCGCTATTAGTGGCTTTGGAGTGACTCTTTGTTGCATGTTGAGGGCTTGTTATATGATCTATCTATGTTATTATTGTTTAGAGAACTTGGACTAGTGAAAGTATGAACCCTAGGCCTTGTTTCCTATCATTGCAATACTGTTTATGCTCACTTTTATCCTTAGTTACCTTGCTGTTTTTATTATTTCAGATTATAAAAACCTTTATCTACCATCCATATTGCACTTGTATCACCATCTCTTCGCCGAACTAGTGCACCTATACAATTTACCATTGTATTGGGTGTGTTGGGGACACAAGAGACTCTTTGTTATTTGGTTGTAGGGTTGTTTGAGAGAGACCATCTTAATCCTCGCCTCCTCACGGATTGATAAACCTTAGGTCATCCACTTGAGGGAAATTTGCTACTGTCCTACAAACCTATGCACTTGCAGGCCCAACAACGTCTACAAGAAGAAGGTTGTGTAGTAGACATCAGTATGTCGGTTTCCCTGTATTCCCGGCCATATTCGAGCGTCAATGCTCCACGTTGCGCATTAGGCCTTTCACTATGTAGGCCAAGCGAGACAACTTATTGTTTATTTGAGCCTGTCAGGTAATCATGTGGCGTTTGCTTATTTCTCATTCATCTGCAACCCTCTTCTCCATCGATCATGTAAGCCCTCGATCGAGTCCATCCTCGCATGCCTCATTTGAACATTCCGCCAAGTATCATTCGCATGTACCCACCTAGTCTTCTTTCAATAGATCTCCGGACCCGAGATGAAATCGAAAGGGAATGAGTGGGGGCACGTGATACCTAAAGGCGGATTCAAAATTTGAACCGGTGATCATAGCATCCACAAATCATATATAAAGGGTATTCAATGTTAGATTTACGTTTTAGAACGTACAATATACTCCCTACTATCCTTTCTACTTTACATACTATGATAGGAGTATAAGTTTTATGTGTAGTCAAAGTATCTCTACTATGATAAAAAAGGTATCAACATTCAACAACGCCCAATCAATATTGTTAGATTAAATGCGTACTCCTAGATTTGTACTCGAGATGGTTTCCAATTTGACTATTGACAAGATTAATAGTACTCCTTTCACATAGGTGAGTAAGTCATCTTAGGCTGTGCACGTGACCAAGGAGGAGGGGAAAAGCGAGAGACATTAATGTTTATTTGCTAATTAATAGTATTGCATGCAATGAACTAACCCTTTGCATGTCATGTTTGATAGTATCGGTCATTAAAAGCATCGCACCCTCATCTCTTATTGGTTCATATGTCAAGAAACAAGAAACGAGGTAGAAGTTAATGCACTGCGCCTCGTGTTTTGGAATTATTTGGTTTTAAGTAAGATGACTTACACACACCTAGGCGGAGGAGTACATGAGATGTATAATGTGAAAATTATATCATTGGAAACTCCTTTCACATACGAAATTGACCATATGCTTTGTGTAAGTTGCATGTCATATATTATTACTCTAACATTTGGTCAAAGTTAGCCTCGAAACATGCATTAGACCCTGTATGCTTTGTGTAAGCTGCATATCATATATTGTTACTCTAACATTTGTGTAAGTTGCATGTCATATATTATTACTCTAACATTTGGTCAAAGTAGTATAGTGGAAGTGGATCCTCTAACGTAGGTATCCCTGCCTTACCCTCCCTTTCGGTCACTGACGGACCCCATGCTTGCTAGGCCCCGCATGTCAGTTACTCAATGGGTTCGGCCACGTCAGGGGATCCTCATCCGAAGTATACTCCCTCTGTTTTTATTTACTCCGCAGAATAGAGAGGGAGTGGTGGTATAATAAATGGCCTTGGGCGGGGAGGGAGGGGCGTCGGTTTGCTCTCAATTGCGGTCCCACAAGCGGCGAAAACGCATGAGGCAAGCGCGTTCCATTCGGTGAGTGGCGTGGAGGGTCCAGCGTGTCGAGGCTGCAGCAGCGTCTGCGACAAGAAGCGATGTCTGATAAAAACCGATTGAGCAGTCGGCACCGGAACCACTATTCACACGAACCTTGTTGCTTTCGGCCTATGCCAGCCACTGCCCTAAAACCACACCAAATCTCAGCCCATTCCACCACCTTCGATCCCCTAGCCCACATCAGCGTCCCCTAGTTGGCGGAAAGCCATCGTGCGCCGCAAGATCACTTACTACAAGATCTTGGCCGCCCGGGCGCCCAGCAGAAATCGCGGCGGCGGTCGGCGCCATTCCTCCGTTCAAAGCTGGCGTTGCGGCGGACAATCCCCGAGTTCTCTGGAGCCAAGCAGCGAGGAGGAAGCCGATCAATGTTCGCTGCGAAGGTCGCGGCGCGAAGGCCCCGATGGGTATGAGGCGATGGGCGTCGACTTCATGCGGCGTCCAAGTCCCCATGGTGCGAAGCCGGACCAGCGGTTCAACATGGCGATACTAAAGGAGAGCAGCGGAGGCGAGAGGTCAACTTCGGCCTTGGCGCGCATGCCGCTGCCATCGAGGAGGCTCTCTCTGCGAGCGGAACGGATGTCATGGATGTGAACCGGGTGGCGGAGGCTCAACTTGAGGCGGAGCGGCGGATGCCGCTGCCATCGAGGCCCTCCTGCAGGCGGAACCCGGGCGTCTGGACATGAACCCGGGTGGCGAGGCTCGACTCGGCGTGAAGCGCGGATGCCACTCTCATCGACGCCCTCCTGCGGCGGGCAGGAAGTCTGGACTTGAACCGGGCGGAGGAGGCTCGACTCGACATGGAGCGCGCCGATGCCGCTGCCATCGAGGCCCTCCTGCAGGCGAAACCGGACGTCCTCGACTAGAACCGGGCTGTGCTCTCGTCCGTGCAGAGCACCGGCACGCTCCGCTTGAACGAGTAGCTGGAGGCCGAGGACAACCATGGTGCGGAGGCACACGTCGGCAGCGACGGCTGGTTCGCGCCGGCAGCCAAAGACGACGAGGTTGTCTCTTTCCATGAGCAGTGATAGTTTTTCTTTATGTTGTTGTTTTTATGGATCTTTTGCTGTGTAAAAACATACTATTTGTTATGCAAATCGCTTTGACTTGGGTTAGTCTACCATTTCAGGCGGTTGGATGAATATCCTACGTCTCCTAACCCTTCTTTCCTTCTTCCTCACCTCTTCTTCTTCCCCAACATACCACCGCACGGGCCGTACGGATACTCCCACTACAAAAAAAAGACACATCCATGACATTTTGGGCCGAACGAAAAAAATTTCTGTCTTACATATGACACTTCTATGAAGATAATTGTGACAAAACCTGGTATCATCATAGATGTGGTGGGCTCCTACTTCTATGACAAAAAATCATGACAGAAAATGGGCTTTTCGTCTTGGGCGGGCCGGAGACGCAGCTGCCTGACATTCTTTGGGCCGTCCATGTGGAAAAAATCATGGTAGAAGCGAGGGAGGAAAATTTGGCGGAGTTGCGATTCACGGTGGGAGGTCGGGAGCCAGCGATGCAGCGTTTCTCTCGTGCGTCTGGCGTGTGTGTGCGGCGTTGCCTCTAACTGAACCCGGCGGCGTTGGGCTCTAACTGAACCCGGCGATTGCATTGCAGGCTCTGGCGTTACTGAACCCGGCGATCGATCGATGGCTATTAGCCCGAACCCGATGGGCGATTCGCCCGCTCTGCCGCTAATCGAAGCCGATTGATGCTGCCCTGCAGGATGAGCGATGGCGTCGCGGGGGTTTTGGATGAGCGATGGCGGTGGGCGTTGCCTCTGGATGAACAGGAACCCGTGGTGTGGAGGGCTGGATGAGCAGTGAGCGGTGGAGGGTGGCCGTGGTGGGGTGGTTGAACAGGACCCGTGGTGTGGAGGGCTGGATGAGCAGTGAAGCGGTGGAGGGTGCCCGTGGAGGGGTAGTTGAGCGATGGCCGGTGGGGAAGCGCGGTGGAGGCTGGATGAGCAGGGGAGCCAGTGGAGGCTGGAGGAGGTCGACGGTAGCCCGTGGAGGCTGGAGGAGGTCGACGGTGGAGATGAACAATATCCCGTGGAGTTCCGTTTTGCGGTACGCCACACCCCTCCCGATGAACTGGTCCCCCGTTTCGACCGTAGCGCTCCAACACAAGTCCGTTTCTTCCGTTTTGCGGTACGCCACACCCCTTACGATCAACAGGACCCCCGTTTCGACCGTAGGAGGTCCGTTTCCTCTGTTTTGCGGTACGCCACACCCTCCCGATCAACAGGACCCCCGTTTCGACCGTAGGAGGTCCGTTTCCTCCGTTTTGCGGTACGCCACACCCCTCCCGATCAACAGGACCCCGTTCGGAACATAGGAGGTCCGTTTCCTCAATTGTGCGGTATGCTAGGCCTCGTTTCCATCGCCTATTCCGTCCAAGCCCTCCCGATGAACACGACCACGCATTCCGTTCCGACCCAGCCAGTTTGGCTCCCCATGAACACGACGACAGCGCTGTTTCTCCGTTCGACCCAGCCATGTACCACGAGCCCTGCGCCCGTGCATTGTCTTGCGGTAAGCGTTCGAGACCCGCCGTATATACACATACGTGGTAGTATTTTCTTTCTTGCACCACGGCGGCTATGCGTGCGTGTACATGCTACGTCGTGCCTCTACTACGACGTGCGGCGCCTCTACAACGACCGGTATGTACGTACACGTTCGCGACCAGAATGACAACGCTATGTATGCCCGACCAGGTGGGTCCCGGCCGAGCACTTCCTGCGTTCGAAGATGTAGCTGGTGGGTCCCCAGCGATGCAGGGGCGAATCGTTTTTTCGGACGCACTTCCTTGCGTGCGAAGATGTAGCTGGTGGGTCCCAGCAGACAGGGGGAAACGTTTTGTCGCGAAATACGGTGGCCCGTCCGGTGGGTCCCCGCTGTCAGGTGAAGGAATAATTATTTTGCTTGTAATAAGGAGGCACTTCCTTGCTGCGGCCATGGACCCAGCTGTCAGCCTCTCCACGTACAGTCCACGTCCGATGAAAGCCATTCCTTGACCACCTTGACCACGCCGCGCCGAGAGCACCAGGGCGGTGGGCAGCGGCGAGCCTAGGAAGCGGGCGACGCGGGCCGGGAAGATGCGGCGGTGGAAGCCAGCGGAGAAGGAGTATGAGGGTTCACTTTCGTTCGGCTACGGTGTGGGGCTGCCGTCATTGCGAGAATAATAGGGGTGTGGAGTGCGTAAAGGGATGACCTGGCGGTGGCGGGGAGTAGTAAAGGCGGTGAGGCCTCCACGGCATCACAGCCAGCCACGGCCAGCGAGGCGGTAAGCGGCGACCGGCGCTGCTTTGGGCGGCCTGGAGCAAGAAGACCGAAGGTTGAAGAAGCACTACGGCCCGTTGGATGGACGTAAATCGTCTGATCCTTTGGAGCTAGAATCGTTCATATATTGACTAAAGTTGACAAAGGCCTCCGTCGATCAACTTAGTAGGCCCACAAGTCAGCCTCCCACCAAGGTTGGTCCCAGATAGCAGGGGGGTATTCATTTTTTTATGCGTAATAAGGAGGCACTTCCGATGGGTCCGAGCTGACAACGGGGGAAAGTTTTTTTCGTGAAATACGGTGGCCCGACCAGTGGGTCCCAGCAGTCAGGGGGAAACGTTTTTTTCGCGAAATACTGGTGGCCCGTCCAGTGGGTCCCAGCTGTTAGGTGGAGGAATAATTATTTTTCGCGAAATAAGGAGGCCCTTCCTTGCGGCTGTCGTGGACCCAGCTGTCAGCCTCTCCATGTACAGTACTCTTCTGATGGAAGATGATCGTTGACCACATTGACCACGTAGCGCCGAGAGCACCATGGCGGTGGACAACGGTGAGGCCAAGGAAGGGGACGACGCGGAGCCGGGGAAGATGCGGCAGTGGAAGCCCGCGCGGGGAGGAGTACGAGGTTCGGCTGCGGTGTGAGGCTGTCGTCGCCGCAGAATAACAGGGGGTGTGGGTGAGTAGAGGGATGCCCTGGCCAGCGGTGGGAGTAGTAGGGGACGCTGAGGCCTGCAGCGGCAGCACCTGACCGGCCACGGGAGGCGGAGGAAGCGGTCCCGTCCCTTGCTACTTTGGCCCAGTGGAGCAAGAAGATCGGAGATTGAAGAAACACGGCCGGCGTTGGATTGACATCAGCAGTTACGTCTACTAGAATCGTTTGTTGGCGTAGTATATAATAACTAAAAAAATCTTGCATCTGGCGTCAACTAAACAGGCCCACAAGTGAGACCACTCCCTCTTTTTAATAATTTATATATAGCTCATGGCAACTTCTTATACAATTTATTGCGATCGTTTTTTTTTGGTTGGCGGGGCCAATTTTCGCATATTTCTGTGGGTTCCAAACTATTTTAATACCCGAAATGTCGAGGCCAGATTTAAAGTACTTTGAAGATATATTTGAATTAGGTTAATGCCGGTGAAATAGGAATCTGAAAATGTGAAAAAATCAAAATTATAAAGTAATTGCCAATTTGTCATATGTTTTTATATTTACAACCCATTTCATATTACTTTCAAGATTTGCCGGCGTCTTGGAAGAGTTGCAGAAATAAGTAGGCCTCGATTGGGTATTCTTCAGAAAAAATAAACTGGGCTCATTTTCACAAAGAAAAAATAGCTGGGCTGGTCACAGCCCAGTTCAAACCATGCTTCGTCTCAACAATACCAAACAAAAAAATTACTGCTCGAGTAGCTACATCCCAGGTGTCAGCCGATCTTGTGTTGTTCTCTTGTCTATTGACTATATACGCTCACAATGTCGTGGGTCCCGGATGTCGAGGAAAACACTAGGAGGAAGCATTTTATTTTTCCATACTGTTGACGTGGTGGGGACCTCATAATCCTCTCCACGTATACACGCCGATTCTGTTGTTTGTTGACCATGTTGACAACGCGAGAGGGCGGCGCAGCGAAGCGCACCAAAGCGCCGGAGGACATTGGCGTTAACGATTTAGGAGGCGGTGGGGGCGGATCGTGCGCTAAAGGCGCAGCCTTGACCGTGGGAGGCGATATGACGCCTTGGCGCTATTTAGTTTTAGCCTGGAGGAAGACAGACTGAAGAAACACGACGGTATAAAAAGCAGCAGGAGTATAACAACCTTAATGAAACTAGCAGGGGCACTTAACAACCAAAGCTAAAAGCGGTATGAGTACTTATCTGAGGTTCAACCGTACAAAGCACGCATCAAAGAGTGCCACTTTGCCTCTGATTAACCAAGGGTGAGGCCGCCCAAGGCCAAGCGCCACCAGCGCATCCACAACCTTCTCGAAAGCGGCTTCATCTCATAGCGTGGTCAATAAACAGGATATTAAGCTTTAGAGCCATGGAAAAGCATGAACATAATCTTACATCCTATTCCCCAAGATGGGCCGGGCCTTCATTATCTGAGACCACCCACGAATAAGTATCTTTTCACCTCCAAGGGGAATTGAGTAGGTCGACATAAACATCATGTTGTGACCAAGCGCCAAGTCTGACCCGACCATGGTGGGAGCATCAGTATAGGAACAATAGAACTTCGGCAGTTCCTATTTCAAGAAGATCCTTCTTTGTAAAAGCGTGTATAAGCAATAGTTTATGAACAACATATATAATAGAAAACAGCTCGTACCATAAGTTTCTCGACCAGTTGGACCTGTTCAGCGAGTGCGGGAGTGGCACACATATCCCCGTGGCCTTCCACCATTGAAAGCGCCCCACAAGGACCTCAAGGCGATCAATAATGTGTAGGAACTTGTGGATGTCGATCGATCAACTTCCGTGCCATTAGTAACCCGAGTTATTATAGAGTAACAAGCGAGCACCTTTGTAACTCTGAAAAAACCTACACATGCCACCAATTATAAGAAAATATTAGTTAGAAGTAGCATCTTAAGTGAGAGATTAGATTGCTACTTCTAAAGTTAAATGTGATTAGTTAGACAGAATAGGTGGATGAAGAAGTAATCGAGGCAACAAGCAAGAACCAGATACAAAACTAACATGGATGAACAATTGGAGCAGCGTCGGGTGGAAGATCACGGTGAAGATGAGAGCAGGTTCTCCTATTTCCATCAACATTAAATGCGCCAACTTTCAGTCTGTAACACTTGAAAGCTTATCCAAGTTCATCCATAAAAAAGCAGCGATCTTCTTGGTTCATAGAACCCAACTCGGAAGTAATATCCATGGCTTGTCTTCACTTTGTGACCATTAAACTAGTGTATTCAGTTATGGCAAGGCCTAGCATCTTGAGTACATGTATTACAGCGGAGCAAATAATACCTTTGCAGGAAAAATAATATGACAACACAACATGTTCAAAAAACCCCACCCTCCCGGATAGAGAAGAGGATTCTAGGAACATCTTTATGCGGCGTTTCAAAATGCTATGGTAGGATGAGAAGGAACAAGTGTGGCATCTTCGCCCGGTAGAAATCTGTAGGGTACTCGCACTTTGGGCCTTTGCAACTGAAACACACTAGATTGATCACGAAGAAAAATGCATCAGCAGTGGCGGCTGCCATCCTAGGATTACCTGCGACCAAGGGACTTGGATTTATCGGGGATGGATGAAGAATTATTACCTGGTTCTCCATGAAAACCCTATGCAATCGCCCGGCGAGGGTGTTCTCTGAAACAAGCGAGACGAGGGAGAAGGGGATTCAGGCCAGTGAAATATTGCTGCTTCGTCCGTCCAGCTTCTTTGCTAAAGCTAGAAAGGGGTTGTGATTTGGCGGCTCATTGGGCATTCTTTGGCGCTTCTGACCGGGGTGTGTCTACCGTGAAGTTGTGCACTCTAATTTGTGCATATGGCACGTGTGCAGTTGCCCCACATATCAGCGAAAGGAAGTAGAAAGACAGGAGTAACTAGTTACACATAAATATATTTTTTGACGAGAGATAATCCCTCTGTAAAGAAATATACAAATCTTTATATCACAGGCTCACCTTGCCGAAATATACTCCCTACGCAGCATACCCGGCATTATGGGGGTTCGGCTTTTTTTTATGGGGGTTCAGCTGAGAATATAATACTCAGATAGGCTCACGGTTCTGGACTTTGGGCCGCAGGCTGACCCTGCATGTTTGGGGGCCCATGTGTTCTACCTCAGCGCTTTTCATATTGCAAGCGATCGGTACTGCGCTGGTTTTGAATCTTTGTCATGGCGAATACACAAAATTGAATAAAGCACGGCGGTTGTTGGAATGAAATCGAGCAGCAGTTCCTAACCAGCAATCGAGTTGGAATTCTATCAACGATATACCATGTAGTAAATAATCTTTGTCGTACTACTTATACACAAGGACACTTGTTTCACCATGCTGATTATTACATCAAAATCTCTCGGAGGATAGATCAGTTCGGCGATTCGTCGTGCCTTTCTTGGCCAATTTCAAAGTTGATTTGGACCAGCTCTCCTTGTCGAGAAAGTTCGATTTTGACATCATCCCTACCGCAAGATATGATTTAGATTTGAACCTTGACCATCCTTTAGCATCAATCATCATCGACCATCCTTTGTACTTACGGTATATTGAGCGGAGTTAATTCACACCAAGGCTGCGCATGGTAAGAGAAACTTGGCATGATGCAGGATAGTTGAACGACTCCCTCGTTGCTCTAGGAATTCTCTGTTTGCAAACAAGAAGACATACCCAAATAGTTAGATCAACCCAGTGAATCATGTGAAACAACATGGAAAGAAAAAAGAACGAAGCACTTGGGCGGTCAATGCTGACCAAGAAGGTGGACATGTCGGTTTTTGTAAGGACTTTGGTATATGAAGTGCGAAATGCAGCCCAGTCTGTTGCGGTGCAAGCTTTGCGGGCGGACCAAATCTGAAGTGCAAGTGTTGAGTGCGGTGCGAAGCTTCTTTGCTGCTGCGGAGATGGTGCTCCCTTATGTAGAGCTGGTGCGGTGTCGATGCCCGATCCTCCGGTACATCAAACTGATCCGTTGCATGATCGGTGCCCAATCCTCACCGGATCGGGCCGAGCTGCTGCCCATTGTCATTGCTAGAGCAATCGCCGGTGCTCGATCTATGTGAGACAATGCGGCGATCGTGTCTGATGCTATGATCAGCTTTCTAACTTGGCGGGATTCGTGACCGTGATCCAGTTTTTTTCTTCATTTCTTTTAAGCGAGAAGGACTAATTGTGGCGTTTTGTTAAACCAAACTACGCAGTTCATCATAGGGATTAAACTTGTACTCGGACAACGGTGATCCAATTTTTTCCGATAATACAAGTGATGGGCCGATTGCCTTTATTCTTGACACGACATAAGAAGTGAAACCTGCCAAAATAGCCATCGTATAGCAAACCAAATGGTTTATTCTGTGATGAATGTCACATGGCAAAACCTGCATCGTAAAATTGCAAGAAAAGAAAGAAAACATGATATTAAATCAGTATGATTTAGACAGTAAATCAATAAGATTTACTTGATGTGACACGAGTGAATCCTTACCAGGAAATCACTATGTTGAAGTACTAAACAAAAGATTGATCGTCCAACTACGCGTGGCATGCAGGGCCACGCCTACTCCCTAGCAGCGTGACGGTCAAAAGGTCGTGACAAATCGTATGGACTGAACATCCATGGGATTGGAAATCCTGGTGGGTGCGATAAACCCTGCAATGCATCTGAGATATTGGAGTGTAACCATAATTGATAAACCATCCTCACAAAAATATGATCTGGATACTTCAAAATGTACAGGACCGAATTGAGTCGATGAGACATTAACATAGACCGTTCTCGGGACTGACCACACACCAAAAGCGGCAGTTACTAATAAACAATACAGGGTTCACAAACACAAATCAAGTCTTGAACAATAGTACTTACTACGAGAAAAGCAAAGTTGCACTAACTAAATTCTGCAGACTATTTCTTGCCACCGACCCTACGGGATGAACCCCGCATAAGCGACTAGGCCATGGACTTACGTGTGAGATGTCTACATGCACCATCACCATCTTGTCAACCTTGGAGAACCAAGCAGTGCTCTTTCCACTCATAAACATGATGATGAAGACAGGCCGCATCAGATTTGTTGGGAAGCTTTACAAGAACCACACCCTTCGTGTCAGAAGGCACTGACCGAGAGAAATTGTTGTGGTCAAGTACAGCCTCAAGAACACGCTTGACAACAATGCTCTGAGGAAAACACTAGTTCAGGACACGTGGCGACAAAGACACAATGACTGGATAGTTCAAAGTAGAACTCATCATCAGGTCTTCCAATTCACACGGCATGACTTTGAGAACTTCATCTCCACCGCGGACCTGGTTCTAATTCAAATAGAAACCATATTTCATTACTTCCTCCGTTCAAAAATATAAGATGATTTTCGATATTATTCTCCATATATGACTACATATACGCACAGAAATGAGTGAACAAAGACACTAGAACATGTCTTCAAAGGCATGAGAAGCGGAGGGAGTACATGCAATATCCATAACACAAGTTACGGAGGCAAATATACCCTCTTAAAAGGTAGCATTAATGTTCATAAAGTACTCCCTCCGTCCCAAAATTCTTGTCTTAGATTTGTCTAGATACGGATGTATCAAGTCACATTTTAATATTAGATACATAAATTTGGGACAGGGGGAGTAGTTGAAAGTAATCTATAAGAAATCAGTGTCAACCTCTCGCATGTTTTGGTCAAAAGAGGAATTTAGAACAGTCATTTGGCACACTAAAATCACATGCAAGATCACCTAGAAAGTTGTACTACCAGTACTAGTACTGCGTGTTAGATGAAAAACACGATCAAGATCGAGAAAAAGATCGTCAACAAGAGACATTACACGGACTTGCTTAATGAGCGATCCGGAGAGGGGGCTTGGACAGGCGATGGCTTTGAGCTTGTCTGTGGTAGTCTCGTGAGGTGCTTGCGCTTCTTACGTACCATGAGCCTCGTGGTTTTGGCGAGCCATACACATCACGTCGGGCCGGTGCTCAGCGTCCATCCAAGAGAGGAAGCTGAGAGAGAAGAGTGAAAGGAGGAGCGAGATGAGGGAGAAAGCGAAGCGAGTGGGGGTTTTCTTCAAGAGGAAGCTGAGAGAGAAGAGTGAAATGATGGTTGTTTCGTCAGTCAACTTCTGCTTTGGAAAGGAGGGGGTTTTGTGATTTGATGGCTCATTGGGCATTCTTTACGGCCGGTTCGATCGGGGTAGTCTCGGTCACTCTACTACGGAGTAATTTAAGTGCATGGTGGTGGACCAGTCTTTGGCTGTCCCACACGTCGGCGAAAAGTGAGTAATTTAGTGCATGGTGGAGGAGGATCCGCATGGTAGGCGTGTCCACTGTTTTCATTCTGAAGAAAAAAATGATTACAACAAAGCGTTTCCACTCTTACAACGGAGGAGTGCGAAAGCGGCAGCCACTTGAACATACACAGTGCTCCTACTACTAGGCATGTGCGTTGGTTCATATGTCGATTACACAATCTTTTGCTAGTGTAGTAAGATATGACGATAACAAATGATGTTGTGCATGTCAACTACTCCTATATGTAACATAGTACCGCTTTTTATTTGTCCGGTCGAGAATGAACGGTGAGATCAATGTTAACAGAACTAGGTCCACAGCGAATGGAGAGTACGGTGCTACAGTACTCCACGAAACATGAACCATATGAAGCATATCCTATAGTGTTAGACAGGGTGTATGAAGGGTGCACGGGAAGGGAGCAAAAGATCCCTTCTCGACCCACTTTTGGGTGTTTGGCAGAGTGCATGAAGGGTGCATGAGTCCACACTAGTAGGTTGACAAAAATAAACGAAGACGAAACAATTAGTATATTGAGATGAGAATGCAACCAAACACACCCACACGCTTTGTGCTCACGGTGACTGACCTGCACCGTCTGAGTTTGATCCAACGGTCATGTTGCGCCGAGACATGGACATGCCCATGCACAGGCGCCTAAACACCACCAAGTCCCTCACGCTTCTCGAGGCACACGGCGTTGGTGATGCGAGGTGCAACCGCCGCATGAGCCCGCTCGGTCGTGACGGGAACCAGCTAAATCAAAGGCGGCGTCCAATGGCACGAATGGATTCCGTGGCGGAGCCCTGAAAGGATTCACCGGCAACGGCGTGACAGCGTGCATAAACCGTCCTTGTCCAGCTCTGCCCCCACCATCAGCGCGGAGATGGCTCAGCTCCTCGAGAGATATAGGTGAAGAAGGAGACTAGGTCGAGAAGCCTCGGCTCTTTGAAGTCGACCCGGGTGGTCGAGCAGGTTTAAGCCGACGGCCCGGCATCGTCAGCGGCAGCACGACGGTAGGCATCGGCGTAGCCGCGCAACACGTCGCGTGGAAACTTGGTTCACCAAGTGGCTGAGGCGATCCTTGACCTCGTCACGATCGGCCCGCTTCGCGCTCGACCAGCTCCTGACGGCCTATCGTATCTCCCGCTTTCTGCAGCAACACCGCCGACGCCTCGAGCATCTTTGTGGTGGACGCCTACCAATTTTGAAGCTCCGTGAACTCCCGCACATAACGGTGGAGCATGGCACTCCTCTCCTCCTTGAGCTCACGGAGCTCCACGTCCATGGCCCTGAGCTCCGCATCCTTGGCATGGACCTCCTGTGTCAGGCGCCTCACCTCGGACTCCGTGATCTGCTGCGCCGCCATGGCACCAGGTAGAAGCAATGGGGAGAGGAAGCAAAGGGCGCGAAACGGCTGAAAGGCAATGCAATCTCACGGGAAAGCGGAGGGAGCCAGCCGAGCAGCGGGAATCTTTTGGTTTTCTGCAGTGAAACACCCGATCGGCGACTTCTCACATCGAGGAAGCGGTGGGTTTTTACAGGCGGAGTCATCGTGACTAATTGCTACTGCTTTGCTCCCGTCGATCAAAAATTAAAAATCCTGCCACGCCTGCTCCGTCAATCAAAAATTAAAAATCCTACCGCACCCGGACACGAGAGCAACGCATGGTGGATATTTAAATTTACCTGCCGGCAAGTAGATAAAAAAAGGGGGTGAAAAAACATATGTGGCGGCGGCCTAGCTAACTGGTCGAACTAGCCCAACTAGCTAGCCATCGTGCTTCACTGATGTACTCGGCGTGATTTGACGACTCATTTACTTGCTTCGGCGCTACGATCGAGGAGGACCTAGAAAACAGCAGCGGTAGGGCGTCCCGTCGGGAAGAATATGTCGTGCACCACCGGGAGGACCACGAAACAGCGGTAGGGTGTGCCGCGTCTCGGCACGGAGGAAAAATGTGCGTGTAAAAATATATTGTATCAGACGTAGTACCTATGGTTCGACCTCGGGACCCAACCAGTCGGTCGAAAACACCCCACTAGCCACAGAGCTTCATCATGCAAACGTGGCATGGTTAGCTCCGTCTCGACCAGCCACAACGTCTCTTGTTCTAGACGATTCTTCTATTTTCCAAGCTTTTTTTAGTTGTAATAACACCACGGCAAGCTAGCGCCGCTCTTCGTGTGTGCCCGTGCAAAGCTAAGATGATGGAGAGAAGAGAGATTGAGATCGCAGACCTGGAACCCACCCATAAGTGAGACAACGGTCATGCACGTGTTGACGAGGCACTCCCTCTACTCTACTCAACGCAAGTACTGTATAAAATCAAGTTATGGGACAAAGCCAACAACCGTTCGTTTTTCAGGCTATCGACTTATGCTTTGTAGTCCAGGTTGCCGATTCGAATCTAAATCTTTCATATTTGTTAGTTTTAGGTCCAAATTTGAGTAATGACAAGTGGGACCCCGTGTGTTGTCCCGATATTTCAGTGTAGGATGGTTTTTTTGAACAAACACTTTGCAGCGGTTAGACAAATAACGGCACGAAGTTACACGTATTTTGCAAGTTCTGAACAAAAATGACAATGACATAGAATATCACATCCACCCATGACTAAGATACTATGGTGATCTGAAGTTTTTACACCGTTGGAAGTGAGATCCAATGGCTTGGGAGTAGTCTTTGTAATTATCGCAATTTCCAAACTCTCCAAAGTTTTTTTTGCAAATAAAACATTGGGCCTCGTGTGTGCCACTTGCATCTTGATCCAACGGCTCCCCGGTGCTCATATTAGGTGCTCCCCGTAGCTTAATTACCCGCTACGGTGATATGAGCATCTAGGTCGTATGATCAGTGATCGGATGGCACATGCATAGTACTTGTACTTTCTGCGCATTTCCCAAACTCTACCAGCCGTATATTGCAAAAACATTCAAACCTCCTATTGTGGGCCGTTAGATCTCAGTGAACTCGTATCACCATAGAATCTACGGTGAGGGAGCACCTCATACTCTCCCGTGCGAGAAAACATAAGGTGCTATCGCAGCTTGGATGCTACAGTGATCACGAACTTGAAAAATCGTTTGATCTGAGATCCAATGGCATCTGAGCAGTCTTTGTGCTTATGGCATTGGCGAACTATTTTGGGGCTTTTCTACAAAAACCATTCGAACCACCGAGGAGGCGTTGGGTCACAAATCCGACGCCTCAGAAAACTTGTATCACCAAAGCATCTAAGGTGTGGTAGCACATGATATTCTTACATACTGAGGATAATATGATGTCCTCCTTCATCTTAGATGCTACGGTGATACGAGCTTAGTCGTTGGATATGGGATCAAAGGGCATCTAAGTAGATTTTGTACAAATTGTGTGCAATTCTCAAACTCATCAAGGTTTCCTGCAAAATATTAAGACACATCATGTGAGCTGCTATATCTCAGATCTACAAGCTCCAAGCAACTTCGTATCGGCATATAGCATCTAAGGTATGGGGGCACATGATATTCTCCGGGGAGGAGGGTGGGGTGCACAACCAATCGGTGGTTGGGAGGGTGGGGACAAATATAATCTAAACAACCCTAAGCAGAGCTCCACAATTTTATCTAAGGTCGAGGGTTGACCCCGACAATCATAGCTCCGCCTAAACACAACATTTGCATGTCTTGTAGTACTAGACTTAATATTCATGTTTCAGTTTCATGTTCATTTTAAATATTGAGCTGAGGACCATGGATGTCTTACATTTACTCCTTAGTTTCCTAAATATTAGTCTTTTTAGAGGCTTCAAATGGACTAGCACATACGGATGTATATAGACATATTTTAGAGTCTAGATTCACTCATTTTGCTGTATGTAGTCACTTGTTGAACCCTCTAAAAGACTAATATTTAGGAATAAAAATATTTCTGAACTTCGTGTCATACATGCATGGGTTGGAAAAATAGTTGAACTATATTTATTTGATTGTTGTTGTGTTAGTGTGTGTGTGTGTGTGTGTGTGTGTGTGTGTGTGTGTGTGTGTGTGTGTGTGTGTGTGGTCATATGCTTGATACATACAAAGTTTTCTCACCTCCATATTGTTTATCTTTTAAATTTGAATTTGCATTGGAAAACTTACTAGGGATACCATGAAATGTGAAATCCACGTTGAGATCACTATATCACAAATTCACTCTAATTCAACAACTCGTCATAAATCAATTACCACGTTGAGATTAGTATTTGCAAAGGTAAATACTGGTATTGTAATACACATAGATTTGTTCGGCAATTTAAAGGTTCCTTTCATATTCTCAAATGGTAGGACCCAACGGCGTACCAACCAGACCTTTGGCTCGTGTTGATCCTAAAAAATGGGCTCGTGTCCTTCGGTGGGTATGGCGTGATGCATAAATTTGGCTTAACCCCAACCAGTCGAGCCTCATTTCCGTCGAAATATCTCGGCCAGAATTCCAGCCAAGGAAATTCCCTCATGTCTCAGGTCCATAATGACTACCGATGAACAACGGAGGATGGTTTAGTAACTAGATAATCGCGTTACCTACCGTGTCGAACACAGTTCAATTCCCTTTGGTCCGCTCGTCAAGGTCACCCGTCAAGCTGCATTGCCTAGTACTACTACTACTACTACTACACCGGGATGAGCACAGGTGAGCCCGTTTGTTACGTGCCCTAGTACTTGAGTTAATATATCGAGGCAATGCCTGATGCGGAGGATTATCCTTTACTCCCTCCTTTCCGGTTTATAGGGCTTATCTCAAAATTTTAGTTTTCCCATTTTATAAGTCTCAATTTGGTTGTTCCCCATCACATGTTCAGATTTAAAGGTCCAATAAATCAATACATGCAAGTATTAAGAGAAAAATGAACAATGCAAGTACATTATGAATGCATGAATTTAAATTAATGTATTCGTAAAAACAATTTTTGAGTAAAACAAAGCGCATTAATTGAGTGGTTTTGCAAACTACAACAATTGTTCCACCACTCACCATCTACCTTGGTTGGTGAGATTTTTGAATTGAGCCCTATAAACCGGAAAGGAGGTTTAACTAAGCAAAATGTTTGACCAAATCCTTTCTTAAGAAAATACAACAGACAGATGTACGGCTTGAAAATTTATTGCATGATGCAGGTTATGATATTGTTTCGAATCTTGGATCTTAAATTTCAGAAAATCCAAAAGTGAGCATAAATTCTTGAAACTGAGCATGGTCACATGATATGGGACAAATATTACTTCTTAAGTTTTTTCTTCAATTCGAGACAAGCTGCTTATGACAAGTTGCACAAATGAAGAGCCAAGGTATTTTGGAACAAAGACCTGTCACGTTAAAGGAAACGCTTTCACTAATGAAACCGTAGGCGTTCACGTGCCGCCACGAGTCCCCGCTTCATCGGCAGCCGTCCAGCAAGCGTGTGAGTCGACGGTAGGCGTCTTGAGCGAACCGCTACGCCGAAGCTATCGAGGCGTGCTAGCGACCGATCATGTGCGAACTTCACGGGAGGAGAGCCCTTTGACCGAGCTCCGCCGCCCACCATCGTCCCAACTGTTTCCACTTTTAATGTCGCCATACGCCAGTTTAAAATCAACCCCGACTACCCGTATCGCTACAATCCTCTCTCTTCCTCTCTGATTCTCCCGCTGTCGTCTACCTCCAGCTAGCGACCTAAGCGTCGCCATGCCGCATCGATGGTCTGCCCTTAGTGTTCGATTTCGCAGGAAGACGCACCGAATAGTCTCAAGAACATAAAGGCGCTTTGGGGCGACTTGAACAGAACCTTGCGGGAAGGCGTCGCGCTGTCCCGATCTCGTTCGGCTCCTGTCGCCCCATTGCGCCGGTGCCCATCCCCATGGCATTGATGGGCTGGAGGCCGCTACATTGTCGCCGAGCTTGATGCCACCGGGGTTCGGCGAGGTCGGCCGACTTTCACGCGCGTGCACCTGCGGCGTCGCCTTAGCGATCTGTGCAGCCTTGCGCCCGTGCGGTGCCAGCGCACCTGCCAGCGCATGTCACGCTGTCACGTCTGGCAGCGTGCGTGCCCGTGCGGTGCCGTGCTGCACCACGAATGTCTCCGCCAGCGCCGTTGAATTGCACCTGTCCCAGCGGGTGCAGTGCCCCTCGGCGGCATGGATGGCCGCCATCGACCGCTTCCTTGCACCAACACGATCGCCTCCTCCCGCCCGATTGACTCGCTCTGAAGTCCGAACATTTTGGCCTTCCTTAAAGCTGAGGCAGCGTCGAGGAATCACGCCAACAACGGTGCAAAGGCGCGCGCCGGGTCGGTCGGTGGCCCGACGACACCTGAGCTTATGGCGGAGAGCCGCTTCCCACACAGAGCGCCCCGCCGCCCGCCGCGTAATCTAAATTTGCCATGAAAAGCGTTCGATTGCCATGATTAAAATCCGAGCGTTTATCCTCTGTTTATTTTATATCGATCGTCATTATAATTTAAAGTCAGAGTCGGACTGAGCGAAATGTATGGTTTGATCGATTGAATATTACTACTAGAGCCGTATCAAATTAAATATAAAAGCGTCATCAAGCCACATGTATTCCTTGTCATCCAACGACCTAGACTGCTTCAATGTCGAAGCGCTCAACACGTTTAGCGTGCAGTTAATTTCATGCCAAAAATAGTGCTAATCACATGACAACACGCAAATAATATCCTAGTAGTTAATATCCGCATGCACTTAATATACTTCCAAATTAACGTGCATTGCATGATACACACTGACTAGTGCTGCTAGTACATGAAACTGGTGCGTGACTTGTGAGCAGCGTCCAGATATGGTCAACGGCAACATCGCCATGAGTTCTTCCTGTTTGCCCGTGCGTCCTAAGCGCGAAGGGAGGAGAGAGAGAGAGCACACATGGAACCCACCCGATGAGTGAAGGCGAATAGTACTAAAAATAATATTACATGTTATCCATTAATTGGGCTGTGGTAATATAAAAACATTATGTGAACAAAGGGGTACAACAAACATTGCTATTCTCACATTATGTTGCCTATTGACGTGCGGCTTGAAGGCCTAGTCGCATGTTCGATCCTCGTCCTTTATTTTTTAATTTGTATATGGGTCCAAATTTGTGTCCTGACATGTGGGCCCCTCGGTGTGTAGTTTGTAGCACTTTAATTTGTGGGTCGAAATGTGTTCCATTCCAACTGGAATATCGGTGTGTAGTTTTGTAGCTTATTTATAATAATTAAAGAGAACAACATAGTTTTTTCCATATTACCATGGTGCGGCGTTGAAGGCGAGAAAGGACATGCGAGAGGCGATGACCGAGCCAGAGGGAAATCAACTAGGGGAGTTGCGTGGGTTTACAGCGGCATTTGGAGTAGTTGTGGGCTGAATGCTACGAAAATATAATCTAAACCGACCGGAATAAATACCTACACAAATTAATCCAAGGTTGGAGTGCCCCTACGCAATGTAAATAGCTCCGGCTTTGCGAGGATGGAAGGTAGTAAGCTTCAGCGCATGGAAGATACGGTATGAAAGCGAGGTCAATCGAGAGACATATAGATAGAGAGACAAAGTGAGTGTGGTCCGACATTCATTGAACAAATATATATGCTCAGGAGATATTGTCCAATTGAGCTTTTAGTAGCAGTGAGGCTGTAAGATAGAGCTTGAGAGATGATCCAGTCACAGATGTGTAGATATATTTTGTGCGTGGGAGGAAGCAAGGTCAGCCGATCACATAAATTGGCCGTCACGATCAAAAAGTGAAGACGGAGTTGGAAGAGTGACCTAGATAGGCGATGTGCGTGAGAGAGTATACAATGTGAATAGGTCGAATTGGGCTCAAACATGGTGATATATCGTTTTTGTCGAGAAAGCCGAGGAGTAAATCGAGACATCTGAGAGAGAGAGATAGATAGATAGAGAGAGAGAGAGAGAGATTGAGTGAGCATGGCCCCACCATGAGGTCGAAAGAAGAAAGCAGCGGCTTGGATGGGCCGACCTAGATAGACAATCTGCGTGAGAGAGTATAGAGTGTGTCGATCGAGGCCCGAGCAGGGAGATATATCATTTGTGTGTGAAAGAAAAGCGAGGTTAAGCGAGACTCGGATAAAGAGAGCTAGATTGAGCGAGTGTGGCCTGCGTCTTGGAAGAAAGAGTGAGACAGTCTCGAGGGAGTGACCTAGATATACATCGATGCGTTAAATGCGCATACGAGAGGTTAGAGGGCTAGATAGGCAATGCATGTATTTAAGCGCCAAAGAGGGTGAGAGGAGAGGGGGGAGAGAGAGCTCGGCATGGGGTGCAATGGCGGGTGTGTGAAATAAAGTACATTTAGTGGCTGGAGTGGAAAAAGGGGTTGTGTAGTTGAGAGACTTAGAGATCGAAACATGGAGAGAAAAGAATGAAGGTGTGTTGGAAACCCGATAGCTTGCTAAGGTGGTTAGGAGAGGAAGATTGACCCGATACAGGAAGTATGTTGCATTTGTCTTGGGGGAGGCTAAAAACAACATTTGAATGTACATAGTCTGAGACTTAATATCGATGTTTCAATTCGGTGTACATTGTAAGATTTGAACCGAGGACCAGGCATCTGGTGGTAATTATTTGAATTCTTGCCATACTAAGTTTTGAAAAGTTGACATTGGCTCAATTTGTTGTGCTATTTTGTAGGTCATATGTTTGAATCCATTCAAAGTTTTCTCACTACCATGGTGTTCATCATATACATATGAATTTGTATTAAAAAAGTAGCGTGGAATCTGATCAAATCACGAAATCCACGTTAGAATTGGAAGATAAGCTACGTGACACACACTCTAATTCAAATAACTAACTAAGTGACACAAACTCTAATACAAATAAATAATCATGTGACACACTCTAATCCACGTTAAGCGTGGAGTCTTTATTTAGATTTTTTTTTTCAAATAACTCCTCATTAATTAATTTTATAGTACTCCCTCTGTTCACTTTTATAAGACCTTGAAGACATTTTAGACAATGTGCAAAGCAGTTCATTTAAGTTATGCAGAAACAACTTACAAAAGCTGAACGGATGGAGTATCTCATTCGAATGACTAACTATTGCAAAGAAAGCAGGGCATTGGTAATACATATAGATTAGTTTGCAAATGAAAGAAGATTCGTTTGCATTCTCAAATGTAGGTGCACCGAGGCGAGACCCGAAGTGCGTGTAATAAAGGGTGAATGACCCCTTGATGCCTTAAGTAACTTGCCCTTGCGTGGCGACATGTGGGCCAGCCACTGTTGGGCCCACATGTCATGGAACCTAAAGGCAGTGCCTTAAAACACCAGCTTATAATCTGTCGAGGTGGTTTGCGTGTGTCGAGACGGACGCGTAGCACCCAGCCACCACGCCCCCCTCCCCAATTCCAGCCCTGCAAAATCTCTCTTCTCCACGGAAGTCCCCTTGGTACCCAGTTGCTCAAATCCCTAATTAGCCGCCATCCCTCGAATAGCCCCTACGTCTCATCTCTTTCCCCACCGTTCCCCACCTACTGTGCTTGGGGCAAGCGGCAGCCGAAAACTGACGGTCGTCGCTTCACCACCTCATCTCGCCCTCGTCCACCCCTTGCCGGGTGGTCCACCAAATAACGTCGGCCGCAACCGGCGTGCCTCCTGAGACACCAGTTCCACGCCGGAGTGCGCTTCACCCGGCGCCGTCTCCCAGCTCACGGGGCTATGGCCGAGCACATCGTCGCACCTCCACCCCGAGGCCGTTGAGGCTTCACCAGCGGTCTCGTCCACCACCATCGTGGCGCTACTGCTGCCACTCCAAGATCTGCATCCGTGCATGACCAGCCAACGCCAGGCGCATCACCCTCAGCGGCTCTGAAGTGACCCTCACTCTAGCTAGGCGAGCATGCCAAAAGCAGCCCGGCCTGAACTAGGTATCCACATCACTCCATTGTGCACTGTTCAAGCGATGTTTGGATATCCTTTCCTTGCTCTCTTAGCTTACGCCTATGCAACTCGACTTTAACTCTTATTTCTTACGGAGATATCATATGAAACAAGCAAATCCATTTTTAGCGAAGCATGGCGGAGACTACGGGATCTGGTACACATCCACACACGTATAACCTTGTAAAGTATCGTCCTCCGGTACAACATCAAGGTCGATTCCTCTTATTTGATCAACCATTCGCCGTGTCAAAAAATGCAGAGGGGATGCAAGGAGCACATAGCCTGCACATCCAAGCAAGTGGTAACATGGACTTGTACATGGAACATCCCAAGCGCCAAGCGAAACTGAGCTGATGAGCACATGTACAACAAGCTAAGCGTAAGTCCACGCATTTCATTTAATTAAATCTTGGCATTCCTGTATGATTTGTGTGCGATGGCTGATCCACTAATTCAAGTTACTAGGCGAACATTTAACTTAAAAAATACGAAGGCACTTGCACTCGAAATCAACATAACTTGAGAAATGTGAAGCTACATGCACTTTGAAAACCAGCTAATGATCCAAAAGTAGTTCAGATTATAAACACTAAATGATGCAAGCACCAAAAACCACAAAATGCAACATGGTGTACAAGGACTACAAACATGGTATGTACACTGCTTGAATTATTAGTTCTCTGGCTGAAAATATCGAAGTGTAATTGCACGTATAACCAGTGCACAAACTGCATATCAATATATCTATCCTGCAGAAGTATGCCGATAGTTTCAAACAATAGATTAGAAAAGTATTTATGCTATGTTGTCATGATGCGGGGACTTTCTGGTAGATGGCCTCGACATTTCCTCAAGCTATGAAAATGCACTATAATTTGCTTGTCATCAATGCTGCAAATCTACTGTCTCTCTCAACATAGTAGATCATCATTAGACACTAAATCCTTCAATGAGCTACGCAAAATGCTTGCATTAGATCCCTCATTAGACACTATATGTTCATCACCAGGAGCATGTAAAATGTTTGCATCAAATCCTTCATTAGCGATGCATTCATTATTGAGACACTTGAGCTCAAGAACAACATGAGCTTGTATGTTTGCACGGAAACTTGATTAGATACATCATATTGATCGATTCGGTATTGATTGGGGGAGTTATAAAATAAGTAGAAATTGGTTTCATTTTCTCATAGATTCCCTACATACAAGCAGTTTTACAACACCGTCGAGGTTTAACTATTGGCCAGAAATTGAAGAGTTGAATTAGATATAATCGGGGATGTGATGTACCTGCTTTCGTTGCGCATGCTACTCTTACAAACTACGATTGTCCGTTTGAGCAAGCTTCGATGCCATGCCGTCTTTGCCACGCTGCCTCCCATGCAGGCTACACCCAGGGTTGGATCTTCATCTTCTTGTCCTTCCGTTAAGCTTGAAGCCGGCGCCGCCCTCCAACGAGGGCGAGGAAATCTTGTGTCGATCTGTCAGTGGCGGCTAGGTTAGGAAGCGAACGGTGGAGGTGGGCCGAATGAATTGGGATTTTTCCTGCTGTCGATCGATATGGGAGGCGCTCGTTTGTGCCCATGAGCCTGCTATAGGGCCTGCCTTGCACTTATGTTATTGGCCCATCAAGTTGAAACATTTTTCTTCATTTTTTACATTACACCTTTCGTGCGTTGGAGACGAACAAAACTAGCGTGGGCCAACCTGGATGACTCAAACTAGGTGCACACTTTCCAGTTACACCGAGTGGCCGCCCATACCAGCCCCTATTTTGGCGTCGCCCCTTTTTGCGTGTATGATTGGATAGTGAAAAAATATTCAGTGGCACTTTTGATTTACCCACAGAATGGTTGAATTGCTTGTTTCTATGAACTGAGTTACATGCCAATAATGTGAAGGATGCCAGTCTTTTCATCCTATTGTAGATTGCTTAGATCTCGATATGCCAAAAGTAATCGCATGAAACATACTGATGGCGAGTGTGACGTGTTTGGCTACAACTAGTCGACTACACATCCTCATATAACATATCAAGGGCGCACCATCTTACCAGATTAACCATTCGACTTACCCATGCCGGTGTGGGAAGAAATAAGTATTGGGACCTGCGTATCCAAGCAATTGATGCCATGGACTCCTTTGTACAACCTTGTAGCGAAAAAGAAGTTGCGGTGTGCCTGTACAAAGAACTAGCGTAAGTTCAGTTACACCTTCTCGAATTTTAGTTAGCCACTTATTGCAAAATTGTTCAATTACGTTGCTTGGCTTAATTTAGTTTGCTCGATTACATAATGGCACAGCACATTAATCATATTGTAGAATTTCAAGCCTATCTATGTGTTTGATACTTCTTGTTAAGAATTACCTGTTTGCCTTAACTTAAATATCTACTTGTTTGTTTAAGCGCTTTGCTTTGCAACATCGGGTTACAATGATGTTAATAACTTCTCCCTCCGTCCCATAATATAGGACTTTTTGACACTAGCATAGTGTTAAAAAGCGTCTTACATTATGGGACGGAGGAATACTAAACATCAATTGAAACTCTTTAATTCCTTGTTTGTTTAAGCTGGTTTGCTATTATAACTCCAAGTTGAGATGTTTTGCTAACTTCAATTTTTCGAATCCAATCGAACTTTAATGGCAAAAGCAGGTTATCCCAAGATCAAAGAAGCGAGGTCCCCATGGACGTTGCATCATCCACCAATGATGGCACGGCACAATCGTGCATTATGAATTGCCAACTCTTTGATGCTCTAGAAGGCTAAACTAGTGGTAGAAAGCAGATTACGCTTACACTTAGAGATGAAATTGACATGTTGAGGGCCTTAAACAGCACAATCACAAGCGATTACTCGAGACAACCATTAAATATTTGGTGGATTTCAAAAGCGAAGCAAGCTGAAACTGACCAGATTATTAAGGTCTGAAGGAAAAAATGAAATTAAATTCCTACTTGGTAAATCATAGGTGAAATGTTCTTTCCATAGTTGAATAACCTTTGTATTTAATACATTCATGTAATCAATCAAACCATTTGTTTTAGAGATCATGTAATAATTGTTTTTTGTTTTTGGTTTGTAATTTTATTTGAGCACAAGTCTGTATTAATTGATAAGGCTCGGAGACATTTCGTTTGGATTCTTTGTGCAGGACCTACAACATATGTAATCGGGCTGAATGTGCATTCAGCAATAGTAGTAGTTTAGATGGACCATAAGTGTAGCGCATCGGAAAGGGCCAAGATGCTTTGGCTAAAAAGGGATCTTTATTGTAGCCAAAAAAAAGTGCAATGACCTGGCTTATGTATGTTAGTTGATATTATTGATCCATATAATCTATAAGTGTTTATATATACATTAGTTATGTACATTCTTGGTTGATTGACTCTGTATTTGAATCTTGATACATAAACATGTACATATCCAAATGGGAGTACACATTATGCTGCGTGTGACATTTGAGTTGGACATGAAGTGTTCCAAATATTCGAATTCACCTTAAACTGGATACTAGTATCTGAATTTGAGTATCGGCATTGGTAAACCATATTCATATATGACAGTGGAATACATCTTTGTCGTCCTTTGGAAGATATATATAAAACACATAGAATGATTTATAAAGATTCATATAGGAATACAAAATGGATTCAATTTAGTTGCCGAGTAGCGTGGATGCTTATTGTCCCAAAATTCTAAAGAAGCAGCAAAATGTCCACTCCCACGTCGCCTGCCCGAAGCTAAGTGTTTGGGAGATGGAAATTACTATCTACCCATTACACGGACAATCCATCGGCCCGATTTCCACTTCTCTAAATAGGGGTAGGTTAGTAACTTCAATTGGACGTGACACGACCGCCTCTGAGCCCATTCTGACACGGTGGGTGTCAAACATGGGCGGCAAAACACATTTGATTCAAGCTCATCCGAAAGACCTTTGTTTCTCCCTCCATTCCCCATTCATACACGGTGGGCGGCAAAACAAACTCGACTCGGCCGAAATCGATGTAGGCAAATATTTTCCAATAGGGGCAGGTTTGTAACTTCACTCGGGGCGTGACACAAGCGCCCTACTGTCAGCCCGTTCATACACCGTGGGCGCCAACCATAGGCGTAACCACCCTCTCATCGCCCGAAATTGCTCTGTGCAAATATTGGCGAGATCGAGATTACCGTCCTATCCCCAACCGGCCAGAGACGTCCAAATTTTAAGCAGGGGCTAAGTTTGCAACTTTCCCATATTTCAGACGGTAGCGTCCCAAAACATGGTTCCCAGTACCTCTCCCTCCATTTTCCCATTCATACACCGTCCGGCGCTAGAACACCCCATCCCCACACCAGCCTCCGTCGCCACCCCATCCATCGCCGCCGTCCTCCACCACATCCATCGCCACCGTCCTCCACCATGCCGGGCGCCTACCAAGACCACGTCGTCCACTTTGCTAGAGATGGACGTCTCTCATCCGCAATGACGGACCAATAGCCTTGCATCGCGTCCTCTCGCTTCATCGGCGCTTCGTCCTCTTCTTTTGAGGGGCCGCTCACACGACCTTCTCTTCCTTACTGCAGCAGGACTTATCCCCCAATGCACCCGTCTACCATCGCAGATCTGCTTCAACGCCACCGACAGCCATCACACCCCCGATGCCTACACGGCGCCGCAAGAGAGGTGGTACTTCATATCTCCTCCACTTTTTGATCTCAACCAGAAAATAGATCTTAACTTGGTTACTCTACTTTCTTTTTAGCTCTTAGAGTTTACTTCTTAGTTCGAAGCAAACAATGGATGCTAAATATCATTTCTCCGGTTTGCAGCTTCAAATCTGCCATGGCACAGCCATATACGTTTTAATTGATCATGCTTAGGGTTTAATTGATCATGTTCGTTCCGTGGTGGTTTCTTTAATAGAAATCGGAGGGGAAACCCTCTTTTGCTAAAAAAAATATGCTTAGAGTTTCCCCCTTTTATGATCACTATACGATCAGAATACGTGCTTCGTGTCATAATAACACTACTCCACGCATCAAGCTAAACAAGCTTAGATGTTCAAATCTGAATCGATATTATTAAAAGCAGAGTTGTTTAATTGGTCATTAAATGTTCCTAAATTAGTTTGAAAATGCATGTTACTTCGCTCGGGTGTGTATCTCTCTGAGGTGCCCTGAAGTGGGTCGCCCACCACAGGATTTTGGGTCATCCCAGGCCCGATTCCCCTACTGTTACCGCTGCGCTCTTCCGATCTCTACTGTTGACCCGGCCTTTGCCTCGCGGCGACTTGCACGCCCAGACGGCATAACTCTAGGAGGAGACGCCGGGACTAACAGAGGCCGGAGCCGCCGCCCAGCAAGCGTCACCGCTGCCCGGGCGCCGCCGCCTACCTTCCCAGTCCGATTCGAGGGCTCGGGCATGCAGCACCCACCAAGCCAACCCGATTTATCACGAGATACGTCCTCAACACTCGTGACCACTCCTCATCACCCATTTTCTAATTGATTCATTACTCATTAGGTAGGACTGTCATTAGGGTTTGTTGTGTGCTCAGTGCTACCTACACTTAATGGTTCAGATGTATTTCGGTAATCTTTAGTACCTCTAAAGTTCACAGGGTTTTCAAAATTCCGGCCCTCGGAACAGAAACTAGTCATTTTGGATTGTTGGTCGTAGTGACATTGACCCAGATTACTACTGCAAGCCAGGTTTGTTTACAATTTTTCTTGTCTTTCTTACTCATTCGATATAATATCCAATTATTCATGTCGATTAGTTGCAAACAATAAGTGCTAGACAAACTTCTTCATTCAGATTTTGGACGGTCTCTTCTTTGCGATTACAATTCTGCATACTTGTCTAATAAGCTCACAAGTAAATGATTGATTCACTACATCTATGCTTGCCTTGTCATATTTGTTGTCAATATTCTTTTAGGGTGGACCACCTGTTTCTAAATCTTGGAACCGTAGACCTGAGTGAATAGTATTTACGTATGTGATCTCTTCCATCATGTGTGGAGTAACGAACCTTTGCATTGTATAGAAAGAAAGTGTCATTTCCAGATTTTACATAGGTTTCGATCTTTTACATGGAATACAATCTGCCTACTTGCTTTGTGTCGCTTTTCTAACACTCCACCTTTGAAGCTAAACATTACGCCACTCATAATTGCTTAGTTTATTTGTTCAAATCTGAATTTCATATGATTCTAATGTTCCTACTTTAGTTTTGAAATGTGTGCCTGCACATTATAGAGACATAAGGGGTTTGTATTTACATGTGTGTGGTGCAATTACGTACGGTTGGGGAGGTGAACTTTGCATATGCGAGGGCTTTCTGAGGAGACACTCTCCGAGTTGAATCCATAATGCATTCCATAGATAATCTGACTACTTTTTACGTTTTCATGAATCTCAGTTTTGAACAACATCATAATGATTATGAGCTTGCGGCGCATAAAAAGAATAAGCGAGAACAATGCCATGGCTGTCAAACTTGGCATTAAGGGACTGAAATCAAGTCTGGATGCAATGCAATGCAAACGCTCTCCACCTACGATTCATGCTCGTAATATGATCCTAACAGTGATTACGAGCTAGAGGAGAACCTAAGTCAATGTAGCTCCCTAGTGGAGGAGTCAGAGGGAGATGCCCTATCTTATTCACCCATCAAGGAACTTGCTCTAACTTTCCAAGGTTACATTGCTCGCACATATCTTGCAACTGATTCTTTGCATTGCTTCTACTTTGTTGAACTGCCATTAGCTTAGTTTACACATCGTGTATGTGAATACGCCCTGCCTATCCATTTTCAGTACATATTCCATCTGTCATCATACCATATTTATCCATTCAAATGCTGTTCTTGTGTATCCAGACGCTCAAAAGGAAGAGAAGCGATTGCTGATCATGGAGGAGCACAAGCAAAGTATTTGGAAAAGGTAGTGGCACCTCGATAAATCAAATAGCCCATTAGGTGTAGTTGCACTATCACACGACCCACAAAATACCCCAACTCTAGCAGACTCTAGCCCTACTACCTTTGGTCATTTACGATGCCCCAACGCATGGCAGACCCCAATACGACAAACAGTATGATTATGCCAGTTGACATAGCACCAGTGTCTGACGCAAAACCCCATTCCAGCAAAGAGTACACCAAATCCGGTTGCCAAATCCCTTTTTGAACGGAGAGTCCCAATTGTAGCAAATAGGACCCTGTTCCATTTCTTCCCGATTTAGAAAAGCGAAGCTTATGTTGTTGTCGAGAACTTTGTGCGCATCTTTCCTTCATGGAAAGATTATACATGCGAACAGAACAATTTCCGGTCTTCCTCCGCAACTTACGCGTAAGTAATGTACTAATGTTATTCATGGTCATTAATGCATATGTTTACTGTGACGAAGACACAAGATTTCATTCTTTTAAATAGGCGAGAGCAAACTGGATTGTGATGACGAGCAAGAGTTGGTTAAGCTTTTCAAGCCTTTGGTTGATGAAGTATTGTTCCTACACAGGCAAGCGCACTTGATGGCAAGCTACGAACGAAATTTCTACAAACTCTCCGGTGCTACATTTATCCCGACGGCCTGGAATAATCTTGTTACACATTGGTCTCGGCTGCGGCGTAAGGTCTTTATCTATGATAGCACATCACAATATGAACTACATTTCTGCATTTGCCTTAATGTCTCACTTGTACGAAAAGTGTTAGCGGAAGAACATTCGTTCTCAAGGGATCACGAGAATCTACGCAACTATCTTTGCACACTTTGCATTGCTCTTGTGAGTACCTCTTGCCACTGTATGACCATACTTACTTTCATAGTTGTTTGATTATGTAGCATCCTTGCACATGTTAGCCTCGTAATGTCGTCCATTTGGTGGACATTATAAGATCCGTATGGACTCTTACACAAATTTAGAATCAACCCAATGCTTTTGAAGAGGTTTAGCTCTGCAGTCCTCTTGTAAGGACGAGCGTGGTCTATCACTGTACTTACATTAACAGCTACTCCTCCATCCCATAATATAAGAACATTTTGTACAAGACACCAAAGTTGTTCAAAACACTCTTGTATTATGGGAAGAGGGATTGTTTCTTTGTAGCATTCTGCATCTTATCTCCTAGCCCACCATTTACTAAAAAGATCGGATCTATATTTAATCTTACCAACAAGTAGAATACCAGACAATGCCGGTCTTGAAGTGTAGCCCATTGCTCTTATCGATTACATTTTGTCCTCTAACGCTTGTAGTTCCAGGGAGTGGTCGTTGATTATGTCGCATCAATCTGCATCGTATCTACCTTATCCTCTATCCCTTCCGGTATTATCATATCTATAATTACTCTCTACAAAATGTAGAAGTACGAGGCAATGCTTATGAGGAAGATTACGTGCTGAAATTCTTGAGTTATCCTTCCCTTGACATGGAGAAGGGCATTATAAAAGCCGGTTTTAACTGTTAATGTAAGTCAGTCCTTCTAAAGCCTTTATCCTCCACTTCTTTGTTTAATTTGCTCATACTCCCTATCGTTTACTGCTGTTTAGTTTGCTATTTCTACCAAAATGCATGTTCGTAAGAACCGTAAGTTCTAAGTTTTACTTGTAAAACCAATTTTTTTTATTCATACCATGCACATTACTTAATACTCCCTATATGTATGCTTGGTTTTGTGGATCTATAATCCAGAGTGTGGTGAAGCAGCCCACGTTTGCACCTTGTCATCTCCTGTTTTATCTTCTTGATGTGGTGATGATATGAACAACATGCCATGCACATTATCCAAAATAGATACAATGATTTTCTTTGCCCTTCATCTATGCTTGTTATGTTGACATGGTAATCCAGAGTGTGGTGAAGCTCCCGCATTATGAATAATGCCAAATTATGCTATTGATATTTTGAACTTACTCTTTATTTTCTAATTTGAAATTGGATAGAATTAATGAGAATATTTATCATCTTTGTTTATACACGATGCAAAACATGTCATCTCTCTACGCTTTGTTTCGGGGTGATATTCACGATGGCATGCACAAGTCTACTTGAAGGTTGTGAGACAAACCCAACATATATTGCAGCAAAGAAGGCAAAACATCTTGAAGATAGTGAGACAACCCCAAAGTCTTGTCCTTATGCACGGTGTTCAAGTTACTTGAGACTATGATCGAGACAAGCTCCACGAGAATTAAGTTATACGAATCAGTTAAACTTCTTGAGTCCCAAGTTCTAGCGAAGGCATTCTCAGTAACTCAACTTCGACTTGAAGTCCTATCTTTAAGAAAGATTCGCAGAACACCAATGAGAACCTCATCGCTAAACAGCTACACACTGGAAGCTATGACCCGACATGCTAGGCCGGTCTCACAGACCTTGCTCGGCCCGACTTACTTGCGCCCAGCGGTTCAACTAACCTTTCTTGAACTGTCTTGGAAGTGGTCTCGGTTCGTATTATTTTTATTCTGTTTTGCAATGGTGCGAGTTTTTATGTCTGCTTCTTCGTTGCGCTTTATGATCACTAGTGGCGAACTTCGATGCCGGTGGATGTAATATACCTTAAATCCTTTATTGTATAGTGTAGGTTTATTCTTAGTTACTATGCCGTAATTTTCTTTATTGTATAGAGTAGGTTTGTTCTTAATTCCTACTAGTTACTGCCATCATTCGCTATCTGAAAAAAATCATACGTAGTCGACCGGGCCGAAACAGTCGATAACGGACCAGGTTTTTAGCGGGCCACAATTGGGCCGGCCTGCGTCTTTCTTGGGCCCGAATGATTGGGGCCTTCACACATTGCCCGAGGCCTAAACTTACACCGGCCTATATTTTAGTTGGGCCTTTTGTCAACCCAGTAACTTAGTTTGGCCGGTGGCGTTGGGCCATTAACAGTGCTGAATATTGTCTTGGCACTTCTACGGCCGAGATGAAACCACAGACGCTAGCGAGCCAAATGCATGTTGGGCCTCAATTTTCACTAGTCATCGACGGGCCTTTAGCGAGCCAAAATGTGACCAAGACGTTATGGGCCCAGTTAGCTCACGGGCCGTTACCAGGCCGAAACATATCTTGGGCCTTAGTTGGCCCACTGATATCCTGGGCCTTTAAGAGGCTGAAAGCTTAGTACATGCATCAACGGGCCGAAACAGTCGATAATGGACCAGGTTTTTAGCGGGCCAAAATTGGGCCGGCCTGCGTCTTTCTTGGGCCCGAATGATTGGGGCCTTCACACATTGCGCCAGGCCTAAACTTACACCGGCCTATATTTTAGTTGGGCCTTTTGTCAACCCGGTAACTTAGTTTGGCCCGAGGTAGCGTTGGGGCCATTAACAGCTGAATATTGTCTTGGCTGTTATTCTGGCGAGATGAAACCACGGGCCTTTAGCGAGGCCAAAATGCATGTTGGGCCTCAATTTTCACTAGTCATCGGCCAGACCTTGACAGGCCAAAATGTAGATCCGGGCGTTATGGGCCGGTCGACTCCGCACGGGCGTTACGGGCGAGAAACATATCTTGGGCCTTTAAGAGGCTGAAAGCTTAGTACATTCATCAACGGGCCGAATTGCGCGACAGGCCTTTAACATGCCCAAAGTCACGTTGGGCTTAACTGTTGCCACCTTTAGCACGGGCCGTTAGTGGGCCCGATGTCCCATCGGACCATATATGGCCCATGGGCAAATGACGGGCCATTCGAGCCGAAAGTCACACCGGGTGAAATGGGCCCATGTCTACATCAGGCCTCTAACGGGCCGAAAGTCACTTTGAGGCTGTAGTTGGGCCCGAATATTGGCGAACAATTAACGGGCCAGATCGGCTTCGGCGCAAATGGGCCCAAATATTAGGCGAACAATTAACGAGCCAGATCTGGCTTCGGGCCGTAAATGGGCCCAAATATTGGGCGAACAATTAATGGGCTAGATCTGGTTTCGGGCTGTAAATGGGCCTTTATTAAGCAGGCCGTTATTGGGTTGGCCCACTAATACCTGATTAAGTTCTACGGGCCTTTGACTTGCCCGGCCTTTTTAATCTATATGGGCCTCTGTTGGGCCCAGCCACGTGTCGGCGTACCATAGGCATGTCTCCTCCAATGGACGGGCGACATCTGGCCCACTCACGAGCTGACAGGTGTTCCCATCGGCCAATCAGAATTTTACACGTGGAAATTTCCCATTGGTCGGGGCTGTTAACGGGTTATCGGATCCAAAATCCGACCCGATAGCTTAACGGTGTTCTGTTACGGTGGATGCCACGTGTCGCTCACCCTTGACGAAAGCACTTCTGTGACGTGCGATTTATCGTCATGGAAGTGGACACTAGTGATGATAATTTTGGTAATGTCATGGAACACTTCTACGACAGCACAGGTATGACTATCTTGATTCTGTGATAAATTTTTCATGGATGTACATGCATGACAAAAAATGCGACCTACTGTGATAAACATGTATCATCATGGAAGTGTATTTTTCTTGTAGTGTCCCCAACATGCGGTTGGATAAACATACTCTATGAACGAAAATTATGTGTCAGTGATAGGATGGCTGAGTTTGGTTTGTTCACATGCGACGGCATGTGTTAGTGAGGGTGCGTTCCCTTGGTTGGGTTTCAGGCGTGTAGGAGCGATCGTGTGAGGGTGCGGTGCGACGCGGTGTGCAGGAAGCGACCGTGTGAGGGTGCGGTGCGACTACGACAGCCCGTGCGTAAGTGTACCTCCTTCTCATTTTGAAAACTTTAGGCAAGCTTGGCAAAAATGTGTGGCGAAGTTTGGCAATGCAAGGCCTAGACCCAAAGCAGGATAAAATGCGTGCGTACTAGGAGTACTAGTGTTAAAAAAAGAAAGGCGGGGTTTTCCTTAGCGGGATTTAATTGATACAAATCCTCGTTTCACGTGTCAATTAATGCGTATTGTTTTCTCGAAAGACCAAAGAGCTAACCATCTCACTCCTCATTGCTTGATTAATGCAGCGCCATGCAAACGAACCTTCTCACTTCCGCATGCGAGCGCTCCACTCTTACGACGGAGGAGTAGACGACACGGCGGCCCAGTGAACTGTCACTTGTACTGTATAGTACTATAGTTTTGCTGTTTCGCACGATCCATTTTCCCGCGCGGTAGATGATACTGGCCATACATTTCAGAGGCAATTTTAATGTATGGAAACTGAATAATTATAAGTAACAATATGATATCTAGTAAAACTAAAAACACATATGATTTATTCTGTTAGAGTGTAGTAGTAGTGCTGTATTGCATAGTTGTTAGATGTAACATGCGAGAACGTGTAGAGATGTAGTTTTGGAGGGCCTACAGAAAGAAAAGCTTAATACGGTCACCGAACTTCAGAATAAGCTAATTACGGTCACTATATACGTTTTGCGGTGATTATCCGGTCACTTGCTCACAGTTCAGCATCGGATTGCACTGTTGACCGCCAAATAGTCTGCGTGGCGCCATGTTGACTAGTTAAATTGACCATGTTCCTTGTGGGTCCCACATCCAATTCGCATAGGGACAAATTTACGCAGTAGCGACAAGGCTCCAACCCGTCTTGTGAGAATCACCTGGTTGTGTATGTATGCATCGGGGCCTGATGTGTGCGCATGCACGTGTAGGTTGAGCACTTGAGCGTGAGAGTGTGTGTTGGTCGTGTGGTGTCTTTGGTGTGTGCATGCATGCATGCGTGTGTGCATGTGAGTGTTGCGTGCGTGTGTGGCTGCGTGTGTACGTGTGAGTGTTGCGTGCGTGCGTGGGTGCATGTGTTTGTGTGAGTGTTGCGTGGATGGAGTTCGTGTGCATGCGTGCGTGTGTGTATAATCACCACACCAGCTCCTGTGTGTTAAAACAGACGGCTCAGCATACCAATACAAGACCACCTTGTCCGGCCAGCTCATGGGTCATGACTTCAACCACCGTAAAAATATTTTTTTTTGTCGTTTGTTTTCATTCTTACAAGCAAGATGCCCTTGCGTTGCACGTAACATCAAGATGCATTTGTATGACTTGTTTATCTTGTGAGAGAAAAGGATGAACGAGGGAAGGTCTTATTTGCAAATGGGGAGAGGTGTGTGGGTACCTTTTTGGAAAATTGCCATAGTTTCTTTCCTATCCGTCAGATAAAAATCGGACGGCCTATATTGTAGGATGGCAGGCACACCATCATCACCAACTCTGTTTTTTTATAAGAGTGTATTTTATGTATTTTATAATAGTGTAGATGTACAGTAGATGCAAGTCGACAGGTGGGCACGATGTTAGTGAGATAATGCGATGCAACACTAGAGGTGCCACGTGGAGCGTTTAACTGGTGAACTAGTCATGTCATGAGCAAATACAAAGTTGTACGGTGAGCCCGTGATCAGATAATAATAATAACCACTAAGCGTAAAGGGTGACCGTAATGAGTGGATTATGAAGTCCAATGTATGTATCGAGCTTTCGCTTCAAATACAATGATCGTAATTGCATATATCGCGAGAGAAAGATGAAACACGCGTGAATTTTCTGGGGGCTTACTATTAGAGGACCTGGAGATAGTTTTGTGTGCATACGTGAAAGGGGCGTACAGGGGGGTATGCGACGGAGAGAGAGATGCTCTTTGTTTCTCTTTATTATGACTAATTTTGTATATAGTATGAAAATATACAAATTCACAGTGCAGAATAAATATCATTGTGGGCACCATGCAATGCAAATTAGCGTTCGTACTCCTCCATATAACTTTGTAATGTTGTATATATGTAGAAACTCTAAAATAATTTTTTGGCCACACATTATTCAAAAGGAATGTTGTATGCGAAATAAACGTGAAGAGAGGGCTTTTTAGATCAATGGGGTACGTGATCTAACATGTGTGAATGTGTAGTTGATGCATTTGGCGGGGCCTAGAGAGGTATGTGTGTGTATTACGTGTTAGAGAGGCATGGATAGAGGGGCCGACGGGGGGCATGGGAGAGATAGCACGAGAAATGAGAGTGGTCTAGAGAGAGACTAATATGACGTCACGACAAGAGATTCCATTCCCTTGAGTGTGTATATACAAGGGGAGGGAATAGAGGCACCAGGAGAAATTTTTCTGTCTTTTGTGGTGTTTGTGTTGGTATGTGTGGGTGTCAAGATAATGAGGACGTGGGGCAGAGGGTGTGTCACCGCGTGAGGTCCGGTGGGTCGAGGTGAGGCCCTTCGTTCGGTTCCGTCCTGCGCCACATTGGTCGGCCCATGACAAATTTAGGAAGATCCATGGATGACTAGTCGTACAAGACAAAGATAGCAGAATTGTGAAGGACTCTGTGTCCACTGACAAAGCCGGCTAGGATTTGTAACCCTAGGTTCTTGGACTAAGGTTACCCCTTTATCTCTGATATTACTATTCATCCAACCTAACTTGAAGGGGCATCCTACAAAATGCTCTGCTAGAATCATACTCGTGGATTAGGAAGAGAGGTGTGAGATAATGCGTGAGAGACAAGCGTAAAGATAATGTGCGTACATGAGACACGTAGGCAGGTCCATGTATATAGAAAGGACCGATGAGGATTGTGCGTGTGTATGTTTGCGAGAGGAAGAGTGCTTGTGATAAAGGTTAGTGAAAACAGTTGTAAATGGTTACGAGAGGGAGGGAGGGTTATATCTAGAGCATGTGTGCGAGCAAGACACCTCGGGAGAGAGTGTGTGAGCATGTGTGAGAGACCACCGATGGAGAGTGAAACTACACGTAAAAGACTGCTCTACACATTGATTAAAGATATAAATTGTATCCAAGGATCATGATATTTGCAATTCGCGTAAGGAGCGGTCATTGATCCATCAAACATCTAGATTCTATCGAATTTGAGCATGTCTATGTTATTATTCGACACAATTGATCCACATAGTTAGTATTTTGAACTTCAGACAATGCATGCCTTTAGCAATCGAAAATAAACGTGAGTATAGTTCATGTTGTGTGTGTAAAGCACATTATACATACGAAAGTTACACAATGGACATTTATAAATAGCTACCTATGAACTAGCATACATTCGAATTCAACCTAAGGTGGTTTAAAAAAATCGAATTCAACATGAAGTCCATTCAATTATTTGAATTTGATATCATGGCATTTGTAAACCATACCTGAACTATGGGGGTACCAATCTTTGCTCTGATTTTGTAGATAATAGCATATGTAGTCGTGTACAAAATAGATTCAAATTTAGCTCCTCCATTCCAAAATAATCGTAGTTATAGGATTTTCAAGTGTCAAAATTTCAAAAGGAAGTGGATAATTTAATTAGGTTTTCAAACATACAAGGCCAAATATAACGTTGTCTATTTAGGTCAATCCTCATAGTTCAAGAGTACTCTAAACGTGAATGCTTGTGTTTCAAAATTTGAGCAGGCGCCAAAGAGCCTCTACTACTTGAAACCGCAGAGACCAATGTTTGGTAGTACAAGGAAATTACTTTTCTAATAACTCCGACACTGTGAAACCTACCGGCCCGGCGTCCAAAGGTCTAAAGCTGGGGTAGGTTTATAGCTTCATCTAGGCATGCCATAACCGCCTCCGAAAAACATTCATACAGAATGGCCGCCTAAGCACACATGCGCGCGGCCAAAATCGCTCCCGCCCACGATTTGGGACACCTGGGATTACCATCCCACCACCGACCCATAGTAGGTCCGAAATTTAAGAGGGGGGCAAAGTTTGTACTTTCCCCAAATTTCAAACAAGCGCGTCCCATCTTACATTCAAAAACCAAAAACAAGTGCGTCCCAGACGAAACATGGTTCCCCCACCCGTCCGATTCCCCATTCAGGTACTCGTGGGCGCCAAAACTACCTCTCCACCAGCCCTTGAAACCTCAGCGTCCTCCGTCCGCCACCCCATCCCACCCATCAACCGCCGCCTCCTCCATCACGCCGGAGCCGATACCCCGACGTCGTCGTCCACCGCAACCTCAACCGCAAGGCCCTCCATGGCTAGTAGTTGAAGCCGAGGCCGAGCCGTCCGTACCCGAGCCAGTTCAACGACGCCGTCCTGCGCCTCACCGCTGCCGATCCAACATCGCCACCCTCCACCGCACCGAAGTTGTTCCTGGTACGCCGTCCTTCGCCGCCTCGAATCTGCTTCCCCTCCGCCGACATATGGCCACAGCAACACAGTCAACAATTTGGCCATGGGTTCGTCCAAGCCTGCACCCTCGTAACATCGGTTTCCCGATAAAAGAAGAAGATCGCCAGCGACATGTGGAGGCGACCACACCGCAACCGAAGAAGGTACTCCTCTTCCCTTATTCGTGCAAATCTTACGTCTCGCTTGCACGGTATTCATCCCACGTAAGACACTAGTTGACCGCTTCTTCTTGATACTAGATGTTCCTAGTAACTCGCGATGCACAAGGTTTCTCCTCATATACTATTTACCTTAGCTAGAGGTCCGTCGCCCCCCTGAATTTCAATTTCTGGCCAGTTAATTCCCAATTAATGGAAGCATTCCCCGGCGTAACAGGCGCTAGTACGATTATTACGCCGGGGAAGCAGCGCCTTGGTGTTTATCTTAGGGGCGTCTGCAGCCTAGAGCTACTGGCGCCCGATCTAGAGGTTGGTCAGGATTAAAGGGATGGCTTGGGGGCGCTGCCAAGCACGGCGGTGGTGTGAGGTCGATGGGAGGGCGGGCCGGCGGAGGCACGGCTCTGGGCCGGTGGTCACTGGCGGTTCGAGAAAGATCGTCAACAGTGACTGGTGGGAGGTAGACGAAGGCCATCTGCCCGTTCCTTATAGATCGGACGGTTCATTAAAAAAATCGACTGACCTATTTATTTTCAGTCGACTGTTATCTTAGATATGACCACATGTGGTGGTGTGCTGGAGGAGTACCTGCATTTCCTGTGCTCATATATACAAAATCATACGGAGTTGGATCTAATTTTGTTTGCCATGCAATGTTGTAGAGCTATCATATGTCTCCTATCATTTATTTTTCAGCCACCTGCTATCTGCTACTTTTATAGTGCACTAGTTCTGCACACACTTCACCCTTACTCCCACTATTGTGTTTTTATGCAAGGGTATTTCAGACTCTGCTGCCATGAGAGAAGCCAAAAAGAAAAGAGAGAAGTTGCTCCGACTTGGTATGTCTTTGGTATGCATGACACGTTACAGCGCTATAAAGGGTGCAGTGTCAGCAGATGGAGACGGCAAACGTAGCTCTGGAGTTGATGACCTCGCTCGCAATGAACCACCATCCCAGGTGCTTGCTTTAACTTCGCAGTATCATATGTGGTTGCATGTTCCATATGTTGTCTAGCTTGTATTCGAAAGGCCGAAGTTGGTCTTTATTAAGATAAGGAAAGATATTTTTACATGAACCACCATCCCGTGAGCACCAGAAGAAAAATAGCTAGTCAGGGCACTGGCCGAGCCAGTGACAAGCCCAGCAAAGACAGGCATCACCTGGAAGCCAACTAAAAAGCCGCGATGGTGGCGAAGCAGCCCGCCTCCCACCAGGCTCTCAGGTCCTAGATGATCATGTTCACCACTCTAGCCGGATGTCTAGCTTGTATTGCTTCCAATTTGGTTAAATTGCATCTGCTTAGCTTACACATTATACCTTTAAATATGACATGCCTTTCTGTTTTTGGTACATACTAGTACATCTGTGTATTAACCATGTTCTTACATCAAACTAATGTTCTTGTGTATCCCTCATCAATCACTTATGATGAGGCAGGCAGGCAAGGGGACTACTCCTCATTTAAAGAATGCACGTCGACCTCCGACATGATTCTCAAGAAGCGTAAATGCTAGATGAAGATAGTTAACGTAGCTCTATAGTTGATTACAGCATTTCCCCTACACTTGCATCGTAGGTGCTTGCTCTAACTTGGCAGCATGATATGTGGTTGCATGTTGCATATGGTGTCTAGATTGAATTCTTACAATCTGGTTAAACTGCATGTGCTAGTCTGCTTAGCTTATACTCCTGTAATGTGACATTATACCTGTTAATGTGACATGCCTTCCTGTATTTAGTACATAGTACATCTGTCTATTAAGCATGTCCTTACATAAAACTATTGTTTTTTGTATCCCGCATCAATCAATATGACGAGACACCTTTAGTATATGCGGGTGTGATATTAGTTCCATCTTTCATATGATTTATAGCATGCGCTGCTTCTAATTTGTTGAAATTCCATTTATGATGGGACGCTTTTAACTTGGCAAGAGTCATATTGGTTGCATCTTTCATGTGGTGTCTAGCTTGCATTGCTTCTTATTTCTTTGGAATGGTTTTACGCTTGAGTGTACACAAGCAGTTGTGAACATGCCATGCCGTCACATTTTTCGTTACATATTCCATCCACGGTATCATGTGTTTGCCTTACATCAAAGTAGTGATTGTCAGTATCATGCATGAATGAGTTCTGAAGAGCGAATTTTATTGCTTTTTCTTGTCGGTTTTACTTGACAATTCAAAATCAATAAAGCAGAAGGAAATTAGCAAGGCAGCGGATAAAGGTGCTCCTTCCAAATGGAGGGCCTCTATAGTTTCTACTCCTCCACACCCCAAGATGATTTCCAAGACAACACATGCATAGACACTCAACAAAGCTGTGTTTATGATGAGCACGTCTCCCCTAGTGCAGCATCACTAGTGCTCCCTCTAACTTGGCAATCATATATGTGGTTGCATGTTATGTGTGATGTCTAGCTTGTATTGATTCTAATTTTGTTGAATTCCATCTGCTTACTTTTACACATTATACTTGAATAAGACATGTGTTCTTGTTTCTAGAACATACAATATCATCTATCACACCATGTTCTTACATCAAATTACTACTGTTGTGTAACTTTGCAACAATCACTTATCATAAGACACGTTTGACTTCGTAGTGTGATATAGGTTACATCTCACATTCTTTTCTAACTTGTACTACTAATTTGTTGAAATGGCACTTATGACCAGACAGTTTTAACTTGGTAGAGTGATATTCGTTGTATCTTTCATATGGTGTCTGATATGTCTCCGTCGTATCTACTTTTCCAAACACTTTTGCCCTTGTTTTGGACTCTAACTTGTATGATTTGAATGGAACTAACCCAGACTGATGCTGTTTTCAGCAGAACTACCATGGTGTTGTTTTTTGTGCAGAAAATAATCATTCTGGGATTGTCCTTAAACTCCACGCAACACCTTATAAAAAATAAACAAAAATCCTCGCAAAAGATGAAGACCCGGGGGCCCACACCCTGCTCACGTGGGTGGGGGGCGCCCCCCTGGGCGCGCCCCCCTACCTCGTGGGCCCCCTGGAGACCCTCCGACGCCAACTCCAACTCCATATATTGGCTTTCGGGGAGAAAAAAATTAGAGAGAAGAAATCATCGCGTTTTACGATACGGAGCCGCCGCCAAGCCCTAATCTCTCTCGGGAGGGCTGATCTGGAGTCCGTTCGGGGCTCCGAAGAGGGGGATTCGTCGCCGTCATCATCATCAACCATCCTCCATCACCAATTTCATGATGCTCACTGCCGTGCGTGAGTAATTCCATCATAGGCTTCCTGGACGGTGATGGGTTGGATGAGATTTATCATGTAATCGAGTTAGTTTTGTTAGTGTTTGATCCCTAGTATCCATTATGTTCTGAGATTGATGTTGCTATGACTTTGCTATGCTTAATGCTTGTCACTAGGGCCCGAAAATGCCATGATTTCAGATCTGAACCTATTATGTTTTCATGAATATATGTGTGTTCTAGATCCTATCTTGCAAGTCTATAGTCACCTACTATGTGTTAACATCCGGCAACCCGAAGTGACAATAATCGGGACCACTCCCGTGATGACCATAGTTTGAGGAGTTCATGTATTCACTATGTGCTAATGCTTTGTTCCGGTTCTCTATTAAAAGGAGGCCTTAATATCCCTTAGTTTCCAATAGGACCCGGCGCTGCCACGGGAGGGTAGGACAAAAGATGTCATGCAAGTTCTTTTCCATAAGCACGATGACTATATACGGAATACATGCCTACATTATATTGATGAACTGGAGCTAGTTACATGTCACCCTATGTTATGACTGTTACATGACGCGAACCACATCCGCATAATTATCCATCATTGATCCGGTGCCTCTGAGTTTTCCATATCTTGGTTCGCTTATTTACTTTTTCGTTGCTATTGGTACAATCATTACAAAATACCAAAAACATTACTTTTACTGTCTTTACTTTTGTTACCGTTACCATCACTATCATATTACTTTGCTACTAAACACCTTGCTGCATATACTAAGTTTCCAGGTGTGGTTGAATTGACAACTCTGCTACTAAACTGTTGCGATCCCCTATACTTGTGGGTCATCAAGACTATTTTTTGGCGCCATTGCCGGGGAGCATAGCTCTATTCTTGGAGTCACTTGGGATTTATATCTGCTGGACACTATGAAGAATTTGAAAGATGATCGAACTACTATTTTGCCCTCAACTACGAGGGGAGGTAAGGGACTACCATCTAGCCTTGCACTAGATTCTCCTTCTGTTCTGAGTAAGTTTGCAACACCTAAACCTACTACTGCTATTAATTCTGATATTTCGCATGTTATTGATGATGCCACTTCTGCTATGCATGATACTTATGATGAAACTACTTCTATGCTTGATACTACTGTGCCACTTGGTGAATATCTTGATGAGCAAATTGCTAGGTCTAGAGAAAGAGAAATTATTGAACCTGAACACAATGATGTTAGTGACGATGAACCTATGCCTGCTATTCCTGAAGGTTATCTTTTTGATGCAAAATCTTCTACCGCTATTTTTGCTTGCCAGGATAGATATGAACTTAAGAGGTTGCTAATTAAATGGAGTAAAGAATCTCTTAGAGATAGAATGAGACCCGACCCTGCTTTTGCTACTTCACCTATTTGTGTTCCTGATAAAGATTATTATGATTTTTCTGTTGATCCAGATATAATTACTTTGGTTGAATATGATCCTTTTTATGGCTATGAATCTGAAACTATTGTGGCACATCTTACTAAGTTAAATGATATAGCTGCCCTGTTTACTAATAATGAGAGATCGCGCTACCTTTATTTACTTAAGATATTTCTGATCTCGTTAAAGGGTGATGCTAAGATCTGGTACTTTTCTCTTGATCCTGGTTGTGTGCTAAGTCCCCAGGATATGATTTATTACTTCTCTGCTAAATATTTCCCTGCTCATAAGAAACAAGCTGTTTTGAGGGAAATATACAATTTTGTGCAAATTGAAGAAGAGAGTCTCCCACAAGCTTGGGGGAGGCTTCTCAAGTTACTTAATGCTTTGCCTGATCATCCTCTTAAGAAACCTGAAATATTTGATATATTTTATAATGGACTAACTAATGCTTCCAGAGATTACCTGGATAGTTGGGCTGGTTCTCTTTTCAGGGAAAGAACACCGGATGACGCTGAAATTCTATTGAATAATATGTTGGGCACCTCCCGAGCTACCTCCTGAGCCAGTTCCTGAGCCAATTACAGAGCCTATTCCTAAACCAGCTCCGAAGAAGAGAGGTGTTCTGTTTCTCAGTCTTGAATATATGCAAGAGGCAAAGAAATCTATGAAAGTAAAAGGTATTAAAGCTGAAGATGTTAAGAATTTACCTCCTATTGAAGAAATACATGGTAGTAATTTACCACCTGTTGAAGAAGTATATGATATCAATTACTTATTTAATGAAGAACCTCCCGACATCCCGACACAGGTAGTGAAGGTAAATTCTCTCTATAGATATGATAAAGCTGAAGTCCCTCCTACTAAAATTGCTAGTCAAGACTTGGATGAGTTTGATGACTTTATGTTTAAGCAAGATGACTTTAATGCTTATTTTGGTAGACAATTAAAACAGAATACCTTTATGATTAAACGCTTGGGTGATTATATGGCTGATATTAGAGGTGAATTAAACTTGTTAGCAAGCATGCTTCTATGGTTACCACTCAAGTAGAACAAGTACTTAAAGCTCAGAAAGAAGTGCTTGATGAAATGAATAGTAAGAAAAATGATTATGCTGTTAGAGTGGCTACTAGAACTGGTAGAATGACTTAGGAACCTTTGTATCCTAAAGGCCACCCTAAGAGAATCGAGCAAGATTCTCAAAGAAATGATATTGATGTACCTAGTTCTTCTAAGAGGAAGAAAAAGAAAAATGATAGGACTTTGCAAACATCTAGTGAACCTATTGCTGAACCACCTGAGAATCCAAATGATATTTCTATTTCTGATGCTGAAACACAATCAGGTGATGAACATGAACCTAGTGATAATGTTAATGCTAATGTTCATGTTGATGCTCAACCTAGTAATGATAATGATATAGAAGTTGAACCTACTGTTGATCTTGATAACCCACAATCCAGGAATCAACGTTATGATAAAAGAGACTTCGTTGCTAGGAAACATGGTAAAGAAAGGGAACCATGGGTCCAAAAACCCATGCCTTTTCCCCCGAAAACCATCCAAGAAAAAGGATGATGAGGATTTTGAGGGCTTTGCTGAAATGATTAGACCTATCTTTTTGCGTATGCGATTAACGGACGTGCTCAAAACAAATCCTTACTCTAAGTATATGAAGGATATTATTACTAATAAAAGAAAGATACCTGAAGCTGAAATTTCCACCATGCTTGCTAATTAAACATTTAAGGGTGGAGTACCAAAGAAACTTGGAGATCCGGGTACCTACTATACCATGCTCCATTAAGAGAAATTATGTTAAAACTGCTTTATGTGATCTTGGAGCCGGTGTTAGTGTTATGCCTCTCTCTTTATATCGTAGACTTGACTTGAATAAATTGACACCTACTGAAATATCTTTGCAAATGGCTGATAAATCTACTGCTATACAACCGGTATTTGTGAGGATGTGCCTGTTGTGGTTGCAAAGCGTTACTATTTTAACAGACTTTGTTATTCTTGATATTCACGAGGATGATAGTATGTCTATTATTCTTGGAAGACCTTTCCTTAATACTGCGGGGCTGTTATTGATTGCAACAAAGGCAATTTCACTTTTCATGGTAATGGCAATGAGCACACGGTACACTTTCCGAGGAAGCAACCTCAAGTTTATAGTATCAACTCTATTGGAAAAATTCCATCGATTATATTTGGAGGTTTTCAATTTCCTCTCCCTACTGTGAAGAAAAAGTATGATATACTCATTGTTGGGGATTTTCATATCCCCGTTCAGGTAACTTAGTGCTATTCGAAATTTCTCCAGTTCCGTGCTAATCGGAATGAGCTCGTTAACAAGACTTGATCAACCTTGTTAGTGGATTCATTTTGATGATCACGAGATGGATGAAACTAGAAGCAGAACTTTCTGTACCCTCTTTATATTTTACATTATTTAGTAGAAATAAAGTAAAATAGTATTTTTCTCATGCCTCTCGACTTATCCGGCCAATATAAAAATATCCCGAAAATATAAGTCCTCAGAATGCCATGCCAATTTAATATGATTTTTCGAATATTTAAGAATTTCTGTGCAAAAATCACCACGGGGAGGCTGCCACAGCCCACGAGGGTGGAGGCGCGCCCTACCCCTCGGCGCCCCCTGCCTCATGGGCCCCCACGGTGGCCCTCCTCCACTTATTCCTGCACCCATCTTCTTCCTCTGTCTCACACAAACACGAAAAACCAACTCAAGCACGAGTTCCAGCCCCCGTTCCTGTGATTTTCGATCTCCTTACTCAAAGCACCTCTCGCAAAACTCCTTGGGGAGATTGTTCCTTTGTATGTGACTCCTCCATTGGTCCAATTAGTTTTTGTTCTAGTGATTTATTCATTGCAAATTTGTGTTGCATAGGTGACCATGTTCTTGAGCTTGCATGTCAAATTTATATGGTTCCAAGTAGTTCTAATGCTTTGTATAGGCTCTAGGCACTTGTGGGAGTTGTTACTATCAATTTTATTGAAGTTGGTTCACTTTTATTTGAAGTTACTAAAATTTCAGATTGTTTCAGAAAATAATGAAGAGATTTTGAGGGGCTCGTCGAGCGAAGCTCGAAGGAAAAACAAAAGGAAGAAGAGCGAAGCCCAAATTTAATTTGCCTCAAGACTGCGGAGAGGTCCGGCCGTGTGAATGGCCTTCCGATGACTTCTTGAGGAGTGCCGGGATTTATGAGGATTTCTATCTATTAATTGAGAACGCCGGCCTTACCAAATTCCTCCGCGACCAACGTCATCAGTATCTCTTACTCACAAATACTTTTGTGCAGAATTTCTACTTTTTCCCTAAGAAATCACCTCCAACAGTAGAGTTCCATTTATATGACGTTGTTAAGGAGATGCCATTAGCTGAATTTTGCGAGGTTTGCAAAATACCTTTTGAGGGTTCTTTAGATGAACCACACCGTAATGAAGTAGAAGCTTTTATTAACACTATCACTGTGGGAGAAACCAGAAGGTTTTGATGCAAGAATTACTAGCATACATTTTCCCTGTTTTACGCTACTTTGCCTTATTTGCTAGTCGTTGTTTGATTGGTCGCGGAACTGTGGAAACCTTAGCATTCCTGATATTATCATTTTGTTCCATGGTTTATACCGCAATAACTTTCTGTTAGTATGGGTGGAATTGTTGCTAGACGGTTAAGTCTGAACTGTACTAAGGGCCCCGTCTTTGGAGGCATTTATGCTTCACGCCTAGCTGAATATTTTGAGATACCTATTAATCATGAGGAGAAGGAAGAAACATCATTGCCTCGTGTTTATTTAGATTATAGGAGTATGCTAGCGCATGATTTTCTTGTTAAGAGTCGCGAAGGGGAGCTCAAATATAAATTGTACTTTTATAAAAATCATCATCAGACTATTACTTTGCCTGCTCCCTCTTTGTTTAAATTATCTGCGGTACTCACATTGTTAAATTAGTGGCCATTCAAGCCTCATCGGAATCCTGCACCAGCCCGAACCGGAGCCACAAGATGAGCCTCCACGACTATCTTTTTATTCTTGGGATCTAGAGGAGGTTGCCGGCCGGTGGCAACCGGGAGCCTTCTTCATCACAATCGACCCCAACTTCACCTACGGGTATCCGCCGGGCCATCCACGGCAATATACCAACTTAGGCCAAAAGCCTAAGCTTGTGGGAGATCGTATTCCCACCGACATTACATTCATGTTCACACACACTCATTGCTAGATGTCGGTGTTCATACTCTTTCACTGTAATATCCATGCTAGTTTATTTTCTTTTTCCTACTTTCTTCTTGTGTGTTTAATAAACCTTAAGAAAAATAAAAAAAATTAGTAGTAGTTTATTTCTTTGTTGTAGTAGTAAAAAAAGGGGAAAACCCAAAAATATTTCCCGTTCTTCTTTTGCTTGTTGGGAGCTTTCCCGTGTAAATAGTTTTTGTTTCGTTTCTTTTTTTGGGGGGGTTGAAAAGACTATACTGAAAATGCTTAGTGGCTCTTACATGCATGATTGATTATTTAAACTCAAAGCCCATATTACTTGTCTTCTCTCTTCAGTTGACTGCTTGCAGATTCCAGCTTAGTCCAATGCACGTGCACTCTTATTATTATCCACATCGTTCGGTCGTGCAAGTGAAAGGCAATAATGATGATATATGATGGACTTATTGAGGGGAGAAAAGCTGGTATGAACTCGACCTCTCTTGTTTTTGTAAATATGATGATTCATCATTCTTGATTCAGGTATTATGAAGTAAACATATTTGCAATGACATTTAGAGATTATAGTTGCTTGTGCCACGCTTGATTAGCTATGAGTTATAAAGGTTTCCCTTGCGTGCCAACATGCTATTAGAATGGTTATGATGTGGTATGATGGGATGGTATCCTCCTTTAAACGAATTGAGTGACTAGACTTGGCACATGTTCACGCATGTAGTTGAATCCAATCAACATAGCCTTCATGACATTTATGTTCATGGTGGATTATATCCTACTCATGCTTGTACTCGGTGTGAATTAATTTTAATGCATGTTTACAACTGTTGTCGCTCTCTCAGTTGGTCGCTTCCGATCTTTGCTAGCCTTCACCTGTACTAAGCGGGAATACTTCTTGTGCATCCAAACTCCTTAAACCCCAAAGTTATTCCATATGAGTCCACTATACCTACCTATATGCAGTATTTACCTGCCGTTCCAAGTAAATTTGTATGTGCCAAACTCTAAACCTTCAAATAAACATTCTGTTTTGCATGCTCGCATAGCTCATATGTCAACTAGAGCTGCCCTTATCTTCCGTGTTAGGCGGGTTATTCTCAAGAGGAGTGGACTTCGCTCCTCATTCACGAGAAAATGGCTGGTATCCGGGATGCCCAGTCCCATGCTTCGTGCAAATTAAATAAAAATAACTGCAAACAAAACTCCCCTTGGGACCCGTTGAATGTTGGAGGCACTCGTTGTTTCGAGCAAGCCATGGATTGATGCTTGTGGAGGAAGGGGAGTATAAACTTTACCATTCTGTTTGGGAACTGCCTATAATCTGTTTAGCATGGAAGATATTGTCGTCTTTTAGTTGTTATGTTGACAATGAAAGTATGCCGCTCAAAATATAATTTATCTCTATTTCAAAACCGAGCTCTAGCACCTCTACAAATCCCTGCTTCCCTCTGCGAAGGGCCTATCTATTTACTTTTATGTTGAGTCATCACCCTTCTTATTAAAAAAGCACCCGCTGGAGAGCACACAGTCGTTTGCATTCATTATTATTGGTTTATTTCGGGTATGACTTGACTGGATCTCTTTTACCATGAATTAAAATGTTTAGTCAGTCCTTGATCTTTAAAGGTGCTCTGCATTTATTTTTTCCGGTCTCAGAAAGGGCTAGCGAGATACCATTTTGTTATACCATGTTATGATTATTTTGAGAAAGTGTTGTCATCCGAGTTTTGCTATTATGGCCCGCTAGCTGATTATGCTATTGATATGAGCAATTGTGAGACCTACGTGTCATTGTGAGTATGGTTAGTTAAGTAATAATTGCTGAGACTTGAATCTTTGGCTTTTCATGTTTACAACAACAAGAGCAAACAGAGTTTGTAAAAGTTCTTCTTTTCTCCTTCAGTTTGTCAACTGAATTGCTTGAGGACAAGCAAGGGTTTAAGCTTGGGGAGTTGATACATCTCCGTCAGATCTACTTTTCCAAACACTTTTGACCTTGTTTTGGACTCTAACTTGTATGATTTGAATGGAACTAACCGGATGGCAGCTTTCGTGAGAACTACCATGGTGTTGTTTTTGTGCAGAAAATAAAGATTCTCGGAATGTCCTGAAACTCCACGGAACACCTTAGAAAAAATAAAGAAAAATCCTCGCAAAATATGAAGACCAGGGGGCCCAAACCCTGCTCACGAGGGTGGGGGGCACGCCCCCCCTAGGCGCGCCCCCTACCTCGTGGGCCCCCTGGAGACCCTCCGACGCCAACTCCAACTCCATATATTGGCTTTCGGGGAGAAAAAAATCAGAGAGAAGAAATCATCGCGTTTTACGATACGGAGCCACTGCCATGCCCTAATCTCTCTCAGGAGGGCTGATCTGGAGTCCGTTCGGGGCTCCAGAGAGGGGGATTCGTCGCCGTCGTCATCATCAACCATCCTCCATCAGCAATTTCATGATGCTCACCGCCGTGCGTGAGTAATTCCATCGTAAACTTGCTGGGCGGTGATGGGTTGGATGAGATTTATCATGTAACCGAGTTAGTTTTGTTAGGGTTTCATCCCTAGTATCCATTATGTTACGAGATTGATGTTGCTATGACTTTGCTATGCTTAATGCTTGTCACTAGGGCACTGAGTGCCATGATTTCAGATATGAACCTATTATGTTTTCATGAATATATGTGTGTTCTAGATCCTATCTTGCAAGTCTATAGTCACCTACTATGTGTTATCATCCGGCAACCCCGAAGTGACAATAATCGGGACCACTCCCGGTGATGACCATAGTTTGAGGAGTTCATGTATTCCCTATATGCTCATGCTTTGTTCCGGTTCTATATTAAAAGGAGGCCTTAATATCCCTTAGTTTCCAATAGGACCCCGCTTCCATGGGAGGGTAGGACAAAAGATGTCATGCAAGTTCTTTTCCATAAGCACGTATGACTATATACGGAATACATGCCTACATTATATTGATGAACTGGAGCTAGTTCTGTGTCACCCTATGTTATGACCGTTACATGACGAACCACATCCGGCATAATTATCCATCATTGATCCGGTGCCTACGAGCTTTCCATATACTGGTTCTCGCTTACTTACTTTTTCATTGCTCTTTGTTACAATCATTACAAAATACCAAAAACATTACTTTTACTGTCTTTACTTTTGTTACCGTTACCATCATTATCATATTACTTTGCTACTAAACACCTTGCTGCAGAAACTAAGTTTCCAGGTGTGGTTGAATTGACAACTCTGCTGCTAATACTTGAGAATATTGTTTGGCTCCCCTTGTGTCGAATCAACAAATTTGGGTTGAATACTCTACCCTCGAAAACTATTGCGATCCCCTATACTTGTGGGTCATCAGTGTCTAACTTTCATTGCTTCTAATTTGTTGAAATGCCTTCTCCTTAGTTTACACATCATAAGCTGTGAATATGCAATGCTGTGAATATGCAATGGCACTAATGACGAGAGACCTCTATCATGGTAGTGTGATGTTGTTTGCATCTTGCATATGATTTATTTCTTGTCTTGCTTCCCATTTGTTTAAACGCCATTTATCTTTGAGACCTTTATTAACTTGGCAGAGCGATATTTGTAGCATCTTTCATATGGTGTCTACCTTCCATTGCATTGCTTCTAATTTGGTGAAATTTCTTCTTTTTAGTTTACACATCACAGTTCTGGTTATCGCTTCCGTCCTGTTTTTCATACATATTACATCCTCCTCTCATGTGGTTGTCTAACATCAAAGTTCAGTTCGTCTGCATCACGCATCAATTTGTGCTGAAGAACTAAATTGTTATTCGTTTTTCTTGTCGGCTTGACTTAACATGGCACAGAGAAAGAGGAAGAAACACAGAATGGCAAGGAATGAGAAGCGGATGAATCCTGCAGATTCTGCGAATGCGATGGTGCAATAGAAGGTGAAAGTCCAGCGGAAAATTCTACAAACACGGCATCCCATGCTACACGGGCTGCAAAAAAAGCCAAATAGAAACAAATAGCTGCCACCAAACAAGTAGAAACAACCCTAGTTCTTGCAACACCTACCACAGTACTACCGGTACTGACATACTGCAAATGCGTCAACTAAGCTAGCAGCACGTTCCCAAGCTCCCTTGCCACCTGACACTACTTCTCAAGCACTCTTGACACAAGACGAGTTGGCAATATCAGATGAACCTTGTGAGCTTCAACAGCAAGAAGATAGTTGCTTGAGTCAAGTTACAGTTGCATGCTTCTTTATATGTAGTCTCACAGTTTGATGTACACTAACACTTCCTATGTTCGTTGTTGGACTAGCACCTAGGCGCAAGAGAAAACAAACATTAGGGATAATGCTCGATAGGTTAACTAAATCTAGAGGCGGAAGAATGGAGATCCGTTTTGAGGCAGGTTTAAAAAGGCCACGTGATGCTCTGAAGTCGCCCAAGTTAGTATCGAGAGGTAGCGGTTGCCGTTAGGTGTCATGTACGTATCCTCCCAACATGGATTCAGTACAGGAATGACAAAGATGAAACCCAGTTCAGAACCTTCCTCGACCATTTATCTGTAAGTATGGTTATGTACGGAAACTAGTAATATCGTCTTGCTCTGTCCCATACTTTCTACATTGCTGATAATGAGACTCCCATAATTTTTCAACAGATGAGGTTCAAGTTGGATAGCCAAGATGATGCAACCAGACAAGTTTGCACCCATGTTTTCAAGTCTGCTCTACGACAGTATCAGTATTACTTGAGGAAAACTCACTTTGAACGCAAGGCTAACAGTGGACTTTCCCAAACATCTACAGTGGAAAATATATCGGATGAAGACTGGAGGGGCCTTGTTAAACACTGGTCTGATCCGAAGTATCAGGTACATTATATATATGTGATCAGATCACATGTTGAAGTCCTATTGAGGCATGTGCCACACAAATCTATCTTCTTGTAGGTGAACTGTTCAAACGACAAGGCCAACCGCACGAAAGTGAAATTCCAACAGCATTTACGGGATCTCGTAGCTATATTGCACCTTTGCGAGGCTCTTGTAATTAGCTGCTGTTTCACTCTTTTCGCTGTACCATATTATCAGATCTATATTGACTTGTTGAAATGCGAGGAAAGCCCGCGAGGACCAAAAAGTACACAGAACCAAATCTTGTGGAAATCTTCAAGGACTGTCACACCAGCAAGAAGAAGGGCATGACTACACCGATCAAAGCAGCTGTTGTAAGTCGTTAACCCTCATGCCTTTTAACTACTACTTACTCGACTTGTGCCTTGAACTGCATGGTTTTGCAGCCAATTTCTATTACTCTTTTCAATTTTATACACAATTGTCTTAAGCGTATCATTGCACCTTACAAGATTTAAAAGGGAGGAGTGATGTTCCTTTGATCTTGACCCGTAATCTAGTTCCGTCTTGGACTTGCCCACACAACGTTACAATTGCATGTTTATGCATTTCTCAGTTGTTTTGTGATATGAATGATGTCATACTATGCTTACCGTATTATAAACTTCGTCTCTTTATCCTTAGCCCTCAATACAATGTGAAGAAATAGACAATACATTAGCGATAGTACATGCTTATATGTTTGGAACCTGGTTTTATTATGTACTTTGCAATAAAATACAACTAATATTTTACACGGGTTCACCAGAATAAGTTACGTATATAGACCAAAGCTATTTTGTTTGGTTTTGTTGCCTCCTTAATATCTTACATTCTTGTACTACTAATGTAAAACCTCAACTTTTCAGCGAGCTATGGAAAAAATGGTGGAACCGCCACCTTACGAAGGTGGCGGCGACTATAACCGCAATGTCGACTCTTCTTTGCGATTGGGTCGATGCACTGTCCACTAACGATTGCCAAAAAGCACTTTCTGCGTATCTTTGGGTTGGTTGTTAAGGAATTCTCGTCCAAACTGCCTCATGATCAAGATATGCAAGCTCAAAGCAATGTTGTATCTGCGCTCCAGACGCAAGTCCATTCCCTAACAGAGGCCCTTTGTGAAACAAGGAGAAACATTGCTCAATGTCGTCCAAGATATGCATGGTTTTGAAACCGGACTATCGGACATTTGCTATGTTGTTCGAGAGCCTAGGGAAATGAAGGCGAGGTTATGGTGCTCCATCGGACAATCTGACATGAAATGTAATAGTCAGGTCAAATGAACCAAGCTTGAACTTACGGTGGTGCATTTATACGCTGGTATTAAGTTTTATGCCAACCTTCCTTTTGTTATATAGTTGTAATTTGTTTTGGTGCGATACAAAATTTATTCTTAACGTGCAGCCATTTGAAGAAAAACAACAAGCCATTTTTGTATAGTGTAGGGTGTTCCCTATATTTGCACTTCTTTGGCGATCTTTGATGTCAGTGGATGTAATCTATGCAATCGCCTTAATAGCCCAGCGTTAGTTTGACCTTATTTATTTCCTAGTCTTCTTTTTCCCTGGTTTGCTAGTGGCGCAACTACCCATGGGCCATATATCTGGCCGTAGGATCCATGGGTCTCCTACGGGCCGTCGATAAATGGGCCTGTAATCGGTGGGCCTCGGGCCGTCGATAAATGGGCCTGTAATCGGTGGGCCTCGGGCCATTGGATAAATGGGTCTACATGGGCTGTAATCGGGCGTAATTGGTATCGGCCCCAAGATGGTAACCCGATTAACGGTAGTGGGACTGCAAAAGCTTAGATTACATCACGGGCATAACAGTCGTTAATGGGCGAGAATATAGGATGGGCTGGCGAAGCGGGCGACTCTTGCCATGGGCGAATTTGGCCCATTAGGGTAACAGGCGATGTGGGCCGACTCTTGCCATGGGCGAATTTGGCCCATTTGGGAACATGCCGATGAACGGGCCGATCATGTTGCAATGGGCGAATTTGGCCCATTAGGGAATAGGCGATGTGGCCCGGAAGTAATCGAGGGCCGAAAAGGAGCCCAAGAACGTATGGGCCGTCAATAGGCCAAAAGCTAACACGGGCTGGAAACGGCCCATGTAAATCCCGGGTCGTTAATGGGTACAAAGAAAATTACTGTTCATTATGGGCTAGAGTCACCGTGGGCTTGTAAAGGGCCGAAAGATACGAAGGCCTCATATGGGCCGAAGACGTCGTGGGCCATACATGGGCGAAAGTGAAATGGGTTGGTGTTATATTCGACGGCCCACATGGCGTTGTTGGGCCGATTTTCTTTAGTGCCTAATTGGTGCGTGAGTTAACGGGCCATAAAATGGGCTATTTGCGAAGATACTGTTAACAGACTTTTCATGGGCCAGCCCGTTAACTTTTGACCAAGTCAAACGGGCCGGCTTTGTAAGCTAAATGGGCCAGTGGTGGGCCGTGGCACGTGTCGACATATCATAGGCGCCTATCTGACCCACTGACGAGCTGACACGTGTTTCGTCCGGCCAATAAGAATTTTACACGTGGAAATTTCCCATTGGTCGGGGCTGTTAACGGGTTATCGGATCCAAAACCCGACCCGATAGCTTAACGGCGTTCCATTACGGTGGATGCCACGTGTCGGTCACCCTTGACGAAAACACTTCGTGACGCGATTTATCGTCATGGAAGTGGACACTTCCGTGATGATAATTTTGGTAATGTCATGGAAAACTTCTCTGACAGCAACCTGGTGTATGACTATCTTGATTACATCGCCATAAATTTGTCATGGATGTACATGCATGACAAAAAACACGACCTACTGTGACAAACACGTATCATCATGGAAGTGTTTTTTTTTGTAGTGAAGATGGGATCTCGCGGATACAGAAGGTTACGGCGGTCGAAATTGTGTTTACGGGGTACGTAGGTATATATAGGAGGAAGAAGTACGTCGGTGGCCGCCCGAGGGGCCCACGAGACAGGGGGGCACGCCCTAGGGGGGGCGCGCCCCCCACCCTCGTGACTGACTCTATTACTTCTTGGAGTAGGGTCCAAGTCTCCTGGATCACGTTCGGTGAGAAAATCACGTTCTCGAAGGTTTCATTCCGTTTGGACTCCGTTTGATATTCCGTTTCTTCGAAACACTGAAATAGGCAAAAAAACAGCAATTCTGGGCTGGGCCTCCGGTTAATAGGTTAGTCCCAAAATAATATAAAAGTGGAAAATAAAGCCCAATATAGTCCAAAACAGTAGATAAACTAGCATGGAGCAATCAAAAATTATAGATACGTTGGAGACGTATCGAGGCATCCCCAAGCTTAATTCCTGCCGTCCTCGAGTAGGTAAATGATAAAAAGAGAATTTTTGATGCGGAGTGATACTTTGGCATAATTTCAATGTAAATCTTCTTAATTGTGGTATGGGTATTCAGATCCGAAAGATTCAAGACAAAAGTTCATATTGACATAAAAATAATAATACTTCAAACATACTAACTAAGCAATTATGTCTTCTCAAAATAACATGGCCAAAGAAAGTTATCCCTACAAAATCATATAGTCTGGCTATGCTCCATCTTCCCCACACAAAATATTTAAATCATGCACAACCCCGATGACAAGCCAAGCAACTGTTTCATACTTTAGCATTTTCAAAACTTTTTCAATCTTCACGCAATACATGAGCGTGAGCCATGGATATAGCAATATATGTGGAATAGAATGGTGGTTGTGGAGAAGAAAAAAAATAATATAGTCTCACATCAACTAGGCATATCAACGGGCTATGGAGATGCCCATCAATAGATATCAATGTGAGTGAGTAGGGATTGCCATGCAACGGATGCACTAGAGCTATAAGTATATGAAAGCTCAACAAAAGAAACTAAGTGGGTGTGCATCCAACTCGCTTGCTCACGAAGACCTAGGGCATTTGAGGAAGCCCATCATTGGAATATACAAGCCAAGTTCTATAATGAAAAATTCCCACTAGTATATGAAAGTGACAAAATGAGAGACTCTCTATCATGAAGATCTTGGTGCTACTTTGAAGCACAAGTGTGGTAAAAGGATAGTAGCATTGTCCCTTCTCTCTTTTTCTCTCATTTTTTTGTTTGGGCCTTTTCTCTTCTTTTTATGGCCTCTTTTTTTTCGTCCGGGGTCTCATCCCGACTTATGGGGGAATCATAGTCTCCAGTATCCTTTCCTCACTTGGGACAATGCTCTAAAGAATGATGATCATCACACTTTTATTTTTCTTACAACTCAACAATTACAACTCGATTCTTAGAACAAAGAATGACTCTATATGAATGCCTTCGGCGGTGTACCGGGATATGCAATGAATCAAGAGTGACATGTATTAAAGAATTATGAACGATGGCTTTGCCACGAATACGATGTCAACTACATGATCATGCTAGCAATATGACAATGATGGAGCGTGTCATAATAAACGGAATGGTGGAAAGTTGCATGGCACTATATCTCGGAATGGCTATGGAAATGCCATGATAGGTAGGTATGGTGGCTGTTTTGAGGCAGATATATGGTGGGTGTATGATACCAGCGAAAAGTGCACGGTATTAGAGAGGCTAGCAATGGTGGAAGGATGGGAAAAAGTGCGTATAATCCATGGACTCAACATTAGTCATAAAGAACTCATATACTTATTGCAAAAATTTAGAAGTCATCAAAAATCAAGTACTACGGGCATGCTCCTATGGGGATAGATTGGTAGGAAAAGACCATCGCTCGTCCCCGACCGCCACTCATAAGGATGCACAAGCCAGGTACACTTCATGTTTCAAATTTGTTGCACAACTTTAACCATACGTGCACGCTACGAGACTTGCTAACTTCAACACAAGAATTCTTGAAATTCATAATCACCCAACTAGCATGACTTTAATATCACTACCTCCATATCTCAAAACAATTATCAAGTATCAAGTTGATCATGGCATCAAATTCACTTCCTATGATAGTTTTTATTATACCCAACTTGGATGTTCATCATTCTAGGACCAACTTTATGATCATAGCTAATACCATGCTGTTCTAAAAGACTCTCAAAATAATATAAGTGAATCATGAGAGACTAGCAATTTCTTCAAATTTAAGACACCACCGTGCTCTAAAAGATATAAGTGAAGCACTAGAGCAAAAACTATCAAGCTCAAAAGATATAAGTGAAGCACATAGAGTATTCTAGCAAATTCTAATCAAATAGGCTTCTCCCAAAAGGTGTGTACAGCGAGGATGATTGTGGTAAACTAAAAGCAAATACTAATATAATACCACGACGCTCCAAGCAAAACACTTATCATGTGGTGAATAAAAATATAGCTCCATGTAAAGTTACCAATGAACGGAGACGAAAGAGGGGATGCCTTCCCGGGGCATCCCCAAGCTTAGGATTTTGGCTATTCTTGAATATCTTGGAGTGCCTTGGACATCCCCATGCTTAGGCTCTTGCCACCCTTTATTCCATTGTCCATAAAAGCTTTACCCAAAACTTGAAAACTTCACAACACAAAACTCAACCGAAAATCTTATAAGCTCCGTTAGTGAAAGAAAACAAAACCACCAGATAAGGTACTGCAATGAACTCATTCTTTATTTAATTTGGTGTTAAACCTACTATATCCCAACTTCTCTATGGATTATAAACTATTTTATTGCCCATAGATTCATCAAAATAAGCAAACAACACACGAAAAACAGAATCTGTCAAAAACAGAACAGTCTGTAGTAATCTGTAACTAACGCAAACTTCTGGAACTCAAAAAAATCATCAAAAATAGGAAGACCTAGGCAATTTGTTTATTGATCAGAAGCAATTGGAATCACTATTTTATCGCGTTCTGGTGAGTTTTAACAATTGTTTTCGTGAACCGAAAGTTTCTGGAAATTACAGCAAGATCAAATAACTATCATCCAAGAAGATCCTATAGGTTTAACTTGGCACAAACACTAATTAAAAGGTAAAACCACATCTAAACAGAAGTTAGATGGATTATTTATTCCTAAACAGAAACAAAAACTAAAACTAAAAATAAAATTGGGTTGCCTCCCGACTAGCGCTATCGTTTAACGCCCCTAGCTAGGCATTAAAACTTCAATGATGCTCACGTGAAAGACAAGAATTGAAGCATAAAGAGAGCATCATAAAACCATGTGACAAACACACTTAAGTCTAACATACTTCCTATGCATAGGCATCTTATAGGCAAACAGATTATCAAGGCAAGCAAAAACTAGCATATGCAAGGAAGCGGAAAGAAACAATAGCAATCTCAACATACCGAGAGGTAATTTAGCAACATGAAAATTTCTACAACCATATTTTCCTCTCTCATAATAATTACATGTAGGATAATAAGCAAGTTCAACAATATAGCTATCACAAAACATATTCTCAACATGATCCACATGCATGCAAAGTTGACACTCTTCCGAAATAGTGGGATTAATATTAACTAAAGTGATGACCACTCCAAACCCACTTTTATCAAAAACTTCATAAGATTGAACATTATCCAAATATGTGGGATCTAAAGTTAACACTCTTCCAAACCCACTTTCAATATTATTGCAAACAATATTATCAATCTCATATCCATCATGGGGATTAAATAAATTTTCAAGAACGTAAGAAGAATCACCCCAATCATGATCATTGCAACAAGTAGTAAACATAGCAAAACAAGCATCCCCAATCTTAGGGTTTTGCATATTATTAGCACAATTGGCATCAAGAGAATTTATAGTAGAATCATTGCAATCAAGCTTTTTGGGTGCAATAGCAACGATCTCATGTTTAACATAAGGAACTATAGCAAATTCAACTTCATAAATATTGGCATCATGGCGACAAGAATAGCAAGCATCATGTTCATCAAGGGACATTTCAACCATATCGTCGGAATCATCATTATCTATAGATTCATGCATATCGTTATTTTCTTCCAAAGCAACGGTCATTCTTTCAATAAATTCTTGGATATAGACATTATGAGCAAAGTTTTCATTGCAATATTTAAGTATGATGGAATTTTCAGATTTGTTGAGAGTAAAATCATACTTTTCAATCAAAGAAGCAACTTCATGAGCACCCTTAAAAACGACAAATTATTCAATTTGTTCGATATCATAGTAACTATAAACACCCTTTGCATAAGAAGATAAGATTTCATTATCATTGAACTCACATAGGTAGGAAAGGTGTTTTTTAGGGTTCTTAGGGCAACAAGTAAATTCACAAATTTCATAAAGATTCCAAGCATAGCATAGCAAACTATTTATATGATACCATAAGAGCTTCCCCTTTTCAGACAAACGATGGCCTTTAAAATGAGCATGCTCATCTAAAGATTTCCATCAACTAGGCTAGTTGGGGTTTCAACCTGACGCATAAAGATCGAAGATGATCCAAGTAGAACACTTTAAGTGGATCCATAACAATAGATTTTTAGCAAGCAAAGATGCAAGCACATAGAAGGCACATGGAGACACAGCAAACAAAAAAGGTGTTTAAAGAGAGAGGAGGAGATTGGGAAAGAGAGGGCGAATAAAATGGCAAGGGTGAAGTGGGGGAGAGGAAAATGAGAGGCAAATGGCAAATAATGTAAATGCGAGGGAGATGGGTTTGTGATGGGTACTTGGTATGTCTTGACTTGAGCGAAGACCTCCCCGGCAACGGCGCCAGAAATCCTTCTTGCTATGTCTTGAGCTTATGCGTTGGTTTTACTCGAAGAGTAGAGGGTGATGCGGAAAGAGTATCGTAAGAATATCCCTCAGTTTTGAGAACCAAGGTAACAATCTAGTAGGAGGCTCATCAAAAGTCCACGCACCTACACAAACAAAGCGAGAACTTCGCAACCAACGCAATAAAGGGGTTGTCAATCCCTTCACGGCCACTTCAGAAAGTGAGATCTAATAAAGATAGTATGATAAGATAAATATATTTTGGTGTTTTATAATATAGATGCAAAAAGTAAAGATGCAAGTAAAAGTAGATTGAAAGCAAATATGATAAAAGATAGACCGGGGCCATAGGTTTCACTAGTGGCTTCTCTCAAGATAGCATAAGTATTACAAAGGTGAACAAATTATTGTCGAGCAATTGATAGAAAAGTGCATAGTTATGAGATTATCTAGGCATGATCATGTATATAGGCATCACGTCCATAACAAGTAGACCGACTCACCTTTTGCATCTACTACTATTACTCCACACATCGACCGCTATCCAGCATGTATCTAGAGTATTAAGTTCATAAGAACAGAGTAACACATTAAGCAAGATGACATGATGTAGAGGGGTAAACTCATGCAATATGATATAAACCCCATCTTGTTATCCTCGATGGCAACAATACAATACGTGCCTTGCAACCCTTTACATCCTTTGGGTAAGGACACCGCAAGATTGAACCCAAAGCTAAGCACTTCTCCCGTGGCAAGAAAAACCAATCTAGTAGGCCAAACTAAAAGGATAATTCGAAGAGACTTGCAAAGATAACTTAATCATACATAAAAGAATTCAGAGAAGATTCAAATATTATTCATAGATAAACTTGATCATAAACCCACAATTCATCGGATCTCGACAAACACACCGCAAAAGAGATTACATCGAATAGATCTCCACAAGAGAGGGGAGAACATTGTGTTGAGATCCAAAAGAGAGAAGAAGCCATCTAGCTAATAACTATGGACCCGTGGAGTGCAGCGGTAAACTACTCACAACTCATCGGAGGGGCTATGGTGTTGATGTAGAAGCCCTCCGTGCTCGATTCCCCTCCCGTGAGTGCTTAACGAAGGCTCCAAGATGGGATCTCATGGATACTGAGAAGGTTACGGTGGTGGAAATTCTTTTCGTGGTGCCCCTGGATGTTTTCGTGCGTGAGGTATATATCTGAGGAAGAAGTACGTCGGTGGCAGCCGAGGGGCCCACGAAGACAGGGGCGCCCTAGGGGGCGCCAAGAACCCACCTCGTGACCGACTGTTACTTCTTGGAGTAGGGTCCAAGTCTCCTGGATCACGTTCGGTGAGAAAATCACGTTTCGAAGGTTTCATTCCGTTTGGACTCCGTTTGATATTCCGTTCTTGAAACCTTTGAAATAGGCAAAAAAAAACAGCAATTGTGGGCTGGACCTCCGGTTAATAGGTTAGTCCCAAAAATAATATAAAAGTGGAAAATAAAGCCCAATATAGTCCAAAACAGTAGATAAAGTAGCATGGAGCAATCAAAAATTATAGATAAGTTGGAGACGTATCAGGCAACTGCATCAGTTGTGCCTGAAGAAATTCAACCAATTTCCTCTGCTCCTCCTACGCCTACACCAACTCCAATCTCTCCATCTGCATCAAATGTGAAGAAGACCAAGGCTGCGGAGCGCGTAGCTGTGAAGAAAAGGAAGGCATCAACTTCATCAGATTCTTCAACTCCAAAGAAGATGAAGCCATTAACCAGCTTTTATGCAAATCCAATTGATGTTCTTCCCGTCTCATCCATGCCATCAAAGGACCTTGTTCCTTTTGATGAAGAATATGTGATTCCAAGTGAATCTAATGATGACATTCCTTCTGCTGCTTCGTCAGAGCAGTTGGATGAAGAAATTGAAGCGGATGCAATCCCTTCAACCCCACAAGTCTCATCGCCTATGCCTCAGTTCACTACTGAAGAGGCCGGCGTTGAAGAAAAAGAAGAAGATGAAGATGTGGACATTGGGTGTACAACCCCACAAGTCAGCACCCCAACTCTCCACTGTTCACACCGTTGCAACAAATTCCTCAGTCCCCAGTAACTATAGTACAAATGGGATCTGAAGACCCTCGTGCAACCCCGTATGTTCATGAGGAGATTCTAGCCACTAGTGTTGAAGAAACTGTAAATGAAGAATTGAAGACCCAGGCTGCCACTGAAGAAGAAGCTGAAATTCCTCGGCCTGTGGATCCTGAGATTGCGATTCCTGAGGTCATTATGCAATTGACTGATACTCCTCAGCCCAAGCCAAAGGATCCATTCTCGAAGAAACAAAAATTCAAGGTTGATGACTTCTTCGGCGAGCATGCGTTCTTCACTGATTATAATCCCTATGACTCTGCTCGTCTTAGAAGGAAGCATTCCTGGACTGCTAGCCAGGCCAATTTCTATTCTTCACTGCTCTTCAACAAGGATAGAGTCTTCGACCACGAACATATTCCTCACGTTGACATGGAATCTATGCCTTGTTTTACTCCAGTCCTCAGTGTGCTTCATGAAGCATGCCTCCTCAACTTTTCCATGGATATTTGCGATTGGAATGAAGAACTCATTCTTCAATTCTATGCAACCTTCCATATCACAGGCGATGCTGATGATATCAACTCTTGGGTGTTGGACTGGATGACTGAAAACACTCACTATAAGGCACCGGCCTCTGAATTACTTGATGCCCTGCCCATCAGTCCACCCATTGAAGGAGCTCGCTGCCTGTACCAGGAGCCACAACTCACTGCTTACTATATGCAAGTTCTAATGAAGCCTCTGAAGCCCGGTCAAGGCCCAAGGACCAAATTCCTCGTGAAGGTGCCCAAAACTGTCTATCGGATTCTGACGAAGACTATGAGTCCTACCAAGGACCATGACTCGTCTGATGAAGAAGTCGTTGGCATCATGAAGAATCTGCTATTCAACATCATTCATGGCATTCCTGTCAACTATCACAATTTCTTCATGAGGACTCTGGCAAATGTTGCACTCTCTCCGTTTGAGTTGAAGCCTTACGCACCATGGATTATGCGATTCATCAGAACAAGGTCTTCACTCAACTACAAGGCTGACACTCTCAACCATTGCAGCTACTTGCCCCCCCATTGAAGTCCTCAAAAGGACATTTTCCTCAGCTGATGAAAAGGGCAAGGCCGCTTCTGTTATTGTAGCGACCAGACCTCAAAGAGTCTGATCTCTGTGCTCAGGTGTCATCCCTGGATCAGTAATGCTGACACCACACAGTACTTGAAGGATTTATAACAGAGTAGCAATCACACACTTATTACATCGAATGGCTCAAGAGAGTGCTTATTACAATAAAAATGGCTTAAGGCCATCTAAAATGATAACAGCGGAAGGCTTGGAAGATAAGTGAGTCCATCAACTCCAAGGGCATCACTGAGTATAGAACTACGACCTAAAGGCACCTTACTGTAAATGCGAAAAGTCTACAACATGAAAGCGTTGCAGCCTAAAAGCAGGTGACACATGGAATATCTTGGCAATGTAACACATAGAGAGTAATGAAAGAATAAGCTATACTACATGCATATATGGCTGGTGGAAAGCTCTATGGTTACAGTTTTGCGTAAAGCCAATTTTTCCCTACTACAAAGGAATAAATTGATTTTAACTATCATGGTGGTTGTTAAACATTGAGAATGGTTGACAGCATCCTCAATCCCAATTAAGCATCATCATTAAAACCCAACAAAATTAATTAAAGTAACATGTTGAGATTCACATGATAATCCAAGTACTAGATACTCAAAACGTCCATAACCGGGGACACGGCTAACCATGATTAGTTTGTACACTCTGCAGAGGTTTGCGCACTTTTCCCCACAAGACTCGATCGCCTCCGTTGATTTCTCGCACTACAGGGTGTTTGAGAAGCGGATGACCGAGACATAGTCTTTCAGAAGCGCTAGCACCTTACGATCGGCTAGACTGTACCAACCTACATCCCCTACATCAGCTAGTCTACCACTGTAAGAGTTCACATGAATTAGTCAACTATGCTAGAGCCCATAGTAACTTGTGGCTGCACACGGAAGTTTCTAGTATGAATAGTCTCATGATCCCTTTGAGCCTGGGTGGCGGTCCAAAAGAAAACAGGCAATCCTGGAATAACCAGGTACCTCAATCCACCCAGATGTGTGTTTAAGTTGCCACCTTAAGTAAACCATTAATTAAAATCTCACATCTGTCATGGATACACTCACCCAATCCACGTCTACTAGCATAGCATGGCATAATAAGCAAACGTAGATGTAACTCCCAAGGGTTTGATAATAAAACAGGTAATAGGTACTACCTCATCTACTTCCCAAAAGCCACAATTTAATTAGATCCTAATCATGCAATGTTTGAGGATTGATCTAATGCATAAAAACTGGGTATGAAAAGGGATATGATCAAAGTGTTACTTGCCTTCTTGATGATCCATGAAACCTAGAGATTGATAGTAACAGGCGCACTCCGGGTACTCTATCGCAATCAAACAAACAAGCATACAATAAGTACTCATCTAATGCACAGGTGAAACTCAAATAAGAGATCTAACCAGAAAGTTCAGACGAACTACGGTTTGCAAAAAGAATCAAATCAAAGCGAAACAACGAAAGTCAAGCGGCGAAAGAAATCAACTTCGTTTTACTAATCTGGACTTAAGTCAAATTTTGCTGAAGCAAAAACTTGTTTAAGTTGGTTAAACGGAAAGAGGGTTTCGAGGCGAAACTCCAGACGCTTGAATCGCCTGATTCCGATAAACGAGCGAAAAGTTATACTAAAACGAAAATCGGATCGGAAACCGCAAACAGAAATAATCGCGGAAAATCCGTGAAAAAGAAAAACGACGAATAGACTAACGAACGAACGTTCGTTATCTGGATCTAAACGGTGAACACGTTCGTTAAAAGCGAACGAGCAATGACGCCGCTATTTAACCGAACCGAAAATAAACCGATCTAAAAAAGCGAAACTAAAAAAATAAAATAAATCAGCGGCTATAAAAAAAAATGGGCGGTTTTCTAAAAAGAAAACCGCAGCGACGGCAGCACTACCTCGGCGGTCCGTGGTCCGGTGGGGCGATCCGGCTGAGCCGGCGGGTCCGCGACTATGAGGTCGGCCTTGTGCCGGAGGCGGTCAGACCAGTGAGGTCAAGACTAGGGTTAGGGTTTGGGGGCGGCGGCGACTTGGGCTGAGGCGGCCCGGGGTGGCGCTATTTATAGCCCCCCGGCCAGAGGAGTCCTGGCCGGAACCGGCCCATAGGCGGTTCGCGTTTTTTTTAAATAGTTAAACGCAGAAAAACAAACGAAAGAAATACTAAACGGACACCAAAAATCCCGAAATAAATTTTCCCCGGCTTCTAAAATCAAGCCGGAAAAAGTGAACATTTATTTGGGGCCTAAATGCAATTTTGAAAAACGCACATTTTGCCTATATTCAAATAAAATAACGAAAAACTCCGAATTAAAATCTTATTTGATTTTATTATTAAATCCTCAATATTTCTTTATTTTGGGAAAGTCATTTTATTCCCTCTCTCATATTTTTTTGTAATAGAAATAATTGAAGATAAAATAATTAAAATCAAATGATCCTATTCTCAAAAATTGAGAAAACTCAAATATGAAAATAAGGAAATCCCCAACTCTCTCCGTGGGTCCTTGAATTGCGTAGAATTTCTAGGATCAAAGCCAAAAGCAAACGAAATATGATATGCAAAGATGATCAAGTGTATAACATTCCAAATTGAAAATTTGGGATGTTACAAACCTACCCCTTAAGATGAATCTAGCCCTCGAGATTCGGGTTAACTAGAAAATAGGTGAGGGTGGTCTTTCAAAAATCTTCCTCTCGCTCACGGTGGCTTCATCCTCCGTGTGGTGGCTCCAACGAACTTTGCAAAACTTGATAACCTTGCTGCGGGTGACTCGGTGGCAAACTCAAGAATCTTAACTGGTTTCTCCTCATAGGTCAAATCATTATCTAAGCTGAATTGCCTCCAACGGCACGGTATCCTTGATGTATATCGCCCATCTCCGTGTGGCACTTCTTCGGTGAGAAAGCGTGGAACACATCATGAACTCTGACAATCCTGCAGGCAATTCCAACTTATAGCAACTTCTCCCATGCGCTCCAAAACTTTATGCGGTCCCACAAAGCGTGGTGCTAACTTTCCTTTAACTCCAAAGCGCTTAACTCCTCGAAGCGGAGATACTCAAGATAAACTCGGTCTCCGACTTCAGTAAACTGTCTCCTTAAGTTTAGAATCTGCGTAGCTCTTACACTGGGTACTGGGCTACCTTGAGCCTATCGCGAATCAACTTCACCTTCCGTTCGGACTCCTTGATCAAATCCGGTCCAAACAATGGCGGTCTCCAACCGTCCCACGACAACGGTGTCCTGCACCTCCTTCCGTACATAAGGCTTGAAGGGGCCATCTTCAAGCTGGATTGATAGCTATTGTTGTAAGAGAACTCTGCATATGGCAAGTTTTCATCCCAACTTGATCCATAATCTAGCGCACAGGCTCTTAGCGTATCCTCCAAAATCTGATTGATTCTCTCGGTCTGTCCATCTGTCTGTGGATGAAAAGCAGTGCTGAACTCTAGCCTGGTACCCAAAGTTTCAAGAATCGATTCTAGAACTTTGAGGTAAATTGGGTTCCTCTATCGTCTGATGCTCCTCGGAACTCCATGCAAGCATCTGATTACGGTCATGTATATCTTCGCCAACTTAGCACTTTGGTGTAAGTGTTCTTTCTTTGGGATGAAATGAGCTACCTTTGTCAATCGATCAACTACAACCCAAATTGAGTCATAGCCTGAACGAGTCCTGGGTAATCCCGTGATAAAATCCATGCCTAACTTATCCCACTTCCATTCGGGTATCGGCAATGGCTGTAACAATCCTGCTGGCTTCTGGTGCTCTGCCTTTACTCTCTGGCATACATCACAAACTGCTACATACTCCGCAATATCTTTCTTCATTCCGGTCCACCAGAAAGTATCCTTCAAATCCAAATAAATCTTGGTATTTCCTGGGTGAATCGAATATGGTGAATCATGGGCCTCTTGCAGAATTAACTTCCTGATCTCTGGGTCATTTGGCACATAAACTCGGTCCTCAAACCATAGGGTATCATGGTCATCCTCATGAAATCCCTTAGCTTTTCCCTTGCTCATTTTCTCCTTTATAGAGGCAATCTCCTTATCAGTCTTCTGAGCTTCTCTGATTTTATCCATCAAAGTCGACTGAATCTCCAATGCTGCTACAAAGCCTCTCGGAACTATCTCCAAACATAGTTCACGAAGATCCTCGGCTAGCTCCTTTGGCAACTCTCCCGTCATTAGTGTATTGACATGGCTCTTACGGCTCAATGCGTCAGCTACTACATTAGCCTTTCCGGGATGATCATGCAATCTCATATCATAATCCTTGATGAGTTCCAACCATCTCCTTTGTCTGAGGTTTAACTCCTTCTGAGTGAAAATGTACTTCAAACTCTTGTGATCCGTGTACACCTCACAATGGTTTCCAATGAGGAAATGTCTCCATGTTTTCAATGCATGCACTATGGCTACTAACTCCAAATCATGTGTGGCATAATTCAATTCGTGAGGTTTCAGTTGTCGTGAGGCATACGAAACAACTCTTCCCTCTTGCATAAGCATGGCTCCAAGTCCTCGGCGTGAAGCGTGTAATACACCTCATAATCCTTGTTACGATCTGGCGGAATCAACACCGGTGAGGTAACCAAACATTTCTTCAACTCCCTGAAACTAGTCTCACACTCCTCAGTCCATATGAACTTGGTATCCTTCTTCAACAACTCTGTCATAGACTTTGCAATCCTTGAGAAGTTCTCAATAAATCTCCGGTAGTATCCTGCGAGTCCAAGGAAACTCCGGATCTCTCCATCTATTGTTGGTGCTTCCCAATTTGTTACAGTGATAACCTTTGTAGGATCAACTGCTATTCCTTCTTCGGATATAACATGTCCGAGGAATCCCACTTCCTTCAACTAAAATTCACATTTGCTGAACTTGGCATAAAACTGATGTTCTCTGAGCTTCTCAAGTACCAATCGCAAATGTTCTGTATGCTCCTCTTCATTCTTCGAGTAAACCAGAATATCATCGATGAACACTCTGACGAACTTATCCAAAAACTCCATAAACACTTTGTTCATCATGTTCATAAAGTAGGCAGGTGTGTTAGTCAGACCAAATGACATAACGGTATACTCATACAGCCCATACCTGGTGGTAAAAGCCGTACCTGCTCTCGAATCTTCAACTGATGGTACCCTGATCACAAATCGACCTTGGAAAACACTTTAGCCCCTTGCAATCGATCAAACAGATCATTGATCATCGGTAGTGGGTACTTGTTCTTGATTGTTACTTCGTTCACTCCACGATAATCAACAACCATCCTTAATGTTCCATCCTTCTTCTCCACTAGAAGTACTGGCGATCCCCAAGGCGAAGAACTTGGGCGAATATAACCTTTATCCAGTAACTCCTTAATCTACTTCTTAATCTCTTCCAAATCTTTTGCGGGCATCCTGTATGGTCTCTTCGATATGGGCCCTATGCCTGGCAAAAGCTCAATCAAAAACTCAATATCTCTATCTGGTGGCATGCCTGGCAACTCCTCTGGAAATACGTCAGGGAAATCCTTTACCACTGGTACTTCCTCCTGCACAACTCCTAATAAGGAATTTACTTGAGTCCTCTTCGGCACATGCCGGGATACATACTTGATCCTTCTTCCTTCTGGAGTCGTAAGCAAGATTGTCTTACTAGCGCATTCAATGTTCCCTTCATACTTTGATAACCAATCCATGCCTAATATCACATCCAATCCTTGAGATTCCAATACTATTAGGTCCGAGGAAACACATAGTTACCAATCCTTAATGGTAACCGATCACACCATAGACTAGCCATATACTCTGCTCCACGCGAGGTTACTAACATGGGTGACCTAAGTGCTTGGGTTGGCAGTTTATAGTTATCCACAAATCCCCTTGAGATGTATGAATGCGATGCACCAGTATCAAAAAGAACAAGTGCAGTAAATGACTTAACCAAAAACTTACCAATTACTGCATCAGGTTGAGCTTCGACCTCCTCCATGTTAACGTGGTTCACATCCCCTGTTGAAAGGGTTCGCTTCTTCCCGAGCTTCCATTGCCATTTTGGCCTTGAGGACATTCATTGGCATAATGTCCGTCTTCGACACTTAAAACAGGTGACTTGGCTTAGGTCTCTCTTGGCAGGGGTTGATGGAGTGGTACGATTCTGGCTGTTGCTTCCTCCATTCCCATTACCATTCTTTGGGCCATTATGGTTGTGTGAGCTACCTCCTCCATGGGTATGCTGAAAATGAACTCCCGGTTTAGGGGTAGGACGGGGTTTCTGATGAGCTCCAGAATTGTACTTGCCCTGTCCATACTTCCTCTTGCGGTTTTCAATTTCTTCTGCTTCCCTTCAATCATAAGAGCACGATCTACCAACTCACAGTAGTTGTTGAAGCTTGCTACCATCAGCTGCATGCTCAGCTCGTCATTCAGTCCTTCTAGAAACTTCTCATGCTGAGCTGCATCCGTAGCAACGTCATCTGGGGCATAACGTGCTAGCTTACTAAAGTCATCCACATACTGGCCAACTCACGCTTCTTCATGGCCATAGCTCCTGCTGAAACATGGGCGATGCGAGCTTCTTTGAAAGCGATCCCACGTGACAGTATCCACAGGGGTAAGTGGGCTGTGAAATTCTCGCACCATGCGGTTGCGGGTCCTTCAAGGCGATGAGCGTCAAATTTCACCTTTTCCCCATCTGTACATCCCGCGGTGGTCAACTCCCTCCACATCTTATGGAGCCAATCATACGCCACTATCGGCTCGGTGCTCTTTGGAGAACACCCCGGATTTAGCCTAAGAAAATGGGTTATGTGATCAGCAGGTGGTGGCGGTGGTGGGTTGTTGTTGTTGTTGTTCCCACGGTTCAGTTACGGACTAGCAACTGCATCAAAGCATTCTGCTGTTGGATCAATTGAGTGAGCTTCGGTGGGAAAGCAAATCCATTGTCACGTCTCGGAGGCATCTGAGGGTTTAGAAAAGATGAGAATTAAGAATAGAATGAGGTCTAAAGAGAAAACACTACCCAAATGCACATGAGGCAAATGCACACAAAATCACTTCATTCAATCAAACAAGGCAAACAATCGGTCTAAAACTATCGTAAAAGTTCTTGGACTATGCTATGTACATGGTGGAAAACTACTACTGTTATGGTGGTCTACTAGAAAAATGTCTCCGATGAAGACTCCATGATATCTGCTCCAGCTTTGTCTTCGAAGTCATCATCACTAGGATCGGAATCGGTGTAAGTCGATGATGGTGTAGTTAATGCGGACAAGTGCAATCGTCATCTTCTCCTCCGGGTGCTGAATTCCCCATGAGTTCTTCAATCTTCTCCTTAAGGTTGACGTTTTGTCTAACTAGAGCGACGATCTCCTCCATGTAATCCTTGCGAGTGGCCTTCAGTTCTCCTTCTAGCTTGATAATTCTAGCTTTTGCTTTCTTCAACTCCATCATGTCTGCGCACATCTGGTTCTCTTCGCATCGAATGTGCTGGTTTAACTCCTGGATGAAGGCTGCAATGGATCTATCCTTCTTGGTGCTAACTATCTCCCATTGTTCATCTCGGCGCCCACAAATCTGGTAGATAGTATCCTTGAGGTCATCTTGGTAGACTTCTCCAATGCGTCCCATGGTGATGTGAGCTGCCATGCTCTTTCCCAGACTCCAGGTTGGTGCATTAAAAGTACATTCTATGGGCTCCGTGACTGGCGCGAACGTTCTTCCTGGAACTTGAGCTTGAATCTTCCAACGCTCCTCTTCGGGTAAAGTGGCGTTATATGTCCCGGTGAAGCTTGGTATTCCCATGTTCAGGTACTTAGTGACTTCCTTCAGGTGTCGTACAAAGGGTGTATCTTCATCCGGCTGCGTGAACTTGATCTTCGTTTCCGTCATCCTAAAAGAGTAGAAAAGATGAGGAGTCAGAAATGAGAAGAGAGTAGTGATCTAGGGCTTTAGCGTAGTGGTTGTGTCCTCTACGATCGTGTGCTCGATACCATCTTGTAGCGACCAGGACCTCAAAGCGATCACGATCTTCGTGCTCGGTGTCATCCACTGGATCGATGTCTTGACACCACACAGTACTTGAAGGATTTATAACAGAGTAGCAATCACACACTTATTACATCGAATGTCTCAAGAGAGTGCTTATTACAATAAAAATGGCTTAAGGCCATCTAAAACGATAACGGCGAAGGCTTGGAAGATAAGTGAGTCCATCAACTCCAACGGCATCATCGAGTATAGAACCACGACCTAAAGGCACCTTACTGCGTCATTCGAAAAATGCGCAACATGAAACGCGTTGCGGCCTGAAACGGCAGACACATGGAATATGCTGGCAATGTAACACATAGATAGTAATGAAAGAATAAGCTATACTACATTCATATATGGCTGGTGGAAAGCTCTATGGTTATAGTTTTGCGTAAAGCCAATTTTTCCCTACTGCAAAGGAATAAATTTTTTTAACTATCATGGTGGTTGTTAAACATTGAGAATGGTTGTGACATCCTCAATCCCAATTAAGCATCATCATTAAAACCCAACAAAATTAATTAAAGTAACATGTTGAGATTCACATGACAATCCAAGTACTAGATACTCAAAAGCGTCCATAACCGGGACACGGCTAACCATGATTAGTTTGTACACTCTGCGGAGGTTTAGCACTTTTCCCCACAAGACTCGATCGCCTCCGTTGATTTCTCGCACTACAGGGTGTTTGAGAAGCGGATGACCGAGACATAGTCTTTCAGAAGCGCTAGCACCTTACGATCGAGTAGAACGTACCAACCTACATCCCCTACATCAGCTTGTCTACCACTGTAAGAGTTCGCACGACTTAGTCAACTATGCTAGAGCCCATAGTAGCTTGTGGCTGCACACGGAAGTTTCTAGTATGAATAGTCTCATGATCCCTTTGAGCACAGGTGGCGGTCCAAAAGAAAAGCAGGCAATCTGGAATAACCGGGTACCTCAATCCACCCAGATGTGTGTTTAAGTTGCCACCTTAAGTAAACCATTAATTAAAATCTCACATCATCATGGATACACTCACCCAATCCACGTCTACTAGCATAGCATGGCATAATAAGCAAACGTAGATGTAACTCCCAAGGGTTTGATAATAAAAGCAGTAATAGGTACTACCTCATCTACTTCCCAAAACCCACAATTTAATTAGATCCCAATAATGCAATGTTTGAGGATTGATCTAATGCATAAAAAGCCCCAGGTATGAAAAGGGATATGATCAAAGTGTTACTTGCCTTGTTGATGATCAGCGGAAACCTAGAGATTCGAGAAGTAACGGTAGGCGCCTCTGGTACTCTATCGCAACCAAACAAACAAGCATACAATAAGTACTCATCTAATGCACAGGTAAAACTCAAATAAGAGATCTAACCATAAAGTTCAGCTTAAGAAGTCTGGTTTGCAAAAAGAACCAAATCAAACGAAGCAACGAAAGTCAAACGGCGAAAGAAAACAACTTCGTTTTACTAATCTGGACTTAAGTCAAATTTTACTGAAGCAAAAACGTGTTTAAGTTGGTTAAACGGAAAGAGGGTTTCGAGACGAAACTCCAGACGCTTGAATCGCCTGATTCCGATAAACGAGCGAAAAGTTATACTAAAACGAAAATCGGATCAGAAATCGCAAACAGAAATAATCGCGGAAAATCCGAGAAAAAGAAAAACGACGAACAGACTAACGAAAGAACGTCCGTTATCTGGATCTAAATGGTGAACACGTTCGTTAAAACGAACGAGCAGCGACAGCCGCTATTTAAATCCCAACCGAAAATAAACCGATCTAAAAATGAAACTAAAAAATCGCGGCTATAAAAAAAAAACCGGCGGTTTTCTAAAAAGAAAACCTTGACGGCGACTACCTCGGTGACAACGGGTCCCGGGCGAGGCGGCTGGGCGGTCCATGAAGCCGTGGGTGCGTATGGTAGTGACGGTCCGGTGAGCGGGTTTCAAGAGGGTTAGGGTTTGGGGCGGGCGGCATGAGAGGCGGCCGGGGTGGCGCTATTTAAAGCTCCCGCCGAGGAGTCTGGCCGAACTGCCCATAGGCGGTTCGCGTTTTTTAAATAGTTACGCGGAAAAATAAACGAAAAGAAATACTAAACGGACTCCAAAAATCCCGAAATAAATTTTCCCGACTTCTAAAATCAAAAGCGGGACAAAGTGAACATTTATTTGGGGCCGAAATGCAATTTTGAAAAACGCACATTTTACCTAAATTCAAATAAATTACAAAAAACTCCGAAATATAATCTTATTTGATATTATTATTAAATCCTCAATATTTCTTTATTTTGGGAAAGTCATTTTATTCCCTCTCTCATATTTTTTTGTAATAGAAATAATTGAAGATAAAATAATTAAAATCAAATTATCCTATTTCTCAAAATTTGAGAAAACTCAAATATGAAAATAACGAAATCCCCAACTCTCTCCGTGGGTCCTTGAGTTGCGTAGAATTTCTAGAATCAAAACCAAAAGCAAACAAAATCTGATATGCAAAGATGATCTAGTGTATAACATTCCAAATTGAAAATTTGGGATGTTACAGTTATAGATGAAGGCATTCGTCCATTGGATGGTCAGTTTCACAAAGCTGCATCTTATTCCGCCAATGATGACTCTGCCACTCATGATTCTGCTGCTAATGCATCCAAGCCAAATCCTCAAGCTCTTGCTCCTTGAGTGATGACCGACCGTGAAGCTGCTTCTTAGTCTTCACCGGAAGGTGGATCAAACCATAAATGGGTCAAGCGTCGGTTTGGTTCTATTCTTCACAACATGAATGCTACACATAATGCGATGAAGAAAACCCATTACTACCTCCATGAAGTCTTGATGGCCGCACTTTGGGCTATTCTGTCACACGTATATGGTGAAGAAGATTTGAAGCAAATGTGTCTCAAGAAGGACTTTGACTGGTCTGCACCTCCACCAAAGAAATACAAGAAGGTCAAGGTTCCTTCTTTGGTGGCCAGCTCATATTCTTTATCACGCGACACCGACGAGCATGAAGACTTGGACGACACTGCGGAAGACCCTACTACGACAAACGACCCCAACAACGCTGGTGCTCCTCCATCAACTTGATATTCTTCAGGGGCGTTAGTCCTAATTTTCGATCCTTTTGGTCATTCGATGACAAAGGGAGAGAAATTTGAGTTAGTCTTCGCGGGTCTACCTATATAGTGCGTTTTTGCTAAGTTACAACTCTCGCTCTTCCGATGACTTTGCTTTGGATCGAGTTGTAAACTTAAACTCTATAATTGATACGATACTTTTGCTATTTGCTATCGAAGTTCTTTGCGATACATGGTCACCATATTTCATCATGCATTTCAAATTCCTCATATTATATATCAAGTGCGTGCATGAATTACAAGATATAGGGGAGATCTCCATGATTCTATTCTTCAAGTGTGCATTGCTTCAAAAGCAAATTCCTCACTATGCACATCTTCGTGGGGAGTTCTTCTATATCTTGCAATCAAATTCCTCAATATCGGTATTCTGATTCATATGATTATCCTGTTGAAAACTTAACCTATATTGTCATCAATCACCAAAAGGGGGAGATTGTAAGTGCATCTAGTGCCCTTAGTGATTTTGGTGTATTGAAGACTTATACGTTAAGGGACTAATGTGTTTATGAGTGTACACAGGTCTATAAGTCTATGAGGAGTTTGATATTTGCGAGAAAATTAAGACCCTAAAAATGAAGTTCTTGATTTGAAGACTTTGGATTCTGAAGACTTTCTGAAGACTTTGAAAGTGAAGAAATTGGTGTGACCTTGAAGACATGGTATTCATCCTAGGAACATGAAGCGTGAAGACTTTTTTTCTTCGTAGTTTCATTCTCTCTTTCTTGAGTCATAGGAAACACCGTACTATTAAAGAAATTAGAAATACTAAGGAAAAATTTCCATGTGATGCTCAACTCAAAATCCTACACCTACCCATCCCTTTGAGTGAAGCCAATGGAAATCCCATACTGATTCGAGTCATATTCTTGATGTGAGACAAAGTTCTTGGTCTCGAGGAATTTGTTTCGCACTGAGGAGTTAGGAATTACGCCAGTCTTGGATTGCCTACGATGAGGAACATGATAGCCTCTGAGGAATTCGAGCCTCAAATATCAATCCAGATTGCTATACTTTCTGCGCCGATTGTCCCAACATATCTACACACCTAACGGTCATATTATTGAAGGGCATTTATGTTTTATCATGTCAAGCTGCTCCCTAGGCTATAAATAGCCTCCCCCTACAACCACTAGCTGGTTGGCTGCTCCGAGAGAAACTGACACTTGTCATTTGAGAGCATCCCATCCTCCGAGGACTTTGAGAGAAAATCATCAAGTGAGGAAAACCCAAACCCAAACACCTACAAACACAAAGTGATTGAGCATCACTGAAGAGATTGATCCTGCGTGGATCCGATGCTTGTTACCTTTGAAGACTGTTCTTCTTCCAGACGGTTAGGCGTCATGGTCTAGAGCATCCAAGAGGAATTGTGGATTGCCGAGTGTCGGTGTACTAGAGTAGGGGTACCCTAGTATCCCGAACTTCGTGCCTGAGCGGTCCCTTGACACCCATGACAGGATTGCAGAGATGATCACCAAGGCTCCTCGTGGTTCCTTTGGAGCCATTCAAGAACAAAGTGTTCTCGAGTCAAGAGACAAGACCCGGCAAGAGGAGCTTGCCGGGGAAGAGAATACTCTAGGCAGAGAAGGCCCGACAAGAGGAGCTTCAGGAAGGCCACTTGAGGCATGAAGGAAACAAGGCCCGGCAAGAGGAGCTTGCTTAGGGAAGGCTAGAGTGGCGACAAGCTCCCAAAGCGTGACAAGAACCTTGCAGCAGCAAGACTTTACCGCTTGATGGTGACCCCTCTTCCTCTCGCTCCAGCTCATCCGCTAACGTGTCGCCATGGGGCTTCCCCGGTAGCGGCGTGTCGACAATCTTGACCAGTGAGCGGAGAGCGATAAGCTGGCCCGACAAGTCGTCGTGGCAAAGCGGAGGCGTGCTTGGCGGTCCACTGTTGCACTTTTGAGCGACATGGGCCGGGCATTTATGACTCTTGTCCTTCTTGCCGTCGAGAGTTAGGTATAGATCCTTTGTACACTTTACAAAGCGGTGTACCAACCTCTGTTTTACTATCTTACCTGTCTACTTGCCACTGTGGTGACCCCTTGTGCCTATAAAAGGAGGCCAGAGTGCAGCGTAGAAAGGGTTCGGCTCGTTGGTTCCACTCAAATGCGAAGCCATAGATTCTCAAGCTAGGTTTTGTAGCTCCCATCGCTCCCTAGCAAGAACACAATACAACCCGGACAAGCAGCAGTAGGAGTATTATCTCTCCGGGAGAGCTCAAAGGCTGGGTAAATCTCGATGTGATCGCCTCGATCTGCTCTTTGTGCATCCTCCGCCCCCTGCCGAACCCGAAAAGGGCTCCGGTCCCATAGGTGTCCGTGGTGGGACAGATTTCCCACGACATCTTTGGCGGCGCCGGTAGAAGCGTCGAGTTTATTGTGAACCTGATCCGGCGTTCACACGAAGCTGCATCTTCATCGTCTTCATCGACATGGCGTCGAAGAAGAAGACTTGGCGGCGGAGAACCGTCCGCGCGTCGATCCCACCACCTCCGAGCAAGCGGGTGGTGGGGTAGATGCCCGGCGGAGGAATGGGCGTGGGCGAGGAAGCGCTGTATTTGCTAGGTCAAGGACAAGGCCGCGCAAACCTCGGCGTCAAGACACTCACCGCGACCATCTTTGGGAGCAGGATCGACAAAGCGTCATGGCGTTCCACGGCGCCATATGCTCGTTGAGCCCCGACCGAGACGGTGGGTCACGCGGCCTTCGAGACCAATATGCATGCCGCGCATGTTGGCCCGAAGCGAAACGCGGTCGCCCGGATGGGGGACCTGCTCCTTCTAATATAAACAAAAGTCCGAGCATATCCGCTCCTCGCTTGCAGATTCGCCTTGCTGCCCACCACTCGAGAAGAAGCTCTAGCGCGAGCTCAGCTGCTCTTGGATTACCCTCCGGCGTCCGGACAAGGTCGGCGAATGGAGGGAAACCACCATCCACAGCCTCATTGGCTTTGCCAACGCGGCGTCCGCGGCAAGCAACCACGCCATTTGCCGCGACAACACGACAAAGCACGAGCGGTGGCGGCCAGAGACCTATGGAGGTGCAACTACCATGCACTCTCCACCCCGAGGCCAAGATCGCCGCTCGCCGGATCAACATCGGCAATGACTCCAACTGCGTCGTCGAATCCGCAAACGCGTCGCGATCGGCGTCAAGTTCTCAAAAGAACGACAAGAAGATGCTCGAACTCGCATCGGCGTCGAAGAGAAGCGCGACGTCAATCAGACCAGCCTGCTGGGCCCTCTGTTGATATGCATGCGCTAGGGGAACCCGAGGCTGACTTCTGACGTCTGTGATGGGGTTGTCCTGCGTTTACCCATGAGCTGCGGCAAATCCGATGGCTCAATGCGAGAACTTCAAACCGGACGCATTCGCTGGAAGAAATGCGATGGCGAGACATCCGTCGAAATTCCTTAGCATCTACACCATCAGCGGTGCAAGCTGCGGGGCGAAGACGACAAGATCCTAGCCAACTACTTCCCGTTGGTACTCAAGCCCAACGTCGGATCTTGGCTCATGCACTTAGGACAGCTCCATATCTTCAGGGCTGACACATGTCATCGGTTGTTGGCGCCTTCACCGTGACCCACAAGCCACATGGCCGAGAAGAGCGATCTCCATCTGCTGCGCCCAAAAGGAAGGAGAGTCCCTGCGGCAAGTATATCCGGAGGTTCAGCAGTACAAAGCGCACCATCCCGGACATCCACCCGGCTGCGGTGATTAGCGCATTCCATCGAACGTCTTGAAACCGTAGGATGCGGGAGGAGATGGCGATGTGCAAGATCGAGAGATGTCGATGAACTCATACGCCTGGCCGACAAGTGTGGCCGCTGTGAGGAAGGAGAAGATTCCCGGAGAGAAAGCGAGCAGAATCGGCGATGAGGAGACCGCTCGGCAAAGAAAGGCCGGAGGCGGAATAACGAAGAAAAAAGAAGGGCAAAGATGTGCTGGTTAGCCGAAAGCAGTCCCAAGAACGGAGGTGCCGCGAAGGTTGTCGGCTCCGGCAAGGGGGTTGCCGGGGGCGCCATCATGCAAGCCGTGGCAGTCGCCGACAAGCAGGTCGGCTCCAGCAATCAGTATTGCAAGATCCACCGCACCAAGGCCACGACCTCCAATTTGTAAGAAAGTCGAGCAGCTTGTAGAACAGCGAGAGCTGAATCTGACGGCGAGACAAGGAGAAAGCCAGGGAAGGTGCTGGAGGAGGCAGCAAAAAGCGCCCTGGCAGGGGGACCTTGTGCAAAGGCAAGCAGCGGCAAGGAGACAGACCTCCCCGTGGCCGCGACAAGGATGAAGAAAAAACCGCATTCATAACTCCATGTGGCACATACTGTTTCATACGGATGCCTTTCGGATTAAAGAATGCTGGTTCAACATTTGCGAGGGCAGTCCACGGCGGCTTTTGAGCCCTTGAGATGCACGTAAATGTAGAAGCCTACATGGATGGCATAGTGGTCAAAAGCAAAGATAAACAACTTCGATCCAAGATTTGGGCCGAGACCTTTGCAAATCTGCGCAAGATCAACCTCAAGCTTAACCCCGAGAAGTGTGTGTTTGGAGTCCCTTCCGGCAAGCTTCTCGGGTTCTTTGTGTCTTAGCGGGGAATCGAAGCCAATCCCAACAAGATCAAGGCCATTGAGCAGATCGAAGCACCAAAGCGTGTCAAGGATGTGCGAAGGCTTGCCGGTTGCGTAGCTGCTCTCAGCAGGTTCATCTCTAAGTCAGCTGAGCGCGCCCTGCCATTTTTCAAAATCTTGAAAAAGGCGGGTCCAATGAAATGGACTCCGGAAGCGGAGGCTGCGCTGCAAGACTTGAAGAGGTACCTGTCCTCCCCTCAACGCTTGTGCGCACCTAAACCACAAGAGAAGTTGTTGCTATATTTAAGCGGCAACCAATCAAGTGGTTAGTGCTGCGTTAGTAGCGGAGAGGGAGGCGGATGATGAGCTAACAACCACGGCAAGAAATGCGTCCAGCGACAAGCAGGGGGCTTCTCCGACAAGCTCTGGTCCCGATAAGGATAAATCTGCGCAGGATTGCGACAAGATTCAGAAAAGGATGGTGCAGCGCCCAGTCTACTTTGTTAGTTCCCTTTTGTAGGGAGCTAGATCAAGGTACTCTGGTGTGCAGAAGCTGCTTTTCGGCCTCCTCGTGGCCTCGAGAAAGCTGCGCCATTACTTCCAAGCGCATGAGATAACAGTTGTCACTTTTCGCTTTCGGCCGAAGAGGATATTGCAAAACCCAGAAGCGACAGGCAGGATAGTCGAGTGGGCACTGGAACCATCAAGCTTTGGTCTCAAGTTTGAAAGCACTTCAACTATCAAAAGCAGAGCATTGGCGGAGTTCATAGCAGAATGGACGCCGACACGCAGAACGAAGAGATTCGAGAGGCGAGCATACCCGTCAAGGAAGCAAGTAAAGAGTGGCTGATGTACTTTGATGGTGCCTTCTCGGCTGCAAAGGCGCGGTGCGGCGTCTTGCTTATTGCACCCACGGAGAGCACCTCAAGTACATAGTCCGGATGCACTTTCCCAAGGAGCAAGCAACAAACAATACTGCCCGAGTATGAAGGTTTGCTTGCCGGTCTCGAGATCGCGGTGGACCTTGGGATCAAGAAGCTCATTGTCGAGAGGTGACTCATGCAACTTGTCGTCCGCCAAGTAAATAAAGATTATCGAGTCCGTTGATGGAAGCCTACGTCGATGAAGTGAGGAAGCTAGAAGAGCACTTTGAAGGCACGCAAATGGAACATGTTCCAAGAGCTCGAATGATATTCTTGATGGCCTATCAAAGTGCGCAGACTCAAGCTACACAATGGAACCGAGGATCTTTTGTGCTCAACTGACTCAACCAACCGTAACACCTTCAAGCTGGCAGAATAAGAAGAGGAAGTTGATTTCGGCGACTACTTTCCGTGAGCTTCCGAAGCCGCCGCCAAGAAGGTCCCCAAGATCAACGCCAAGAGTCTTTGAGGAAGCGATGCTGCTCAAGCAAGCCCTAGGGTTTGTTTCGTTGAAGCAAGCGTTCCCGACAAGTTTTGCTCCGGCAAGCTTGCCGGGAATGTCAAGTTCCGGCGAGAAACTCATGTTCATGTCGTAGAAGCTGATGTTCCGCAGCGATAGATATGCCTTTAGTCCTTGTTGTCGAGCCGCGAGCTCCGGCCTTGGGCGCAGCAGATTGTTCATTTCCTTGAGACAGGAGAACTTCCGAAGAGCAAGAAGCGGCGGAAAAGAGTAGCCGGCGATCAAGTATGTACCGGTTTGTTGACAACATCTTATGCGGAAGAAGCCTCGGCGGTGTGAAATTGAAGTGCATTTGCCGAGAAGATGGGCGAAGTTGTTGGCGGAGATACACGGAGGCATATATGGTCACCACATTGGCGCAAGAGCTCTTGCCGGCAAAGCTTTCGCCAAGGTTTCTTACGGCGAAGCCCTCCGAGGATGCAACTACACAAGTAACCAAGTGTGAAGCGTGCGGTTCCATTCCAAAGCAGATACACCAGCCAGCTCAAGCTCTCCGGGCGATCCCTTTATCCTGGCCCTTTTTGATTAAGGGCTCGACATCCTCGGCCCCTTCCCCGAGCTGTCGGGGCTTTGAGTACTTGTATGCGTAGCAATGCGACAAGTTCACAAAGTGGCCGGAAGTGGAAGCGGTGAGGAAGGTGGCAACCAGATCGTGATCAAGTTCTTGGTCAATTGTTTGCCGTTTTGGGATACCTAACAGGATCATCACCGACAACGGCACACAATTCCGAGCTGCACCTTCATGCATTACGCCCAAGATCTTGGCGCCAAGATCTGCTTTGCTTCATTGCTCACCCAAGAAGCAGCGGTCCAAGCGAGAGAGAGCAAATGCTGAAGTGCTGCGAGGACTCAAGACCGAGAACTTTCGGCAGGCTGCACAAGTGCGGAAGAAAGCTGGATCGAGGAGCTGCCGGTGGTTCTTTGGTCGATCAGACGGCGGCCAAATCGAGCCTTGGCGGACACCTTTCGCTCTAGTCTATGGAGCGAGGCAGTTCTCCCCACGGAACTCGTATCACGGATCGCCTCGAGTGCTCGCCTATGATGAGCTTGAGCAAGAGAAGTTGCGGCAGGATGGCGCTGCTCCTTGAGGAAGATCGTCTTCAGCTCTTTGTCACGAGCTGCTCGTTACCAGCAAGCTTTGCGCCGCTACCATAGCCGCAAAGTTAATGCGGAAAGCTTCGAGGAAGCGACCTTGTTCTTGGTAGCGTTCAATCCGCCAAGAAATTCAAACAAGTTGGCCTTGAAGTGGGAAGGCCCTTATCGGGTGAAAGCGAGTCACTAGGCTGGCGCTGTCCATGACGTAGAAGATGGCGTTCCGTGAGCAACTCCTGGAATATAGAGCATCTTCCTAAGTTTTTTACGCATAAGCGGCGGTTGTCGGAACCGTTAAAGCAACCACCCTTTTGTACAAGTCTTGCCGCTGTTGCATGTAATCCATCGTACAAAGCTGGGCGCAGACCCCGTGCATCAGTAAAGCCTATGTGTTGCGCAAGAATCGTCAAATTCATGCTTTCATAACCTATTTGCATGTATTATCTGACATTTTTGTGCAGCATAAACACCCGGTAAGCAATAACGAGCCGCTAGGCTCCATAACTTTATTTTCTCTTCTTTCTTCTCAAAATGTTGCCTTGCCAGGAAGCAAACGACAGAAAAAGCTAAGTTGCCAAAGTTTGAGCAATCAGTTTTTAAATTTTTGAGTTATCTTCCTCGAACGACAGTACTTTGTATGGAAAACCTGTGCGCGGAGGAACCAACTCGTAGCTAGTTTGCGCCCTTACTTTGTTTCGAGCCCGCTCAACAACTTAAGTGAGCTGCAACTAGTCGCGACAAGGTTTCTTGTCGCGAGCAACACTGACGGCCGCTCTTGGCGTTCACTTTTCAGCGCTACATGAGTAAAGGTGTTTGCTCCGACAAGTTCCCTAAAAGCGTAGGGTAAAGCATACAAAGGAAAGAGTCAAGTAGAGGAAATAACATTGCATTCGATTGCCTAAGATAGTGTATATTACAGAAAAACTTGTCGCGGATCTAATAAAATGTTTTCCTAAATATGATCTGCAGCGACAAGGGAAAGATAAACTTGGCGGCCCTAGTCTACACGGTCGCCTCAACCCTCTTGACCTTGTTGACCCTGTTCACGATGGGGGCGACAAAGGCCTTGGCGCCTCTATGTCGGCATCCGGTGGCAAGGATTTGAGGACATTGGTGAGATCGAGGCACCTGGGTTGCGGTGAGCCACCTTCATCGGCACCTTACGGAGAACTTCCGAGTAGATTTGGCGCGACTCATCGGCCGATCGCTTGGATCGCCGCCCGGAGTCGCCGGAGAGCCGTCAGCATGCCATTGAAGAATAAGTTGAGCTTGGCGCTGGGCTGGAGGTGCTCGTCGGAGGAGTATCCGAGATCTTCCATCCAAATTTCTGTCAGCTCCTTGTCGATGGTGGCGGCAATGTCCACAAGGCCCTATGTCCAGTGCATCACGCTTTCTCTGAGGGTATTATGAGCATTCGTGGCGGTCGCCAGCAGCTCCTCGTTGGCCTTGATCTTCTCCAACAGGCCCGTTTCCCGCTCCTTGGCGTTGTCCAGCGTCTCTCCGTCGAGGGTGGTCGATTTCAGCTCCAGGTCCGCTTTGACATCCTTGGCGGCGTCGATCTCTTTGATCTTCTCGGCGGCGGCCCTGCAACTTCGCCAAGAGTGTGGCGTCCTTCTCGCGTTAGGTGCTTGTGCTGGTGACCTCCTCGCCCGCTCTTCCCGGAGGTGGCCTCCGGTTATGCCACCCTGTTTCCAGCTCCTCCTTGGCGGCCTCGGCGGCCACTGGTGGCGTCCTTTGCCTCTGGAGTGCCCGCCAATTGATTGCTCATGCCTTGTAAGATCTTCCTCATAGCCAGCCGAGGTTGATCTTCCGCTGCAGCCTTCTCCCTCTTGTGCGAAGATCTTCTCGCGGCGAGCCTTCTTGCTCCTCGACCTCGGCCTTCTCCAAGATGAACGCAGCGTGCGCTCCTCGGCAAGTTGCTCCCGCCTCTGCTATGTCCCGGAGAGTTTCCTTGTTGGGCGCGGCGGAGCTCCTCCACAGCGCTTCTCCATATCGGCTCCCGCCCTCGCGATAAGAGCTTCCGCGACTCGGCTTAACTTGCCGGTAGCGGTAGAGCGACAGCGGCTTCTTCAAGCTGCTCCTCCTCGAACTTCGCCAATGTCTGCTGCTTGGCGCGTTGACCAGCGACAACCCAGCAGAGGCGAGCAGCTCCTCGTCGAAGGTCTCTCCCTCGACCAGCTCCACAGGCTCGGCGGCGCCCATGGGAGCCTGATGAAGAGCGCCTTCCCGGCCTTGAGATAAGGCGGCGGCTGGGGCTCTTCGAGTCTAGTGCAGCATCGGTGGCGGGGGATCGGCGGTCGGTCTGGCGCTGGCGCTCCTGCTGACCTCGAGGGCCGTCGATCACGATCACCAGCCCCCTCCCCAGCGTCTGCACCGGCAGCCTTGGCGGCCTCTCCGCCGGCGGACCCGTCACCGCCGGCCTCTTCCTCCATGTTGGCGGCGTCATCATTGTTGCCCCGAGCGTCCTCCTCGCCGGCGACCTCAGTCTCCATCGGCTCTCCGCGAGATGGATCTGAAGATCGAAGAAAGAAAAAAAAAAGAACAAGTCAAGCAAGTGTTAGAGAAGAAGAACAAGAAAAGAAAAAAGGCCCAAGGGAAATTCTCAAGAAAGAAGATTACGGCAATGGAGTGCAGCCGCGGTCTCCACCACCGGAGGGTTGTCGGCGCTGCCCTTGCCGGAGAATCTCCCCTTGTCGAGAGGCCTCCCTTGCCGGAGAGTCCTCCTTGGCGGAGATTTCTCCCTTGGCGGCGTGGTTGAAGCGGTGGACTTCGGGAGTGACTTCCGGGCCTCTGATGAGGCTGCTCTGCTCCTACACAAATCAACAAGTTAGGTATCGGTAAAGAAGCAACCAAGCACACCGAACCGTAGAGATAATCCAAACACTTCTGTTTGGGGGCTGTCTTTGAGGGGCCTGCGTTGAAGGGTTGCCGGCTTGGGCTCGACCTGCTCCTCCTGGCGGCCGTGAACTCTTCTCGGTCGGCAAGGCTTCGCCGCCTCGGCAGCCTCTGCCTCTTCCACAGTAAACCCGAAGGCGCCAGCGGTATCGCGGCTGCCGCCGCCTCCTCCAACCTTGTGGCGATCGCGCCATCTCCTCACAGTCGGTAGTGTCGCGGGTGAGCCACTTCTTCTCGTCGGCGCGGACCGCGACTTCTTCCAAGCCGTCGAAGAACCACCGCACGACGTCTTCCGGAGGCATCATGGCGCGGATGCGATCCAGCGATGAATTGTTGCACAAGGGGACGACTCCTTCCGGCAACATGAACCACTCGGGGTGCTCGGTATCATGCTTGAACAGCTCCTGCAGCATCGCCGTCAGCTCCAAGACTGTGAAGTTCCAATTGAGGCCAGGCGCCCAACCTCATGATGTCTGCCGCGTTCTTGAATTCCCAAGCAGGTCTCCCCTCTCCTGCAAAGGGTGCGTCGTGGCCGGCGGGAGAAATCTCGCCAGCTGCGCTTCACGGTCGATCCGGCAAGCCTAAGGCGCAAAATCCGGGTCACGGCAATCTGCAGCCTCTCGTCCTCCGGCGCCAAGTTACTCTAGTCATTGCCGCGCACTATTGGGGTTCGGCGCACGGCGGTGAAGGGCTGCGGGTTCTCCTCAATAATCCAACACCAGTTGCCTCTCCACTCATCCCACTTACGACGGAATTCCCTTCCAAGTAAGCGTCTTTCTTGCCGATCCTAGAGACCCAAGCTACTCCTCCGGCAAGTGGCTCTCCTCTCTCGGCGCGAGGCATGAAGAAGTGGCGGAAGAGGCGACATTTGGGTGGACCCGACAAAATTCTCACAAGATGGGCGAAAACCGCCATTGTGAGGGCAGCGTTGAGGTGAAATCAAGGAGGTGGAGGCCATAGGTGTTCATGATATCACAAAAGAATTCCGAGAAGAGGCGGGCAGAGCCCGCGATGAAGAAAAGCGCCAAGAAAGGGATACCCAGCGGAGACCTTCTCGGATGCAGCGGCGGAGATCACCCTCGTCTTGCGGGTGTGCCCGCGTCTCTGTCGCCAGAAGAGGTAGAACTCCCTCCATAGCGCCCGTTGCGTCGAGCTTCAGTCGAAGAGGGCCCGTTCCTTGCGCAGCTTGGCAGCGGCCATGGCGCCTCGACGGACTTCACGCCTTTCCCCTTGTCGGCCTTGAGGGCCATGGCGGGCGCTGGAGGTGACCGGCGGTGTTGGTGGAGAGCGGCGGCAAGGCGGGCGTTGCTCTTCTCACAGCTCGGGGAGGCGGGGAGAGCAATGTGGTTTTCGAAGAACAAGCAGCAAAGGCGAGGAACAGAATGCCCTGTTTCCTGCTCTGCTTATAAAGAGGGAGGGGCGAGCGTTTACGCACCTCCTGCGAAAAGATTCCCCACGATCTTGCCACGATCTTGCCCATGATTTCTCCCATAAACGCCGCGTTCGGCTGCGTCTTGTTAAATCGTGGGGGCGTGGTGGATCCAGAGCGAAATAACGGTGTGATTCAGGCGCTGCCATCTAGACCTGTTTTGGGCCTGGCCCAACAACGCTCGACACCGTGTATAGCCCAGGCCCGGGGGCTCCTGTCGGTGTACTAGAGTCGGGGTACCCTAGTCTCCCGAACTTCGTGCCGCACGATCGCAACACCCAGCGGCAAGGATTGCCAGATGATCACCAAGGCTCCCTCGTGGTTCCTTTGGAGCCATTCAAGAACAAAGTGTTCTCGATCAAAGAGACAAGACCCGGCAAGAGGAGCTTGCCGGGAAGGCCACTCTAGGCAGCGAGAAGGCCCCGGCAAGAGGAGCTTGCCGGGAAGGCCACTTGAGGCATGAAGGAAACAAGGTCGGCAAGAGGAGCTTGTCGGGAAGAAACTTAGTGAGACAAGCTCCCAAAGCGCGACAACAACCTTGCCGCGGCAAGGCGCTTACCGCAGCAGGTGACCCTCTTCCTCTCCGCTCCAGCTCATCCGCTAACGTGTCGCCATGGGGCTTCCCGAGCCCTCCATGCTTTTTGGGTCGGTACACAAGGCTCCATGCAGCAAGGGAGTTAGTGGTCTCTCCATTTTCAGTTTTTGTGCGCCATAAGCATCTCCTTCTAAGCTTGTCTAGGTGTTCAATCATCTTGGGGGAGCTTGATGGTGCACATGGGATATATCATGAGAGACGTGATGAGAGAGAGTTCAGGAAGCGTCGACTTACTTCCTTGATCCATAAGACACGGGGATGAGGACAGATTGCGTTCAACCTTGTCCACCATTGGCATCAGGTCTGTCATCGTAGGACGGGTGGTACCCATGGGTAGACCGAGCTACATGAATGGCATGGAGCCAATCGAGCATTGCCAGATTTGTGCCAGATCAGCTACCACATCATCCTCAACATTTAGCGGCACAAGGACTGTCGGGGATATACCCCGCGGTGTAAACCGGCCGGAAGTTAACCCGGCCGGACTTGGCGGTTTATTTGAGACCCCGCTGACAATTGGCGGTTCACCGGCGACCCGTTTGGACCTGGCGGTTCACGACTCATTGGTAATCCGGCAGGCGGGTGCGAGGAGCGACAAGACCTGGTGGCCCAACAGGCGGTTCATGAAGGCAGTTCATACTATGGTGGGCGGGTTAAGAGGAAAGAGCATAAGGAATATTTGTCTTGCAAGGAGTTAAGACCTGGACTTGTATCCGGTTTGTATTAGAGATAGACTAGTCCTAATCCTAATAGGACTCCACATGTAACCCGCCCCTTCAACATATATAAGGAGGGGCAGGGCTCCCCAAAAGAGGGAGAAGCTACAAGCAAGAAGCAATAATCTTAGGGCTAGACACAAAGAGGAGAGCAGTTCTGGCGACTCCTCGTGATGATAATGAGACCTAGCCTCCAACAGCATGTAGGGTTTTTACCGGATGATGTTTCCCGGGGCCCGAAGATGTCTAAATCCCTGTCTTGTGTTGCGTCTCTCGATCCCGCTCAACCCCTCTCAAGCTACCACATAGATCGTTGGCCTCATGACTAAGTCCTGACACTAAGGACATCTGCCGTGACAATTCCACGACAGTTGGCGCCCACCGTGGGGCTCGCGCACGGTGGTGTTGAGTTCTTGAAGGGATCTTATCTAGGGATCGATGAGCTCATGATTTCATCCGACAAGGACGATCCGACAAATTAGTGTTTTTGTGATCAGGGAGCATGATTAACTTTGGAGCCGACAGTATAAGCTAGCGCGATCCGGCGAAACCGAGGCCGGCTCAGAGTACTCTGTCATTCAATTGCCGTTTTATACTACGAGAGCCGGTGCGCGTGAAGGAAAAATTGCATCCGCGGCAATCGACCGAGGCAGGTTTGCTTCAAGACCCGAGGCTGCTACCTTGCTGCTGCTACTATGCACCACATACACAGCGGGCGCAAGAAGACTACTCAGTTGATTCACAAAATAGGCAGATGCATACTTGTTCAGACAAAGTATTGCACGTACTGCTGACGTGGTGCATCGCTCCGCGTGGACTACAAATTAATCAAACACAGATGATGCCTGAAGACATAGAATGTCCAGACTAGTACTAATACGTCATGGAAGGAATTCCAAAAAGGAGTAGCACACGTGAATCTACGTACAGAAAAAAAGGACCAGAACCCGAGTTTAATTACAAGAGATGACGTTCAGGCAATTATCACGCTATGTACGGGAACCTATCCTGGATGGCTCAAGTTCGAAGGAGAGCAGAAATTACTGATGGATGGATCAGATTCAAAAAAAAAAAAGGGGAGACAACCCACGACCCGAAAACGAAGAGGGCAGCGACCCAGACTCCTCCGCAGACTGTGCTTCGCCTCTGCCCAAAGTCCGGGCTGTTTGCTGTTTCTGCCGGAGCAGCCGGCACGTCTCTGCCGCGTCGCCCGTCTACGAAACGCCCGCGGCCGCCTGTACCTTGCCTCCCCGACTCGGACTCGCTTCCACGGTTGTTTCCATTGGACTCGCCACAGTCCGCCTGTCACCGCCTGCGAGTTGTGTTGAGCCCGGCCTCCGTTCGAGTCGCGCCGCCCTCTACCCGGGTCCGATTGGAGTCGCCATCGTGCCTCCAGCCGATCGGCCTTGCCTTTCCGAAGTGCGCGCTGCCCTGCGGGTTTTCACCTCCGCCAAAAGTTCACCGGCAGATTTTATCGTTCCGCCGAAAGCCAGAGTTGCTGCCTTTCCAAGTGACCGGCCTTCATTCCGAGTCCGAGTCTCCGCTTTAAAAGCCGCCCCTGCCGGGCCAAACTCAGCGTCTGATGCAAGATACAAACCGCCGTCGCACTTTGCCGGGTCAACCGCTCACTGGCGTGTCTCCGTCGACCTCGCGCCCCGCGCCCGGCGTCAAGCGGCCCTGCTTCTTCAAGTGCCCTTGTGCGGTCAAGCGCCTACAACTCTCCGTCGTCCTGTATCGCGCCTCCCGGAGCTGTCGCCGGCGAGTCAGCCGTCCGCCTTGGCCTCTGATGCATTCTGAGCAGCCAAACAGGCTTGCGGCCTTTGTTGCCTCATAAACCGCTATGGCTTGGCGTTGCTACCGCCGTCGCCGAACCGCCGCCTTTTTACTCATGGCTCCGCTCCAAGTGGTCGCCGCGGGCTCGCCATGAACCGCCAAGATGGGCCTTGTTGGGCTGGCCGTGAGCCGCCGCGTCCGCACGGTCTCACTTCACCGCTTCCACTTTTCTCCGTCCGCGCAGGCGTGCTAAGCTCGAGGCACGGCGACGCGGCCCGCCGCCGGTTTAGTCTGCGGGCTCCGCCGTGCTGGCACCACCGTTTCTGTCTCGGCGCCCCGCGTCTCGCGCCGCTTCGAGCTACCACTACTCAGTCTTGATTTGAGCCGCGAGTCTCCTTCGGCTCAGCATCAATCGCCATAACCAGCCCTGCTAAACCGCCGGCCGCCTCGGCTTTGCTTCTGCTACTAGTCAGTTACGTCTCCGCTGGCCTCGCCTCTGCTTTGCCAGAGCGCCGAGTTAACCCGCCCTCCTCTGACTGAAACCACGCCTGCGTTTCCAAGGCTCCAACCTGCCTGGCCGCTGCCGAGCCGCCTCTGGCCTTGTGTTGCGTTCACCTCCGAGTCAGCCCCGTAGTTTCAAGCCGGCCCTGAGTTGACCTCGCCTCCGTGGCCTTGAGTCTCCATTGCCGTGGTCTCTCCGCAAGCCGGCCTCGCAGTCGCGCTGGCCGGCGCTTTGACTGCCTTATCAAGACTGCAATAGGTGTGTGTATGCTCAGCTTCAGCATGTACTAATGCTCTTATGGTCACGACGAGCGGCCGGGTGGAGCGCTGTATGGAGGCACACAGCCGCTAGATGCCAAAGGGTACTGGATACTGGATCTATTTTTAATTGCTGTGCCCGGACAAGCAACTCTGATGATCAGTCTGATACATTGCAAGAAAACCATTATTCAGCAGCAGTGGTAGCATTGTTATCCACATGCATCAATTACTAATGAACGCTTGCTGTGTATCAAGCACATTGACTTGGATCTCAAGGGCCAATCGATATTTAAAGAAAGGAGTGAATTCAGTGCCTTACTGAAGCGTCATGCAAAAATCCATCGGATGCTCTCTGTACTAGTGCTCTGGCCGCTAGAATTGTTATTCCCGTGGAGATTATCTATGTGAGGAAGTTTTGGGAGGATAACATCTTTTGCAAAAGTATCTCTGGATGCCACATACTGATCGTCCATCGTCCGGATGAATCAGGTGAAATCCATCCGATCAATTTTTATGATATTTCTTCATTCTTTCGAGAACAATTACTCTCGTTTGTGATCTTTGTGCAGGAAAATTACTCATTATAAGAGTGGCTATCATGCCACAGATACGGAGAAACACATTGCTTTGGCGTTTGTCTACACCGACAATCGACCGGCGCGGTTTACAAATGCCCGCAGCCGACTATCCGTCCGCACCGGTTCTGACGCCCATGGCCGCCTCTCGGTTCTGACGCCCGTAGCCGACTCTCGGTTTACAACGCCGTGGCCAACTCGGCCGTCATTAATTTCAGCTTCACCATGGTGAGCATCAACTCCACGGTGAATAACCCCTGGCATGATATATCAGGTGAAATCCATCCAATATATTTTATATTATATATTGCCTTCTTTAAAAACAATTACTTTGGCCTGCAAAGTTGTCTAATGCAGGACCCTAAACCGCCATATTGGTGCAAATTTAAAGGCCATTCGAAAAATTTCTGAAAGCTTAAAAAGAGGATTCGGTTTAAAATCTGGCTCAAGGGAAGATATCTCCCACAAAGCTTTGAAGCTCTCAAATCCGGTTCAAAATCCCGGTTCAAGAAGGATTTATCTCTTGCAAAAAGTTAAAAGGGTGCCAAAGAGGGCCTGCTGCCATGATCGCCAGTTCAAACATGGGTATCATGCCTTATTGGCTTATCATATTATTGGTCACTTGGGGGCTTGGTGGTATCCGAACCATAGCCACGCCTCTTAATCGGCCTAGTGCCACAACATCACTTGGGGGCTTGGTGGGTATGCAGACCAATGCAACACCTTTTGATAGGCGAAAGCCACCAGATCACTTGGGGACATGGTCAAGTCTGAACCCGATCCGCCTCTTGATCGGCCTAAGGCCATAGTCACTTGGGGGCTTGGTCGAATCCGAACCATTGCCACGCCACTTGATCGGCATAATGCCACGGTTTCGGTTGGGGACCTGGCTGACTTGAACCATAGCTACACCTTATTGGGAGCTTGGTGGGTGTCCGACCATGGTAACACCATCTGATCGGCTCGATAAAGCCTCTCTTTTTGCAAAGCGGTCTTATCATTGCCTTTGCTTCCATATTCTTTTCATAGCTGTTATTTACTTTTGTTGCGTTTTTTAAACCGACATTATTAATCCGGTTCAAACTGTCAATTACAAATTGGCGGAACACGGTCAAATCCTAATCCGGAGACTATCTGCCCGGTTTGATTCTATGTTACCATCTTATTATGGAGTAAAGCGGTGTTCATTAACCCGGTTTGACTTTCAATTACAAGTTGTTAGTACATGATCAAATCATAATCCGGAGACTATCAGCCCGATGCAGTTTGACTACGATGTCGCCCGATATTATATATGGTTAAACCGGTGGTTATTACAACCCGATGCGGTTTCATAAATAAACCGACCACAGTATGAAAGGAGTTATCATTACTCCAAGATTGGGGTCATCACCCTTACTACAAAAATTGGTAAACCAATGATGTGATTCAATGTCACGGTATGATATATTTCATCGATTATTCTTAAAGTGCAGCCTTGGTTATAAACCTGGGTTATATGTTGGGCATTATGACCCGTCCGTGATAAACCGCCAGGACACTTTAAACTTGTTGTATGCAGAGACAGGTTGAATAAAGCATGATGATAAATTATCCGGTGTTTATTAAACCAGCCTGGCTTTAAGACAATAAGTCGCCAGTATATGATGAGAAATTATCCGGTGTTTGTTAACCCGGCCTGGTTTTGGACTATAAGTCGCCAGTACATATTTGGATTGCGCCATTGGAATCATGCGCTCATAAATCATTGGACTATATTATTCAAATCTTCAAATAGCCAACATGGCTAGATTTTTATTATGGTTATCAATAACCAATATTATGATTGAGGTTTTCAAAGTCGCTTCAGCACAATGGCTATTATTTCATCAATGGGTATGATTTATTCTACAATGGAGGGAATAGTCCCGAGTTGCTGCAGGCTTACAACCCGGCACTTGGGGGCTACACTGTTTAAGTTGAGATTATATCGAATATGCAAGTCTCATGTCGCTGCAAGCATGCACCATGACACTTGGGGGCTAATGCAAAGTAATTTTTGGCTCATATTATTGAAGACCCGACTCATCATATTATCTTGAGTCGGCCCTTGAGCTACCAATTGCTCACATCAACAGTTGATTGAAGGTACAAAGCTTTTTTATATTGAAGGGTCCACTTTGCTCAGTTGGTAAAGCACAAGGCTCTTAACCTTGTGGGCGTGGATTCAAGTCCCATGATGGGGGTTACATCATATGATGTTATTTTCATTGAAGTATATATTAAGTCCCAGCTCAATATTATCTTCTTGAGCGGCCCTTGGGGGCTACACGTTCTTTGTTAATGTCTACATGATCATATTTTGAAGTCCCTTCTTATTATTGGCATAATGACCCGGCCCTTGAGGGGCTATACTGGTTGAAGTTTTATGAGCATCGAGGAAATTACAAGTTCGAGGTTCTTGCAAGCATGACAAACCCGGCACTTGGGGGCTACATATGTGGAATACTCAATTCTGACTAGTGATTGAGATGAACAACCTGGATTTATTCAAGATTGTGATATTTATATTGAAGCAAGTCTAAAGTTGTTGCTATGCTACCTTCTTAAGACTTGGGGGCTACAAGTGATTGGTATATAAGAGGTATATTTTCAAGCTGGATGTTAACTACAAGTATGGCCCGGTACCATCAATATTTATAAACCGGTGATCTTGGCAATGATAAGCCGACAAGTTCTCGTCCTTAAACCGGTGAAGATTGGATGAGTATTTCAGGACCGATATTGTTTTTAAGCATTGGGAGCTGAATCAAAGGAGTTATTCTTCACAATATATTTTCTATGAGAAACCAATGTCGACAAGTTGATTATGAAGCTGGCCTATTAAACCGGATTTTACGGAAGGAGGAAATGACAAGGATTTAAGGATGATCGGATGCCGGTTTACAAGAATTCTTAACCCGGAGCATAATCGGTCAAGTTTGTTCTTGTGTTTATTTCACGGGATCAGTTTAACATGGAAAATCCAAATTAAGCTGGGGCTAATGTCGAGGATATACCCAGCGGTGTAAACCGGCGGAAGTTAACCGGCGGACTTGGCGGTTTATTTGAGACCCATGACAATTGGCGGTTCCACGGCGACCCGTTTGGACCTGGCGGTTCACGACTCATTGGTAATTCGGCGGGCGGGTGCGAGGAGAGACAAGACTGGTGGCCCAAGCAGGCGGTTCATGAAGGCAGTTCATACTATGGTGGGCGGTTTAAGAGGAAAGGCATAAGGAATATTTGTCTTGCAAGGAGTTAAGACACAGACTTGTATCCGGTTTGTATTAGAGATAGACTAGTCCTAATCCTAATAGGACTCCACATGTAACCCGCCCTTAAACATATATAAGGAGGCAGCAGGGCTCCCCAAAGAGGGACAAGCTACAAGCAAGAAGAAACAATCTTAGGGCTAGACACAAAGAGGAGAGCCGGTTCTGGCGACTCCCTCGTGATGATAATGAGACCTAGCCTCAAACAGCATGTAGGGTTTTTACGGATGATGTTTCCCGGGGCCCGAAGCTGTCTAAATCCCTGTCTTGTGTTGCGTCTCTCGATCCCGCTCAACCCCTCTCAAGCTACCACATAGATGCGTTGGGCTCGCAACTAAGTCCTGACACTAAGGACATCTGCCGTGACAATTCCACGACAAGGACCGACTTTTGAAAAATTTTCTTTAGGCCGATGGAGTCAGCATAGTCCACCAAAATTTGCTTCATGGTTCTTGCTTGCTACGGGCAGGCCTGCATCAGCAAGATCGTATCGTCCGCGTACTGTACCATAGGGTAATCTGACGAACCCCGAGCTAGTATCGGCAAGCTAATCAAACCATTCCGGTGTGCATCATTGATAGCCGCCTGTAACAGGTCAGCAGCCAAGACGAAAAATCAGGGGGGACGGTCGCCTTGTCTCACACCTGCAACGCATCAGCGCCTCCCGGCACCCCATTGAGCAGCACGATGATGTCCCAGAACCAAATAAGGTATTAATCCAGTTCAACCACCTATCATCAAAGCCCATATGAAGCATGATCTCCAACATAGCAGCAGTGTTCTATAGTGTCGAATGCCTTAGCAAAATCCAGTTTGAGCAACACAATAGGCCGCTTGAACTTTGACATTGATGGATGTATTCAAATGTCCGGGCAAGACAGTCTTGGATCGTTACGCCGCGGAGGAACCCATACTGATTTTTATGTACTAAGTCGAGGATCAGTTTTTGTAGTCTGTTGGCTAGGATTTTTGTGATGATTTTGAGGCAGCAATTAAGCGGTGTGGTGGGACGATAATCATTTCTTTGTCTCGGCGAACCAATCTTTGGTATCAAGGTGATAAATCCGATTTGATGCTAGTGAGATCCAGCCCACCTTTCCAAAAGTCATCACAAAGTTCATAGAAATCCCTCTTAATTATATGCCAGCAACTTTTCAGAAAAGTCCCGTTAAATCCGTCCGGGCCGGGGGCACGATCAGCTGGCATGGAGCGGACAACATCATCGATTTCTCTATGGGTGAAAGGAGCCGACAGAGAATCTAGGTTGGCAACACGTTTGATGATTGAAGCTAGGTCAAATTTCATGGACGGCATGGACGATTCACCCAGTCTCTGTTTGTATGTGTTGAACAACACTGCCTCTTTGGAGTTATGGTCTTGAACCACTGTGCCATCAGGAAGTTTCAGCAAAGCAATGGTGTTTCTGCGATATCTTTACATTTGCGAGAGCATGAAAGAGTTTTGTATTTTCCTGGCCAAATTTGATGTACCTGATTGTGCATCGCTTCCGCAAATATTCATTTTGGAACTTTAGGAGCTTAAGAAGATGGGCCTTCACTATCATGCGGAAGTTGGATTCCAGCGTCGAAAGGGGTCGGTGGTCCTCGAGCCCATCAAGCTCGGAGAGAGCCCAATTACAGTTTTGAATTAGGACATATAGGCGGGAAATCCCTTTGCTCCATTTTTTAAGATCATAACGGAGACACTTCAATTTCTTGCAAAGCAGAGCAGCACTGTTATTAGCATGGCAGGTTTTATTCCAGGAGGACTTAACCACATCAAGGAATCCTAGGTGATTAATCGATGGTTTTCAAACCGAAAGATTACGCTCTGTGGTGTATTTGTCTCAATGTGAACCACACAAGGGCAATGGTGGAACCTTTGGTTTGCCAAGGGAGGTGACCATAGTGTTAGGATAAGATTGCGTCGATGACATGAAGAAAAGCACCGATCAAGTTGTTCTAACAAAGGGTCCTCTTGCATATTGCTCCACGTGTAAGTTCTCCCCTTCAAAGGGATTTCAATCAGCTCTTGGCATCGGATGATATCATTGAGCGTAAGGATGTCGTTTACATTTCCCCGGGTTTGTTCTGCGGTTTTGCGTGGATCTAATGAAGTTATAATCTCCCACTAAAAGCCAATCCTCATCATCCGGAATGGACAAGTCATACAGCCAATCGGTGAACCTTGTTCTCATCCTCTCCTCGACGAGGTCCATAAACATTACACAGCACCTACGATCACCCGAGAAAGTTTGCGGTGAATGAAATACCAATAGCAAAGATTTCAGAGAAACACATATTTCCATCAAAAGCCGAGCTGTTCCAAATAGTGATTAAACCACCGGGACGCTTTCCTTTGGATGGAACAAATTCAAACTTATCGAAGCAGCCAGGGACAAAAGGTTTTAATATAGGATAAATCAAAAGAGGCCTGCTTAGTCTCCTGCAAACAAACAACATTACATCCACATGCATCGATCGCATTTTTTATAGCTAGAGTTTTTTCTTCAGAATTTATTCCACGCACGTTCCACACCAGAACGTTCCACTGCTGCTTGATTGTCATGCGCAATTAGGTAGAGGAGGTTGAAGGCTCCCCCTTTTTGGATGCAAGAAGCTTCGCTGAGGAGAGTTCTTGGCGGGTATTCCATAGTAGCCTTGAACAAATGGCCTGCAGTGGAAATGGGGTTGGTGGTGGAACTCCCATTACAAAATGTAAGACTGTTGGGTTCTCTGGTAGGGTGCATCGACTGCAAATTAAAATTTTCCTCTTGCGCAGAACATCCGGGAACATGCTACGGAGATGGACCCACAGTTCGTTACCACTAGGCAGCGGTCTTGCCGTGCAGCGGAAGAAGAGTTAGAGGCAGCGGCGTCGCGTGGATCGTCTCCTCCTTGTCCGATCTCCTCGGCGGCCGGTCGTCCGATCCCACGTCTGAAGTTCGCCGGGAGCGTGCAAGTGCACCGCCTCTAACAGATATCCAGCGTGCATGACGAACACCGTGTGGCGGACTGCTAGGTCCGATCACACAGTCGGCGGCGACTGGAGGTGACTATTCGCAACACATGCAAACCCTAGTTGTAGCGCCGAAGCGATCAACCTCCTGAGTGTGCCGCACCTCCACTTTATATAGGCGTCCGTCGTGGGCTCAACACATGGGCCTCGCACGGACCCTAAAGCCCAAAGTCTACTCGGTCACGTTCCTAGTCCAGTTCGGATCACATCCGACCGGTGTCCTCTGAACCGACCTCGTGAGGTTCCTTCCCTTAAGCTGCGCGACCCCTTAGGTTCAAGTCGGCTTGGTCACAGTTCGATCACCCTCCCGACCTGCACGGTTTGCAGCGGCCTCTAGCAAAGGCGTGCCGACCACCAAGCAGACTATGAAGCTTGTTAAGGCTAACTACAACATGTCACACGCCTGTTCCTTTTCTACACGATATATGTTGTCGGGCTCAAAGGCGAGACTGGTCATCCTTGTGCTAGCGACCTCTTTCTCGTTCCAGTAATCTGATACCGACCACAATCCGGATTATCTCATAATCCTTGTCGCATAGCCATGCTTATCCTGGTCGGATCACACGAGGGGCCCAGAGTATATCTCTCTGATCGGAGGGGCAAATCCCATCTTGCTCGACCAAGTCTCGCATGGCGTGGACCCGGACAAACCCGAAACCTACCTTTGTAACTACCCAACACGGAGTAGCGTTTGGTTGGCCCAAAGCAAGTCTCATCACCATCCCGAGTACATGCGTCAGCTCAGGTCTTAGGACATAGAGCGTATGTTGTACTAGAGACTCACAGATGACATATCGTTCGTCTCATAGTTGGGTCTGTCCAGACTCGGACCTTATCTGCGACTTGGATCCGACTACGTCGAATCCGACAGACCTTTCAAGTCCATATTATCCGGTTAGCATCCAATGCTCCATGGCTAGTGAGACCAAGCCATCGACTGTGTCATATCACGGTCTAGTCGGCTGCGCGTCCACACAGCCCTTTCGACTAGGGACCTTTTAGGACAGTCATCATACAATGCATAGTCCCACAAACAAGTCACATACTTGCTGATACACATCATTGATAATGTCCAAGGACTATGTTTATTCATAAACGCATAGGAAATATCATCATACATGATTACCTCTAGGGCATATCTCCAACAAAGACGTGGTGTTCTTCAGGTTGGGCACTGCGGGCACCTGGCGAGGCTTCACCTTGCTCTTGCTCACTCGCCCTTCCGTCATGGAGGGAGCTTTAAATCCATCATATTTGTTCATCCTTGAGCTTCTACGGAGATTGCTGGTATCATATTCTGCCACAATTTTCTTCTTCTTCTCTTTGTGGGTAACCCGCTCCTTGATGGTAGCTTCCTATACTACAAAAGCACCGTTGTCTAGCTCAGCCGCCCAGTCCATAAATCCAGCAGAGTGGCCCTGAAGGCCACATCCTCCGTCGATCTGGATCACAAATGGTGCAAAGGTCGTGGTCCGACTTCTTTTTCCATTTTGGACTAAAACTGAACTCTCATCCACAATTGGGTTGTAAAATTTCTTCAAGATATACTGCCACAAAAGTGTCTTTGGAGCTTTTTGCGAGAACATGTATGCATCCACCTCCTGACTCCCCCACACATGAGCATTGGTGGCATCTCTTTATAGATATAAGCTCTGAAGAAAGCAAGCAGATTCTTGAGCAGCAAAACTCGATACTCATGTCTTTCCGGCCCTCGTGACAAAAGCTGAAACTGCTCTTGCTTGATCCAAGCACAATGTCCTCAACAGCCAATTCCACCTGCACCACGTGATCATTCCAAGCTGCCAGACCATCATCATGTACATTATCTTCCGGATGCACACCGTCCATCATGGACGGCCCAGAATAGCGATTACTACTGGCGGGCGTGGAGGTCGAGGGTGAAAGGCGGTGTAGAGGAGTTGGACCGTCACCCTCAATAGGAAGCTGACACGTGTCTTGGTTCTGTAGATGATTCGGTTTGATCCTCCAAAATCCTTTGGATGGGAGCTGTATCTCATTGTGCCTAGAAACCTTTGGTAACTTGTGTTTCTTCCCAAAAGAGGTGATCGGATTGCTACATTTTGGCCTCCAAATAATATTTGTACATTATTGCCATTGTTGGACTGATTATAGTTGAGTAAGCGATCCGAGACAGTCCTCATATGCCTATTTACCGGGTTAATCTTTCCTTTCTTATTGACTCTCCAAAACATACGGATGATTTTTGTGCGGCCACAATGATTCCTTCTATGGCACAGGAGGCATAAGCAGAGCAGATCATTATGGGGGTAGAGACACTTTCGAAGAGCAGTGGGTTGTGGACAGGCGGGTAACACACAGCTCGGTGTTAGCTAAGTGATCAATACTGCTTTGGCCTGTTTCTAAATTACCGTGGGCTGTATGACTAATGGGCTCACTAAACATAGAGTATTCGGGAGGACATTCAGCTCCTAGGTGTCCAAGTTGACCACAAACGGAACAAAGATGAAGCCGATCATAAATTACCTCAGATGGTGGAATAGAGGATAATTTCCATATAGCAGCTATCTTGTCGTCAGAATACCCGAGACATCTTTGATCCAATATATGGAATAGCATAAAATTCGGGATATGATCCCATTTGGAAGCATCAAATAATTTCCTGTAAAAGTCCTCTTCTGGCGACATCGTGGCCCATCAATCAAAGCTTTGAATCCGCCCGGAGATAAGCGTGGTAATAGGCTCGGCAGGTTGATTGGCATTCAATGGTGGTAACGTCCCAAAAAATAAAGTTTCCAAATTTTTTCCTGCCATGGTCACATCGCCGGAATTAGATGCCGGCTACGAGCTGAAAGCCATCGCCGTCGAGCTAGAATTCATAGGATTCATATCTGAAGCAACCACACCATTGAAGCGAGACAGGACAAATTTACGAAGCTCCGCTTCAGCGGATGTATCAAGTGCAGCGCTTGCCTTGAGAAAGTCTAAGTTAGACTTGATGACGATAGGAGTTCTGGCCGTAATCTCACCGAGTTCATCATCAGCATGCCACACATGATCCCAATGAGAATAATCAACAGTGTGCTTGAATGTAACGCCACGGATTCGATGCGCCAGGTGTCTTCCAGTTTTTCTCCGTCGTTGCCATGTCATTTGCTTGCGTGTTGCATTTTGTCATGTCATCATGTGCATTTCATTTTGCATACGTGTTCGTCTCATGCATCCGAGCTTTTTCCCCGTTGTCCGTTTTGCAATCCGGCACTCCTATGTCCTCCGGCGCCCCCTTTTACCTCTTTTCATGTGTGGGCGTTAAACTTTCTCGGAATGGCCCGAGGTTTTCCAAGCGGCCTTGGTATAGCACCGGTAGACCGCCTGTCAAGTTTCGTGCCATTTGGAGGTCGTATGATGCTCCAACAGTTAACCAGGTAACCGTAAAAGGCCTCTTTGTGTTGCAGCCCAACACCCCTCCAAAGTGGACCAAAACCCATCCTAACCCCCTCCATGCTCTCGGTCGTTCGATCACGATCGTGTGGGCGAAAACCGCACTCCATTTGGAGTCTCCTAGCTCCCTCTATCTATAAATTAACCCCTCCCTCCGAAATTCGCGGATGGATCCTAACCCTAGCCCCGCTCCCTCTCCGCCGCCGGACACGTCCGCTTTGACCAGACTCGTCACTTGCCGCCCGAGCCAGCAACGAGGCGCCACGTGGCCCAGGCCACCGCGCGCGCCGCCCAGCAACGGCCCGGCCAGCGAAGGCCAGGCCCTCCGCCGCCCGGCCTTCGCCTTCGCCCGCTCCCTCCGCCTCCTCGCGCCCGCCGTCCGCGCCCAGCTGTATTGGCCGGCGCTCCCCTGCTCGCCGCCCGGGACCTCGCCGCCCGGCGACTGCGCCAGCCGCGTCGCCCGAAGACCCAGGCTTCGCCCGTGCGCCCTTCGCCGGGAGCCAGCGTCGACCCAGCGTCGCCCGTTATCCTCGCTGCGTCGCGCCGCCCGTCGCCATTCGCTGCCGCCTCCGGCCTCCCCCTCATCGCCGGCCCCCGCCTCCGGCCAGATCCGGGGAAGGAGACCCCGGATCCCGCCTCCTCCGCCGCCTCAAGCTCGCCGCCGGCGATCCCTCGCCGGAGAACCGCCGCCGTTGCCGTCCGGGTCCGCCCCGACCCGATCCGTGCCAGACCCGACCCGCTGCGCCCGGATCCACCTCGCCCAGACCCGATCCGCGGTGACCCCGCGAGGTTGATTTTTTTCCCCAAGTCCCCAGAAATCAGCATTATGTGCCCATCTTCATCATGTCATAACGTTGCATCCGTAGTTCCATTTCAAGCATAGACTATATGAAATGTTCACCAGGAGATGCTCTTCATTTCATTCCATTGTGACATGCTTGTTTGAGTCAATATTGATGCCCTAATCAGCATTGCAGGTGTGCTATATGATATTAACTGCTGTCTGTTATCAGAACTTGGTGATTTGTCATTTTAGTTGCATCTGATATGTTCACCTTATGAGCATGAGCTCCACATGTGTTTTGATCTATGCCATGCCATCTTTACAGTGGTGCAAGCCTGGTATTTTTAGGAGCTCTGTGGTGAATAGCACAAGCATGCAAAGTAGCCTCCATGACGTTGCTGATTTCTGTGACTTAGTGATTTCTGTTAAGTCTGAGTCTGTTATATTTTGTTGCCATGTAAACCTGCTTCTACCATGAGTTTTATGCATAATATGGAGAAGTTCACAAAACATTTTTTGTTATAAATGTTATGCTCTATCCATCCATGCCATTGTTTGCAATTATAGCCTGATGTAGCTTGTTGCAATCTTGCTCCAAATTTGCTAAATAATGTTGCTGTCAGCCTGTTAACATTATGTTCAGTTTTGTCATGTGATTTGCTAGTGATCCATGCACCCTATGACTATGCTATTTACATGATTAGCTTCATATTTATGCCATCTTGCTGTTTGTTACCTTGACATGCCATTTGTTGATCTGTGGTGAGTGATTCAAGCTCACCAACATGTCTAATTATTGTTGTTCCTGCCATGCTCTGTTTTCTGCAGTCTGAATCTGTTAATGAAACTTGCTATGTTTACATGGGTGCTATCATATCTTCTGATCCTTTTTTGCTCATGGTCAGTAAGGGACTTTTGTTATATGCAATTGCTAGATTCATGCCATGCGTTTGGTTTCCATGATAAGTTCTTCTAGCATGTTGTGTGCTAGCTCTAAACATTGCAACCTGATGTTATTTCTGCCATGTCAGTAAGGGACTTTTCTGCAGTCTGTGAACCTGTTATTATTTGCAATTTTGCCCTGTCCTTTTGAGCATGTTCTTGTAGTTTCTGGATATAGCTCAGTGTTCATGTTTTGTCATTCTTTACCTTTACATCATGCCCATGCCTTTTTTTTCACGTTGAGATGTTGTAGCATATTTTTTTGATGCCTGCAATATGCCTAGTTGCTGTTTTGGACAGCTTGTCCTTTATACTTGTATGGTGTGTATGTGTTGAACCGTTGCTCCGTTTTGAGTGTGCTCTATATGAAACTTGCTTGATTTTGCATGTAGTTTCATATTATCATGTTGCTTCCTTGTTTTGAGGTGTTTTCTTGATGTTTGTATGCATTTTGCATCAATGCCATGCTTATCTTGTTTTGCTCATATCTTCTAGGCCGTAGCCCCGAATTAAATGAACTTTATATGTAACTTGACTAGAATCTCGTGTAGATCATCTTGGTGCATCTTAACTTGCTGTTTAACAACTTGAACATAAGGTTTATTCAGATCTGGACCAATTCGAAATTTGCATATGAGGACTTACCGGAATTGTTCTATGTTGTTTCGGCCTCATTTAAACTTGCTTTGATGTGTTGCTCTTGTATGCATCATCTCTTGCCATGAGTAGCTTCATGTAGCCTTGTCATTCATCATACTTGATTGAGCATCATGCCTTGTTCATGTGTGGTGTGTTTACCGTGTTGTGTGCTTCTTCTCGATAGTTCCCATTTCGTTGCGATCATGAGGATACGTTCGTCTACGCTTGGTTCGTCTACGTGGCTTCATCTTCTTCATGGACTCGTTCTTTTTCCTAGCAGGATTTCAGGCAAGATGACCGTCACCTTGGATCTCATTACTATCATTGCTATGCTAGTTGCTTCGTTCTTTCGCTATGCCGCGTTACCTACCACTTGCTTATCAAGCATCTCAAATTGCCATGAATCTCTAACCTTTGTCTCCCTTCCTAGCAAACCGTTGTTTGGCTATGTTACCGCTTTAGCTCAGCCCCTCTTATAGCGTTGCTAGCTGCAGGTGAAGATGAAGATTGCTCCATGTTGGATTATGTTTATGTTGGGATATCACAATATCTCTTATATTATTAATGCATCTATATACTTGGTAAAGGGTGGAAGGCTCGGCCTTATGCCTGGTGTTTTGTTCCACTCTTGGCGCCCTAGTTTTTCGTCATATCGGTATTATGTTCCCGGATTTTGCTTCCCTAACGCGGTTGGGTGATTTATGGGACCCCTTGACAGTTAAACTTTGAATAAAACTCCTCCAGCAAGGCCCAACCTTGGTTTTACATTTGCCTCACCTAGCCTTTTTTCCCTTGGGAGTCGCGCATCCCAAGGGTCATCTTTATTTTAGCCCCCGGGCGGTGCTTCTCTAAGTGCTTATCCAAACGAAGCGATGTCGCGCCCACAGGCAACCAGGGTCTATGCCAACCCGTCGTCTTGCTCATCCGGTGTGCCCTGAGAACGAGATATGTGCAACTCCTATCGGGATTTGTCGGCACATTCGGGCGGTCTTGCTGGTCTTGTTTTACCATTGTCGAAATGTCTTGTAAACCGGGATTCCGAGACTGATCGGGCCTTCCCGGGAGAAGGAATATCCTTCGTTGATCGCGAGAGCTTATAATGGGCTAAGTTGGGACACCCCTGCAGGGTTTGAACTTTCGAAAGCCGTGCCCATGGTTATGTGGCAGATGGGAATTTGTAAATGTCCGGTTGTAGCAAACTTGAAGTAAACTCTTCTAAAATACACCAACCATGTGCGTAACCGTGAGTGTCTCTTTTCGGGTTGATCAAGAGGAGAACACGGTTTCTGGGTTATGTTTGACGTAAGTAGGAGCTCAGGATCACTTGTTGATCATTACTAGTTGGCGACCGCTTGCTTTGCTTCTCTCCTCGATCTTATTTGCGTAAGTTAGCCACCATACATGCTTAGTCGCTGCTGTAACCTGACACTTTACCCCTTCCTTACCCATTAAGCTTTGCTAGTCTTGATACCCATGGTAATGGGATTGCTGAGTCCTCGTGGCTCACATATTACTACACCAACAGTTGCAGGTACAGGTTATCACGATGATCATGACGCTTGAGAGCGATGTTTGCTTGTTTTGGAGTTCTTCTTTCCGCTTCTTCTTGATCGGGGATAGGTTCCAGGTCGGCAGCCTGGGCTAGCAGGGTGGATGTCGTTTGAGTTTCTGTTTGTGTTTCATCCGTAGTCGGATGGTTCTCTTATGTAAGATGATGTTGATGTATTCTTGGGGCATTTGTGCCTTATGTATGTATCCCCAACTATTATGTAATGGTTTGATGTAATGATATCCACCTTGCAAAAGCGTCTTCAAGATGCGCTTCTATCCTTGGTGGGACCTTCGAGTTCCTTTAGGATAGGGTCGCATCTTGGGCGTGACATTGAACAAATGAAAATGACAAACAAAATCTGGCCACACTCTATCTCTGAGCCCATATATGAAATGCCCGACACGATTAATGGCAACAGAAAATCGAAAAGACCTCTTGCCAATTTGTTTTATGTTGAAATCCAGTGCAGAACCACCAATGCAACAGTGAAGAACCAGGCCAACAAATTCATTTGTGACTGGGAAGGAGGCAAAGGAGAAAGAGACCAGCAAGAAAAACTCCTTATCATGGGGAGAGTTGGCAAAGTGGACCGTAGATCCGAACTTTGAACGAACCTGTTTGGCCACCTGGCGACCCGGGTTGAGATCCCAATGCAGGAGATTAGCCATGGAGATCCAGATCGCCTAGAGATCACCATTGTTGGGTTGTGTGGTGGGAAGGTGGGAGGAGGAGAGGAGGAGAGGAGCCATCATTCTAAATCAGAATAGGTGAACTACGTATCACGGGAGCACATGTACCGTTTGTATGTAGCTAGTCCAATCGTGAGACATGTTAACCTAGACCTAGTACGTACGCGCGTGAGTCCCATCGTGCCTCGCCTATCTTCTTCCTCTCGCGCTCAGGGGCTGGAACCCTAGCTGCCGCCAGGAAGCCAATCTTCTAGCGCCGTCCTCCGGCGGCTCCCTTCTGCCGGCGACTTCGGTCGTCGGTGGTGAGGGGAGTCGCCGGATCCACACGTGTGGATCGTTTTTACTCTCTTGTAGTTTCGGTTTTTAGGATGTTTATAGTCTTGGCTTCGGCGGCGATGATGACGGCGCTGAATAAAGATTCTTCGGATCCATCCCTGACGAGGCCATCTGTCCTATAGTTGGGGATGAATTTGGAAATCAGTCTGCTCAAGCAAGGATGGCGTGATGACGGCGCATCCTCGCAGTGGACCTGTGTCCTCGGGCTCCGCTGTTACGACGGCATTTTCTCCAGCTTCGGCGCGGAGCTTGGGAGGTATTCCAGGAGCGGATGCAGATTGTAGTCTACATCGACAACATCTGGAAGACAGAATGTGTGCTGGGTTCGTGGTTCATGGATGTAAGTTATCTGACGGTGTCCTGGACTAGGGGGTACACACCACGTCGTCTCCCGATCAGTTGGATTGGGCCGAGGATCCCCATGGCCGTATACTCATGGGCCAGTCCGGACAGTTGCCGCATACAAGGAAGATTCCACAAGACTTGGCGATCAAGACAAGGACTCCTCCCCACCGGTGTATTCGGCTAGGACTCTTGTTATCCTAGGCCTCTGGTGCACTATATAAACCAAGGCCAGGCTAGTCGATAGACAATCTCATATACAACAATCATACCATAGGCTATCTTCTAGGGTTTAGCCTCTTTGATCTCATGGTAGATCTACTCTTGTACTACCCATATCATCAATATTAATCAAGCAGGAGTACGGTTTTACCTCCATCGAGAGGGCCCGAACCTGGGTAAAAACATCGTGTCCCTTTTCTCCTGTTACCATCCGCCTAGACGCACAATTCGGGACCCCCTACCCGCGATCCGCCGGTTTTGACTCCGACATTGGTGCTTTCATTGAGAGTTCTGCTGTGTGTTAGCCAAAAGGTCGATGGCTCGCTGCGAGATCAAGCTGCGACTTCGGCATCTTCGTCACCAGCTCAACTGGTCATCTTGGTTCGACCAGGGGCTGCGCCCTACCTCTGATCGTCATGTTCGGATAAGGGCCTTCATCAACATCAACTCCGATCTCTATCAAGATCATGGAGGAATCATCCAGGGAGCCCGGGGGCTCAACGTCAACATTGCCCTCGAGGCGACCGTCTTATTTTTCTGGACAGCGGACTTGTGTCCGCCGCCACCGCCTCCTCAAGTATCGTTTTAACGATCGCTCGTGGAATTGTGCGGAATTGAGTCTACAACAACCCTGGAAAATTTCGTCCGAGTTCCGATGGAGGAATCTCTGGCAATCTCCGATATACCGGAGCCGCATTGAATCTGGACGAGAATCCGGACAAGTTTAGGGCGTGGTGTCCAGCTTCTAGCTTGGACCTCCTTTGGAAAATCCAACCGTTGATCGGCTGCGGAATTCCTACATCTACCACCCCTCAAAATTTCAGCTTGATCCGACCGTCCAAACTCCGGGAACCTTCCGATTAGTGCATCACTTTTCGGATCTGTTTCCTGCGCGAAAACGAATCCGACCCGAGTTCGTCTTTTTTATGAACGGGATTTCAAACATCCTTTTTGAAGGAAGTTTTGTATGGGGTGTTGTGTTTTGTTTCCAAACACATCCCACTAACTTTAAAATCTTTTGAACATGATCTTCAATATCATGCTGGTGTCAAACCAGTCCGGCCATATTGCTCCACGGCTGCCGACCTACGCTAGACACGTCGTCACTTTGTTGAGCCAAGCTCAACTTCTTTGGATCATCATCTCGGCAAGCCGAACAAGAGTCCGGCATCGTGAAGGATAAATCATCACCAACATCGCCGCCCCACGGATTACACGGAGCGGGCATACCGGCATCGCCGCACGGTCGCTTCATCAAGCCGGCATCGACCACGTCATGACATGCATCGGCAGGGCCGCATTATTGCTACTTCAAGCTGGCGTCCATCATGCCGACCTACTTCGACTCGTCGACTGACACCGAGGCTTCATCACGATAGCTGGACCGGGGGCTTCACCATCTCTTCATCAACCTACTCTGGAGACTTCTGTGTCACTAGCCGACCAGCTTCGTCACGTTTGCTGGACCGAGGGCTTTGCCTCGGCAAGCCAACCTTTGTCAAGATCGTCATGTCGTCACCCGTCAGGAAATGGGTGTGCGGATCGAGTCCCAATTTTGGGAATCACCTTTCTTCAGATTGCTACAACAAATAAACCAGGTGCTATTAATCCTAGTATTTTTTGCTTGCTTGGGTTTATTTTTCCCAACGAATTATGAATCTGGTTTGTCCATCATATGTACGCAGGTCTATCAATGGTGGCCGCATTAACGACGGTCGCATGGTTGTTCGGTCAGTTTCCATACATAGTCCGGCGAACGCCGCATCCGGAACTCGAACCGACCTGTGAATTCACGCCTTGCCATGCCTTTACCGCATCAAGATCACGCCGCCTTGCATCGACATTGACTTCGGCGCCAGGCCATATTTCTTTTATTACTCACTTTGCATAAATTATTTATTATGCAACATTTTTTTATTATTATTATTACTATTACCCCCGGTTTGCACTATTTTTTGTGCACAGGAAAATGATCCAGCCGGACTATATCCTTTGGCGTCACCTCGGCTGGACGGGGGGCTTCGTCAACACTTCATTACCCCATGCCGGGAACTTCGGCATCACTCTGCCGGCCTGCATTGACCGTGCTATGTCACTACTTCGGAGTGCCGAGCTCTTTGCTCCGCCACCTCGGGACCGGCTTGGGGGATGGAACCTTGTCCCGCATCAAGCTCGGACCGCGTCATCATTACCGAACACATTAACCAGCTAAGTTGCCTTCATGCTCAAAGTTGTAAATTTTTAATTTATGTTCGGTTCGACCAAGCATTATACTTTTTCTTTTGGAAAAATTTGCTTGTAAAAATTTTTCCTTGTCCAAACTTTGTTTGTGACGCACAAATTCAAATACCCCGTTTACTTGGGAGCTTTTCCTCTTGCATATGATTATACTTGTACAGCTTCGTTCCTTGTTCGTGTATTACGCCACAATATGCACCATATTGACTTAAGCGATTTGCAAGCTGGGTTGCCTCGCTCCTGTGTTTACCCCTACGTTCCCGATTGTTCGGCTAGAGAGTAAAGGGGGCACCTCTGCGATTGTCATGATCGGGTCATCCGAGCCGGACCTCGAACTGGTGAAGCCGAAGCTAGCGCTCTTATAGTTTTCATTGATGGTCGGCACACATCGGAAATCATTAGTTCAAAAAATCTATTTCACAAGTCTCATATTAACATTGAGCATCGAAGAAAGGTATCGGTGGGGGTACTACTTTCTTCAAAGATGCTTCTTACACTTTATTAGTAATATAGCATAAGTTCCCTGAGCGCGCTTTGTCTGTTACAGCCTTATGGCCTGATTGCCTGGTTATTGGAAACACCGTCAATATTCTCGACAGACGGAGTACATAACACTTTCCGGTCCTTGACCGAAGAGGGAGAAGCCGACGGTCGGTTAAGACGCGTTTAAAGTTCGGTTTAACATAGATATGATATAAGTACTTTGGTACATGGAATCATTCTTTTACCCAAGTCACTTGGGGGCTCTTAAATTTATATGAGCCATTTTGTGATAAGTGTTCTTCTTCTTAGTCGTTGCAAAGTTTTACTATTATTATTATTTATCACTCCTTTTTTCGACACGAGCGTGTGGTCACTAGCCAGAGCCTAATTTCTCTCAAGGCCGCTAGAGTTTAGTTTGCTAAGCGGCCTAATGAGAAATACTCCGCCTTGGGATGGGAGACTGAAGCCATAGGCTGACCAGCTTGAAGGCCTTGAGATAGGATGTGTCATGTTAAAGCACGACAGAAGCACTTTTTTTCTCTAAAGTCCAATTTTCGGATTGGCACCGAACACTTGATCTTGTTCGGACGTCATGTTTTACTGACGTTTTTTGGTTTTCCAAGCTTTTGGCACTTTTAAACTATTTGTGTGTTTTCAGCACAAGTCTCGCAGTGCAACGCCGGACACCTTTAGAGATTCGGCAAAAACATTCTCGGATATTGCTATATATGCATCGGTTTCGAATTGTGTCTTTGGTCAATAGTTGGGTTGCCCGGCTCCTACGCTTGCCTCCTACGCCCGCTTTGTTCGCTAGGTGTGCAAAAGGAGAACCACTACGGTTGTGCTTCCAGCTCACATGGTCAAGCGCCTCACGATGGAGAAAGCCAAAACTGGATCATTGTCTGTGGGTGTAAACTGGTCAGCGATCTGATGACTATATTAAATGATGGGCCATTCATAACATTGGCCGAAGTGTTTCCGGCTTGACCTCGACTATCGCCGAACACTACCGGGGGCTAGTAACTGGCCTCCCAAACTAAATCCTCAATATTTTGCTCTTACATTAGAGCTGAGGTTTCATGATCATGCTTAGCATGACAGCCCAAACAAAGAACCGATAGCGGGACTATTTTCTTTGGAAGACATTTCTTCTGTTAAACAGTAATATAACATACCTCTCTGCGTACCTTTGTTTATAAAACCGTATGGCCAGATTGCCTTGTTTGTTGTAAATCTTTGCCCTCATAAAGGCTTTATAAAGTAGGACAAACACTCCTCGGCTATTTGCCGAGGAGGTGGAAGTTGATTGTCGGTCAACAAAGTTTTGTACAATGCGGATCCGAGCATTAATGACGTAAAGTACTTGGATACATAGAGTCATTACACATACTTTGTGATTTTACTATGGATATCAATCCTTAATTCGCCACCCGTGCCGCATTAAGGCTCGGGGCTACTGGGCTTCGGGCTTACTATTTACAAATATTAAAGGGCACATCGATCCTCGCTCTGGTGTTGCCACCCGACCGGTGTCTCGGGGGCTACTGCATTGCCTGTCATTCAATGCAGAAAATTTTAAGTGTAATACAGATCTCCGAGGAGATTTTGATCCTCATGTTGGTCGGCCGCACTCCAACCTGAGTCTTGAGGACTCCAGCACGCCGCTTTTTGTGTCCCAAGTATTCTGTCGAAGCTAGGACTTGATCCTCGTAACCGATTTTTGCAAATCAACCCGAGTCTCAATGACTACGGGATCAGCGGTCTTATGTCATCCTTCATGTGCATGTCGGTTTTAGACCGATACCCACCTTGAGGGCTACTGGCTATGTATCTCGGCAGAGAATAAATTGCACCAATCAAAAATATTGACAAAAATCGCCCACATTCGGGTGGTGCACCACCTCGGAAGCAGTCGACATAAAGCTCGGGCGCTAGTGGCTGGCTCCATAGAGGGCATTTCCGGCATTAAGCTCGGCTAAACTCCTTCAAACTTCTTTGACCCAAGGTGATTTACGACACCTCGGATACAGTCCGGCGTTGGAGCTCGGATACAGTCCGGCGTTGGAGCTCGGATACATAGTCCGGCGTTAGAGCTGGGAAGCAGTCCGGCATTGGTGCTCGGCTGCAAAAGATACCTCGAATGCGGTCCGCGTCGAGCTCGGACGCAAGAGGACACCGCCACTGGGAGCAACTTGAACCCGAGGTGTGGCATAAAATAACAAGGCATTGATAAAGGCCGGAAGCTTAAAGGCTCTCGGATACCCGAGCATGTAAACTCGTCCGAATGCATTTCGCGACCCTCAAGATAGAAGATGAGAAGATTTGTTGAACCAGTTTTCAAGACCGCAAATCAAGATGAAGAATAGTTGGAAGAATCGAGGAGCGCCCCTAACGAAGACCGGTTCAGGGGCTCTCGACGTGTCCCGGACTAGGGGGTACCCACCACGTCGTCTCCCAATCAGTTGGATTGGGCCGAGGATCCCCATGGCCGTATACTCATGGGCGATCACGGGCAGTTGCGCGCATACAAGGAAGATTCCACAGGACTTGGCGATCAAGACAAGGACTCCTCCCCCACCGTGTATTCGGGTTAGGACTCTTGTTATCCCTAGGCCTCCGTGCACTACATAAACCGAGGCCAGGCTAGTCGATAGACAATCTCATATACAACAATCATACCATAGGCTAGCTTCTAGGGTTTAGCCTCTTTGATCTCGTGGTAGATCTACTCTTGTACTACCCATATCATCAATATTAATCAAGCAGAGTAGGGTTTTACCTCCATCGAGAGGACCCAAACCTGGGTAAAAACATCGTGTCCCTTGTCTCCTGTTACCATCCGCCTAGACGCACAGTTCGGGACCCCCTACCCGAGATCCGCCGGTTTTGACACCGACAGTATGGTTTCCTCCTTCGGTGTCTTAGTCGTGGTGGGGTGCCAGATCTGGAGTTTGATGGCATGTCCGGGGTGTTGCACCGGTCTGATTCATACAACGGCAAGGGCTTCACTTTTGGTGAGCCACCATGGAGGTCCGCAAAGCTGCATATCAGCATGGAGCCGCGTCAAGCTCAGTTGAGGAGGTGATCCGTCATTCTTATCTTCGGTAGCTGCTATGGTGGTGCCGGAGACAGGTGACGGGCGTTGGTGTCAAGCTTAGAGATGTTCTACTATATTTTTAGTTTTGTCATGAAGGTCTTTACGTGACTTGTACTTTGATCTTTATAATATGAATGAGACACGTATTACCGTGCAAAAAAAAAATTACACGCGTGTACAGGAGAGGAGAGACCCATGAGCCACGACACGTGCGTGGCTTGGACTTACGAACCGTTCGCCTCGCCGCCATCTCATCTCTCCTCTCCTCTCCTCTCTCAAGAAGAAGAAGATCGCCTCCGATCTGTTGTGCGCCGGCAATCGATCATGGCGGCAGAGACGGGGACGGAGACGGAGGAGTAGAGGAAGCTGGCGCGTGAGTCCGATTGCCGTCTCGTAATTGCGAGTGCAGTTGGAGGCTATTCTGCTCCCCCGGATCCCCCGCGTCGCCCCCGGGAGGGACTACTCCTCCATCCCCGCAGGCACCGACCACCGCCCCGCCTGGTCACTGCTCGTCGGCCTCAAGGGCGACGCCGTCCTATGGCTCAAACGCCTCGGCGTGGCGCGGTCCGGGCAGATCCTCGGCCGGAGCGACGAAGCGGTCGAGGCTTTCCACGACATCAAGACGCCAACTGGTCGCAGGTTCGACGCCAGAGCCGCCCTGGACCCCGACGGCCGCTCGCTTTGTGTCCTGCTCCAGGAGGTTGACGGTGCCGGCGAGCAACTTCATGCCCTGCACCTGACTCTGCAGCAGCATCCGCAAACCGACGACACATCTCCGGAGCTGCTGCATCTTACTCTGCCAGAGATTCTAGCAAGGAGGAGTTGGAACTGCATGCCTGACTCCACCGCCGGCCACATCTGGGCTTTGTGCCCAATCGTGGAATATGGCGTCAAGGTGATGTTAACAGTCTTATCTTCTAGTACATGTTTCTAGTCTGCAATGTCGTGCTCAGTTAACTACTTTGGTTCATTTGGTCTGTTGTCCATCTAACTGTTTGGTTCAGTTCTGCAATTTGATTTTCATTTGTTGTGGGTACAATTTTGTATTGTTATGCATGTGACACCAATCGAATTTGGTTGTACTCAATACATATTCTACAGATAGTATGGCAAGTCTAAGTTAACCTGATCAAGATCTTCCTTATGTGTGTTGCAGGGAAACAATCAGAGACACTGCGGTTTACCATCGAGGTTTGTTCAAGCAGGGTCCTTTGGCTAATAGCACATTATTGTGAAGTTGCAGGAATCATTCTAATATTTAGGTTTCTTACAATTTTGTCTTGCACATGTAGGTCCTGCTATCAGAGGCTTAGACCCACTGTTTGACCCATATTGCATATGGGGAAATGAGATTTCCATGAATATCAGTCAAGTGAAGAAACTCAGAAAGATTGTTAGGATGAAGAAACTTGCGATTTAATAACAAAGAAGATCTTTGTTTGCACAATGAAGAAGACATCACCAACTATAGGATGGTACCAACTCTTTTTACCTTGTTTTTTACCCCTTTGCGCCATTTCAAAAATTTACAGCGGATTTATGCATAGCTTTGTTTTCAAGATTTTTCAAAGTAGTTCAATGGTGATTACCTCTCAAACCACCTGCATGGTCAAGAGGCGAGGAAGGTATTCATTCAACACCCACGGTACAATATTGAAGTCTTGCTGAAGAGGACGAAGGTTGGGCGGGCAATTATCCATAGCCACTGGCCAAAAGTTGCAAGGACGTTCAACATCACTGAAGGCTAAATATTTGCCTTTCACTTTTGCAGTTTCTCAGAAGAGATTCATCTGTCTATTTACCGTGTATGTTGCTACTTTCCAAAGGTTTTTTATGCTACATGTGAAACTTGGTGTTGTTGTGTAAAGGCGTAACTGAGTGCCGAAGCTATCTGATGTAATTCGATTATGAAATCTTGGTTGCTTTTATACGGATATGAAATATCTGGCGTGTTTTATAAGAAATATCAGTTTGATTAGTACATAGATTATCAATAATAGGCTAATTACCCTGCTTATTGGGGTTTTCTATTGCAAACAAGCACTCGAGCTGACGCAACCGTGGGTGATGAACTCAAACAACCTCGCACGGTTTCTAGAAAGTAGGCGCAGTTCAATCAACTAACAATCACACATGGCTTCCGCAAACTAACTGCTTATGTTTGCGTTAAATACCTTGCACAAACGTTTCGACACAAAGAACTGTGTGTGATATACATACCTACGGAAATGTTTTCTAGGATTCACCGTGTCGGATGTACATATCTATGGAAATTATTTCTGGGATTCACCGTGTGGGATGTGCATACCTACGGAAATGATTTTCTGGAATTCACCGTGTGGGATGTACATACCTACGGAAATGATTTTCTCGGATTACCATGTGGGATGTACATACCTACGGAAATGATTGGGTTTCGATGCCTCGCCCGATCACACACGGCCCTAGCCTGGGTCCCAGGAAGGCCTATCCCCGACGATTTCAGGGTCGTGTGGGAAGGACCCCCCTATCGCCCACACTCACTTGGCGACGGTTCCAAATGTCGTCAAGGAAAGGGGTTAAAAACCGTTTGTTTAGCACGTCGTTGTACCAGTGCATACATATATAATATATTCTCCCTTGGGATACTGGATAAAAAAACTCAGACATTCAAAATAGATTATGTGAGCTCCATAAGAAAATCTAACAAATAATAGTATAATAAGTATTAATAAAGATAATAAAAAACATGGAACAACACGCGAGCACAAACATACTACATGAGGGGCAAAATGGTCTTTTCAAGTGTCATTTAGGCTCAAAATGGACAGAAGTGTCATAAAAGGCATAAAATTTAGACTCGTTGTTATATGGGGAAGAAATCATTTGGCGATGTCAAATAGGGCATAAAATTTAAACATAGTGTTAAATAAGGAATTCTCTCTAGTCATAATGACACTCAACTATTTACTTTCATTCATTTGTTGCATGCTTGTGGTGTATTAATGATCTCGGTTAACAAAAAGAAAATTTGACTTGAAAAGCAGTCATTAAATTTTGTCTTGGTACCTGTAATCTGAGTTTGTGGCCTAGGCTGGCCATAGTGGGGGTAACATAAGTAGTATCATGCACTTGGGACTCAGAAACATTCTTATGTGGCAGGCAATTAAAGAAGAGAGAGATGGTTATAGTAACATAGGTAGAGACCATAACATAATAAATGTGATGCTACTATGTGTCATGCATGGCAATAAATAGACCACCTATGATACTAATCTATGATACTATGCACTATAGAGGTAGTAACATAGGCTAGTAACATGTGCATGTTACTAGTCTAAGTTACTCCCCACTATGACCAGCCTTATATAAGGAAATGGAGGGAGTATCATTTACTACTACTCCCTCCTTTCCGGTTTATAGTGCTTATCTCAAAATTTAAGTTTTCCCAATTTATAAGGCTCAATTTGGTTGTTCCCCATCACATGTTCAGATTTCAAGGTGCATTAAATCATTGCATGCAAGTATTAAAAGAAAATTGACCAATGCATGTAATTTATGCATGCATGCACTGTAATTAATGTATTGGTAAACACAATGATTTGAGAAAATCAAGCGTATTAATTGGGTGCTTTTGCAAACTAGAATAATTATTCCACCACTCATCATCTACCTTGATTGATGAGATTTTTGAATTGAGGCCTATAAACCGGAAAGGAGGGAGTAGTACACTACAAATGTAGCAAGAAAGTTCCAGGGCTTCGTGCAATAGTTGGCCATTTCATTTCCCTTGTAGTAGCACCGATATCGCCTCCAACGTGATATATAATTTTGATTGCTCCATGCTATATTATCTTCTGTTTTGGACATTATTGGGCTTTATTATTCACTTTCATATTATTTTTCGGACTAACCTATTAACCGGTGGCCCAGTCCAGAATTGCTGTTTTTTGCCTATTTCAGAGTTTCGCAGAAAAGGAATATCAAACGGAGTCCAAACGGAATGAAACCTTCGGGAACGTGATTTTCGAACTAACATAATCCAGAGACTTGGACCCTCGCCAAGGAAGCTTCCGTGAAGCCACTGTGAAGGGGGGCGCAGCACTTCAAAAAGCGCCATCCACCCTCGTGGGCCCCTGTTGCTCCACCGACGCATTCTTCCTCCTATATACCTCGCACATCCAAACGATGTCGGATACGAAGACAAAAACTAATTCCACCGCCGCAACCCTCTATACCCATTTAGATCCCATCTTGGGGCCTCGTTCAAGTTCACGGGAGGGGGCACCCATCACGAGGGCTTCTACATCAACACCATAGCCTCTCCGATGAAGTGTGAGTAGTTTACCTCGGACCTTTCGTCCATAATTATTAGCTAGATGGCTTCTTCTCTCTTTTGGATCTCAATACAATGTTCTCCCCTCTCTCGTGGAGACCTATTCGATGTAATCTTCTTTTGCGGTGTGTTTGTTGAGACCGATGAATTGTGGGTTTATGATCAAGTTTATCTATGAACAATATTTGAATCTTCTGAATTCTTTTATGTATGATTTGTTATCTTTGCAAGTCTCTTCGAATTATCAGTTTGGTTTGGCCTACTAGATTGATCTTTCTTGCAATGGGAGAAGTGCTTAGCTTTGGGTTCAATCTTTATGTCCTTTCCCGGTGCCAGTGGGCGGCAAAGGCACGTATAGTATTGTTGCCATCGATGTCGGGTAGTAGGTGCGACATATGCCAATGGGTGTCTTATCATTGTGGGAGCCAATAAGACGTTGCCGGTGCCTGGAAACGGAATAAGGCGAAGACATGCACCCCGTCTTACCCAGCTTCGGGGCTCTCCGGGGAGATAACACCCCTACTGCTGCTCTCCGGGGTCTCGGCATAATCACTAAGTTAACAAGTAGCTACATGAGGCTCCTTGAGCTGTTTGGCGAGAGGGCGAAGAAGGGCAAGGCTAGCTCTCCTCTTCCCTCTATGTGTGTCTAAAACTCTAAGAGCTCCACGCTTTGCATGGGTGCCCTGGGGGGTTTATATAGGCCTACCCCCCAGGGGTACAATGGTAATCCGGGCGGGCCTAGCCGTCGATGTCTATGCTCGCTGGTTGGGCCCGCCGACTGGTGGGTCCCGTCGGCTGCCGGCTTCCTGGTTGACAAGCTAGTCCCACCGCTCGGGAGCCTTATCGGGGGCTGGTTACTGTTGCCTCACTCCTGATGACGAGGGCTTTGTCGGGGTAAGCATGGCTACAGTGTTGCTGGCGGCGATCATCGTAGCCTTACTCGTCTTGTCTCCTTGATGAGGCGCCTCCTTGAGGGAGGGAGCAAGCCGGCTCGAGCCGGCCATTCCCTAGCCGACTAGGGGAGGCCGGCCATGCTCGGGTATCTCACTGACCAAGGGGCCACGTCGCTGCCATGGGCCGCCTCGACAGCTTCGTCGTGGGTGACGCCATAGTCAACATGGCAGTGCCTTGGCCACGGACAGGTGATGGTCACGCCCGTGCATAACAGGACTGTGACCCTCAGCGCTCCGGGATTCGGGGGTGCCAGGCTTTGCTGTAGCCACGCCCGTCTCATCGCCGTTATGTGGGTGCAGAGTCTGAGGGTACGATCTTGGCCGCCTGCTGGGGGGGCCGGGCTCTTGGAGTCGGCCTTCTCGTGGCCGGCTTCTTGGAGTCGGCCCTCTTGTGGATTTCCTCCTGTGGGTTTAGGATCGGGCCGCCTCCCGGTAGCCGGCTTGAGTGGTAGCCGGCCAGGGGAAGGCGGCCCCACGCCTTGGGTGCTTGGAGGCCTGATCGGCCTGTAATTTTTCCGAAGAGCCGGGGGGAGCCGGCTAGGCTACCCGTGGTAATTTACTTTGATAGTAGTCCCCAAAGCTGGTTGGGCTTCGAGGCTGAAGGGAGGACAAGAAGGTCAATCAGCTTCCTATCCTGAAGAGCCGGGAGCTTGGAGCCGGCTTAGATTAGTTGCGCCGTCTTCAGGAGGGTTTGCAGCTTGAAGGCAGGAACCTGGGATGGTACGCGAGCCGAAAGTTGGGCGCTGACGCTTTGTCACTCGCGCGCCACATGGCAGCCATCAGCAGTAAGGGCCTGCCAGCCCACGCGCGCGACGGGACGTAAGTTTTAGCGTAAGTGTCAATTTTCTTACGCCTTTCTTTTTTCTCTTTGGTTGATATTCTTCTAAGCCTTCTTCTTGACTTTGTCAAACAGGCCCCGCCTCTCTCGAAGGGTCCTCGCCGCCTCCATAGTCGGAACGGCGGAGGGAATCAGCAAGCTCCCGCGTGAATCCTCACGATCTCCCTGGAGGCGACGGAGCGAATGCACGGGAGGCGCGGGAGGAGCGGGAGGTGGAGGAGCGGAGGCGGCTCGGGAGGCGGCAGGGAGTCGGTTCAGGCGCAAGCTGACGCGCGGCCAAGGCTCAGCGAAGCTTGCTGCAGCGGAGAGAGGAGGCGGAGGCCTCGCCATCAGCCTCTGCAGCTCATCATCCCCTTCGCACCGGTGGCTCCCGACATCCCAGTGCCCCTGCTTGAGGAAGCCCGACGACCGCCGGCCGGAGATGGAGCGGAGGAGGGCGACCGAGGGGAGGCACCACAGCCGGGCGCTGATCGAATAGCCAAGGCGGCCGGGCTCGTCAGGCCGCCCGAGCAGCCTACCGAGGCGAGCCGACCGTGGGGGGCGGATCTTGTGGTTCACGCCCTGCCGTCAAGGCTGGGAGGCAACTTCAGCGCCGAGCCACAGAAAGCCACGGGCGCCAAATTGCCGGCCCAGACTGGAGGCGCCAGGCCGGGCCAGCTCGTCTGAGTGGGACACCGGTGGAGGGACGGCGAGCTGAACGTGGCGGGCGCAGGAGGTCCGAGCCGCTTCGAGCTCCAGGTCCGCTGTTGAGCAGTACACCCAAGAGTTCCTCACGACGCTGGGACGGTCATTCGGTGAGTGTTCCTGCTTTTCGTTGATTGTTTCTTGATTTCTTCCGTATGCGCCAGCGCACTCCACTGGTGTAGGCCCTGAGTTCCCGAGCCGGGTACTGAAAGCAAAGCGGCTTTGGAACTTTTTAGTAAACTTCGATTGTGGTCTTGTTCTTATCTCGCACTCTCCCATTTGTAGGAATATCACAATCTTCACATGCAAGGGCTGCTTTCAACTACCAGGCCCAAGAGATGAGCCGTAAGACCGCCGATCCGACCGAGAGCCGAGTAAGTGCTTTATTTTTATCTCATGTGCGCTACAAGACTCCATCGGGTGTAGTCCCCGAGATTAACGATCACGAGCGGCCGGGTCGGATATTTCCTGATGACTTCTTCCTTATTGCTTCTTTCTTCTTCTTCATATCTGCAGGGGCCAATGCCGACTTGATGGAGCAGCTAGGCGGGGTCCAGACCGCCCTTCACGCCAAGGAAGCCGAGTGCAACGCCTTGACCCAGGAGCGTGATCGCCTGGTCAAGAAACTGGCCGACCAGTAGGAGAGCCATAAGGCGGCCCTGAAGAAGGCGCGGGACAGCAAGGCCGCCCTCAAAGCCAAATATGAGACCGAGGCGGCAGGCTGGGCTGAGGCGAAGCAAGCGATGAGCGAAGGCTACGGACGGGTTGAGGATTTGATTGACGGTAGGCCGCCTTCCTCTTTGTCCCTTTGCTTGCCCTTTTGTCGTCTGACTTGTCCTCTCACTTTGCGCTGCTTCTTTCTTCTTTGTGCAGACATTTTCCTTACTCCGTCGCCGCCACCCAAGCTTATCGAGGCCCACCGCGATGCATGCCGGGCAGTAGGGGTCGAGATCGCGCCGGATGCCAGCCGGACACTTGAGGAGCAGCTTCAAGCCATTCGTGCCCGGTACTGCAGCCGGGTTTCACCGTGCATGCTCCGCCGCTCTTCGCTGCGTGCCGGGCGCAAGTGTCGGCCGCCTCTGCCCGGGCGAGGCGGTTCCCCGCACCTCAGCTGGATCGCCGACCGGCTGGAGGTTGCAGCTGGCCGCCTTCGAGGCCCGGAAGGCTTCTGCAGCTCGGTCCGCGCCAGCGGGCGTTGAGTTCGGTCCAGAAGCCTGGTATCCTGGGCTGAGCTTGGCCCAGCTGACCACCTGGCGACAGGAGGCCGACGAAGAGCTGGTGGAGGTGCGGCCGGCTATCATCCAGCATGCTTCGGCGATCGCCAATTATACCGACACCGGTGTCTTTGCCCCTGTGGTAAATGATGACAGCGTCGCTCAGCCAGAGGAGTGGTTCGGGCTGGACCCGGCAGGAGGTGAAGACTCGGCGGAGGAGATCGCTTCCGAACGAGGGCTAAGAGGACGAGGGGAGATGGGTGAAGACGTCGTACCTGCATGGACGGTTGCGACCCAGCCACCAGCCTCAAGGCCCTGGCCGTGCCTCTAGGAACCGGCGGCGCTGCAGCCGCCCACCGCCGCACATGATGATCATGTCGGGACTTCGCTTAGTGGCGACTCCTCCAATGGCAACTGCCGTCTCCACCAACTTGCCCGACTCATCTGTTGCTCCCTTGGCTTGATCCGCCGTTTTTACTTTCCTGCTTGTTACTCTTTGAACAACTTTGTATTAAATTTGCGCAGTTCCACCCACTGGGGGTGTATCAAACTATGTTGAATGCTTGCCTTTCGAAGGCCTTTTGTGTAAATATAATCATGCATGTGTTTGGCTTCCATTCCTGTTTGCTTTTCATCCTTTCGGCTGTTTCCTTTGTCGCCTTCCCTTGGTCGCCGCCTTCCCAGCCGGACAGCTGCTCTGCAGTCTGTGGCTGGCGAAGGACTTGGACGTTTTGGGAAGGCAAGTACTCGAGCTTTCTTAGATTGTAGCAAGGTGAATGGGAAGCCGGCCAGCCGATTGCTCTCGACAAATTTCGGTCGGCGGGGAGGGAAGCCGGCTTGTGTTATATAAGTTCGTTAGTCCTTAGCCATTTTTCATGTGGGCATCCTTTCCTGCCTTTGACTCTTGCCAGCCGGACAGCCGATTCTTCGAGCTGTGGCTTTCGATAAGAGAGGGCTTGGTGCCAAAGACACTACTTGTCTCGACCGCAGTGGAACTTGAATATAACTCATAGCGGCAAGTCCCCCGGGCCGATTGGTCCGAACCCGGTGCGGACGAGAAAAAATGAATGTAGTAACATAATCATAGGCATGATACTCATCATTCATAGGTAAAGAGGGTAGTCCCCGAGTGTTCCTCGGGGGGCCCGTTGTCTCATACTTAATACAAAAGGTAGCGTGGTACATACCGCATTTTAACTATAAAATCTTCATAGGAGGTTGGCGTTCCATGGTCGTTCCGACTCCTTGCCGGAATCATCTCTCTTGCGTGCCTTCGCTTCGCGCCACGATCAGGTAGTAGGAGTCGCTGCCCTAATGTTCTGCTGATGACGAAGGGGCCTTCCCAAGAGGCCGAGAGCTTGTGCTGACCGGCTGTTCGCTGGATCAGTCGGAGCACAAGATCACCCTCTTGGAAAGATCTTGGCTTGACCTTCTGACTGTGGTAGCGGCGCCAAGCCCTCATCGTAGATGGCGGACCTTTGAGGGCTAACAGCCGGCTTTCTTCCAACAGAAAAGTCGACGCCCGTCTTCTCGTGCTTCCTTGGCCTCCGCCTCCGTGTACATAGTGACCCGAGGCGAGTCGGGTAACTCGATATCGCTTGGGATGACAGCCTCGGCACCATATACAAGGAAGAAAGGGGTGAAGCCGTTGACTTGTTCGGTAGTGCGCGTAGACTCCGTGAGAATGGTGGCTGGCAGCTCGTCGAGCCAATAGCCGGCCGACCGAACGCCCGGGGCACGACTACCTGTGGCTTGATGTCGGAGAGGATGAGGCCATTTGCTCGCTTCAACTTGGCCGTTTATTTGGTGGGCAACCTGGACGCTAAGTCCGGCCGGATGCCCCCGTGTCGCGCAGAAAACGTGCCGGTGCTCCTTGGCCAAAATTCGCGGCCATTGTCGGGTGATGATCTTTATTGTGGCATGCCGTACCGGAGTTGTAATATCTACGATGAATGTCACGGCAGTCGGCCCATTCAGCTTCTAGATCGGCTTCGCTTCAATCCACTTCAGAATTTGTCCTGTCTGCAGCGAAAGCAGATGTGTCATGCCGCGTAGCGCTGCCTTGAACGGGCCCATCTATATCCATCCCTGCAGACGGCCAAAGGGCCGAGTGAGGGGAATGGTCTTGAGTGCTTGGCCCGAGATGTTGGTTGGAGCTGAAGACTTGGCACCTTTGCAAGATTTAACTAACTCCTTGGCGTCATCCGCAGCTGAATTTCGGCCGTAAGAACCCATGGCGGAAAGCTTTGGCGACGAGTGATCTTGGGGCCGCGTGGTGGCTGCATTCGCCTAGGTGGATGTCCTTGAGGATTGCTATGCCCTTCTCGGGCTCGACGCAGCGCTGGAAGACTCCAGTGACGCTGCGCCTAACAAGCTCCCGGTTGACTATTGTGTATGTCTCGGCTACGGTGTTGGACTTGCCTTGCCGAGATCTCATCGATTCACCGGGCAGCTCTCTCGCTTACCCTGTGAAGTTGAGGATAGGCTGGGCCCATGATGGAGTTGTGACTTCTTCTATTGCCAACACAGCTACTACGACAAGGGCGGGTGGGCTCGGTGGTGAAGAGCTGGAGTCACCCGCTTTGTTGTGTCGATGCGATCCGGGCCGAAAGTACCATAGTCCCGGGCGAGTGTGCGACTCATGGCAGTCCCGAGACTGCTTGGGGAACATAGCAAGTTATTCAAAATTTTCACGCATCACCAAGATCAATCTATGGAGATTCTAGCAACAAGAGAGAGAGGGAGTGCATCTTCATACCCTTGAAGATCGCTAAGCTTTGAAGCGTTGCCATAAGAACGCGGATGAAGGACTTCATGTGGCGATTAGGATCGCGATTGATTCCGGATCTAAGCACCGAACAACGGTGCCTCCGCTGCTCAACACACGTGACAGCCGGGCTGTCTCCTCCTTCTTGATACAGCAAGGGAAGAGGAGAAGTTGAGAGGAGAACTCCTGAGCAGCCAAGACGACGAAGATGGTGGTGATGGAGCCTCGTGATTCTCGGCAGGGGCTTCGCCCAAGCACTACGGAGGAGGAGGAGGAGGTGGAGGAGGAGAGGCTAAGCCAGGGGAAGGGTGCGGCTGCCCTCTCTCTCCCTCACTATATATAGGGGAAGGGAGGAGGGAGAGGTGCCCTAGGGTTCCTTAGGGGAGCGGCGGCCATAGGGGAAACCCTAGATGGGTTTTGGCGCCCCACCCCAGGAACTGCCCCCCAAGCGGGAGGGGCGGCTGCCCTAGGGGTGGCGCCCCCACATCTCCTGGTTACGTGAGATGGTGTGGGAGGGGCGCTCAGGCCCTTAGTGGGCTGATGTGCCCTCTCCCTTTGGCCCATAAGGCCACCCAACGCTTGTTGGGGCCTCTGGAACCCCTTTCGGACACGCTGGTCATCACCTGGTACCCCCGGAACAATTCCGGACTCCAATACCCTTCGTCCAATATATCGATCTTCACCTCCGGACCATTCCAGCTCCTCGTCATGTCCGGGATCTCGTCCCGGACTCCGAACAACCTTCGTAACCACATACTATTTCCCCATAATAACAACTCTAGCATCAACCGAACCTGAAGTGTAGAGCCCTACATGTTCGGGAACTATGCAGACATGACCGAGACGTTCTCCGTCAATAACCAACAGCGGATCTGGATACCCATGTTGGTCTTCTACATGTTCCACGATGATCTCATCGAGATCGAACCACGATGTCAAGGATTCAAGCAATCCCGTATGCAATTCCCTTTGTCAATCGATATAAGTTACTTGCCCGAGATTCGATCGCTTCGGTATCCCAATACCTCGCTCAATCTCGTTACCACGGCAAGTCACTTTACTCGTTCCGTATCGTGCATGATCCCGTGACTAACTACTTAGTCACATTGAGCTCATTATGATGATGCATTACCGAAAGTGGGCCCAGAGATACCTCTCTCGTCTCACGGAGTGACAAATCCCAGTCTCGGTTCGTGCCAACCCAATGACACTTTCGGAGATACCCATGTAGTGCACCTTTATAGCCACCCGATTACGTTGTAGACGCTTTGGCACACACAAAGCATTCCTACGGTGTCTGGGAGTTGCACAATCTCATGGTCTAAGGAAATGATACTTGACATTAGAAAAGCTTTTAGCAAACGAATCCATACGCGATCTTGTGCTATGCTTAGGATTGGGTCTTGTCCATCACATCATTCTCCTAATGATGTGATCCCGTTGTCAATGACATCCAATGTCCATGGTCGTGAAACCATGACCATCTCTAATGATCAATGAGCTAGTCAACTAGAGAGGCTCATTTATACGGACATGTTGTGGTCTATGTATTCACACATGTATTAACGGTTTCCGATCAATAAAATTATAGCATGAATACTAGACAATTATCGTGAACAAGGAAATACAATAATAACCATTTTATTATTGCCTCTAGAGGCATATTTCCAACAGTCTCCCACTTGCACTAGAGTCAATAATCTAGTTCACATCACTATGTGATTGTAATGAATCGACACCCATTGGGTTTGATCATATCTCGCTTGTGAGAGGTTATTAGTCAACGGTCCCGTCGAATCTTCCAGATCCGTGTGCTTTACAAATCTCTATGTCATCTCCTAGATGCAGCTACCACGCCTATTTTGAGCTATTCCAAATAACTGTTCTACTATATCGAATCCGGTTTACTACTCCAGAATAATCCGGATTAGTGTCAAAGTTTGCATCGATGCGTAACCCTTTTCTGGCCGAACTCTTTTTACCACCTCCATAAAGCAGAAAATTCCTTAGTACACTAGTTAGTAAGGATAAGTTTGACCGCTGTCCTGCGTGATCTATACCGGATCACTCTTGTACCCTTGACTGCTCTATGGCAAGGCACACTTTCAAAAGGTACACAGCATAGCACACTATAGAGCCTACGTCTGAAGCATAGGGGACGACCTTCATCCTTTCTCTCTCTTCTGCCGTGGTCATTTCTTGAGTCTTACTCAATATTCAGACCTTATAACACAGCCAAGAACTCTTCTTTGCCGATCTATTTTGAACTCCTTCAAAATCTTGTCACGGTATGTATTTATTTGGAAGTACTATTAAGCGTTTTTTGATCTATCCTTATAGATCTTGATGCTCAATGTTCAAGTAGCTTAATCCAGGTTTTCCATTGAAAAACACTTTCAAATAACCTTATATGTTGTCCAGAAATTCTACATCATTTCTGATCAACAATATGTTAATAACATATACTCATCAGAAATTCTATAGTGCTCCCACTCACTTCTTTGGAAATACAAGTTTCTCATAAACCTTCTATAAGCCCAAAATCTTTGATTATCTCATCAAAGCGTATATTCCAACTCCGAGATGCTTACTCCAGTCCTTAGAAGGATTGCTGGAGCTTTGCATACTTGTTAGCATCTTTTAGGATTGACAAAACCTTTTGGTTGTATCACATACAACCATTTCTCAAGAATATCATCGAGGAAACAATGTTTTTTACATCCCTATTCCGCAAGATTTCATAAATCATGCAAGAATCGCTAATATAATTCCATGAGACTCTTTAGCATCGCCACGAAAGTGAGAAAGTCTCATCGCAGTCAACTCCTTGAACTTGTCGGAAAACATCTTAATGACAAGTCGAGCTTTCTTAATGGTGACACTTGCCATCATTGTCCGCCTTCCTTTTAAAATCCATCTGCACTCAACAGCCTTACGACCATCGAGTAGTTCCGCCAAAGTCTACACTTTGTTTTCATACATGGATCCTCTCTCGGATTTTATGGCCTCGAGCCATTCATCGGAATCTGTGCCCACCATCGCTTCTCCATAGCTCTCAGAGGGTTCATTGTTGTCTAGCAACATGACCTCCAAGACAGGATTACCGTACTACTCTGAAGCAAAGACGCTGCCCTGTCGCCCCACGAGGTTCGGCAAGGACTTGATCCGAGGCTTCATGATCACTATCATCGCCTTCCACTTCAATTGGTGTAGGTGCCACAGAACAACTTCCTCGTGCCCCTGTTACACACTAGTTGTAGTGACGGTTCAGAAACCATATCAAGTCTCCACCCTCCTCCCACTCAATTCTTTCGAGAGAAACTTTTCCTCGAGAAAGGACCCGTTATTAGAAACAATCACTTTTGCTTCCGGATCTGAAATAGGAGGTATACCCAACTGTTTTGGGTGTCCTATGAAGATGTATTTATCCGCTTTGGGTTCGAGCTTATCGGGATGAAACTTTTTTTTTCACATAAGCGTCGCGGCCCCAAACTTTCAAGAAACGACAAATTAGGTTTCTCTAAACCATAGTTCACACGGTGTCATCTCAATGGAATTAGATGGTGCCCTATTTAAAGTGAATGTGGTTGTCTCTAATGCCTAACCCATGAACGATAGTGGTGATTCGATAAGAGACATCATGGTATGCCCCATATCCAATGGGGTGCATCTATGATGTTCGGACACACCATCACACTATGGTGTTCCAGGCAGGTGTTAGTTGTGAAACAATTTCCACAATGTCTCAATTGTGTACCAAACTCATAACTCAGATATTCATCTCTATGATCATATCATAGACATTTTATCCTTTTTGTCACGCACGATCTTCAACTTCACTCTGAAATTACTTGAACCATTCAATAATTCATACTTGTGTTTCATCAAGTAAATATACTCAAGATCTACTCAAATCATCTCGTGAAGTAAGAACATAACGATATCCATCAGATGCCTCAAAGACTCATTGGACTGCACACATCAAAATGTATTACTTCCAACAAGTTTCTTTCTTGTTCCATTTTACTGAAAACGAGGCTTTCAGTCATCTTGCCCATGTGGTATGATTTGCATGTCTCAAGTGATTCAAAATCAAGTGAGTCGAAACGGTCCATCTGCATGGAGCTTCTTCATGCGTTTTATACCAATATGACTCAAATGGCAGTGCCAAAAGCAGGTGGTACTATCATTACTATCTTATATCTTTTGGCATGAACATGTGTGTTACTACGATCGAGATTCAATAAACCATTCATTTTAGGTGCAAGACCATTGAAGGTATTATTCAAATAAACAGAGTAACCATTATTCTCCATAATAGAATAACCCGTGTGCGATAGACATAATCCAATCATGTATATGCTCAACGCATAAACACCAAATAACAATTATTTAGGTTTAACACGATCCCGATGGTAGAGGGAGCGTGCGATGTTTGATCACATCAACCTTGGAAATACTTCCAACACATATCGTCATCTCACCTTTAGCTAGTCTCCGTTTATCCATAGCCTTTTATTTCGAGTTAGTAACACTTAGCAACCGAACCGGTATCTAATACCCTGGTGCTACTAGGAGTACTAGTAAAGTACACATCAATACAATGTATATCCAATATATTTCTGTCGACCTTGCCAGCCTTCTCATCTACCAAGTACCTAGGGTGGTTCTGCTTCAGTGACCGTTCCCCTCATTACAGAAACCATGACCATCTGTTGATCAACGAGCTAGTAAACTAGAGGCTCACTAGGGACATGTTGTGGTCTATGTATTCACACATGTATTGAGGTTTCCGATCAATTCAATTATAACATGAATAATAGACAATTATCATGAACAAGGAAATACAATAATAACCATTTTATTATTTCCTCTAGGGCATATTTCCAACAGAGCCGCCTATTGAAGTCCCCGGGCCACCCGCTCGATTCCCCAAGCCGGATCCGACTGCGTCGAGGTCGGGCGGTACGAAGATGGAATCGGATTCCGGAGACGGCTAGATAGACTCCTTGAGGAGGCGTTGAAGAGAGACGCCGGTTGGTATAGCTTGTCGAGTGGAGCCTATTCGTGCCAGAGCATCTGCTTGCTCGTTGTCGGCTCGTGGCACGTGGAGGAACTCGCATCCTTCAAAGTACCCACTGATTTGCTGAACGAGGAAGCGGTAGCTCGCCATGTTTGCGTCCTTGGTGTCCTAGTCACCAGATGATTGTTGGATTACCAGATCCGAGTCGCCATAGCACAGGATCCGGCGGATGCCGAGTTCTTTGGCTAGCCGGAGCCCGTGTATGAGCGCCGTGCAGACGGCCACATTGTTGGAGGCGGCGAAATGAATTTGCAAGGTGTATCTCAGCTTGTCGCCTTTGGGAGAGGTGAGGATGATGCCGGCTCCCAAGCCGGTGTGCATCTTGGATCCGTCGAAGTGCAACCGCCAATGAGTGGAGTCGGGGGCCGGTGGTAGGTACTCGGTCTCGGCCCGGTCGACGAGGAAGTCGGCCAATGCTTGGGACATGATGGCGGTTCGCGGCTGGTAGAAGATCGTGTAAGGGGCCAGCTCAATGGCCCATTTTGCCACCCGGCCGGATGCATCCCGGCTGCCTATGATCTCGTGAAGGGCAAAGGTGCACGCAGCGTGATGGGGTGCTCTTGAAAGTAGGGCTTGAGCTTCTTGGCGCAAGTACACACCATAGCACATCTTTTGGTAGTGCGGTAGTTACGCTTCGAGGTGGACAGCACTTCACTTAAATAATACACCGGCCTCTGGATTGGCTGAGCTCGGCCTTCTTCAGGGTGTTGAACCACGATAATGGTGTTGACCACCCGGCTGATAGCGGCAATGTAAAGGAGCATGGGCTCTTTCTCAGTTGGCGCCGCCAATACAGGCAGCGTGGCCAGCATCTTCTTCACCTTGTGGAAGGCTTAGTCGGCTTGGTCGTTCCACTCGAAGTGAGTGGTCTTCTTCATGAGTCGGTAGAGGGGGAGAGCTTTCTCCCGAGCCGATAAAGCGTTCGTGGAGGCTGCATCCGTAAACTCCTGGACGTCTTGTAGCTTGGTGGGAATCTCCATTCTCTCTATGGCCTTGATCTTCACTGGGTTGCATTTGATGCCGCGTTCGGAGACTAGGAAGCCTAGAAGCTGGCCGGCTGGTACTCCGAACACGCATTTCTCGGGGTTGAGCTTGATCCGAAACTAGCGCAAGTTTTCAAACGTCTCTTTGAGGTCTTCCAGCAGGTGCCGCCTCTCGTCTTTCACCACAATATCGTCTACATAGACGTGGGCATTTCGCCGAGTTGCTTGAGGAGGCATTTCGCATGCAACGCTGAAAAGTGGCACCGCATTTCTCGCCGAATGTCATAGTCGCAGCGTAAAGTCTCAATGGTGTGATGAAGGCGGTCTTCAGCGGTCAGCTGGATCCAACTTTATCCGGGTGGTAGCCTGAGTAAGCATCCAAGAAACTCAACAGCTCCCATCCGCTGTGGATTCTATCACTTGATCAATCTCTTGGCGGCGAAGGGATCTTTAGGGCAGGTTTTGTTGAGGCTAGTGTAGTCTATACACATGCGCCACTTGTTATTCTTCTTCAGCACGAGGACCGGGTTGGCAAGCCATTCCGGAAAGAACACCTCCATGATGAAGCCGGCTGCCCGAAGCCGGGCTATGTCTTCTCCTACAATCCTTCTCTTCTCCTCCCGGACAAATGGGCGAGGGGCTGCTTGACTGGTTTTGCATCTGCTCGGACGTGTAGGTTGTGCTCGGCGAATTCCTTCGGAACACCCGGCATGTCCTTGGGAGACCATGGGAAGATGTCCCGATTCTCACAGAGGAGATCGACGAGCTCGCCTTCCTATTTGCTGTCCAGGTTTGCCCTAATGACGGCAAACCTTTCCGGGTGCTCCGGGTCTAGAGGTATCTTCTTCGTTTATTTGGCCGGCTGGAAAGAACCTTGGGCTTCACATTCCTTGGGGTCGGGGACAGGGCTGCTGCTTGCGGTACCATGGCCACGACCCGATCCAAAGCATCTTCTTCTCTTCGACGATCACGAGGGACTGCCAAGCTTCTGGCCGTTGGCTGCCTGCACACTTTCGGAGGATTTCCTGTAGTCGCCGGCTATGGTGATGATGCCCTTGGAAGTCGGTATCTTCATCTTGAGGTAGGCGTAGTGGGGTACAGCCATGAGCTTGGCCAGAGCAGGTTGGCCAAGCAACGCGTGGTAAGGGCTCTCCAAATCCACTACCTCAAACCAGACAGCCTCTCGGTGGAAGTGATCCTTGTCCCCAAAGAGGACGTCTATCTTGATCTTGCCGATTGGTGAGCAAGACAGGCTGGGTACGATGCCATGGAACACGGTCCGGCTTGGCATGAGCTGCTTCGTCTTGATGTTCAGCTTCTCCATGGTGTCACGGCATAAGATAGTTGATGCTGCTCCGCCATCTATCAAGACATCGGGAGAAGCGGCCAGCACTGCTTCATTGCGAGGGTGGCATCCGAAACCAATGCGTAAGAGCCGAGGGACGGCATCACTGGTGATCGGCCCAGCTCAGCCTGATGGGCCTTTTCGACCAAAGGCATGTACTGTGGTCGTTGGAGGCGCACGCGTTGACTTCTTGGTGTTGAAGGCGCCCGGCTCTGCGCCGGTCTTCGGCTAGCTTGTAAAGACGACGAGGCGGCATGCTTTCGTCGAGAACTTCGTCTTGAACGGCTCCGACCGCTTTCGAGCGGTCGGCGCTTGAGGGCTTGAGGTGGTGACCAAACAGGTGGAGGCAGCAGATCAGCCCCTTCGCCTTTGGAGATTCGTGTGAGCCAGCAGCATTTCCGGGCGTGTGGTTGGACGGCTTGCCGCTGTGGAACTTGCAAGGGGCATCAAGGGCTTGCTCAGAGGAGAAAGCTGCTGCCGCTGCCGCCCGCCTGCTTCTTCGCTTGAGCCGCCTCGGGTTGTTCATCTTTGACTGTGGCCACCTGCCGACTGGTGGAAGGCGGCATAGGGCCCTTGTGCTTGTCGTCGTTCTGGTACGGGCGTCGGCGGGAGTCCCCAGCCGGTGTCTTGGGAGCCGATTGAGCACCTTCCCGGAGGCGTCTACCCGGAGTTCGGTTTTCATTGAAGAGTCGGCCATGGCGTACTTGTCTGCTATGACCAGCAGCTCGTCGAGGGTAGTCGGCTCGTCGCAGAGGAGCTTGTGCTTGAGGAGGGTGCCTTCTCGGCACCCGGCGGTGAAGTACTCTATGGCTTGAACCTCGTGCACCCCTTCGCAGGAATTGGCGGAGTCGACCCAACGCGCCGAGGTAGTCATGAGTTGATTCGCTGGGCCCTTGAACCACAAGGAGAGCCGTCGGGGCTTGGGAGCCCGCTTGTAGGTGCTGGTGAAATTGTGGATGAAGGCTTCCGTGAAATCTAGCCAGCTGTTGACGCTGTAAGGCTTGAGGCTGTTGAGCCAGGTGTGCGCCGTGCCTTGGAGCATGAGGGGGACATACTTCACGGCAACGCCGCCTTTGTTGCCGTTTGCTACTCTTGACCGCAGTGGAGTAGTCGATCAACCAATCTTCCGGCTTCCGCAGGCCGTTGTACTTAGGCGTGTCTCTTGGGAGGCGAGAACCTTTGGGGAAGGGGCTGCATCATGCGGATGCGGGGGCCGAAGCAAGGTGGGCCGACATCGTCTTCTTCTTCTAGCGCCAGGGATTGTGCTAGACGGTCGATCCGATGGCGGGCATCATTCTCACCGACTCCTTCGCGGCGACCTAGTCGGCCGCTGAGAGTCGGATGCGTGATAGGCGGCGGGGTGGGATATCTCTCCCCACGAGGTGGAGGAGGAGGCGGGTTGCCTCGTCGCTCCACGGCTCGAGGGCGGCCTTCTGCATCGCGCTCGATGGAGAGATTCTGAGTCCATTGCGCTGGCAGCCATCCTTTTCTGCTTGGCTGGTGTTGCCCTTGATGGCGCTTAGGACGCCGCCGCGTGCTCTCGGCGTGAGGAGGCTTTCGGCGCGGGACGCCGAAGCTTCATGTCAGCTCTGCTGACGCCGTCGATCACCGCTTTGGATGCGTCTGGTCATGTAGGGAGCTCGTCAGCCCTAGTCCATTCAACTCGTCTACCGCTCAAGGCGCTGTGAGGTTCTCGGGAGCGTGGCGTATGATCACGGTCTGCTCCCCATGTCGGCGATGGCTGGCGCCACGTTTCTTGTCGACGCCGATTCGCTCGGCTTTGTCAAAAGGCGGCGTGCCAAAAAGCGGGCGCAATGACCACGCTGTTGGTGAGCCTCAAAGAGCGCCTCATGGAAGCTATCTTCGCCCTCCGCGATGAGGGCAAGGCGGCGTGCCTCCAGTGTCTCGGCGTCGGCGTCGGCCGGGAGAGGGACGGACAAGTCGTGCAGCGCCGCTTGCAGGGCATCATGGGCGTTCTCACCAGAGGCGACACCGTGGCTGATGACCAGCACCTCGATGATGGCACTGCCATAGCTGTCGGCGTGAGGAAGAGGGTCGTTGAAGATCACGACATTGGCAGGGAAAGCGTCGACCGATGCCGTGTCGGAGTTGACCAGCATCGGGTCGGTGGAGCCAACCGACTCCAAATCCACAGTAGGCTCGCCGGAGACGTGGAGTTGGTCGATTAGGCTGACGAGGTGGCTCTCGGGGCAGCCTGTGCCCGCGTCAGATGCAGGCTCGTCGGAGATGTGAGCCTCGCCAAGAAGATCGGCGAGGCAGCTCGCCGTCTGGCGTCAACGACGCCTTTGCCGCTGTCGAGAACAGCGCCATCGGGCGTGCCGGGCTGGCTACGCCGCTGGAAGGAAGAGGGTTCCCGCCCGTAACAGGTCTCCTGGACGACGATGCACCTGGCCCCATGGTGGGCGCCAAATCTCGGGTAGTGATGCGACATATGCCAACGGGTGGCTTATCATTGTGGGAGCGAATAAGACATCGCGGTGCTCGAAACGGGATAAGGCGAAGACATGCACGCGGCCAATCTTACCCAGCTTCTGGGCTCTCAGGGAGATAACACCGCTATCGCTGCTGCGAGGTCTCCGCATGATCACTAAGTTAACAAGTAGCTACAAGAGGCTCCTTGAGCTGTTTGGCGAGAGGGCGAAGAAGGGCAAGGCTAGCTCTCCTCTTCCCTCTATGTGTGTCTAAAACTCTAAGAGCTCCATGCTTTGCATGGGTGCCCTGGGGGGTTTATATAGGCCTACCCCAGGTACAATGGTAATCCGCTGGGGCGGGCCCTAGCCGTCTGTCTATGTCGCCGGCTTCTCCGGCCCGGCCAGCCAACTGGACCTGGTGGGTCCCGCCGGCTGCCAGCCTTCCTGTTGACAAAATTTGGTCCCACCGCCGGAGCCTTAGCCGGGCTGGTTACTGTTGCCTCACTCCAGATGAAGAGGGCTTTGTCGGGGTAAGCATGGCTACAGTGCCGCCGCCTGGCGGCCTTACCTCGTCTTGTCTCCTTAATGAGGCGCGTCCTTCGAGGAAGGGAGCAAGCCGGCTTCTGGGAGCCGGCCATTCCCTAGGCCGACTAGGGGAGGCCCGGCCGCCTTCGGGTATCTCACTGACCAAGGGGCCCGGCCATCCGCAGCCGCCTCCGACAGCTGCATTGTGGGTGACGCCATGGTCAACATGGCAACAAGGTCACGCCCGGACGGGTGATGGCCGCCTCAGACAACAAGACTCAGGTGACCACCACGCTGCTCCGGGATTCGGGTGGCAGGCTTTGTCAGAGCCACGCCTGCCTCATCGCCAAGTTATGTGGGTGCAGAGTTTGAGGGTACGATCTTGGCCTTTCTTTGGGGGCGGGTTCTTGAGTCGGCCTTCTCGTGGCGGCTTCTTGAGTCGGCCCTCTTGTGGATTTCCTCCTGTGGGTTTAGGATCGGGCCGCCTCCCGGTAGCCTGCTTGAGTGGTAGCCGGCCAGGGGAAGGCGGCCCCACGCCTTGGGTGCTTGGAGGCCCGATCGGCCTGTAATTTTTCTGAAGAGCCGGGGGGAGCCGGCTAGGCTACCCGTGGTCATTTACTCCGACAATCGAGGATAACAAGATGGGGTTTTTATCATATTGCATGAATTTATCCCTCTACATCATGTCATCTTGCTTAAAGCGTTACTCTGTTCTTATGAACTTAATACTCTAGATGCATGCTGGATAGCGGCTTCGATGTGTGGAGTAATAGTAGTAGATGCAAAAAGTGTGAGTCGGTCTACTTGTCTCTACTGTCATGCCTATATATACACGATCATACCTAGATATTCTCATAACTATGCTCAATTCTGTCAATTGCTCAACAGTAATTTGTTCACCCACCGTAAAATACTTATGTTCTTGAGAGAAGCCACTAGTGAAACCTATGGCCCCCGGGTCTATTCTCCATCATATTAATCTTCCAACACTTAGTTATTTCCGTTGCATTTATTTTACTTTGCATCTCTATCATAAAAATACCAAAAATATTATCTTATCATATCTATCAGATCTCACTCTCGTAAGTGACCATGTGGGGATTGACAACCCCTTATCGCGTTGGTTGCGAGGATTTATTTGTTTGTGTAGGTGTGAGGGACCTGCGAGTAGCCTCCTACTGGATTAATACATTGGTTCTCAAAAACTGAGGGAAATACTTACGCTACTTTGCTGCATCACCCTTTCCTCTTCAAGGGAAAACCAACGCATCGCTCAAGAGGTAGCAAGAAGGATTTCTGGCGCCGTTGCCGGGGAGGCTTACACAAAGACAAGTCAAGATTTGATCTCCCGACAACGAGCCATTTCTGGCGCTGTTGCCGGGGAGGTCTACACAAAAGTCAACATACCAAGTACCCATCACAAACCCTTATCTCCCGCATTACATTATTTGCCATTTGCCTCTCGTTTTCCTCTCCCCCACTTCACCCTTGCCGCTTTATTCGCCCTCTCTTTTCGTTAGCCTCTTTTTCTTTTGCTTGCCTTGTCGTCATGGCTAGTCCTTTATCTTCTCCGTTGTCTCCCGAAAATGAAGTTCTCAATTTTAAACAAAGGGAGGGAGAAAATCTAAAAAACGCTTGGTATAGAATTTGCAATGCTCAAAATAGATCTACCAGGAAGCAATCTACTTCCGTTCTTCTTCGCATGTAGGCGCTAATCCTTGGTATAGATATATTCTTGATACCATTACCGGATGGAATTTCTTGGGTAGCCATACTTTTGACTCTTATAATGCTATGATAGATTTATTTGGCTCACCACCTCTCTTGGTTAATGGAACTATGTTAACTTTGGAGCATGTAATGCAAAGACATGAAATTATTGAAAATAAAGTTGCTACCGTAGAGTTAATTGAAAATCTGGATAAAAAGATCCACAACCAAATTACGCAATATGGATCTAAGGTAGGAGTCACTTTGAAAAATATTAAGGAGAAGGAACCCATAGTAATGAAAGAATAAATCAAGATTTCACTAGAATCGATAAACTTGAGGGTATCATTACCAACTTGGGAACTGCTTTTTCTTCCATAAAGAATACTCCAAGTCCTCCAACTAAAATTGCCAAGCTTATGTATGTTCCTAAAAATAAGGGTGAATCCTCTAGTAAGGAAACTGCGGATCTTAAATATATAAGTATTCATCCCAATCTTTTTGCTATCATTAAGGAACCATTTGCTACAAATGAATTTTTCGATCTTGTTCCTAAAAGCTTGATCATTAATAGAAAGAAAAAACTCTAAAGGATGATAGATGTCTTATTGAAGAATTGCCAACCAAAGATGGCAATACCTAGATCTATCCTTGCTTTTATGCCTAACTAGGGGCATTAAACGATAGCGCTTGTTGGGAGGCAACCCAATTTTATTTTTAGTTTTTTGCTTTTTGCTTCTGTTTAGGAATACATTTTTGTTCTAGCCTCTGGTTAGATGTGTTTTTATGTTTTAATTAGTGTTTGTTCCAAGTTAGACCTATAGGATCTTCTTGGATGATAGTTTTTTGATCTTGCAGAAAATTCCAGAAACTTTTTGTTCACGAAAATAATTGTTAAAAATCACCAGAACGTGATAAAATATTGATTACAATTGCTGATGATCAATAAACAAATTTCCTAGGTCGTCCTATTTTTTCTGATTTTTTGGAATTCCAGAAGTTTGCGTTAGTTACAGATTACTACAGACTGTTCTGTTTTTGACAGATTCTGTTTTTCGTGTGTTGTTTGCTTATTTTGATGAATCTATGGCTAGTAAAATAGTTTATAAACCATAGAGAAGTTGGAATACAGTAGGTTTAACACCAATATAAATAAAGAATGAGTTCATTACAGTACCTTGAAGTGGTGTTTTGTTTTCTTTCGCTAACGGAGCTCACGAGATTTTCTACTAAGTTTTGTGTTGTGAAGTTTTCAAGTTTTGGGTGAAAGATTTGATGGATTGTGGAACAAGGAGTGGCAAGAGCCTAAGCTTGGGGATGCCCATGGCACCCCCAAGATAATGTAAGGACACCTAAAAGCCAAAGCTTGGGGATTCCCCGGAAGGCATCCCCTCTTTCGTCTACTTCCATCGGTAACTTTACTTGGAGCTATATTTTTATTCACCACATGATATGTGTTTTGCTTGGAGCGTCTTGTATGATTTGAGTCTTTGATTGTTAGTTTACCACAATCATCTTTTCTGTACACACCTTTTGAGAGAGATACACATGATTCGGAAATTATTAGAATACTCTATGTGCTTCACTTATATCTTTTGAGTTATATAGTGTTTGCTCTAGTGCTTCACTTATATCTTTTAGAGCACGGTGGTGGATTTGTTTTATAGAAACTATTGATCTCTCATGCTTGAATTAGATTATTTTGAGAGTCCTACAAAACAGCATGGTAGTTTGCTTTAACAATAATAGGCATACAAGATTAATAAAAGAAAAATTCTTATGGGTGTGTTAAATACTATGAGAAGTTTGATGCTTGATAATTGTTTTGAGATATGGAGATGGTGATATTAGAGTCATGCTAGTTGAGTAGTTGTGAATTTAAGAAATACTTGTGTTAAAGTTTGTGATTCTCGTAGCCTCCACGTATGGTGAACCGTTATGTGATGAAGTCGGAGCATAATTTATTTATTGATTGTCTTCCTTATGAGTGGCGGTCGGGGACGAGCCATAGTCTTTTCCTACCAATCTATCCCCCTAGGAGCATGCGCGTAATACTTTGCTTTGATAACTTGTAGATTTTTGCAATAAGTATATGAGTTCTTTATTACTAATGTTGAGTCCATGGATTATACGCACTTTCTTCCTCCACCATTGCTAGCCTCTCTAATACCGCGCACTTTTCGCCGGTATCATAAACCCACCATATACCTTCCTCAAAACAGCCACCATACCTACCTATCATGGCATTTCCATGGCCATTCCGAGATATATTTCCATGCAACTTTCCACCGCCCGCTTATTATGACCACGCTCCATCATTTTCATATTGCTTTGCATGATCATGTAGTTGAAATTGTATTTGTGGCAAAGCCACCGTTCATAATTCTTTCATACATGTCACTCTTGATTCATTGCATATCCCGGTACACCGACGGAGGCATTCACATAGAGTCATACTTTGTTCTAAGTATTGAGTTGTAATTGTTGAGTTGTAAGAAAATAAATGTGTGATGATCATCATTTTTAGAGCATTGTCCCAAGTGAGGAAAGGATGATGGAGACTATGATTCCCCCACAAGTCGGGATGAGACTCCGGACTAAAAAAAAAGAGGCCTTAAAAAAAAGAGAAAAGGCCCAAATAAAAAAATGAGAGAAAAAGAGAGGAGGGACAATGTTACTATCCTTTTACCACACTTGTGCTTCAAAGTAGCACCATGATCTTCATGATAGAGAGTCTCCTATGATATCACTTTCATATACTAGTGGGAAATTTTCATTATAGAAGTTGGCTTGTATCCAATGATGGGCTTCCTCAAAATGCCCTAGGTCTTCGTGAGCAAGCGAGTTGCATGCAAACCCACTTAGTTTCTTTTTGAGCTTTCATATACTTATAGCTCTAGTGCATCCGTTGCATGGCAATCCCTACTCACTCACATTGATATCTCCATAGCCCGTTGATACGCCTAGTTGATGTGAGACTATCTTCTCCTTTTTGTCTTCTCCACAACCACCATTCTATTCCACATATAGTGCTATGTCCATGGCTCACGCTCATGTATAGCGTGAAGATTGAAAAAAGTTTGAAAATGTCAAAAGTATGAAACAATTGCTTGGCTTGTCATCGGGGTTGCGCATGATTTAAATATTTTGTGTGGTGCCATGTTATTTTGAGAAGACATAATTGCTTAGTTAGTATACTTGAAGTATTATTATTTTTATGTCAATATGAACTTTTATCTTGAATCTTTCGGATCTGAATATTCATACCACAATTAAGAAGAATTACATTGAAATTATGCCTAGTAGCACTCCGCATCAAAAATTCTGTTTTTTTTTATCATTTACCTACTCGAGGACGAGCAGGAATTAAGCTTGGGGATGCTTGATACTTCTCCAATGTATCTATAATTTTTGATTGCTCCATGCTATATTATCCTCTGTTTTGGACATTATTGGGCTTTATTATCCACTTTTATATATTTTTGGGACTAACCTATTAACCGTGGCCCAGCCTGTAATTCTTTGTTTTTGCCTATTTCAGAGTTTTGCAGAAAAGGAATATCAAACGGAGTCCAAACGGAATGAAACCTTCGGGAACGTGATTTTCAGAACGAACATGATCCAGGAGACTTGGACCCTACGTCAAGGAAGCTTCCAGGAAGCCACGAGGTAGGGGCGCGATACCCCCCCCCAAGCGCCGCCCTCCACCTCGCGGGCCCTCCCGCTGCTCCACCAACGCATTCTTCCTCCTATATATACCTACGCGTCTCCCCAAACGATCGACACGGAGCCAAAACAAAATTCCACCGTCGCAACCCTCTCAGCACTCCACGAGATCCCATCTTGGGGCCTGCTCCGAGTTCACGGAGGGGCACCCATCACGGAGGCCTTCTACATCAACACCATAGCCTCTCCGATGAAGTGTGAGTAGTTTACCTCAGACCTTCGGGTCCATAATTATTAGCTAGATGGCTTCTTCTCTCTTTTTGGATCTCAATACAATGTTCTCCCCCTCTCGTGGAGATCTATTCAATGTAATCTTCTTTTGCAGTGTGTTTATTGAGACCGATGAATTGTGGGTTTATGATCAAGTTTATCTATGAAAAATATTTTAATCTTTGAATTCTTGTATGTATGATTGGTTATCTTTGCAAGTCTCTTCGAATTATCAGTTTGGTTTGGCCTACTAGATTGATCTTTCTTGCAACGGGAGAAGTGCTTAGCTTTGGGTTCAATCTTGCGGTGTCCTTTCCCAAAGGATGATAGGGGCAGCAAGGCATGTATAGTATTGTTGCCATCGAGGATAACAAGATGGGTTTTTTATCATATTGCATGAATTTATCCCTCTACGTCATGTCATCTTGCTTAAAGCGTTACTCTGTTCTTATGAACTTAGGGTCTCTTTGATTCAAAGGATTTTCATAGGATCTTTGAAGGATTAGAATCCTTAGGAATTTTTCCTACGTTGATCGTTTGATTCGTAGGATTGAATCTTGTAGGATTTTTTCCTAAGGATTCATTTGTACTACATTTTACAGGAATTCTAACATCCACTCCAACCTCTTGAAAGAAATCCTTTGTTTTTCCCATGACACAATCAAACAAACTCAAATGCTATAGGGATCCAATGGACATGCCATTCCAATCCTACGTTTTCCCTATTCCTGTGTTTTTGCAATCCTATGAATCAAAGAGGCCCTTAATACTCTAGATGCATGCTGGATAGTGGTCGATGTGTGGAGTAATAGTAGTAGATGCAGGTAGGAGTCGGTCTACTTGTCTTAGACGTGATGCCTATATACATGATCATACCTAGATATTCTCATAACTATGCTCAATTCTGTCAATTGCTCAACAGTAATTTGTTCACCCACCATAAAATACTTATGCTCTTGAGAGAAGCCACTAGTGAAATATGGCACCCGGGTCTATTCTCCATCATATTAATCTTCCAACACTTAGTTATTTCCGTTGCTTTTATTTTATTTTGCATCTCTATCATAAAAATACCAAAAATATTATCTTATCATATCTATCAGATCTCACTCTCGTAAGTGACCGTGTGAGGATTTATTTGTTTGTGTAGGTGCGAGGGACTTGTGTGTAGCCTCCTACTGGATTGATACATTGGTTGTCAAAAACTGAGGAAAATACTTACGCTACTTTGCTGCATCACCCTTTCCTCTTTAAGGGAAAACCAACGCAGTGCTCAAGAGGTAGCAAGCACCGTCACGCCAACGAGGAAGAAATGTTGTGCGAATGTCTTTGGTTAAATTCCACACACTCACATCAGGGCAGCGTTGACCATGGATCGTCGACTCGCTCGAAATGGGTGCTGTAATAACCCGGCCGACCGCACAGGATCAAGGTGTAGTGTTGTGATACACATGTAGATGTGCAAACCGTTTTTATTAATGTTTTTGCTCCATACTTTGCGGATAATCAAATAGTAATTGAAGACATTTTTGTTACAGTAGAGACCCCATTTATTAGCTCGCGATAAAAGCCACGCCGTGAACCAACCGAGAGCTGGTGTCGTGCCACATGGGAGGCTCCGCGGAGGCGAAAGGTACCTGACGCGCATCACGCGAGCAAACCCGCCGCCTCACGAGCCTCGCTCGAGCACTGGCTCCACGAAACCCCGCCACCGCACGACAACCGACCGTCGTAAACCGCCACGACATTAGAGCATCTCCAGCCATACTTCTGTGGGCGCTTAAAATCGCCGCCTGGGGTGACCAGCATAAAAAGTGGGCATGGGCGCTGGCTCACCGCCGCCTCTGTGGCCGCCCAAAGCGTGGGGGAAAAATCTAGACAAACTTGGGCTGAAGCACGCCAATTTTCGGCAAACTTGGGCTTTTATATTCGCAAACTTGGGCTAAAACACGCCATTACATATAAAAACTAGTCAAAAAAACTTGCTGAAGGCCGAGAAGTCACCATCGTCGCTGCCATCGTCGGCCTTCTCCTCCTTGACTCGGGCACCCCTGCTGGAGCCCTCCCCGGCTGGTGGCGGCGGCGGCGGCGCGTCGTCGTCGTCATCGCTGTCGTCGATGATGATGACGCCGCCATTGCCTCTCGCGGCTGGCGCTTGCGCCGCAGAGCGGCACACCGGCGCTCCTCGCCATCTTCGTGGAGTCTTGGTGTGCCCATTCAAGGGCAGCGTCGTCGTCGAAGCTCGACCTCGCCAGGTCTTCGCCTTTCACCGGCGCCAAGAGCTCGACTCCGGCCTTCACCGGCGAGACCCGCTCCGTCTTTGGCTTGACGCGTGGGGAGGAGCCGACGAGAGGCGCCGCCGCCTCGCTGATGACGATGCCGGCGCTATGCGTGTACGCCGGCCGAGCGGGCGCCGCCACGGGCTCGGCCTTGACGCCGAGCAGCGATGGAGTGCCGGAGGATTGGGAGGAAGAACGCGACGAGGAAGAAGAGGAGGAGGAGCCGAACCTCCTTGGCGCCGATTGCCCGTCGCGTCGGCGGTGCGTCGGGGCGGCCGTCCTCGCCGGGGGGTACGCCAACTGTGGGTTGTTGCCGCCCTCGATGTGCGTCAGCACGCCATCGAGGGTGCGGCCGGGGACGCCCCACTAGAGGTGGCGCCCCTCGCTGTTCTTCAGGCCGCCGACCACCGGCGCCCCGTTGGTGGACGCCAGCCGCTGCTGCTAGCGGCACTGGAAGTACGCCACCCAAGCCGCGGTGTTGTCGGCGGTGTACTGGGGGAGAGAGAGCTCGGCATTGGTGAGGGAGGCGCGCGCGATCTCGACCTCGTCGGCGAAGTATGATGGCTTGTTGACGGCGTTGGGCAACGGGGGAATGGGCACTCCCCCATTGCTGATGTTGGAAATATGCCCTAGAGGCAATAATAAAATGGTTATTATTGTATTTCCTTGTTCATGATAATTGTCTATTGTTCATGCTATAATTGTATTGACCGGAAACCGCAATACATGTGTGAATACATAGACCACAACATGTCCCTAGGGAGCCTCTAGTTGACTAGCTCATTGATCAACAGATGGTCATGGTTTCCTGACCATGGACATTGGATGTCATTGATAACGGGATCACATCATTAGGAGAATGATGTGACGGACAAGACCCAATCCTAAGCATAGCACAAGATCGTGTAGTTCGTTTGCTAAAGCTTTTCTAGTGTCAAGTATCATTTCCTTAGACCATGAGATTGTGTAACTCCCTGATACCGTAGGAGTGCTTTTGGTGTACCAAACGTCACAACGTAACTGGGTGACTATAAAGGTGCACTACAGGTATCTCCGAAAGTGTCTGTTGGGTTGGCACGAATCGAGACTGGATTTGTCACTCCGTATGACGGAGAGGTATCTCTGGGCCCACTCGGTAATGCATCATCATAATGAGCTCAATGTGACTAAGTAGTTAGTCACAGGATCATGCATTACGGAACGAGTAAAGTGACTTGCGATAACGAGATTGAACGAGGTATTGGGATACCGGCGATCGAATCTCGGGCAAGTAACATACCGATTGACAAAGGGAATTGTATACGGGATTGCTTGAATCCTTGACATCCTGGTTCATCCGATGAGATCATCGTGGAACATGTGGGAGCTAACATGGGTATCCAGATCCCGCTGTTGGTTATTGGCCAGATAGCTGTCTCGGTCATGTCTGCATGATTCTGATACGTCCATTTTGCATCTTGCTTTTATGTCAATATTTATTGCATTATGGGATGTTATTTCACGTTATTTCACAATACTTATGGCTATTCTCTCTTATTTTACAAGGTTTACATGAAGAGGGAGAATACCGGCAGCTGGAATTCTAGGCTGGAAAAGGAGCAAATATTGAAGGACTATTCTGCGCAAGTCCAAAAGTCCTGAAACTCCACGGAATACCTTAGAATAAATAAAGAAAAATCGTCACCAAAGATGAAGGCCAGGGGGCCCACACCCTACTCATGAGGGTGGGGGCGCCTGGCGCGCCCCCTACCTCGTGGGCTCCCTGGTGGCTCTCCGACGCCCATCTTCTCCCATATGAAGTCTTTCGATGAGAAAAAAATAGAAGAGAACCTTTCGGGACGAGACTCCGCCGCCACGAGGCGGAACCTTGGCGGAACCAATCTAGGGCTCCGGCAGAGCTTATCTGCCGGGGACACTTCCCTCCGGGAGGGGGAAATCATCACCAACGCTCCTCTCATCGGGAGAGGGCAATCTCCATCAACATCTTCATCAGCACCATCTCATCTCCAAACCCTAGTTCATCTCTTGTATCCAATTCTTGTCCCCAAGTCCGGGATTGGTGCTAGTAGGTTGCTAGTAGTGTTGATTACTCCTTGTAGTTGATGCTAGTTGGTTTATTTGGTGAAAGATCATATGTTCAGATCCTTAATGCATATTATTACCCCTCTGATTATGAACATGAATATGCTTTGTGAGTAGTTATGTTTGTTCCTGAGGACAAGGGAGAAGTCTTGCTATTAGTAGTCATGTGAATTTGGTATTCGTTCGATATTTTGATAAGATGTATGTTGTCTAACCTCTAGTGGTGTTATGTGAACATCGACTACATAACACTTCACCATTAGTTGGGCCTAGAGGAAGGCATTTGGAAGTAATAAGTAGATGATGGGTTGCTAGAGTGACAGAAGCTTAAACCCTAGTTTATGCGTTGCTTCGTAGAGGGCTGATTTGGATCCACCTGTTTCATGCTATGGTTAGGTTTACCTTAATACTTTTGTTGTAGTTGCGGATGCTTGCAATAGAGGTTAATCATAAGTGGGATGCTTGTTCAAGTAAGAACAGCACCCAAGCACCGTCCACCCACATATCAAATTATCAAAGTACCGAACGCGAATCATATGAGCGTGATGAAACTAGCTTGACGATATTCCCATGTGTCCTCGGAGCGCTTTTCCTATTATAAGAGTTTGTCCAGGCTTGTCCTTTGCTACAAAAAGGATTGGGCCACCTTGCTGCACCTTATTTACTTTTGTTACTTGTTGCTCATTACAATTTACCTTATCACAAAACTATCTCGTTACCACTTATTTCAAGATTTTGCAGAGAATACCTTGCTGAAAACCGCTTATCATTTCCTTCGCTTCCTCGTTAGGTTCGACACTCTTACTTATCGAAAGGACTACGATAGATCCCCTATACTTGTGGGTCATCAAGACTCTTTTTCTGGCGCCGCTGTCGGGAGTGAAGCGCCTTTGGTAGGTGGAATTTTGTAAGGAAAAATTTATTTAGTGTGCTGAAATTTTCTGTCACTTGTTACTATGGAAAGTAATTGTTTGAGGGGCTTGTTCGGGGTATCTTCACCCCGTCCGGTTGAGCCAGGGGTTGCTCCTCAACCTACTGAACCTATTGAAAATGAAACTCCTTTTGGAATTCCTTCTGGTATGATGGAAAAACTGCTAGCTAACACTTTCGCGGGAGATGGAACAAAGCATCCTGACGAACATCTACGCTTTGTGGATGATATTTGTGGACTATTTAAGCTTGTAGGTATACCCGATGATGTTGTTAAGAAGAAGTCATTCCCTTTATCTTTGGAGGGAGACGCATTGACATGGTATAGGCTATGTGGTGGTACGAGATCATGGAACTATAAAAGAGTGAAATTGGAATTTCATCAAAAGTATTACCCTATGCATCTTGTTCATCGTGATCGCAATTATATATATAATTTTTGGCCTCGCGAAGGAGAAAGCATCGCTCAAGCTTGGGGGAGGCTTAAATCAATGTTATATTCATGCCCCAATCATGAGCTCTCAAAATTGACAATTCTCCAGAAATTTTATGCTCGGCTTTCTGATAACAATCGCACCATGCTCGATACTTCTTGTGCTGGCTCTTTTATGATGAAGCCTATTGAATTTGGATGGAATTTATTGGATAGAATTAAATACAACTCTGAAGATTGGGACCTCGATGAAGGTAAGGAGTCAGGTATGACACCTAAGTCTGATTGTGTTAAATCTTTTATGGATACCGATATTTTCCGTAAGTTTAGCACTAAATATGGACTTGACTCTGATATAGTAGCTTCTTTCTGTGAATCTTTTGCTACTTATGTTGATCTCCCCAAGGAGAAGTGGTTTAAATATCATCCTCCCATAGAAGTAAAAGTAGCTACACTTATCAAAGTTGAAGAAAAGATTGTCACTTATAATGATCCTATTGTTCCTACTTCTTATGTTGAGAAACCCCCTTTCCCTGTTAGAATGAAGGATCGTGCTAAAGCTTCAACTGTTGTTCGTGAAAGCAATATTAGGACTTATACACCTCCTGAACAAGTCAAAGTAGAACCTAATATTGCCATTGTTAAAGATCTCTTGTCTGATAATATCGATGGGCATGTTATTCAATTCCAGGGTGAAACTGCTAGAATTGCTAAACCTTGTGTTAAAGATAAACATAGACCTGTGGTAGGTGTGCCTGTTATTTCTATTAAAATAGGAGATCATTGTTATCATGGCTTATGTGATATGGGTGCTAGTGCTAGTGTTGTACCCATTGACTTATATAAAGAAATTATGCATGATATCGCACCTGCTGAGTTAGAAGATATTGATGTTACAACCTTTCAGAGCATGAAGAGGAAAGATTATTGAAAACTCTGAAGAAGCACCGTGCTGCTATTGGATATACTCTCGATGATCTTAAGGGCATTAGTCCCACTCTATGTCAACATAAAATAAATTTGGAAGCGGATGCCAAACCAATTCGTGATCCTCAACGACGTTTGAATCCTAAAATGAAAGAAGTTGTAAGAAAAGAAATACTCAAGCTCCTAGAGGCAGGTATAATTTATCCCGTTGCTGATAGTCAGTGGGTAAGTTCTGTCCATTGTGTCCCTAAGAAGGGAGGTATTACTGTTGTCCCTAATGATAAAGATGAATTGATTCTGTAAAGAATTATCACAGGTTATAGGATGGTAATTGATTTCCGCAAATTAAATAAAGCTACTAAGAAAGATCATTACCCTTTACCTTTTATTGATCAAATGCTAGAAAGACTATGCAAACATACACATTATTGCTTTCTAGATGGTTATTCTGGTTTCTCTCAAATACCGGTGACGGCTAAGGAACAAACAAATAATAGTTTTACATGCCCTTTTGGTAGTTTTGCTTATAGACGTATGCCTTTTGGTTTATGTAATGTACCTGCTACCTTTCAAAGATGCATGATGGCTATATTCTCCGACCTTTCTTGAAAAAGATTTGTGAGGTTTTCATGGATAACTTTTCTGTCTATGGTTCCTCTTTTGATGATTGCTTAAGCAATCTTGATCGAGTTTTGCATAGATGTGAAGAAACTAATCTTGTCTTGAATTGGGAAAAGTGCCACTTTATTGTTAATGAAGGTATTGTCTTGGGGCACAAAGTTTCTGAAAGAGGTATTGAAGTGGATAAAGCCAAGGTTGATGCTATTGAAAGATGCCATGTCCAAAGGACATCAAAGGTATAAGAAGTTTCCTTGGTCACGCCCGGATTTTATAGGAGGTTCATTAAGGACTTCTCAAAAATCTCTCGACCTCTGACTAATTTACTACAAAAAGATGTACCGTTTGTCTTTGATGATGATTGTGTAGAAGCATTTGAAATACTTAAGAACGCACTAGTCTCTGCACCTGTTGTTCAGCCACCTGATTGGAATTTACCCTTTGAAATTATGTGTGATGCTAGTGATTATGCTGTAGGTGCTGTTCTAGGGCAGAGAGTTGATAAGAAATTAAATGTTATCCATTATGCTAGTAAGACTCTGGATAGTGCTCAAAGAAATTATGCTACTACCGAAAAGGAATTTTTAGCAGTGGTGTTTGCTTGTGATAAGTTTAGACCTTATATTGTTGATTCCAAAGTTACTACTCACAATCGATCATGCTGCTATTAAATATCTTATGGAAAAGAAGGATGCAAAACCTAGACTTATTAGATGGGTTCTCCTGCTTCAAGAATTTGATTTACATATTGTTGATAGAAAGGAGCTGAGAACCCTGCTGCGCATAACTTGTCTAGGCTAGAGAATGTTCTTGATGACCCACTACCTATTGATGATAGCTTTCCGATGAGCAATTAAATGTCATAAGTACTTCTCGTGAGCATTCCTTGGTATGCTGATTATGCTAATTATATTGTTGCTAAATTTATACCACCTAGCTTCACATACCAGCAAAAGAAAAAGTTTTTCTGTGACTTGCGACATTACTTTTGGGATGACCCACATCTTTATAAAGAAGGAGTAGATGGTGTCATTAGACGTTGTGTACCTGAGCATGAACAGGAACAGATCCTACGCAAGTGTCACTCCAAAGGTTATGGAGGACATCACGCTGGAGATAGAACTTAAGGTATTGCAAACCGGTTTTTATTGGCCTACTCTCTTCAAGGATGCCCGTAAGTTTGTTTTGTCTTGCGATGAATGTCAAAGAATTGGTAATATCAGTAGACGTCAAGAAACGCCTATGAATTATTCACTTGTTATTGAGCCATTTGATGTTTGGGGCTTTGATTATATGGGACCTTTTCCTGCCTCTAATGGTTACACTCATATTCTAGTTGTTGTTGATTACATTACTAAGTGGGTGGAAGCTATTCCAACTAGTAGTGCTGATCATAACACTTCTATTAAAATGCTTAAGGAAGTTATTTTTCCGAGGTTTGGAGTCCCTAGATACTTAATGACTGATGGTGGTTCACAATTTATTCATGGTGCTTTCCGTAAGATGCTTGCTAAATACGACGTTAATCATAGAATTGCATCTCTTGTCACCCGCAGTCTAGTGGTCAAGTAGAATTGAGCAATAGGGAGCTCAAATTAATTTTACAAAAGACTGTCAATAGGTCTAGAAAGAATTGGTCCAAGAAACTTGATGATGCATTATGGGCCTATAGAACTGCTTATAAAAATCCTATGGGTATGTCTCCTTACAAAATGGCCTATGGAAAAGCTTGTCACTTACCTCTCGAACTAGAACATAAGGCATATTGGGCTATTAAAGAGCTCAACTATGATTTCAAACTTGTGGTGAGAAGAGGTTATTTGATATTAGCTCACTTGATGAATGGAGAGCCCAAGCTTATGAAAATGCCAAGTTGTTTAAAGAAAAGTTAAAATATGGCATGACAAAAGGATACAAAAGCGTGAGTTTAATGTCGGTGATTATGTATTGCTATACAACTCTCGCTTAAGATTTTTTGCAGGAAAACTTCTCTCTAAATGGGAAGGTCCCACGTTATCGAGGAGGTCTATCGCTCCGTGCCATAAAAATTAACAACTTCACAGGCACAAATCCGAAGGTGGTAAACGGTCAAAGGATCAAACACTATATCTCGTGTAATCCTATAAATATTGAAACTAATATTATTGAAACCGTGACCCCGGAGGAGTACATAAAGGACACTTTCCGTAATCGCTCAGGACTCAAAAAGGAATAGGTATGTGGTACGGTAAGTAAACCGACTCCAAAACAATTTTAAGGCAATATTTCTCGCTTTGGAATATTTAGAAAAATAGAAAAATAAGTAGCAGTCCGGGGAGGACACGAGGCCTTCACGAGGGTGGAGGGTGCGCCCTACCCCCCTAGGCGCACCCCCCTGCCTCGTGAGCACCTCGTGTACCCTCCGGACTCCGTTTTCTTGCACGATACGTATTTTGGTCGGTAAAAATTCATTATATATACTCCTGAAGGCTTTGACTCTCGTATCATGCAAATATCTTCTGTTTTCGTTTCAAGCTGTCCTACTGCAGGTTAGATCAACATGTCTTCTCAAGAGTCAGTCGGGGAGAGTCGGGTATCTAACCCGGCACCAGAACCAAGGGCAAACAGCGACGCTGACCACTTTGGGCCAGCAACGGAGGAAGAGATGGAGGCTGACCTGATGAGAGTAGATGCCATGGAAGATCAAGAAGTTACCTCTCGTCTCCGAGCTGGGTTTACGATGGGGAACCACATGAGCTCAGCTATTCCAAACTCGGTTATCCCTTCCAATGTTAAATTTCTTTCCTATGAAAGTATGAGGAGGAGTGTCTCTTGTTCTCCAAAGCTATGCAACACCCTTGGGTGCAAGGAGCTTTAGCCGTTACAGGGAAGCTCCGCAAGGAAATAATGGGCCTCAAGCAGCAAGTCAATAAACTCGAGGAGGAGAATCATATTCTGAGGGGAATCATCGGCAAGAATATTACGCCAACGACAAAGAAGGAGACGTAATCACATGGGTATGGGCACTCCCTTGGCAACCGCTGCCAAGCTTGGGGGAGGTGCCCTGGTATCGTATCACCATCACAACTCCTATCTTTACAGTTTTTCTTAGTTCAATCCTATTAGTAGTATCCTGATTTAGTAGAATAAAGTCGTGGCATGATCTAGTTTTGAGTTTTGCTTTATGGCCTTTCTTTGTAATCGAGTCCGTGAGCTATATAATAAAGATTAGTGTTGAGTCAAGGGCTTGAGTATTTTGCCATGATCTTGGGTGATTAGAGGAAAAAGAATAAAAAGAATCAAAGAATTCATATTGATCTTAGTGAAAGTGATGACTCCACATAGAAAGAGTATGATGATTAAAATTGTTGGGAGTTGGCAAATATAGCTTTGGTCATCGCTGCAATTAATAGGAAGTAATAAGGAGAAAGAGGTTTCACATATAGATATATTATCATTGACATCTTTTATGATTGGGAACACTCATTAAAATATGACATGCTAAAGAGTTGATGTTGGACAAGGAAGATAACATAATGAGTTATGTTTTCTTGTATCTGAGATAAAGTATGTTGTCATGGATCCTCTAACATGTTGAGCTTGCCTTTCCCCTCATGTTAGCCAAATTCTCAAAGCACCAAGTAGAGATACTACTTGTGCTTCCAAATACCCTTAAACCAGTTTAGCCATGAGAGTCCACCATATCTACCTACGGATTGAGTAAGATCCTTCAAGTAAGTTGTCATCGGTGCAAGCAGTAAAAATTGCTCTCTAAATATGCATGACTTATTAGTGCAGAGAAATAAGCTTTGTACGAACTTGTTGTGGACGCAATAAAAGCGACGGACTGCATAATAAAGGTTCACATACAAGGCAATATAAAGTGACGTTCTTTTGCATTAAGATTTTGTGCATCCAACCATAAAAGCGCATGGCAACCTCTCGCTTCCCTCTCGCGAAGGGCCTATCTTTTATTATTATCCTCTACCTATTGCAAGAGACAAGGTGAACTTCACCCTTCCATTTCATTTTATCCTTTGGCAAGCTCAGCATGTTGGAAAGAGTATGATATACATATCTAATTGGATGTGGGGGGGCATGAATTGTTATTGTTGACATTACCCTTGAGGTAAAAGGTTGTGGGGCAAAACTATAAGCCCCTATCTTTCTCTGTGTCCGATTAAAACTCAGAGCCACAAGTATCGCGTGAGTGCCAAAGAATTATGAAGGACAAAATGATAGTTGAGTATGTGGACTTGCTTTTAGGCTCGACATAGACTCTTTCCGATGTTATGACAAATTGCAATTGCTTCAATGACTGAGATTATAATTGTTAGTGCCCAATAATGTTTCTGATTCATGCTTTGGCTTTGTGAATGGGTCATTACTTGAACATGAGTAATAATATGACAAAATCTATTTATGTTGCTGTTATGAAATAATCATGATGCCTTCATGTCCGTATTTTGTTTTTATCGACGCCTCTACCTCTACACATGAGGACTTATTTATTGTTATCGGCTTTTAAGCTTGAGGACAAGCGAGGTCTAAGCTTGGGGAGTTGATACGTCCATTTTGCATCATGCTTTTATGTCAATATTTATTGAATTATGGGTTGCTATTTCACGTTATTTCACTATTCTTATTGCTATTCTATCTTCTTTTACAAGGTTTACATGAAGAGGGAGAATGCCGGCAAATGGAATTCTGGCTAGAAAAGGAGCAAATATTGATGGACTATTCTCACAACTCAAAAGTCCTGAAACTCCACGGAATACCTTAGAATAAATAAAGAAAATCATCGCCAAAGATGAAGGCCAGGGGCCCACCACTGCTCACGAGGGTGGGGCGCCCCCACAGGCGCCCCCTACCTCGTGGGCCCCCTGGTGGCTCTCCGGTGTCCATCTTCTCCCATATGAAGTCTTTTGATGAGAAAAAAATAGAAGAGAACCTTTCGGGACAAGACTCCGCCGCCACGAGGCGGAACCTTGGCGGAACCAATCTAGGGCTCCGGCAGAGCTTATCTGCCGGGGACACTTCCCTCCGGGAGGGGGAAATCATCACCATCGTCATCACCAATGCTCCTCTCATCGAGAGAGGGCAATCTCCTTCAACATCTTCATCAGCACCATCTCATCTCCAAACCCTAGTTCATCTCTTGTATCCAATTCTTGTCCCCAAGTCCGGGATTGGTGCTAGTAGGTTGCTAGTAGTGTTGATTACTCCTTGTAGTTGATGCTAGTTGGTTTATTTGGTGGAAGATCATATGTTCAGATCCTTAATGCATATTATTACCCCTCTGATTATGAACATGAATATGCTTTGTGAGTAGTTATGTTTGTTCCTGAGGACAAGGGAGAAGTCTTGCTATTAGTAGTCATGTGAATTTGGTATTCGTTCGATATTTTGATAAGATGTATGTTGTCTAACCTCTAGTGGTGTTATGTGAACATCGACTACATAACACTTCACCATTATTTGGGCCAAGAGGAAGGCATTGGGAAGTAATAATTAGATGATGGGTTGCTAGAGTGATGTAAGCTTAAACCCTAGTTTATGCGTTGCTTCGTAAGGGGCTGATTTGGATCCACCTGTTTCATGCTATGGTTAGGTTTACCTTAATACTTTTGTTGTAGTTGCGGATGCTTGCAATAGAGGTTAATCATAAGTGGGATGCTTGTTCAAGTAAGAACAGCACCCAAGCACCGGTCCACCCACATATCAAATTATCAAAGTACCGAACGCGAATCATATGAGCGTGATGAAAACTAGCTTGACGATATTCCCATGTGTCCTCGGGGGCGCTTTTCCTATTATAAGAGTTTGTCCAGGCTTGTCCTTTGCTACAAAAAAGGATTGGGCCACCTTGCTGCACCTTATTTACTTTTGTTACTTGTTGCTCATTACAATTTACCTTATCACAAAACTATCTGTTACCACTTATTTCAGTACTTGCAGAGAATACCTTGCTTAAAACCGCTTATCATTTCCTTCTGCTCCTCGTTGGGTTCGACACTCTTACTTATCGGAAGGACTACGATAGATCCCCTATACTTGTGGGTCATCAGATTCCCGAACCCGTAGGGTCTACACACTTAAGGTTCGATGACGCTAGGGTTATAAAGGTAGTTTGTATGTGGTTACCGAATGTTGTTCGGAGTCCCGGATGAGATCCCGGACGTCACGAGGAGTTCCGGAATGGTCCGGAGGTAAAGAATAGTATATAGGAAGCGAGGTTTTGGCTACCGGAAGTATTTCGAGGGGTCACCGGTAATGTACCAGGACCACCGGAAGGGTTCCGGGGTCCACAGGGAGGGGCCACCAGCCCCGGAGGCTTGCATGGACCAAGGCCCAAGGCGCAGCCAAAAGGGGAGAGGGGAAACCCTAGGCGCAGATGGGCCTAATGGCCCACCCTAGGGCGCGCCCCCCTCTCTCCCCCTCTTGGCCGCCCCCTCCAAGTCCCATCTAGGGCTGCCGCACCCCTAGGGTGGGAACCGTAGATGGGGGCGCAGCCACCTCCCCTCCTCCTATATATAGTGGGGTTTTGGGGCTGCCAGGAACATTAGTTTTGCTCTCTCCTGGCGCAGCCCTACCCCTCTCCCTCCTCGTCTCTCGCAGTGCTTGGCGAAGCCCTGCTGGAGTGCCACGCTCCTCCATCACCACCACGCCGTTGTCAGCTGCTGGGCCAGTCTTCCCCAACCTCTCTGCCGGTGTCAAACCGCAGATCTCGGGTAGGGGGTCCCAAACTGTCGTCTAGGCGGATGGTAACAGGAGACAAGGGACACGATGTTTTTACCTGTGTTCGGCCCTCTCGATGGAGGTAAAACCCTACTCACCTTGATTAATATTGATGATATGGGTAGTACAAGAGTAGATCTACCACGAGATCGTAGAGGCTAAACCCTAGAAGCTAGCCTATGGTATGATGATTGTTCCTCCCACGGACTAAAACCCTCCTCCTGTTTATATAGACACCGGAGAGGGTTAGGGTTACACGTAGTCGGGTTACAATGGAAGGAGATCTACATATCCAGACGCCAAGCTTGCCTTCCACGCCAAGAAAAGTCCCATCCGGACACGGGACGAAGTCTTCAATCTTGTATCTTCATAGTCCAGAGTCCGCCAAAGGTCATAGTCCGCCATCCGGACACCCCTAATCCAGACTCCTCAGTAGCCCTAAACCAGGCTTCAATGACGATTTAGTCCGCGCGCCAGTTTGTCTTCGGCATTGCAAGGCGGGTTCCTCCTCCGAATACTTCATAGAAGATTTTTAACACAAGGATAGTGTCCGGCTCTGCAAAATAATTTCCACATAACACCGTAGAGAGAATAATATTTACACAAATCCAATCTGCTAACGTATTCCGCAGCGTGTCATCACGCCCCAGCCAAGTCTTTATTCGAATCGTTTTTACTGTCCCACCTCAGCGCACTTAGCGAGGTGGTTTCCATGGCACGTCCTGTCAAAGCAGAGATCGTGTCCCCTTATTACGGGATTCTCATCAATACGGGCATGGGTAACCCAACCGTGCCATTAATTTACGGCGCTTGGGAGATAAGCGAGTTTTACTGGGCTGGTGGGGGCGCTTAGTTTAGTCCGCCCGTATAAGGGGATAAGGATCCACCTTTTCCATCTACGCCTTCTTCCTCCTTTGCTTATCCATTTCCGCGCACTCGAGCTCCAGCGCCCGAGTCCGCACATCCCACCTCGACCTTCTCCAGCCATGTCCGGAGCGGGAGGCAAGTGGATGGTCTCCTCCGTCACGGAGGGACACATCAAGAAGCTGAGGAAGGCCGGATACTTGTCTAATGACATCGAGTACCGGCTCCCCGACAAAGGGCAGCTCATCTGCACCCCCAGGCCCCATGAGAGGGTGGTGTTTCTCACCCACTTCCTCCGCGGACTAGGTTTCCCACTTGACCCATTCATCAGGGGACTCATGTTCTACTACGGCCTGGATTTCCACGATCTGGCCCCAAACTTCATCCTCAATATCTCGACGTTTATCATCGTGTGCGAGGCTTTCCTCTGCATCCAGCCCCACTTCGGTTTATGGTTGAAGACCTTTAGTGTCAAGCCGAAGATAGTGGGCGGCCAACAAGCAGAGTGCGAATTCCGATCATAAAGGGGTGGAGACCATACGTTACATGGCAATCAGGGTGGTTCTACATCACCGAGCCGCGTGACCCTAAGTGGGCAGCGGCCCCCGAATTCCGATCCGGCTTCCCTACCCGGCTCACCTCCTGGAAAGAGACAGGCTTGTCGTGGGGCAATCCGGAAGAGCTGTCCAGACTCCAAATTTGCGTCCAAGACCTGGTGAGCAAGAAGCTCAAACTCGTCAATGTAGTCCAGCTCATGCTCATCCGCCGAATCCTCCCGTGCCAGCAACAAGCTTTCAGCTTGTGGGAGTTTGATCCGGCGCAGCACCAAACCCTGAGCAGGCTCTTCGACACTCCGTACGAAGATGCCTGGAAGGTGCTGTTCAAGCGCTGAGGTTCTCGCATCCGCCACCGAGGATCGCGGATTCAGCGCGCGGCGTCAAGCCAACGCGGTAAGTTATTTTTCCTTTTACGGCACAATTGTTTTCATAGTTTGACTCTATGCGGGATCTAAACTCCCATACCTTTGACAGGAATGGCAGAAGACGTCCGGACAGATTAGTTGTCCGCTCCTTGCCGAAGACTCCAGCGGATGCCCACTTGATTTGGAAGTCGGGTTCCCAAGACCTTACGTGGTGCCGAGAAGAAGGCCAAGAAGCAGGCCACGGAACTCGAAGAGTTCCAGACGCCAGCGGTGTCGGACTCACCGTCCGATGACTCGAGGCGGACTCCTCCCGTGAAGACGAGGAGGAGTAAAGAGGTCTTCCCCCCAGTAGGGGGAAAGAAGAAAAGGATGGCCGACCCAACTGGGGAGGCCGGAGGGTCCAAGAAGGGAAGGACCCTCCCTCCGGACTATTCCACCGACGCCGACGACGGCGAAGAAGAGTGGCCACTCAGGGCCAAGCCCCTGGCGAAATTGTAAGTCTCCGGATACCAGAATAACTCATAGCGTTCCTTTGATGCACAGTACCTTCTGACGTCGGATATAATCATGCAGTCCGCCCAAGGCCGGACTCGACTCTTCGTCGAGCAGTTCCACAGGTTCGTCCGGATGTGAACAAGACTTCACTTCCGACCGCCTCCTCTCCTCATGCTGCGGATGACACCGAGGTGGCGCCCCAAAAGGCCAAGCCAGAGGAGATGGACTGAGGCGCCGCAAGGCGCACCTCCTGACTCCAGCGAAGAGAGGATAAAACCCCTAAGGGCTTTAGGACCGGCCCGAGGCCGGACAGCGCACCGGAACCCTCAACGGTTCCGGCATCCGGCAGGCAGCCCCCTACTAAGAAGGGCAAGCCTACGACGCCGGTGTCCTCCATCCAACCGGAGGCACCGGATAATCTGCTGGAGGTGCTTAACGGCGCCTCCATCGACGAGGAGCACCGTACTATTATGAGTGCGGTGATCCAGAAGGTTCAGTCCGCCAAGAGCGGGCTGACCGAAGCTCGTGTGCCAGCCTTTCTAACAGGCTTTGAGGTACGATTAAGAAATGTAAAAATATTACCGCATAGACAAGAGCCTCGATGCTCAGTTGGTGTTCGAAAGAAAAGCCGAGCTGCAGATCGAAAAGATATATGCAGGAGTCTAACATAAATATGTCAATATGGTAATGCAGTTGTGTCACTTGACCTCTGCCAGACCGATCATGGAGGCCAATGTATTGAAATAAAGCCTCGAGCGGTCCGAGGACGAGCTCGGCCGTGCCAAGAAGCAGCTCGAGGACAAAGAAGGTAAGTAATACCTTATGTAAGCATATATAAAAAAATGTGGTTGCAAAAAAGATGACAGGATCAACGTGGGTATGCAGGGGCCACGAACGAGGTGGCGACCCTGAAGGAAGCGCTGTCCCAGGCCGAAAACAGTGCGGCCGTGGAGCGCACCGAGCGAGAGAAGCAAGAGGCGCGGGTGGCGGCGGTGCAGCAAGAGCTCCAGGCTCTCGTGGAGAAACACAAGAGTTTGGAGCGTGACTCGAAGACTCGAGAGTCCGAGCTCGCCTCGGCGCTTGAGAGCGCCAAATCTGCCAAGGCCGAAGCCCAAAAGCCCTCCAGAAATGGAGGCGATGAAGAAGATAGCGGCGGGTAAGGCATTTTCTATGCAAAGCAAGCACGCGAGAGTGAATTACTTGTTACTTACCCGAGTCTGGAGCTCTCCAGGAGCATTCGCAGATCTTCGCCGGAGTGTATCCGACGCAGCCGCATTCTACCAAGCCGAGGAGGGAAGCTCGACGAAGAAGGTGTTCTCGTCTCAGTATGCTGAGGCTGGACACCCGGTGCCCTTGAGCGACTAGCTGAAGCAGCTGGTCGAGCTCCATAAGGTGGCCGAACAGGCCATGAAGGGTCTCGCAGTCCGGCTGTGGCCCGGGGAGGCCATGCCTGGAAGCTACTTCGGGCTAGTAAGGCGGCTGGTGGATGCCTGTCCAAGGCTTGAAGTCATCGAGCGCCAGATGCATCGAAGGTGCTCAGGCTCTTTGCCCGTGCTAAAGAGCACTGGGGCAAGATGGACGCTGAGAAGCTTGTGACGGACGGACCACCGCTAGGGAAGGAGCATTGCAAGCCTGAGATGTATTATGAGGGCGTCCTGAAGGGTGCCCGCCGTATCGTGGATGAGTGCTCCAAAGATGTAATTTTTGAGTAAACTCGCATTTGTGATCCTGTTCGCTGAAAACTTGTTTCATATGCGCTAAGCAACACTTTTGAATTTAAAATATTACCTTTTGTGCGGCCGTTTATCAAAATTGAGAGATGGCGAGTCATCGGCTTCTGCCCCCATGCTGCGAGGGCTGGAGTGTTCGGGATAAATTTGATCGCTCTTTTTCCCATTATTGGGTCCTTCGAGGGAGGCGCCAACACAACGAATCTGAGGCAATCGGACTATAATGCTTGAACACTCACTTAGCCATAGAATTCTATAATTTTAAATTTCGCTAAGCCCCTAGTATTCGGAAGATCGAGTTCGGGCGCTATCCACGCCTAGGCCGGACAAAGCCAACTCCTCGCTCAAGCAGCATAAGTCTTTAGGGACTCAAAACCTCTCGAACAGCGACCAGCTCTCGCCTCTATCATGACGGGTCAGTTTTAGCTTTCTCCATCGAGGTGCTCAGCCGACTCAACCGAGGCACAATCGCAGTGGTTCTCCCAGTGCTACCTTAGCCGATATAACGGAACGTAAGGTACCAAAACATGAGAGCCGGGCAAACCCAACTATTGACCCAAGACATGATTCGGAGCCGATGCATATAATGCTATAAGTTCGGGGTGCCCCTCTCATGAGAGCGTTCGGACTTCTCACACCATATTCGGGGTACGTAAGCCCCTGGTGTATTGGCTGCACTAAAGTGTACGTTGCATAATGTCATAATCGAACATATATATATATATATATATATATATATATATATATATATATAAAGTAATGCAATAATAGATAAAAGCTATGCATTGTTTATTCAAGAAGTCTGCGGTAAAAGCAGAACGATACAAATTGTGCGATAAGCAAGAGATGGGACTATTTAACATGTCCCCCCTCCAAGGGCGAGCTGCGGGATTATATGTGAAACAAGTATACTGCTCGTTATAGAGACCACCTAGACACTCGACGTAGCTTTCTGCCTCCCTGGCTATTGCATTGTGTGTTTGGCAGTTATGCTGCCGGACAGGCCTTGCGGAGAGGGGAGTCCTGAAAGTAAGAAAGAAAGAAAAAAAAAGAATGACAAAATCAGGAGCCCCTTGTGCGGTTGAGCCGTATTTTGGGCGCATGCTGTCGTGCCTCCCCTATGCCCATGGTATTTCCAGAGCGTAGTTATGTACGCTGCAATCGGTTTCGCAATTTCGTGAGGGCTGGGGTTAGGGCCGCATTGCTACGCTGCGTTCAAAACGCGTGCCAGCGGTCTGGTTGTGAGTTACTCCGGCGCGCTTGACGGTGTCCGGACGCTTAATGGCCGGACTAGAGAATTGCCTTGACAGGCTGCTTTGTACTTCTCGCCATGAGGGTTGCCAGATGCTCCTCCGTCCGGAGAGAGCGTTCGGTGTTTCCATTGATCGTAATGACTCCTCGAGGGCCCGCATCTTGAGCTTGAGGTATGCGAAAAGTGCGGCACCGCATTGAACTTTGCGAATGCGGTTCGTCTGAAAGCAGGCGTGATAGCCACTGCAGAACGGGACTCTATCAAGATTAACTCCTCGCCGGAAATTATCCGGGATCCAAGACCACCTCAAGTGTAACTCGAGCCTGTACAGCTTGGCCTCTACACTGAATGACGCCTTTAAAGGTCGCCTTTGTGGGTTTAATCCTTGAGGGATCTATGCCCATTTTTTGCATCAGTATCCCGATAAAGCAGGTTCAGGGCTCTTTGTTGCCGTCCATAAGGACTCTAGTGAGGTGAAATCCGCCAATGATTGGATCTAAAACCAATGCGCGAATCCGCCATGGCGGATGCTAGTGGGGTGGTCCTTCAATCAAAAGTGATCGGGCAGAGGACCATGGGTTGAACTTTGGGGCGACTGGCTCCAACGCATATATCGTCCCTCGAGTGCACGCCCGCCTCCTTTTGGGTATGTGGGTTATGTATATCATGTTCACCGTCTGCACTTGTGGGGAAACCCTTCTGTCCCCTATTGTTCGGCGGCCGTGGCTCCTCCTCGCCATCGCTATGCAGCCCCTTGTCATTGTTTTCGGGCGCTTAACTTGCTCGTCGCTTGAACACCCAACAATCCTCGCTGGTGTGGTTGGCTGGTTTTTCGGGGTGCCGTGTATATGGCACGAGCGATCGAGTATTCGGTCCAAATTGGACGGGCCCGTGAGTATTTCTTTTGAATGGCTTTTTCGCTGACCGGTTTAGAGCCCTCAATCCGCATTAATCGCCAGATCCTCATGCACTGTCATTAATGCGGCGCTTTTGCTTGTTGCGACGCCGACCTGCCCATGTTGTCCTTGGTATCCGAATTACCAGGGACCTTGGTCATGTTGTTACTACGAGCTAGCCAGCTGTCTTCTCCCGCGCAAAAGCGGGTCATGAGTGCCGTGAGGGCTGCCATAGATTTCGGCTTTTCCTGTCCTAGGTGCCGAGAAAGCCACTCGTCGCGGATGTTATGCTTGAAGGCTGCAAGGGCCTCTGTGTCCGGACTGTCTACTATTTGATTTTTCTTCGTTAGGAACCGTGTCCAGAATTGTCTGGCTGATTCCTCTGGCTGCTGGATTATGTGCTTAGGTCATCGGCGTCACGGTGGTCGCATTATAGGTGCCCCGGAAGTTGTCGAGGAATGCGGCTTCCGTGTCCTCCCAACAACCAATTGATTCCTACCGGCAAGCTGTTAAGCCAATGCCGAGCTGGTCCTTTAAGCTTGAGTGGTAGGTATTTGATGGCGTAGATCGTCCCCTCAAGGCCATGTGGATATGAAGGAGATAGTCCTCGATCCATACCGCAGGGTCTGTTGTGCCATCGTATGATTCGATGTTTACGGGTTTGAAACCCTCGGGATTTGATGATCCATTACTTCATCTGTGAAGCATAGTGGGTGTCTTGGCGCCTACGTATTGGGCTATATCACGGCGTAGCTCAAATGAGCTTTGTTCATTGTGTTCGCCCGGCGGATTTACTATATCTGGCATGACGGTTATCGTCACGTGTCGGTGGGCGCCCACGCGATCCGTAGACCGATCTTGTTTGCCTTGCCCTGTCCTCGAATCTATCTCACATGTGTCCGCGATTTCCCGTGCCTTGGTATTCTTTGAGCGGCTACTGGAGTGCGGCTTGAGTGGAGGGCCGAGAGGCCTCTCTGTCATGGCCACGAGGTGGCCGGTCGGCCGTATCATGCGCTGGTGATGTAGGTCTAGGTGCTTCCCCCTCTAATCGAGGTAGCGACCTGCGTTTTGGGTAGCTCTTGGAGGGCGCCGAGTTCAGATTCTTCGACCGCAAGGACATCAGTCCATCTGTCGGCTAGCAAATCTTGGTCAGCTTTAAGCTGTTGCTGTTTTTTCTTGAGGCTGCTCGCCGTGGCCATGAGCCTGCGTTTGAAACACTCTTGTTCGACGGGATCCTCGGGCACGACGAATTCGTCGTCGTCGAGGCTTGCCTCGTCTTCGGAGGGAGGCATGTAATTATCGTCCTCTACCTCTCTGTCTGCCGCTCTCTCATGAGGGCTGGCTTCTCCATCCTCCCCGTGTCAATCCTCTTTGGAGGGGTTGTCTTTGGCACTTTCCGGGGTGTTATTGTCTCCGGTGCTGGAATCGCCATTTTTGCTGTGGCGAGATTTAGAGCGGCACCGCTGACGCCGGCGCTTAGGCTGTTTCTTGGAGGGGTCATCCTCCGTTGTTCCATCGTCGTTCCCTTCTTTTGGGGTGTCCACCATGTATATGTCATATGACGAGGTGGCCTTCCTGTGCCCTGTAAGCACTGGTTCTTGTTCGTCTCCTGCATCGTCGTCCATACCGTCAATGTCTTCGGAGTCGAAGTCGAGCATCGGTTAGATCATCGACGGTGGCTACGAAGTAGCTGGTGGGTGTGCTTTGAATTTCTTCATCATCCGCATCCCAACCTTCCTAACCATAGTCCGGCCAGGGCTCTCCTGATAAAGAGAGAGACTTTAGTGAATTCAGAATGTCGCCGAAGGGCGAGTGCTGAAAAACGTCCGCGGCGGTGAACTCCATTATCGCGCCAATCAGATTCGATTAAGGGGCGCGGAAGGTTCGTAGTCCGGAAAGGAGTCCCGCACTCGAGTCACGAAGCCTGCAGCGACAGGTATGGTGTTTGGCTCGATCGCCGTATAGATTGCAGCCCCGAGGCGGTGTCCAGCCACCCGCCCTCGAGCAGCGCAATCGGCTCCGAGCTAAGGGTCGGAGCGGACACCGTGCGGCCTCCGTGACACCGCTCGCGGCAGAGCTAGATCATGCCCATCGTAATAAAGGCGGGCGCGCTTTTGGCTGTGGCTCAACCCGTCGAAGATCAAGTCTCCGCGGACGCCGGCCGTGTAGTTCAAACATCCAAATCTAACTCGATGGCCAGGGCGTAGTATCTAATCTGCTCCAGATGGCCAAGCGAATTGGCCCGCAGCAAAGCCGCCGAACACGAAGATCTGTCCGGGAGAAAAGTCTCACCCGGACCGCGTCGTTGTTGATGATCGAAGAGCCATCGGGCCTAAAGGCAACGGCTACGCAGGAACTCTCAATGAAAGCACCAATGTCGATTGTCAAACCGCGGATCTCGGGTAGGGGTCCCGAATCTGTGCGTCAGGGCGGATGGTAACAGGAGACAAGGGACATGATGTTTTTACCTAGGTTCGGGCCCTCTCGATGGAGGTAAAACCCTACTCCTGCTTGATTAATATTGATGATATGGGTAGTACAAGAGTAGATCTACCACGAGATCAGAGAGGCTAAACCCTAGAAGCTAGCCTATGGTATGATGATTGTTCCTCCTACGGAGTAAAACCCTCCGGTTTATATAGACACCGGAGAGGGTTAGGGTTACACAGAGTCGGTTACAACGGAAGGAGATCTACATATTCGTATCGCCAAGCTTGCCTTCCACGCCAAGAAAAGTCCCATCCGGACACGGGACGAAGTCTTCAATCTTGTATCTTCATAGTCCAGGAGTCCACCCAAAGGTCATAGTCCGGCCATCCGGACACCCCCTAATCCAGGACTCCCTCACTCTCCCTCTCTCCTTGCTGGATCAAGGCACGGGAGACGTCACCGGGCTACACGTGTGTTGAACGCGAGGCACCGTTCTTGATTAGCTTAGATCGGATTCGCCGCGATCTGAATCGCTTCGTGAACGACTCCACCGACCGTGTTCTTGTAACGCTTCCGCATCGCGATCTTCAAGGGTATGAAGATGCACTCACCTCTCTTGCGCTAGGTCTATTGCGTAGATTCTATGCACGAGTAGAACACAAGTTGTTGTGGGCGTTGATTTTGTTCAATATGCTTACCGTTACTAGTCCTATCTTGTTTCGACGGTATTGTGGGATGAAGCGGCCCGGACCGACCTTACACGTACACTTATGTGAGACAGGTTCCACCGACTGACATGCACTTGTTGCATAAGGTGGCTAGCGGGTGCCAGTCGATCCCACTTTAGTCGGATCGGATTCGATGAAAAGTGTCGGGGATATAACTATTTGTGTAAGCCGCCCAGGAGGGGCCGGGTTACGTAAAGTGATTACTGTGACGGAAGCCCAAGTCCAAGCATGAAGATGGCGTCTCAACCAAGGGACTTAAGGCCCACAGCGACTTAAGGTCTGCTAGTAGTAAACCGCCATAATGGCAAGACTTGTATCATAAGGTAGACTTGACTAGTCACCGAGCGGACATTGTTTATAAGCGGCCGACTCAGAGCTGCTGTATGCCAACCCGTGTATATAAGGGGACGGCCTGTTGGCGGCTTGGGGCAAGAGACAACCAATCGAGAACCGGGCATAGCGTATCTCGCTCCCTGGTCATCGAAACCTCAAGCAATACCAACCAAACTAGACGTAGGCCTTACCTTCACCGTAAGGGGCCGAACTAGTATAAAACCTCTCGTGTCCTTTGTCCCGATTAACCCCGTTAAGCTTCCTAGTTACGATGGCTCCACGACTAAGTCCTTGCTGAGGACATCTGCCGTGACAATTCCACGATAGTTGGCGCCACCGTGGCTGCGCATGGTTGATTTGAGTTCTTGAAGGGCAGCTTCGAAGGGCTCAAGGGATACGCAGTGGGCCGGATGACCAAGAGTCATCGCGGCAAGATCTACATCGACAACGAAGGCTGGGGCCCCGAGGCCGACTCAATTGAGTATGGGTACCGGGTCCCCTTTGGCGGAATCCACGTTTTCTTCGACCGGATTGGTGAGCCGGGGCCTGAGCCGGACATCTGCACCGACCTCGTCGAGACGGCTCAGCGTGCGAAACCCGCCCAAGCTCAACCCGGCATGAAGCGAGTCTTTGTGGGCTGCATCCACGGAGAAGAGCTTTCTGGAGGACCCAAAGATGGTGGTGAGACAGCCGTCCACTCTGATGGTGATTCGTCCGCCGGTTCAACAGATTCTCTGTATCAAGTTCAAGATGTGGTGCTCGGGGGCTGTTCCGATGGCTTCAGTATTCCGGACCCTTGTGAGTCGCCGAATTGGGCAGGAGTCTTTATGGCTGGGACTCAACCCGGACAAAACTCTACAGCCGCGGCTGCAATCACTGTCGGGTTAGGAGCGGCCGGGGCAGGAGGCCCCGCGCGCACGCCGGCTCAGGTGCTGATAGATCTTATGGACAAATTGACAGCCCTGTTAACCACCACGGTTATTCCTGCAAATCTAGATGAACATAACGCGGAGGTGGCAAAGGTGCGTGAGGAGATAGCCTTTGCAAAAGAGGCCTTGGCGGCCGAGGACACCAAAGTTAGTCATGGAGCGGCTGTTTTGATGCACGGGCGCAGCGACTCCGGTCAAAGGCTTTCCAGCTTAACATGAGTCTAAATGCGTCCAATGAGGTGATGAGAAGGAGACATCAGAAGACCCAGTCCCGTCTGCCTCCGGTTTACGATCCTCGGAATCTCTTCACGACACCCGGAGCTGGTCCTAGCAATCCGCCTGCCAATCAATTTATGACACCCGGAGCTGGAGGGCCAGCTCAGCGCCGCGAGATGCCGCCTCCTCATATGAGCATGGCACCGCCACGTTATGTGCCGATACCGGAGGGTCACTGTCGGTGTCAAAACCGGCGGATCTCGGGTAGGGGGTCCCGAACTGTGCGTCTAGGCGGATGGTAACAGGAGACAAGGGACACTATGTTTTTACCCAGGTTCGGGCCCTCTCGATGGAGGTAAAACCCTACTCCCGCTGATTAATATTGATGATATGGGTAGTACAAGAGTAGATCTACCACGAGATCAGAGAGGCTAAACCATAGGAGCTAGCCTATGGTATGATCGTTGTTCGTCCTACGGACTAAAACCCTTCGGTTTATATAGACACCTAATAGGGTTAGGGTTACACAGAGTCGGTTACAATGGTAGGAGATCTACATATCCGTGACGCCAAGCTTGCCTTCCACGCCAGGAAAGTCCCATCCGGACACGGGACGAAGTCTTCAATCTTGTATCTTCATAGTCCAGGAGTCCGGCCAAAGATGATAGTTCGGCTATCTGGACACCCCCCAGTCCAGGACTCCCTCAATAGCCCCTGAACAAGGCTTCAATGACGACGAGTCCGGCGCGCATATTGTCTTCGGCATTATAAGGCGGGTTCCTCCTCCGAATACTTCATAGAAGATTTTGAACACAAGGACAATGTCCGGCTCTACAAAATAATTTCCACATAACACTGTAGAGAGAATAATATTTACACAAAATCAATCTGCTGACGTATTCCGCGGCGTGCCATCACGCCACGGCCAAGTCTTCGTTCGAATCGTTTTTAGTGTACCACCTCAGCGTGTTTAGCGAGGCGGTTTCCTTGGCACGTCTTGTCAAAGCAGAGATCGTGTGCCCCTTATTCCGGGATTCTCATCAATACGGATGTGGGTAACCGGATCGTGCCCATTGGCACGCCTCCTCTATCGGCGAGTCCCGAACGGTCACGGAGGGCTCTTGGTATTCAACCTCTTTATAACGAGACCAAGGCCCGCTCCTTTCTTTCAATATCAGTCGAATCCGCCCCTCGCTTCAAGTTCCAACACCCAAAGCTCCAGATTCAGGCGCTTCGAACCTCCGAGGATGTCCGGCTCCGACCTGCAAGGCCGGTGGATGCCTTCCTCCGTTACGTAAGAAGACGTGCTAAGGCTGAGAGACGCCCGATATCTAACCGGCGAAATTTCTCATAGCTGCCTGCCCAAGGGCAGGTTATTCCTACTCCCAAGCCTGGTGAGAGCGTGGTGTTCGTGTCCCACTTCCTTCGGGTTTAGGCTTCCCGATGGACCCCTTCGTATGGGGGGCTCATGTTTTATTACGGGCTGGAATTCCATGACTTGAATCCGAGTCCATCCTCCACATCTCGTCATTCATTGTCGTATGTGAAGCCTTCCTCCATATTACCCCTCACTTTGGATTGTGGCTCAAGACCTTCAAGGTGGAGCCGAAGATGATCGAGGGCAACAGCCAGAAAAGTGAGGGGCGGTCATAAGCAAGTGTGTTGATGCTCCGTGGCCCGAGGGATCTTTTTCAGAGGAGCTTGGTTTGTGTAACGGAGTGGTTTTATATCACCGCTCCCAGGGGCACCAAATGGGTGGCGCTACCCGCCTTCCGCTCAGTTCCACCACAGCGGCTGGCATCATGGGTTAACGGGGGGCTCGACTGGGGGCCGTCCAAGGACGTTTCTCTGTTGCAGGGCCGTATTCGAGACCTCCAGAAAAGAGAGGTCAATCTGGTCGTGGCGACGCAGGTTATGTTAATTCGGCGCCTTTCTGCTCGCAAACGCCGCCCCACCGGCCTCAGGCGAAGCTTAATCCGGAGGGACCACGAGCTCTCCAACATTTTATGGGCGCGACGCCTGTGGAGATGTATAAACTGTTCTTCGGATCACAAGAGAAGTGTCCGGACTTGACCGAGGATGCAGGACTAAGCTGCAATCGCCTGTGATACTCAAGTAAGTAGTCCTGTAACCGGACAGGCTGTTCATTCATTTATCATATATATGCCCTTTAAGGGAGCTGTTTCTTGAACAGAGTGGATAGCCAAGGCAAAGTTGATAAGGTGTCCGGCTCCCCTCCCAGAGACCACGCCGGATCCTATGCTGACCAAGATGTTGAAGGCCGCGCCTTTTGAAGAAGGCGGAGGGGGAGCCGCGAAACAACTGCCTCCACGAAGGAGGTTTTCAAGGAAGGAGGAATCAAGGATCCTACCTTCCGAGGGGAGAAGAGGACCGCCTCAAGACCCGGAAGCCAAGGCCTCAAAGCGGGAAAGAAGTCTTCATCAGACAGTCCGGCTGGGAAATACCCCAGCCGCACTATTTCCCCGAGGGATCAGCCCTCCAAATGAGCCGTAAGTAAAAAGAAGGGGTCTTGGGAATAAAGGATATCCTGTATTTATTTCAAGATAACCGAAATTTTACCTTGTAGTTCGGATCTCAGCCCTTCAGCAGAGCTCGTCTTCGGGGATCTTCGTCCGACATGATAGAGAGCGAACGCCTCCACCTATCGCGCTTTCACGCGAGGCGGGGATCCCGAGGTGTCGTCACAGAAGAGTTTCCCGATTCCGCGGGGCGGAAGGTCCGCGCCAACCTGGCGCTACGGCCGGAGGAGCTGAAGGACCTGCTCGGGCGAGTGTCTATCTCAGAAGATCACTGTGCGCTAATGGCTACGGTGATTGAAAGAATTGCATCCGCTGAGAGCGGATTGCACGAAGCCGCCAGAAGTTTACTGACGGGGTTTGAGGTACAAGAGAAAAAAGATGATGTATCTTCTGACAGTTATGCATATAGAATGCGCCCTGTATAGATAGTAGCCCTCGAGAATCGGTATGTTGTCAAAACCGACAGCGCCGAGGATCATAATCTCGATACTAACATGTCGCCATTCCTATGTAGGTGGCGGGCGTCCGGTGGCCAGTCGGATCGACGAATTCTGCCGAACTAAAGCGGCAACTTGGCGAGGCGGATGCGACATCGCTACCGGGTCAATAAACGGTTTGACGAGTCACAAGGTATGCGACTTCTCCACGGGCACCTGGTAAGGGAGCTTGACGCCCATGCCTTACTACTTGTATGTTGTAATGCAGATGGCGCAGCTGCCATGGAGAGGCTGCGGGCGGAACTCGCCCGAGCTAAATAGCAAGCCCGAAAGAGTAATGTGGCCGCTTTAAAGGCGGCCGAAGAGCTGAAAGTTTAACGGCTGCTCATCGCCGGGTTAAAGAGGAAATGGCCAATATGGCCCTGAAGCTGAAGGATGCTACCGACCGCTGCTGGGTTCTTGAAAAAGAACGTCAAGCGGAACAAGAGGGCCCGAAAAAGGCCACCGCCGAAGCCAAGGATGCCCGTTCCGCTGCGAGAGCTGCCAAGGAGGAGCTGAGTCAGGTCGGGGATATTGTGGCTGGAAAACCGCTTTCGCGGAGGAAATATACGGATCCGAACTATGCTCGCTTGGATAAGGTGTGGAGTTCGGAGGATGCTTATCTCGACTTAGCGGCGAAAAGCTGCGACGCGATTGAGCACTTCCGAGGCCGAAGGGGCACGTAAGAAGAGCTATTTTGGTCGCAATTCCATAGTCCGGGCGCCCTCTTCCGCTGGTCGATCGGTTGGCGAATGGGCCGAGCTGAATCGATTATCCGGACTTGCCATGAAGCATGTCATGACTCATTTGTGGCTTCAAGCGGACCCCAGCCGAAGAGTTATTTTGGCTTAGTGCAGCAGTTCCTTGGTGTGTTATCACAGACGACGCAATGAAGCGGTCGGCGTGTATTGAGGGGCGGATGGCTCTTCCCCGTGTCAAGGCATATCTGGCTGAGATGAAGGCCACCGATATCGCGTCCTCGCATTCGGACGGAAGCGAGTAGCGATCGGCGCTATTTTGAGGAAGTTCTTCCAGCGCTGCTTAATAGAGACGCAGTGCTCGAAGGATGTTATGTTTGAATAACATGTGTAATTTTATGAAACAGCGTTTCGATTTAATGTAAGAGCTTTTTATACTTGTTCCTTCAAGTAGCAAACTACCTCCTGTGCGGCCATTAATGTATATGTGTATATAACCTGAAAGATGGCAGTCCTTGGTGAGATAGTCCTGGATTAGGGGGTGTCCGGATAGCCGGACTATCATCATCAGCCGAACTATCATTGGCCGGACTATCATCATCGACCGGACTCCAAGACTATGAAGATACAAGATTGAAGACTTCTCCCGTGTCCGGATGGGACTTTCCTTGGCGTGGAAGGCAAGCTTGGCGATACGGATATGTAGATCTCCTACCATTGTAACCGACTCTATGTAACCCTAGCCCTCTCCGGTGTCTATATAAACCGGATGGCTTTAGTCCGTAGGACTAGAACATCAACAACCCTTACAATCATACCATAGGCTAGCTTCTAGGTTTTAGCCTCCTTGATCTCGTGGTAGATCCACTCTTGTAAACATCCACAATATCAATATCAATCAAGCAGGACGTAGGGTTTTACCTCCATCAAGAGGGCCCGAACCTAGGTAAACATCGTGTCCCTTGTCTCCTGTTACCATCCGCCTAGACGCACAGCCTGGGACCCCTACCCGAGATCCGCCGGTTTTGACACCGACATTGGTGCTTTCATTGAGAGTTCCTCCTGTCGTCACCGATAGGCTTGATGGCCTCTTCAATCAACAACGATGCAGTCCCGGGTGAGACTTTTCTCCCGACAGATCTTCGTGATTCGGCAACAAGACCGTGGGCCAACTCACTTGGCCATTTGGAGCAGATCGAAGCTACGCCTGGCCGTCGTGTCAGGTTTGGAAGCCTAAACTTCACGGCCGATATCCGCTGGGACTTGATCTTCGGTGGATCTGAGCCACAGACAGCGTGCTGCCGCTGTCACGATGGGCATGACCTAACTCACGCCGGACAGCACCTTGAGGTCAAGACACGAATCCGCTCCGACTTATAGTCCGGAGCCGATTGCTCGAATCGAGGACGGATGGCTGGACACCGCCTCGGGAGCCGCAACTTCTACGGTGATAGAGCCGAACACTTACCTTGTCCCGCATAAAGCTCATGACTCCGAGGTGCCGGACTCTCTGCCGGACTCCGAACCTCCTGCGCCCTGCCAACGAATTCGATTGGGCGCCGATCATGGAATTCACCGCTGCGGACATCTTTTCAGCACTCGCCCTTTGGCGATATCAGAATTCATCAAGCATCTCTCGCTATCCGGAGAGCCCCGGCGAAGCTACGGCCAGGATGGTTGGGACGCGGACGACGAAGAAATTCGAGCCCACCCACCACCCACTTCAGAGCCACCGCCGATTTATTTAACCGACGATTTCGACCACGACTCAAGACATCGACGGTATGGACGACGATGCCGGAGACTACCAAGAACCGTGCCTACAGGACACCTTTGGAAGACCACCTCATAATACGACATATACATGGTGGACACCCCAAAAGATGGGGACGGCGAAGAAGCAGCGGAGGCCGATTCCTTAAAGAAACAGCCAAGCGCCGGCTGACGCCGGGCCAAGCCGCTCTAAATCCCGCCCACGGCAAGAATGGAGATTCCGCACGAGATAATAACACCCCGTAAAGTGCCGAAGACAACTCCTCCAAGCACGATCCAAATGTAGGAGGAGGCGTAAGCAAGTCCTCACGAGAGGGTGGCATTTAAGAGGTCGAGGATGACAATTACTTACCTCCCTCCGGAGACGAGGCAAGCCTCGACGACGACGTAATTGGCCGTGGCCCGAGGATCCCGCTTAACAAGAGCGCTTTCAGACGCAGCTAATGGCCACGGCAAACAGCCTAAAGAAAAGCAGCAATAGCTTCAAGCTGATCAAGACCCATCGGGCCGACAGATGGACCGAGGTCCTCGCATGACGAAAAGTATGAACTCGAGCGCCCCCTCCAAAAGTTACCCAAAACGCAAGTTGCTCCCCGATTAGAGGAGGAAGCATCACCAGCGCAATACGGCAGACCGACCACCTCGTGGCGCGATAGAGAGGCGGCAAGCCCTCCACCAAAACCGCACTCCCAAGATCGCTTCAAAAAGCAGGAAGCCACGGGGAACGCTACGGACTTGCGAGATGTATTGGAGGACAAGGCAAGACAATCCAGATCTATCTATGGATCATGTGGGCGCCCACGACCCACGCATTTAATACCGTCGCGCCCGGATACAACTACTCCGCCGGGCCAACACAGCAGACATAACGCTCTCGAAGCTACGCCGTGATATTGCTCAATACAGAGGCGCCAGACACCCGCTATGCTTCATCGACGAAGTAATGGATCATCAAATCCTCAAGGGTTTAAACCTGCTAATATCGAATCCCACGATGGCACAACCGACCCGCGTTTCGATTGAGGATTATCTTCTCCATATACACATGGCCCGCGGCGACGATCTTCACGCCATCAAATATCTCCCGCTCAAGCTTAAAGGACCAGCTCGGCATTTGCTTAACAGCCTGCCCGCAGAGTCAATTGGATGCTAGGAGGACCTGGGAGCCGCATTCCTCGACAACTTCCAGGGCACGTATGTGCGACCACCGGACGCAGATGACCTAAGCCACATAATGCAGCAGCTGCATTTAATCGCCAGCAATTGGACACGGTTCTTAACAAAGAAAAATCAAATCGCCGATCGTCCGGATGCAGAGGCACTCGCTGCCTTCAAACATAACATCCGTGACGCAGTGGCTGGCCCGCACCTAGGACAGAGAAGCCGAAATCCATGGCAGCCCTCACATCACTCATGACCCGGCTTCAGGCGGGAGAGGATAGCTGGCTAGCTTGCAGCAACAACCTCAAAGAAAACGCTGGCAGTCCGGATACCAAGGACCGCAACGGCAGGTTGCGCCGAAACAAAACAAACGCCGCATTAACGGCGACAAGAATGAGGATACGGCAGTCAACGCCGGATTCCGAGGCTCTAAACCCGTCAACGGATGAAGCCATTCAAAAGAACCACTCCGGGCCCGTCCAATTTGGACAGAATACTCGACCGCTCATGTCAAATACATGGAACCCCCGAAAAGCCAGCTAACCACACCAACAGAGATTGTTGGGTATTCAAGCAGGCATGCAAATTAATCGCCGTATTCAAGCAGGCAGGCAAATTAATCGCCAAAAACAGGGACAAGGGGCTACACAGCGATGACGAGGAAGAGACCCGGCCGCCGAACAACAGAGGACAAAAGGGATTCCCCCTCAAGTTCGGACGGTAAACATGATATACGCAACGCATATTCCCAAGAGGGAGCGGAAGCGTGCACTAAGGGACGTATACGCGATGGAGCATGTCGCCCCAAAATTCAACCCATGGTCCTCTTGCCCGATCACTTTCGATCGAAGAGACCATCCGACCAGTATCCGCCATGGCGGATTCGCCGCATTGGTTTTAGACCCAATCGTCGATGGATTTCACCTCACGAGTCCCGATGGACGGCGGCAGAGTTCTGAACCTGCTTTATCGTGATACAAAGGCGCAAGATGGGCATAGACCCTTCAAGGATTAAACCTACAAAGACAACCTTCAAAGGCGCTCATACCAGGTGTCGAGGCCAATTGTACAGGCTCGCCATACACCGGAAGTGGTCTTGGATCCCTGACAATTTCCAAGCGAGGACTTAATCTTTGACATAGTCCCGTTCCATGGCGGCTATCACGCTCGCTTTCGCATTTCCAACCGCGTTCATAAAATTCAACGCTGTGCCGCATTATCCATACCTTAAGCTCAAGATGCCAGCCCTCGTGGAGTCATCACGGTCAATGGAAACACGGAATGCTCCTCCGAACGGAGGAACATACAGCAGCTCGCGCGTAAGTACTGAGCAACCTTTTAAGGCAGTTTTCGAGTCCGGCCGTTAAACGACCGGACACGCCAAACGCTACCGGAGCAACATCAACCAAGACCACCTAGCACGCTCCGAGCACGCCAGAGCAATGCGGCCTCAACCCCAGCCCTCGCAAAATTGTAAGAGAAACTCTCCACAGACATAATTATGCCTTGGAGATACCATGGGCATAGGGGGAAAGGCACAACCACAACAGACCCAGAGTGCGGTTCGACCACACCAGGGGCTCCATAGTGTGTCGCTCTTTATTCTTTTATTTTTCACTTTTTTATACAGAACTCAGTCCGGCGGCGAACCTGCCGAACTCATGATGCAACAGCCACGGAAGGACAAAGGCCGCGACAAACACTCAGGTGGTCTCCATCACGAGCATTAAATTTGTTACATACAACAGTCCGCGGCCTACCCCTGGAGGGAGACGCTTAATTCGCCCAATCCGTTGCTTTCCGCACTATTTGTATCATTCCGCACTCATAGCATATCTTCTCGAATAAAATGCAGCACCTTTTTGCCTATAATTGCATTACCTTATATATACATATATGTTCATTTACGACATGTTGCATCCGTACACTTTGGTACGGCCAAATACACCAGGGGCTTACGTTCTCCGCATTATGGTGTGATAAAGTCCGCACACTTTCACAAGTGCGGCACCCCGAACTTATAGCATTATATGAATCGGCTCCGAATCATGTCTTGGGTCAATAGTTGGGTTTGCCCGGCTCCCATGTTTGGCACATTATGTTCCATTTATCGGCTAAGGTAGCACTGGGAGAACCACTGCGACTGCGCCCCGGTTGAGGCGGATCAACGCCTCAAAGGGAGAAAGCTAAAACTGACTGTCATGATAAGGAGAGACTGGTCGCTGTTCGAGAGGTCCTTTCGGGTCCTTAAAGACTCACGCCGCTTCCAGCTAAGTTCGAAAATGTCCGATGAAGGCGTGGATAGCGCCCCAATTCGGTCTTCCGAATACTAGGGGCTTCGCCTAAATTTAAAATTATAGAATTCTATGGCTAAGTGAGAGTGTTCAAGCACTATAAGTCCGGTTGCCTTGTTCGTTGTGTTGAGCGCCTCCCTCGATGGACCCAAAAATGGGAACTAGAGCGCCAAGTTTATCCCGAACACCTCGGCACTTTCGTGGCATGGGGGCTGAAGCCGACGACTTGCCATCTCTCGTAATTAATAAACGGCCGCATGTAAGGTAATATTTTAAATTAACAAGCGTTGCTTAGCGCATATGAACAAAGTTTTCAGCGCATGTGATAACACATTGCGAATTCACTCAAAAATTACATCCTCGGGGCACTCATCCGCAATCTTGCGGGCACCCTTCAGACAGCCTTATAGTAGATTTTGAGCGCACGATGTTCCTGTTCACCGGTGGCGCTGTCGCTGATTAGCTTCTTCGCATCCAGCTTGTCCCAATGCACCTTTGCGCAGCAAGGGCCCGACGAAAGCACCTTCAATACAAAGTGAGCGCTTGATAACCTCCACCCAGGGCACGATCCACCAGCCGCCGACGAGGTCAAGTAGCTCCTGTGCATGGCCTCTCCGTGCCACACCGGACTATGAGGCCCTTCATGGCCTGCTCGGCCACCTTAGGAAGCTTCGACCAGCTGCTTCAGCTGGTCGCTAGGGGGCACCGGATGGCCGGCCTCAGATATCTTGAGACCGTAAGACCTTCTCCGCTGAGCTCCCCTCCTCGGCTCGGTAGAATGCGGCATCGCAGACACGCCCGAGGCAGATCTGCAAACGCCTCGAGAGCTCCAATTCGGTAAGTAACACGTAATTTACATTCACATGCTTGCTTTGCATGAAAAATGCCTTACCCACCGCTATCTTCCTCATCAACTCAATCTCCTGAAAGGACTTATGGGCCTCGGCCTTGGCGGTTTTGGCACTTTCGAGAGCCGAGGCAAGCTCGGACTCTCGAGTCTTTGAGTCACGCTCCAAACTCTCATGCTTTTCCATGAGAGCCTGGAGCTCTTGCTGAACCACCACCACCCGCGCTACCTGCTTTTCTCGCTTTGCCTGCTCAGGGTCAAGATTATGCTGTCGCGGACACGGCCTCCTTCTGTGGTCACCACCACTGCTCGTGGCCCCGCAGCATCTACGTTATCCTTGTTATTTTTGTTGCAACCTAAATCCTTTTCTCAAGGTACAAGTTCAAAGCGGTGTTACTCACCTTCTTTATCCCGAGCTGCTTCTCGAGCGCGGCCGAGCTCTTGCTCGGACCGCTCGAAACTCCTGCTTCAAAGCACCGACCTCCGCTGGTCTGGCGAGAGGTCGGCGGCGCAGCCTGCAACCCATGTTGACATAATTTTTAGCAACCCTGCGTATATCTTCTTTTTCAGATCCTCGGTCCGCTTTTCTTTCCGAACACCGAACCGAGCATCGAGGGCTACCGTCTATGCGGTATTACATTGCATATTTTTAACTTCTTACCTCAAAGCTCGATAGAAGGCTCCTGCAGGCTTCGTCGGCCCGCTCTTGGCGAAGCTGCACTTTTCGATCACCGCACTCATAATAGTGCGGTGTTCTTCCTCAATGGAAGCGCCTGCAGCGCCTCCAACAAATTGCTCGGCGCCTCCGGTTGGGCCGGAAGCCGCCGGCGTCACTGATCTTGCCCTTCGCTCGAAGGGCGCTTGGACTCGGAACCACTGCGGGTTCTGATGTGGAGTCCGGCGCAAAGTCCGGAGGACGCCTTGCGGCGCCCGAGCCTCCCCGATGGGTCCCTTCTTGGGATCCCACCTCGGTGTCCTCGGTGTCGCGAGGGGTGGAGGCGGTCGGGATGGAGTCTACATCCGACGCAGCCAACGACCCGCTCGAAGAAGCAGGGAGATCATCACTGGCCGGACTACAGGCAGCATGCGGCATTAGAATGACACTATGTGACGCAGAAAGAGAAATTATAACTCATTCAGGAATCCGGATACTTACGATCTCGCCGGAGGCCTGGCCCTTGAAGGCCATTCTTCCTCGCCAACGTTGATGTTGGCGGAGCTGTCCGGGAATAGTCCTTCCCCTCTTTGACCCTTCGGCCTCCCCTGTTGGGAAGCCTTCCTCTTCCTCTCTCCCTCCTCCGGGAGAGAGTCCTCTTCTCCTCCTCGTTTGGGAGGAGTCCGCCCGAGTCGTCGGACACCTGAAAACGGGCACTCTTTCGAGCACCCGTGGCCTCCTTCTTGGCCTTCTTCTCCCGGCACCATGTGCGGTGCCGGAACCAGCAGCCCCGCTGAGCAGGCGTCCACTGGATTTTCTGGCATAGGAGCCGGGCAGGTAATCTGCTCCGCCTTCCTCATCCAGTCCTGTCAAAGGAAAAGGGGAAATTAAAACCCGCATGGAGTCAAACTATGAGAAACAAGTGTCCCGTTAAGGGGTAGAATCACCTACCTCGTCGGCCTGGCTCAAGGCCATGAAATCTCGCGATCTTGATCGCGGATGCGAGGGGCTTCGGCGTTGAACAGCACCTTCCAGCGCCTTCGTGCGTTGTGTCAAGAGCTTGTTCAGGCTCGTGCTGTTCCGGATCGAACTCCCACAGATTGAATGCCCGCTCTTGGCATGGGAGAATCCGCGACGAGCATGACTTGGACCACGTTAACCAGCCTGAGCTTCTTCGACAGCTTCTCGACACAGCTTGGAGTCCCGTCGGCTCCTCCGAACTGCCCCACAAGAAGCCCTTCTCTTTCCGTGAGGTGAGCTGCGTGGAATACCAGATCTGAACTCGGGGCCGCCGCCCATGTAGGGTCACGCAGCTCGGTGATATAGAACCACCCCGATTGCCACCCCTTGACGGATTCCACGAAGGCCCCTTGAACTAAAGGACATTGGGCATCTTGCCCAACATGGCGCCCAAGACTCCGCTTTGAGTGCCCTTTCACAACCTTCGGCTTGACATTGAAGGTCTTGAGCCACAAGCGAAGTGGGGCCGGATGCAGGAAGGTTTCGCATACCTGACGATAAACGCCGTGATTTTGTGGATGAAGTTTGGCGCCTGATCTTGTAAATCCAGGCCGTATTATAACATGTGCCCCCTGACAACGGGGTGAAGTGGAAAGCCCAGTCCGCTGAGGAAGTGGGGAAGAAAGACGACCCTCTCATGGGGCCTGGGGTGGGGATGAGCTGCCCTCGTCGGGCAGCCGGTCGCGATGTCGCCGGAAAGGTATCCGCGCCACAGTTTTGCGATAATGCTCCTCAACGGTGGAGGCCAACCATTTACCTCCCGCTCCCGACATGGTCGGAGAAGGTTGAGACGAGATGTGCGAACTTGGGCGCTGGAGCTCGAAAAGTCTTGCGGAGATGGATAAGCAAAGGAGGAAGAAGGCGAGGTGAGAAGGTGAATCCTTATCCCTTATATGGGCGGAAGTCTTACGCGTCCCCCACCGGCCTGGTAAAACTCGCTTATCCCCCAAGCGTCACCATCAATGGCGCGGTTGGGTTACCCACGTCCGTATGGATGAGAATCCCGGATTAAGGGGAAACACGATCTTTGCTTCGACAAGACGTGCCAAGGAAACCGCTTCGCTAAATGCTACCGAGGTGGTAAAGTAAGAAACAATTCGAGTAACGGCTTGGTAGTGGTGTGACGTCATGCCACAAAAAACGTCAGCAGATTGAACTTGTGTATATATTATTATTCTCTCTACGGTGGAATGTGGAAATTATTTTGCAGAGCCGGACACTATCCTGGTGTTCACAATCTTCTATCATTGTAGGAGGAACCAGCCTTGCAATGCCAAGCAATATACGCCACGGACTTATCGTCATTGAAGCCTGGTTCAGGGGCCTACCGAGGAGTCTCGGATTAGGGGAGTGTCCGGATAGCCGGACTACCATCATCCGCCGAACTATCATTGGCCGGACTATCATCACCGACCGGACTCCAAGACTATGAAGATACAAGATTGAAGACTTCTCCCCGTGTCCGGATGGGACTTTCCTTGGCGTGGAAGGCAAGCTTGGCGATACGGATATGTAGATCTCCTACCATTGTAACCGGCTCTATGTAACCCTAGCCCTCTCCGGTGTCTATATAAACCGGATGGCTTTAGTCCGTAGGACTAGAACATCAACAACCCTTACAATCATACCATAGGCTAGCTTCTAGGGTTTAGCGTCCTTGATCTCGTGGTAGATCCACTCTTGTAAACATCCACAATATCAATATCAATCAAGCAGGACGTAGGGTTTTACCTCCATCAAGAGGGCCCGAACCTGGGTAAACATCGTGTCCCTTGTCTCCTGTTACCATCCGCCTAGACGCACAGTTCGGGACCCCCTACCCGAGATCCGCCGGTTTTGACACCGACACTTGGCTTCAGCCCCCACGCACATAGTGCGGGGGTGTTTGCAAAAAGGCTCATTTTCACACTTAATCCAACGTCTTGGTCCTGTAAAGAAGGTGATAGCGTAGCAAACTAGGCAACCGGACTATAATGCTTTATCACTTTCACTTAGCCATAGGGGTTCGATGGTGGGGCTATCAGATAGCCCCTAGGGGCACCGCGCTCTCCCGAGTTCGGGCGCCAGATGTGCCTGACCGGGAAACGGTCCGTCGTTAATGCGGAGGAATTCTAAACATTCCTGTGGGTCATCGAGTGGTTGAGCAATCTCACGCTACATCATGACAGTCAGTTTTCGGCTTTCTCTCCTGAGGTGCTCACCAGGCCGAACTGGGGCACAATCGCAGTAGTTCTCCTGGTGCCGCATTAGCCAATAAAACGGAACGTATGGCAGCAAAACACAGGAGCCAGGCAAACCCAACATTTGACCAAAGACATGATTCGGAGCTGATGCATATAAGGCCTAACTCGAGACGCCGAACACTCCCTAAGGTATTCGGTCTTTATGAAAACGGGCAGAACAATGCCCTAAGCCCCTCGTGTCCAGGTACGCGCAAAAATTCTGACGCGGCCGATGCCAAAACGCCAGCCTCCTCCTCGGTTATAGCAAGAAACCGGGGGATGTGTATCAACAAGAGACAGTAAAAAAGGTTTACGCAGGGTCTTAATCTGAAAAGAATCCTTGCAACGGGTCCCTCTCGCACGCTTATACTGTGTCTCCGCGCAGCCGTATCCTGGACGGGTGTAGCATGGTGTTCATCTGTAAAAGAGAAGAACTTAGTTTGAAAAAAGATCGTGCGGATATTTAATTGGAAATAATCATAGTACGATTCAAAAATGAATAAAATTGAGCTTTATTATCTCTTGTTGTAGATGTGTGGAGCCCCTTGTAAGGGGGGTATGTGGCTAGTAAGCGTCATGTTTATTTATGCCGGACTCACCTAACCGTGTCCGGGGTCTGAACGACCTACTTTAGACGCTTTTGGCCAGTAAGGCCGTATTAGTGTGAGGCTTGTTAAGGAAGTCTCACATTTTTTCCTTGAGGGACACGCGCAGCTTCCCCTTAATGAAATGATGCCTCGTGGACCAGGCATTTTAAGTTTAAGAGATGCATAGTGCGGTGTTGCGTTAAAGCGGGCGAAAGCTTTGCGTCCCATTAGTGCTTGATGGCTACTTTTAAATGGGCGATGTGGAAGACCAACTTTTCGCGACGGAAGTTGTCGGGTGAGCCTAACATAACTTCCAATAGTAGGGAGCCCGCATTACAATGGGCGTATGTGCCTGGCATTATTCCTTGGAAGGAAGTGTTGCTATGCTTAATCCTGTTTGGGTCTATCCCAATATTGCGGATTGTGTCCTGGTATAGCAGGTTTAAATCACTGCCGCTGTCCATTAGGACTTGCGTAAATTGAAGACCGTCGATTATAGGTTCTAGTATCAAGGCAGTCCATCCTGCGTTCCGGATACTTTCGGAGTAGTCCTGATGGTCGAAGGTGATTGGTTTTGACAACCAGTGTTGGGACTCCGCTGGGGTAGACTGTGCGGCGCGTAATTCAATGGGCGCCGCTCTATTTTCCCCTTTGGTTACTTGAAGTAAGTTTACTATTTTGACCTCTTGTGGGAAATTCTTTTGTTTTCCGGGGCTCTGCTTGTGGTGCTCGTCATCATCCTCACTTGGTGTGTCGAGCCCCTTGTGTTCGGCGTTGAGTCTACCGGACTGCTTGAAGACCCAACAATCTCTGTGGGTATGGTTTGTCAGCTTCCCGGGGGTACTGTGGATTTGGCGTATCCTGTCCAGGATTTTGTTTAAGTTGGATATCTCATCGCTGTTATCCTTAAGGGCAGTTTTTTATTGTTCTCGCCATGAGCTTTTGAATCCGGCATTGATCGCCGCTCTTTGGACTGTTCCCTTAATCCGGCTCTGGTCCTTGCTGCGTCGTGGTTTCCCATTCCCATCCTTGACTTGGATGTACTTGGGTCATTGGTGCTGCATCTTGCTAGCCAATATCCACTCCGCCAGCATAAGCGGGTCATGAGGCTTGTTAGTGTGGCCATTGTTCTTGGCTTTTCCTGGCCAAGGTGTCTGGCGAGCCATTCGTCTCGGACGTTGTGTTTAAAAGCTGCTAAGGCTTCGGCGTCCGGACAGTCGACTATTTGGTTCTTTTTGGTGAGGAACCTGTTCCAGAATTTTCGGGCTGACTCACCGGGCTGTTGGGTTATGTGACTTAAATCGTCTGCGTCCGGAGGTCGGACATAGGTTCCCTGGAAATTGGCCCGAAAAGCATCCTCAAGCTCTTCCCAACTACCAATGGTGTTTTCGGGGAGGCTTTTAAGCCAATGCCGGGCTGGCCCTTTGAGCTTGAGGGTAGGTATTTTATGGCGTGGAGATCATGTCCTCGGCCATGTGTATGTGGAGGATATAATCCTCAATCCGCACTCCAGTGGTCTGTTGTTCCGTCGTATGCCTCTCGTTTATGGGTTTGAATCCCGCTGGGAATTCATGATCCAGCACCTCATCGGTGAAACATAGAGGGTGCGCAGCGCCCCTGTATTTGGGTATGCCGTGATGTTCGGACACTTGACGTGTTGTATTGTTTGCTAGAGCTTGTTTCCTTGGCCCATATATAGATCTGACTGGGCCATCCTTTTGGTGTGAATCCTTATGCGGATCGCGTGCCGGCTTGTGTGCGGCGCCGCTTGCCACTCTATGTGTGCCATGTGGTCGTCTACCCGACCGGGCGGTCTCTTTGGTTTTTGATCGTGGGGGCTCTACGGCCTCCTCGTCGAATTCGGGCAGTAGTTTGCGCTTCGAGTAGCTCTTTGTTTGGCGACTGTCGCCGTATTTGTCTGCGGTTTTGAGTACTTTGCTCCATCTGATTCTGAGTGCATCTTCCGCTGTTTTGAGCTTCCGCTTCTGCTTTTTCAGGCTACGCGCAGTGGCAACGAGCCTTTTGTGGAGGTTCTTCTGCTCCAACAACTTGTCCGGTGTGAGATCGTCCGGACTATTATCTTCACCGGGGACGGGTTGTTTATCCAAGTTGTCCTGTTCGGACGGTTGTTCAGTGGCGTGTTCGTCGTCCACCGGTTCGACCTGCTTGATGGCTGGGTCTGTGTGGCTGCCGTTTTTGTCGAGGTGGGACTTGGTGCGGCGTTTACGTTGCCGTTTAGACTGCTTTTCGAGGGATTTATCCTTCATAGCGTCCCGTTGTTCCTCGTCGTCACTTCCTTTAGGAGTATCCACCATGTATACATCGTGAGATGAGGTGGCTGTCGATGTCGTATAGGTGCTGGTTCGTGAGTTATCTCCTACATCGTCGTCCATACCGTCGATGTCTTGAGTCGAAATTGAGCACGCTGCTTAAACTTTCGGCCAGGGCTACAAAGTGGGTGGTGGGTGTGCGTCGAATTTCTTCGTCTTCCGCATCCCAACCTTCCCCGACCATAGTCCGCCAGGGCTCTCGACAAAGAGAGAGACTTTAGTGAATTCAGGATGTCGCCAAGGGGCGAGTGCTGAAAGATGTCCGCGGCAGTGAACTCCCTAACCAGCGCCCAATCGGATTCGACTGGCAAGGGCGCGGGAGGTTTGGAGTCCAGAGAGGAGTCCGGCACCTCGGAGTCACGGGCTTTGTAAAGGACAGGGATGGTGTTCGGCTCAATCGCCGTACAGATCGTAGCCCCCGAGGCGGTGTCTAGCCACTCGTCCTCGATCGGCGAAGTCGGCTCCGAGCTAAGGGTCGGAGCGGACGCTGGTGCGGCCTCCAGGACACTGTTCGGCGGCAGAGCTAGATCATACCCATCGAGACAGTGTGGCGCGCTTGGCTGTGGCTCGGATCCGTCGAAGATCAAGTCTCCGCGGATATCGGCCGTATAGTTCAAGCTTCCAAATCTGACCTGATGGCCAGGGGCGTAGCTTTCAATCTGCTCCAGATGGCCTAGCGAATTGGCCCGCAGTGCAAAGCCGCCGAATCCGAAGATCTGTCCGGGAGAAAAATCTCACCACTGGACTGCGTCGCTATCGATGATTGAAGGAGCCATCGGCCTATAGGTGACGACACGGAGGAACTCTCAATGAAAGCACCAATGTCGGTGTCAAACCGGGCGGATCTCGGGTAGGGGGTCCCGAACTGTGCGCCTAGGCGGATGGTAACAGGAGACAAGGGACACGATGTTTTACCTAGGTTCGGGCCCTCTCGATGGAGGTAAAACCCTACTCCTACTTGATTAATATTGATGATATGGGTAGCACAAGAGTAGATCTACCACGAGATCAGAGAGGCTAAACCCTAGAAGCTAGCCTATGGTATGATTGTTGTTCGTCCTACGGACTAAAACCCTTCGGTTTATATAGACACCGAATAGTGTTAGGGTTACACAAAGTCGGTTACATCGGTAGGAGATCTACATATCCGTATCGCCAAGCTTGCCTTCCACGCCAAGGAAAGTCCCATCCGGACACGGGACGAAGTCTTCAATCTTGTATCTTCATAGTCCAGGAGTCCGGCCAAAGATGATAGTTCGGCTATCCGGACACCCCCCAGTCCAAGACTCCCTCAGTCACTTTTCTAACCCCATGGAGAATCTAATCGCAGCGTCAGCGCGTCTGGTGGCTCTTCCAGTGGACGGTTATGATCCAACAGTGGTGGAGACCCGGAGGATCAGGGAACTTGTCCAGACGGCCCTGGCACAAAGAAGAGACCTATTCTTACAAAGAGGATAGGATTCATTCTACTCCTCAGCCTTGGATAGCGCCTCGTCCAAACCGGAGTCCGAAGTTCAAAGCAGTACATGGAGTCAGAAGCTTTATCAAGCAATGCCCAGCGTCGTAACCAACCCGGTGGCTATAACCCGGTGCAGGATCGATTGCGTCAGGAGGATGAATGGGCGGCTCAATTAGCGGCTCAGCAGACGGCATATGATGGTCTCCCAGAGTATCCAACGACTTCTGTTGGAGCAGGAGTGGCCACTAGAACCGGTGGTGTCCCTTGTCCGGTGCCGGCTCATGAGATGTGCGTCTGCCCAAGGATTTCAAGGGGCCTCGAAGGTGCCGAATTACACGGCCGACTTACAGCGGGGCATGGATTGAAAGTTACGAGATGGCCATGGAGTTATTGGAAGTCAGCCAAGGGCAATGGCTAAGCATTTTACCATGATGTTAGATGGAACGGCCCGATCTTGGTTGAAAAGCTTGCCTCCCAATTCCATCGGTTCATGGGCAGAGCTAAAGGCCCGGTTTATCCAGAACTTTAAGGATACTTGCAAGCAATCTATGTGCATTGTGGACTTGACCAATTGTAAGCAGGAGGAGGGTGAGTCCACAACTCATTAAAAGGCTCGGGTCAAGGAAATAATACACTCATCCGATAAGATGGACGAACTCTGCGGTACTTATGCTCCATCGTAATTGTCGTTTTGAGCCGCCGGAAGCTAGGCGCCTTAAGCTTGATTGCAATGACATGGGTACGCTGATGGCGGCTTTGGTTAAATATGCCAATTCTGATACTACCGATGATCCCGCGTCTGAGGAAGAAAAGACAGGGAAAGGAAAGAAGAACGGCATCGAAAGGGTCAAGAAGATCACCCGGTAAATCAAGGTGGCAAGAAGCGTAAGCCGGAGGGTAATCCGGCGTTTGTGGCTAATGCTAATGCCCAAGGTAATAACAAGAAGCGTAAGGGGAGAGCACCCTCGATCCGGTGGCTCAGTCCATCTCTTGAGCAGCTTCGAATGAGCCTTGTCCAAGACATGATACTGGAAAATCCTGCCACCCACTTATGGAAGGACTGCGCGATCATGAAGGCTTTCAAGAATTCAAACATGTTTGATGGCAATCACGGATCAGGCGGCGGTTCAGGGGCTGGCGGCTTTCATGGCCCGGGCGGCGGTTCAAATTCCGGTTTTCAGGGACACCCGGGTGGAAATAATCAGCAGCAATCTGGTCAGGGAGGACAGCAGCAGCAGCAGTCGGGTTACCAGAGCCAACCGAAACAGTTGAGCGGTGGGCAGTATCATGTGTTTACCACTAGCTTATGTAAACGTGACCAGAAGGTTCGTAAGAGGGCTGTAAATTCAGTTGAGCCGGCCGTTCCTCGTTATTTGAGATGGTCAGAGCAACCCATCATTTGGAGCAGAGAGGATCACCCGCCACGCATTGATAATCCGGCCGCTTGGCCTTGGTGGTGGCCCTCGGGTTGGTGGATATAAATTCACTAAGGTGCTCATGGACGGAGGAAGCAGCATCAATATTCTCTATTATGAGACCTTTCGTCGCATGGGTCTGACTGATAAGGACCTGAGGACGTCTAACACTGTTTTTCATGGGGTGGTACCTGGTAAGTCGGCATATCCCAGTTGGAAAGATCGAGATGGAAGTGGCTTTTGGAGACAAATATGATTCCAGGGCTGAGAAGGCGACGCTTGAGGTAGTCAAAATGAGGAGCCCATATCACGCTCTGTTTGGACGGCCGGCTTATGCCAAGTTTATGGCACGGCCGTGTTATGTTTATCTGCATCTCAAGATGCCGGGTTACAAGGGCACCATCACTGTGCATGGGAGTCGAAAGGTGGCTTTGGAGTGCGAGGAAGGCGATGCGGCTTATGCAGAATCTGTTTGTGCTGAAGAGGAGTTGAAGTTTTATCAAACTAATGTTGACCCGGCAGATATGACCTCTTTGAAGAAGCCAACCACAGAGCAAGACTCGGCGTTGAAATTTAAGTCGGCCGCCGAGACAAAACTGGTTGACTTCACTCCAGTGCGACTCTTCCAAGCAGTTCAAAGATCGCATTCAATTTGGATCCAAAATAGGAAAGCGCGCTCATCAAGTTCATCAATGAGAACCGGGACATCTTTGCATGGAAACCTTCTGACATGCCGGGTGTCCCGAGAGAACTCGCTGAGAACACTCTTAATATTGATCCAAAGTATAAGCCGGTCAGGCAGTTTCTCCGGCGATTCAATGAGGAAAGGCGAAAGGCTATAGGGGAGGAGGTCGCTCGGCTCTTAGGGGCCGGGTTCATCGTGGAAGTTTTTCCCCCGGAATGGTTGGCTAACCCGGTGCTTGTGCTCAAGAAGAACGGCACCTGGCGGATGTGTGTGGACTACACGGACTTAAATAAGGCTTGTCCGGCTGATCCCTTTGCTCTGCCCCGCATTGATCAAATCATCGATGCTACAGCTGGCTCATGGCCAGTTGAGTTTTTGGATGCTTACTCTGGTTATCATCAGATCAAGATGGCAATTAAGGACCAGGAGAAGACGGCGTTCATTACTCCATTTGGAGCCTTCTGCTATGTGTCTATGCCGTTTGGGCTCAAGAGTGCCCAGGCGACTTATCAGCGGTGTGTGCAGAATTGTCTCCACAATCAGATTGGGTGCAATGTTCATGCTTATGTGGATGACATTGTGGTGAAGTCCAGAGAGAAGGAAACCTTGATCTCCGACTTAAAGGAAACCTTTGACAATCTCCTGTCTACAAGATGATGCTTAACCCGACAAGTGTGTGTTTGGTGTACCTGCAGGCAAACTTTTGGGATTCCTGGTCTCAAATAGGGGCATTGAAGCTAACCCGGAGAAGATCAAGGCGATTACCTCTCTGGCTAAACCGGTGTGCATCAATGATGTTCAGCGACTAGCGAGTCGTGTTGCTGCTTTATGCCGATTCATAAGCCGGCTAGGGGAGAAGGCTCTACCGCTGTATCAGATGATGAAGAAAACAGACACTTTTGTCTGGAGTGAGGCTACTAATGCTGCCTTTGAAGATTTAAAGAGACAATTGTCTGAGCCGCCGGTTCTCGCGGCTCCAATTGATAAAGAGCCACTGCTATTGTATGTTGCTGCTTACTCACGTGCTGTTAGTGTGGCCATTGTGGTGGAGCATAAGGAGACTGGCAAGGAGCATCCAGTTCAGCGGCTGGTTTATTACATCAGTGAGGTGCTCATAGAATCCAAGCAAAGGTATCCGCATTGGCAGAAACTTGTTTATGGGGTGTTCATGGCAAGCCGGAAGCTAAAGCAAGATTTCGGCCATCCTATAACTGTGGTAAGTTCAGCCCCCTTGGGAGACATCATCCAGAACAGGGAAGCCACAGGACGGGTTGCCAAGTGGGCCATCGAGCTTGGGCCTCACGGTTTGAAGTATATGCCGCGCACAGCTATCAAATCTCAAGCCCTAGTGGATTTTATCAATGATTGGACGGAATTGCAGGCACCAGAGGAGAAGCCGAATAACACATATTCGACTATTCATTTCGATGGATCCAGGCAGTTGGAAGGCTCGGGGGCTGGAGTCATTTTAACTTCCCCCCGAGGTGACAAATTTTGTTATGTGCTCCGCTTATGTTTCCTGTACTAACAATGCAGCTGAATACGAGGCTTTACTCCATGGCCTCCGGATGGCCAAAGAGATGAATTTGAGCTGGGTAAGATGCTTGGGCGATTCAGACCTCACTGCCGCTCAATGTGTCGAGCACGTGGGATTCTAGGGATCCTCTTATGGCGGCTTATTGTCGCTGAAGTTGATGCGGTGGTCGGCACTTCAAAGATTATCAAGTAGAGCACATTGATTGAAGGAAGAATGAGGCGGTGATGCTTTAAGCCGGCTGGGGTCTCAAACAGAAGCCGGTGCCGCCTAATACTTTCCTTGACATTTTGCATAACCCTTCCGTCAGAGTGCCTACAAAGGAAGAGCTTGCAAGATTGCATCTTGAGGCGCAGCTGGTGGCGGCTCTCCATGCATCCCGGATTGGACGGTCCCATATTTGGCCTATATGACCCGGGGAGAGTTGCCTGAGGACGAGACCTTGGCAAGACAAATCATCAGGCGGTCCAAATCCATGACGATCGTTCATGGCGAGTTGCATCACCGCAGCGTCACTGGGGCGTTTCAACGTTGTGTATCACCTACAGAGGGTCAGGAGATACTTCGTGAGATTCATGAAGGAGATTGCGGTCATCATGCCGGTTCAAAATCTCTGGTAGCCAAGGCTTTTCGTCATGGTTTTTATTGGTGACGGCTCATGCAGATGCGGAGGATCTGGTCAGGAAATGTGACGGATGTCAAAAATTCTCACGACGAGCTCATGTGCCAGCTCAAGAATTGAGGATGATTCCGATTACTTGGCCGTTTGCAGTCTGGGGGCTTGATATGGTTGGACCTTTCAAAAGGTCTAAGGATAAGAAGACACACCTGTTGGTGGCAGTGGATAAATTCACCAAGTGGGTTGAAGCGAGCCGGTCGATGAAGTGTGATGCAGCCACGGCGGTTCAGTTCATCAAAAGGTGATATTTCATTTTGGTTTTCCACACAAAGATCATAACCGATAATGGCACTAATCTTTCCAAGGGTGCTATGGAAGAGTTCTCAATAACGAGAACATATCCGGCTTGATGTTTCGGCTGTTGCTCATCCTCAATCCAATGGTCAAGCAGAGAGAGCTAATCAGGAGATCCTGAAGGGTATCAAACCCCGGCTCTTAGTTCCCTTGCAGAGAACTCCGGGTTGTTGGGTGGAGGAGTTACCCTCTGTGCTATGGAGCATCAACACAACGCCTAATAGATCTACTGGTTATACACCTTTCTTCATGGTGTACGGAGCGGAGGCGGTCCTGCCTAGTGATATCCGGCATGATTCACCCCGGGTGGCGGCTTACGTTGAGGCTGATAATGAAAAAGCTCGTCAGATGCACTTGACTTGTTGGATGAAGAGCGAGACTTGGCAATAGCCCGCCGGCGATTTATCAAGAAGACTTACGCCGTTATCATAGCCGCCGGTCGGGCGTAACTTTCCAGAAGGCGATTTAGTGCTCCGGCTCATCCAGATCAATCGATATGCACAAGCTGTCCCTCCTTGGGAAGGACCTTTGTGGTCAGCAAGAATCTCAACAACGGGTCATATTACCTCATCGATGTTCGAGAGCACAAAGACTCACATAAGTCGGAGGAAGAGACCCGCCGGCCGTAAAACATAGCGCATCTCCGGCCCTACTATACTTGAGCCACCGGCTCTTAGAGTATATTTGTTTTTCTTTATTAACAATGTACATATTATATAAAGTAATAAAGCAGGACCTCTGTCCTTTTTTCACCCTCAAAAAAGTGTATATGTCTTTTTGATGTGTGGTGGAAACAACCAATAGGGACCGGATCATATCTGAATCCGGCTCTACATTTGGTCCGCTTATGATCATATCTGAATCTAGCCATGGTCATTTGGGGGCTTCCTGCTCAAACATAGGTCGTATTCGAACCAAAGAGAACATAGCTGTCGATACCCACTTGATCGGCATACTTGCCAAACCTACTTGGGGGCTTCTTGATCATATTTGAATCACAGCTTAACTCCTTCAGGTCTGACGTGGATCGTATACCAATCAGCGTCATTAAACAAATCCTATGGTCACTTGGGGGCTTCCTGTTCAAACATAGGTCGTATTCGAACCAAAGAGAACATAGCTATCGATACCCACTTGATCGGCATCGCCAAGCCACTGTGGGCTATATGATCGTATCCGAATCTTAGCTTAACCCCTTTGGAACGGTTTCATCGATCGTATCCAAATCGTAAGCACTGTAAAATATTTTGATAATCCTGAAACCTTGTGGAAAGCATTATGAGATGTTTTTGTCCTGCCAGTTCAATATTTGTCACCCCGGGTTGTTATGTACCGGGTGGACATTATATGAGCCGGAACGAGTATCAAAGGGCCGCAGGTATGTTATTATGCTAGCCTGCATATAAGTCTTTTGGTTGTGTTCCGGGTTGTCAATACTTCCTGTGCAGGATATGGCAAGCAAAATTTAAAACGCCAAGGAAAATATACAACCATGGCGGCTTACGGAAAATATTAAAGCAATAAGAACATGCACGAAGGCATGACGAGGATTGGGAAGTTTCTTCGCTTCTATTACAAGACTCCCGAGTCTGAATAGATGAAGCATTGTTTTTGGCCAAACACCGGCGATTTACTCCTTTGGTGGACTTGACGACTCCGGGTTATCCTTCTCCGCCTCTTAAATACGCTCCTTTGTCCCGGAAGGTTGACGAGGTCCACCAATGCCGCTAACGCTTCAAATTCAGCTTCATCATCTATTAAACTGGGCGGGTCAACTTCAGGAGCAAAGGTATGCTTACGAGTTGGAGGGATCGGGCTGACATCATTATAATGTGGAGTTGGAATCCTCCGGTTCTCGTTGTCATAACCCGGTTGATACTTTGTAAGATCAATATCGTTGCCGATGATGGTGGCCACAGGACGTACGGCTCTCACACAGGTGGTGAAGTCTGATTCATTCAATGCAGAGCCGTCCTCCTTCAAGCTAGGATATCCAAGAGCAACATCGGCTAAGTCTAGCTCTGGAACCAACGCTTTGGCCCGGCTTAAGGCGGCTATGGCCCCGGCTCTACCAGATGCCCGCCTTAACTCCTGAATCCGTTGAGGTAACACGCAAGCCATTTGAGCACATCCTGCAGGAGATAAGGAGTATCATTTGATAAAGCCACAACAGCCAAAGCACGTTGTGACCCGGTGTACAGCTGTTCCACTAGAGTGTACACCGCCTTAAGCTTGATCAGCATATTCTGCTTCAGGTTGGTACTCCTGGGACCTGTGTTTATACATATAAGATTAAGCCGGAGATAATCTCTGAAATAGTTATCAAATAAATCATGGTGATGTTCAAGAAGTTACACAACTTACCGAAAATTGCTGAGACCATTTGGGATATCTGGTGTTTTAAGCCGGACAGTTCGCAGCTTGTTTTGACAAGAGCTGCTTCGCTTTCGCCCGAGTCACAAGTGAAGATTTTTCATCTGCCTGTGCCTTTTGCTCTGCGTCAAAATCCTTCTTCAACTTTTCTTGCTCAGAGATGCTGAATGCGAATTTGGAGTCGGCTTTTTGAATCTCAAGGGTTTGGGCCGCCAGCTGGGTCTTCAGGTCAGCAATTTCCAATTCAAATTGACTGGTGGAGACCTGCAATAACGCCGGGTTACAAGTAAGGTTATGGTAAGGTATTATTAAAGTCTCAAGTACCTTACAAGTAAAGATACTTGACACTTGGGGGCTAATGTATGCTGAAGAATTTTTACCTTATCTTACCGGGTCACATATATTAAAGTCCCAAGCACCTTACAAGTAAAGATACTTGACACTTGGGGCCTAATGTATGTTGCAAATTTAAAAGCCTTATGTTATAACCGGTTAAGTAAATTCTTCTTGAGCCGGATAAGTTAACAGTACAGAGATTTCTAAAGTCTACAGCATTTTTGTTCAATAAGCAATAGACTTGGGGCTGGTACAAGATGTAAGATGCAGTAAACAAAGATAAGTAATACCTCAGATTTGTGCTGTATTTGTTTCACCATGTCAATTTCCAGGTCGCGGCTGCTATGCACTTGATTCAGATAGCCCGAGACTATATCGCCAATGCTTAAGTGGGCATAATCAGCGATGTCCTGTTGGGTCTTCTGGCTTTTGACAAGTTCTTCCTTAGCGGTACATCTGGCAAGAACAGTAGGTCACGCCTTGTTCAACATAATCACGGCTTTTCAAGAATTCAACTTCCGGCTCAGCCGCCCAAACCGGGCTAGGATTTTCCGGTTTATCGGAGCTATCAAGAGTGCCTTCTTGAGGCGGGTCGGAAGATGGTGTCGGAATTTCATGGGCCGGCTCAAGAGGAGGTTGATGAGTAGAAGAATCAGGAGCAGTGGTTCCGGGTTCCGGCCCCGTTGCTACCAGGTCTTCAACCGGCTTATTCTTCTCTGCCTTCTTACTGGGCTTTACCTGCACACTGTGGATAAAACAAAGGGATGAGTACAAGATATGAGTAAGGCAAAGCATGAGGATAACAAAGGTACATTACCCAGGGGCAGTCTTGAAGGCCGGCATGTTGGATTGCATAGACTCGCCAGAGGAAGGAGAGGTATCCTGATAATTGGAGTCGATGAATTGAGAGGTCGAATTAAACCCGCCAAAGGATAAACAGAACGCATAAGCGGAGATGACCTCGCTCGACGCTTCTCGCTCACATCGTGTAATCCTAAGAGAGCTCTACATCTTTACTTGTCCGGGTTTGCCTCCGGCTCTCAAGCTGTTGTTGCTTCAAAAGAAATTGAGGATCTTGATAAGCAAGTGCATGTGAAAATCTTACTTTTCGGGTCACCCTTTGGATCTTTTGCTTTGGCAAAGGCTCTGAGTCGGAAGAGATTATAGTTACCTCTTCATTGGTTGCTCGACTGTTCCCGTATCCTCCTCGAAGGGATAAAATGTCGACAGTGATAAGAAGGGACTTAAGAAAATTTAAAGATTACCTCTTCCTCATCCGAAGAGCTATCCTCCAATCTGAGTAAGTCGAGGCGCTGGGTTTCTTCTTTTTGAGGTTCCTATCTTGGCGGCTTTTCTTTCAGCCTTCTTGGTCGCCCCGGCTTGTTTAGCAGCTTCATGATCATATTTGGCTTTCCGTAAGTCATCGCCGCCTGTGGAAAAAGTTAAAGATTTATGAGTATCAAGAAAGGTAAAATGTATCCGTAAACATTTGTTACGATTAATAACTTACCGCAGGGGCCGGGTTATTCTTGTAAAATGGAAGTAAGCCGAAGGCGTTGCTCGTCACAAAGGTTCTCCTTCAAGAGTGACCGGGTTGTAGCATCCACCACGCCATCTGGTAAGTCGTCGTGGCTATGGCGTAGCGGATCAGTCTTTTCTCCAAGATAATTACACATTAAGCCGGACGGCGCTTAATGGAAGTATACGCCAAGTGACCTAGACTCGGACCAGATCGGTGTCGTTTAAGCCATTTCCCAAGAGAGCTTTTATTTTCTTGATGGTGGAATTGAGAGGCACGCGTTCAAGGGTTGTCAGCTTGTCTGGTAACGGATGGTTAGACTCAAGGCGCAGGGCGCGAAAGCCGGGCAGAGGTTTTTCATCAGCCGGAGAAGTGTCCTGACAGTAGAACCACGTCTGGTTCCAAGATTTGGGGTGACTCGGCAACTCAGCATAAGGGAAAAGACAGTCTCTCCGTCACTGGATTGAGATGCCGCCAAGCTCAAGACTGGGCCCGTTGGCACGTTCATTTTGCCGGTTCATGTAAAAAAGTTCCCTAAACAAAAGCAGACTTGGCTCCTCTCCCAGGTACACCTCGCAGAAGACTTGAGCAGATATTTGACACGGAATTGGGTCCGATGTCTTGAGGTCTAAGGTCAAAGAAATTTAAAACCTCTCTCAAGAACTTTGAACCGGAGGAGCAAATCCACGGCTCATATGATCTGTAAAATTATTACTTCCCTGCTTTGGGGTGAGGCTTTTTCTTCAGATGGGTCAGAGCACGGTAAGACATGACATCCTTTTTTGGCAGATGCCTGCATTTTACAAACTCAGCTAGTTTGCTATTGGTAACTATGGATGGAACCCAATTGCAAGTTACAGGGCCTTGGTAGCCTTAGGAGCCATCACAAAGCAATTGGCCTATGGAAAACAAGAAGATCCGGTTCAAATTTAACCCGAGAAAAATCTTAATTATGTAAAGTGGCGGCTTAATGAGGGGCCTAATGATATAAGGATGACTGTGCAACAATATTTAAGCCGCTACAAGTATCAAGTGCAATTCAAAAAAATTCCAGATCATGGGGAGCAATTAATGTTTTGTGTCATTTATTTAAGCCGGACATCCCGACAATTGTGTTCCAGAGCATTTACCAAAAGAGGTTTTTTCCGGGTGGTAAAAGCAAGTTTCACAGCTAGCAGTTATTATTTTGGATCAAAATATTGCTCTGAAAAGAAAAATTTTCTAGACCTAAAACAGGGCAGAGAAGTTCATGCACTCGAAGAGGGTTTCTGAACAAGAGAAGTGGGATCTATTTTTATGCAAGATCAACACAAACAAGCACCGCAGCAGTTCTACGTAATTTCTATGATCTAAACAAGGCGTTGGAAGGAACTAGCAAGGGTTTGGCGTCGGGCAGTGATGAACACCGACGAACTCAGCAAGGACCTAATGCAGATCTGAGAAAAGAGAATGAGAAGAACTCACGGATGCGGACGAGCTGCGGAGGTTGCCGACGTGTTTCTGGTCCGATTCAGGTTGATGCGGCGGCCTGGGTCGGTGAAGACGAGAAGCTTGGTTGCAGCGGCGGCAGAGCTCGGGAAGAGGCAAGAGGTGGAAGACGACTGGGGGAAAGACCTAGGTCGCCCTATTTATAAGAGAGGACTGACCGAGAGGGCGCGGAAAACAAGGAGATAACATTTATTATCCAGCGGCTCTGGCGCCTCGATTTTCGGGATGGTCCGTAAAGACAAAGATCCGTTCAAGATATGATGGAATAAAAATAAGTTTTATTGAAGATGACGTCACGGTGATTTGACCCGGATCCAGATGATGACGTCACTGCGGGTTAAGGTTCTTCGTGCAGAACAAAAGACTGCAGGACAGTACATAAGGTATTTTAAGATTAACATGAACAGGTTCAAATCAATCTTGGGCCTAATGTCGGGGATATAACTATTTGTGTAAGCCGCCCAGGAGGGGCCGTGTTACGTAAAGTGATTACCAGACGGAAGCCCAAGTCCAAGCATGAAGATGGCGTCTCAACCAAGGGACTTAAGGCCCACAAAGCGACTTAAGGCCTGCTAGTAAAACCGCCATAATGGCAAGACTTGTATCATAAGGTAGACTTGACTAGTCACCGAGCGGACATTGTTTATAAGCCGCCGACTCAGAGGCTAAGTGGCATCAACCCGTGTATATAAGGGGACGGCCTGTTGGCGGCTTAGGGCAAGAGACAACCAATCGAGAACCGGGCATAGCGTATCTCGCTCCCTGGTCATCGAAACCTCAAGCAATAACAACCAAACTAGACGTAGGCCTTACCTTCACCGTAAGGGGCCAAACTAGTATAAAACCTCTCGTGTCCTTTGTCCCGATTAACCCCTTTAAGCTTCATAGTTGTGATTGCTCCACGACTAAGTCCTTGCAAGAGGACATCTGTCGTGACAATTCCACGACAAAAAGGGTCCTTATGAAGGGTAAATAGCAATTGGCATATCACGTTGTGGTTTTGACGTAGGTAAGAAACGTTCTTGCTAGAAACCTATAGCAGCCACGTAAAAACTTGCATCAACAATTAGAGGACGTCTAACTTGTTTTTGCAGCATATGTCGTGTGATGTGATATGGCCAAGAAGGATGTGATGAATGAAATATATGTGATGTATGAGATTGATCATATTCTTGTAATAGGAATCATGACTTGCATGTCGATGAGTATGACAACCGGGAGGAGCCATAGGAGTTGTCTTTATTTATTGTATGACCTGCGTGTCACTGAATAACGCCATGTAATTACTTTACTTCATTGCTAAACCGTTAGCCATAGTAGTAGAAGTAATAGTTGGCGAGACAACTTCATGGAGACACGATGATGGAGATCATGATGATGGAGATCATGGTGTCATGCCGTGACGATGATGATCATGGAGCCGAAGATGGAGATCAAAAGGAGCAAAATGATATTGGCCATATCATGTCACTATTTGATTGCATGTGATGTTTATCATGTTTATGCATCTTATTTGCTTAGAACGACGGTAGTAAATAAGATGATCCTCATAATAATTTCAAGAAAGTGTTCCCCTAATCGTGCACCATTGCGAAAGTTCGTTGTTTCGAAGCACCACGTGATGATCGGGTGTGATAGATTCTAACGTTCACATACAACGGGTGTAAGCCAGATTTACACACGCAAAACAGTTTGGTTGACTTGACGAGCCTAGCAGGTACAAACATGGCCTCGGAACACAAGAGACCGAAAGGTCGAACATGAGTCGTATAGTGGACATGATCAACATGAAGATGTTCACCGATGATGACTAGTCTGTCTCACGTGATGATTGGACACGGCCTAGTTGTCTCGGATCATGTATCACTTAGATGACTAGAAGGATGTCTATCTGAGTGGGAGTTCATAAGATGAACTTAATTATCATGAACATAGTCAAAAGGTTTTTGCAAATTATGTCGTAGCTCGCGCTTTAGTTCTACTATTTTAGATATGTTCCTAGAGAAAATTTAGTTGAAAGTTAATAGTAGCAATTATGCGGATCGGGTCCGTAAACCGAGGATTGTCCTCATTGCTGCGTAGAAGGCTTATGTCCTTAATGCACCGCCGGTATGTTGAACCTCGAACGTCAGTCTGTGGATGTTGCGAACATCCGACATACACGCTTTTGATAACTACGCCGATAGTTCAAGAATGTTAAACGGTTTAGAATTGAGGCAATCAAGACGATTTCAAACGTCATGGAACATATGAGATGTTTCGAGGGCTGAAATTGGGATTTCGTGCTCGTGCTCACGCCAAGAGGTATAAGATCGCTGTTGGGGAACGTAGCGTAAATTCAAAATTTTCCTCACGTGTCACCAAGATCTATCTATGGAGAAACCAGCAACGAGGGAAGGAGAGTGCATCTACATACCCTTGTAGATCGCTAAGCGGAAGCGTTCAAGTGAAACAGGGTTGATGGAGTCGCACTGCCGTGATCCAAATCACCGATGATCCTAGCGCCGAACGGACGGCACCTCCGTGTTCAACACACGTACAGCCCGGGACGTCTCCTCCTTCTTGATCCAGCAAGGGGAGAGGAGAAGTTGAGGGAGAACTCCGACAGCACGACGGTGTGGTGGTGATGGAGCTCGTGGTTCTCCCAAGAGCCGCTAAGCACTACGGAGGAGGTAGTGTTGGAGGAGGGAGGGCTGCGCCAGAGGAAGGTGCGGCTGCCCTCTCTCCCTCACTATATATAGGGGTAAGGGGTGGAGGAGGCGCCTAGGGTTCCCTAGGGGAGGCGGCCACAGGAAACCCTAGATGGGTTTGGGCGCCCCCACCCCTAGGAAACTTGCCCCCAAGCCGGGAAGGGGGCTGCCCTAGGGAGGCGCCCCACCTCTCCTGGTTACGTGAGAGGGGCTGGGAGGCGCACCACCCCTTAGTGGGCTGGTTTGCCCCTTCCCTTGGCCCATGAGGCCCTCCAACACTTGCCGGGCTCCCGAAACACCTTTCGGTCATGCCGCCATAGCCTCGGTACCCCCGGAACACTTCTCGACTCCAATACCCTTCGTCCAATATATCGATCTTCACCGCCGGACCATTCCGAACTCCTCGTGACGTCCGGGATCACATCCGACTCAACAACCTTCGTTAACCACATACTATTTCCCATAACAACTCTAAGCGTCACCAAACCTTATGTGTAGACCCTACGGGTTCGGGAACCATGCGAGACATGGCCGAGACGTTCTCCGGTCAATAACCAACAGCACGATCTGGATACCCATGTTGGCTCCCACATGTTCCACGATGATCTCATCGGATGAACCACGATGTCGAGGATTCAATCAATCCCGTATTCAATTCCCTTTGTCTAGCGGTATTGTACTTGCCCGAGATTCGATCGTCGGTATCCCGATACCTTGTTCAATCTCGTTACCGGTAAGTCTCTTTACTCGTTCCGTAACACATCATCCCGTGATCAACCCCTTGGTCACATTGTGCACATTATGATGATGTCCTACCGAGTGGGCCCAGAGATACCTCTCCGTTTACACGAAGTGACAAATCCAGTCTCGATTCGTGCCAACCCAATGTACACTTTTGGAGATACCTGTAGTGCACCTTTATAGCCACCCATTTACGTTGTGACGTTTGGTACACCCAAAGCATTCCTACGGTATCCGGGAGTTGCACAATCTCATGGTCTAAGGAAATGATACTTGACATTAGAAAAGCTTTAGCATACGAACTACGATCTTTGTGCTAGGCTTAGGATTGGGTCTTGTCCATCACATCATTCTCCAAATGATGTGATCCCGTTATCAACGACATCCAATCTCCATGGTCGTGAAACCGTAACCATCTGCTGATCAACGAGCTAGTCAACTAGAGGCTTACTAGGGACATGGTGTTGTCTATGTACCCACACATGTATCTTAGTTTCCTATCAATACAATTATAGCATGGATAATAAACGATTATCATGAACAAGGAAATATAATAATAACTAATTTATTATTGCCTCTAGGGCATATTTCCAACAGTCTCCCACTTGCACTAGAGTCAATAATCTAGTTCACATCGCCATGTGATTAACACTCACAGGTCACATCGCCATGTGACCAACATCCAAAGAGTTTACTAGAATCAATAATCTAGTTCACATCACTATGTGATTAACACTCAATGAGTTCGTGGTCCGAACATGTTTATGCTTGTGAGAGAGGTTGTAGTCAACGGGTCCGCAATATTCAGGTCCCTGTGTATTTCGCAAAACTTTATGTCATATCATAGATGCTGCTACCACGTTCCACTTGGAGCTATTCCAAATTGTTGCTCCATTATACGTATCCGGTATCTCTACTCAGAGCTATCCGGATAGGTGTTAACTTGCATCGACGCAACTCTTTACGTCGAACTCTTTATCACCTCCATAACCGAGAAACATATCCTTATTCCTCTAAGGATAATTTTGACCGCTATCTAGTGATCCACTCCTTGATCACCTTTGTACCCTCTTGCCAGATATGTAGCAAGGCACACATCAGGTGCGGTACAAAGCATAGCATACCGTAGAGCCTATGTCTAAGGCATAGGGACGACCTTCGTCCTTTCTCTCTCTTCTGCCCGTGGTCGAGCATTAACTCTTAACTTCATACCTTACAACTCGTGCAAGAACTCCTTCTTTGATCGATCCATCTTGAACACCTTCAAGATCATGTCAAGGTATGTGCTCATTTGAAAGTATCATTTAGCGTTTCGATCTATCCTCATAGATCTTGATGCTCAATGTTTAAGCAGCTTATTCCGTGTTTTCTATTGAAAAACACTTTTCAAATAACCCTATATGCTTTCCAGAAATTCTACATCATTTCGATCAACAATATGTCAACAACATATACTCATCGAAATTCTATAGTGCTCCCACTCACTTCTTTGGAAATACAAGTTGCTCATAAACTTTGTATAAACCCAAAATCTTTGATCATCTCATCAAAGCGTATATTCCATCTCCGAGATGCTTACTCCATTCCTTAGAAGGGTTGCTGGAGCTTTGCATACTTGTTAGCGTCTTGCAGGATTGACAAAACCTTCTGGTTGTATCACATACAACCTTTCCTCAAGGATATCGTCGAGGAAACAATGTTTTGACATCCTATCTGCAAGATTTCATAAATGCAGCTAATGCTAGCATGATTCCGACGGACTTAAGCATCGCTACGGGTGAGAAAATCTCACCGTAGTCAACTCCTTGAACTTGTGAAAAAACTCTTCGCCACAAGTCGAGCTTCATAGACGGTAACATTACCGTCCACGTCCGTCTTTTTCTTAAAGATCCATTTATCTCAATGGCTTGCCTATCATCGGGCAAGTCCACCAAATTCCATGCTTTGTTCTGACACATGGATCCAATCTCGGATTTCATGGCTTCTAAACATTTGTCGGAATCCGGGCCCACCATCGCTTCTCCATAGCTCGTAGGTTCATTGTTGTCTAGCAACATGACCTTCAAGACATGATTACTGTACCACTCAAGTAGCACGATCCTTGTCACCCTACGAGGTACGGTAGTGACTTGATCTCAAACTTCATGATCACTATCATAAGCTTCTACTTCAATTGGTGTAGGCGCCACAGGAACAACTTCCTGTGCCCTGCTGCACACTAGTTGAAGTGATGGTTCAATAACCTCATCAAGTCTCCACCATCCTCCCACTCAATTCTTTCAAGAGAAACTTTTCCTCGAGAAAGGACCCGTTTCTAGAAACAATTACTTTTGCTTCCGGATCTTGAGATAGGAGGTATACCCAACTGTTTTGGGTGTCCTATGAAGATGTATTTATTCGTTTTGGGTTCGAGCTATCACAATGAAACTTTTTCACATAAGCGTCGCAGCCCCAAACTTTAAGAAACGACAACTTAGGTTTCTCCAAACCATAGTTCAAACAGTGTCGCCTCAATGGAATTACGTGGTGCCCTATTAAAGTGAGTGCGATTGTCTCTAATGCCTAACCTATGAACGATAGTGGTAATTCGATAAGAGACATCATGGTACGCACCATATCGATAGGGTGCAACTATGATGTTCGGACATACCATCACACTATGCTGTTCGAGGCGGTATTAATTGTGAAACAATTTCCACAATGTCTTAATTGCATGCCAAAGCTCATAACTCGGATCGCATCTCTATGATCATATCATAGACATTTTATCCTCTTGTCACGATGATCTTTAACTTCACTCTGAAATTACTTGAACCATTCAATAATTCAGACTTGTGTTTCATCAAGTAAATACACTCAAGATTCTACTTAAATCATCCGTGAAGTAAGAACATAACGATATTCACTTTGCATGCCTCGGCACTCATTGGACTGCACACATCAAAATGTGTTACTTCCAACAAGTTGCTATCTTGTTCCATCTTCCCGAAACCGAGGCTTTTCAGTCATCTTGTCCATGTGGTATGATTTGCATATCTCAAGTGATTCAAAATCAAGTGAGTCCAAACGATCCATCCCCATGGAGTTTCTTCATGCGTATACACCAATAGACGTGGTTCGCATGTCTCAAACTTTTCAAAAACGAGTGAGTCCAAAGATCCATCAACATGGAGCTTCTTCATGCTTTTACACCAATATGACTTACATGGCGATTGCCACAAGTAAGTGGTACTATCATTACTATCTTATATCTTTTGGCATGAAAATGTGTATCACTACAATCGAGATTCAATAAACCATTCTTTTAGGTGCAAGACCATTGAAGGTATTTATTCAAATAAATAGAGTAACCATTATTCTCCTTAAATGAATAATCAGTATTCACGATAGACATAATCCAATCATGTCTATGCTCAACGCAAACACCAAATAACAATTTTAGGTTTAACTCCAATCTCGATGGTAGAGGAGGTGTGCGATGCTTGATCACATCAACCTTGGAAACACTTCCAACACATATCGTCGGCTCACCTTTAGCTAGTCTCCTTTTATTCCGTAGCTTTTATTTCGAGTTACTAACACTTAGCAACCGAACCGTATCTAATACCACGGTGCTACTAGGAGTACTAGTAAAGTACACATTAACATAATGTATATCCAATATACTTCTATCGACCTTGCCACCCTTCTCATCTACCAAGTATCTAGGGTGGTTCCGCTCAAAGGTCCGTTCCTCTCATTACGTAGCACTTAGTCTCGGGTTTGGGTTCAACCTTGGGTTTCTTCACTAGAGCAGCAACTGCTTTGCCGTTTCATGAAGTATCCCTTGTTGCCCTTGCCCTTCTTGAAACTAGTGGTTTTACCAACCATCAACAATTGATGCTCCTACTTGACTTCTACTTTCGCGGTGTCAAACATCGCGAACACTTCAAGGATCATCATATCTATCCCGGATATGTTATAGTTCATCACGAAGCTCTAGTAGCTTGGTGGCAATGTCTTTGGAGAAACATCACTATCTCATCTAGAAGATTAACTCCCACTCGATTCAAGTGATTGTTGTACCCAGACAATCTGAGTACAAGCTCAACGATTGAGATCTTCTCCCTTAGTTTGTAGGCTAGAAAACTCGTTGGAGGTCTCATACCTCTTGACGTGGGCACGAGCCTGAAATCCCAATTTCAGCTCTCAGAACATCTCATATGTTCCGCGACGTTTCAAAAACGTCTTTGGTTCCTCAATTCTAAGCCGCTTAACATTACCGAACTATCACGCAGTCATCAAAACGTGTGTCGATGTTCGCAACATCCACGCATCACGTTCGAGGTCCAGACAACCGAGCGGTGCATTAAGGACATAAGCTTTCTAACGACCGCATAATTGCTACTGTCAACTTTCAACTATATTTTCTCTAGGAACATATCTAAACAAGAGAACTAAAGCGCGAGCTATGACATAATTTGCAAAGGGTTTTGACTATGTTCAGGATAATTAAGTTCATCTTATGAACTCCCACTCGAATAGACATCCTCTAGTCATCTAAGTGATTACACGATCCGAGTCAACTAGGCCGTGTCCGATCATCACGTGAGACGGACTAGTCATCATCGGTGAACATCTTCATGTTGATCGGATCTACTATACGACTCATGCTCGACCTTTCGGTCTCTTGTGTTCCGAGGCCATGTTTGTACATGCTAGGCTCGCTGTTAACCTAAGTGTTTCGCGTGGTGTAAATCTGGCTTACACCCGTTGTATGTGAACGTAAGAATCTATCACACCCGATCATCACGTGGTGCTTCAAACGACGAACTTTCGCAACGGTGCACAGTTAGGGGGAACACTTTCTTGAAATTTTAATGAGGGATCATATTATTTACTACCGTCGTTCTAAGCAAATAAGATGCATAAACATGATAAACATCACGTGCAATCAAATAGTGACATGATATGGCCAATATTATTTTGCTCCTTTTGATCTCCATCTTCGGGGCTCCATGATCATCATCATCACCGGCATGACACCATGATCTCCATCATCATGATCTCCATCATCGTGTCTCCATGAAATTGTCTCGCCAACTATTACTTCTACTACTATGGCTACCGGTTAGCAATAAAGTAAAGTAATTACATGGCGTTGTTTAATGACACGCAGGTCATACAATAAATAAAGACAACTCCTATGGCTCCTGCCGGTTGTCATACTCATCGACATGCAAGTCGTGATTCCTATTACAAGAACATGATCAATCTCATACATCACATATCATTCATCACATTCTTCTTGGCCATATCACATCACATAGCATACCCTGCAAAAACAAGTTAGACGTCCTCTAATTGTTGTTTGCATGTTTTACGTGGCTGCTATGGGTTTCTAGCAAGAACGTTTCTTACCTACGCAAAACCACAACGTGATATGCCAATTGCTATTTACCCTTCATAAGGACCCTTTTCATCGAATCCGTTCGACTAAAGTGGGAGAGATCTGTCACCGCTAGCCACCTTATGCACCAAGTGCATGTCAATCGGTGGAACTCCGTCTCACGTAAGTGTACGTGTAAGGTCGATCCGGGCCGCTTCATCCCACAATACCGTCGAAACAAGATTGTACTAGTAACGGTAAGCATATTGAACAAAATCAACGCCCACAACTACTTTGTGTTATACTCGTGCAAAGAATCTACGCAATAGACCTAGCTCATGATGCCACTGTTGGGGAACGTAGCAGAAATTCAAAAATTTCCTACGTGTCACCAAGATCTATCTATGGAGAAACCAGCAACGAGGGGAAGGAGAGTGTATCTACATACCCTTGTAGATCGCTAAGCGGAAGCGTTCAAGTGAACGGGTTGATGGAGTCGCATTGCCGTGATCCAAATCACCGATGATCCTAGCGCCGAACGGACGGCACCTCCGCTGCTCAACACACGTGACAGCCGGGACGCCTCCTCCTTCTTGATCCAGCAAGGGAGAGGAGAAGTTGAGGAGAACTCCAGCAAAGACGACGGCGTGGTGGTGATGGAGCTCGTGGTTCTCCCAGAAGCCGCTAAGCACTACGGAGGAGGTAGTGTTGGAGGAGGGAGGGCTGCGCCAGAGGAAGGTGCGGCTGCCCTCTCTCTCCCTCACTATATATAGGGGTAAGGGGTGGAGGAGGCGCCTAGGGTTCCCTAGGGAGGGGCGGCGGCCCAGGGAAACCCTAGATGGGTTTGGGCGCCCCACCCCTAGGAAACTTGCCCCCAAGCCGGGAAGGGGCTGCCCTAGGGAGGCGCCCCCACCTCTCCCTGGTTACGTGAGAGGGCTGGAGGGGCGCACCACCCCTTAGTGGGCTGGTTTGCCCTTCCCTTGGCCCATGAGGCCCTCCAACACTTGTCGGGCTCCCAAACACCTTTCGGTCATCTTTGGCCATAGCCCGGTACCCCGAACACTTCCGACTCCAATACCCTTCGTCCAATATATCGATCTTCACCGCCGACCATTCCGGAACTCCTCGTGACGTCCGGGATCACATCCGGACTCTGAACAACCTTCGTAACCACATACTATTTCCCATAACAACTCTAGCGCCACCGAACCTTATGTGTAGACCCTACGGGTTCGGGAACCATGCGCATACATGACCGAGACGTTCTCCGGTCAATAACCAACAGCCGATCTCGATACCCATGTTGGCTCCCACATGTTCCACGATGATCTCATCGGATGAACCACGATGTCGAGGATTCAATCAATCCCGTATTCAATTCCCTTTGTCTAGCGGTATTGTACTTGCCCGAGATTCCATCGCCGATCCCGATACCTTGTTCAATCTCGCTAATCGCAAGTCTCTTTACTCGTTCCGTAACACATCATCCCGTGATCAACCCCTTGGTCACATTGTGCACATTATGATGATGTCCTACCGAGTGGGCCCAGAGATACCTCTCCGCTTACACGGAGTGACAAATCCCAGTCTCGATTCGTGCCAACCCAATGTAGACACTTTCGGAGATACCTGTAGTGCACCTTTATAGCCACCTAGTTACGTTGTGACGCTTTGGTACACCCAAAGCATTCCTACGGTATCCGGAGTTGCACAATCTCATGGTCTAAGGAAATGATACTTGACATTAGAAAAGCTTTAGCATACGAACTACGATCTTTGTGCTAGGCTTAGGATTGGGTCTTGTCCATCACATCATTCTCCAAATGATGTGATCCCGTTATCAACGACATCCAATGTCCATGGTCGTGAAACCGTAACCATCTGTTGATCAACGAGCTAGTCAACTAGAGGCTTACTAGGGACATGGTGTTGTCTATGTACCCACACATGTATCTTAGTTTCCTATCAATACAATTATAGCATGGATAATAAACGATTATCATGAACAAGGAAATATAATAATAACTAATTTATTATTGCCTCTAGGGCATATTTCCAACAAAGACCTCCTACGAGTTTCTTAGCCTGGAAACTAAGGGAGAAAAGCTCAATCGTTGAGCTTGTGCTCAGATTGTCTGAGTACAACAATCACTTGAATCGAGTGGGAGTTAATCTTCCAGATGAGATAGTGATGTTTCTCCAAAGTCATACCCACCAAGCTGCTAGAGCTTCGTGATGAACTATAACATATCAGGGATAAATATGATGATCCTTGAAATATTCACGACGTTTGACACCGCGAAAGTAGAAATCAAGAAGGAGCATCAATTATTGATGGTTAGTGAAACCACTAGTTTCAAGAAGGGCAAGGACAAGAAGGGATACTTCATGAAACAAAGAAATCAACTGCTGCTTTAGTAAAGAAACCCAAGGTTGAACCCAAACCCGAGACTAAGTGCTTCTGTAATGAGGGGAACGGTCACTGAAGCAAAACCACCCTAGATCCTTGGTAGATGAGAAGGCTGGCAAGGTCGATGTATATATTGGATATACATTATATTAATGTGTACTTTACTAGTACTCCTAGTAGCACCAGGGTATTAAGATACCGGTTCGGTTGGTAAGTGTTAGTAACTCGAAATAAAAGAGCTACGGAATAAACGGGAACTAGCTAAAGGTGAGATGACGATGTGTGTTGGAAGTGCTTCCAAGGTTGATGTGATCAAGCATCGCATGCTCTCTCTACCATCGGGATTGGTGTTAAACCTAAGTAATTGTTATTTGGTGTTTGCGTTGAGCGTAGACATGATTGGATTATGTTTATCGCAATATGGTTATTCATTTAAGGATAATAATGGTTACTCTGTTTATTTGAATAATACCTTCAATGGTCTTGCACCTAAAATGAATGGTTTATTGAATCTCGATCGTAGTGATACACATGTTCATGCCAAAAGATATAAGATAGTAATGATAGTACCACATACTTGTGGCACTGCCATTTGAGTCATATTGATATAAAACGCATGAAGAAGCTCCATGTGATGGATCTTTGGATTCACTCATTTTTGAAAAGATTGAGACATGCGAACCATGTCTATTGGTATATATGCATGAAGAAACTCCATACAGATGGATCGTTTGTACTCACTTGATTTTGAATCACTTGAGACATGCAAATCATACCACATGGGCAAGATGACTGAAAGGCCTCATTTTCAGTGAGATGGAACAAGAAAGCAACTTGTTGGAAGTAATACATTTTGATGTGTGCAGTCCAATGAGTGCCGAGGCACGCAAAGGGATATCATTATGTTCTTACTTCACGAGATGATTTGAGTAGATGCTTTGAGTATATTTACTTGATGAAACACAAATCTGAATTATTGAAAGGTTCAAGTAATTTCAGAGTGAAGTTGAAGATCGTCGTGACAAGAGGATAAAATGTCTATGATATGATCATAGAGATGAGTATCTGAGTTATGAGTTTGGTATACAATTAAGACATTGTGGAAATTGTTTCATAACTAATACCGCCTGGAACGCCATAGTGTGATGGTGTGTCCGAACATCATAGCTGCACCCTATTGGATATGGTGCATACCATGATGTCTCTTATCGAATTACCACTATCGCTATGGGTTAGGCATTAGAGACAACCGCATTCACTTCAAATAGGGCACCACGTAATTCCGTTGAGATGACAACAGACGAAATATGGTTTAGAGAAACCTAGCGGCCATTTCTTAAAAGTTTGGGACTCAAGCTTATGTGGAAAAGTTTTAGCCTGATAAGCTCAAACCCAAAGCGGATAAATGCATCTTCATAGGACACCCAAAACAGTTGGGTATACCTCTGTCTCAGATCCGGAAGCAAAAGGGCTTGTTTCTAGAATCGGGTCCTTTCTCGAGGAAAAATTTCTCTCGAAAGAATTGAGTGGGAGGATGGTGGAGACTTGATGAGGTTATTGAACCGTCACTTCAACTAGTGTGTAGCAGGCACAGAAGTTGTTCTTGTGGCACCTACACCAATTGAAGTGGAAGCTGATGATATTGATCATGAAACTTCGGATCAAGTCACTACCAAACCTCGTAGGTCGACAAGGATGCGTACTACTTCATAGTGGTACATAATCATGTCTTAGAGGTCATGTTGCTAGACAACAACGAACCTACGAGCTATGGAGAAGCGATGGTGGGCCCGGATTCCGACGAATGGCTCGAAGCCATAAAATCCGAGAGAGGATCCATGTATAAAACAAAGTGTAGACTTTGGAAGAACTACTTGATGGTCGTAAGGCTATTGGGCATGTATGGATTTTAAAGGAAGACGGACAATGATGGTAAGTGTCACCATTAAGAAAGCTCGACTTGTCGTTAAGATGTTTTCTCGACAAGTTCAAGGAGTTGACTACGGTGAGACTTTCTCACCAGAAGCGATGCTAAGAGTCCGTTGGAATTGTATTAGCGATTCGCATTATTTATGAAATCTTGCGTATAGGATGTCAAAACATTGTTTCCTCGACAATTTTCTTGAGGAAAGGTTGTATGTGGTACAACCGTAAGGTTTTTGTCAATCCTAAAAGATGCTAACAAGTATGCAAAGCTCCAGCAATCCTTCTAAGGACTGGAGTAAGCATCTCGGAGTTGGAATATACGCTTTGATGAGATGATCAAAGATTTTGGGTTTATACAATGTATATGAGAAACTTGTATTTCCAAAGAAGTGAGTGGGAGCACTATATCATTTTCGATGAGTATATGTTGTTAACATATTGTTGATCGTAAATGTTGTAGAATTTCTAGAAAGCATATAGGGTTATTTGAAAAGTGTTTTTCAATGGAAAACCTGGATTACGCTTACTAGAACAATGAGCATCAAGATCTATAAGGATAGATCAAAATGCTTAATAGTACTTTCAAATGAACACATACCGTGAGAAGATTTTGAAGGAGTTCAAAATAGATCGGCAAAGAAGGAGTTCTTGGCTGTAAGGTGTGAGTATTGAGTAAGACTCGAGACCTGACCACGGCAGAAGAGAGAGAGAAAGGACGAAGGTCGTCCCCTATGCTTTAGACGTAGGCTCTCTCTACAAGATGCTGTCACCGCACTTTGAAGTGTGCCTTGCCATGAGTCAGTCAAGGGTACAAGAATGATCCAGAATGGATCACAAGACAATGATCAAACATTTCCTTAGTAACTAGTGGACTAAGGAATTTTCTCGATTATGGAGGTGGTAAAAGAGTTCGTCGTAAAGGGTTACGCCGATGCGAACTTTGACACTAATCCGGATTATTCTGAGTAGTAAACCGGAATCGTATAGTAGAACAGTTATTTGGAATAGTCTTAATAGAGCGTGGTAGCTGCATCTAGGAGATGACATAGAGATTTGTAAAGCACACACGGATCTGAAAGATTCGCACCCGTTGACTAGTAACCTCTCTCACAAGCGAGATATGATCAAACCCAATGGGTGTTGGACTCATACAATCACATAGTGATGTGAACTAGATTATTGACTCTAGTGCAAGTGGGAGACTGTTGGAAATATGCCCTAGAGGCAATAATAAAATGGTTATTATTGTATTTCCTTGTTCATGATAATTGTCTATTGTTCATGCTATAATTGTATTGACCGAAACCGCAATACATGTGTGAATACATAGACCACAACATGTCCCTAGTGAGCCTCTAGTTGACTAGCTCGTTGATCAACAGATGGTCACGGTTTCCTGACCATGGACATTGGATGCCATTAATAATGGGATCACATCATTAGGAGAATGATGTGATGGACAAGACCCAATCCTAAGCATAGCACAAGATCGTGTAGTTCGTTTGCTAAAGCTTTTCTAATGTCAAGTATCATTTCCTTAGACCATGAGATTGTGTAACTCCCTGATACCGTAGGAGTGCTTTGGGTGTACCAAACATCACAACGTAACTGGGTGACTATAAAGGTGCACTACAGGTATCTCCGAAAGTGTTTGTTGGGTTGGCACGAATCGAGACTGGGATTTGTCACTCCGTATGACGGAGAGGTATCTCTGGGCCCACTCGGTAATGCATCATCATAATGAGCTCAATGTGACTAAGTAGTTAGTCACGAGATCATGCATTACAGAACAAGTAAAGTGACTTGCCGGTAACGAGATTGAACGAGGTATTGGGATACCGACGATCGAATCTCGGGCAAGTAACATACCGATTGACAAAGGGAATTTTATACGGGATTGCTTAAATCCTTGACATCGTGGTTCATCCGATGAGACCATCGTGGAACATGTGGGAGCCAACATGGTTATCCAGATCCCTCTGTTGGTTATTGGCCAGAGAGCTGTCTCGGTCATGTCTGCATGATTACCGAACCCGTAGGGTCTACACACTTAAGGTTCGATGACACTAGGGTTATAAAGGAAGTTTGTATGTGGTTATCGAATGTTGTTCGGAGTCCCGGATGAGATCCCGGACGTCACGAGGAGTTCCGGAATGGTCCGGAGGTAAAGAATAATATATAGGAAGCGAGGTTTTGGCTACCTAAGTATTTGGGGTCACGCGGTAATGTCTGGGACCACCGGAAGGGTTCCGGTCCACCGGAGGGGCCACCAGCCCCGGAGGCTTGCATGGGCCAAGAGTGGGAAGGACCAGCCCCCGAGTGGGCTGGTGCGCCTCCACCAAGGCCCAAGGCCCAGCCAAAAGGGAGAGGGAAACCCTAGGCGCAGATGGGCCTAAAGGCCCACCCTAGGGCGCTCCCCTCCCTTCCCTCTTGGCCGCCCCCTCCAAGTCTCATCTAGGGATGCCGCACCCCTAGGGTGGGAACCCTAGATGGGGGCACAGCCACCTCCCCTCCTCCTATATATAGTGGGGTTTTGGGGCTGCCAGAAACATGAGTTTTCCTCTCTCCTGGCGCAGCGCTACCCCTCTCCCTCCTCGTCTTCGCAGTTGTTTGGCGAAGCTCTGGCTGGAGTGCCACGCTCCTCCATCACCACCACGCCGTTGTCTTGCCGCTTGGGCCGGAGTCTTCCCCAACCTCTCCCTCTCTCCTTGCCGGATCAAGGCATGGGAGACGTCACCGGGCTGCACGTGTGTTGAACGCGGAGGCACCGTTCTTCGGTGCTTAGATCGGATTCGGCCGCGATCTGAATCGCTTTGTGAACGACTCCACCGACCGCGTTCTTGTAACGCTTCCGTATCGCGATCTTCAAGTGTATGAAGATGGACTCACCTCTCTCTCGTTGCTAGTATCTCCATAGATAGATCTTGGTGATGCATAGAAAATTTGAATTTCTGCTACATTCCCCAACAGCTGAGCCTCCAGCCCGTCGGCCCGGCGCATGTCCGTGGCGGCGCCGGATATTCGCTCGAACAGAGCTATGACTCTCTGTCATGAGCGAAATGGCGGCTGGCCGTTGCCGCCCTGCCTCCGGAAACGCCGGCCATCGGAGAGGAGGAGAGAGGGTCAAGGCGGCACTCGGAGAGGGAGAGGAAGGCTCAACGGCCGGGAGAGGTATCGCCGGCGGCGAGGGTCAGTGGCTACAAAGTGGGCGAGGCCATCGGCTTATATAGCTGTCAAGGCCCTGCAGCTGTGTGAGGAGAGGCGTCGGCGTGCCTTCCGTGACGCGCCCGCGTGGCGAATCAATGGCAAGGCTGACCGGCGCGGCAGCCTGCCATTGATTCCTCGCGGAACCGAGGCGCGGTCATAACGCTACCGCCCGCGGCTTTTTTCGCGCTAAAACCACTTTCGCCCGGCGCCCCAGCGCCCGCCGCCGGGTTCGGTGCAGGTCCGCCGACGCTGATTTCGCCCTGGCCGGCTAAAATCGGGCTCTGAGGCGCGGACATTTTTTTCAGCCCGACGCTTGAAAAAACGCGCAGGAAGGCTTCTCTCCGTGGGCGCGGCTGGAGATGCTCTTACCCCGCGGCAACCAGACCCCATTATGCACCGCCCATCGCCGCATCGCAGTATCATCGAAAATGGGTGAGCGCCGGAGACAAACCTAGTTGGAGAGCGCCTGAGCCGTAAAAAGGAACTTTTCCCATTGCACTACACATATACATACATATAAAATAAATAAAAGGAATGAAAAGGGAAAAGACCGTTGATCCGTGGAAAGCTGGTCAGAGTTCGGATCAGATTGTAATTACGAGATGTTGCAGGGACCGGATCGCGAGAAGGCATCCCACTTAGACTTAACACGGAAGTAACTATGGGAACACGGCAAACCATCGGCCACGCCACGCAAGAACACGACGGACACAGCATCTCTCTCTCCCTCTCTCTCTGTGTCACACACGCGAGTCGCCAAGAAGAAAGTCCCAAACTTTTTCCTCTCGATCGATCCGTCCTCCTCGTCGTCGCCACAGGAGTTTCTCCCCGGATTCGCCGCCCTCTCCTTCTCTCCAGCGAGCGAGCGATCGATCGGATCCCGCCGGCCGGAGGCCCAAGCCCCGCCTGATCTACCCGATGGCAGCCAACGCCGGCGGGAGCAAGATCCGCAACGCCAAGCTGGTGAGCACCCCCGCCCGATCCCGCCGCCTCCGCCCCGTTCCCCGTCTCCGTCCGGCGGCAGGCGTGGCGGCTGGATTTTTTGTTTTTTTTATGTTATTTTCGGTCCACGCGTTTGGGTAGTCCTGTTGCGATTCGCTCCGTGCTCTTCGTGCCCGCGATCCGATCAACAGCCTATGTTTATCAGGAAAAATAATAAATCGAACACATTTTCTTGGGTGCTGCGGAGATTTATTTACTTCGCTGTGTGAGGTTTTCTCATATGCTTATGTATTGGATCCATTGCCAGGTTCTTCTAGGCGATGTCGGCACCGGCAAGTCCAGCCTGGTGCTCCGCTTCGTCAAGGGCCAATTCGTCGAGTTCCAGGTGAGCTCCCTTCCCTTCCTTCACATGCCCTAGGCTATGCTCCAAATTGGGCATGGCCGCAGGAATCTGTGTGAGTGGTGCTAATTTTATTTTTTGTGGTTTGGCTGGCCGCAGGAATCGACCATCGGTGCGGCTTTCTTCTCGCAGACCCTGGCGGTCAACGATGAGACGGTCAAGTTCGAAATCTGGGACACGGCCGGCCAGGAGAGGTATCACAGCCTGGCACCCATGTACTACCGCGGCGCCGCGGCTGCCATCGTCGTCTATGACATCACCAACGCGGTTAGTATGAGCAGAGCATGAGTATCTTGATTTGGCAGTAATCCTTTACCACAGCCATGATTAATAGCAATTACCTGTAAATAATTGGTAGCTCTTGATAACAATTTCCCTTGCTTCTTCTGCGAAATCAAATCACCAGCTGTGATCTTTGAGACAAACTGGAAACAGCTATAAGTCTGTAATAAAATCTTGCTCTTCTGTAGTACTAACAACGTTGGCGCGAAATGTTTGATCGCCAGAAACCATATTGCGGTAACCCTGAGAACTTCTGCGTGAGTTGTGCCTGTGTCAAGTTTCGTGTACAAACCTAGAGGATCTGAACTTATTAGATAGTTGAAACTTCTTTATCCAATCATTATCAGCTGCACTCATTACCCTGCTCTGTTCAACAGAGCCATGCCTGTTTTGTCTTGATGACCATACGTGCTTGCTTCTTTACCTGATAGATCAATCTGTAACTCAGGTGTATTGATACCAAAATTATTAGCACATTAAGCATTCTGCTGAGCAGGCGTATAACTGCATGTAACTGTATTCAGCAAGAATAAGTATGCACTAGTTCTGAGCTCTGACAGTCCAGACACCATTCTGTGTGGTCTTTTCCTCCTGACCTCTTTGTCTAAGTTGGCTTTTCTAGTGATTTGTATGAACCTATTTCTGTATATGGACATATGCATTGTAGTGTTTCTACGATTCAACACTGTTCTCTCACGGAATGTGTTACTTTAACCGTGCTTTTGCATATGTTGCCTAGTTGCTTTGCTAAACGAGTAATCTGAATTCAGAACTGAAGTACGATGTAGTACCAAAACTGAACCAACAAACTCTTTGCAGTTGCACTTTGTTACTTTTTGCTTGCATCTTGTGAGCAAGCCAAATGCAGAGAAGATATGGTGTCTCTTTTTGTTTGTTTGTTTTGGTGTTCATGGGTTGTTACTTGATAATAACAAAAGAACCATTTAGTTTGTATTTCAGGATCTTATATATTGCTAGTGATCTCATTAAATACCTTGTTTATTACTCCCTCTGTCCCATAATATACAAGAGCCAAAAAACGCTATTATATTATGGGACGGAGGGAGTAGGTGATATCCACTCGCAATGCATAGCTTGTGAATCTTGACTTGACCTGCACACATGCAAAAAATTAATATGTCCTGATTTGCATCATGCAGATATGAATTAATCCTGATTTGTATCACAAACAAGTTTAAACCCATTCTCATTTGCTACTTATCTAAAGAACGTAACTGTTGTGTAAAAGTAGGTGGATAATTATTTAGTCCAGTTGATTATAACATTATTGTTTCTACCTAACAGGCCTCTTTTACACGTGCAAAGAAATGGGTTCAAGAACTTCAAGCACAAGGTAATCCATTTTACCCCTTTATGTTTTTTTTTCTTCATTTGAGCCATAGAAATATTTATGTGGCTGCTATTTGTTCAAGAAAACTGACCTTGTGAGTTATGGTGGGCATTGCTAGAGAGGATGCCTTTGAGCATTTGTGTAAATAAGCTGGCAGATATAGTTTTTAATTCTTGATGCTTTTTCCGTGCAGGGAATCCAAACACAGTAATGGCTCTTGCTGGGAACAAGGCTGATATGTTGGAGGCAAGGCAGGTGCCAGTGGAAGTATGTAATTCTGCTTCTTGGATCTGACTTTTGACGTTACATACATGCATTTTGCTTGGGGATTTGTCATCAGCATAGATTGATGATGCTTATTTTATTTCCTCCCAGTTACTTTCTGCAATCAGCAGTGTAAGCATATTGCATTTCAAATACTGCACCTTGTCCAGTTACATCATGTGCAGCTTGTTTGGTTCCTGTAGTGTTTTATTACGACAGAGATGCCATTTTTCTGTGTGAGAGAGAAACATGTTGCTACTGTCCGAACGAGAACAGCACAATGATACAGCCTGTACTACTACTATGTTGTTTGAATGATTTATCCAAAGCTAAACTGTTGCTGGCGGTGCAGGAAGCGACGACTTACGCACAAGAGAATGGGCTCTTCTTCATTGAAACGTCTGCCAAAACAGCCATCAATGTGAACGACGTATTCTATGAGCTCGGTGAGTACTACATACTATAGATCATTTTACTGTGAGATGGCCGGTTGTTATTACATACTGCAAAAGAAATTTCTCTGTTCACTTTTCCTGCTAATTAATGTCTAAGCACTGCTCTGTTTGGCAACATCCGGTTTCAGCAAAGAGACTGCTCGCGGGGCAGCAGGCGCAGAACCCGCAGGCGGGGATGGTGCTCTCACAGAGACCGGCCGAGAGGATGGTGAGCAGCACGTCGTGCTGCTCATCATAGGACGCTTGGCCGTGGAGAGACGGCCGCCATGGATGGCCACAGAAGCCACAGGAGGAAAAAAAATGTATGCGCGGTGGACGATTGCTGCCATCCCAGCTTGCTACACTACAGTCTAGCCCTTGTTTCTTGTCATATGTTGGTTCTGTAAATGTGAATAGTAGTGGGGTGTTGCTGCTGCAGATGTTCAGATATGTTGTTGCAGTGCATTCTGGTACTTAAATATATTTCTGGATGACCTTTGTGCTTCAATTATATATTTTTATTTCTAACGTTTCGGTCAAGACACAGAAAATATTGGTCATCGCAATGCAAATGTGTGGCAATAATCTGGCAATTCATTGGCTAATCATTTGCTACTTTAGCTGATTGTGTTGAGCACAAGCTGTGAAACCTCCCAAGCATGAGTAGCTCCTTGACTCTGAGCAACACAACACCAAAAGGAACAGAATAACTTGTTTCCTGATGAACACATGATACAAACAGTTGCACAATGCTCTAATTCTCTGCAGTTTACAGGCTTATTCTCTCAAGAAATGTGTTACTCCCTCTGATCCATAGCTTTGTACTAAGTCAATGACAATTAATATGGATCAGAGGGAGTATTTATTTATTTATTTTAACTGTGCTTGTGTGCATATGTTTCCACTGGTAGTCTGAATTCAGAACTGAAGTGCGATGTGGTACCAAAACTTAATGAACAAACCCTTTTGCACTTGTTATGCCTTGCCTGCATCATGTGGGCAAAGCTAATTGCAGAGAAGATGTTGTGTCTGTTCTTTTAGAATACACATCTATTTGTATTTCAGGATCTTATATATTGTTTGTTATGTCGTTAAATATCTAGCTTCTTAGGTAATGTGTACTCGCATGGAATGCGTAGGTGGTGAACATCGACTTGACCTGCATGACATACAAATTTAACATGTCTTGATTATTTTATTAAGTTTGAATTTGCAAACTTAAGTATGCAAATTTAAATAATGACAAAAGTTTATAGGGGCCTAAATGAATTTCTTTTATTAGACAGTAAGCAGTGGCCGGCCCTGCACTTACGTTTTTTTTTCGATAAAGGGTGGATTTTATTGACTCAAAATGAAGCATCAAGAAGATACAAACACTCCCTCAAAAAAAAAAAAGAAGATACAAACACAAAGAGCGCACATCCGGCCTCTGCATAGCTAGGATGTACGCAACCAACACCAACACACTCTAAAAAATACGCCAGCAAAAAGCAGAGTCATACAAAACCAAAGCTATGACTAAGCAAGTAAAAAAACCCTATGATCAAAACAGCGACCGACAAACTACATCGACGACCATATCCGCACCAATCATCTCTTCACACCACAAGGACAACGAAAAAAATTCTTCAACAGCAACGCCTTCAACAAGGGAACGATGCTCAAACACCGCCGTCATCGGATCCAATCATCAATGATCAGAATCTAGGTTTTCACCCTGAAGAAGCATAGGGAACAAGATGACTACAAAAGTAAATGAGCATCTCACACATAAATGGTACCCCACATAGGCCTTCACCAACCCCCCCCCCCCCAGTCACTAACATAAACAAAGTAGAAAAAGCACCAAATTTTGTATCAGTTCCGAAAGAGCAAAGAAAAAGGGGTGTTTTGTTAATGGGAACAAGGGACTGTTTATAGTTGTTGTTAGGAAATAGAGACTGCTTGGTAGGCAGCAGGCGCAGAACCTGTAGGCAGGGATTGTGCTCTCACAGAGACCGACCGAGAGAATGGCGAGCAGCATGTCGTGCTGCTCCTCGTAGAATGCTTTGCTGTTAAGAGATGGTCACCATGGCCTTGAAAGCCACTGAAGAAAATATGTATGCACCATGGACGATTGCGAAGAGGCTGCGGCTGCTGCGGCCGGTGCATCTAAGCTTGCTACACTACAGTCTAGTGGGCCCTTGTTTCTTGTCATATGTTGGTTCTATAAATGTGAATAGTAGTAGAGTGTCGATGCTGCAGATGTTAGGATACGTTGTTGCACTGCATTCTGGTGCTTAAGTATATTTCTAAATGACCTTTGTGCTTCGATTATATTTTTTTATTCAATGGTCGGTCAGGGCACAAAAAAGATTTGGTCATTGGAATACAATTTCTGACACTAGCTAAGCATTTGCTAATTGTAGTTGATTGCCGTTGAGCACAGGTTATGACACATATATACTTAAAAAGACAGCATTGCATAACCAAATTAAGCATACAATTACACAAGTGACTACACACATAACATTTCCATACACCAAAGAAAGCACTTACATGCATACTAAAGTAGGAGAAACGAGGATCTAATCATCTACTTATTGTTGCGACGACGCTTGCCATTGCTCGCTTCCATTTGGATCCCCGCCGTTTTGGGGAAGGAGGGACTTCCTCATGTCAACGATCCGCCTGTACATGTCGTAGCTCGTGTACGCCTCCTTGCACTACTAGGGCAAAGCCTAGCAGTAGCGCTGTTTTTTGGCCCATCAGTGGTGCCGGTAAGCGCCATCTTGATAAGGCGCTTCTGACTAATGCTTAGCGATGGCGCCCATCGCACTGCCATCGCTATATCTACTTAGTAGTAGCGCTTTCCAAGCCAACCGCTACTGCTAATTACTAGTAGCGCTTTCGAAAACAACCGCTACTACTATTATTCCCTATTCCATTTCTTTTGAATTTTTGGTCGTATTCATATACCTGTATACAATTTTTCATATAGTAGCAATTTAGAGATTGTTTTTACATCATAATGAGTTATTACATCACTAGGTGAAATAACCTTGGATTAGTTACAAGTGCATGGATCCAAAGTAACCAATGGTCACTTTGGATCCATCCATTTGAAACTAATCGGCGGCTCTTTCACCCAATGACATAATAACTTATCATCATCATCATAATATCATTAACAACTTATCATCATAATATATCATTGTCATATAACTCCTCATAATCATCATTTTCGTCCATGATGGGACATCATATAACAACTTCGTCACTAGTTATAATAACAACTCCTCCTCCTCATCATCATAGTACTCATAATCACTACTCCTACTCATCATCACCATCAAGTCTAAGACATTGTAGTCATATATAATCAACACTAACTAATTGTTCTTAATACTTAGGACCTACTCCTCTCTCCTAGCTAAAATACCATAAAACAGATAAACCGGTCCTTCACCATAATGGAGAATGGACATAAACCTATCTCCAACTTGTGGCTTGCGCACATTCATTTTGTCTCCAATTATTTGCGTGTGCGCATTCATCACTTTGCTCCATTCTTTGATTTTGATCCTTCCACCATTTGAAGAAATTGAGTATGCAGTATGGTAAGCCTCCGAAGGAGTTGGTGGTAAGCTAACCATATGCATATCACCTTCAAGAATAGCATGTCGTGCACAACCCGCTTGAAGCCTCTGTTCAAAAATGAAATAGTAACGTATATAGTTGGAAATGTAGTTTACTTAAGAATAATGTATGCAATGAAGTTACCATCATTAACAAAATCTTACCAAGTTTTTGGCAATGAAGTTATCATCAAGCAATTTATGGACTAGTGGCACGTATCTAGTATAATTTGGGCTGATAGAGTGACTGGTTTTGAAGGCCTCAACATCTTCTATGAATGAGACAAGATAACCTTTCTCCTCACAATTAAGCTTGGAGTCATAGCTGTAGTATGTGCTGTCTACTACCTTCCGAGTATTTCTTGAAGATAAGAAATAAGCTGGAAATTATAAATAAATAAGTTTAGTACGGACGAACACCAAATATTTTTAAATTAAGAACATAAATTACTGAACTTAACAAATTAGTTTGACAAACTCACATCTAGGAAAAACTGGAGGCATATCCACATCCACCCAGATGTTGATATTATCATCATCATCATAATTTTCGGGACGAATATCAAATCTTATTCGCATTCCCTCCTCAAATCCATATGCCTTGCAGAGAGCTTCCCAATTAGAGCAACCGAAATGGGAGCGATCGACCGCATTGTAGAACTTAAACCAAAAAATCATAACCATGTTTAGTTCTTAAGTGAGCCCTCCTCGCCTCCACAGTCTCAAAGTCATCTAAACCAAAACCAAGCTTCTCCAATACATATGGTCTAGCATGGCACGGGATGTACTAATCGAATTGAAAAAAAAATCCATAAATTACACATTGAACAAAAGAAGCACAAGTGATGATATTAATTATGATGAAATGCTTGTCGCTATGCATCGCATAAACATGGAAGGTCTCTTCCAGCTTCACGGTGAAAAACCTATCATTTTGCGGTGTGAGGGAACTCACGCACACACCCGTCATCGTAGCGATTCGTGACTCCGGGATCCCATCGTCATCATACATCTCCTATGTTCAAAATTCAAAGATTATAACTCGACGGCAAAACCCAAAAAATCCGGCATGACCTTTGCTAAAAAAGGACATATCGAGCGCCTGAAATTTGCCGGAACGGAAATTAATCAACACTCTGGCAAAACATAGGCCACTTATCGATGGTTATTGCATTTCAATGGTTCAAAATATGAAAAAAAACATTTGAAAATATCTTATATATAATCCTAGCACTAAATAAACTAGTTTTATTAACTACTTACTAAATAAACTAGTTTTATTAACTACTTACTAAATAAACTAGTTCTATTAAGCATTTACTATAAATAAACTAGTTCTATTAAGCTCTTACTAAATAAACTAGTTTTATTAAGCACTTAATATAAATAAACTAGCTATATTAATCACTTACTAAATAAACTATTTCTATTAAACACTTGCTAAAATTCTACTACCCTAGTTCTACCCTAAATTTTCTTACTTCTATTTTATTCAAAACACCTAAATTAGTCAAAAATATTCTATTAAAAACCTACAGTCTCTGATGTCTACATTCTAAAATCTACATTTAAATTACCTACAATTTGCAAGAACAGAGACAAGGGAGGGGGGGATGAGAGAGGAGGGGGGGGGGGCGGCCGGAGGAGGTGGGGGAGGGCCAGAGGAGGAGGAGGGAGGCGGTGGGAGGAGGGCTGCCGGCGGAGGAGGAGGAGGAGGAGGCGTGGTGGGAGGAGGAGGGAGGAGGGCGTGGTGGGAGGAGGAGGGAGGAGGGCGTGGTGGGAGGAGGAGGGAGGAGGGCACGGTGGGAGGAGGAGGGACGGAAGGAGGGAGTACCTCGGTGGCGGACGGACGACAGCGGCGGCGACGACGAACGACAACGGTTATCAGCGCGGGCGAGAGTGACTGAGAGGGAGAGTGAGTGAGAGAGAGGGTCGGCCGCGTGGGGATAAGGTAGGGTTAGTAGTAGCGCGAGTATGAAAAAGCGCTAAAGCTAAGGAGAATAGCAGTAGCGCTGGGCGGAGATGAGCGCTATTGGCCAAGTTGGACTAGCAGTGGCGCTTTACAATTAAAAGCGCCATCGCTAAGTGTAAGCATAAAAATACATTGTTTGTCAATGCAAAAATACGTTGGCCATCAATGATCTTTTTGTGTACAATCTGAATTGTCAATATGAGTCCTCTCCGATAGGAACCGGAGAAGACTCATATTGCGGCCACAAATTCTACACATTGAGTTCAGTGAAGACCAAGTGGTTGTGATAGTTTGAGAAGTAACATATTTAAGGTGGTAAACAACCTGTTCGCGGAGCGAGGTGGGACTAAACTTGTGGGCTGAACTTAGCAGTAGCGAGTTTTATAGACGTGCGCTGCTGCTAACATCTATAGCAGTAGCGCGGTACGGTGTAGGGCGCTACTGCTATAACTAGCGGGACGACGAGGTCATGGAAATTAGAGCAGTAGCGCGGTTTAGAGATGACGCGCTACTGCTATTTTTCTTTCAGCAGCGCGTTTTTCTAGCACGCGCTGCTGCTAAATAGCAGTAGCGTCGTATTTTGAAGAGCGCTGCTGGTAATATTCTGTGTATAAGGTTTTCCCTAGTAGTGTTGGCCGCGTACAGACGTGAGCTTTGTCGAGTTTCGCCATCCACGCCGAGTGCCAGGCACGCTTGTCCTTGTTGCACGAATCCTTCATGTCTCTGTAGTAGGGGTCGATGATGGCCTCGGTGAGGTGAACTAGTGAGTCCTTCTCATGCTCCTTGCTGCCCCTGATCTTGTATTGGCCCTGGACGTCGACAAGATTCTGGCAGGCGATGCCCGAATTCTCGAGCGCCTTTACATCGTTGGTGATGTCCATTGTAGCGAACATGTAGTAGGGGTTGTTGACAAACCTGGCGAAACGGTCGCAAGGCCTTGTGTCCAGGCAGTAGTGGTAGACGAGGATGTGGTGGCACACGCACATCTGGGCGACGGCGACCTTGGGACGAGACCCGGCACGAGCGCGGGTGTACTCGAGGTCGAACCCGACCACCTTGTACTTCTCCTCGGCAAGCAACAACTCCATGATGTGGATGGAGTGCTCCACGCAGACCGGGTCGTTGATGTACACCACCGAGAGGTCCATGAACCTTCTGTGGGTGTCCACCATGGCACGCATGGTGAACTGCTGCTCGTCATCGGCAGCCGCTCGGAGCACAATTGGAGCCGCGCAAGATACCCTCTAAGAATTTCTCGTGGTGGGTGTGCTTCTTGCAATGGTGGGGCGCGATCGAAAGGTTGAAGAGACATAAGGGTAGGTTAAATGGCTGCTGTAATAAATGGGGGCCGGCCGGCCTGTAATCGTCACGTCTTGTCACGGTGTTCATAGCGGAGGATTCCAAAGGCACGCTGACAACACCACACCGCACGCGTGGGCTCAAGAGGTGCCAAATGTATCATCGGTGAGCTGTTCCTTGACGACCGCTGTTTTATCGATGCAAGTTTCCGCCTGGCTAGTTTGGCCACGCGTCGGCTAGAAGAGGGACAAATCGTGGGCGTTTATTGGCAAAAAGCTTTGTAAAAACGAAGTGTGTGGAATGACTTCGGTCATAAGTTTACCCTTGGGTGATGAGGTCAAAGTTACACAGAAGGGTGATGATGGACACTCGAGGGCGATAATTAATTATGCGCTCTACTGCTGCCTGCAGTGGAAGAAAACAACTGTGTGCAATAATGTCGAAGATCACAGTTGAGTTAGCTATACAGATCGTGTCCTGTGAGATCGACAAGGTAAACTGATTCGAGAATGGTTAATAAAATCTAAGACCATTGCATATTAAGGTCAAAATAGTGCTAGCAATATACGAGTCTCATACGATGCCATTTCAATGATTGTACCACAAAAGCTTGAAATGTTACAAGGTTCAAATTCCAGAGTTATATGGCTCAAATTCGAAGATTACAAGGTTCAAACTGATATTAGAAATGAAATTCAGCTCATCAGCTGCAAACGCTCGCGCTGATGCGCTGAACATGGATATCAGAGAGGTTCAAACTAATATCACCGCTTCTAAGTCTGGCTTCGAAACCTCACAATTTTTGCAAAGGGGTCAGCCACTGAGAAGTCATGTATGGGGTTGACACGATGACTTCCGATTACTCTGTCATCTGAAGTTCCAAAATGAAATCTAGCATTTTTGGAGCCTACTCCATTCTGCCGTAGGCGCCGGCGCTTGATGACCCACAAGTATAGGGGATCTATCGTAGTCCTTTCGATAAGTAAGAGTGTCGAACCCAACGAGGAGCAGAAGGAAATGACAAGCGGTTTTCGATGAAGGTATTCTCTGCAAGCACTGAAATTATCGGTAACATATAGTTTTGTGATAAGGTAATTTGTAACGGGTAACAAGTAATAAAAGTAAATAAGGTGCAGCAAGGTGGCCCAATCCTTTTTGTAGCAAAGGACAAGCCTGGACAAACTCTTATATAAAGGAAAATGCTCACGAGGACACATGGGAATTGTCGTCAAGCTAGTTTTCATCATGCTCATATGATTCACGCTTACATTACTTTGATAATTTGATATGTGGGTGGACCGTGCTTGGGTACTGCCCTTCCTTGGACAAGCATCTCACTTATGATTAACCCCTCTCGCAAGCATCCGCAACTACGAAAGAAGAATTAAGGTAAACCTAACCACAATATGAAACATGTGGATCCAAATCAGCCCCTTACGAAGCAACGCATAAGCTAGGGTTTAAGATTCTGTCACTCTAGCAACCCATCATCTACTTATTACTTCCCAATGCCTTCCTCTAGGCCCAAACAATGGTGAAGTGTCATGTAGTCGACGTTCACATAACACCACTAGAGGAAAGGCAACATACATCTCATCAAAATATCGAACAAATACCAAATTCACATGACTACTTATAGCAAGACTTCTCTCATGTGCTCAGGAACAAACATAACTACTCACAAATCATACTCAGGTTCATAATCAGAGGGGTATTAATATGCATAAAGGATCTGAACATATGATCTTCCACCAAATAAACCAACTAGCATCAACTACAAGGAGTAATAAACACTACTAGCAACCCACAGGTACCAATCTGAGGTTTTGAGACAAAGATCGGATACAAGAGATCAACTAGGGTTTGAGAGGAAATGGTGTTGGTGAAGATGTTGATGGAGATTGACCCCCTCCCGGTGAGAGGATCGATAGTGATGATGATGGTGACGATTTCCCCCTCCCGGAGGGATGTTTCCCCGGCAGAACAGCTCCACCGGAGTCCTAGATTGGTTTCACCAGGTTCCGCCTTGAGGCGGCGGTGCTTCGTCCCGAAAGCTTGCTTATGATTTTTTCCAGGGCGAAAGACTTCATATAGCAAAAGATGGGCACCGGAGGCCTACTAGGGGGCCCACGAGGCAGGGGGCGCGCCCAGGGTGGTAGGGCGCGCCCCCACCCTCGTGGACGGTGGGTGGCCCCCCTCTGGTGCTTTCTTCGCCCAATATTTTTTATATATTCCAAAACTGACTTTCGTGGAGTTTCAGGACTTTTGGAGTTGTGCAGAATAGGTCTCTAATATTTGCTCCTTTTCCAGCCCAGAATTCCAGCTGCCGGCATTCTCCCTCTTCATGTAAACCTTGTAAAATAAGAGAGAAAAGGCATAAGTATTGTGACATAATGTGTAATAACAGCCCATAATGCAATAAATATCGATATAAAAGCATGATGCAAAATGGACGTATCAGCACTGATCAACAAACCATTCATTTTTGCGAAATAAATGTAGGGCAAACCTCATTTCCTTCAGCACCCTTGCTCTGAGAACAAGGAATCTGGCTAACATAATCTCCGGTAAGGTCCCTCGGTAAGAGTTCAAAGTAATTTCTGAGAGATGCAGATCCAGGCATTCGACGTGATTGTTATATTGTATCACATTATCCACAACTTGGCCTAATCTTATCTGCAAAAGAAGAAAACGTGTTAGTGCCTACATGCAGTTTTGACCATTACTACAGGCCTAGCTATTTGGTTTGCAGGATTTGTAAAATGCACTAACATGCCATCTTCGATCTGACAAGATTAACATGGGCATTTGATGAAAAATGTATCCTTCTTCACAAGAGGTTGGAGTGGATGAAAAGTTCCCTAAGAAAACTAGTACAGATGAATCCAAAGGAGAAATGCTTATCGATTGTAACCATATGGATCAAACAACCAATATTGGGGGGGGGGGGGGGGGGCGCCAAGTATGTAATTAAATAATCCAAAATAACCTTCAGAAATCGTACTACATTGTCATTGTAAACTTGGAAAAAGGTGTCACGAATTGAACTCCCTTATGGTTAACATTTAACAGGAAAGGAACATCACCTCGATATATAGCTTCTCCAGGCACAGAAATCATCTCAGGAAACTAACAACTTGCTCCAGGTCGGGCCCAATAGATTCTAGTGCCAAGACCTTCATCAGGCGCAGATTTCGGGGAGTCAAGCTTGTCGGAATCATTTTCTGAATGACAAACGAACAAACATCTTCAAAATTAGAAATAATGTTAATTTGTAGAAGGAGAGGTAGAAGGTGGCTGTTGTACCTGAACAGGTGTGGATCCAATAACAAGTTTGAAGTATTTGTTAGACGAGTAGCCCACCACTGTCAATTTTAGCGTAGAAATGACATTGATTCTTGTCGGACCTTCTTGATCAACTACAAGTAATCTCTCAATTGCAGGTGTGTCCTGGATGACCATACCGTGGTACACATCTTGTGATGTCTTCCTACCGCACCAGCAACACACATAAATAGTCCGGAGAGTCATGGAGGTGATGTGGAAGGTACTCAACCCATTGATCGCCTGAAGACGAAGGTACTCGAGTGCAGTACAGCCACGGAGCAGGCGCTCCATGTCACCCTTTGAGAGGAAGACGGCGACGAGCTCGAGGTGCTTCAGTCATGGTAGAATAAGAGCGGGCGCGTCATTAAGGGGCGGGAAATGGCAGTTCCTGAACTTGGCGACGCGCAGCAGGGGCGCGAGGCAGAGTGCGGACGTTGGCAATGACTACATATGCCCATCATCAAAAGTGAGCTCCTCGAGCTGATCTAGGGCGGGGGATCGGAACCAGTCGTCAAGCTTGGCTCGGTCCTTGCCATTGGAACGGAACTTGCCCATTCTAAGGCCTTTGGTTGGGCCAAGGTGCCTGCCGAGGATCTTGGAGAATGCATCCAAGCTTTTGCGATAGCCATGGCGGAGCTCGTGGGTGTCGATGAGGTCGAGAGGGCTGGAGTTCCATAGGGGGTGCCTCCGCCGGGAAACGAAGGTTGTCCGCGCCCCGTATTTGATTGGGAGGAGGGAGATGATGACTCTCAAAATATCATCGGGGAGGCTGCTGATTAAGTCTAGGCCTGCTGGAGTTGCTTGTGGTTCTAGCTCGCCCCGCCTCCGCTTGTTGGCAGCCCCGTTCTTCACCTCCGGAGTCTCCTTGTCAGTGGCGCTTTCTTATAGAAATGGGAGTACAGGGAATATTTAGTTAAAACAGGGCAATAGAAAAGTGTATTGGTAACTAGAAGTTATTAGGTAGGAATATAGTAAGAAAAGGGAATAACAATTGGTTTCTTAAATACTACACAATTCATTTGACATTGCTGGGTAAGTCAACATATGCAGATAGTTGAAAAGAAAACTTACTTCGAACAAAGTCTGGACGGATGATTTTGTCGGGGAAGCTAGCATATATCTTATGACCAGGCCCTTTTATGCGCACTGCAATTTTAGTGCCAGTTTTCAGTACATAAAACTTTGCAATTTCATTCCAAAAGCCAGTGCCAAAATAGGAGTCACCACGTTCATCAAGTCTTCAAAGAGCAACGATTGTAAATCCATGGTTTGTGTGCAGTACGACATCCGTGGAGCCTTGATCTATGTAAAGGGAAAAATTGTGCACTACATAATCTGTTGCATAGCGAGGGATGTCCTGCAGAAATGGTAGGATGAAAGAAAATATGGTAACAAGCAAATATGGGTCCAAATTGAAAGAACTGTACAACAGTTGAAATCAAAGGACAAAAATCTATAATTAAACACATAGGGTAAACATGATGTCATTGAAAAATGAGAGTAATCGAAAGAACAATACATCATTAATTTGCCTGATATAGAAAGAAGAGGGGAAAATCCCCTTTGACGTATATGGTGCATGTGGCACCTTTTATCCAAATGTAGCAATATTTAGAATATGTTCAGGAAAGTAGGCCATGCCAACCGATTTAGGGTGAGATTGAACATACCGCGCGCATCCTCAAGTTATCTGGTACGATGAGATGGAATCTCTCGCGGAGGCCGCAAGGTACTGATGTGTCCGCGCACTGTACACTCTATGAACGGAAGAAAACCCTCAAATCAGCTCGAAGGAGGCAGATGAACTGGGATAAGAGATGAGATAATATCTCGTTAAATTAGTTACCTTGTCGTCCATGAGAAAGAACCCTCAGTACGGCAGATTCCCCAACCGAGCGGAGCTGGGTCGACCGTGAGTAGCGTCGAGAAAGTCGATGGTGATAGGCGGCGGCAAGCGGAAGTGGCAAAATGTGGTGGGCTTTGCCGGCAGCCTGGCGGCGGCGGCGGCGTCGAGCTAAGTGTTTATCACGCGATAGGCGATGCCATGGCATAGACGCGGAGGAGCTTGTGCAGGTGTGAATGGGGAACGTACCGGAGGGGCCGAGGGGGTGGCGGGCGGTGTGAGGGTTTTTGTGACGTGGGGATGGTGAAGGTTTTCTTTTTTCTTTTTTGAATTGGGTGGTGAGGGTTTTCTGTCCCACAAAGAATTTTGGGGGCGACGGTTTGCTAGAGCGAACCGTGTGTGATTGATGCAGTAGGAAAAATGAAAGTCATTGCACACGGTTCCAATTTTGGGAAACGTGTGTAATTGACGTACTACCTCCGTCCTGGTTTATTGGTCCCCCGTTGTAATTTTTTACCAAAATTGGCGAAATATTTAATGTACTCAAACATAGATAATAAGCGTACACGTACATAAGCATAGTTCAACCATAAGTACATAGTTCAACCGTCATTAAGCATACTCAAGCGTACATAGTTCGATCCATCCCACATCTCATCTCACATGCGGCCGGCACGATCCTGAAGCTTCTCCAGGTACTCTGCGACGTCGTCAGGCGCCACCCTAACGAGAATACTTCTGCTTGAAGGAGCCAACGGCCCGTCCTCTTGCATGCGCCAGAACACTTAGATATGTGTCATGAATCTTGTGGTTGCAAAATGGGCATCCATAGCCGTCGTTCAAGGTCCTAATACGCCTGTTATGCATTTCCGCATAAAGCTCTCTCAGGATTCGCCTCTTGTACCTCCTCTAGGCATCTTCATCCTCGCTGTCCACATCGTCAGACAGCACCTATACAAATAGTAAAACAAATTTGGCATCAAATCACTGATTACATGCCGTGAAGTAGGATTAGGAATTTATGGCTACTGATTTATACATATCCAGAGATTATGGTTCGATTTTTAAGCACAGTCGTATATGTACAGACCAATCTTGAAGAAAATAATGACACAAACATATGTAGGTCATTCAAAATCAATTGTCAAGTCCTGGCTAGATATTATTAGCACGAACACTACCCCTAGTCGGATTACCTGCAGAAATCATTTGCACAGATGAAACAACTAATCACTTATCACCTGTACCATTCAAACAATCAATACACTACACAGATCTAAGGAAACTGCTTACTCAGATTTCATGGATTGGGAGAACATAACCACATGATTTCTATTCCAAAAAGGGGAGGCAGGAGTAACCAGAGAAACCCTATGATCTATTTGACACATAAATGGGTATAGATGACTAACCAGCTGTCCTTCGTTGTCGGAGTCGTCGCCGGAGTGGTTGTCGGAGTCGTCGCCAGAGTGGTCCTCGGAGTCGTCGTCGGAGTGGTCGTCGGAGTCGGTGTGGAACTCCGCCTCCCGCTGTGGAAGCTTGACGACGTCAGGGTGCAGCGGTAACTCGCCGGCGGTGACGGCAACCTCTTTCTCCATCTCCACGCCATGCTCCGGTGCTTTAGCAGCCCCGGCATTGCCACTCCCTCTGATGGGGCGCTTCGGCGGCATCCTCATACACTGACAGCTTTGAGGACTGAGAGCGGCGTCGAGGATGCAAGTGAAGAGAGAGGATTGTGTGTGCGTAGCGAGGATGGGGGGTGCGGCCGCTCGGGCGCACCATTAATATGGAGTAGTGGGAGTTGTGGGAGAGAGGCGGGCGACGGTCAAACCGATGGCTCGCCTCCCGGTGAGCCTGCGCACCGGACTGCTGGCATGCCTACCAAAGTTTCACATAGCTACTCACATGCCTCCCGATGACACTGCGCAGCGAGCACGCCTCCGTCAGTTCACACACATGCACGCACGCCTCCCCGTCTGCCTGCGCGGCGGACTGCTCACATGCGCCCCGTCAACTCACACCTGCTCGCACGCCACACGGGTCGCGCGGCGGCACGTATATTATTTTTCTATTTGCATGATTAATGCTGCCGCTTTATTGCTTAACCGAAGGATGGCACGTATCCATTGTTGGTCTAACACTCACAGTTCGAATAAATAATCCGTTTGGGATATTGGTTCCCAATTATTAATAATCTCCCGTCTGTAATTAGATAAAGATTACATCAAAGCTGGTCTCAAATTTGACAAAAAAAAGTACAATGCCACTTTGTATTGGTATCCATATGACAACACGATAAGTTTCATGAACTTCAAATAAGTTTTCGATGTACTAGAATTTAAAAATCAAGATTCTCAATGGTTGAAATTTGTTGCATGGGGAGTAAACATGCAGCTAGTGAGACACATGTGTTTTTGCAATCCATTTAGGTGCACTGTCACGTGTGCATGTAGCTCAAATTTGATTTTTGTGCATTATACCCATAGAAAATCAATCAATCAATGTACTAGAACGTCTTAATGATCTATGTGATTTTTTTGCAATTAAAACGTCCGTCCTTCGGTAACATGTATGTTCACCGCGGGATAATTAATTTAACATGCATCGTACTTGCGGTGGATTCCCGGTGTGTGTGTCGGTGTGTGCGTCTGGGGGTGGCGGGTGGCTCGCAGTACACTACGAATTGTGAGCCACCGTGTGGGTTGGTGTTTTGTTAGGCAGGCTGGTGCCACATCAGAGTCGTGAAATCGTTATTTAAAACATTACACAACCCTTTCATACATAAATGTTTTGGCCACATGCAGTCGATGGTTGTCCTACATGATACGTCTCCAACGAATCTATAATTTATGAAGTATTCATGCCATGTTTACAATAGTTTTATATGATTTGGGTATGATATGATTAGGACTAACCCACACTGACGCTGTTTTTAGGAGAACTACAGTGGTGTTGATTTTGTGCAAAAATAAAAGTTCTCGGAATGCGATGAAAATCAACGGAAAATTTTTCTGGAAAATATAAAAAATACTGGAACGAAGAATTACCGGAGGGGAGGCCCATGGGCCCCACGAGGGTGGAGGGCGCGCCCACCCCCTAGGGCGCACCCCTGTGCCTCGTGGACTTCCCGTGGGGCCCCCTAACTTGTTCTCGACGCCAACCTCTCCTATAAATGCCCAAACCTCCAGAAAATAACATAGATTGGAAGTTCCGCCGCCGCAAGCCTCTATAGCCATGAGAAATCAATCTAGGCCCTCTCTGGCACCCTGCCGGAGGGGGCCATCATCACTAGAGGCCATGGAGGAGGATCCCGGAGGGGCCATCATCGCCATGAAGGCCAAGGACCAAAGAGGGAACCTCTCCCCATCTAGGGGAAGGCCATGGAGGAGGAAGCACAAGGGGGAGAACCTTTCCTCCTCTCTCTCGGTGGCGCCGAAGTGCCATCGGGAGGGGAATCATCGCCGCGGTGAACGTCTTCATCAACATCACCATCATCATCACCATCCTCATCTCTTTTACAAGGTCCACTCTCCCGCATCGCGCGGTAATCCCTACTTCAACATGGTGCTTTATGCCACATATTATGATCCAATGATGTGTTGCCATCCTATGATGTTTTGAGTAGATATCCTTTGTCTTTGGGTTGATTGATGATCAAGATTGGTATGAGTTGTATGTTTTATTTTGATGTTTTCCTATTGTGCCCTCTGTGTCGTGCAAGTGTGGGGGATTCCCACTGTAGGCTGTTGCAATACGTTCATGATTCGCTTATAGTGGGTTGACAGAAGCATAAACCCGAGTAAGGGGGTTGTTGCGTATGTGATAAAGGGGACTTGATGCTTTAATGCTATGGTTGGGTTTTACCTTAATGATCTTTAGTAGTTGCGGATGCTTGCTAGAGTTCCAATCATAAGTGCATATGATCCAAGAAGAGAAAGTATGTTAGCTTATGCCTCTCCCTCATATGAAATTGCAATGACGACTACGGTCTTGTTAACGGTTGCCTAGGATAATTCCGCTTTTACCGACCCATCATTATTCCGCTTTTCGCTATTTATAATATTTGGTAATATATTCTAAATTTATGATAACAACACCTACTTTTATGTTTTAGCTCTCCGATATCATGCGAAGTTATCCTCTTCATACCCACAACGTAGTTTTATTTCTCGTTTCTAGTTGGAAGCAAGCGTTAGATTGTACGTGAGAGTCGTGTCGATTGGCAGAAAGGACTTGAGAGAATACTGATCTTACCTTTATCTCCTTGTGGGTTCGACACTCCATAATTATCACTTCCACCATTGGGAATTGCTACGATGATTCCATGAACTTGGGGATTATCAAGCTCTTTTCTAGCGCCGTTGCCGGGGAGCAATAGCGTGGGGTTGTTATTCTCGTGTGTGCTTGTTTGTTTTCTTCACTAAGTAGATTTTGTTTTTCCTTTTTGTTTCTGTTTTGTTGTGGGTGAAACATACAATTTTTTTTTAAAGTATCAAAATACAAAAAAATGTACTTGCCTCTCATGCCTAAAAAGTTTTTCAATAAGAGAAGTGATTGGAAGGTTATGCATTGGAGAAGTGAGGTTCGACCTTGAACACTTGTGTTCATGCTCATGGAAACAATGTAAAATTTTTCATGGAATTTTCTCTGAAAATAATTATCCCCTTGTATATATTCATTGTATTATAAAAATAATGTGCGCAACTTTAGTTTTAGGATGATTAGATTGCTTGTTTACTTTGTGCAGTACAAAAACAGAAACTTTGGCTGTAGCGCGTGAATTTTCTTTTTTTACTGGAAAGTCAAATGGGTCTGAAACTTTTTGCAGATTACTTCTGTACAAAATGTTTAAATTTTTATATTTTTTTAGAATTTTTTGGAGTTACAGAAGTTTAATAAACTTCCAGATTACTACAGACTGTCCTGTTTTTGACAGATTCTGTTTTCTTTGTGTTGTTAAGCTTATTTTGATGAATCTATGGGTAGTATCGGGTGCGAACCATGGTGAAGTTGGAATAAAGTAGATATAGTTCTAATATGAAATTGGAATGAGTTTGCAACAGTACCTAAAGGTAGTGATTTGCTTTATTATACTAATGGATCTCACAAAGTTTTTGTTAAAGTTTTGTATGGATGAAGTATTCGAAGATCGAGGAGCTATCAATATGAGAATAATAAAGAGAGGCAAGATTTCAAGCTTGGGGATGCCCAAGGCACCCCAAGTAAATATTTCAAGGATACTCAAGTATCTAAGCTTGGGGATCCCCCGGTTGGCATCCCATCTTTCTTCTTCAACAATTATCAGTATACCTCGGTTTTTGTTTTGTTCACATGACTTGTGTCCATTGTGATTTTATTTTTCTTTAAGAAACATGATAGTATGAGATATCCCTACATAGATTTATAGAATGATTCATGTGCTTCCGCATTATATCTTTTTGAGTATGACCTTATAGAATGCTCTTTGCGCTTCACTTAAATCTTTTGAGTATGGTTTTATAGAATGCTTCTTTTGCTTCACTTATATATTTTGGGCTTGGATATTGGTTAGACTATATTAATTGTAGAATGCCCCATGAACTTCACTTAAATATTTTGGAGTATGAATAATACTATCATCTAAAGCGGGTTTGGAAGAGTGTCAACTTTAGGAATTAGTGATCCCACTATTTTGGAGGGTGTTGAATCTTAGTATAATATTTATGAAAGTGGATTTGGAAGAGTGTCGACTTTAGTTAGTAATGATTCCACTATTTCGGAAGAGGTTCCAATTGATTATGAGAATAAACTGTCTATCTGTGATGATTATTGTGATGACATGTATGCTATAAAGAATAATGTTAACCGTGAAACTTGTCATCATGATTTTAATTTTCAATTTGATTATGCCTCACATGACAGTTATTTTGTTGAATTTGCTCCCACTATCCCGAATGAGAAGAATTTTGCTTATGTGGAGAGTAGTAAAATTTCTATGCTTGTAGATCATGAAAAGAATGCTTTATGTGATGGTTATATTGTTGAACGCATTCATGATGCTACTGAAAATTATTATGAGGGAGGAATACATGCTTGTAGGAGTTGCAATAATATCAAGTTTCCTCTCTATGTGCTTAAAGTTTTGAAGTTATACTTGTTTTGCCTTCCTATGCTAGTTGATTATTGTTCCTATAAATTATGTGCTCACAAAATCCCTAGGCATAGGAAGTGGATTAGATTTAAATGTGATAGCCATATTCTTCATGATGCTCTCTTTATGTTTCAATTCTTAACTTTTATGTGAGCATCATTGAAATCATCATGCCTAGCTAAAAGGCATTAAAGAAAAGCGCGTGTTGGAAGACAACCCAATATTTACCCTTACTGTTTTTGTGTGTTTACGTGATTAATCTACTGTAGTAATCATGTTTTATAGCTTTTGTTTCAATAAAGTGCCAAGTAAGACCTTTGGGAAGACTTGGGTGAAAGTTAATGTGATCTTGCTGTAAAAAACAGAAACTTTGCGCTCACGAGATTAGCTGTCATTTTTTTTACATAAGAGTGATTTTGAGTTGATTCTGTTTACAGAAGATTAATAGACAAATTCCTCACGTGCACCAATTTATTTCATAATTTTTGGAGTAGGAGAAGTATGGTTGCTATTCAGATCATTACAGACTGTTCTGTTTCTGACAGATTCTGTTTCCATTGCATAGTTTGCTTGTTTTCTAGTTTCTATGGCTTATATTTCTTAATATAAATTGTAGAAATGATATGGTACAGTAGGCATTGTGTGAGAACAATTATGAACCTTGTCTTTGACAGTACCAAAGTGAATGGTTTACTCTTTATCATACTAACCTATCTCACGATGTTCCGTTAAGTTTTGTGTGATTGAAGTTTTCAAGCTTTGGGTGAGATATCGATATGAGGAGAATAAGGAGTGGAAAGACCCTAAGCTTGGGGATGCCCAAGGCACCCCAAGGTAATATTCAAGGAAGACTCAAGTGTCGGTGTCAAAACCGGCGGATATCGGGTAGGGGGTCCCGATCTGTGCGTCAAGGCTGATGGTAACAGGAAGCGAGGGACACAGATGTTTACCCAGGTTCGGGCCCTCTCGATGGAGGTAAAACCCTACTTCCTGCTTGATTAATATTGATGATATGGGTAGTACAAGAGTAGATCTACGACGAGATCGTAGTGGCTAAACCCTAAGAGCTAGCCTATGATGGTATGATTGTAATTGTGATCGGCCTTCTAAGGACCAGCCTCTCCGGTTTATATAGACACCGGAGAGGGCTAGGGTTTACATGCAGTCGCTTACAAGGAAGGAAATACAATATCCGGATCGCCAAGCTTGCCTTCCACGCCAAGGAAAGTCCCATCCGGACACGGGCCAAAGTCTTGAGTCTTGTATCTTCATGCTTCAATAGTCCGGACGTTGTACACAGTCCGGCTGTCCGGATACCCCCTAATCCAGGACTGAAAATCATCCGCGTCCAGGAATGGCTCAGCAAGGCGGAGAGAATTAGGTGTCCGGCGCCACTTCCCGAGGGCTCGCCCGCCCCCACCATGGCCAAGATGCTCGACCGGGTACTCAGCAGGATGCCCCCGGGGAAAGACAAGGGGAAGGACGAAGAATCCGAACCCCACACGCTACGCAGCCGAACCGGGGGAATTGTTACCTCCGCTAAGGAGGATAGTCGGGAAGGGGAGGCTAAGGCCTCCTCCCCGCGTGGGAAGAAGAGGGCCACCTCCGAAGACTCGGAGACGGAGATGCCTAAGCCCGGGAAAAAGATAACACCAGGAGGCTCTTCCCCAACGGGCACCCTCTCCGCATCATGCCCACCAATGGGCCAGCCCTCCACCGAGCTGTAAGTTAATTTTTAATTTGAAGGTACCGCGTTCCTCCTAGATCAATAACCAGGATTTATCTTTCGCAATCCAGCTAGCAGCCCTTCTCAACAGAGTTCATCTTCGGGGGATCTTCCTCCAGAGATGATGGAGAGCGAGACCCCACCCACCTCTCCGGCTCATGAAGCGGGCGACATTGAGGTGTCGTCACGGAGGAGTCCGGATCTTCCGAAGGCGGAAGCCAATGCGCCAGCCCCCCTGAGCCCGGAGCATTTGGCTCCTGCGAGGGGCGATGGGAAGGGTCCGGCACAGTTCGATGTCCGGCCGGACATACTGACGGGCCTACTGGAGCGAGCTGCGCTCTCAGAGGAGCACCGCTCATTAATGAGCGAGGTGCTCAAGAAGATTTCGTCCGCTACAAGCGGTTTGAATGAAGCATTTGCAAGTCTGCTCAGAGGCTTTGAGGTATGTAGTGGAGAATACACTGTTTTTGGCTGTGAGGCACGCATTAGGTGTGCTCCATATAGATAGTAGCCCCTGAGACCCTGGTTGCCCGCCCTAGGGGGAAAATGGGGGATCATAAATCAATGATTGCGCTATAAATATGTGCAGGTACCTGTGAGTCCAGCCGGCGACCAGTCCGTGGAAGTTTCCGAACTGACTAGGCAGATTCGATCGATTGATGCCGATATCACGCTGGTGAACGAGCGGCTAGACAAGTCACAAGGTATGTGCTCTGCCTTCCTTTGTATAGGAAAATATGGAGGCGGCATGATATTAATGTAACATGTTCAGACTGCAGATGCTGCTGCTGCCGTGGAGGCCCTGAGGGCAGAACTTGTCCAAGCCAAGGAACAAGCTCGGCTTAGCAATGCGGCTGCCCTAAAGGCGACCGAGGAACTGAGAGCCGAACAAGCAGCTCACCGCTGAAGCGAAGAAAAGATGGCCGAGATGGCTATTGAGTTAAAAAATGCCGCTGACCGGTATGAGCTCCTTGAAAAGGAGCATAAGGGTAGCTTGGCCGAGCTGGACAAGGCACGCAGTGCCACCAAGGAAATACGGACCGAGCTCAGGGGTGCGCGAGAGGAGCTTCAACAGGCCGGTAGAATCGTGGCTGGAGGTTCCTACTTGCTGCGACGAAGTTTTTCGATCCGTGCGCTGCCCTGGATGGTATTTGGAGTCCTGCGGACACGTATGCAGATTTGGCGAAGAGTATGGCTGTCGCTGCCAAGTTCTTCGAGGGTCAGGGTGATAAGGAAGTGGAGAAGCTTTTCTGGTCGCAATTCAATGCTCCCACTCGCCCGCTGCCATTAAATGAGAAGATGGCTGCTGTGGCGAGCTTCCGCAGAGCTGTCCGGTCTTGCAATGCGGTCTGTGATAGTCCATCTTTTGCTGGAAGGGCTTAAGCCGGACAGTTACTTTGGCTTGGTGCAGCAATTCCTTGGGGCCATGCCTCGGATCGATGCCATGAGGAGGTCGGCGTGCATAGAGGGTGCACAGATGGCTCTTGCTCGCGTTAAAGCCTATTGGACGGATATGGAGGCCAATATTATAGCGACCCAAGATCCGGCGGGGCCGATATCCGCCGAAAGCACTACTTGGCGCAGGTCACAGAAGGTGCCCTCCTAATAGAGGCGCAGTGCTCGAAGAATGTCTTATTCGATTGATAAATCGAATTATTGTAAGAACAATGTTATTTTGGTTATGAGGCTATATTTATACTTTTTGCCCGGAAGTATTGTTGTGTCCCCTGTGTGGCCGTTTACACACACACACACACACACACACACACACACACACACACACATATATATATATATATACATATATATATGCATGTGTAATCCGAAAGATAGTAGTCGTCGGCTTCAGCCCCCACGCAAACAATGCGGGGGTGTTCGCAAAAAATATGCATAATCACACTTGATCCAACGTCTTATCCATGAAAGAGGTGATCGCACATCGAACTAGGCAACCATACTATATAGCTGTAACACTTTCGCTTAGCCATGGGAATTAATGTTGGGGCTACTATGCAGCCCCTGGTACATTTCGCGTGCATCCGAATACGGGCGCGTGTGTACATGACTGGGAAACGGTCCTTCGTTAATGCGGAGGGATCCTAAATATTCCAATGAGTCTTGAGTGGTTGAACAGTCTCATTTGTATCATGACAGTCAGTTTTCGGCTTTCTCTACTGAGGTGCTCGTCCGAAATAACCAGGGCACAATCGTAGTAGTTCTCCTTTGGCCACCTTAGCCGATAGTAACGGAACGTAAGGCGGCAAACCCAACATTTGACCAAAGACATGATTCGGAGCTGCTGCATATAAGGCCAAACACGTGACGTCGAACACTCCCGAGGGTAATCGGACTTTATAATAGTCGATGGGCTCAAGAATGCCCATTCGTTATAAACCCTGTTTTCCAGGTACGTGCGTTAATCTGTCGTGGCTAGATGCCAAAAACGGCAGTATCCTCTGTGGATATGGGACCCATGGGATTGTTAAACAACAAGAGGCAATAAAAATGTTTACACAGGGGCTTAATCTAAAAAGAAACCTGTTTAACGGGGCCCTGCTGCACGTCTGCACCTTTGTCTCCGTTGTGCCGTATCCTAGAAGGTATCGCGCGAGCGTTGTCTGTGGATAAGAGAAAAGCTCGTAGAAGAGTACAACGTAAGTATGCGATGGATAATAAAAGTGTAAGATGTTGGCCTACCCATAAGGTTGAGCCAACTGTGGGACTATATTAAGTATTTATAGCCCCTGGTGTCCACTATGGGATTACATATACGGTGCCCTGGTTCGATTTTATCCGGGCGACCGGACTCGTCTAGCCGAGTCTGTGGTCTTTAAGGACCAGTCATGTTTTCTGATGTTGGAGGCCGCTTATAGTCCGGCCGCAAGGGCCTTCAGCGTGTTCCTCTGCGTGGCGATTTAGCGCTCTGTTAGTCCGCTTAACGGTGATGACGCCACGTGGACCGGGCATCTTAAGTGTAAGGTAGCCATAGTGTGGCAATGCGTTGAAGCGGGCGAAGGCCATTCTTCCGAGCACTGTGTGATAGTCACTTTGGAAGGGTGCGATGATGAAGAGTAGTTCTTCGCTTCTGGAGTTGCCTGGAGAGCCGAATGTTACCTCCAGTGCGACGGAGCCTCTGCTATGGGCTTCAACGCCTGGTATCACCCCTTCAAAGGTGGTGTTGCTTTGGTTGATTCTGGATGGGTCTATCCCCATCCTGCGGATAGTGTCCTCATATATTAAATTGAGACTGCTGCCGCCGTCCATAAGGACGCGGGTGAGACGGTATCCGTCGATTATCGGGTCAAGCACCAAGGCCTTTGATCCTCCGCGCCGAATACTAGTTCGGTCATCCGAGTTATCGAAAGTGATCGGATAAGGTATCCAGTGGTTAGGCGTGAGTACGATGTGTTCCATATCGGCGCGTTTCTATGCACGCAGCTCGCGTGCCTCCTCATGGATGTGTGAGTCGCGTAGATCATGTTCACTGTTTTAACCTCTAGCGGAATTTTTTCTGTCCTTCGGTGTTGGGCCGGGCGAGGTTCATCCTCGTCTTCACTTGATGTTTCCCTTTCCTTGTGTTCGGCATTTAATTTTCCGGCCTGCTTGAAGACCCAGCACTCTCTGTGCGTGTGGTTTGCAGGTTTTTTAGGGTTGCCATGAATTTGGCATAGTCTGTCTAGGACTCTATTCAGACCGGACGGTCCCTCTTTGCTGCCTTTAGATGGCTTGTTTTGCTGATTGGCTCGAGAGCCCCTGAATCCGGCATTAACCGTCGTGTTATCCGGGCTCTCTTCGTTGTTTCCGCGTTTGTTTTTATGACGCCATGGCTTCCCGTTGCCATCCCTTATTTCGGATGTGCGGGGGTCGCTGGTGCCTTCTGGGCTAGCCAGCTATCTTCTCCCGTGCAAAAGCGGGTCATAAGGCTTGTTAGGGCTGCCATTGTCCTTGGTTTTTCTTGGCCGAGGTGTGCAGCGAGCCACTCGTCACGGATGATGTGTTTGAATGTCGCTAAGGCTTGACATCCGGACGATCAACAATTTGATTCTTCTTAGTGAGGAATCTGTTCCAAAGCTTGCGGGCAGACTCTCCGGGCTGTTGGACTATGTGGGTTAAGTCGTCAGCATCCGGAGGCCAGACATAAGTCCCCTGAAAATTGGCCCTAAAAGCGTCCTCAAGTTCCTCCCAGCTCCCAGTTGAGTTTTCGGGGAGACTTTTCAACAAGTGCCGAGCTGGTCCCTTTAGTTTGAGGGGGAGGTATTTAATGGCGTGAAGGTCATCCCCACGAGCCATATGTATGTGCAGGATAAAGTCCTCGATCCAGACCCCTGGGTCTATTGTTCTGTCGTATGCCTCTATGTTCACATGTTTAAAGCCCTGTGGAAATTCATGGTCCAGTACTTCATCGGTAAAGCACAGGGGGTGAGCAGCCCCTCTGTATCTGGACATGGTGTGGCATGATGTCGGCTGTTGTTGTGTCTGGTCTTTATTCCGGACTGGTATTCGATTGGCGTAATCGTTTTGGCGACTGTAATCCTTCGCCGGGGTGCGTCCTTTGGATCCATAAATGGACCTGGCCGCTCCATCTTTCTTATTCAGGTGCTCATGTGAATCGGTAGCCGCTTTGTTGCAGTTATGAACTGGTACAGCTTCGTCGTCGAATTCCGGCAGTAGCTTGCGTTTTGTATAGCTCTTTGTATGGCGATCATCGTCGTATCTTTCTTCAGTGTCTAGCACTTTATTCCATCTACGGTTGAGCATTTCACATGCGGCCTTGAGCCGTTATACGCTTCCTTAGACTTCTTGCGGTGGCCATGAGCTTTCTGTGGAGGTTATCTCGTTCCACGTGTTTTTCCGGGATTGCATCATTATCCGGACCGTTTTCCTGAGCTGGTTCGTCTTGATGACCTCGTCCGTCGGGATCATTGTCCTCGGGCGTCTGCTCCGAACTGTGTTCGGGGTGACCTGGTTCGCCCTGCTCCATCGCTGGGTCTCAGCAGTGGCCGTTGTTGCCTTCGGAGTTGATTGTAGTGTCCATCCCTCCGGTGCTCTTGTCACTATTTTTCTTGTTGCTGGACTTAGAATGGCGCGTCTGCTTGGCCGTCGCTTTGGCTTTTGTCCGGGGGTTTTATCGTCTGGATTGTCGCCTTTGTCCTCTTTGGGCGTATCCACCATGTATATGTCATGTGACGAGGGGAAAGTCCGGCGCCCCATAGATTCCGGATCTCTTCTGGCATCGTCGTCCATACCGTCGATGTCTTCGGAGTCAAAGTCAGGATTGTCGGTTAAATCATCGACCGTGGCTATGAAGTGGGTGGTGGGTGGGCAACGAATTTCTTCGTCGCCTTCTTCCCACTCGAACTAACATAGTTTGGCCCAGAAATTTCTGTCAAAGAGAGAGTCTTCAACGAGTTTAGCATGTCGCCAAAGGGCGAGTGCTGAAAGATGTCCGCGGCTGTGAACTCCATTACCGGAGCCCAACCTGGCCCGGGAGTGCGCGGACCGGACTCGACATCCGGATATGAATCCGGGGTCCAGAGTCATAGGCCACCGTAAAGGTAAGGCCCGTGTTCGGCTCCATGGCTGATAAGTATGCGGCCTGCGGGGTGGGGTCCAGCCCTCCACCCCTAGGCAACGCGGCATGGTCCGGATTTAAATCCGAGGCTACTGCGGGGGTGGTACCCCGAGCTTTGTCCGACATCAGGCCTAAGCCGTGTTTGTCGTGACTGTCCGGTGCTCCTGGGAGGAAAGTCTCGCCCTGGACAGTGTCGTCAATGATGATTGAAGGGGCCATCGAGCCTGACGGCGACGGCACAGAGGAACTCTCAATGAAAGCACCAATGTCGGTGTCAAAACCGGCGGATCTCGGGTAGGGGGTCCCGATCTGTGCGTCAAGGCTGATGATTACAGGAAGCGAGGGACACAGATGTTTACCCAGGTTCGGGCCCTCTCGATGGAGGTAAAACCCTACTTCCTGCTTGATTAATATTGATGATATGGGTAGTACAAGAGTAGATCTACCACGAGATCGTGAGTGGCTAAACCCTAAGAGCTAGCCTATGATGGTATGATTGTAATTGTGATCGGCCTTCTAAGGACCAACCTCTCCGGTTTATATAGACACCGGAGAGGGCTAGGGTTTACATGGAGTCGGTTACAAGGAAGGAAATATAATATCCGGATCGCCAAGCTTGCCTTCCATGCCAAGGAAAGTCCCATCCGGACACGGGCCGAAGTCTTGAGTCTTGTATCTTCACGCTTCAATAGTCCGGACGTTGTACACAGTCCGGCTGTCCGGATACCCCCTAATCCAGGACTCCCTCATCAAGCACCTAAGCTTGGGGATGCCCCGGAAGGCATCCCCGCTTTCGTCTTCAAAACTATCGGTATACCTTACTCGGAGCTATATTTTTATTCGTCACATGATATGTGTTTTGCTTGGAGCGTATTTTCAATTTTACTTGCTGTTTGAATAAAATCATTGGATCTGAAATCTTGAATGAAAGAGAATCCTCCCTTGGCTAGTTAATTATTTGACTACTCAGTGTTCTTCACTTATATCTTTTTGGAGTAGTTTGTCATTTACTCACGTGCTTCACGTATATCCTATGAGTAAATGGTTGAATGAATTGAATAGCATAAATCCGAATTTATATATGTTTCATATGCTTATACCATGGGAGTAATGACTTCACACATAATAAATATAGGTGGTAAATTTCTTGAAAGTTAGCAAACACAGAATTGGTCACTTGAACAATTCATGAAAGAATATGAAAGGAAGAGAGATTTCACATATAAATACACTATCTTGGACATCTTTTGTAATTGTGAGCACTCATTAAAATATGACATGCTAAAAGGTTGATGTTGGACAAGGAAGACAACTTAATGGGTTATGTTTTCCTATATCCAAAGCGTTATATTGTCTTGGATCATCCAACATGTTGAGCTTGCCTTTCCCTCTCATGCTAGCCAAATTCTTTGCACCAGGTAGAAATACTACTTGTGCTTCCAAACATCCCTTAAACCAGTTTTGACATGAGAGTCCACCATACCTACCTATGGATTGAGTAAGATCCTTCAAGTAAGCTGTCATCGGTGCATGCAATAAAAATTGCTCCCTAAATATGTATGATCTATTAGTGTGAAGAAAATAAGCTTTATACGAACTTGTGATAGGGAAGAAATAAAAGCGACAAACTGCATAATAAAGGTCTCTATCACAAGCGGTAATATAAAGTGGCATTCTTTTGCATTAAGATTTTGTGCATCCAACCATAAAAGCGCATGACAACCTCTGCTTCCCTCTGCGAAGGGCCTATCTTTTACTTTTATTTTCTACCCTTATAAAAGAGTCATGGTGATCATCACCTTTCCTTTATCCACTTTTTCCTTTGGCAAGCACTTTGTGTTGGAGCTATCCAGATATAAATATCCACTTGGATGTAGGTTTTCATAAATTATTATTGTTGACATTACCCTTGAGATAAAAGTTTGGGAGGCGAAACTATAAGCCCTTATCTTTCTCTGTGTCCGATTAAATCTTTGAACCCATAAATATCACATGAGTGTTAGCAATTGTGAAAGATTAAATGATAGTTGAGTATGTGAGTTTGCTGAATCAAAGCTTTTACATAGACCCTTCCCGAAAATAAGATGAATAGCAATTGTTTGATGACTAAGAGCACGGTTTTTTAGTTTTCAAGAAAGTTTATGATCTATACTTTAACATGTGAATAGCTTATTACTTGATCATGAGAAAGTTTCATGAGTTGAGCTACTATTATGATATATAATGATGCTAGAAAAAGTGATTGGAACTATCATAGATCAAACTTGTGCACTTTCTAGCATTCACACTTCATAAATTATTTCTTTTATCATTTAACTACTCGAGGACGAGCAGGAATTAAGCTTGGGGATGCTGATACGTCTCTAACGGATCTATAATTTATGAAGTATTCATGCCATGTTTACAATAGTTTTATATGATTTTGGTATGATTTGATTAGAACTAACCCGAACTGACCCTGTTTTCAGCAGAACTACCGTGGTGTTGTTTTTGTGCAGAAATAAAAGTTCTCAGAATGCGATGAAAATCAACGGAGAATTTTTCTGGAAAATATAAAAAATACTGGAATGAAGAGTTGCCGGACGGGAGGCCCGTGGGCCCCACGAGGGTGGAGGGAGCGCCCCTGTGCCTCGTGGACTTCCCGTGGTACCCCCTGACTTGTTCTCGACGCCAACCTCTCCTATAAATGCTCAAACCTCCAGAAAATAACCTAGATCAGAAGTTCCACTGTGGCAAGCCTTTGTAGCCACGAGAAATCAATCTAGGCCCTCTCTGGCACCCTGCCGGAGGGGGCCATCATCACCAGAGGCCATGGGGGAGGATCCCGGAGGGGCCATCATCGCCATGAAGGCCAAGGACGGAGGAGAACCTCTCCCCATCTAGGGGAGGCCATGGAGGAGGAAGCACAAGGGGAGAACCTCTCCTCCTCTCTCTTGGTGGTACTGGAGTGCCATCGAGGAGGAATCATCGCCACGGTGAATGTCTTCATCAACATCACCATCATCATCACCATCCTCATCTCTTTTACGCGGTCAACTCTCCCGCACCCCGCTGTAATCCCTACTTGAACATGGTGCTTTATGCCACATATTATGATCCAATGATGTGTTGCCATCCTATGATGTTTTGAGTAGATATCCTTTGTCTTTGGGTTGATTGATGATCTACATCGGTATGAGTTGTATGTTCTATTTTGGTGCTGTCTTATTGTGCCCTCCGTGTCGCGCAAGCGTGAGGGATTCCCGCTGTAGGGTGTTGCAATACATTCATGATTCTCTTATAGTAGGTTGCTGATACGTCTCCAAGGTATCTATAAGTTTTTATTGTTCCATGCTATTATATATTCTGTTTTGGATGTTTAATGGGCTTTATTATACACTTTTATATTATTTTTGGGACTAACCTATTAACCGGAGGCCCAGCCCAAATTGCTGTTTTTTTGCCTATTTTAGTGTTTCAGAGAAAAGAATATCAAACAGAGTCCAAACGGAATGAAACCTTGAGGAACGTGATTTTGAACAAACGTGATCCAGAGGACTTGGAGTGGACGTCAAGCAATCAACAAGGAGGCCACGAGGCAGGGGGCGCGCCCTCCACCCTCGTGGGCCCCTCGTGGCTCGACCGACCTACTTCTTCCTCCTATATATACCTACGTACCCCCAAACCATCATTAGAGGAGCCAAAACCCTATTTCCATCGCCGCAACCTTCTGTACCTTTGAGATCCCATCTTGGGCCCTTTTCCGGCGCTCTGTCGGAGGGGGCATTGATCACAGAGGGCTTCTACATCAACACCATAGCCTCTCCGATGATGTGTGAGTAGTTTACCTCATACCTTTGGGTCCATAGTTATTAGCTAGATGGCTTCTTCTCTCTCTTTGGATCTCAATACAAAGTTCTCCTCGATTCTCTTGGAGATCTATTCATGTAATCTTGTTTTGCGGTGTGTTTGCGAGATCCGATGAATTGTGGGTTTATGATCAAGATTATCTATGAAAAATATTTGAATCTTCTCTGAATTTTTATGTATGATTGGTTATCTTTGCAAGTCTCTTGAATTATTAGTTTGGTTTGGCCTACTAGATTGATCTTTCTTGCAATGGGAGAAGTGCTTATCTTTGGGTTCAATCTTGCGGTGCTTTCGATCCCGGTGTGATGCGGAAAAAGACACATATTGTATTATTGCCATCGAGGATAAAAAGATGGGGTTTATATCATATTGCATGAGTTTATCCCTCTACATCATGTCATCTTGCTTAAAGCGTTACTCCGTTCTTATGAACTTAATACTCTAGATGCATGCTGGATAGCGGTCGATGTGTGGAGTAATAATAGTAGATGCAGGCAGGAGTCAGTCTACTTGTCACGGACGTGATGCCTATATACATGATCATACCTTGATATTCTCATAACCATGCTCAGTTCTATCAATTGCTCGACAGTAATTTGTTTACCCATCGTAATACTTGTGCTATCTTGAGAGGAGCCACTAGTGAAACCTATGGCCCCCGGGTCTATTCTCTATCATATTAATCTACCGTTATTTCTATTACTATTTATTTTGCTTTCTTTACATGTAGTCTTTATCATCAAAATACCAAAAATATTATCTTATCATCTCTATCAGATCTCACTTTTGCAAGTGGCCATGAAGGGATTGACAACCCCTTTATCGCGTTGGTTGCAAGGTTCTTATTTGTTTGTGTAGGTACGAGGGACTTTAGCGTGGTCTCCTACTGGATTGATACCTTGGTTCTCAAAAACTGAGGGAAATACTTACGCTACTCTACTGCATCACCTTTTCCTCTTCAAGGGAAAACCAACACAGTGCTCAAGAGGTAGCAGTTGCTTGAGTGACAGAAGCATAAACCCGAGTAAGGGGGTTGTTGCATATGGGATAAAGGGGACTTGATGCTTTAATGCTATGGTTGGGTTTTACCTTAATGTTCTTTAGTAGTTGCGGATGCTTGCTAAGGTTCCAATAATAAGTGCATATGATCCAATAAGAGAAAGTATGTTAGCTTGTGCCTCTCCCTCATATGAAATTGCAATGACGACTACCGATCTTGTTAACAATTGCCTAGGATAATTCACTTTACCGACCCATCATTATTCCGCACTTTTCGCTATTTATAATATTTAGTAATATATTCTAACTTTATGATAACAACACCTACTTTTATGTTTTAGCTCTACGATATCATGCAAAGTTATCCTCTTCATACCCACAACGTAGTTCTATTTCTCGTTTCTAGTTGGAAGCAAGCGTTACGATGTACGTGAATTAAATGTCGATTGGCAGGTAGGACTTGAGAGAATATTGATCTTACCTCTAGCTCCAGGTAGGACACTCCATACTTATCACTTCCACCATTGGGAATTGCTACGATGATTCCCTGCACTTGGGGATTATCACTACACGACACTCGATACTCGCGTGTGACACTTTTTGTGGGCCCGCGAGGTCGTCGTCCATCACTTGGACGAACAGCCGGCAGTGAGGTTAATTTGACCAGCAAGGTAGAATCTTTTTTGTTTGTGTTATGGTGGTATATAATGCTGGCTCGAAGAGGTGGGAGGGACTAGCATATATACTATACGTGTCTTGGCCATGAACAAGTACACCTCACTCAAAGTGTCGGGACTTTTTGGTTTCCGAGGCACGTGCCACATCAAAATTGTGAAATTGGTTATTAAAACATCACACAACACCTTTTTGGGCCACATGCATATATATCCTAGCTAGGACGCTCACGTGTGACGCTTCCATCTGTGGGCCCACGAGGCCATCGTTGATGCATGCATGCATGCATCACTTTGACCTACATCGGGAGAGGTTAATTAATTTCACCATCGATGAGGATTCGTTTGGGTTGTACATATATTACGGCAGGAGCATATAGTATGCGGTGAAGAGGGGGGAAGGGGACCATCATATCTAGTATGCTTGATATGAACCTCGCTCTGTGTGGGTGCATGGTTTACGGTCTTTGTGGCATGTGGCACATCAAAGTTGTGCATTTTGGGTATTCAACATATATATGTTTGGCCCACATGCAAAGCGGTGGTGGTTGTCCTCTTGCACCCACTTAAGCGGTTATCAGCGATATCGATGCTTTCCATCTATGGGCCCGCTTGGTCCATCACTTATTTTTGCCTGACAACAAGAGAGGTTAATTTGACTTAGGAGGATTATTATTTTTGCTCTTGGGATGACATGCATGATACACTTTGAGCACACACACATGCATGTGTACGCATGAATCCCTCCCATCGAGTCGAAGTGGCTAGTACAATGACACCATCATTAACCGATCTCGCTTTGTGTGGGGAGCTAGTGTACGATTTTTGACACACGTGCCAGATCAATGTTGTGTATTCAAACATGCATGCACGCATCACCTCCATACATATGCATGTAGTGGTTGCCTTCGAATGATACACTCCCTCGTGTGGTTATCGACGACAAGCCTATATATTCATGGGCCCGCGTGGACATCCATGATCACCTTGACCAACAACAAGATAGGTTACCATGGCGGATTCTTCATTTGGTTCGTGTTATCGTAGCATAGGTCATGGTGAGATTCAGACCTAATTAAGTTTGAGCGCATATACTATGCACGCATGCATGCATATATGAATCCCCGTCGTTGGCTTGAAGTGTGGTGTAACATACATATGCATCGCCAACCTAACCCTCACTCAGTGTGGGGATTTCTAGTTCGAAATCATGGTGCCACATCAATGTTGTTCCATTGTTACTCAAAAACACACCTCTCCATACATATGTTTGGGCCACACGCATGCAGGGGTTGTCTTCGGGGACTAGCTACTTGCGTGATTATTGGCGAGCTAGCCCATCTCCGGGGTCGCATGGACGGCCATCACTTTGACCAACAACAAGAGAGAGGTTGTACGACCAAGGTGGATTATTCTTGGTCCATTTTATGATCCATCTTGGTGAGATATATGCCTCTCTGGCCCGCCTACTGAAACTGTGTGTGTGTGTGGGGGGGGGGGTGCTACATCACACTTCACTAGGTGAACCTCGGTCGGGGGGCATGCATTCATAGCTTAATTAGGATTCCCTTCGTGGCGACACGAGGGGGTGAGGGCTGCTAGCTACTCAAGACTTTGCTAGGTGAACCTCGGTTGGGGGAAGAGGGCAATGCTCATAGCTTAGGATTCCCTTCAGGCTTACACGAGGGGGCTCCTAGCTACTTCACACTTGGCTAGGCGAACCTCGGTTGGGGGGATGTGCATTCATAGCTTAGGATTCCCTTCGTGCGGACACGAGGGAGGGGTGGCTGCTAGCTACTTCGCACTTTGCTAGGGTGAACCTCGGTTGGGGGGGGGGAGGACATGCATTCATAGCTTAGCTAGGATTCCCTTCGTGCCGACACGAGGAGGAGAACTGCTAGCTACTTTGCACTTTGCTAGGTGAACCTCGGTTGGGGCAGGGGCATGCATTCATAGCTTAGGAATCCCTTCGTGCCGACACGAGAGAGGGGGGGCTGCTAGCTCTACTTCACACTTTGCTAGGTGAACCTTGGTTGGGGGGCATGCATTCATAGCTTAGAATTCCATTCGCAAACACGAGGAGGGACCTGCTAGCTTCAAGCACTTTGCTCACGGTGAACCTCGGTTGGGGGGGCATGCATTCATAGCTTAGGATTCCCTTCGATGCCGACCACGAGGGAGGAGGGCTACTAGCTACTTCAAGCACTTTGCTAGGTGAACCTCCGTTGAGGGGAGGGGCAGGCATTCATCGCTTAGGATGCCCGTCGTGCCGCCCCGCGGGGGGGGGGGGGCAAGCAATACCATGCGCTTTGCGAGAGAGGTGCCACATCGAAGTTGCATTTGGTAGTTAAAAATCAAACCACCCTTTTGATACATAAATTTGGTCCACATGCAAGTGTGTTCGTGTTCTGACCCTCTCCCATGTCATTTTTCGCCAAATTTATGAACATTAGACAAGTCGGACGACGCACATGACCACAGTTCACTCAAACTAACGTGTGCCACGCCGCACACTGTCACGCACACATCCGCCAAAGACATTTGGGCTCCACGAGGCTCCCCCTCTAAAAAATATCTGCCCGCCTCGATGGTTTTTCTGTTTCATAACACACGGTTGTTATCTCCGGACCGTGTGCGATGTTTCTTTGTTCCCAGTCCCGCCTACATCCCTAGAAAATATCTGCCCGCCTCGAGGGTTTTTCTGTTTCATAACACACGGTTGTTACCTCCGGACAGTGTGCGATGCACTATCATCAAAATTTTCAATAGCCCGACATTTCACTCCCGCGTTTGACTCCCGCGAATAAATTTTTTAGTACCCGCGTCATTTCCTCAAACACCCCGTCCCCTCCACACAGACACACACACACACACACACACACACACACACACACACACACACACACACACACACACACACACACACACCAAAACCTCCTCGGGCATGCACGCGCGCACACACACACACCGCCTCCCTCGCTCGAAACCCTAGCAAAGTCCCTGCTGCCGCCGCCGCCGCAAGGCCTCCGTTGTCAACATCTACCGGTTTTCCCGTGCAGCTTACCCACCGGTCTCCATACCCAGGCCGCCCTGAGTTTCTTAGATGACGCCTTAAACGCCCCTTTCCCACAGATCCCCATCCCCATCCCCCACTCTAGAGCGTCGCAACCTAAGCCCGGCTACGCATCCCATGGAGCTCGAGGAGCGACTGGCCCAAAAGAGGTGTATAGCGGTCTCTTCGCCGGCGTCGCCGAGGAAGTTGAAAAACATTACTAGCGGCAGGCACTCAAGCAGCGGGCTAGAGTATGCGGGCATGTCTTGACCGCCGGCTACGACATCAAGGTCATCGACAGCGACGCCCTGAGGCGGGCTGTGTCACAGGTTAAGTGGCCAACCCCAACCCCTCGGGTTCAACCTCCATCGATCTCATCCATGGCCCCGCCGCTGATCTCCTCTGGCTCGCTGTCAACAATTTTCCATTCTACATCGCCATCGAGCCCCTTTTGTCATTTACGAAGGGCCAGCGTTACTGCGGCGCTGGCTTGGGATCCATAGCTTCCAAGTCGGACCTCATCGAGGGCGACCACGAGGAGGGCACCCTCTGCAGCTCTTCCAAGGGGAAAGATCCCATCTGCTCTTCCAAGGGGAAAACGCCCGTCCGCGACATCAGGGAGGGCACCCTACAACCGTGCTCTTCCAAGGGGAATGAGCCCATCTGCGACAACATGGAGCGCATCCAGGGTCCGTGCTCTTCCCACGGGAATGAGCCCATCCGTGACAAGTGAGGAAACCCATGGTTTGTTTTGTCGAGTCCCTTTTGTACTGTAGTGAGAATATGTCCAGTTTTAATTGCTATATCTGGTTGTTTGAAGTATGCCTTGTTTATTTCAGTTGTTCACAATGCGATGCTCTATATGTGCAATTATTTACTGTGTAGTACATTTCATCAATCAAGTTTTAAACATACTGATAGGAATGCATAAATTTGCTTGCTATTAAGCCTGTTATAGCTAGCATATGCCTCTTTTAAAGTTTTTTGATTGTTCGGTTGTTTGTAGTTAGCATATGTTCAGTTTCAAATGCTATCTTTGGTTGTTCGTAGTATGCCTTGTTTATTCCAGTTATTCATAGCGTGATGTTCTATATGTGCAAGTATGAACTGTGCTGTTCAATTTCATCAGTACCAGTTTCATCAGCACATTTGGTTGCTGCATCTTGTAGTTAACACGCCTTTCCATTTTTATTTAACCATAACTAGTGTACTTAGACCGGCACAATACCAGTTTGAATGACCATGTTTGTTTGTTGTTAAATGTTAGGCCTGTTGCAGTTAGCACACCTTTCTACTTGTTTTGCTTTACTAGCATGCTTAAACCTGCACACTGAAGCTATCTTTTGGAGATTATTTTGTCTGCCATGTGTAGTTTTGGTTGATGTTTAGCCTGTTGTGCTTAACATGCTTCTTGATGTACCTACACAGGACAATTTTGGGAACGACTGCTGTTTTCCATCGAGGTTAGTTTCATCCCATGGCTTATATCTGCTCCTTTGTTCGTGATATCGGTGGTGGTACCATATAGGTCGGCTGATAAGGGACTAATTGGTGAATCGGACTATTAATCGAATATATACGCAACCCATTTTTCCTTATGTTAACTAGGGCCATATGTAATATATCTGAGGCTACATAGCAACATGCACTGTAATTAATGTCTAAATATGCAATCCTAGGCTACATAGCAACAAGGAAGAGTGTTACATTAATGTTCTAATGATGTCTAGATATACGTAGAAGAGCAGCAGCAGTAGCAACAGCAACAACACAGCCCTGTTTGTATACTCAACTTAGCTAGAGGTTAGAGTTAGTTTCTAGCTCATTACTAACCCTGAACTAACTCCATCCAATGAGTTGTTTGGATGGCAGGGTTAGATTGACAATAAATGCACTAGGAAAACTAGCTCCAATTAGCACCTCTTGGGTTGGATACTAGTTTTTTTGGGTGCGTCATAGATGCAACTAGCTCAAACTAGCCCTCATGTTTAGATATACTTTAGGGCTATTTGAGCCCGAACTAGCTCAAACTAACTGTAACCCGTGGATACAACATCAGATAATTTGTAAGAATGAACTAAACTCCTTCCGGCCCATAATATAAGATGTTAATTCAGCTAATATGTGAGTATATTGGATGTTATAAGATAACCCCTCTGTTCCTAAATATTTGTCTTTTTAGGGATTTCAAATGGACTACCACATATGGATGTATATAGACATATTATAAAATAGTGTTGTACTACATCATTGTGCAATTGTTGTTTAGCTTCTAATATTAACTTGGTGCTTTTAGGTACATATATCATTGGTAAAGATCCGCGTTTCGACCCTTTCTGCGTATGGGGCAATGAGATATCGATGAACCAGCATCAAGTGAGGAAGCTGATAAAGATTGTTAGTAAAATGGGTCCAAAGATGGCAATTAAACTATTTGTTTACACTTTATCCAAGACAACAGTGAACTGCAGGATGGTAAGTAAGAACTCTGGAACCTTATTTTTACTGCCCATAATGAGTTGTGTTAGATGACAATGTCTGAATCTTTTTCCTTTGCAGTGGTTGCCAAAGCAGTTTACTCAAGATTACCTCTGAAATTACATGATTGGTGGGCACACAAAGGTTAAAGTATTTCTACCAGAACACGATGATTATCTAGATGTTTTCATGAAGACCGTGAAGGATGTGCGGTCGGCCATCACAAGGGGTTGGACTAGAGTCGTGCGTGCCTTCTGCATGGAGGAGGGCACAATATGGGTATTCCGCTTCACCTTGTTCAGCAACCAGAATATATTTCGCCTCTTTCATTACTGTCTTTAATAGTACAAGTATACAACTATGGTTCATCATTCATTATTTGGTTCTTATGTAATTCTTGAACATATGTACCTATGAATCGAATAATGCATTGGTTGTTACGGCACACATGGTTGGTAAAACACAAACATTTGCGATATGCACCATAATCAGAGATGGTTCACAGAGAGGAAACGTGTGCAAGCATGCACACAGTTGCCGTTTGCAAAGCGTGTGCGATGTCAAACAATGTCAAAACAGTGCAGGCAAACTAAACATTTGTGTTAGTTGCCTTATCATACACGATTCGCAACCATGAACTGTTTCTGATGAAGTATGCATCGTAAACGTTGCACCACAGAATAGCGTGTGCGATAGTTGTTGTGTACGACGATGTTACGACGGTCCGACGTTTCGTAATCCTGTCCGATACTCGTACGACGATTAGCTAATCTTCTTAACGGTGAACTGTTTGTGATGGGCCGCGCATCATACACGTTCTATAATAGTGAACGTTTGTGATGTGGAGCATCCTACGGTCATCTCCATGGACCTACCATCGTCTCATCAAGAGCCAAGAGGACCTATGACACGAGCACGAGCTACAGCTCTCGACAATGAGGTGACTTCTTTCCTTAATGATATCACATATGATCCACTCGAGACATCGCTACTACCTAAGTCCGATATGCTGTGCATGATTAGGTGTCAATAGGACCCTCCCGAAGATGCTTGTAAAGACGGACAAGCCGTGATGTCCATGGATGAGGAGAACCAACGGAAGGAGAAGAAGGCTGCTCCAGGGCCCGGACATCCGGCCCTAGCCCCGAACATCCGGCCGCTGGAGACATCCACTACAGCAACGTTCCAGCCGCTGAAGCTACAGTACCCGGACATCCGGCCCGACAACCCGGACATCCGGCCGCTGCCCGGAAATCCGGCGCTCGTCACATAACATGCCCGAAGTTGAACCACATTAGCCCAGACATCCGACCAAAGACCCGGACATCCGGCTCTTCGCGAAGGCCCGGACATCCGGCCTGTGGCCCGGACGTCCGGCCCCGTCTCTCTGCGCACAGGAAAGGGCCGAGGCCCATGTACCCTTTCGCCCCCCTAGACTATATATACTCCTCCTCCTCCCTCTTTCTAGGGTTAACATTGGTTTAGCTCATATGTGAGATAGAGCTTTGCTCATCCATTACGGATCTACTCCACGAGAGAGACCGTGGCCCCTCTACGGAGAAGATCCCTCTTTGGATTCAAGACCCCCTCTTGGGTGGCCCCATCAAGATCTCCGCTAGGAGAAGAACCGGTTACCTTTGTATCGTCCTTTGTTGATCGTGGATCTTGTATCTCCTCTCGTGTTTCAAGGATCTAGCACATGTGTGACTTAATCTTGTTGGTTTGAGTGATCTCTTGTGTTTCCCTCGTGTTTCCCCTCGTGTTCCTCGTGTTCTTAGTTGGGATCCGCTCCTTTCGTGAAAGATCAGCCGTATAGGGTTCCATCCTACATCATCTTGGATCAGAGCCGGGTTGCTCATGATCATCTTGGTATCATGAGCTACGTTGATCACGATTTCGTAGCCCCCTCTCTTTGTTTTCTAGCCTAGTTTTGTTGATTTTGTCCCTAATTCAAAAATTGCCCCACAAAAATATCCCCAATTTTTTTTTTGTGATTTGTTCGTGTGATGAAGTTTTGTTGGATTTGATCCGCGGATTTCGTGTGTTGCAGGTAGATCTAGCTTTTCCCCAATTTCCATCCACAAAATCTTCTGAATTTTGCCCCGGATTTGACCTCTCCACGCGAAGTGCATCGAGTTTGTCCACGGATCCAGCGCCCGGACATCCGGCCCGACAGCCCGGACCACTACAAAAAAAATACACTTCCGTGATGATACGTGTTTGTCCACAATGAGGTCACGTTACATCATGCATGTACATAGATGACAAATTTATCACAGAATCAAGATAGTCATACCTATGCTGTCGTAGAAGTGTTCCATGACATTACCAAAATTATCATCACAGAAGTTGCTACCTCTTGAGCACTGCGTTGGATTTCCCCGAAGAGGAGAGGATGATGCAGCAAAGTAGCGTAAGTATTTCCCTCAGTTTTTGAGAACCAAGGTATTAATCCAGTAGGAGGCCACGCACGAGTCCCTCGTACCTACACAAAACAATAGCTCAACACAACCAACGCGATTAGGGGTTTTCAATCCCTTCACGGTCACTTACGAGAGTGAGATCTAATAGAGATGATAGATAATATTTTTGGTATTTTTGATATAAAGATGCAAGGTAAAATAAAAGGCAAAGTAAAAAGCAAAGCAATAATAAAGTGATGGAAGAGTGATATGATGAGAATAGACCTGAGGGCCATAGGTTTCACTAGTGGCTTCTCTCAAGAGCATAAGTATTTCTACGGTGGGTGAACAAATTACTGTTGAGCAATTGACAGAATTGAGCATAGTTATGAGAATATCTAGGTATGATCATGTATATAGGCATCACGTCCAGACAAGTAGACCGACTCACCTCGTGCATCTACTACTATTACTCCACTCATCGACCGCTATCCAACATGCATCTAGAGTATTAAGTTAATGAAAACAGTAACGCCTTAAGCAAGATGACATGATGAAGAGGAATAAATTCATGCAATATGATAAATACCCCATCTTGTTATCCTCGATGGCAACAATACAATACGTACCTTGCTGCCCCTAGTGTCATTGGGAAAGGACACCGCAAGATTGAACCCAAAGCTAAGCACTTCTCCCATTGCAAGAAAAACCAATCTAGTAGGCCAAACCAAACTAATAATTCGAAGAGACTTGCAAAGATAACCAATCATACATAAAAGAATTCAGAGAAGATTCAAATATTGTTCGTAGATAATCTTGATCATAAACCCACAATTCATCGGTCTCAACAAACACACCGCAAAAAGAAGATTACATCGAATAGATCTCCACGAGAGAGGGGGAGAACTTTGTATTGAGATCCAAAAGAGAGAAGAAGCCATCTAGCTACTAACTATGGACCCAAGGTCCTGAGGGAAACTACTCACACTTCATCGGAGAGGCTATGGTGATGATGTAGAAGCCCTCCGTGATCGATTCCCTTCTCAAGTGAGTTCGGAATGTGCCCCAAGATAGGATCTCGTGGGTACGTAAGGTTGCACGGTGGAATTAGGTTTTGGCTCAGATCGATCGCTTGGGGGTACGTAGGTATATATAGGAGGAAGGAGTACGTCGGTGGAGCTTGAGGGGCCCACGAGGCGGGGCTCGCCACAGGCGCCCTCCACCCTCGTGACCGCCTCATGGCTTTCTTGACGGAGGGTCCAAGTCTCCTGGATCATATCTGATGAGAAAATCACGTTCCCGAAGGTTTCATTCCGTTTGGATTCCGGATGATATTCCGTTCTTGGCTCTTGAAATAGGCAAAAAACAACATTACAGGCTGGGCCTCCGGTTAATAGGTTAGTCCCAAAAGTAATATAAAAGTGGAAAATAAAGCCCAATATAGTCCAAAACAGTAGATAATATAGCGTGGAGCAATCAAAAATTATAGATACGTTGGAGACGTATCAGAAGTGTCCACTTCCATGATGATAAATCGCGCGTCACAGAAGTGCTTTCGTCAAGGGTGACCGACACGTGGCATCCACCGTAACGGAACGCTGTTAAGCTATCGGGTCCAGTTTTGGATCCGATAACCCGTTAACAGCCCCGACCAATGGGGATTTTCCACGTGTAAAATCATCATTGGCTGGAGGAAACACGTGTCGGCTCATTGCTGGGGATGTATGTCATCCAATCATTTGACCCAAAGCACCTATGATACGTCGACACTTGGCACGGCCCAACAGAGGCCCATTCCTATGAAAAGGCCGGCCCGTTTGACTTGGTTAAAAGGTGACGGGCCGGCCCACGGCAAGCCTATTAACGGCCTGTTCGCATACAGCCCATTTACAACCCGCTAACCCAGGGCCCATTTACGGCCTATCCAAATTAGGCCCAGTAGCGTCATCTGGGCCGTCCAATATAATTCTAGCCTATTTTAACTTCCAGCCCATGTATGGCCCATGACGTCTTTCGTCCCATATGAGGCCCATAGTAACCCTCGGCCCATTAACGACCCATGGTAAAACTTGCCCGTAATGAACAGTGTATCACTTTATACCCATTAACGGCCTATTATTCTGTTGGGCCATTTCCAGCCCATGTTATCTTTCGGCCTTCTCAGGGCCCATTTATTCTTGGGCTCATTTCCTGCGATGCGTTTACTTTTCGGCCCGTTCTTGCCATTTTTACGCTTGTGGGCCAAATTCAGCCCGTGGTTACAGTCGGCCCGTTTGTGGCCCGTTAATACGTTGGGACGTTTTCATAGCGTCATCAAATACGGCCGATTAACGACGACCCGTTATGGTCGGCCCATGAACGGATGATTTCAACTCTAGCCCATTTACGGCCATAATGTGGTCTGTTATTGGCCCATGTTTGGCCAACCGATCATACGGCCCGTAGATGGCCCATTGCTGATACGACCCGTAGAAGGCCCATTGTGTCTATGGCCCGTATAAGGCCCATTGTTTCTATGCCCCTTAGAAGGCAAATTGTTTCTACGGCCCTTAGAAGTCCATTGTTTCTACGGCCTGTAGGAGGCCCATGTTAACTATAGTAAATATGTAGCCCGTGGTTAATGTGGAATAGTTTTAAAAAATAGGTTATTGCGGCCACTAGCAAACCATGCAAAAAGAACTGCACTGACTACAAGAAAACAAATAAACAAGACAATAAGGAAATAAATAAGCAAGCAACTTACGCTAGGCTATCACGGCTATTACACATATTACATCCACTGGGCATCAATGTTCGCCACTAGTGCAAATATAGGGAACAAAGCAGCATATAAACGCCGCAGCAAAACAAGTCCAGAACCGAAACCACTTTAGAAGAGCTCAAGAAACAATATCCTGGGTACCCATAATGCTAGCAAGATGCTTAGCAAGCTTATTAACTTTCTCTTGTTTGGCGCTTAAATCCTCCAGCACTTGCTGTTGCACTAGAAAGTGTGCATCTGAATTCCGCAGGACTTCCTCGGTCCTTGACTTCTGTGGCATAACATCCGATCGATGTCTTTCAACTTCAAATTGAGACTCAAGAAGCCGAACTGATTCAGGCAAGAAGTTCAAGAGCTGGTGCCAAAGTGAGTAGCCAAGAACTTCGAACACTACATCAAGACAGGACTTTGGGGTTGTCTCAGTGTCTTCAATATAGTTTTTATCAGCTTTCTTGGAGACCAACAGGGATGTCTCACTATCTTGAACCATATCTGCATTACTTTCTTTACCATTGCATAAAGGGGTACTCTTCTCCAATATTTTATCCGTGTTCTAAAAGAGAAACAAACAAACACATGACATGTTTACAATGTAGTATATGAAACTCATTTTGGTAAACCAGTTCAGTAGTAAGGTGGACAGGATAATAGCATGAAACAAACATATATCTATGTAGTATGGTCACTGTATGGTCTATATCGTTCTAGTTTATGTTGCCAAATCAAGATAGATACAGTTCGAATCATATCTATTTAAGACAAAGCAGCATAGACAGAATATAAGTGTGGAAAACTACACAGCAATAACAACACTTGTAATGTGCATGGCATGAGAACATATCTGTTATTCAATTGAAACTGAAATCAACATAGAGCAAGTTACAACAGCAAACACGTTAAAGAAATAGGTTTAAAACATACCTGTTGTGCCATTGGACTTTGAATTGCATCCTTCAAATTTGAAATTAGTTGGTATGAGTAAATACAGTGATGCAAGAGCAAAGTAGTATGAACCATAGCTACGGAACCTGACCTGAGAACAATTCTTCTTTTGCTTTAAGCGTCGACTTGGGGTTCGGAGTGGTGGTCCTCGTGCTTTGGGCACTGCAGTTTGCCTTACTAACCGCCGTGTTTGGGTGCTCTGTGGTGGAAGCGGTGCTGTGTCAGCAGAGGCTGGAGTTACTATCTGCTGGGGATGGGGTTAGAAGGGGTGTTGCTGGTTCTCTGTCCAACTGGGTAGGGGTACAATCTGCGTGAGTCTGGGTTATGTGTGGTGGGGCTGGTTCTAGGGCAAGTACAACCGTGGTTCTATCTCCATCGACAGGTAGCACGACCTTTTCTGAAGAACGTGTTTTTACTCCCACAGATACTGCCATCACCTCCTCCAATTGAAATGGCTGATAAACAAGAAAAGTCATTGAATGTACAGACATTTTTAGATAGACAAGTGCAATGGATAGTAGGGAAGAAAACAGGGCATGAAATAATTCACATTTATGTTGTCTAACCAAACAGAATAGCAGGACATAATTTCACATATATGATGGCTAATTAACCAGGATAGCATGACACAATTTCACATGTATGATGGCTAACTAAACAGGATAGAATGACATACTTCAAAATATGATGACTATGTAAACAGGATGACATGATATAACTATACGATGTGTCTATTAAAGTGGTTGGCATGCCATAAATCACAAACATGCCGTCGATGGAAACATGATGGCAGGATATAATTCACGGATAGAATGACATAATTCAAAATATGATGACTATGTGAACAGGATGAGATGATATAACTATATTATGTCTTTAGAAAATGGGTTGGCATGCCATAATTCAGATACATGTTGTCTATGTAAACAACATGGCATGATATAATTCAAATATATGATTTATATATTAAGGAAGTGAGCAGAGGGCAATCACATATATGATGTGTCAACTAAGGAGATGGCATTCAATATCGTGTATATGATGTAAAAACTAAGCATTGCAATACAACATATGCATGATATGAGTAATATAACCCTGCCAAGTTTGAGCATACACCTCAGGGGGATAATAGGACTGGTCATCAGCCTCTGAATCCTCCTCTGAAGAGCTATCTGTAACTAGCAAGATATCTATTTCAGCAGGTAGCATTGTCTGCTCTGAAGACCTTGTTTTCACTCCAGATTTCTCCATCACCAATTCAAATTGCTAATGCACAGGAAGAGTAGTTGAATATACAAAAATTGTCTACAAAAGCAATGAGAAATACAAAAAAAGGACGACATGATATAATTCACATTTATGACGCTTGGCTAAACAGCATGGCATTGCATAATTCACATATACAATGCCTTGCAACAAGATAGCATTGCATAATTCACATATATAATGTCTTGCAACAAGATGGCATTGCATAATTCACATATATGGTAATTAGACACTAAACAGGTGGCATTCACACAAAGCATGTCTGAACTAAGCAAATGACATAGCAATGCAAGATACCATACGCATGATATGAGCAACATAACCCAGCTAAGTTAGTGCATGCACCTCGGGGGGGAAATAGGACAGGTCATCTGTCTCCGAATCCTCCTCTGAGGAGCTATCTGTAACCAGCAAGACATGCACTTTGTCAGATAGCATTGTCTGCTCTGAAGATCTTATTTCCACTCCAGAATTTTCCATGACCATGCCGAATGGCTGATGCACAGGAAGAGTAATTGAATGTACTAAAATTGTTGACAAATTTAACACGTAATAAAAAAATGATGTCATGATATAATTCACATATAAGATGACTGGCTAACCAGGGTGGCATTGCGAAATTCGAATATATGATACCTGGCTAAACAAGATGGCATTGCACGATTCACATATACCAATCTAGTAGGCCAAACCAAACTGATAATTCGAAGAGACTTGCAAAGATAACCAATCATACCTAAAAGAATTCGGAGAAGATTCAAATATTGTTCGTAGATAATCTTGATCATAAACCCATAATACATCGGTCACAAACACACCGCAAAAAGAAGATTACATCGAATTGATCTCCACGAGAGAGGGGGAGAACTTTGTATTGAGATCGAAAAAGAGAGAAGAAGCCATCTAGGTACTAACTATGGACCCGAAGGTCTGAGGTAAACTACTCACACTTCATCAGAGAGGCTATGGTGATGATGTAGAAGCCCTCCATGATCGATTCCCCTTAAGTGAGCTCAAAACAGGCCCCAAGATGGGATCTCATGGAGCAGAAGGTTCTTGGCGGTGGAATTTGGTTTTTGGCTCCGTGATCGATCGTTTGGGGGTGCGTAGGTATATATAGGAGGAAGGAGTACGTTGGTGGAGCTTGAGGGCCCACGAGGCGTGGGGCGCGACCTTGGGGGCGCCCTCCACCTCGTGACCGCCTCGTGGCTTTCTTGACGGAGGGTCCAAGTCTCCTGGATCATATCGATGAGAAAATCACGTTCGAAGGTTTCATTCCATTTGGACTCCATTTGATATTATGTTTCTTGAAACACTTTGAAATAGGCAAAAACAACAATTAAGGCTGGGCCTCCGGTTAATAGGTTAGTCCCAAAAGTAATATAGAAGTGGAAAATAAAGCCCAATATAGTCCAAAAACAGTAGATAATATAGCATGGAGCAATCAAAAATTATAGATACGTTGGAGACGTATCAGGCATCCCCAAGCTTAATTCCTGCTCGTCCTCGAGTAGGTAAATGATAAAAAGAGAATTTTTGATGCGGAGTGCTACTTGGCATAATTTCAATGTAAATCTTCTCAATTTTGTTATGAATATTTAGATCCGAAAGATTCAAGACAAAAGTTCATATTGACATAAAAATAATAATACTTCAAGCATACTAACAAAGCAATTATGTCTTCTCAAAGTAACATGGCCAAAGAAAGTTTATCCCTACAAAATCATATAGTTTAGTCATGCTCCATTTTCGTCACACAAGAATTCTCTCATCATGCACAACCCCGATGACAAGCCAAGAAATTGTTTCATACTTTAATAATCTCAAACTCATAAACCTTCATGCAATACATGAGCGTGAGCCATGGATTTAGCACTATGGGTGGAATAGAATATGATGATGGGGGTTATGTGGAGAAGACAAAAAAGGAGAAGATCTCACATCAACGAGGCTAATCAATGGGCTATGGAGATGCCCATCGATCGGTGTTAATGCAAGGAGTAGGGATCGCCATGCAACGGATGCACTAGAGCTATAAATGTATGAAAGCTCAACAAAAGAGACTAAGTGGGTGTGCA